>OZ012557.1:5423268-6717527 GCA_963935595.1 Schoenobius gigantellus
TCAGTTTAGAGCTTTATCAATATCCCAGTTTACGTAAATCGGGGATTTATAGAACATAATGGGAGGGGAGGGTGTTAAATCTCTTCGGATGCAACATCTCGTATAATTATGGTTGAAGTTCACTTAAGGTAAGTTCATTTAACCATTAATTATACTTCGATGTTGCATCCTCGAGATTTAACATACATTGTAGATTTTCAGCGTACCTACATGTAAAATGGGATATTGTATCATTATATTATATTTTTAATGTAATAAAATTGTTTTGTTTCATTAATGTATTATATTATCATAATAGTTTAAATTAAATAGTGCACGTATATAGCCTACCCTATTATGTATTATAAGTGTCATCAATTACATTCTTATAATTAACGAAAAAGAAAATCGCAATTATCATGAAAAATATCCATCAGCATAGACTCTGTTTCCGACACTATTTGATTTGCAATTAAGTGTTAATTGTATAATTTTGCGAAGTAAAGAGAATTATTAGTTCATCCTGCAGTATTTTTAATAATGTCGAGAGATAAACCAGCTCTCTCTGATGTGGATGCGTTCTGTAAGCTAAGAACAAGGTCTATGCTCACGCCATTATTTATTAAAACCTGTTGTAACCAGCGGTTGATAGACTGGTGGGTACAGTTATGAATTCGATTTTTCTATGTTTGAAATAATTTATCGGAATTAATAGGCCTTAGTGGTCAAATTTTTACAATATGGGAATGCAAAGTGTTTGCTGGACATATTCATAATTTCTCATTACAAAATGGAAAAAATAGGCGTGGATTCTGTTCATTTGGCATTGGAGTTTTAATTTATTCTGTTATTAGATAAATAACTACCAGACTCCATTATTTTTAAATGACTTATTTTAATTAAAGATAAGGTTCGTATTTGTTATCCAGTGCACACCGCGAGCAAAGTATCTACTATTTTCTTTAAACTATTTTCTAAAAAATCATTTTAATGACAGATTATCATATGGATATAAATTCATAGATAATTAATCTAGTACTAAGTTACGATCCCAGGTAATTATACATAAAATTCTGTTGGGTTCTTAAACATTTTTTTTTCTATTTAGATAATATGTAGAGTTTTTTTTTTATACTAAAGATAAAGGTCATCCTAAGGTGTTAAGGGCATCCTTATTGAACTCTTCGCTTGAAAAATTTAGTGTTAATGATATTGAATTATTGTCAAGGTGATATACATTATTCTTGATATAAAAGAGGAACTATTTTTTGAATACCACATTATATTGACTAAATGTGTCATCATCAGCTAAGAATTTTATCATAACATCATTTGGAATCTGACGTCTTACATACGATTCCCTGATAATATTGCGCACACCAGGATAAGTTTTTCCACATGTGGTCGGGTTGCCTAAAAGGAGATAATAAATTATTTATGTTAGGTTCGAAATAAATTATTTTTGAAACAACTAATTGACAGAATAAGAACAAACAACTGATGTACCAAGGCTGGCTAAGCCAATAAGGGACTATAATTATATCTTCTGCTTCATAGTTTTTTTTGAGGCATTTTGAAATTAATGCAAAAAAAGGAGAGGTCATAAAAAGGTATTTTTCCACTGTATAGTAAATGTATCAATATCATAGGCATCTAGATCACGTTTCCAGGAAGCGAGTTTTTACATTTTTATTTGCATTCCAAATAAGTCCATTGAGTCAATTGGCACCTGTCCAAATTGATATACCTACAATAAACTTTAATAATGCGTGATTTTATTTCCACTCAGAGTCAATTTTGTATCTAGAGGCATGGTCTGCATCTATATTTTCACATAATTTGATATATAATGTATAGATTACTTATTTTCTATTTTCGCACCATTGTCAAATCTCGCGTAATATCATTCAAATGGGGGAAATGAATTCCACCCATTTTGTTAATGCAATGGCAACAGTGTTATCTATTCTAAGAAGGATCTTATAATTTCTATATATTTCACAAAATACTTTCAAGCCTATAAAGGCCGCAAGTACTTAATTCGAAGAAAAAAAAAAAAAAAAAATTTTTGCTCCTCTGTAGACCAATAGTCTCAGTTACTTCGCCATTGCATACTGTGGTCCAGGCTGAGAGAAGCACCAGTGACATTTCTAGCTGAAAGTCATTTTCAAAGATATTGTTCATATTTTATAGATTAAATGGGTCCATTAATCGAAATACTTGTGTAAGCAGGAATTGATAAACATAATTGCAGTGTAATTGTCGCTTGTGTATAATAATGCCAAATGCTTTTCCCACTCTAGTCATTTCCTATAAACCCAACTATTATTAACAATAATTAATTGTAAATTTATGACGAATGCCGGAAATTTATAAATATTTGGACATTATTATAATTTGGACATTAGTAATGCAAACCCAAATTTTTTCATAGTTCATAACTAATCCTCTCACAAGTTCGAGTAACAGAACTTCATTTATATTTGGAACACAGTTTTCATAAGAGTTTTCTATACATATTAGGTCATCTAAATACGATTCAACAGTTAAATTGCGTTTTCTTAAGTAAGATAACAATAGTTTTAATAACTTAGTGAAAACAAACATGCTTGACTTAAACCCTTACGGTTGACATGCGAGTTCGTACAATGCATTGTCGAAACGAAATCTAAGGAATTTTGTGTATTATTTATGAATAGGTATTAAAAAGAATGATGCTTGTAAATCGAATGTAGCCATAGATACAGTTCGTATCCATTTTAAAATGGCAGATTGATTAGAATTTATTAAGAGATTTTAAATTAAGAATAATCTTGTAACCACCATTACTTTTAGATGTCAAAAAAAATAAACAAGGGAAATAAATTGTTGTTCACTATATTCTGAGAATAGATAGTACCTAACTTAGCCAGTTTCTTAATAGCTACAATTGCATCTTTTTTAGATGTTGGTCGATTTGTAGGCTCAGCATTTTGGTATACTATGCTAATGAATGGTACTTATCTTATAACTTATAACCAACATAAAACAATTAGATCATCAGTTAAAGACATCCAATTTAAACAAATAATATGTTCCAATTTACCGGTATGTTATACCTTTAAAGAAGTTTTTCTTGTCTTGAAGTTTGCTGTTCTCCATGTGTTGGCTGCGCCTGCGCTGAGATGTGGTGTTGTAAGTCTTCGTCGCAGGTTGCGATGTTGGCTGGTTGCAGCTTGCAGCTAAGCAGGGCTGTACTCGGGGTGTGGGCTCATCGAGCAGAACCCCGTTTGTTTACCGACTGAAATGTTTTTCGGCGGTTGCCAAAGATATTTTGGATAGTCGGTTTCTTTATTTGCAAGCTGTTTTTTTTTTATATATATTTAAAATGTTTTATGTTTCCTCCCAGTTTTGCTCCAAAAAGATATTCATTCCTTTTTACACTCTTAATTAAAGAAAAAAAAAACTGTTTGTCCAAAGGAGGTAGAAAGAGTTTTCGGCAACTGAGACTTTCCTGGTGGTGAAAGTCGAGTAACACCTGACTAATGCCGGTATTATTATTTTTTTAATTGACATTTTATCAATTGTCTGATAAAATGTATGTAAATGATAAAATGCTTGATTAATTTTTTTGTTAATTTGGCGAATCCTAATATTCTTATACCAATTCTAAATGTTTTCCATTGACGCAATTTGAGAGTTTAATATGTGCCATAGCCAATGCGAAATGTTCCGGTATAAAGTAATATTTCTTTTAATGAATCTATGTTTTCTTTCACCAATCCATCAAGTAATATTTTCTCCCAATGTTTAGAGATCTTAGGTATAATTTCACCGATAGTGGGGTTGCGTTTTTTGCATCGTCAAGCATTTCGAGGAAATTTGTACTTTGTACCGCTCGGTATTTCAGAAGCCGGTAATGGCGAATATTGTTCAAGAGCGACGGTTGTCATGTGCTCAGGTACAGTATTAACAATTGACCTCAATAACTGACAGTCTGCATTATCGGATTCAGACGAGATACTCTCGCTGTAATATATAAATAATCTATTTGAGTAATAGTGAAACTTATTTCACTGTATGTTTCCCAATAAGGCGACAATTTTAATATTATATATCCAATGATAATTATATAATCGAAGCATATAGTATTGTTAAAATAACTACGTTTTGATATTTTATGCAACTTCATATTTCTATAGGAGCTGACCATAAAAAATAACTTACGTCGTTTGCGTTTTCTCCTTAACATTTCTTCATATCCTCGAATATTTTGATCAATATTATATTCACCATCACTATATGGCTTCCGTTTACCCATAATATAAGATTTAACAATTTTTTAAATAAATTCACAGCATTTTAAAGCAAATAACGTGTTGCAATGCCCGCACACAAAGAACGAATGAGGTGACAGCCGACAGCTGACGTAAGTAACATAATGTCAATAGACTTACATCTTTTTATTTATTTTATTTTTCTGAACAAGTGTGGCAATGCAGTACAACATTGAACGGACTACAATGTATGTTAAATCTCGAGGATGCAACATCGAAGTATAATGAAGGAGTTCCGTCAAACGGTCTACCACAAGCGCTTAGGGCGGCGTTGAAATCATTGAAATAGAGAGACACCGCTATTCCAGCGTATAATGCTGCCTCGCTCTCCCTTCCGTTTTGTCACTGTTTTAGGAAATCATGGTAAGGGGCAGGCTCGTAGTAAAACGGCGATAAACGTGCCGGTATTAGGTGGAGTGCAGACGGCGTCTTGTCAAAACGCAACTAAATGTGATTATAAGTGAAGACATCATTTCTGCAGGTTCGTGTCGTAACTTGAGTATGTCGTGCAATGACGACATCGTCTCATTGTCGCTGCCCTTAGTCCTTAGGGATCTCGCGCACTAGGCGGCCTCGACTACGACCAGTCGTGACAGCCTTGTGACCTTTGGTTGCCGGGACTAAGTGCGGGTCCGTTCATATAGTTCTATAGTTAACCTGCTCCCTAACCATGATCGCTCAAAGCAATATTAAAACCAGACTGAGAGCGGGATGGTGCTATACGCAGCAAGAGCGGTGTCTCTGTTTTAACCTTGCTATAAGCGATCATGGCAGGGCCCCTGGTCGCATGCAGCCACTGGTCTTAGTCGTGGCCGCCTTGTGGGCCAGATCTCTTAGGTGGTATATTTCAACCCAGTGATTAAGATCACGCTTTTCTGGTAGCGGCAGATTAAGGGAGATGAAGGAGCGGCATGCAAAAGATTATATATTGAGTAGCTTACATAAATTAAATTGCTTGCGCACTCTTGAAAACTCTTCCTGAGGCAAATAATGACAGGTTTGTTAAATGGAACTAGTGTTGCCCAAAATCAGTCTGGATCTTGCAGTTTTTCGAGACTCTTGCTGCAAGACCGAGACCAAAATCGGCCTAATTGTAGCAAGACCAAGACAGACCCATGCAAGATTTCAGCAACTTGTTGTTGCTGTTCCTAAGACACCGCAGAGGTGCATAGGGCCTTCACAAGGTCCCGCCACGCCTTTCTGTCCGCTGCGACTTTCTTAGCCTCACTCCAGCTTAGTCCCACTGCTCGTAGCCGTAGCTCGCAAACCACGCTCCGGCGCCACGTCTGTACGGGACCTCCGCGGGCTCGCCGACTGTTCGATGGTTGCCACTCGAAAGCAATGTTGGCGTTGCTTGTCGTCCCTCTTCGAAGTATGTGGCCTGGCCTTCACAAGGTCCCGCCACGCCTTTCTGTCTGCTGCGACCTTCTTGGCCTCGCTTCAGCTTAGTCCCACTGCGCGTAGCTCTCAATCCACGCTCCGGCGCCACGTCTGTACGGGACGTCCGCGGACTTGCCGACTGTTCTATGGTTGCCACTCGAAAGCAATGTCAGCGCTTCTTGTCGTCCCTCTTCGAAGTATGTGGCCTATCCATCTCCATTTCCGCAGCGCGATTTCTTCGCCGATAGGTAATTGCTGGCAGAGGTTCCACAGCTCTTCATTTCGTATAGTCTTCGGCCAGAAAATGCGGAGGATGGACCTTAGGGACTTATTGACGAAGACTTGTAATTTGTTCGTCAGCCCTTTCGTCACGCTCCGCGTTTCACAACCGAAGAGCAATACCGACTTAACTATTGATTCGAAGAGGGAGATTTTGATGCGTCATGTCGAGTCGAGGAGCGGACGAAGACGTGGACAGTAGAATAAAGCGGGCCAAAGCAGCGTTCGCCCAACTCAAACCTTTGGGAGTCTAAAGTGATTTGAGCAAGACTCTTGTCCAAATCATACATGGGTCAGTCTTTGTATCGGTCTTACAGCAAGAGTCTCGCGAGACCAAGACCGTTTTTTTGGTAACACTAAATGTAGTTCCATTTAGTGTTACTTACAAAACTATCGCGATATTACTACAGAACTACAGGGACCTAAATCTGCTAATCTTGATAGCGGCAGTATCTTAGGAGAGTTTTAAAAAATTAAAAGTAAAAAAACTTTTTTAAAAAACAAGCTTTTATTTAAATGCCCTAAAAAGAATAAAATATATTTTTCGTTTAAAACTTTTACTATCAACTTATAATGTTATTACACAATATATCTGATAAGAAAGCTTGTCGCGAGATTTAAGGACCTACGTAAGGAATTAATTTTTTTTATAATTAACCTACTGTGAAATTACGTAAGTAAGCGTACGTAAGTATTTAGTTTACTTGTTTATCTAGCAGGTGCTCAGGTAAAACTCGCGACAAGCTTTTTTTATCAGATATATTGTGTAATAACATTATAAGTTGATAGTAAAGGTTTTAAACGAAAAATTAATTATTTTCTTTTTAGGGCATTTAAATAAAAGCTTGTTTTTATAAAAAAGTTTTTGACTTTTAATTTATTTTTTACTTTTTAGTCTGTCTTTAGACTTTTTTTTGGTTTATATTTAAGGGTATGTTAGAACTGTAGCCACGTGTAAAAAAATTTCAAGTCCGTACTGTTAACTATTGAGGAGTTCTTTCGTTGGGAGCCGATCCTGGATTTACCATCAGGTCATTTCAATCATAATACTGCATTGCCATTAGCACTGTAGCCACGTGTAAAATTTCAAGTCCATACTGTTAACTATTGAGGAATTCTTTCGTTGGGAGACGATCCTGGGTGCACCATCAAGTCATGCTGAACATTATAATGTATTGTCACGTGAATCAAACGCATATACAAAATTTCAAGTCAATCAAATATCAGGAAGTTGTTTAAAATTGGTTAGCAAGATTTGAAAAAATGAGTTACTTACGAGTAGGTACATACGAACATGGCAAGGAGGTAAATAAAAGCTTGTAAAAAATTGACACTTTTATACTTAGATCATTTTAGTCTGAATGCTCTAAGATTTTATACGGTTTTCGTGGTGCAATTTATTTGTACTATAATTTCTTGATAAAGTCAAAGTGAAAAATGTTTTGTTAGTTACCGGTTAACCAACAATAATGCCTCAAAAAGCAATGCTATTGAAGCGTTATTGACACACACCACAAATGCGTTAACGCTAGCAGAATTAGGCCCCTGATTTATTGCAAATAATGTTGAGCGTCGGTGGCGCTGTGGACTCGGCACTTGCCTTCCAATCGGGAGGTCGGGGTTCGAGACCCGCCATGTACCAATGTGTTTTTCGTTTCGAATTTCATATGTACATTTGTCTGACGCCCCTACGGCGAAGGAAAACATCGCGAGGCAACCTGCATACATCTGCGAAGAAATTCAATGGTGTATGTGAAGTCGACCAATCAGCACTGGGCCAGCGTGGTTGACTAAGGCCTAATCACCCTAACATAGGGTAGGCTCGAGCCCCTCGGTGGGGACGTATTTGAGCTGTGGTGATGAATGTAACAATATGTTTCAGACACAGCCTGTCAGTCTACATACAACGTGAATATGTTATTTGCACAAAGTTGTTACGAATATGCAAAGCATGTATTTGACTGAACAGTGAAACACTAAACACTCGATACAGAGGGGATACGTTGAGCTCAGAGCGAAGTTCGTGAAAACTCAGAACAACATGACGCACGCGCAGATTAGACAAATGTTGAGAGACCGGGTTTGCTTGATGCGTGGTACAAATAAAAGCTTCTGGGGGTAATATTCAGTAAAACAAGTCAAAGTTATGTGCGTTGAGGGTTTATGTAATAAAGTACGAAGAGAAAGAAATTAATATATTGCTTTTTGGCAGGACAGATATATTTATAAAAATTTGATTTAAGAGTATGTCTATAAAAACCAAAACATTTGATATCAATTGTTAAATTCACATTTTAACAAATAAAAACAAACTTGCCGTTCCAACGTACTAGAGGCTCGTTCATGGGAAAATGAATAACATTTTACAACAAAGGTAAACCACAAAGTGCACCCAACTGATTTGCCTATTCATGAGTTTAAAGCGTATGTAAAAAGACAATTTGTATGATGCCAATGCTTGGTGTTAATTGATAGACATCATTCGTTCCAATTTAAAGAATAGTTATTGTGTCCTATAACTATTTATGAAAACAAATACTGCTGTGTATGATAATGACGTAATTTATCGTAACTGTCGATACCTCTAATAATGCTGATAAGTTTCTTGCGTCCAATCTTCTTATCAGCTAAAATACGTCCTAAATACTTTGGTAGTAAAAGAAGTGTCTATTCATTACAGCTTTATAAAAAGTCGTATTTGATTAAATAATGTTTTGATTTTTAAAGATTTAAAAATTCGCATAATTTTTGTTATAGTTTTTTCTTTTGGCGGGGCCTTAACTCTTATACCTCCTCTACACGTCGGCAGATGCGTCCGCAGACATCGGCAGATGCATCCGCAGATTGATCACCACGAGCTGTCCACACATCTGTAGGTTGATCAGTCTGTGCTGGTTCTCGACAGACGCAACACGTACGTACGCACGCAAATTGGATATCAAGACCGTATCTGTCGCAACTATTTATTTATTTAGTACCTTTAAGTATTATTTGAGAGTGTCCATCGCAGTAAATAAGTAATATAATATAATAAGCAGTAAACAAAAATTACCTGCCTATCAGATCTCCAAATTGTTTTTATAGTATCCAATTTACAGTAGCCACACAATTCATTGATTGATATTGGTAGGTAGTTAAATAAAATGAATAACCTAATTGTGTACAATGTTTTTATTTTTGAGGTAGGTATTTGTTTTTAGATTCCACAGGCAGTTTTTTGCTTAATACAGCTCCAGGAATTTGAATGTTTTGTCAGTGCTCATGTTAATCATTTTAAAAAGTTAATTTAAAGGAAAGAACGAAAAAAATTGCAAGAAGGACGCGTGCACTCTCATTCGCCTCCCGATGAACACTGATGCGTTGTCAGACGTGTGGACAGACCGCTCACTCGCGCCGAGCTCTTGTGCTGAAACCCTTTTATCCGTGCCACAAAAACCGAAACAAACGGATTAGTGCCGGACGCATCTGCCGACGTTAAATACCTATCACAGACGACCAAATCACCCCGTCTACACGTCGGCGGACGCGTCCGCCGATGACGTCTGCGGACGCATCTGCCGACGTGTAGAGGAGGCTTTAGGTCAGTCAATTGAATAAGACAAGCTCAAGACAACCATTTATTATAACCTTTGACCCTGTTGCTACGTACTGTATACGCAAATTTATTCAATGTTCGCATTAAAAAAGGAAACATTCTGATCTCAGTCTGTTGGAATTTAGTGTTGATAACAACTTGAACAATGCAGCATTAAAATTGATATTGCAGTAAATTTACATAGGTACTTCTATTTGACGATTCAGATTGAGTGAGAGTTGACGACACGGTTAGCGCAGAGGTCGAGTGATCGCCTACTGCGCAACGGGTCGCGGGTTCGATTCCCGTACGGGACAAAGATTTTGTATGGCCTACAGAAATTTGTTCCGGTCTGGGCGTATGTGCATGTGATATTCTATGTTTGTAACTGCACCCACGACACAGGAGAAATTCCTAGTGCGGGGCGACGTTTTTTAAGAGAAAAAGAAAGAAAAGAAAAAAGAAAAGAGTGATAGAGTTATACGGAATTTATATTCCGTTTATTCTTCTTATCTCCGCTAGAGTAATTGAGAACTATGTGAATAAATTTTATACAAGTGCATAGATGAAGCCCATGAATTCCACATTCGTGAAAGGACTAAAAGAAATAAACTTTCATACCTCTAGTTCAAATAATTTCCATATAGTCTATGTGGAATCATTTATTTATTTATAAGCATTTTTAAAAATTCAAAGTCATAAATATAAAGTGAAAACAATAGAATAATCGAATATTTGGGTGAGATTTTTCACATGGGCTAAATGAAAGCTGGTCGGCGATCAACGCTGTTAGTCTGTTCTCCAAACTATTTAATCCGCAGCATCCGCTAACGCCTGTACTCTAGACCACAAACCGCCGCGCACCTTGTGTTGATACGATGCAAACTTCCAGTGGCGGTGTTGCTTAAATTATCAGCGAGTGCTTACCAGGCTTAGGGGGTGGCTGAAGTTTTAAGAGCGGGTATAAAGCTAGAAAAATATCAGATTTCACCCGCGCGCCTCACACGTTCCGGTCTCGACCATCGCAGCGATAAGTTCGCTCCCTCTTCATGTTTTGTGTGATCGCGCACAGTATAACCTACCTTAGGCAGATAAAATTGGCTAAGTGCGAGTCGGACTATTTATCCGTACTTTGAACTGTGAATATAAAATACATTTCACTTGTGATAAGTAAAACGAAAAGGTAGGTAATAAATATTATTATTTATTTAGAATATAGGTATTTAACATAATAAGTGCTTTATTTACATTTACCTGCTAATCACTCGTCGGATAAGCATAGGCGTAAACATATTTCAAACACCAAAAATACATGGAGTACAGATTTCAATAATACGAAAAGGTAGTGACAAATATATTTATTTACCTCTCTTATAATGTCGCTTTAAAAATAACTATAGAATGAAATATAAATGTATCTTATGGCACTAAACTCCGTCGTCGCTCCCTTAGTCGCCGTAGCCACGACGACTAAGGGAGCGACGACATAATTAGAGTTTATGCGTAGGTAGTTGAAAATTAACTATGAACAACACAAAATGAATGATTTTCAGTTATATTACTGAAATCATTCATTTTGTGTCGTTCATAGTTCCATCTCTAAAAATAATTCTCATGTCAAATCAAATCGATCAAAGATTAGTAAATTTTCAGTAACCTACGTTTCAGAAACTCGAACTGATTTAACACTACTGTCAAATGTTGCAACATGTTAGTTGAATAATGATTTGATCAGCCTTTCGGAAATTGGGTGTAAGTAAGCAACATTTTGCTTTGCACAAGTTAGCAGTATACTTGTCTAATTTGCAGGTTTACGCAGTCTTTGGATTGCCTCGATAATATTAAACTGTATTTAAAATCATCGTTGAAACCAGTATGGAATAAAAAAAATTTTAGGAGAGAAATTGGTACTAACTTATTTTGTACAAAATTTTTTTTAGACTTTAGACGTCGGAATTTTGTCTAAAGTTGAAGATGATCTGAAAAAAAAACCAATATATATTTTTCATCCTATTCACTTAATTCACGTAAATTCATTCATTATTATATCATGGTGCTATTTACGTCTATAATATTAATCTCTATCTCTCTTATTCTCTCTCTCACTCTATTAATCTATCTATAATTTTATAACAAAAAAAAAACAATAATTTTAACGTCTAAAGAAATGAAATGCCTCAAATTTTAACCGAAATTTTGAAGCGATTTTGGTTAGAAATAGATTTTCACATCAAAATATATTTTGACAGTAAATTAAGTAGATTTCAGTCCCCAGAAAAATCTACACAACATTTATTAATGTCCTAACTTCAACAATTGCAATAAACTTCCAAATTTGATGAGAGCTTTCCGCTTACGGATTTGACTAGATCGTATTTGTCTGCTTGTGTGATATTTCGTGTTGCAGCAGCTCTGAAATACAAAATTACTATAAATAATTAACAATAATAAATAAATAAATATTTTTTTCCCATTTACCCCAATTATATAACCCAATAAGTATCATTAAGAATTTGTAGATTTCATAGAAATAACGGATAAACATACATAAATAAATAAAAATGAATAAAGCACAAGTAAATATAAATAAACATACACGTCCATGGTTCGAGCACATATATTCATATTTATATATTCATATTTATCACAAAAAATCTGCTCCGACCGGAATCGAATCCGGGACCGTTGGCACCTAAGGCGCCAAAGGTCCACGTTCTAACCACAGCGCCAGACGGTCAGTTAATTTAAATTTGTTACAGTAATGACGCTTTGAATTACTTAACGAAGTATGATGCGATAATTTCGCGTCTTTATATAATTAAAGTTTCGCGTCAAATTGATTTAATTTATGTTAACACTATAAAAAGTTTACATACTGTCACCTACGTCCAGCACGCGAGTAGTCAAACGCATCAATTTGTTTTACATACACTACCCGCGCCTACGTTGCACCAGCGCTTGTGCATTGTATTGTGTATTAAAAGTCAACGCGCATGGGTCTATATTGTAAGGTGAAACTACTTATTAATGAAAAAATATTACGTAAACATAATAAAAGTAAAGTAATAGGTACATACCTTCTACAATACGCCATAAGTTGAATTTTTGACTTCTTAAGTTCTTTTAGACAATTTTTTTTGGTTTTTTCATTCGCCATAATTTGGTCGATGTATTTTCTCGGGCTGGAGCACAGAAGCACAGTTTACTCGTCTCAACGGAGCGATCAAGACTGATTGATGAAATAAAACATGCCTGTTACCTCGGGTCAGGTGCGACAGACGATAGCGTTCTGCGCGGAATAAGAACGTTGTAAGCGCCGAATTGCTTTTATTTTAATTACTCGTAAAATATACATTATTTTTGAAAATCGCTAGTACAGTCCCTAGGTAATATAGTTTTATATTATATATTAAAAAATTGACGCAGTTATATGCATCACATTGAAAAGCAATCGATTTTGCTTGAAAATTAGACGTATCTTCGCAATTTTTTTCTATCGATAAAATAATTTAATTTTATGTTTTCACTCAGTGCGTTCACTTACAAATATAGTTAAATATCTATTTAAAAAAAATTGGGTAGTTCATTATTCAATTTCAAGTGTAGATATCAAATCTACGATTAGCAATTTAGCTTTATACCCCCTCTTAACGCCGCTGTCTGCTGTGACGCGACATCTCAGGAAGTTGCGGAATTGCCCTCGTATGTTATAGGCGAGCTGCTTTTGATAAAGCGAGTCATTACGGTGCAACGTGGTGATGACAGATGTTTCTTAATAATCGTCATGTCGCGAGTTTAATTGTTGTGTCGCAACAATGTGTCGCTAGGCAACTGCGTCGGGTCGTTTTCAAACTCGATTTATTGAAGGTCTATACCTACGTAATATTGAAATGTCACCACTTGGCCACGTACACTGTGGTTCTTGAAGTATTTTTTTTAATTCATACATAAACAAAATTTAAATTACAATTCCTACCACGAAAACCTTATAAGGTTTATGTGTGTAGGTCGCGCATTTGTAACAGTTTGGTTAGTGAGACATTGAAATTACGGTATTAGTTGACTCTGTATATAATACTTTTTAAACTTGTATTTAGATATAGCAGCATTTAAGTACATGTTTGATGATGATTGCATATTTGCAAATCTAAGAAGAGCTGCAAATGTTACAGATCGTTAGTGGCCACAAAAGGTTACTGTAGCTACTATCCACCAGGAAGAGAGTCTGCTTGTTTGCCAATTTCGTTTAATGAAAAAAAACATCGTCTAAGTGTACTTTAAAATTAAGTTATTGTGTCTTTCGTTTTATTACCTTAAAAAAGTAGTCAAATTAATAGGTCTACAAGTAAAAGTTTTATTAAGGCGAGGATTTCCCAAATTTGCCGATCTTAGAACGTCTAGATCTGGATAATATTAGAACCCACAATTCTGAAATTCACACACCTTAAACTTGAAGATATAATCAAGTGAACTGTGAAAGCAGAAACACGATTTACTCCATTTCACTCGATAGAAAAAAAATCCAAACATAGGTCTAAATCAAAAACTAAAACCACGATTTGAAATCGAAATATACATAAAACAGTATAAAAGTTATACCAAAACACGTAGTTCGTTATTATCTAGTGAACTGTGAAGACAGATTTTTTGATGTCATATAAAATATTTAGGAAAATGACGAAAATTCTATAATTTCGCTTGGTTGCAATCGCGCTCCATATAAGACAGTACTCGCCAAGTCGTCTCAGGGTATGGTCACGTCGCTTCGTGTCGCGGGCGCAAAAAAATATATTACGTGTTTCTTTACGATCGAATTTTAATTTTGCAGTTTGCGTTTATTTTGTTAACTTTCATTATTATTATAGATTAGTGTAGTAATATGGTGAATAGTGTAAATAATGGATTAGGTATAATAAAGGAAAAAACTATTTTAATCCTTCTTCCTAAATTATTTTATGTGTGAAAAAATATGTTTTTCGTTCTTTTTTTCCTATAAGTTATTTTATGTGTAAATATCGCTAATAAAAGAAGTCAAAGACGAAATGTTAAATTAAATGCATACAAAAAATGCTGAAAGAAAAGTAGTAAATATTTATTTCCCAAATGTTTATATTTTATTGCCGCGGCCATATAGCACAGTGCAGTGTTAATAAACCAGTATGATAATTTCTTCAAGTAAATATGCAACGATTTATAGGTTCAAAATAATGTTTTCTATAAAACTTTATTGCTGAATTCCTTTAAATACTTAATGTTACCCCCTTTATTCACAACGCCTTGCATCAAAGCTTTAGAAGGTAGAATCAACAGCACATTATACATGTAGCTAAATAATAGAGTTTTATTCGAGCCTATGTATTATATATGATTATGAAGAGTAAAATAGTATTTTAGGAATCTTTTAAATTTCGTAAAATTTATGGTCAAGCGTGAGTTGATTATAAAAAAGTAAAAAATAATTAACATAAATTTCTGTTCGATTTATGTAAAGATCACTTCATTGTATTAAAAGAAAATATCTGATCAGCGGAATTTTGTGAAACTTTATAAAATATTTGCTTTTGCCCGCTGCTTCGCCCGCATAAATGTCATAGAGGTTCCATACAAACTATTATTTTTTAGTTTTACCCCCTTAGATGGCGAATTTCCAACATACATGTCAAATTTCCGCTTTTTGTGCCTTTTAATTACGGCTGTGCGTAATCTGTCAGTCACTCAGTAATGAAAGTGTTTTTATATAAATACGTCGGCCCACACTAGGATTTTCAACTGTGTCGTAGGTGCAGTTTTTTTCTTTTTGAAAACGTCGCCCCACACTAAGATTTTCTCCTGTGTTGTGGGTGCAGTTACGAACATAGAATATGACATGTACATACGCCCAGACCAGAAAAAAATTCTGTAGGCCATACAAAATATTTGTCCCGTACGGGAATCGAACCCGCGACCCGTTGCGCAGTAGGCGATCATTCGACCTCTGCGCTAACCGTGTCATCAAAGTTACAAACATAGAATATATTACATATCACATGCACATACGCCCAGACCGGAACATATTTCTGTATTCCATACATAATATTTGTCGCGTAACTACAAAAAAATATTTTACAAAAAATAAAAACCGACTTCAAAAACACTGAAAACTTAAAAATAATATAAGAATAGGTACAGACAACATCACACTTCTGTATTGAAGTCGGCGCCAAACGATAATCTCCTAGAAAGTGTTAAAATTTGTCACCGACTTCAATATAGAAGTGTGACGTTGTCTGTACCTATTCTTATATTATTTTTAAGCTTTCAGTGTTTTTGAAGTCGTTTTTTATTTTTTGTAAAATATTTTTTATTTTTAACTTTTCAGTGAATGAAATCTTTTTAGTGAAAGAAGTGTGTTTTTAGTGCTTTCCTCGATTTTCTATGGGATCCCATCATCAGATCCTGACTTTGGTGACCATGAGACCACCCTTGCTCTATACTCTATCGAATACAAAAATAATTTAGGACATCGGTTTAAAAAATAATGACGGAGTTATGAGGTAACAAACATAAAAAATACAACCGAATTGATAACCTCCTCCTTTTTTGAAGTCGGTTAAAAATATTTGGGAATCGAACCCGCGACCAGTTGCGTAGTAGGCGATCACTCGAACTCTGTGCGCTAACCGTGTCGTCAAATGTAAAGTCATCATGGTAAAGAACGCTAGCTGTGTAGTACTTCCCGAGTTTTCTTACAGGCCTAAGGTGGTAGAATATTAATTAATATTTTAAAACCAGTTTGCTTAGAGACTAATACGGTTGCCTGATATTCATAGCGATTTGTGGCTTTCTTCTTGATAATCTTGTTTAGTACATGCACGCCCCTGTCACTCACGCAATGCAGCGTTATAAATACCTACCACTAAGTAGCGCGCCGGCGCCCCGACCGCTGCACACACGTGTAAAGAAATTCTTAGGTTGTGTGTGAAGTCGACCAACCCGCACTTGGCCAGCGTTGATGATGGTAGCACATCAAAAACAGGTTTGAGCTTGTTTCGAATCATCTAATAATAATATGATGGATGACATACCTGCCAGAGATACCTGTCACAAAAATTGGGATATAATTAAAATCAAAAATACTATCGTTTTTGATGCTTGCTAAGGCAAGGATAAAAATACCTCCGTCTTACCTATTTCTGCCGCAAATCAGCAGTGCTTGCATTGCTGTGTTCCGGTGTGAAGGGTAAGATATGGCACTGAAATTACTGGGTACCGTGACTTTACATCTAATGTCACAAGTTGGCAACGTACACTGTGGTTCTTGTGGGGCTTGCAGTTTTACTGCGAATCGCACAGGAACCACATGTATTATAGGTGACTGTTACCACTTACTATCAGGTGGGCAGTTTGCTTATTTGCCAACTTAGTAGCAATAAAATAAAACACACATTACATTACAAAAAATAGCTCTCTAAGTCAACTTGAAAGAATATACCTAACTGAGAGTCAATACGTACCTTTTATATCTAAAGACTAACTCCCTAACTCCTTAAAGTTAAGGATCCATCGTAAGCTCAGCATAGTGGAAGAATCCTTGAGATGATGTCTTTCAGACGCAAATACCTGAATAGCTTCAGAAAAAAAAACAGGTAAGACGTTGGACGTGCCTATTCTCTCGATTTTCTTGGGATTCTAATACTAGATCCTGACTTGATGGCATGGAACCACTTCGGGGGTATACTTTTCTGAATACAAAAAGAATTTTGAAAATCAGTTAATAAATGACGAAGCTATGAGGTATGTGTTACCTCATAACTTCGTGAAGTCAGTGAAGTCGGTTAACAAATCAAATCGAAATAAGTTATAGTACTTATTTATTCAGTAATGTATTAAAATACCTACATATATATATTTTTAAATATTTTTATTGACGAATAGTAAGCGAAATAAGTTATAGTACTTATTTATTCAGTAATGTATTAAAATACCTACATATATCTATTAAAATATTTTTCTTCAAACTACTCATTAATATAACTCTAATCATCGGAAAAGGCAACACTAAGTAATACATTACTACCCTGGAAAACGGCAGTAGTATTGTATGAAATTTCATTAATGACCCGTTCAACATAATTGCCCTGTTGTTTGTTTTTCTAATTTAAAAAGAAATTACAATTCATATTCATTCAATTCATACAAAATGTAGGCATTTTTCCAAAGAGATTTGAGTGGTTGTATAACATGTCACAAAAAATACACATGCGCAAAACAAGTTAGATAGGACCCTACAAAGCCAATTTTATTTAAAAAAGAGAGGCAATTGGCTTTAATGGCGAAGATTAGCTTTTATTTTAATAAATTAAAAATTGTATTCGAGTGAATATTGTGCAGTGAAAGTGGTGTTTTTTGGTGCACATTTATGTTGACGGCAAGAAATAAGGGTTTTGTGGTGTACATGACAGTGAGTTTTTTTTTGTGGATTTTCCACTTCCGTCACCACCGTCAAGTCATAAATAAATAAGTTTTTCTACAGTCAACTTCAGTTTTTTATTATTTTTTAATAAGTTGAAGGAAAAGCAGATTACACACCTCGTAAGTGAGCTATTAATGCCCTCGGGTTATTAGTGCCCTCGAGCAAGTGCTCGTGCACCAAACATCCGCGGGCATTAATAAGTCACTTAGCGCTCGGTGTAACAATCTACTATTTCTAAATCAAACCGAATAGCCGTCGAAGTCAAACAAAAAAATTTAACAGTGCTTTATATATGCCGCCGCGTCAGTCATATTCTTAGCTTTTGTTTTAAATACTACTTCTAGCTAATCGAGCATTTCTTGTATTCTAGTTATGCATTCTATACTGCACAAAAGAAATATGCATAAAATTTGAATTTACATTTAATTAATAACACATCATAGAAACATTTAAAATCTTTGAAATTGTGAAGAAACGGTCTAATTATGATGAATCTTGAAAAAGTCTAATTATTGATAATTGCTTTACGTCTCTTTGTTATAAAATATATGTTTGTATCGCTATTATAATGGTGGACGAGTACAATGACGTCACTAGCAAATAAAAGCTTTTTAAACTTTGTTATTTTTTAAGTTATTAAAAAAATCACGTGGTTGTTTGTCAAATAAAAATACTATGTAATGTAACAATTAAAAAGTGTCCAGATTTACATACAAGTAAAGATACAATAAAAAATAGCAATGAAGTCATAAAGCTGTATCTTTATTGGTTGTATTACTGTAGGTACTTACCTCAGTTTATAAATCAATACTTATTTGTAACCTAGCAAAAAGTATATTGCATACGATATAAAACGTCCTTGTTGTACTGTTATATTTTTACTGTGCGGCACATGATGTTGGCGCCTGTTCAGTGGCCGCGTCCGCGCTAACGTCATGTACAAATGAACGGTGTGAAGTGCGGAACATATGGGCTTGCACGTGGAAATTCCTCGCCTTAATAAGTCACTTAGCGCTCGGTGTAACAATCTACTATTTCTAAATCAAACCGAATAGCCGTCGTAGTCAAACAAAAAAATTTAACAGTGCTTTATAAGTATATGCCGCCGCGTCAGTCATATTCTTAGCTTTTGTTTTAAATACTACTTCTAGCCAGTTCTAGCTAATCGAGCATTTCTTGTATTCTAGTGATGCATTCTATACTGCACAAAAGAAATATGCATAAAATTTTAATTTACATTTTATTAATAACACATCATAGAAACATTTAAAACCTTTGAAATTGTGAAGAAACGGTCTAATTATGATGAATCTTGAAAAGTCTAATTATTGATAATTGCTTTACGTCTCTTTCTTATAAAATATATGTTTGTATCGGTATTATAACGGTGGACGAGTACAATGACGTCACTAGCAAATAAAAGCTTTTTAAACTTTGTTATTTTTTAAGTTATTAAAAAAATCACGTGGTTGTTTGTCAAATAAAAATACTATGTAATGTAACAATTAAAAAGTGTCCATATTTACATACAAGTAAAGATACAATAAAAAATAGCAATGAAGTCATAAAGCTGTATCTTTATTGGTTGTATTACTGTAGGTACTTACCTCAGTTTATAAATCAATACTTATTTGTAACCTAGCAAAAAGTATATTGCATACGATATAAAACGTCCTTGTTGTACTGTTATATTTTTACTGTGCGGCACATGATGTTGGCGCCTGTTCAGTGGCCGCGTCCGCGCTAACGTCATGTACAAATGAACGGTGTGAAGTGCGGAACATATGGGCTTGCACGTGGAAATTCCTCGCCTTAATTATACCAGTGGGAATACGGGTGGGACTCTTATCATTTTCTATAATGTTTTTCATCATTATCATCGTCATCACAGTTCATATACTTTCCCGCCGAGGGGCTCGAGCCTACCCTAAGTTCGGGTGTTTAAGCCCTTAGTCAACCACGCTGACCCTGTGCGGAGTCAACCACGCTGACCCTGTGCGGAGTCAACCACGCTGACCCTGTGCGGAGTCAACCACGCTGACCCTGTGCGGAGTCAACCACGCTGACCCTGTGCGGAGTCAACCACGCTGACCCTGTGCGGGGTCAACCACGCTGACCCTGTGCGGAGTCAACCACGCTGACCCTGTGCGGATTGGTCACTTCACATACACCTTTGAATTTCTTCGCAGATGTATTTAGGTTACCTCATGATGTTTTCCTTCGCCGTAAAAGCGTCGGAAAAATGTACATTATGAAATGTAATTGTTCACGCTCGAGGAAGAGCGAGTGGTAACACAGCATTTTAGTCTGCAACAGCGCGTTAAGTGGTCAGATAAGACAAACCCACCGAGGGTTGGAGACCTCGTGTTAGTGAAGGACCCAAACCTGCCACCCTTACGTTGGCGTCGCGGACGCATTGTCCAACTTACTCTAGGGTCTGATGGTGTGCCCAGGTTTGCCGAGGTCCTAGTTGGGGATTCTGTTTTGAAGCGCGCGGTCGCTACTCTTTCTCGCCTCCCCTTAGACTGATTTGGCGGACAGTCCGGGACTGTCCGGAGCGGGGGGATGTTCACGCTCGAGGAAGAGCGAGTGGTAACACAGCATTTTAGTCTGTGGCGGCCGCCGGCCGCATGTAATATGTCAGTTGAGTCGAGTCGAAATGTCATGTCATCGAATTAGGTTAGGATGATGTCCGGGCATCCATAAAATATGCGGGCCGGAATATATAACTAACAAATTGTATTTTGCGCGGCGCACCTAATATCGGGGTGCGAAAGCCCGCTTTGTGTTGTGCAAAGGTGTCAAAATCGCGTGTGTGAGCCGTGGTGGCCTAATAGGCATTTGTAGTGCTCCGGTCTCCACCGGTGGATCCACTGCAGAACTTCAGGAGCCGCGACTTCCTTCGAGCTAGCTCAGGAAGTCCACCGGCTACACACGGAGACAATTGGAATCGGGGTAAGCCACGATGCTTTCTATGAGTTGGTAGTAGGGTGCAAAATTCAGCAGTCCAAGTCGGTGAATTGCCGACGTGGTGGTGTCTACCTTGGGCACCACCATCTCTTGGTAGCAGAGCATGGTTTTTAGATTTGAGTGGTTGATTAGTATTGTACAATTAATATTGTAATCTTGTTGGTTGTCCAAATGGGCAATACATATTAATTGGTTTTTGATTGCTGATTTTAAACCGACTACAATCTCATTTGTGGACCGATCTCCTTAACTAATTGTCATTGTATATGAGAAATTGAGGTTAAATGCCTTGTTGTTCTAGTTAAGTTCTAGCATTTATACTTGATTTTGGTTTGTTTATATATTTTGTTCTGCCTTTGAAGTTCCTCCCGATCTGTTTTATTGTCTGCGGTTGTCGGTCTGTTTGTCCGTGTATTATTATAGTGTTTATTAATTTTGGTGCAAAATGGTCCCGCCAGTCAGCCCGCTTAGTGGTGCCCGCGCGGGTGCACAAAAGATTTTGAGATGGTTTGCTAGTGCCGTCGCTTTGGTAGACCGACCAGACCGAGAACAGGCTTTGTTAATTCGGCATGAGGGAGTACCTGCTCGCTTGAAGGAATTGGAGCAGCTTTTCGTTCTTCATCAACAATATTTGCTCGACCACCCAGCCGAGGGTGCCGCTGAGTTGCGGGCAGTCGACCAATTTAATGCCGATTATGATCAGTGTTTTGAACAGGCGGATGTGATTATAAACAAGGCTCAGGCAATCCTATCCGCCCGGAGGGGTGAGTCGTGCACGCCCGGGGAGGTCAAGCCTACCCCGGCCGGCTTGCTGGGCAGACTGCCCACTTTAGACATCCCAACCTTTGATGGGAACCTGGCTTCTTGGATGGGGTTCATTAACCTCTTTGATAGCCTGGTTCACTCGCGGGACGACCTGTTCCCTAGCCAGAAATTGGCCTATTTGCTCTCTGCCTTACGTGGAGAGGCTGGTGTGCTTGTCCAGCATCTACCTGTCAACGATGACAGTTATGAGATTGCAAGGGCGTTGTTGACCGCCCGGTATCAGAATGTTCGCTTGCTAGCGGACACACATGTGGCTGCCATTTTAGGGCTGCCACGAGTATCGCGGGTCTCCTCATTAAGGAAGGAGATTTTGAACCCGCTGCTAAGCGCCATTAATGCGCTCAAACGACTTGACCTACCGGTGGACCAGTGGTCCTTCATATTGCTCCACCTCATCCTCAATAAGCTTCCCATGGAGATGAAGGGGCGCTTTGAACAAAGGTATGGGGGCAATAGTGCCTCGTACCTCCCCCCCTTCTCGGATCTCCTCAGATTTTTGGAGGATGAGTGTCGGATGACCGACCACTTGGATCTGGCTCCTATACCGGGACCGAGTACAGGCCGCTTTGAGGCGACCCGGGCAGCACCACGGAGAGAGCGCCGCCCGTACAAGCAATATACTGCCGTGCGGCACAACTCTCCACAAGGGGAGAGGCCGCTGCCTTGTAAGTGTTGCAAGCGCGATGGCCATCGTTTGCCGGCCTGTCCCAAATTCGTTGGCCTACGCACCGAGGGGCGTAGAAATATGGCCAAGCAGCGGAATTGGTGCTACCGCTGCCTGGGGGCCCATATGGCATCGGCTTGCCCCCACCCACGAGATTGCCACTGTTGTGGAGGGGCCCATCACCCCCTTTTGTGCTTCAACAATAGAGACACTCGTGGGGTGGTGAGAGAGAGGGACTCGCCCACGGGCGGGGGCCCTCGTAGGTCACCCACGTCTCCGAGGAGATCGGAGGGGCGTGCCACCCCTCCGCGGAGATTGGACAGGCGCCCCCCCTCCAATGAGAGGATTGGGCGCCCCACCCCCCCTACGGGCGGGGGGGATCGACGCGCCGCTTATGAGGCGCCACCGCGGGATTGGGCCGCGGTTATTACGGAGCCACGCCGGGAGCCGATACGCTTCTCTCCCCCTCTGATGGAGAGACCCCGGTTGTCACGGGCTCCCCCAACTTTCGCCCATCATGGGCACCGTCCGGCCCCTCGATGCCGCTTTGATCGGGGCCAGTACGTGCCGGATTGGGACCCGCTCGAGCGCCTTGAGCACCCTATTCCTCCGCCGCGCACGCATGTTTCCTTGAACCCCCTTTCCCCCCCGTTGCGGGGAATGCGGGAGGATTTTCATTAAACCAACTGTCGGCTGCAACCCCCCCACAGGAGCAGGTGCTGTTACCAACAGCCTCCGTACAGGTGTGGGGCCCGAGGGGCACCTTTGTTTTAGTTCGCGCCCTTTTGGATACGGGAGCTCAGGGTTGCATTGCCTCCAGCTGGCTGGTCCGGCAGTTGAGTTTGAACACATCTCCATACCTTGAATCGGTACGAGGAATCGGAGACCTGCGGATCCCGGATCCGATCGGTCAGGTTTTGTTCTCCTTTTCCCCCCACTTCTCTTCAGCGCCCAAAATTGGCGCTACCGCGATTGTTTATGAGAAGTTTGTTGGTCAGCTTCCGCAACAGCACGTTTCGCGGACTGTCGTTGATGCGACATCAGGATTGACCTTGGCTGACCCTTCCTTCCACCGAACCGGTCCGATTCACTTATTGCTCGGTGCCGATGTTCTAGGCCGCGTGTATTGTGGGAAGAGGAGAGAGTTACAGAAGGGTGGGCTGGTAGCCTTATCCACATCGCTTGGGTTTGTAGTGATGGGACCAGTTAGGCATAACCCACCATCTCCATCGGTGGACAGTTACATAACTGTTAGCTCCACCTTATCGGATGTCCTTCAACGGTTTTGGGAGGTGGAAGAGCCACCTACCGTGAAGCGAGTGAACCCCTTGGACGAGGAGTGTGAGTTGTTCTACCAGAACAATACAGGTCGCCTTCACTCGGGACGGCTGATCACTCGTTTGCCCTTTTTGTCAGTTCACCCCTCACTTGGCAGCTCCCGGCCGTTGGCCGAGAAGCGACTGCTGTCCATGGAGCGTCGTATGAGTAGGAACTCCGACCTCAAACAGAAGTATGTCGACTTCATGCGAGAATATGAGCAACTGGGGCACATGTCGGTCTCGCGACTGGACTGGCGAAATGAGGAACATAATTTTCTTCCTCACCACGCGGTTTTGAAACCTTCCACCGGGAAGATACGCGTTGTTTTTGATGGGTCAGCTCCCACGTCTACCGGAGTTTCGCTGAATCAATGTCTGCATGCTGGACCGAAGTTGCACCACGAGGTGGGTGATGTATTGACCAACTTCCGTCGCCATGCCGTCGTCTTTGTGACCGATATCCGGATGATGTTTCGGCAGACTGTGATTCACCCGGACGATAGACGATATCAGCTCATATTATGGAGGGAGGATCCCAGGGATCCCATGCTGGTCTACGAGCTGAACACCAATACATACGGTTTGCGTTCGAGCCCCTTTGTGGCAATTCGCTCACTTGTGGAACTCGCTGAACGTGAACGATTACGATACCCTCGCGCATCCTTGGTTCTCAAGGAGGATGCATTTGTTGATGATATTTGTACAGGCTCCTCTAGTGTCGAGGAAGCCTTGATTTTGCGAGATGAACTAATTGCTCTTCTCGGGGCTGGTGGTTATGAACTGAGGAAGTGGATGTCCAACTCACCTCAGCTTTTGTGTGACTTGCCAGACGACCACCAGCAGGAGCCTCATATTTTTGAGAATGCCAACACTCCAGATTTACTGTCTGTTTTGGGAGTGCAATACAGACCTGTCCAGGACACGTTCACCTATCGATTGGAGCTGCCAAGCCCCAAGGTCTGGACGAAACGGTTGGTTTTGTCTACAGTAGCTCGTACCTTTGACCCAAATGGCTGGATTAGTCCCATAGTGTTTTGGATGAAATGCTTCCTACAGGAACTTTGGTCAGCCGAAGTGTCGTGGGATGAGCCCCTCTCGGGCCGTTTGCTGCGAGATTGGGAGTCCTTCATGTTGTCTCTCCCCGACATTAACCGTGTTAGTATCCCTAGACATATACTGCCTAAGGGACGGTTTACGGCCAGCCTTCATGGGTTTTGTGACGCGTCTGAGAGTGGATACGCAGCCGTCGTATATATCCGGACGGTTGATGATAGAGGAGCTGTTAAGCTCCACTTGCTAATTGCTAAGAGTAAGGTTGCTCCACTTCGGACTCGATTAACGATTCCGAAGTTAGAATTGTCTGGAGCTACTCTTCTGGTTCGGTTGATGAACCACGTTGTTGACACCCTGGGACGTAGTGTGGACTTTGAGTCGCTCTTTGCTTGGTCCGACAGTCAGGTTGTCCTGTGTTGGATTAAGAACTCCGTCCACTCCCTGGAAGTATTTGTGGCCAATCGGGTATCCCAAATACAGGCCTCGAAGGCCACGTTGATTTGGCGCCACGTGCCAGGTGAAATAAACCCTGCTGACTGTGCATCACGTGGCAGCGAAGCCCCTCAGCTTATTGACCACACTCTGTGGTGGGGTCCCGAATGGTTGTTACAGCCGTCTTGGCCTTCCACACCAGCTGTGGTGAAGGTACCAAATCCGGGCCTGCGTGTTCACGCTGTCGAGACTATGGCGGCTCCAGAGCGGGAATTTTTATTAGACCGCTACAGTTCTCTGGATAAGTTGCTCGGCGTGACCGCTTTGATAAGAAGATTTATTCGAAATTGTCGACGGCCTCAGGACAAAGATTTGTGTCCGGTCCTCTCACCGCAGGAGCGCCAAGATGCTCTTCTGCATTGGGTGCGTATGACCCAGTCTAGAGCGTTTGAACCGGAACTTAAGATTTTCCGTACCGGGACGTCCAAATTGAAGGGACCCTTGGTGCGTTTGACTCCCTTTCTGGATGATAAGGGATTGTTGCGTGTAGGAGGCCGATTGAGGCACGCTAACTTGCCTTATAGATCACGTCATCCCCTGTTGCTCCCCAAGGACGGACCATTGGTGCGATTGTTGATCATTGATCGCCATGTGAAGAATGCTCATGCCGGATGTAATGCATTGACCGCGCTCCTCCAACGGGAGTTTTGGATTTTGTCAGCGCGAAGAATAATCCGATCTGTTATCTTTCGATGTCTGCCCTGCTATCGTTTACGCCCCGAGACGATGCAGCCCCAAATGGGTGATTTGCCTGCTGATCGTGTGAATGAATCGATGACCTTCTTAGGAGTTGGAACTGATTTCGCGGGACCGTTCACTATAAAAACGTCGCGACTCCGTAATGCTAAGACTGAAAAGGCTTACTTGTGTGTGTTTGTTTGTTTGGCCACTAAAGCCGTTCATTTGGAGGTGGTGAGTGCGCTCACCATGGACGCTTTCTTAGCAGCGTTAGGCAGATTTGTCTCCCGCCGGGGACTGCCTTCTCTAATTCGGTCCGATTGTGGGACGAACTTCAAGGGCACTGATAGACATATAAGAGAAGTTTGTGAATTTTTAGATAGAAATAGTATTGAGATCGGATCCACACTCTCCCGTAGGGGGGTAACATGGCGATACTCCCCGCCGTCTTACCCTCACTGGGGAGGGATTTTTGAATCTGTTGTAAAGGCCGCCAAGACTCACCTTCGCCGCGTTATTGGGGAGACTATTCTCACGTTCGAGGAACTCGCGACGGTGTTTCATAAGTTTGAGGCGGTTCTCAACTCGCGTCCGTTATGTCCGTTGTCTACCGACGCGAACGATTTGCAGGCCCTCACGCCGGGCCATTTCTTGATAGGCAGACCACTTAACGCCCTGCCCGAGTATCCTTATAGAGATATCAATCCCGGACGCCTTTCGCGGTTTGAGTTGCTCCAGCAGCTTACCCAGAGCTTCTGGCGCCGCTGGCACCTTGAATATTTACACATTTTGCAACAGCGCGTTAAGTGGTCAGATAAGACAAACCCACCGAGGGTTGGAGACCTCGTGTTAGTGAAGGACCCAAACCTGCCACCCTTACGTTGGCGTCGCGGACGCATTGTCCAACTTACTCTAGGGTCTGATGGTGTGCCCAGGTTTGCCGAGGTCCTAGTTGGGGATTCTGTTTTGAAGCGCGCGGTCGCTACTCTTTCTCGCCTCCCCTTAGACTGATTTGGCGGACAGTCCGGGACTGTCCGGAGCGGGGGGATGTTCACGCTCGAGGAAGAGCGAGTGGTAACACAGCATTTTAGTCTGTGGCGGCCGGCCGCATGTAATATGTCAGTTGAGTCGAGTCGAAATGTCATGTCATCGAATTAGGTTAGGATGATGTCCGGGCATCTATAAAATATGCGGGCCGGAATATATAACTAACAAATTGTATTTTGCGCGGCGCACCTAATATCGGGGTGCGAAAGCCCGCTTTGTGTTGTGCAAAGGTGTCAAAATCGCGTGTGTGAGCCGTGGTGGCCTAATAGGCATTTGTAGTGCTCCGGTCTCCACCGGTGGATCCACTGCAGAACTTCAGGAGCCGCGACTTCCTTCGAGCTAGCTCAGGAAGTCCACCGGCTACACACGGAGACAATTGGAATCGGGGTAAGCCACGATGCTTTCTATGAGTTGGTAGTAGGGTGCAAAATTCAGCAGTCCAAGTCGGTGAATTGCCGACGTGGTGGTGTCTACCTTGGGCACCACCAGTAATGTTGTTATATCTGACTATTTGCATGTGAATCAACTCATTCGAGCAAAACAGCTGAGCTCTGCTATGCTGTTTTTATTATCAGCCTCCTCCAGTTAGATATTTCTAATCCTCGGGCGCGTGGGTAGTGGAGTCGCAGTGTGGACCTTACCTAGCGCGCCCTTATGGGCAGGGGGGGACCGGGGGGTTTTAGTGGGTAGGCCTGGCACTCTGCCGGGAGAGCCCCACACACGCTCGCCACCTAGCCAACGGCGGGTACGGTGCGGTTACGCATTTCCCCCCGAGAAAAAAAAAAGATATTTCTAATCACACGAATAGATTGTTCACGTTCGCAGCTGTCGAGGAAATTGTTCTATTTCGGTAGCAATCCAACGAGGTTTGATATAAGTATTTTGTGTGCGAGGCACCGCCCGGTGTTATTTCCGCTGCATGACAGCTGTGACGTTCAGTTTATGGTTCTACCCTCGAATCCGTGCCATGTAACTTATGATTATGACACACAGCGCTATTTTTTTTTAGTTTGTCTTGTCTTGCAAGCTAAATTTGACCCACTTGCCAGTGTCCGATTGACCTGAACTTTGGTATACACCTTTAGTTCCGATGACAATGCAATTATGTATAATTATTATTATCCTAACTTTCAATAAAACCGTTTAAATAAAAAACAATACTTATTATACTTGGTTTAGGTAACCTATAAATGAACATTAGTAATGATTAGGAAAGCTAGGAGCGTAAAAGAGAGACTAATAGTACATTATTAACCTAGGGGATAAAGCAGTATATTTCGCGGGTGTAGACTTGAATCACGAGCGTACCGAAGGACTCTATGGGTAACTCCCGAGCGCAGCGAGGTCTATAATCCTGAGTGAAGCGAGGGATTTAAGCTCACCCAAGACAAAGACAGCTGTATCTCCGAGGAAAATACTCTACTTTTCGCACCACCTGCGAAGCAAATAAAAACAAAATATTATTATAAATTATTTTAAAAGTCAATTTTTCATTAAACCATCTCTATTAACACTGTTATCCTCACAGTCATCATCATCATCATCAGAATCATTGAAGGTATCTTTTACTTTCATTTTATTAGGGATATTCAAATATTCATTGTGGATTTTTTTTGGGATTATGCCAGCTTAACGTAATTTCTTTAGGTCATTGTATTTGACGACTGAGATTGGTCCTTATAAAGAGTTGGTAAAGTATCTGTGTTATTGCTTCATACTATACCACTACTTCCTTCTAAATTTTCGTTTGTTATGTCTAAGTTCTTATTCTGTTTACCTTTGTTTGTTCTTTTCTTTGTTTGTTCTTTTGTTAATTCCTTTAATTTTTAACGAACAAAACAGGTGGCTATTTCATAACTCCCTCTTTTACCGTTTGCTTCTCCCCACGTGTAGTTCTGTGTTCTACACTCATATACTTTTTACTGGAGGGAGACTCTGTACCAGGGTCATCTGCTTAGGTGCCTCCGTCTTACCTATTTCTGCCGCAAAGCAGCAGTGCTTGCATTGCTGTGTTCTGGTTTGAAGGGTAAGATATGGCAGTGAAATTACTGGGTACTGTGACTTTACATCTGGTGTCATAAGTTGGCAACGCACATTGTGGTTCTTGTGGGGGGTTGCAGTTTTGCTGCGAATCTCACAAGAGCCGCATGTATTATAGGTGACTGTTACCACTTACCATCAGGTGGGCAGTTTGCTTGTTTGCCAACTTTCAGCAATAAAAAAAAATACTGTAAGAACTGTATTCAGATAATTTCGATTCATTCTGCATATAAATGATATATTGTCAATTGAGGACTTGCATTGTTATGCGGATGATAGTTAGGGTGATGTGCGGTATACCGATTACCAGAATCTCTCTCGGATTTTATTCGGGCGAGTCTCTGGGTGGGGTCCAAAGAATTGCGTTAAGTTCAACCCCACGAAGACACAAATGTGCGCATTCATTGCGAAGAAGGCTCCGTTTAGGGACGATAGTCACTTTCTCTTCTATAGTCTACGAATCGTGCTAGACCTGGAGCGCTTAACTACTTGAACCTTGCCTTAATAATTCAAATGAGATTTGATTATGATCAGCTTCATAAAGTAACCAAGTAAACATGAAAATTCCTGTATGTTAGTAGGATATGTAATGTAATGAGATGATATCAAAGCTTCTTGGATATAGGAATCGACGTAATGCCAATTATCCCTCATAATAAATTCCATAAATATGATTCATCGTATTAGTTGATTGCCCGTAGTTAGTTACTAGGAGAGTAGAATACAAGTATACAAATAATGTTAGTTTTGTTTTATGAAGAGAGAGGTATAAAAATTATTCGTTATTACATTCATTCATACTTTGCATTTCGAAAATTAGGCACACCTATTGAACAATAGTTGTATTATTTCAAATAATTTATGTAAGCGGATAGTGAACTCTATAACTCCTCCATGTTTAGGAGTCAGAGAATAATTCTTTCAGTACCGATTATTTCAAGTTATCTGGTATTTTAAGTCAGTATTTGTAAGTCAGGACAAATCCTAATAAGCATGAAGGTAATAAATTATTATAATTGAAAAACTCAATTTAATATAAGAATGTGATAATTGTTTGTATTCTAGTATATGATGATAATTGTTAGTATCAGTAATTTTACTGCCTGTTTCAATCCGGAACGTGACAGGGCAAACACCGCTGCTTGGTAGCAGAAATACGTAAGATACTATAGTTGCCTAGTACTAGAGTTGTCTGCTATTGTTGTTATTCAATTCAATCTGCAGTACCAACAGATAATTATCTATTCCACCTATTGATAAGCAATGCTGTAAATTTGTAATTGGCGCGAGTACTTGTATTGAGAGTTTGAGCTTGGATTCGAGCACTGAACCACGAGAATTCGGAATAACTTAGCTACTAAGCGAGATAATTTGTCCCATTAGTAGGACTACCAGGAAGCTCAGTTTCCTCCCCAATTCCGTAATTATCATTATTTAAACACTTGCTGTGACCGCGAATTACGTTTCGCCTTAATAAGATTTATCACTAATTAATTTTTATTCCCTATTTCACCCCTGTAATTATCCGCCATTTAAGAGCAGCGAATTTAGGACATTTTACTCTATACTCTTCAAGACCTTTCATTCGATGCCCATTTTTTGGGGTTGAAAATTATTTTTTTAAGCAATTTTTTAGCGATCGCCATATAAATTTTTTGTCATAGTTGCTATTTTCATGGTGTTTTTTTTTAAATTGTGGTTAAGGATCCTGAACCAATATTACTTCCAATCAGGCACATCACGACATATACCGACTAATGGTAATAACTGATAAGGTTTAATAATACTTTCAAAGCGGGACATTAAACCTATACAATGACGTTTTACCTCGACTTCACCTAACTGGCATTTTCTCGAGATACTCTCGTTCCGTTGAGTTACACCTAACAATATCGATTTCTAGAGTGTCCCCATGTATTTGGCCTCAAGTTCTCGACTGACTCAAGGATGAGGAAGTTTCGACGATGTCTTAGAATGTGAGCGTCAGTCCCTAATGAACTCGAACTGTTTAGCTGTTCGCGCGCAGTTTTTTTTTTTTTTTTTTTTTTTTTTATGGATGGCCCGGCAAATGACCTCCTCCCGCCTGATGTTAAGCGGTGAAAGAGGCCCAAATGAGTTGACAGATAGAGTAGGGACGACATCCACTCTCCTACCTGCCCGCCCCTTGCCGGCCCAAAAGATGCTTTTTCACGCCTCTTTTGAAGGAACCCATGTTGTAGGATGGAGGAAACACGTGCGCAGGTAGAGAATTCCAAGTGTGGGATGAACGACAGAAGAAGGAATCTTGGAATTTCTTGGTACGGTGTGAAAAGGAGGACACAGTGTACGGATGACTCCGAAGGCCCTTACGCGTGTTTCTGTTAAGGAATGGAGAAGGAGGGATAAGGTTAAAGAGCTCCTCAGAGCATTCCCCATGGAACATTCGGTAAAAGGCGCTAAGAGAGGCGATGTCACGACGAAGTTGTAGAGGCTCGAGGGTGTTAGTTGCCTCTACATCGCCAATTATGCGAATAGCGCGACGCTGCAATCTGTCCAGAGCATCGAGGAGGTACTGAGCGGAGCCGTCCCAAAGGTGCGAGCAATATTCCACGCAAGACCTAACCTGAGTTTTATACAACAAGCATAGTTGGTCCGGCGCAAAATACCTACGCACCTTGTTCAGGACACCGAGTTTCCGTGAGGCAGTAGTTATGACGGATTCGATGTAGTCTCTGGGGTTCAGATCGCAGCGAATGTTCATTCCGAGCAAGGTGATGTTGCTCTGTGTGTGAAGGGTTGTGCCCTGAAGAGAAGGAAGGGGGAGGAAAGGTGACCTTTTCGCCGAGAACACGCACACCTGTGTTTTCTTAGCATTGAACTCAACAAGATTGTTGGAGCCCCATTCGGAGACGAGGTCCAGCGTCCTGTTGAGCTCAATGATAAGATTCTGCCTTTCCCTACCAATATCACCACGAGCAGCCCCCGAGGCTCCGTGATATCCCCCATGCACTGTACTGTCGTCTGCATAGCAATGTATAGCTCCCAAGGAAAGCATATAATTGATATGCAGAAGAAACAATGTGGGGGATAGAACGGAGCCTTGCGGAACACCAGCGTTCACTGCCACGAACCGCGAAGCGCAGCCGTCAACGACAACGCGAATTCTACGCTCGTGGAGGAAGCTGGCAATCCACGTACAGAACTGCGCGGGTAATCCGTATGCCGGAAGCTTGGAAAGAAGAGCCTTGTGCCAGACTCTATCAAAAGCTTTGGCGATGTCGAGACTAATAGCCACCGATTCGCCGCGCTTATCGATAGATTCACCCCATTTGTGCAAAAGGAACGCTAGAAGGTCACCTGTTGACCGTTTAGGACGAAACCCATACTGTCGGTCATTAAGTAACGAGTGACCTTCCAGGTAACGGATCAGCTGTGTATTAAGGATCCTCTCCATGATTTTACACAAAATGGAAGTGACGGCTATAGGACGATAGTTAGCCGGATCAGAACGATCTCCCTTTTTGGGAACCGGCTGGACATTGGCCTCTTTCCAAGATTTCGGCACAAAAGTGTGTTCGAAATATTAATGGGGCAAGTTGCAACGCCAAATGATAGATGATGCTGTTCAATTATATATTATTGATGGAATTGGCAATGGCGTGACGCGTTAATGAGATCGATTTTTCGCGGAGCGTGATTTCCTTTGAAATCTTTGTAATTGTCTTTTTCTTCCTGTTTAGTCTCCTTTGGACTTCTTATACTTACACTGTGTGTATATAATGTTGTGTATTTTAAAGTGTTTGTTTAAATTTGTCATTCGAAAAGCTGCTTTTTGATCTGTATCTAATAAGGACTTTGGTGAATGACTGATTAAGGAATCAACGTAGTGCTTATTGGAACTAGAAGTTTGAAATTCAGTATAATGGTTCGTTGACTTACGTAGATAAGGCGAGAAAGGTTTCAAATTCCCACAGGAAGCTAAGAAAAACCTATCCAGAAATAAGGAAACTATAGTACTGAGTTCTTTTAAAGCAAAGCGGAAGGCGGAGGACAGAGTGTTGTGGCGCAGATTGGGAGAGGCCTATGTCCAGCAGTGGACTGCGATAGGCTGATTGATTAATTGATTGATTGAAAACGTAGTTCGCGAGCACAGCAGTATCTCATAAAAACAAAAGATGTAACATGACAGACTGACAAAAACAGTAACTGATAAACATCATATTTTATACCTATGTATCGTGTACTCGTACATGTGTAGGTTTTGGTGAATGAGGAAGCTGACCAATGTAGGATCAGAAAAAAATGGTGGCAAAAGTAATAATAATAAATATTTATTTCTTATCATCACAAAAATGAAAACATTAACACAGGAGGTTTACAAATGTTATAATTACCTACCTATTTCTTTTTTAATTTTGTGCGAGACTGATGCCTATTATTTCGTTGGTGACCGAGTTGCTTTTATTTTATTTCTCTTTATTATTGTATATATTGTTTTTATACACAGTTATATCATAGAGTTTGATTTATGTTGTCATAATAACGTCTTGACTTTGGTTGTTATTCTGATTCTTGTTTTGAACGGTTCTTTTATGTATACCTAAAATTATATATACACATATAATTTTTTCACTAAATCGTTTCCGCAATAAAACTTTTACGCTTTAAACCGTCCACATCGGAAATTATTTATTAAATTATTTTAGTCCCTTTTATCCGTTCTTTTTATATTTCGTACTATAAAAAATGAAAAATATTAGACGCGTGTTTTTTGTTCTCTAAAGTAGTAAAAAACTGCTGAGATAAAGCGATTAAAACTTAAGAAGTTGGACTCGCTACGTCACAGCACAGCGCGCTTTAGAACGTACACAGGTGGGACGTCACTTCACATTTTAAATCATTGTATCGTCCCAAGTGTTTGATTGAGCGAAAAAGAAAAAAATATGCATATGCATTTTTTAAATCAACAACAGCTTAAGTCAACATCCCCAATATTGTGTGGAATTGACAGACGACAATGTAAAGATTGGTAAGAAAAAACTAGTATATTTAAATATTATTATTATTATCAACAAAAATCCCGATTAACATCATTTTTAAAATTATGGTATTTGTACAAAATTGTCTAAAAGAAATTGAAATATAATAGAATGTGTTATATTTGTTGATAAATAAATTTTAATTTGGTTTAATGAAAATTTTACAGAATTCGCTCCGTACATTTTTGTCACTGACCAGCTTTCCTTGCTTTACAGTGTATTTGGGTATGTTATTTAAGCATCTGTCGTTTATGAATTTTCTCCTCTTGAAGGCTTTCCTAATTTTCGGATGGTGTACAGACACCTTTTTTAACTTTTAACTTGTATTTACATACAAAGGATATAATAATTTATTGTTTATTATCTGACTTAATAAATTATTTTTTTTAATTACATTTTCTTGATTAATTACATTTTTGGGGAAAAGGATATTATTATTTGCTTTGTTGGGGCTATGCAGCTTCAATGAAGCTGTAGTCACTGCGACCTAAAAGATCTATTGTGACTCGCCGCCAAATTACAGTATCTCTTTTAGCCTGGCCACAACCAGGAAATCCAAGATGGCTCTGGCTTTAAGAGATTTCAGTTCCCCTGGGCTGATTAGATGTCGTCCCAGGTGGATGCTTCGTTTGTGACTTAGAGGTCCACAATCGCACAAGAGGTGTGCCATGCTCCTGTTTGCAAACTCTGCAATTATCAGAGTCACTTAATTCCATGTGAAATTGGTGTCTGTTTAGCTTGCAGTGACCAGTTAAGGTCGAACCATCGCACGGGTGTTCATCCTATTGAACTGTAAAAGTTCAGTAGTTCGTTTTTGCGAGTATCCTTCTATCAACGTTTGAGGTTTAGCCAGTAATTTTTTAATTCGCTTAGAAGGTTTTCCTTAAGGAGTTGCATGGTATGACGTTTCGGGATGCCACAGAAAAGTTCTGAAAGGATAAAGGCACATTCCAATGTTCATCCCACGTAACAATTACGATTAAAAAGAGCACGCACACCAAGACAACAAAATCTACCAAAAAAGTAGCGGCCGGCCCGACCATGCAAAACAGGGAGCCCGCAAAATTTATCACGTTCAATGTATCCCCGACCCGCGGGAGGCCCGAGGAGCGGTCCCGAATCCAGAAGTCGTGCTATCAGACGACAACAAAATCACATGTTACATTACAAAGTCAAAGGCCCCTGATTTATTCTCTCAATTTCTCGAGCGCCGGTGAACGGGACAAATGCAGTCATTAACGGCACTAGAGGTCACAGACTGTTCGTATTGTTGGCAACCCTTTCCCCGGGGACGAGGGGCGCTACCCTAACTTGGGGTTGCGTGTACTCGGCCCGGCGAAAGTTGGCGCCCTAATGTGCCTTTTTATTGCTTTACTTTACTATTTATTGATGGACAACCGTTTTTACAATAGGCGAGTTTTCTGGTTTCATCTCGCCTTTCGCGATGTGTTAATAAAATTGCGCTAAACCTGTAATTAGTTTGTTCAGAATCGAGAGTGGAATCAATGCGACTAATAAAAAACACGGGTCAGATTTTAAAAAAATCAACCCTGCCGCTTTTCAAATTCACTTAACTCGATCGTCTCTATTACTGATCAGGGGGCTGATCTGATTCTCGGAAAACTCTTAAAAAAGTTCGAATTCTAAGTTTTCTCTTCGTAAATATTCCACGAAAAATTATTTTATACTACACCTGATCGGAACAGCAGTCATTATTCCCTCAAAAGTGAAAGAGAAAGTTAGTCTTTTCTACGACCTAAATAAGGGGGAGGAAATGTTCTATGAAAATCCATTTTTATCGTGTTTTAGCGGGAGGAAAAGTGATACTAAATTCCATTTCTAATCTGTTAGAGCCGGGGTGGAGGCGGTGGAAAGCGCTCCTCTACACACCATGACCTGCGCTGAGTTTTGCCGCGCTGCAAGGTGGCTGTATGATCTTAGATCTCTCTGTTATCATAAAAAAAGAAAAGAAAACCGATTTTTTTTATCAAATCTGTGAATTTATTTATCGTAATTTTTTGTTACGACGTGAGTCTATTACGCAATAAAAGTTAAAATGTCGAATTCTAGTAGTGGAAGTAATATTGACATGACACCCATACAAATGTTTTAATATTTTCATACTAATAAAATTCTATAAACAATTTCAATCAAACACGTTTTTATATGTACATCACAGGTGTAGTATAAAGTACTATGTAGCACTTGGGAGAAAGTCCGATTCCTACCTCAGGAGTTTTGTGGCCCTAGCACAAACTACTCCCTCGCTGGAAGTCGGTCACTTTCTTCCCGCGGTGAACAATCTACTATTCATATTTTTTTTGTATAATAAAATTAAGTTGGAGTGTCTGAGGTTTTGCGTTATTTTATTGACAAGTTGTATAAGCTAGCATAGCCTAGCTCTACCCCACGACTTCGGCCAAGTGAAATTCAGTTATATTGCTAGTTCAGTCACATCAAAGGTGGACCAACGATCTGGTGAAAGTCGCGGGAAGCCGCTGGATGCGGAGAACCCAGGACCGATCGGTTTGAAGATCCCTGGGGCCTATGTCCAACAGTGGGCGTCTCTTGGCTGAAATGATGACGAAGATGAGTCACATCAAACTTTTCCTTGGGAACTCATTATAATTCTGTAGGCGTAGCACGGCGCGTGGACTATAGAAGAGAAAGTGACTAACCCGCGTCCCGTCTCGCGTCATTGTTATATGAGAGAGCGAGAAGAAACATGTTATTTGTCTCTTGTCCCGTTTTATCCACGGTCCATGCTACGTCTGCTGGATAGAAAAATATAATATAGCCTACTATGTTCTTCCTCAGGGCTTAAGCTCGAGCTTAATCTCTTTATCATTTTTTTAACATGGAAGTTCTTGGTCTTCGTCGCACTTGATGACGTTAAGATATATTTTCCGCCATATGGTAATGGATTTACATAGTAAACAACCGAGAAACTGGCCATCTTACCTGAACTAATAATTGTCATTATAACAGCTGATATACGTCCCCACCGAGGGGCTCGAGCCTACCCTAAGTTAGGGTGTTTAGGCCTTAGTCAACCACGCTGGCCCAGCACGATGTTTTCCTTCACCGTAGGAGCGTCAGACAAATGTACCTACATACGAAATTCGAAAAACGTAAAACACATTCGAACGAACCCCGGACCGGATTGGAAGGTAAACTTAGGTAAAACGGTGGTAGCTAGCCAGGCGGGCTCAGAAGCCATACCACCAATCAAACTTAAGATATTTTTATTTGATAAATGCTCACAAACATACCTAACTAAAACAGGAAAGATTTTTTTTTTAAATAATGTAAGCACAATTTTATATGAGGCTACGATTTCTTATGACACCACACTAGGCACTGCCTGTACTGTGGCGGTCAGGTATACGTTTGCAGGAGTTAAACGGGTGCCAATAGTATAAAAGTGAAATATTTAAGGTGCGTTACATTCGCGAAACTCTACTTTTAAACTTCCAAGAAGGACTCCGTGAATTGAAAACCCCACGTCAATAGAAGTGAGCGAATTCTGAGCCTCGCAGTTCCCAGTGAAGACCTCTTTATGTCGTCAAACGCTCAATGACTAGCTTAAAAAGAAAACGGGAATATTTGAAAACTATTTTGATCTTAGCTCAGCTCAAGTGTCAATCAACACCAAGGGGCTACCAATTTACAACTTATTAATTATTGTTAGTGAGAATGACGTTCTTGGGGTGAACAGGAGGGAGGGTAAGACGTCGTTCTCCAATTTTAATATGAATTATTAATTGAATTACACTATAAGGCTTTCAACGGCGTCGCCTTACGATGAAAACTAAAATGGAGGTGACAGATTTGATCAGTAATGTAATATTGAAATAATGGTTGATTGTTAATGAGTTTCAGTGTTTTGTGAATGACATTCCTTCCTCTACGTGATTTTATGTTATTTTTAACCGACTTCGAAAATGGAGGTTCTATGTTCAAATGTATCTTATATTATTTAACAACTATTTTCTTTATGTATGTTCACCGATTACTCCGCCATTTGTGGACCGATTTTCAAAAATTCTTTTTGTAATCGAAATAGTACACTTCCAAGGTAATCCCATTGTCACCATGACCTTATCTGATGATGGAATCCCTGTCATTTCTAGGGAAATCCTTAAATTTCATAGGCACGTCCAACGTGTTTCATGTTTTTCTTAAGATATTCAGGTGTTTACATCTAGTAGTCAGCGTGTCATGTTACTGAGCTGACGATGGAAGGTTTCTGGAAGACAAGGAGCTTGAGAATAATTCATTCAATACTGTTTAGAGCGAAAGACGTTTTATTTTAATTTATTCTGGTGTTTATCTTGGCTGAAATTCTAATACACATGTATTAACTTAACCAAAAAGATTGAAAAAAAAAACCGAGTTCAAAAACACCAAAAAGTCATAAATAATAAAGGAATACATACAACATCACAGTTTTATATTGAAGTGGGTGCCAAGCAATGATCACTATGAAAGTCTTAAAAAATATAACAACATTAAAACTAAGTCCCCGCCGCGTCTGTCTGTCTGTCTGTCTGTTCGCGATAAACTCAAAAAATACTGCACCGATTTTCAAGCAGTTTTCACCACTCGATAGCGTGATTCTCGAGGAAGGTTTTAGTATATAGTTTGTTAAGTTTTTGTATTTATTTCTGTGTATATTAACGATATTTGTTGAAGGCGAAACGTGGTTCGCGGGCATAACTAGTTATTAATATAGTTACTTAAAATTGGCACCAACTTCAATATAAAACTGTGATGTTGTATGTATTCTTATAATTATGACTTTTTGGTGTTTTGAAGTTGGTTTTATTTATTTTTTGTAATTTTTTCAAACTGAATCAACGTATTTCGCATGATTTATCAACACGATATTTTTATTACAGATAAAAAATAAGAAAAACCACCTCCGCGATCTTGTGGTTGTGACCACCGGGTGTTGATCGGGAGGTCCAGGGTTCAATTCCCCATGGGGGCAGAAATTTTTCTGCTCGGTTTTCTTGGTGGAAAGGCTTCTGAGCGATCGTCGGTGGCGCTGTGGTCTCAGCACTTGCCTTCCAATTGAGGTCTGGGGTTCGAGAGCGCCATTTACCAATGTGTTTTTCCTTTTTCGAATTTCATATGTACATTTATCTGATTCACCTACGGTGAAGGAAAACATCGTGAGGCAACCTGCATACATCTGCGAAGAAGTTTAAAGGTGTATGCGAAGTCGACCAATCCGCACTGGGCCAGCGTGGTTGACTAAGGCCTAAACACCCTAACTTAGGGTAGGCTCGAGCCCTTCGGTGGGGACGTGTATGACCTGTTATGATGAGGGGCTTCTGAGCCCGCCTGACTAGCTATCACCATTTTACCTAAAGAACATGACCAGTGCGACTATGGGCGCAAGCCTAGGCATTTATTATTAATGTGCAGCAAATATGGTGCTACTTTTAAAATTGGTATGCCTCATACTTTACAACAAAAAAGTTTCTAGACTCTGAAAACCGAGAATCTAGAGAAAAATAAAGATAAGCTCTTTTACACACAAGATGGCGCTAACACCCGTTGCAATATAGTTTATGAATAATTTTCTGAAATCTGTAAGTAAGTACTTCAGCATGTACAGATTCTTTTAAGCTTATTTGATTTTAGTTGTATCTTAGTAACTCTTCACTTTTTAAGGCAATTAAAGCGCTTTTGCTTTTTTTCTTTGACATTTGGCAGTTTGATCTATCAAATAATATATAGTGAAATCTACAATAAAAGAATTTCTGTTTTGTCATAAAAAAAACTCAAAAAAAGGAACATAGTTAACAGGCAAAAATAAAACGATTATTTGAACTAATACAATTAAATGATATCATCACAAGAAAAGTACGAACTTTATACTTCGGTTAACATGATACATAATAAGTACTTTTCTTGCATTTTCCCAAATCGATATTTAATTATCAAATCTCCGAAAAGTTGGTGTCAATTTCCGTTCAGCACTAATGTATGCACGTATTTTTTTTAGTTTTAAACGGGTAAAAACTTACAATAAAAAAAGATTAACCTACCTACCGTTCCTTTTTAATAAGAACTCATTTGTACAAAAGTCTATTAAGGAATCATGAAAAACACGACAGTGACAATTACTAAATCTAAATAATCTGCGTGATAATTTGTTTTTTCTTCGTCTTGTTTGTTACGACGGTTACCGAATGGAGCGTATTTCGGAACGTCATAGGCGGGATACTAAATCTATCTATGGTCGCATACGCATCCGAAAGTCTGCGGGAAGCGGAAGCAATAATACCTATTTATTTCAAATATGATATTCTGTGCTTTATTTGGAATATTAACACCATAGTAAATTGATGTTTATTTTATAAATAATAATGTCAAAGCAGTTATCCTGCACATATTGCCGAATTTAAGGGCAATTACTGGTCATGTCCTTTGTCGCCATATTGACAATGTTTATAGCATTGCTGTGTTCCGGCAATTAGAGGAAAGATAGCCAGTTCCTCAGTTATTGAGAAGAGGAAATCAGTGAGAATCGAACGCAGTTGTTGAGAAGTCCAGGCGTTCGATAATCACTGATTTTCATTGTGTGACGTAAATAAAAATAATATTGACTTTGCCGTGATGTTCCATTGTTTTTCATTGCAAATGTAACGAAAATGAATAGAAATCGAGCACAGACGATTCTCGACGAGCACTCGATGCCAGATGAATGATTCAAAAATATAACCCACTAGCTGCACCCGGCATGCGTTGCAATGCCACGTAAATTTTTTTTTGCTAGGAGCCCTCACGGGTGTCCCCATAACACCCTACCAAAGTTTCATTACAATCTGATGAATGGTTTCGGAACGCATAGAGGACAAACAAACATAGTAATACATTGATTTTTATTTATATAGATAACTTAGGCCAACACGGGCACATTTAGTAGGGTCAACTATATACCACTCTGCGATATGACACGCATCGCGTCGTCGTCCGAACATAGTCGGCAAACAAGCATACTCCACACCGGATGGTAAGTGGTAACCACATGTATTATATGTATAGTGGTCACCTATAATACATGTGGTGATTGTCAGATTCGCAGCAAATCTGCGACCCCCACAAGACCCACGGTGTACGTTGCTAACTTGTGACATAGTTGAGGTAAAGTCACAATACCCGGTAATTTCACCGCCATATCTTGCCCTTCAAACCGTAACACAGCAATCAAGCTGCTGCAAGCACTGCTGCTTTGCGCAGAAATAGGAAGGACAGAGGTATCCAAGCAGGCGACCCGGCTTGTACAGAATCTCCCTCCGGCTTGTACAGAAAACTAGAGTTCTAAATTTCCGAATTTGTTAAATTTCACAGAGTAGTATTAGAATTACGGTCCACAGTACTTGACAGCAACGATATTGATATTTTAATGAAACAATCTCCTAATCGAGTATTAATATAAATCGCAAGCAAAACCAATTTGGCATCAAATAGCAGTGTCATCGAAAAATAATTAAGCATTAACTCTAGATCGAGAGCAAACAACTCGATCCCAAATTGCCCGTTAATCGGCTATTCTCGAAGAAATTGTGTTATTCGCGCATAAAGCCGTCCCCGACACCTGGCTAGGGTTGACACTCAGCTTACTTTATCGACGAATTTAGTTAATTCCGACGGGGATCATGATTAACTAACTATTATCCCACAGTGACTGTCAGATTGACTTTAAGGGTATGCCCCGCTATCTGTGGGTGAAATCTCATATACCTGCACCTTACATTCGACCAATCGAAAAGTACACAATATCCTTCAAATGTTGGATGACTTGGTAATAGGCCTCAAAATGTTACAAGTTTTGTGTATGAGGTCGCCAGGTACAACGGGTCACTGCCATGTGTGCCAATTCACTAAAGACCCTGGTGTTGTTAACTTGTTATAGGATTAGCTGCGCGTTATTTTAGCTTTTGTCGATAAGTAAGATATCTTTGGACATATTCAACAAGTCAATATGTAAGTGTGACATGTCTCTATATAAAAAAAGGAAAATCTGTCTGATTATAAAATTAAATTTTATAATCTCTTTCAATTTTTCCTTCCCCTCTCAATTTATCAAAAAACTATTAACAGTGCGAAAATAAGTGTTACGCTAAGCAATCAATGGTATGTCAATGGTATGGTAATCATCTACCGCAAAGTCGGTGTCGAGTGTACTTACTGTGCCTAATTTTTCACGAATAACATCGTTAAAAAGTAGCTGTTCGGTTCTCCAATCGTGCAATTCTGAAGATAAAGTGGCAGTGTAAAAGTGCAAGTGTTTGCAACCACAGAGATAAGAGATTTCGCAAGAAAATCGCAATATAAGTGTTGTTCATAAAATTCATAAAATCAATAAAGAAAGGCCCAGCCCCCGCTGGGTAACCTACAGGCCAATGCAAACCATCATTGTTGAACAGTTTGAAAACGACCTTAACTGCATTCAATGGGATGCTATCAACAATCTTGAAACTGTCGATGACCTGGCTGAGGCTTTTGTTTCTAGTGTGAGGTTGCTTTTTGACCTTCATGCTCCAATAAAAAGGAGAAAGTTCAAATATCCCTCCCACCCATGGATTACTGACACAGTGAGGATTATGATGCTGACAAGAGATGGATACCATAAAGAATATAAAAAGTTATGTAAATTAAAAAAAGAAGAGGCAAATAAAGTAAAAGTAAATTACAAAACAATGAAACAAATAGTACTCACTGCAATTGAGACAGAAAAAAAATGTTATTTTGAAAACCACATAAATAAAAATATAAACAACTCAAAAAAATTATGGCAAAATTTAAAAACTACCGTAATTCCAAATAAAAAACAACAATCTGAAATCCCATATTCTTTAGAAAACCCAAATAAAATTAATGCTCATTTTCTTAACGTCCCTGGTGATGGTAAAATTTCAATATCTCAACTGACTTTTTTAGAATACCATGGATTGAGGGATGCATCCTTCTCCTTACAGCCGGTTAGCGAAGATGTTGTGCTGAAGGTTATCATGGGTTTCAAATCCAACGCTCAGGGGGTTGACGGTATTTCACTTGAGATGTTACAACTCACATTACCTCAATCATTGTCAACCCTCACAACTCTTATAAACCGGTCAATAGAGGATGGGGTATTTCCGACATTATGGAAAACTGCTGTGGTCAAACCACTCCCTAAGAACAACCAGCCTGAATCTGTACAGGATCTCCGCCCAATAAGCTTACTGTCATGCGTGTCTAAAGTGCTAGAAAGAGTGGTCTGCGACCAACTAACCAAATACTTAGAGGAAAATGACATCCTTCCTCACACTCAATCTGGCTTTCGCAGGGGCTATGGTACTGCAACGGCCTTGGCAGACGTTGTGGACAACATTCTAGCGGATCAAGACCAGGGTATGATCTGTGCCATGCTCTTATTGGATTTCTCACGCGCTTTTGATGCAATAAATACAACACTACTTTTATCCAAGCTGGCCTACTATGGTGTTGACACTAGGTCGATCGGATGGTTTAATAGTTACCTGTCTCATAGGCATCAATACGTTGAACTTTCCCACTCAAACGGTGAGAAAAGCCAGTCGACAAAACTCCCTGTGACTAGAGGAGTTCCGCAGGGATCCATTTTGGGGCCAATCCTCTACATTCTGTACAGCGCTGACATCACTAGAAACATAAAACACTGTCGTCATCACCTCTATGCCGATGACCTACAGATGTATTTGTCTTTCCCGCCATCTAACTGTGCTGTAGCTGAGGGGCAACTAAATGAGGATCTGGCTCAGGTGGCTGCTTGGTCTGAGTCTAACTGCTTAACCCTGAACCCAAAAAAGTCTAAATTAATTTTGTTTGGTAGTAAGAAGAACCTAAATAATTTTAAAAATAATTCTGCCTCTTTTAATATATCGCTCAATGGTGTGAAAATTGAACATGTAGATAAGGTCAGAAACCTGGGGCTGGTCATGGATAGCAACCTTACATTCGAATCTCATGTAGCCGAATGTGCACGAAACAGTTTTTATCGTTTAAAACTACTATATAAAATCAGGCCCTATTTGTGTGAAAGACTTAGAATTAGAATGTGTGAGTCATTGGTGCTGTCCAGACTCAACTATTGTGATACAGTGTATGGTCCATGTTTATTGGCTAGGTCCAGGCAGCTCATTCAGAGGGTTCAAAACTCATGTGCACGGTTTTGTTTCCATGTCCCACCTCGCGCTCATGTCACACCGTTCTTCAACTCAGCCAGCTTGCTCAAGATGGAAGCTCGTAGGAAGTTACATCTCACTTGCTTATTATTTGACGTAATTAACACACAGAAACCACGGTATCTATTTGACAAGTTGGCTTGGGCCTGGGAGCGGCGATGTTACTCGAAACGGGCCTGCACTTACATCTTCTCGACACCCAAACACCGGTCTATGGCTTTTCGCGGGTCCTTCAGGTTTGCCGCCTCTCGGTGTTGGAATGATCTCCCACCGCCACTGCGTGACCTGAAAACAAAGTATACACTTAAAAAACATCTCAAAAACTATTTATTAAATATACAAAAAGGTGAAACAAAGTAGTTTTCAGTGCTTACCGCAAACATTTTTCTACGACGCGTTTAAACGGGGTGGGGATCGTGTCCAACAACCGGGAAGGCGCGTATTTTGTCATCAAGGAACTTCATGTTCTTATCCTCAAACCACAGTGTATTCTCTCAAATACCTCCATCATTAAAATATCACACGGACTAAATTTGTACAATATTCTAATATGACACACGCGGTGCGTGACAGACACAATAGCACAGGCACAGAACACATACACAATAGGTCCAACAAATAACGAATCACAGACTACCTAAAGATTTAATGAATATTGTATGAATATTGCGCCATACGGCCAAGACAATTTTCAGTCGTTACTTTTTTTCTTTTTCTTTCCAAATTTTATTTATATTATTTATTTCCTTATTATGTTTTATTTCTTATATTGTTTTTTAGTTGTCTGCCCTGGCTTTGCGGTACAAAACTTTTTTTTCCCTGTCAGAATAACAGCGCTTCTTGGTCACCCCGCCCACCTGTGGGTGACCTGGAAGCATTTACGCTGAGGCAGGGTCCATTGTTGGCAAAAAAAAAAAAAAAAAATGTAATATCAAAATAGTAATCAGGTTATGTTGGTATAGCTTAGTGGCGCATTGGCGCGTGCGCTCAGCGAACGATTGCTAAGGTTAAGCAACGTTGGCTGTGGTCAGTCCTACGATAGGTGACTAAAATACGAAACATATCGAGCTTCTCCGTGCTTCGGAAGGCACGTTAAACAGTGGGTCTCGCCCCGGTCGTGTCGGCTAACCATCCCATCGGACTAGGCGAGTGAAAGCACAGAGAGTGCACTTACGTTTGCGCAGTCACTTGTGCACTATAATAATAATATCTCCTGCGCAGATGGCTAGTCTCTGTTGAGATTGACCGCCGCGGTGACCGAATATCGGTTAGGAGGACATTATTATTATAGCAGAAACGCATTCCACTTGTCTGTAGTTACGTTGGCGAGCTTGTAAATACATTTATTTGAAAAATAGCGCGAATGAGGTGCTTTGTCATATTTTTTTCTGACTGTACACAATGAAATAGGAAGTTCAACTTGGACAACGATTTGTCAATTCAGGACAACGGAAGGTTTATAACAAACCTTCACAAACTTTGTTATAATCTTCCTTCAAGCTTATAAACCTATCACAAATTACGCTTATAAACCTATTAACTTTCTTCAAGCTTATAAACCTATCACAGTACGGTCAACCCTGTCGAAACAAGTAACACAGTCGGGGTGGCAATAAATATGTAAATTCGACTACGTTCAGTCTTCGGTTCTTGGGTAAAAACAGGCATTTAATATCGACTAACTGTCTCGGAAACGAATTTTGTTATCAAACCAACTTAAGTATAATAGTGTCGTTTAGATAAAGACGAGAATATAAATTTACCCAATATCTCAGTATAATTTCATTATCGGTTAATAATCACGTTCGTATCCACTTGTTCAGTGAGACAATTTTGTTGAACGGATTAGTGAAACATTATTTCTCGTTTGTCCAGTTGCTATAGAGCTGTCTAAATATACCTATAGTGTATCATAGAAGAATTGATTGACGATTTTGAACTAACCTTTCATTATCACATTAATTTCATTTCTTAAAACATTTTTGTTGGAAAAATGCTTTTATTCTATTGACGAATTTTGTAGACCTAGTAAATGAATGATAAGATTGACTCCTGTTTAATGATTAAGATTAAGACATTTAAAAAATGACATAATTATTCAATATTATGGTGGACATTGTAATTTAAGTAAATTGTTATTATTTATTACATTAATTATTATTATTAGCATAAATTACATAATTATTAATTACATACTTAAAATACATTTAAAAATGACAAAATAATTCAATATTATTGTGGACATTGTAATTGCGGTAAATTATTATTTTTACATTAATTATTATTATTAGCATAAATTATATTATTATTACTATTCGACACAATATACATTGTTATGAATAAATGAATTGAATTGAATTGAATATCATTTCAGTCAACGTTAAGTCTACGTTAGATAAAGCTTCCCTCGAGGAAGCCTTTATCCAATAGTAGAATGTCCTATACCTTTACGTATTCGAATTTATTAAAATGCATTAACAAATAAAATAGGTCTAGTTCAATTGTACCGTGGTTCTGTCTCTGATCGATCCATTCCACGTGGGGAGCTCTGCAGGCCTTCTTCTTTTTTAGTTTGTGGCAATTGGTCGTTGGAGAGAACAACCATTACTGCCAGTGTCCTCTGCAGGCCTATTCTGTAACTTCGGTTGTTAACTAGAACTGTCATTTTTGATAGGAACTTAACATCCATTACTGCTATCATGAACGCTGCCGTAACACATAAGATCATTAAACCAGTAATGGTTATAAAGTGTCTTTCAAAAATGACAGTTCTAGTTACCAACCGTAGTTAGCGAATAGGCCTGCTGGTGGTCTGCGATACAGGCTTTAACTTACTTCAGCCACCAGTCTCATGAACTCCCTAGATTAAGATCAGCGGATCTGCGTTGTTCTTAAGATTGGAAAGGAAATAAATAAATATCATAATTATAAAATGCATGTTCACGCTCCATTATGTGACGAGCACAAAGCCAGACATGCCAGTGGAGAACCTCAAAACAACGCTTACAAACTAATTGAGTCACAACAAAGCGATCTACTTAAAAACTACTTTACAACGAAACTTCGCGGGCTTCCCCTCAGTCTCGGATTCCGTTTCGTAGTCGGCATGTAAATGGAAGACGCACAATGGGGTGGCCAAACTATTCCCTTCCCTCTTTAATATTACTGAAGTATGACAGAGAGTTTTTCAATTATATCCCTGTCATGCGCATGTCTGATGATGTACCGTTGCTAGTGGTGCAAATGAGAAGGCTGTGTAAAAAATGCTTTGGAAATAATTTGTGAGCATGAATGATAAATTGAATATTATAATCATCACGATAAATATTTATATTATGATAATTGTTATAAATGACTTCCCTTAAAAAAAAATAATGAATATAAGCGATAAAGTCATAAAAATAAAAGAACCAAAAAAGTTGACCGCCCGCTGTCTTAATTCTCAATCCATAGCATGACAGTCGTTTTTACGCTGTAATAATCTTCATCTGCTGGAATAATGTTCCACTCTCCCCTGTAGCTGTGGTGGGTAGTAATAAGGCCCTCATTTAGCAGGTAATGCTGGGCCAAAGAGTACTTCGTCAAGTAACCGAAGTCGACTTTAGGGCAGTCTCCCTCCACTGGCTTAATATCGTCGACGAGATGTAGTTCTTAACTTCCCGCAGCTAGGCACTATTTGTATTTAGATGTAGGAGAGAGAGACCTGCACCAGGCCTCCCTCACTAGAATAATATCTCATAGAATAGAATAATAATCATCATCATCACAGCCCATACACGTCCCCACCGAGGGGCTCGAGCCTACCCTATATTAGGGTGATTAGGCCTTAGTCAACCACGCTGGCCCAGTGCGGATTGGTCGACTTCACATACATCATTGAATTTCTTCGCAGATGTATGCAGGTTGCCTCACGATGTTTTAAATTCGAAACGAAAAACACATTGATACATGGCGGGTCTCGAACCCCGACCCCCCGATTGGAAGGCAAGTGCCGAGTCCACTGCGCCACCGACGCTCTTTCGGATCTAAATTCGGTTTTGTGTTCCCTTTTTATTTACATAAGTACCAGATTTCTCCTGTACGATTTAATTTAAGGAGAAGCATTGTCACCCCGGTCCCACGCCGCGCACGCGACGTCGCGCGTCGCGGTGACGTCTTGTAAATTAGCACCAGCAATGCCGGCAACGGAAACTTTTCGGATGTTGCTTACTCATGAATGTCGCAACTAAGTTTTATACAATCCTGCGACTCGCGGCATCACTAGCTCTGGGGAGTAAATAGAATAATATCATCACAATAATATCACATAGAATAATATACTCCCTCGCTCAGCTCGGAGTATATTATTCTATGTGCCACGGTCTTGGTACAGTAAGCTCCAATTCAAGCTTTACATTTACACTACGAAATCCGCCACTATTACGAGCGACATAAGAACGGTCCAAAGGTCAAGCAGTATAGCTTGATAAGGAGCTTACTGTACCCTGGTATATAGCAACGTTTAGCGCGCTTTTTTGCGCGCGTTTGATTATTTACCACCAGCAACAACCCTGTCGCTCGAGCTCGTGTCAACGTGAGGCTTGATTACTAATAACATACGCTAACTCGTGGCGTTAAGTTGTGATTCAGCTTGGATGCTCAAAGTTATTTAAAATATCGGTTTTTTTCAAGATCGAGGAAGTGCAACTTCTGTACGTAGTACTGTTATGTATTTTGTGTCTGCGCCCCTCAGGAGGATGTGCTTTGCGGAGTTCAACCTGAGCTCTCTCAGCGCTTATCCATTATTATTTTAATGACAGTTATTAAATACTTTGACTGTGACTCACTACAAATACCGCTAGTTTACTTTCGGATCTAAATTCGGTTTTGTATTCCCTTTTTATTTACATAAGTACCAGATTTCTCCTGTACGATTTCAGGAGAAGCATTGTCACCCCGATCCCACGCCTCGCACGCGACGTCGCGCGTCGCGGTGACGTCTTGTAAATTAGCACCAGCAATGCCGGCAACGGAAACTTTTCGGATGTTGCTTACTCATGAATGTCGCAACTAAGTTTTATACAATCCTGCGACTCGCGGCATCACTAGCTCTGGGGAATCGGCTATAAACTACCTTGTTGGTGGTTTCATATTTAAGTTCAGCTATTGTATGACATCTGAGTGAAGCGTAAAAGTAAACCTTTTCCAAGGTTTTAGATCTACGAGTATATCTAATATATTATTATCTGGATCCCTGAAAAATTATTTACAATAGATTTTATAGATTTTGTATCGAATTTGTTTGTTTGGGACTGCACACACCAGTGAATAAAGAATTTCTTTACAGGTTGTATGTGAACTAATCCGCACTTGGCCAGCGTGGTTGACTTAGGCCTTATCACCCTAGTTTAGGGTAGGCTCGAGCCCCTCGGTGGGACGTATATAAGCTGTTGGTGATGATGATCATATTCATATGATTTCTTTTCAACAAAATAAGTAGTTAAAATTAACTACAAAATAACTACTAGTTAGATTGTGGAACTCGCTGCCTCCTCACATTCGGGATATTCATTCAAACATTCAAACTCTCCCATTATTTAAGAAGAGAGTAAATTGGATAAATAATCATTGGATTGAGTGAGTTTTCCTTTATGTTTTTGATTTTTTTTCTCCTTGTATATACCATTATATATTTTTTCATATTTTTAGTTTTAAGTGTTAGTGTAATTAATTTTGTGATATTTAATTTATTTGCGAAAATTTTCCTTTTGTAGGTTGGCTGGAAGAGATTTCGCTAGAGATAACCCAAACCTTTTTGTGTAAATTTGTATGTTGTTTATGTTGTGTTATCTGTGTATCATTGTGTATAATAAATCGTAAAATAAATAAATAAACTACTGCACAACACAACATGTATGAAGTCACTGTTTGCTTATTTGCTTCTGTTATTCGGTATATTGTAGTTTCCACCTACATCCACGTATGTAACAGGTAGGTTAAGAGTAGAATTTGTCTTTGCGCTAGACGGGGAGCGGACTGCTGTATAATGCTCGTTAACATGTCAGTGGTTACCGCTGACTATTTGTTAGCTCTCGTAACTCGCACCATTATGTTTTCTTCAATCAAATGGACCAGGAGTAGTATGTTGAAAAGAGTCTTGTTAAATTTTGATAAAGTACATCGAGTGAGTTTTAAATAAGGGAGAAATATAAAATAGTCAAGTCGTTATATTTTTTCTTCAAAATAAGCCCCCAAAATTGTTTTAAGTAATGAAAATATCCCGAAAGACTTGATGTTAACGATCTTTTTATATTTCTGCACGAAATCACAAACAAAGCAAATACATGCTGTATGGATAAATGACTTTTTTATAAAAGGCCTAGCAAGTCGACTTCATATTTTAAGATGACTCCATTCCACCTGATCAAACAAATGACTCCATTCCACCTGATCATCACAGCTCATAATACGTCCCCACCGAGGGGCTCGAGCCTATCCTAAGTTAGGGTTTTTAGTCCTTTTTCAACCAGGCTGGCCGAATGCGGATTGGTCGACTTCTTTAATTTTCTTCGCAGATGTATGCAGGTTGCCTCAAGATGTTTTTCTTCAGCGTAAACAGTCGGATATTTGTACAGTCAGCAACACGTCAAGCTTTATATTTGCATTACGATAGCCGCCGCTATTACGAGCGACATAAGGGCGGTCTCAAGGACAACATGTAAAGCCTAGCGTGTTGCTGTGTGTACATATGAAATTCGAAAAAACGAAATACATATTGGTACATGACAGGATCGAGCCGCGGACCTCCAGATTATAGAAGGCCAGTGCCGAGTCCACAGCGCCACCAAGATGCACTGATGGTAAGTGGAAATGGAGGCCAAATGGGAAGATAGCTAACGCGAGAGAGAGAATACACGCCGCACTAGGACCCGGGCTTGTAAGAAGGAGGAAACACGTATGCTGGCAGAGAGTTCCATTTTTTGACCGTGTGATATAGAAATGACTTGCCAAACTTGGTCCGCATTGGAATGGTAGTCACAGTAAGACGGTGACAACGAAGGCCAGCACGTGTAGTCCTTAAAGGAAAGGAGAGGGCGGGATTACCGCACCTTATTTAGAACCGTGTAATTTGAGGTATAAATTTACTACTTACAGTGAAATTAAGGAGTATTGAAGAACTACAAGTCAATATTTTAATTGAAAATTTTGATAATATAACGAGAGAGCAGTTATTTTGGGTACCCTGTCCTGTGGTTGTTATCATAACTAAGCGAGGTGAAGAGTTTTAGTCCACAGTTTTCCTATTTAGATAATTGCTTAGATTCTTATTAGTAGAAACTTTAAAAAATGAGACGGCAAATTTTGCAATGCTTATTATTGATATATTATTTATTACATTACAAATTATGTAATAAGTAGAATATGAAACATAAAAGCTTATTAACTTCTTACAAATATAGACTTATCTCTAATAGATTTAATCTTAACCTGTCATTGCAATAGGAGATTGTGCGTTCTCTTGGTAGAAGACACTAAAATAAAATAGATACTATTGAATTTAAACACTCATGTTAAACGCATTCATATGTTTATAAAAAATAATAACAGTGAACAATTAAGTTATGTTACCTGCGAAAGAAACTGCCACCTCATTCAATATTTTTTTATGGAAATTAGCAAATAACATTGTTGATTAATCACATTTGTGGTTGTAATACATCATCATTGTCATCTAACTCACACGAGCGACGCCCACTGCTGGGCATAGGCCCCCCCTGAATCTGCACAAAGATCCGGTCTTCTTTTCCAGCGACTTTTGCCAGATCGCCGGTCCACCTGGTCGGGGGCCTACCCACGTCATCCGGTACGTGGTCGCCATTCAAGAACCATTCGGCTCCAAGAGCCATCGGTTCTTCTCGCTATATGTCTCGCCTACTACTACGTCAGCTGAGAAATCGTTCGAGCAATGTCAGCTACTTTAGTTCACTGAGGTAACTTGGACGCGAAGATTTTCCTTAATTTCCAGAACGCTGCCCATCCATGTTCAATTTGACCAGAGGTCTCTTTTTAAAAGTTGGACTTACCTAACTGGACTATCTGTCCTAGGTATACATAACAGTCAACCACTTTAAATGTAGTGTTTTATTATTTCAATTAAGTTGGCAAACAAAAAATCTGCCCACCTGATGGTAAGTGGTCAGAGTCACCTATCATATATGTGGTTCCTGTGAGATTCGCAGCAAAACTGTAACCCCCACAAGAACCATAGTGTACGTTGCCAACTTGTGACTTAAGATGTAAAGTCACGGTATCCAGCCCCCCTAGCACGTCCACCAAAACACGATATGATAAAGCGGTTTATCGCAGTGAACTGTCAAAATACAATAGGGTTTCGTCGTATTTTGACAGTTCGCCGTGATAAATCGCTTTATCATATCGTGTTTTGGTGGACGTGCTACGGGGGCAGTAATCTCAATGCCATATCTTACCCTTCAAACCAGAACACAGCAATGCAAGCACTGCTGCTTTGCCGCAGAAATAGGTAAGACGGAGGTACCTACCCATGCCCACGACCCTGGTACAGAGTACAGTGTTGCCCATATTAACTGGAGTGGGTACAACATGTGCATTCGACATGATTTTTATTTTATCCATATTCATTTTTAGAACCCATTCTTTGGGAAGCACTAGCTCTTTGGGGAGCACTACGATGCTTTCATATATTGTAATACAAAGGAGACTAAATAAAGAGATTTCTACATTAAATGATTAAGAACCAAATAAAGAATTCGTATTTTTGGCTCAGTCTCCCCTTCTATACAAGGCAAGTATTTGTTGCACAGACATTTGTGGTTTACACCTGTTCCTTTCAAGTCTTGGAAATAAAGGAAATACTTAACAGAGCTCGCCTTGGAAGTAGAGCGTTTTAAGCCGGAAATAGTAAATTACAGTCCTCAGTGAGTGCAACAACAAAATATTTTTCCTTTTAGCGAAATATATTGAAGGCAACTATTTGTGGACGCTGTTCTTTGACTTCCAGTGGGGCTTATCTATCGACAAACAGACATCATATTGTCTAGCATGTTGCTATTTCTCCATCACTTCTCAAATATGTCCCCACTGTGGGGCTCGAGCCTGCCCTATGTTAGGGTGTTTAGGCCTTAGTCAACCACGCTGGTAGAATGCAGATTGGTTGACTTCACACACACTATTGACCTGCGTAGTTAGTACCAACTACCGACATATTTTATCGGAAGTTTTGCTATATACCTACTCCTTAACAATTAGTAATGGACTTCCGAAAAATAACGCCTGACACCATCAATTATATTCACATACACCGTTGAACTTTTTTGCAAATGTATGCAGGTTGCCTCGCGATGTTTTCCTTCACCGTAGGAGCATCGGACAAATGTACATCTGTAATTCGAAAAACACATAAGTGCATGGCAGAATCAAACCGGGACCACTCGGCTAGTACCGAGAAGTCAGCGCCGCCGACGTTGCTATTTCTATCTGTTTTGTACACGGCCGGTTCGTTTGGGCGGCGGAAAACTCTTCGCCCTTAACCGTAACCAAACACCGGGTTGTACTTACGTCCGTGATACACGGAGCCAGAATCGAACGTTAGAAGGATCTTATCCTAAGTAATAAACAAATATACTCACTATAGCAAGTGTCCCATACAGCACCAGAACAGCAGCGGAGAGAGGAGCGCTCCTCTGTGGTGAAAGTCCAACCATGGACCCTGAATATCTTATAGTAACACTTGCTCACAACACAGTAGACGTGACAAACAATACACATACACAGGGGCCCTAATTAGGTTACCAAGACACCTGATTAATTAAATAAGGCAATAAACATATTCGCGAGTCGGGCGCATTTCACTCGTGCGCACTGTCACCGACCTATCAATACGCGAGATAGTATGCGACTACTTTTCGGTAGCCCTTGATTCCGAACACTATCTGTTATCTATTGCTGTTTCTTAAAGAGCTAACAACGGATTTCGTTATGAAAATCTAAAAAGATCTCATATTTTTGTATCTATATCAGGTACTTGAATAGAATTCTCATCATATGAGGTGAGAGACGCCCACAGTTGGGTACAGGATCAAGGATTACTGAACCGATCGGTCCTGCGCTATACCCACATTCAGGAGATAAAAAACATAAAAAATCAAAGACAATAGGTGCTTTTGGTTTATTTTTGTTTGTATGCTCAAAAGGTTGACTTCTAAAGATTGTGCAAATGATAAGTACTTGTTTATAAAAATAATTTGATTTTAATTAAAGTTGTTTACAATTTATTCTTAGGTTCAAGAGAGGCAAAAATAGATCAGTCAGTTTAATTTTATCGTGACCCTCTAAGGCTCTAATATAATTAATGTCTTTTAATTTAATCGTACAAAGTTGTTTGACAAACCAGAAAACACATTTCTAAGCAAGATTTTAGAATAGTTGTTTATTGTGTAAGCCGAATTAAGTTGCGGTCACACGCCAAAGCAATTTAATAGTGCATGCTCGACATCTAACAGCTTCCAGCAAACCTCTATTTACAAGGCAGCATGGCCGCGCAGTTTGTTTATATTGCCTTGTTCCAACCAAATTCTGGGGTGTTAATAAACTTCCGCGGCTGCTCGAAATTTTAATAGTTGCGGGCTTTCGTTGTGAGTTATAATAAAACTGCATCAAAACTGGTATGCGGCTATAAAAGTGGAATCCGGACGTAGTTCACACTAGCCTCCAGGGTGTTAAGAGCTTTGGCAAAATATGTTGGTCGTTGGAGCTGAACTTTCCTGACGTCGTGTTGCGCTAGCCACAACAGGACGCACTATGTTACTCAAGTGATTTGTTTGAACGAATTTTTTAACAATTTTCTGATTTTAAAGCTCTTAGATGACAAACTTTGTATGTAACACATAAACAACACATAAGTCGATAGTATTAGAGACTTTTAAAGCTACATAGAAATCTTTGGGTAATAAAAGAAACAATTCAGATATAAGAAAGTGCGATATTGATAGAAATTAAAAAAAACCAATTGAAATTATATTACATACTTTTGAATATAATAATAAAAATAATAAAAGTAGGGGAAAGAATGTAAAGTGATCATAAATGAATAATTCAGAAGATGGGATAGGATCAATAGGTAAAAATATAATTTATTTAGCAATTTTATAGGTGTACCTACTTAGTAAGAAAGTTAAAGATAATAAAGAAGAGTGAAAAAGTGACTGATTAAATATGTTATTTTTTCTGGTCAGATGTTATAAACCAAGAAGCATGTAATTTGTACGTGTGTTGGATAAATCTATTGAAATAAAATGGAATCATTGGTCAAATTGCCAATTGTAAAAATGTCAATAATTTTGAGTTAATATGCTGCTATATGTATTGCTTATTTCATACTAACGTTTTTCTTAGTTAATTAATATCCAATAAAGCAAACTTTATGACACTATTAGAGACTGGTCAATAGACTTTAAAGTAAGTAATAACACAATTTTGAAGACAAGAAAATTAGTTTTCACAAAGTTATCGTTAATAATTCTGACATTCTGACGAAAAAAATAGGGGGTAATTTTTAGATGCTTTTTAACATATTATTAAACTAATTCTGAGATAAAATTGTAACCAAAACGTGCACTCTAGTGTCAAAAAGTTATAAAAATAAATATTTTTTATAGCTCTTAAATTAAAGAAAAAAAAGTTATATAAACAAACGAAAAAAACGGCAATTTCATACTTTAAACCCTATTATTAAAAATTTCTAGTGAGGAATCGAAGAATGAGTCTCAATTCGAACAGACGCCATTAAGATAGTGTGTTTAGATAAGACAGAGAGTAAACAAGTTGTATTTCTAATTACCTACTCTAGAAATAAATAAGGTAATGTCTAAAAATAAACATGAAAGTCTCTCCAGGGGGCTTAGACAAGTGACAATCGTTTCATAGCGAAATGATAACTAAATTCGGCATCGTTTCAGAGATAACGAAAACAAATTCCTAGGCAACGTAAGGATTAGCGATCGCTGTGTCGAGCTTTCTGCAAGAAAACGACATATTGGTATGTGCATGTGATATTCTATGTTTGTAACTGCACCCATGACACAGGAGTAAAACCTAGTGTGGGGCGACGTTGTTTTAAAACTGAAAAAATGACTAAAATTAATATTTTCAACTCATTTTAATGAAAGATGAGTTATATTATGAAAGTTACGATAAAATAATTCGCTGCTTGACAATCCTTTAAGTGACAACGATAATGAATAAGTAATATACTCGTAATTAACAGAATTTGATGCTTCAAGTTAATTTGGTATGCCAAGGAAAAATTTATAAAGTGTGAAAAAATTATGACAGTCAGTTTTTTTAAATGATATATAAGTGGTCAATTAATTTGTTCCAGACAAAAAAACACCGCCTTCCATAAGTACAAAAAAAATCAAACATTTCCATAAGATGTGATAATACAGAGACCAAAATATTAATAAATATTTTTCTTTGTTTCGGTGCCAAACAATCCAGTTGGTGAAAGAGTTATTGAACTAACTTTATGAGGTAGTGGTGCTAACGTTAACAACTCCGCTCCTGAGTGTCGTATCGCTGTTTGCGAAAACAGCTCGCAAGCTTAACTAATAGCCCATCTGCTGCGTGGAAGGTGGCCTGCCGTTAAACTTTGACCAGCTTTATTGCACCTAAGCTATAAAATGGCATTTCCGCTTTCGACCCCTTTGGCTCTGGTTTGCGAAGTTTTGCATTTTCGATCTAGTGGTCGAGACCATATATTATATAAATAATACTTTATTGTACATCAGAAAAAAACATATAGAACAGTACAAAGAAAACTTAATGTACAAGGGCGGACTTATCTCTATAAGAGATCTCTTTCAGCCAACCTAAGTAGTAGAGCGACAGGCTGAAATTGCAGGGCCTCAGTGTTTAAGTCACTGTAGACTTATGCAAATGCACACTTAAATATCTACAAAAATATACAAACATAATATACTATATTATATCTTGATTAATTATAGAGAAAGTACTCTTTCAGGTGATGTTTGAAAGATGTTAAAGATGGTCTCTCTCTCACAGATTGAAGCCGGTAATCCGTTCCACAGCTAGCAGCACGGACGGAGAAGGACTTATGAAAAAATTTGGAATTGAATTTATAGTTCTAATGTGAGGTCTGTAGGCTTATTACCTATCTTTAGAGACAATCATAATTGCTGCGATTGTACAATTATTGCCTTTAAATCGCAAATTCCTATTTAACGTTGGATAGCGCTACGACAGCGCCATATGCGAACGACTGACGAAATAAAAGTGCACGTCAGTCGTCAACGCTTGGACACAGCGATCGATTGTTTAAGGGCCCACCATCCGCGCGAGCCCGAGCTAGTTTAGGTAAATTTCTCTAGTCTCTGTTTGTGTGCGTCGCTCACGCACACAAGCGCACTCGGTCGCGCAATCGGTACGGCCGCCTAGCAAAATATCGTAGATGTTAATTTTGAATTTAATAGGTGTTTATTATTTACTGTGTTATACTATAGTAAATACAGGGATGTGTTTGATCAACTTTTATTTTTACAAGCTTTTATTTAGCTTGCACTGTATGTAAGTATGTAGATTTGACCACTTCTCGGTTTTCGAATTGGCTGAAATTTTGCACATAATAATATGTATATCGTGACAATGCAATGTTATGATAACATGGAGCTGATCTGATGAAGGAACTGGACGGTGGCCATAGGAACTCCGTAATAAAACGACGCAACCCCATCGAGTTTCGGCTCATTTGATTCATATTGACGAGTACTTTGGTCCTATTTGTTAACCAGGGTCTGATACTGGAGCTGGGAGGTGGCCATAGGACCTCCGCAATAAAACGACATAACCCTATCGAGTTTGGGCTCCTTTGATTCGTAATGACGAGTACTTTGGTCCTATATGGTAATCAGGGTCTGATGCTGGAGCTGAAAGGTGGCCATAGGAACTCCGCAATAAAACGACACAACCCCATTGAGTTTGTGCTCATTTGATTCGTATTGACGAGTACTTTGGTCCTATATGGTAACCAGGGTCCGATGCTGGAGCTGGAATGTGGCCATAGGACCTCCGCAATAAAACGACATAACCCTATCGAGTTTGGGCTCGTTTGATTCGTAATGACGAGTACTTTAGTCCTATATGGTAACCAGGGTCTGATGCTGGAGCTGGAATGTGGCCATAGGACCTCCGCAATAAAACGACATAACCCTATCGAGTTTGGGCTCGTTTGATTCGTTATGACGAGTACTTTGGTCCTATATGGTAACCAGGGTCTGATGCTGGAGCTAGAAGGTGGCCATAGGACCTCCGCAATAAAACAACATAACCCTATCGAGTTTGGGCTCGTTTGATTCGTAATTACGAGTACTTTGGTCCTATATGGTAACCAGGGTCTGATGCTGGAGCTGGAAGGTGGCCATAGGACCTCCGCAATAAAACGACATAACCCTATCGAGTTTGGGCTCGTTTGATTCGTAATGACGAGGACTTTGGTTCTATATAGTAACCAGGGTCTGATGCTGGAGCTGGAAGGTGGCCATAGGAACTCCGCAATAAAACGACACAACCCCATTGAGTTTGTGCTCATTTGATTCGTATTGACGAGTACTTTGGTCCTATATGGTAACCAGGGTCTGATGCTGGAGCTGGAAGGTGGCCATAGGAACTCCGCAATAAAACGACACAACCCCATTGAGTTTGTGCTCATTTGATTCGTATTGACGAGTACTTTGGTCCTATATGGTAACCAGGGTCTGATGCTGGAGCTGGAATGTGGCCATAGAACCTCCGCAATAAAAGGACATAACCCTATCGAGTTTGGGCTCGTTTGATTCGTAATGACGAGTACTTTGGTCGAGTTTCGTAATGGCGGCCATGCGGTTACAAAATGATAAAATATAAAATAATAGTAAAAAGATTTAAAAAAAAGTCGCCCCACACTAGAATTTTATTTTAAATCCCTAATAAGACGAAAATAAATTTTAATTTATTACATGATACATCTAATATATAAAATTCTCGTGTCACAGTGTTTGTTACCGAACTCCTCCGAAACGGCTTGACCGATCTTTATGAAATGTTTTGTGTATATTCAGTAGGTCTATTATTATAGTAGGCTATTTTTTATTACGGCGAAACGTTAGTTCGCCGTCATTATGGCGGAACGTAGTTCGCCGGCACAGCTAGTTTTTATTAATAAAATATAAAAGCTTGTCGCAAGATTTACCCATTTTATAAAAAACAAATATTTTTTTCTTAGAATTACCAATATTTATTTGTTTAAGGCTTACCAAGTAAATACATACGGGCAAGGTACTTAAACAGTTTTTTTTATGGAGGGCTTGGCAAATGACCTCCTCCCGCCTGATGTTAAGCGATGAAAGAGGCCCAAATGAGTTGACAGATAGAGGTGGGAGGACATCCACTATCCAACCTGCCCGCCCCTTGCCGGCCTAAAAGATGTTTTTCACACCTCTTTTGAAGGAACCCATGTTGTAGGATGGAGGAAACACGTGCACAGGTAGAGAATTCCAAGTGTGGGATGAACGACAGAAGACTTACCGGAGGGAGACTCTGTACCAAGGTCGTGTGCTTGGGTACCTCCGTCTTACCTATTTCTGCCGCAAAGCAGCAGTGCTTGCATTGCTGTGTTCCGGTTTGAAGGGTAAGATATGGCACTGAAATTACTGGGTACCGTGACTTTACGTCTTAAGTCACAAGTTGGCAACGTACACTGTGGCCCTTGTGGGGGTTGCAGTTTTACTGCGAATGTCACACGAGACACATGTATTATAGGTGACTGGTCACGCTCGAGGAAGAGCGAGTGGCACACTGCATTGTGGTCTGTGCAGTGACAGCTTTTTGGCGGCCGGCCGCATGTGACATGTCAGTTGAGTCGAGTCAAAATGTCACGACATTGAATTAGGTTAGGATGATGTCCGGGCATCCATAAAATATAATACACAATATTCAAGCAAATAGTGATTTGCGCGGCGCACCTAATATCGGGGTGCGAAAGCCCGCTTTGTGTTGTGCAAGGTGTCAAAATCGCGTGTGTGAGCCGTGGTGGCCTAATAGGCATTTGTAGTGCTCCGGTCTCCACCGGTGGATCCACTGCAGAACTTCAGGAGCCGCGACTTCCTTCGAGCTAGCTCAGGAAGTCCACCGGCTACGGAGGAGACGGACGGAGACAATTGGAATCGGGGTAAGCCACAATGCTTTCTATGAGCTGGTAGTAGGGCATCAGCAATCAACCCAAAATTCCTTACTCGGTGAAACGCCGACGTGGTGGAGTCTACTTGGGGCACCACCAGTGACTGTTACCACTTACCATCAGGTGGGCAGTTTGCGTTTTTGCCAACTTAGTAGCAATAAAAAAAAAAGAAGAAGGAATCTTGGAATTTATTGGTACGGTGTGAAAAGGAGGATACAGTATAAGGATGACTCCGTAGACCCTTACGCGTGTTTCTGTGAAGGAATGGAGAGGGAGGGATAAGGTTAAAGAGCTCCTCAGAGCATTCCCCGTGGAACATTCGGTAAAAGGCGCTAAGAGAGGCGATGTCACGCCGAAGTTGTAGAGGCTCGAGGGTGTTAGTTGCCTCTACTTCTCCAATTATTCGAATAGCGCGACGCTGCAATCTGTCCAGAGCATCGAGGAGGTACTGAGCGGAGCCGGAGTGCGAGCAATATTCCACGCAAGACCTAACCTGAGTTTTATACAACAGGCATAGTTGGTCCGGCGCAAAATACCTACGCACCTTGTTCAGTACCCCTAGTATGAGTTTTCATCGTCATCGAGCTCGATCAATCGTATCGTCTCCTCTCCATACATTGACTAGTAGCGCCCCTAGCGTCCAATAGCAGGAACTAATATTGGCACTATGAGTCAATTCGAGGCCTCGATTTACGAAATCGTCTATCGTTGGCGCTCGAAAAGTGCATCAGGACACCGAGTTTCCGTGAGGCAGCAGTTATAACGGATTCGAGTTTTTCAAAAAAGGGATCATATATGCATTTAAATTTCCGGACTGCACAGCATTGTCATGTGTGTATGACAATGCTGTACAAAACGTTATTTATTACAAAAAAATAAATATAATAATCAAGTTAAATTGTTTTATTGTTTATCCTAATTCTCGGGACAAGCTTTTATATTTTTATGAGAAAATATATCTTGTAATAAATTAAAATTTATTTTCCTCTTTTAAGGCATTATAATAGTATAAGCTTGTTTTTAAAAAAACTTTTTTTAAACTAATTACTCAAATAATACGAAATATTTTAATGACTACCGAGTTCTTTATTGTTGGTTGTATCTACAAATTATTTTATATAATATACATATAATAATTTAGTAACAAACAAATATAAAATGAATATTTTCTTGTGCTCAACGCACTTTTTAGTGCATTGAAGCCAATCGCTAGATTGTAATAAAAAAATAAATTAAAGTTTATTTTCTTTTTTAGGACATTAAAATAAAAGCTTGTTTTTAAAAATCTTTTGTGATAGCGGCCATCTTGTTTTAGTTGTTTTCATGGTGTACTGTATTTTACGAACTTTCATTTAATACCCCATATACAGACCCATATTGTGGGGATTGTACATAAAAATAATCTGTCAATTTGTGACGGAGGCCATCTTGTATTTGATTGTCTTTCAGAATATACTATATTCCACAATTCATTCTACAATTCAAGCTCTTTCATTTAAAACCTAAATTGGGGAAGGTCGCACAAAAAAAATTGATGGGGTTGCGTATGGATATTATCTAGGCTAGACTCAAAGTACTCATCAAGAAAAATCATATAGGACCAAAGTACTCGTTAATACGAATCAAACGAGCCCAAACTCGATGGGATTGTGTCGTTTTATTGCGGAGTTCCTATGGCTACCTTCCAGCTCCAGCATCAGACCCTGGTTACCATGTAGGACCAAAGTACTCGTCAATACGAATCAAACAAACCCAAACTTGATGGGGTTGTGTCGTTTTATTGCGGAGTTCCTATGGCCAGCTTCCAGTTCCAGTATCAGACCCTGGTTACCACATAGGACCAAAGTACTCGTCAATACGAATCAAACGAGCCCAAACTTGATGGGGTTGTGTCGTTTTATTGCGGAGTTCCTATGGCTACCTTCCAGCTCCAGCATCAGACTCTGGTTACCACATAGGTCCAAAGTACTCGTCAATACGAATCAAAGCCCAAACTCGATGGGGTTGTGTCGTTTTATTGCAGAGTTTGTAACACTGTTTTTTCTTAAAATTTCATAAAACACTAATTTTGCAAAAACACTTTGGTTTCACTGTAGTTTTAACACAAATTTCACAACTAAAATCATAATTACAATAACTTTGTCAATTAATTTCACAATATCAATGTCAAGTGTCAACGTCAACGTCGTTTCACGTCACGTCAGTGACATTTGCAATTATCTTTGGTCATTATTCACTTTTTGCATAAACAAAATAAATCTCGCGTTTATCCTGGCCTTATTTACAAAGATAGTTTTTTTTCGCCCAAAATCCCGTGCTTCCATTTAGGTGGGTTGATTTTCTCAAAATTCGGAATTTGACATTTGGACCGTTTGTTTTGATCATTTCTATAGACATATTTTAATAAAATACACTTAAACTTATAGATCATATAATTATAGTTTCGTCGAATAGAATTTGGAAAGCATTCACAATTTGTTTATGGTTAATTTTTCATTACGTTTTGTTTTTCAACCAAACTTATAACTTTAGCTGGAAATACTTATTGCATATTGTAGAATTTCGAAAGATCCGTATGTTGACTTGACACATCTTGAAGCAAGTTAAGAGTCTTACGAGTGTTATGAAATGAATTTGGTTTTAGGAGAGGTTCCGTCGCCAATACGGCGCTTAACATTCAGCAAACGGACCTCGGCTCCATCGCTTCCACATAAACGCAAATCTGCGCGCAAGTGGAGCGTTGGTTTAGTCTATCGTCTAGGTTATGACTAGTCTGTGAGACATCGATCGAAGTAATTTGTTATTGATTTGAAGATCATAAAGTTTTTATATATTTATTTCGATATGCGAAGAAAATCCATAGGTATTTCTCCCGTTTTCCGTGTGAATTTAATTCGAAAAGCCACCCTGAATTTAACAAAGTGAGTTATTTTTGTTTTCAGCTTGAAGAGTAAAAGCTCAATCATATTTATAATCGCCGGCGCGCGATTCGGTGAATTAGTTGAATAAATAAATTATATCAATAGATAATACTCCGCCCACACTAAGGTATCTAATTAACTTATTATATTTCATGATTTAAAACAGATTTTGTTAATTTTATTTTTATTAGTGGGTATATTGATTATTAGATCAAACATATCACATTTCCAAAATTCACCTTTTTCATCCCCTATTTCATTAAAAAAACCTGATAGTAAGCGGCATTTTAGTGGGATTAATGCATATATTGAGTAACACTTGTGAATTTCATGTTAAATTCTAGATTTTCACTATATTGAGTTTCACATCATACTTTGGCAAATAACTCACAAATTAAGCTGTTTTCTTTTTATTAATAGCAGTAATTATACACAAAATAGGTGCTCTCCCCTCCATATGTCCTTTTTATTCACTAACCAATAAGACAATTTGTCAAGAACACCTCAGTAAATGAGTCTACTTCTTATACTCCTTTCATGCTAGTACACGGTAGGGAAGCTGTCACAGATGGTAGTATTTACCGTGGCTTCGAAGATCTCCAAGAGTTGGTTGTGGTACCACGCGATACTCATGCGTCTAATATTGGCCACCTCGGTGACATTTTCATCAGGGTCCGAGAGTCATTGCGTAAGGCCCATGAAAGGAATATAAAATACTATAACAACAAACGCAGAGATATCTCTTTTAATGTTGGTGATTTTGTGTGGAAGCGGACGTACAAGCAGAGTTCTGCTAATAAATATTTTACTGCTAAACTTGCCCCTAAATATGAACGTTGTAAAATTATACGTAAGCTTTCTCGCCTCGTCTATGAGCTCGAAGACGAGAACGGAAAATACATAGGAAAGTGGCACATAAAAGATTTTAAAAATTTAGATACTTCGAGTGACTAAATTACATACCTAGTAACATAATACCTACTTAATTTTCATTTTTATACTCTTATGAAAATAGCCATATTTTTATAAGCATTTAAACTATTTAGGCACCGCGGGTGCGGCGGTCACAGAATACCCACCCCGCCATTCTTCCTGGCGTCTCGTAGAACCCGAGTGTAGGATAACGCGCCATATAACATCTGGCGGCGTTTTTGCATGTGTCTGTCCCTGTCGTTTTTTTATTGATTTGCCTTGATACTTAAGTTTCCATTTACCTAACATCTTCAAAATTGATATTACCATTACATAAGTACATAAAGATCTAAAACACAAATATTATACGTGTCTTAGTTCATACCATTATAAATATATTATTACTACCATTATATAAAATGGATATTACTTCTTTAGTATCTGATACCAGAATTAAGGAACAAGTATGTACTTATTATAACTGTTATGTGGTTAGATAGATGCATTTAGCACAAGATCACAAATATAAACGTGTCTTGTTCATTATTTTTATATGTATTCTACTCTAATCAACAAAATTAATTTTGAATTCCTCACAGGAGCGGTTTGCAACTCTAGAAATAAGCCTTTGCTATATTCTTATAATGGAGGAAGTTACATCTAGCTGGAAACGTAGGAAAATCAATATCGACGATCAGGGGCAACGACACCATGCAACTCATTTTTTTTTTTTATTTCCTTTTTATTGTTTTTTTCTACTTATTATTTGACGATTAGAGTCAAAATGTCTGTAATAACGGCATCTACCGGTGGTTGTTGACATTACTTGCTATACACTGCTAGTGTCAAGATATACTTATTTAACAACGCCATCTCGGCGTCAGTCCTGACACTACAGTTTTTTTTTATTACTTTCTTATATTTGATGGGCATAGGATATAATGCTTTTTGCCTATTTATCACAGCCATATAGGTGCTAGCAGAAGAGGTTTCGCTAGATTTTGCCACCTTATTGGTGAATATTTTTTTTACAACCATGTAGGTGCTAGCAGCAGTAGTTTCGCGCTAGATTTTGTCACCTTATTGGTGAATGTGGTTTTTTTTATTACAATCTTTAACATACCATATTAATGGATTTACGTAGATTTAAGGTACATGCATGTTAAATATTCTTTATTTACACACGTTTATATTTAAAGCTTTATTTTTTATCTTATACAAATAAATAAACTTATAAAAAAAAAAATAACGTTAGGCGTAATTGGGTACAGAGTTTATCACGAATGAATAGTTTTTAAGTACCTAATTGATTCTAATTATGATAATTTTGTTTGGTTGGTTAGGAGGTTTTGAGGCTGACGAGGCGTCAGACGAATTCCCTACGTGAATTCTATCGTGGTTGGGGGGATACTGTAACACTGTTTTTTCTTAAAATTTCATAAAACACTAATTTTGCAAAAACACTTTGGTTTCACTGTAGTTTTAACACAAATTTCACAACTAAAATCATAATTACAATAACTTTGTCAATTAATTTCACAATATCAATGTCAAGTGTCAACGTCAACGTCGTTTCACGTCACGTCAGTGACATTTGCAATTATCTTTGGTCATTATTCACTTTTTGCATAAACAAAATAAATCTCGCGTTTATCCTGGCCTTATTTACAAAGATAGTTTTTTTTCGCCCAAAATCCCGTGCTTCCATTTAGGTGGGTTGATTTTCTCAAAATTCGGAATTTGACATTTGGACCGTTTGTTTTGATCATTTCTATAGACATATTTTAATAAAATACACTTAAACTTATAGATCATATAATTATAGTTTCGTCGAATAGAATTTGGAAAGCATTCACAATTTGTTTATGGTTAATTTTTCATTACGTTTTGTTTTTCAACCAAACTTATAACTTTAGCTGGAAATACTTATTGCATATTGTAGAATTTCGAAAGATCCGTATGTTGACTTGACACATCTTGAAGCAAGTTAAGAGTCTTACGAGTGTTATGAAATGAATTTGGTTTTAGGAGAGGTTCCGTCGCCAATACGGCGCTTAACATTCAGCAAACGGACCTCGGCTCCATCGCTTCCACATAAACGCAAATCTGCGCGCAAGTGGAGCGTTGGTTTAGTCTATCGTCTAGGTTATGACTAGTCTGTGAGACATCGATCGAAGTAATTTGTTATTGATTTGAAGATCATAAAGTTTTTATATATTTATTTCGATATGCGAAGAAAATCCATAGGTATTTCTCCCGTTTTCCGTGTGAATTTAATTCGAAAAGCCACCCTGAATTTAACAAAGTGAGTTATTTTTGTTTTCAGCTTGAAGAGTAAAAGCTCAATCATATTTATAATCGCCGGCGCGCGATTCGGTGAATTAGTTGAATAAATAAATTATATCAATAGATAATACTCCGCCCACACTAAGGTATCTAATTAACTTATTATATTTCATGATTTAAAACAGATTTTGTTAATTTTATTTTTATTAGTGGGTATATTGATTATTAGATCAAACATATCACATTTCCAAAATTCACCTTTTTCATCCCCTATTTCATTAAAAAAACCTGATAGTAAGCGGCATTTTAGTGGGATTAATGCATATATTGAGTAACACTTGTGAATTTCATGTTAAATTCTAGATTTTCACTATATTGAGTTTCACATCATACTTTGGCAAATAACTCACAAATTAAGCTGTTTTCTTTTTATTAATAGCAGTAATTATACACAAAATAGGTGCTCTCCCCTCCATATGTCCTTTTTATTCACTAACCAATAAGACAATTTGTCAATTTATTAAAAATTATGTTTTAGAATTCATTTGCTATGTTTATTACATGAAGTTCAAATGTATTGACTGGGATTCCTTCAGAACTCAGTGTGAGACCCACTGACCCTAAGATCATAGGCATATTTAATTATATTTTTAACCTAACACTGTGCTATGAATCTCCAGGGCAGTTACCGGAGGCCGTAGGGCTCCGCTGCTTGGCCTTACAGCTAGAAACCATAACAAACTAACCTAACACAAGGAGGAATTCTGTGGAATTGTACATATATAGAGAGAAAAAAATAATCTAAGGAATTGGAATAGTATCTCTGACCCGTGATCGCGGAAACTTAGCATCTAGCAGAAGGTACGCTCTACTAACAACCGCTCCGGGGAAGGCTACTAATTTAAAAAAAAAAGGAAACCTATAACTATTTGTTCGTGTATTTTATTGCCCCTCATTTTGTAGTTTTGTACCCAATTTGTACCTGATTTTTACCTGCCGAGATTGATCAAACAGACCTGAACCATCCTGCCCTTGGCTTGTATTAATTAAACATTATGTTAAGTGCTTTGCATTGAGGGATTTTGTGTACTTCAGTAACATATGCATATGTGTATTATAATTATGTACCTACAACAATAAAGCTTTTCATTTTGTATCGGACTAAAGGGATAAGTTTGTTTTTTTTTCTTTCAACTTTAAGATTTCCCTATATTTCTACAATTTAGCAAGAAAAAGCACTACAAGTTCCTATGGCCACCTTCCAGTTCCACCATCAGACCCTGGTTACCATATAGGACCAAAGTGCTTGTCAATACGAATCAAACGAGCCCAAACTCGATGGGATTGTGTCGTTTTATTGCGGAGTTCCTATGGCTACCTTCCAGCTCCAGCATCAGACCCTGGTTACCATATAGGACCAAAGTACTCGTCAATACGAATCAAACAAACCCAAACTTGATGGGGTTGTGTCGTTTTATTGCGGAGTTCCTATGGCCAGCTTCCAGTTCCAGTATCAGACCCTGGTTACCACATAGGGCCAAAGTACTCGTCAATACGAATCAAACAAGCCCAAACTCGATGGGATTGTGTCGTTTTATTGCAGAGTTCCTTTGGCTATCTTCCAGTTCCAGCATCAGACCCTGGTTACCATGTAGGACCAAAGTACTCGTCAATACGAATCAAACGAGCCCAAACTTGATGGGGTTGTGTCGTTTTATTGCGGAGTTCCTATGGCTACCTTCCAGCTCCAGCATCAGACCCTGGTTACCACATAGGTCCAAAGTACTCGTCAATACGAATCAAACGAGCCCAAACTCGATGGGGTTGTGTCGTTTTATTGCAGAGTTCCTATGGCCACCTTCCAGTTCCACCATCAGACCCTGGTTACCATATAGGACCAAAGTGCTCGTCAATACAATTCAAACGAGCCCAAACTCGATGGGGTTGCGTTGTTTGATTGCGGAGTTCCTATGGCCACCTTCCAGTTCCACCATCAGACCCTGGTTACCATATAGGACCAAAGTGCTCGTCAATACAATTCAAACGAGCCCAAACTCGATGGGGTTGCGTTGTTTGATTGCGGAGTTCCTATGGCCACCTTCCAGTTCCAGGATCAGACCCTGGTTACCATATAGGACCAAAGTGCTCGTCAATACGAATCAAACGAGCCCAAACTTGATGGGGTTGTGTCGTTTTATTGCGGAGTTCCTATGGCCACCTTCCAGTTCCAGCATCAGACCCTGTTTACCATATATAGGATCAAAGTATTCGTCAATACGAATCAAACAAGCCCAAACTCGATGGGGTTGCGTTGTTTGATTGCGGAGTTCCTATGGCCACCTTCCAGATCCAGCATCAGACCCTGGTTACCATATAGGATCAAAGTACTCGTCAATACGAATCAAACGAGCCTAAACTTGATGGGGTTGCATTGTTTGATTGCGGAGTTCCTATGGCAACCTTCCAGATTCAGCATCAGACCCTGGTTACCATATAGGATCAAAGTTCTCGTCAATACGAATCAAACGAGCTCAAACTCGATGGGGCTATGTCGTTTTACTGCGGAGTTCCTATGGCCACCTTTCAGCTCCAACATCAGATCAGCTCCATGTCGTCATCATAATATATTTATACATATGCATGCAAAATTTCAGCTTAATCGGAAACCGGGAAGTGAGTCAAATTTAACTCGCAAGATTAGACCCGAACATGCAAAAGATAAATAAAAGCTTGTAAAAAGGTTGAAGGTTTTTCGTATGGCAGCCAAATAATAAAATTGTTAGTTATCAACTTCTCCGATTACTCCGTAGGACTTCGCGTCGTATACATACACAGCATAATTACGTAACCGGGAGCTAGCTCAAAGCGACGTGCTCTTACTTCGAGTCTTGATTGCACACTGAATTTCGACGCGCCCGAGCCAAGTATTTGTAAGAAAATCGATAAATGTATGTTAAAAAATTCATATAAAAATCAATGTACGATAATTTAAAAAAATACCACGGTGTCAGTGTTATGCTTACCTTTGTTATATATATTTGTTAAGCTAAAATATAATAGGGTTCATTAATGAAGCTAAAAATCACGAACGGTATGTGGGTGTAACCTAAATTTTAAGTAAAATGGATGCTATTTTTTAACGAAATGGTATGTAAATTTGAAAAATGGTGACGGTGATTGTGTAAACACATAACTTAAGAATTTAAATTTATTTTTTCCCGGTCAGTTAACTGGAACGTTAACGTAAAATATCAAAAACGCCAACGGCCTTTTTGCTCTTTTTCGCGCCATGGGTTGTTGATTTGCCATTGTACAATTAGCAACCGGTTGCTTTTTAGGGTTCCGTACCCAAAGGGTAAAAACGGGACCCTATTCCTAAGACTTCGCTGTCTGTCCGGCCGTCCGTCCGTCTGTCCATCCGTCTGTCTGTCACCAGATTGTATCTCAAGAACCGCGACAGCTAGAGAGTTGAAATTTTCACAAATTATATATTTTTGTTGCCGCTATAACAACAAATACTAAAAACAAAATGAAATAAATATTTAAGGGGGGCTCCCATACAATAAACGCGATTTTTTGCTCCATATCAATGAATGGTAACAGGTAGGCACTTGAAATATCCACAAAATACTTAACTGAATATTTACTTAAATAATAAATATGAAATGTGTGTACCTACTGTTGTTTACCTACTAGTCAATGGTACGGAACCCTTCGTGCGCGAGTTCGACTCGCACTTGGCCTGTTTTTTTCCGTAATAAGCCTGCCGAGCTTCGATTGCCCATGAGGACCAGAGATTTTTAGTCAGTTTAATTGATGGCAGGGTTTCTGAGCCTGCCTGGCTAGCTACCACCATCTTGTTTCTCTCTTAATAATTGTGAGACACATACACTTTTTTTTTGGTTATTTTATGTGGTAGTTCATCTAGCAGTGTACTCGTGGGAATAAGCCACAGCCTATTATATCATAAATCATTTAGAGAAAATCCAAAGTCTATAGGTGGGCCCTGGCCGAGATCTCAATGGAATAGACAGACAGATAGATAGAGAACGGAAGTTAAGCACATAAGCTTTAGCGAACATAGTTTGGATCACACTAAATACGAGTAAGTACGTTATCGTGAGATTATCTGCCCCCGTAACATGAACACCGAAACACGATATGATAAAACGATAAATCGATATGAAAAATATATCGCATAATGGCTTCCTTGAAAATTTATCGACATTAATATATTAATAATACGCAAAATAACAATACCACTATCCAAAATATACTCAAAACTTCAAGATAGCTTAAAAAATCCAACGTTTTTAACAGTTCATATCGATTTTATCATATCTTTTTTCGGTGGTCATGCTAGGGGGACTGAGGCCGATGATACAAGCCCGATTCACGCTCTCGAGAATGTTCGCAACAACGTTTTGAAACATTAAAATCGGTGCAATATTTCTTTTTAACAATACAATATTTCTTTTCGGCAACAAAACAGTCAATTCGCAAATCCGTTTGAAGGAAAAATGGCTCCTAAATACAGAGATGCGATTGGTGAATAATTTCCACTAGAGAACTGTAGAGATTTGTAGGCGAAATAAAAGATCGCCGATTCCGCAGCGCCGGGCACGATAGAGCAGACTCTACATTCGTCACCGTGCTAACAACTAAATGGTAAGACGAAAACTTCGAACTTGTAACACTTTTTTGCTATAATAAAGTGAAATTGATGTGCTTGTGACAGATTTGGTTAAGGTCGAAAGGGCTCAATCAGTTGTCGCAAACAAATTAATTATTGTGTTGCTTGTAAAATATTTTTAAACAGAATCTGTTAAAGCAATATGGCTGAATGATACGAGTAACTGTTAAAACAAGAACCTGCTTATCTTCTATATAAATAAAAAAAAAAAATAAAAAAAAAGAAAGATTGAAGTTTAGTTGTTCAGCCAGCACCTTCAGGATTTTTTTTTTTTTATGTAAGGCCCGGCAAATGACCTCCTCCCGCCTGATGTTAAGCGGTGAAAGAGGCCCAAATGAGTTGACAGATAGAGTAGGGACGACATCCACTATCCTACCTGCCCGCCCCTTGCCGGCCTAAAAGATGCTTTTTCACACCTCTTTTGAAGGAACCCATGTTGTAGGATGGAGGAAACACGTGCGCAGGTAGAGAATTCCAAGTGTGGGATGAACGACAGAAGAAGGAATCTTGGAATTTCTTGGTACGGTGTGAAAAGGAGGACACAGTGTACGGATGACTCCGAAGGCCCTTACGCGTGTTTCTGTTAAGGAATGGAGAGGGAGGGATAAGGTTAAAGAGCTCCTCAGAGCATTCCCCATGGAACATTCGGTAAAAGGCGCTAAGAGAGGCGATGTCACGACGAAGTTGTAGAGGCTCGAGGGTGTTAGTTGCCTCTACATCGCCAATTATTCGAATAGCGCGACGCTGCAATCTGTCCAGAGCATCGAGGAGGTACTGAGCGGAGCCGTCCCAAAGGTGCGAGCAATATTCCACGCAAGACCTAACCTGAGTTTTATACAACAGGCATAGTTGGTCCGGCGCAAAATACCTACGCACCTTGTTTAGGACACCGAGTTTCCGTGAGGCAGCAGTTATAACGGATTCGATGTAGTCTCTGGGGTTCAGATCGCAGCGAATGTTCATTCCCAGCAAGGTGATGTTACTCTGTGTGTGAAGGGTTGTGCCCTGAAGAGAAGGAGGGGGGAGGAAAGGTGACCTTTTCGCCGAGAACGCGCACACCTGTGTTTTCTTAGCATTGAACTCGACAAGATTGTTGGAACCCCATTCGGAGATGAGGTCCAGCGTCCTGTTGAGCTCAATGATAAGATTCTGCCTCTCCCTATCAATATTGCCACGAGCAGCCTCTGAGCTTCCGTGATATCCCCCATGCACTGTACTGTCGTCTGCATAGCAATGTATACTTCCCAAGGAAAGCATGTCATTGATATGCAGAAGAAACAATGTTGGGGATAGAACGGAGCCTTGTGGAACACCAGCATTCACTGCCACGAACCGCGAAGCGCAGCCGTCAACGACAACGCGAATTCTACGCTCGTGGAGGAAGCTGGCAATCCACGTACAGAACTGAGCGGGCAATCCGTATGCCGGAAGCTTGGAAAGGAGAGCCTTGTGCCAGACTCTATCAAAAGCTTTGGCGATGTCGAGACTAATAGCCACAGACTCGCCGCGCTTATCGATAGATTCACCCCATTTGTGCAAAAGGAACGCTAGAAGGTCACCTGTTGACCGTTTAGGACGAAACCCATACTGACGGTCATTAAGCAACGAGTGACCTTCCAGGTAACGGATCAGCTGGGTGTTAAGGATCCTCTCCATGATTTTACACAAAATGGAAGTGACGGCTATAGGGCGATAGTTAGCCGGATCAGAACGATCTCCCTTTTTGGGAACCGGCTGGACATTGGCCTCTTTCCAAGATTTCGGCACACAACCAGCAGAGAACGACAGACGGTATAGACGCGTCAGGACCGGATTCAACTCCGCTGCACACTTCTTAAGTACAATCGCAGGAATGCCGTCTGGTCCACTTGCTTTTCGAATATCAATCGACTGTAGCTCCGCCCGCACATCTCGCTGTCTGATGCGGATATCGGGCATAGTGCTGCCACAATGGGACAGTGTCGGAGGTTGTGCACCACAGTCATCGATACGGGAATGGGCCGCGAAGAGTTTTGCCAGGAGGTCGGCTTTCTCCTGCGGCTGATGAGCAAGTGAGCCATCGGCATGTCTCAGCGGTGGCAGCGAGGGTTGGCAGAAGTTTGATTGCACAGCTTTGGCCAGGCGCCAGAAAGAACGGCTACCCGTAGGGTGCGCTAGCAGTTCCTGACCCACTTGTGCAATGCGCTGAGCGTCCGCTCTAATGTAAGCCCTCTTACACAACTTGGTGGCATTATTATAGGCTGTTTTCAGTAGGTTAGTATTGGGATCCCTAGAAGCTCGACCTCTGATCCAAGCGCGGTAAGCTAGCTGTTTGTTTTCAACAGCAGAGGCACACTCGCGATTGAACCAGAGGTTACGTCTCCCTCTACTGACGAGATTGGAATGTTGGAATTGAATGTCAGATTTCGGAGATCTAGGATTTAATCCCACATAGGATCAGAATCAGAAATTCTCCATTAATACGATACAAAAAGATTACTAGTGTCCCGACCGTAAAAAGATGGACGCAGATCATGTTTTTTTTTTCAAAATCCTATTTATACTTTAGCACTCGCACTAAGTTGAGACGAAGAATGAAGATTTTCTGTTGAGAATAATTGCAAATGTAAATTTAAAAGTATTCAAAACAATAATCTAAATCTTGAAGATCCACCACCTATATCAAAGGAATCGTACGCAAATAGCGAACGGCGTAGTTAAAACACTTTACCTAGTTCAAAGCTTTTGAGGTCAGAAGCCGTTAGAGAAGAAAAAAGATCCATGTTAGCATATCTCTAACGATGCTCCTTTGAACGGGCGCTGAAATAAAAGATATTTCTCTTAGGCCTTCACGTTAGTCAAAAATTATTCAGTGTTTATTTTTCCAACACAAAGCGAAATGTACTTAATATTTAACTACACAATGTTGGCTGTTATGTACTGACGCAGGCGGTTGGGTAGGAGGAGGCGCGCGTCCTTATCTCCCTTAAGCAAGCCTGGGGTGAAATGGCCCGGCCGGCCGACAACCGGTCAGGAGACATTACGTTTCCATCCCTGGCCTGCCCGTCTGGGGGTCACATTATGGCACTCGGCGAACCCTCCGTAGCGTAGTCCCAGCGCTTGGGTCAGCAGTGCTGGCTCACCGTTGGGCCTGTCTCCAGGGGGTGCGCTCGGGGAATGGCCGATCCCGATCGTGCCTCTATGGGGGTAGATGTTGATGGAAGGTGGCTGTTATGTACTATTAACCAAATATATTATTATTTCTCTTAGGCCTTCACGTTACACGTTAGACAAAAATATGGAGTGTTCATTTTGGCCATATACTATTAACCAATAATTTTAAGGTATTCGAAATTATACAATTTTATACTTAAAGAATAGGAAGATATATTCTAATTGTGCGTGTAATGAAGTCTCGAAATTCTCGAATACATCCCATTTGGGATGTTTTGTTTTGATTTCAGTCCGCGTCAAGACAGCCAAGCACATCTGCATCGCCCATATCGCTTCTTATTAACAGCGATTAAAATATTATTTTGGTCATATTATGTCCAGTTAATATTCATCACTTTTTGTAAGAAAGAAAAGCCTCACGGTCTGTTTTGGATTGGCGCAGCATGTGTCACAGACGACAGGATCTAAAAAAACTATTTTGAAAAAGCAATATTTTAATATTAAAATTAGTATAATCACGAGCCCTAAGAGTTATCATAATCGAGGGGTGACCGAACAGCGAACTACCCCTCAGAAATTGCCTGGAAGCCTACAGAGAAGATTTACATAATATCCACGTTTGTATGCCCATTGCATGCACACCTAACTTGTGCGCCCATATTTATCCCACAAGAGTCTTTTTACACGGTACAGGTCATAAACAAACTGCTGCTGCGGAGTGCATGAGTGGCGAAAACGATCTGGGGAAAACAATAATAATATAGGCTGTATTATATTGAGTCGCCTTGTCATCCGGAACGAAGGACCATTTTAATTGTTCTTGCAACATTTCTTGCAACACTAATTAATCTAAGACCGTCGTGTAAAAAAAGAAAATACTATTTAGGCGCCTGCTAAATTATATGTTGCAATGCTGCATTAGCCCCAAAAATGTACTTATGCAATTTTTCGCTAAAACAATGCAGATTTGATTGCTTATGGACTGAATATGCCTAGCGAATACGTCACAGGTCTATAGCAATGCATAAAATCTGTAATGAAATACTCGCGACAAGCTTTTAAAATAGTTATATACTTCCGTTCAAAATAATATAAAATTCAATATTTTCGTTTGAAACGGAAAATGTATTTTACAGGTTTCTGTTACCAGAAAGCTCAACCAAGACGCGAATCAATTAATAAAATCGTGAAATACCAACTATCCAAATATTAAGTATAAAGATATTATAAAAACACGAAATAGATTTTTTAATCTAATGTCATTTATTGACACACATCATAAGTACTAGGTACATAGCCAAGTGATAGTAGGACTCGCGCACCAAGGGTTCCGGATAAAGTTAAGACGTCATAATGGTTTAAACTTAGTTCTGGTTTAAATCTGGACTAAGTTGACGCTGTCTCTATCTATGTATTAAGACAAGTGAACGCGCACTAGGTTTAAACCAAGGCTAAATTTAGACCTTTAGACCCGCGGACCTACCGCCTAACTCATAGCGATTAACGATAGCGAAAGCGAGGCACTCGCTATCATTTTAATTCCACGAATTTGCTATGATAGGCGGCCTAATTCACTCGTTATAGTTTTAGCTCTGTAATCTTGTGATGCACAATTGTGAATGATCTGTAGGGTTACTCTTAAACCAAATCCAATCGATCGGCATTGAGATTGTGATTTTTCGTACGCTTATTTTTGCGCATTGGCTCCAAATTGACCCCGTATTGTGCGGATTTTGGGTGAACCAAAATTTTCCCAAAATATGGATCCAATTTGCCGCTAGTGTCGTTACACAAGCGTACGAAAAATTATAATCCCAAAGACGATCGGAATTGGTTCAAGAGTAACCCTACAGGTCATTCGAATTAACTATTACCATTCATTTGCAAATTCGACTTGAATTTTAGTAGTATACAAATGTTAGTATTAGAATGACGGCGACTACTTAATATTAGTAACTACTTTTAATTCGATCTCTACTCTTGTTAGTGAACTAACAAGAGTGGAGATCGAATTAGTTGAACTAACAAGAGTGGAGATCGAATTAGTTGAACTAACAAGAGTGGAGATCGAATTAAAAGTAGTTACTAATATTAGTCGCCGTCATTTTAATACTAACATTAGTATACTACTAAAATTCCAGTCGAATTTGCAAATTAATGGTAGTAGTTAATTCGAATGACCTGTAGACTCTTGAATTGAATGACTTATTCATTCACAACTAACTTAGTTGTGAATGAATAAGTCATTCAATTCATTCGGCAAATCGTTGCGCTAATGCTCGTCTTTGAATGAATCGATCAATCGTTATATTGTAGTTGAATACATCATTTAAAGTCTATCATGTTTGAGATTGAGACGTGAGTACAAAGTAAAGTGAAAATTAACCTAAAAAAATAGAATTTTTCAGTTTTTCTTGTTATTATAGTGTTTATATTTTTGTTTACTTCAGACACTACTAATACTAACAGCTAATGCCAGATAGTCGAATATCAAATTAGTTACTAATTTCATTAATCATTCGAATGTTTCGAATGGAATCATTCATAGTCGCGCACCACTATTTTATAATAGGACCGAAATGGTCATATCTTTTGAATTATAAGATTGTTTTTTTTTATCGCAAAAGACCTTAGACCCGAGTATTTGATATAAATGTCAGTTGGATATCTCTACATACAAGACAGCAGATATCTCTACTAATTCATTAATTTTTGAAGCCCTGAAGTATTTATTTTTTAAAAGATTATTGGTACCGTACTAGGCTCAGTGGAACATAGAGCCAAAACAGTTATCGGTGACAAAAATCTGGTGAAAACCATGCTTCACAGCCTAGCTCGCCGGCGCAGTCTGTCTGTCTTCTGCAGACTGTATTTCGGGGAGTGTATAAATGAATACATGGTTTGATCCCACCTTCACCTTCTTACTACCGGGAAACTAGACGCACGGCTGGATCCCATCCTCATCTCGTTGACGTTTCCGCTGGTTGCTGCTTCTCACCTTTTATAATGCTCACAGCCAGGGTGTACAATACTCTGCCGGCATCTGTATTCCCTAGTACATACAACCCGAATCTCGTTAAGGTGAGTGTGAATCTTCTTGGAAAGTTCGTTCTACCGCAAATCTCGTCCTTGCTTCGAAGCTAGATTGATGTCAGGACTAAAGGCTAACACCCAGTTTCTGAAAGGCTGTTCAGCGATAAAATTAACTAACAAGCTGTCAATCTAATGCTAACTATGATTTGAGTTGCTGAAAGCTAATTCAACTTATCACTGTGTTAGTTGACACAGCTGTCAAATTTATTGCAAAATTATTAAGAAAAGATCCATTTTGGGTTTCTAAAATACATATGAATAAAACAAAATATATAATTTCAGCAATGTGACCGTGTCTAAAATTATTTCTCACGAGAAATCAAATTTTTAGAGATAAGTAAATTTTGGCTAACCAACGTTTCGGAAACTCAAATTGATTTGACACTGCTATTAAGATGACATGGGTGTTAGTTGAATAATCTTTTGATCAGCCTTTCAGAAACTGGGGGTAAGTATTTCAAGTAGAAAAAAAGATTAATTCTTACATTTTTCTAATAAAATGTGTGTATCAGTAGTGAATCAAACTCACGAGCATTGACCGTCTATAAGATCCTTATTTAGGTGGATTCCCCATATGAACCGGTGGCACCGGAAATAAAGCAGGATAAAACAGTACTTGGCGGTAATTTGTTTTAGTTCCAAAAAACTGCAATACTCCTAATATTAAGTGCACATATAAAACTACCAACGCACTTGAAAGCTATACAATAGTAACATTTCATATTTCTCCCATCTCCAGTCCCCCATCTCAATATTTCCCTTTCCCAATGTAAGAAAATATACGAAGAAATATTCGGAAAGTAATTCCGGCATTATACAGAACACAGCAAACACCTCCTCAAATCTACAATTCTAAAGACAAATAAGTTACTTTCAGGCGCTAGAAAGGGGCAATTTGCAGTCGTCTCTGCTCAAAGAATGTTTGATCTCCAACTCCCCAATGTGATTGTTTCGGTGAAAGGATAATGGACTACTGTTTAACTTATAATAAAGTTGAACGTAAAATCTGTTCCAAGAGAGTACGGAGACAGATTCTTGAAGGATTTAATCAATACGGCTAGTAATGGTATTTTGATGTTCTATTTGGTTTCCGGTGTTTTGATGAAAATCAGTGAACGAATAATATGGAAGCATTTCTTATTTACTAACTTCTAACAAACTGGCAAGGTGTCAAGGTGACTATAATTCTTTTAATCATTTTATTAGTTTATAAAATGTTAAAAATGATATACCTTGACATATTTTCGTGAATTTATGGATATCTTAGTAATTTATTTCGTATCTGCAGCCAAATGTCGCAAAATCTCCATTTTATCGTTATTCTAGCTGAAAGATAGATGCCACACATGTGTACCAAGCCAACTTCCTCGTTATTATATATTTAACATTACTTCAAAATCATCAGCAGAGATCATAAAGGTCGTTACATACTCGTAGGTCTGGCTGGGTACAGCTTTGTCATCCAGTGCCTGTATCCCATTTTTATCCTTAAAATTTTTTTTGAACATGCACACGTTTATTTTGACCTATTAATACATGTGAGTACAAACACACATGCTTTTTAACTCTCCGATTTATACACACACACAGACATAGACACACACACAAACACCACACAAATGTATACATAAATACTGGAGCGCTTCGATTTGAATTGTATTGTTTTGTTTTATATTTGATTTCCACAAGACAGGCCGACATAGCCGAGTGTGGGAGTCATAGATCTAGTCCCTTGCGCTGTTTTTAAGTGAAATAAAAGATTTATTATCTATTATTATTATTATATTATAAAACGAAAATTCAAAGACATGCTAAACCTTGTTTAGTATTTATTTGTACCTATCCCTGGCTTTCTCTTTAACATTTGGAACTCTCCCGCAGAAGACTGGAACTAACTTGTAATTATGTCCAGAACGTAACTATTGCGATAAGATAATCCAAGTCTGAAATTTAAAGAATAAATACGATTTGCTTGACGATCCTATTTTTGATATTATCATCAAAGAAATCTGTATTATCTAGCACACTTTAGCCAATCACATAGTTTTTCATACCCTACATTAGATGATACAAGTTACATTATAAAGCCTTTTGTTTCCATATAAAATATATTATTTCTTCCAACGTTACCTTGACTGGAGATTTTTATATCTACAATTCCTGCCGATTCAGCTCAGAGCATCGGGAGTGCCAAAGAAAGCAGCTTAAGATCTATTATTTAAGGCTTTGCCCATTGTATTTCATTTTAGAGCGAGTTGAAAATTTACCGTCTCATTTTTCAAGGGAAGCCGGTGGGCTGGCATTTATGAATTGAAGGATTATAGGTAGTGATAGGATTTAGAGATGTATAGTAGGAAAGGCTTCGTAGCATGCGAATACAAATTTACTTATATGAAGCCAACAATATTATGCAGTTGGCTATTATACAATCAGCCATCTTTGTCCGATGCCGTCTTATTACAGAACATGGTCTAAACTTGGTCCTGGTTTTAACCTGACGCTGTCCCTATCTATTTATATTAACACAAGTGAAAGCGCACTAGGTTCAACCCAAGACTAACTTTTCACCAGGCTTAGACCAGGTTTTTTTAATAAGACCGAATGAGTTTGAATTTAATGCAATTACGTAAATACGTAACAAGGTTATAAGCGATATTAAAGAATATATAAGGGAAATGAAGGAGGACTGTATCGATGTTGAATTGTTAAATCAGAATAGACAAACAAATTTTAATTCCTTTAAAATTACAGTTTTAGCGCAGAAATTAAATATTTTTCTGCAGAAAGATTTTTGGCCTGAGAACTTAGTTTTCCGCAAATATAGACATTCACGCTCAAATAGGAGCGGCACTGTAGTTATATCGAAGCCATCATGTTAAAACAACAGAACGATAACATGACTATTGTCTCCTCTAACTGCAAGTCAATTAAAAGGTCGGTTCAACACGTACGTAATTTATGCAAGACAGCAGACGTCATTGCCCTACAGGAAACTTGGCTTTTACCGCATGATTTAGGTTATATTAACGAGATTGACGATCAGTTCGGATGCAGTGCAAAATCATCTGTGGATACATCTGAGGGCGTGTTGCGCGGACGTCCATATGGGGGAAGGGCGCTGATGTGGCGTAGTAGTTTGTTTAGCAAAGTAGACATTGTACAATGTAGTAGTGATTGTATAGTGGCGGTACGTTTGGAGCAAGACAATCGTGCGGTACTAGTACTTAGCGTGTATATGCCTACAAATGGTGAGGAAAACTTATTAGAATTCAATGAATGTCTTGCTGAAATAAGTGCTATAATAGAGAGCAGCGAGATAGAGTGTATTTTTTTATTGGGAGATTTCAACGCTCAGCCGAATACGCTTTTTGGTAGGGAGTTATTGTAATATTGTGGTGAGCAATCATTGTTTTGTGAAGACTTAAATAGGCTCGAGCCGAACACGTACACCTTTGCCCGCCCACGGCACGTTTCGATGGCTTGATCACTGTGTTGTCACGGAGGCTGCGAAAAGCTTAGTAGTTGATCTGCGGGTAGAGTACGATTGCTACTGGTCGGACCACTTTCCTCTAGTCATTAGGTGTAATTTTAACTGTATAAAGCCAAAAGAAATAATAAATGAATTTAGTAAAAATAGTAATAATGTAAAATATATTTGGGGATATAGAGATCGGGAACAGATTAATAAATATAATAAAATATATAATGAATTATTGACTAATATACTTAAAAATAATGAATTTAATAATATCGAATGTTGCAATAATACTCTATACTCTATGTAAGAATAAAAATCATTTGGATTATATAAATAACTTATACTTGAATATTATGGGCTCTTTGCAAGCCGCGGCTGAACATAGTTCAAAAAAGATTAAAAAAAAACGAAAACATATATGGTGGAATTTTCACGTCAGGGGATACCATGCAAGGGCGAGGGAATGCTTCAAGCTGTGGGTGTACTACGGTAGGCCAAGTTCGGGTTTTCATTATGAAAATGTCTGATTCACGCAGGGAGTTTAAAGCCGCGCTCAAGTATGTACAAAATAATCAGGATAAAATCAAAATGGATTTGCTGGCCCGACATCGGACCGCAAAATTTTTTTCAGAATTTTGGAAACACACAAAAAAATTAGGTTTGAAAAACTTCTTGCCTATCACCGTCGAAGGAGAAAAAGATAAAAAAAATATCGCCGAACTATTTCGAAATGAATTCAATGTCAAAAGTCATTGACAAAATAAATGTCTTGAAAAATCTCGAAAACATTATACGTCGAATATTAAAATAACAGCAACGGATATACAAACTATATTAAGTAAAATGAAACATGGAAAGTCCCCGGGACACGACGGTCTTAGCGTGGAACATCTTTTGCATGCCGGCCAGCATATCTGCGAATTATTGGCGCGGCTTTTTAATCTCTGCTTGACACACTGTTACTTACCGCAAGATCTTATACGCACATTGGTAGTACCAATTGTTAAGAACAGGACTGGCGACATCTCCTGTTTGACTAATTATAGGCCTATATCACTCGCCACGATTGTGGCTAAGGTGCTTGATCACGTAATACACAATTACCTTAAAAATATAAGACATGATGACGGTCAGTTTGGCTTTCGACCGCAACTATCAACGGACATGGCTATATTCGCATTGAAGCAGGTTGTAGTGTAACGAAACCAAACCTAGCTCAATGGTCGAAGTCTCTCCATTGATCTTATCTCCATGGTTTCGTCGGGTCAGTTATTTGATCAAAGAAGTATTGTTGTAGAAATATGACAATTAAAAATAATATTTGAAACTTTGAAGGATTTGGTTTTGACAGGAATGTCAGGGGATATATTTTAGAATTTTGTGCAAGCCGGTTGATCTTCGTCGCACTCTATGATTTTGCATTTTTAATTTGGATTAATTTGTGTATGCAAAGATTTGAGAATTTCAAGATATAAGTATTACAAGTCCGAATATTTAATTGTGAAGTCCTAAACTCCGACCGAAGTGGACCCAGCTAAGTATCCTACATTTCGTAAGACAACACAACACACCACACGTTTGTTTGGTTTGTTCTTATTGAACTACACAAATAGAAGCTTATAGATTCTGTTAGACATGATACATCAGGTAGGGGGCCTTAAACAAATATCATTATCGTCATCTTCTTCATCAATGAAATTAACTTATAGTGAGCTCAATATTAAACCGCGTAACAAAGGCGGCACTTACGGAGTCATATCGGGTATGGTTAGGCAGAGAGAGGAGCCGAGGTGGTGAAGGTGAATGTTGATGCATTGTAAAGTAGCTACTTGAAACCTGCACCTGGGTCGTAAGCCCCAGGCACTGCTCTTGGCTCTCTGCAACGTGATGGACCCGGTACCTGCATGGTGAATCCATGGAATGCTAAGTTATCGTCTCTGTTACTGAATGTAATCAGGTCACTCCGCAGGAAACCTGCACCGATATTCAGGTCCCTCTATAAGAAACCTGCACCGATTATCAGGTCACTCCGAAGGACACCTGCTCCGCTATATTCAGGTCCCTCTGTATAAGAAACCTGCACCGATTATTCAGGTCACTCCGAAAGGAAGCCTGCAACGCTATATTCAGGTCCCTCTATAAGAAACCTGCACCGTTTATTCAGGTCCCTCCGAAGGAATCCTGCAACGATTATATTTATTCCTAGTTTCTCGAAGAGATTCTAGTGGCTTATTCCAATATCTGGTAATATTGAGTGAGTTTTGGATCATATTTTCCATTGAGCTCGGCTATGAAATACGCTGTAATAAGAGCTTGTGCTTAATGCATTATTTGTCTCGTGAGTGAATTATTTTGGCACTATGAAATGGTAGTGTTTACCTATACTAAAAACTTGAAGAGATGTGAAGGAATATATTTTATTGGGAACTATCTGCAACGGCAACGTGTCAGAAGGTTAGGCACGTTAGTCGATTATTACAAAAAATATTTGCTTCAGTGTCAGAAGGTTAGGCACTGGAGTTGTTCCCTTCGACGACTTTTCCGACACATCTTCTTTATCTACGATTCGCCGAATTGTTCAAACTATGGAGTGGTGCCTAAATCTTGAACTCTTCACTAAAACTAAAATGATATTATGCGCTATTTGAAGTGATTACTTTGTGTTGTGCAAAATGGAAATTGTGATAAAGATCTCATATAAGTTTCATCATTATTTTAACGTAAAGCTTATTCTATATCTATCCACTTGGAAAAGATCTTGGGTCACATAAGCGGTTACAACGTAGATCCTAATAAAATCACTAGTCGATCATTGGCCAAACTTCATACAAATCAAAGCTATTCTGTGCGTTTCTTTTAAAAGGCATAAATTGTTAGTAAAACTACGAATAACTCCGTGTAAAGAGGTTTTCTATTTAGGGTTCCGTTTGACGTTAGGTTGGATCGTTACAATTTGGTGCCGTGACCAGGATGAAAATAATCTGGCTGGCTTATGAATAAAATGCACCACAGATGGGAACCTTATTGTTTCATGTTATAAGAATAACATGAGTTGTCATGGTGATCAGGTTGATATTATAAATTCGTAGTAAAATAATATTTGCACCAAAATATTGCTTTGATTTGTAATTTCGTGACTTAATAGTCACAATTTGTTGTCAGTGAAATGGACAAAGTGGATAGATAGTTAGGATAGGGGAAAGAAAAATGTCTCATACGAGAAGAAATTAATTTTATTAATTTCACTAAAAAACTTGATTCGGGTTGTCTTGTGTAATAAATATGTTAAAAGTTCACTTCATAGTTGCGAGTTAGCTCACTATAGCACAAAATCAAAATATAACAATCCGATCTGAAATTATCTTATGTTCAATTTCTTCAAGCTAAATAAATATCTGAAACCAAAATAATGAGAATACAATTTAAATTCTTATATAGGTAGGATAATATACAAATGTTATCTCTCACTATTAAAATTAACAATTTGTAGCAATTATAATTGTTTGATTTTGTTGACAATCAAAATAAAATGAATTATTGTTGACAGGAGACAGACTAAATAGAATAAAAACAAAAAAAAAACAAAAAAAAAAAAATAATGGTATAATATGTTCTCATAAGTTCATTCGAATAAATTAATCGATTTTTGCGAGATTTCATTTAATAAAAAAATAGCTTGAAATATTTTTTTTTTGCTTTAGAAATTCTCTATTCATGTAAAAACGGAATGAAGCATGTTAATCGAATTAATGAATACTCTCTGTTTGAATAAAAAGCATATTCTGTCTTTCGATTAATTTTAAGGTAGATTTAGAACCCAAAGTATGCATAAAAAGCATATTCTGTCTTTCGATTAATTTTAAGGTAGATTTAGAACCCAAAGTATGCGTAATGCCAAGGCGTAGTTGAAACATGAAACATGCCATACATTACATTTACAGTACCCTTACAGTACACGGTAACAAACGGAACTCAAATCATTTGTACATACAATAATACTATACGCGATTCCCAATGGAATCAACATAAAGTTGTGTTGGGGATTGGGTGTTAATATATCACCTAAGTCCGATACGCTTAACACTTACGGCAGTGCTGCGAGGGAGTACCTCCGTATCCTACATACAAGTTGGGTTTGGCGGGCACTTTCCTAGGGCAACCCTTGCCGACTATCTAGAGGTGCTCAAAATTCCTAAACTTGAACTCAAAACATGCACTACATTGTTTTAGTATTAGGTAATGTAGGAAGCGTAGATGAGTAAGCGTAGTAAACAAACTGAAAGTTAGACAGATTTGCTTTTACAATTATAACTTGACAGAGAGTAAGACAAATCTACTTGGAACTTAATCAGTAATTACATTATTCTGGGCGATTTGGAAATGTGTGTAGTCGTAAATTAAAATTTGAGTGGTTGCTTATTTTGGTCACCCATCATAGGGCTGACCATAGCGAACGTTGCTTGACTTTAGTTATCGTTCGCTGAGCGCACGCGTCAATGCGCCACCAAGCTCCACGGAAATAGGTACAATATGAAAAGTCTGTACTCGTATTATCGGTAGAAATAGGTTGGTGGAATAAAATTGCATATATCGTAGAACGGCGTGTATACTCGTATTATATGTTATTACGCAATGATATTTAATGTAATATTGCTTATTATTGAATATCAAAACAAATCATTCTGAGCTGTCATTGAGTTGGAAATTAAAAGAATAAGATTAATATAACAAGCCATAAAATTATCATACTCTATCTTCTTGTGTAATTTATGAAAGATTTGAAAAAAAATGAAAAGGAAAATGAAAAAGAAATATGAAGGAAGGAAAAAAAAGGAAGTAATCCAGTACGGACATAAGTTCGCCTTTACCACGCCTTCAGTTATCTTTTCCTATGTATAAAATGTGCAATAAAGAGATATACAACAGCAAAATCTCTCTATTGCGTAATGAATTGGGGAATTTATGGACTTATGTTTAGTAGAAATTTCTGCCAGTCAATCTGTCAGTGTGTTAGAGTTTGTGCGTTTTATTATTAGGAAACGCTAAAAATGATAAATATTATACAAAGTGGGGAATATATTGAAATTGTAGCAAGGGTGGACTTAAGTTTAGGGGGAATTTCAGCCAGTCAAACTGTCAGCGCATAAAAGATTACGCGTTTTATTTTTAGGCAAAGCCAAAAAAAATTATAAATATTATACACAGGCCTTATATAAATATAGAATAGATTTAAAAAACTAAAGACTTTTAAAATAGTTTTATAGACAGATTGGTATTATGACGGTTGTGTCGCCGATATTTTCGAGGGTCAAACTAAACTCACAAAAATTTTAAAGCTGTTGAGTTTGCTGGTTAGTGTGAACGCGCTTAGTCATCGGAACTGCTGGTTCGATTTGAGGAGTTCCCTTAGTGCTGGATAGACAATGCCCACACATTCCTCGATAAATGATCATTGATGAATCGGGCAATATAACATCACGCAGTGATCATGCTGTTTCGCGTAAGCGGGGCTGCGGACATGCTAGTGTAAGATATGTATACGGAAATGAAAACCTAGGTTTTAAAACAATAATATTTGTACGGTCAACACATTAGGCAGGATAGTATGTGAGCGTTATCCAGTACTAGGTGCAAAAAAAATAATCCTTACGAGGTGTCTATACGTACGGTTTTACAATAAAAACCAGTATCAATTTTTATTAAGGAGCTTTGTTTGGGCAAATATAAGATTTCAATAGTGGATAGACTTACGGGTAGGAATTATATTGATTATAGTATAAATCTAATATGGGTTTATTAGAAGAGTTATATTTTGATGTAGGTATATCTTTATCTTTTGTTATTCTTTCGGTTTCGAGTAATTCTTCCGATCGTTCCGACAGGAAATTCTGTGTATAAAAAAATAATAATACTGTAACGTTGGGAAAATGGAGACAATAACAATTTTTGAAATTCGAGTATACGAGGAGCATCTCTTACTCGCAGCTCCCGAACGGGTGATAGGATTTAACCCTTTGTGTTTTGGTTGCTATTTTCTTTGACATTTGCGTCACTTATATTAATATAATATTGCGATCGTTCACAAACCCTATTGCTAAGTTGACTTGGCTAGTGAGCGTTTAGGTTTTGCATTGTGAAAGATGTTTCGACATTTACTAAGGTGGGATGGAATGATGGCTTTAATATTGACGTAAGAACTTGTGTTGGGTCTTATTTATTGATTGCTTGACCAGGTGACACTATACTACAATGGATTTCTGTACTGTTTGGTGTTAGGTTAAATGAGGTTCTTAGGCGAGTTGAAATAAAATCTTGTCTAGGACTATAATATTTACAAAAATCCATACTCTACACGCAGGGCACAGGCTGCCCTAATGCCAAATTCGCACACTATACAAGCACCAACTTGGGGAAATTATAATGGGCAATAGGTTATTCTGGATAGGGAAGAAGGAGCAGTTGGATAGCTATGACTTATATTCCGTTGATGTTTTACCATATCTGGGACGAGACCTGTAGGTCTTTGCAGTCTCTGAGGGGGCCTTTGCACTCTACGGATAACTCCTTCTGACTTTAGTCGCCTCACAACCGGCTACTTGTCCGGATATCGGTAATAAGGAGGTGCGGTGATATTTGTTCATGCTTGTGATGCCTATTGTTCAGAGTCTCCGACGGTTTATTATGGTTTATTCAAGTTGGTTGAAAAACGCACCACGCCACAAATTTCATACCTGTTAAAGCAACTAATGAATATCCGTTTATTTTATTATAATTGAATTCAAAAAATATGATTTATTTAAAAGAAGGCCATCGTACCTTACTGCCTTACTCATAGTGGGAGGGAACCAGTTCATAGTTAGTTAGAAACATTTTTTTGATAATAAATAATAAATAACTGGACAAAGCATACTAAAAAGAACAAAAAGGAGGCCTTATTGCCATGGATTTCTGTCAGGCAACCTTTATCAAACTATAGTACGATCACAAGGGATTTCATAATATTCAAAGAATATAGCACCGAAACTTTATCTTGTAAGTACTCGTACTTATTAGGCATACAGTAAGGTGTACAAAAGACGGACTTAGTGCTTGAAGTATTCTCTACCAATCAACTAATAACAATAAATAACAAAATTTATATTGTTCATTAAAGAAATAATATTTCTTGTTGAGAAAAATATTATGTATTATTATGAAACTGAGTCTGAAGGCTTACATCGGATTTAATTGAGTCTTGGGGGTCGTAACAGTTGAAATTAGGATTAACTTGAAATTATGCTTAGAATACGTTTACGTTTCCTTTTTAGGATGGTGACAGCGTTCGTTCTTATAGGCCATAAAGACGGGGGGGTCGTTAGGTCAATTTAGATATTTTGTTTAAGATTTGAGAAAATAACAGCAAACAATCATAAAGGCGGGGGGTCGTTAGGTCAATTAAGATATTTTGTTTAAGATTTGAGAAAATAACAGTAAGCTATTATAGAAGCGGGGGGTCGTTAGGTCTATTAGAATTAAAATAGACATAACAGATAGTTTGTTTAGGGATCCGTAGGAAGGAAACTTAGTACAATAAATGAATAAAGTTCAATGTTCAAACTCAAAATATACATTTTGATAAAGTCTCATAAGAACGATTAGGTTAAATAACTGGTTTTAGAACTTAGAAATGACATGAGTAACAACATGGACACTGACACGAACGTGGTGTATATACATATAATTGAATTTTCGGAGCATATGAAAATTACCAAAATGTCGATATTCTCGAAATGTAATCATCAACTGTGAGGACCGATCGCTGCTTGTGCAAATTCACATTATACTAAAGTTAACTATAGGGTGAATTAATTTGGAAAAGGGGAAGGTTTTTCAAAAATTAATTGTAAATGAATCAGGAGTTGGGTTTCATTGCGATAAACTATCTATATAGCTAGTTGGGGAATCTTTGGAGCTTTGTTATGATAGAGAGGGAAAACAGATGCATGAAGAATGTTATATGTATTATATAATATAATTTTTATTTATGAAGAAAGAACTTAGGAGGTCCAAAGATTTGTTCGACTGGTTTTAATAGATAGTAGTTTAATGGGTTGGTATCTCAAAGCACTACTCTGAACAAAGGAATGTCTTCATATGTGTCTTGGTGTTAGGTTTAATTTTGTTTGGCACTAACTGCTTAGTTTAGCTAAAATTGAAGACATTTCCTTACTCCACAAGAAGCTAGGACCACTACTGAAATGACACTCTACATTTTCCTGGCTGGTTATAATTTGTCTCGGAAGGGATGTAACAGCCTATACTCTTTTAAGATGGGATAGTAATGTTTGCCTTTGGACGTTTGGAGTGTTTCAATGTGGGGCCAATGAAAATGCTTTGTGCTGCCGCTGCTAAACCAAGGCCTGGGTAGTCAAGGTAGATACATTGGACGTCATTAGGGCGGGTTTCTCACTAACACCCGGAAGTTTCTTCTCGGAGCATGCCAAGCTAGAAGGTGGAGCCTTGCTAGATTAGTTCAAAAGGAGTTTGGATTTATTATTGATTCTTGGATGAAGAGTAATCAGTACAGGTTTAAAAACACACCACATAAAATACATTTTGAGATACTGATTTACTAAACTTATTACGTTTCTTCGTTGTTGTGTTGGGAGTTGAGATGAGTCAAATAATTGACTAGTCAGGGGTTTAGAAGTTTTCTCCAGTAAATTTCAAAAACTTTGGGGGTCGATTGTAACGAAACCAAACCTAGCTCAATGGTCGAAGTCTCTCCATTGATCTTATCTCCATGGTTTCGTCGGGTCAGTTATTTGATCAAAGAAGTATTGTTGTAGAAATATGACAATTAAAAATAATATTTGAAACTTTGAAGGATTTGGTTTTGACAGGAATGTCAGGGGATATATTTTAGAATTTTGTGCAAGCCGGTTGATCTTCGTCGCACTCTATGATTTTGCATGTTTAATTTGGATTAATTTGTGTATGCAAAGATTTGAGAATTTCAAGATATAAGTATTACAAGTCCGAATATTTAATTGTGAAGTCCTAAACTCCGACCGAAGTGGACCCAGCTAAGTATCCTACATTTCGTAAGACAACACAACACACCACACGTTTGTTTGGTTTGTTCTTATTGAACTACACAAATAGAAGCTTATAGATTCTGTTAGACATGATACATCAGGTAGGGGGCCTTAAACAAATATCATTATCGTCATCTTCTTCATCAATGAAATTAACTTATAGTGAGCTCAATATTAAACCGCGTAACAAAGGCGGCACTTACGGAGTCATATCGGGTATGGTTAGGCAGAGAGAGGAGCCGAGGTGGTGAAGGTGAATGTTGATGCATTGTAAAGTAGCTACTTGAAACCTGCACCTGGGTCGTAAGCCCCAGGCACTGCTCTTGGCTCTCTGCAACGTGATGGACCCGGTACCTGCATGGTGAATCCATGGAATGCTAAGTTATCGTCTCTGTTACTGAATGTAATCAGGTCACTCCGCAGGAAACCTGCACCGATATTCAGGTCCCTCTATAAGAAACCTGCACCGATTATCAGGTCACTCCGAAGGACACCTGCTCCGCTATATTCAGGTCCCTCTGTATAAGAAACCTGCACCGATTATTCAGGTCACTCCGAAAGGAAGCCTGCAACGCTATATTCAGGTCCCTCTATAAGAAACCTGCACCGTTTATTCAGGTCCCTCCGAAGGAATCCTGCAACGATTATATTTATTCCTAGTTTCTCGAAGAGATTCTAGTGGCTTATTCCAATATCTGGTAATATTGAGTGAGTTTTGGATCATATTTTCCATTGAGCTCGGCTATGAAATACGCTGTAATAAGAGCTTGTGCTTAATGCATTATTTGTCTCGTGAGTGAATTATTTTGGCACTATGAAATGGTAGTGTTTACCTATACTAAAAACTTGAAGAGATGTGAAGGAATATATTTTATTGGGAACTATCTGCAACGGCAACGTGTCAGAAGGTTAGGCACGTTAGTCGATTATTACAAAAAATATTTGCTTCAGTGTCAGAAGGTTAGGCACTGGAGTTGTTCCCTTCGACGACTTTTCCGACACATCTTCTTTATCTACGATTCACCGAATTGTTCAAACTATGGAGTGGTGCCTAAATCTTGAACTCTTCACTAAAACTAAAATGATATTATGCGCTATTTGAAGTGATTACTTTGTGTTGTGCAAAATGGAAATTGTGATAAAGATCTCATATAATCATTTTTATACGAAAAACAGTACGGTTTCAGATCTAAATCAAACACACTCTCAGCTACAGTTGATTTGGTTACAGATATAAAAGTTAACATCCATGAAAAGCAAGTAGTACTTGGAATATTTATCGACCTAAAAAAGGCATTTGATACTGTCAGTCATGATATCCTATTGCGTAAATTAAAAAACATTGGTATCGTTGGACCTGCCTTGGATATTTTTGCATCTTATTTATCAAATCGACAGCAAGTTGTAAAGCTTGGCACTGATCAGTCTGATTCTCAACCAATAATTTTCGGAGTGCCTCAAGGATCCATCTTAGGGCCGTTACTGTTCCTCATTTACATAAATAGTATCGGACAATTAGGTCTAAAAGGTAATATTACTCTTTACGCAGACGACACGACACTATTCTACTTTGGTCACTCTATTGATACAGTAATTAGTGACGCTCAAGAGGATCTTAATTTATTAAATGTATGGTTTAAATCTAACCTTTTAACTATAAATGTTGCTAAAACACATTACATGATATTAAAGGCAAAAAATAAAAGAATAGGAAGTTATGCACCTCTAAAAATTAACAACCAATTTGTTTCCAAAGTAGATAATGAAACATACCTCGGTTTATTATTAGATGATACCCTTACATTTAAACAGCACATAAATAAAATTAAAACAAAATTGATTTCTCTCACCGGTGCCCTAAGAGGTATAGTAAAATGTCTTCCAATAAATGTTCGTTAGACAATTAATATAACACGCTTGTTAAGCCGCATATTGACTACTTAATTGAAGTTTGGGGCTCAGCAGCAAAAACAAGCTTAAAGATAATACAGGTAGCACAAAATAAATTAATAAAAGTCCTTTTCAATTATGATTTTCTTACACCAACCAAAAACGTATACAGGGAAACAAGAATTATGAATATCTCGCAAGCATACAAATATTATACATGCCTTTTAGTTCGTAAAATACTAAAGAAGAATATACACACAAAAATAAGTTTTACGAAAACAATACCAATAACAAAATTAAGACCTAGACTTGGTAGACAATTAAAAATCCGTACAGCACGAACAAATTATGGTAAAAAGAGTATTTTAAACGAAGGTGTCTTAATCTATAACAAATTGCCTGAGGACATAAGAGAGGCCCAATCCATGGCAACATTCAAAAAATTACTCAAATTTTATATATATAATAATTAATTAATCTTGTTTTTTTTTATCAATAATTTGCTATCCTTAGTCTGTTGTTGAATATTTAAGCGTAGATAAAAAAAAACTCATGCATATATTATACCCATATTCAGAGCTTTATACATAAAAATAAATATATATAAGAAATAATGAATATATAAAGTAAAAATAACAACATAAAAAAAGAATGTCTATTACGATACCAAAAACATAAATTTCTAGATAAATAAGTACTTTTATGCATAAATATATTTATTCATAAAAATCTAATCAAATGCATATAAGAGACTTATAGTATTTACACAACAAAAAATATCCTTACATTTTACATAAAATATGTTGTAATTTTGAAACTACGCTCACTGTATGCGCTGCATGTCGCTTCCAGTTACGTTAGGGCAAAGTATACCTGCTGCTTCGACGAGTGGAATGATCGAACTGATTTTATTTATTACTACCTACATAAATTTTACCTTTATTTGTTGTAGGTCGTCTGTTCTATGTAATTATATATTTTTTTGTAACTTTTCTCATATAAGTGAATTGTAAATTCTTTTTGAGAAATAAATGTCTAAAACCCGATATAAGTTTCATCATTATTTTAACGTAAAGCTTATTCTATATCTATCCACTTGGAAAAGATCTTGGGTCACATAAGCGGTTACAACGTAGATCCTAATAAAATCACTAGTCGATCATTGGCCAAACTTCATACAAATCAAAGCTATTCTGTGCGTTTCTTTTAAAAGGCATAAATTGTTAGTAAAACTACGAATAACTCCGTGTAAAGAGGTTTTCTATTTAGGGTTCCGTTTGACGTTAGGTTGGATCGTTACAGTAGGTTATTACACGCAGCATAAAACCACAGTCTACGCCTGTTTTTTAGACTTGAGCCGCGCTTTTGATACAATTAACCATGACTTATTGTGGAAAAAGCTGCGGGAGTCTGAAACAGGCAAACTGCCACCTGAAATAGTGGACCTGCTTGAAAGTTGGTATAGTAGACACACTAACACTGTCAGTTGGGGTTGTGAACGATCTGAAAGCTATCAGCTTTCATGTGGTGTGAGACAGGGGTTGGCTAACTTCACCTGACCTGTTCAATACTTATGTCAACGATTTAATCGTGGAGCTGAGCAGTACGCCGGTAGGACTTAGGATGGGAGATAGATACATTAATAACTTGAGTTACGCGGATGATATGGTGCTACTCAGCCCCTCGATTTAAGGCTTAAGAAAGCTCATTAAGATATGTGAAAGGTATGCCAGAGAGCATGACCTGGAATACAATTCGAAGAAAACCGAAATGATGATGTTCAGGTCGGGGAAGGCGCCCTTGTACGTGCCACCACTATATTTAAACGGTCATCCGGTCAAACTTGTGGACGAAATTAGGTACTTTGGTCACATCGTTACATCTGATCAAAAGGACGACGCCGATATTGAGAGGCTCTTTGTGTCGTAGGAAATATGATCATACGAAAATTTGGCAGGTCATCACCTGACGTGAAAAAAACGTTGTTTGGGTCTTTCTGTCAGACTTTCTACACATGTCAGCTCTGGGTCAATTATACAAAAAAGTCCCACGATAATATACGAGTTGCCTATAGCAACATCTATAGGCAACTTATGGGCCTAAACCGTTTCTGCAGTGCGTCTGAAATGTACGCAGAGGCTAGAATTGACTCATTTAACGCCATCCAGAGAAAAAGAATAAGCTCTTTTATATCGAGAATCGATGTGTGTGGCAATGATATTGTACGGGGTCTGGCAGAGAGACTCATTCAAACGAATACATTAAAGAGATGGGTAACGATAGCTACCTAAATGATTTAATTTTATTTGTTGTTTTTTTTTTGACTCTTTTGTAAATCTGGATCTCGTGTCTGAAATAAAATTATTATTATTATTATAAACAACTTTCACTATTGGACCAACTTTGAAATCGCAAAAAAATCAGCTGTTCCATACATCTAGGTTCAGTGAATGTTGAACATTTGTATGGAACAGCAGATTTTTTTTTGCGATTTAAAAGTTGGTCCCATAGTGAAAGTTTTTTTTTATATTAAAAAATAAACTTGTATACAGGACTAGCTTTCCGCTCGCAGCTTCGCCGCCTACATTATTTTTGTTTTCCCGTGGGCATTTTATATTTTTCCATAGGAAAATTACCCTATGTCCTTTCTCTGGTCCACGAACTATCCCTATACCAACTTTCATCAAAATCGGTTCAGTAGTTTCGAAGCCTATTCAATACAAACAAACAAACAATCAAATCTTTCCTCTTTATAATATTAGTATAGATTGAAGCAGAAGTACTGTTGAGCAGAAGACAAATTTTGTGTGCGTGTTGAGACAAGACTGAACAACTTTTACCATGGGACCAATGTTAAAATCGAAAAAAAAAATGTTCCATACATTTAGGTTCAGTAGATGTTAAACATTTGTATGGGACAGCTGATTTTTTTCGAGATTTCAAGATTGGTCCCATAGTCAAACTTGTTCAGGCTTGTCTGAACAAGCGCACAAAATTGGCTCCTGCTTCTAAATAACCTTGTATAAAACAAAGACTACATGTTATAACCTGAAGTCAAATTTATTATGAATGCAAACGAAGACCCTGACACAAATTATAATTACACCACACAGTAAACTGCAAACAGTTGGGTATGGCGTGAGAAATCAGTTTCTAAAACAGTACTGATCACAATTAGGTAATTCATTTTGTATATCATCCAACATCTATTATTGTTTCTTAAAATGCGAAAATCTCAAATATCTTAGAGCCAAATATGCAAAAACTATCAAAAATTCATAGCTCCCAGATCCACTAGAAAGGTCTGAAAGACTTTGCTATCAAAACATTGACCTGAATTCGGGAATGTTCCAAAAATCATCTTTGAAGCGATGCGATGAACGAAAATATGGAAATGATTTTAAATACTTGCCAAACGGCCAAGAAATTGAAGGACGCCATAAACTGGGTGATGATTTGTGATTACAGAGGACGGGACACTTTGCTCTTAAAAACTTAATTTTGCTAAGAAGGTTCAGGCGTGAAGTCGAGGAGCAAACTTTTTGGACGTGGCATAATTTCATATATCATTATTTTATTTGTAAAATATGTGGTAATGATAAAATACTAAAATTTTCTTAGGTTCTTAATTGAGTTTTAAGTTAAATTTTAACAATTACGGCTAACAGTGAGTTCGGGTCTTAAATTTTATTTTTATTTCAGGCTTAATCTGATTAACATTGTGTATTTGAACAGGTCTAGAAAACTGCCAGTGTCATGAGTTATGAGTAATTTAGTATATATATATATAGCAAAGCATTACTAATCGGAAATGGAAAAGTTCTACCCTTTCTGATATCTATACATATGTTTCATCTGATATGATGAAAACGGAGAAATACCGCACAGAACAACTGTTGTGCCACTACATGTTGGTCTACTAATGGTAAAAATAACATGAACTTTTAATGTAATGGATGATGTAGTAACTGATTTAGTGTATCGATGATGATTTATTCGGTGTCAGAACTTTGCAATGTCATTAGGTCATTTGATTGGATCGGCTATATTTTAATTTTGCATTTGAATCGTGAAAGTTTGTCATCTTCCTCGATGCCCAAATTTTTCGGAATTATTTGGTGCATGATTTGTAGTTATAGGTTATATGGCGATATTTCAAATTCAAATACAATATAGTTTATTCCAATAGGCTAGTTGACCCTTTTTTAAAGTAGGGCTTAAAATGTTCATAATTGTTGTATTAGACCATAGCACATGAATATAATTTTTTTCGATGCCTAAAAAGTGCAAAAAATCTATTTTAAATTAAGATTTTCAATTTTGGACCGAAAACACGGTCAGCCATGATAGTCTGTTGATTATCTGTGGCATACATCAAATGACGTCAGTCTTATAGTAAACAAAGCACCGAGGCGAAATAACCTCACAAAAACAATGCTTTTTATTAAATATCACAAAATATAGTAAAACTGTACTATATGGAACGGGACAATAGAACAGGAATTACCTCTTCAAAGACTCCAGGAAAGCTGTGGCTGTGGATTAGCCGTATCCAGTGATATAGATATGCGAAATAACTCTCGCTTAAAATTGATTAACACTCGCTTAAAGAAATCCTGTAACTATCTACTGAAACTCAAATGTATTTTTGCGAAAATCACATTAATGTAAGTACTATAAATGAATAACTCAATCTGTGTAGGTACTTCAGTTTCAACTTAAACAAAATAGAAGTTTTTAGGTTGTATGTAAAATCATTAATTAAATTTTTATCTTTCAGTTAGAATGAAAACTGACTGCAGCCGACCAACCAAATTTTAACGCCAGACATAGAGAAAACTTGACCATTCACGCCTTTTTGATTTGATCTAAGTTATACACTGACACTAGATGATGTTTCAAAGAAAAGAATATGTACTTATGTCCAATTGAATAATGATGTCATGATGTAATTGAATATTATTTAAAAAGTAAGTATGTAATACAAACTATTCCAGTTTCATAATAATGAATATATTTATCTAAACAACTTTTACTTGAATTTACTGAGTACCTAATTAAAATTTGTTGCTTTCAGAGGTTACTTAATGAGAACTATTGTGTACTACCCTGTTCTCCTCTTGACAACGAGATTGATAAGGCAGTAAAAGTTGTGCAACATAATACAAAGCAGTGCATGCTCAGCCACATCAAAATGTGACCTGTCAACTAGAACAACATTATGTCAACAAAATAACACAAGTATTCATATACCAAAGCACCATAGAAGTAAATAGGTCCAGTTTGGTAAAACTGAAAGATGTTAAGTATATCTTCACTGATTAAACCTGCTGCCCACCACCAATCAACTGCAACATCTCCCAATAAATTGTCTGAAGTAAAGTGCTGCAAACCACCTATATCTGGCCAGACATTATTAAAAATTATTATTTCCAAGTGAGGAAAATTATGATAATGACATTTATTCATTAAACCTTTTAACCAAAAGCACAATAAAAAAAGTTACTTCTAGTGTTTCACCATAAGCATAAAAGGGTAATCATAGATTGCTAAGAAATGAAATTCAAAAACCCAATGAAGTCATTTAACGAGCACTAACTTGGCTCGAGTATAAAAAAGCAAATACTATTGAATATTTATTAGAGTGACTACCTGATGGTTTAGTCAGCTTAATATATACAGGATATGAAAGCAGTATTAGTGATATTAACTTACTAGAAGAAAGTAAATTTCAGAACGGCTTACGAAGAATATGCAAGTTATCCATTTTAAAGCCGTATACAAATATATTAAATGTGATTGCTGTGTTGTCAGCCTTTGCTCTTCCTAATTTGCAAGACCCTTCTTATTAAATAAATAATATAAAGAATTTTTTTTTACGTACTTTATACTTAACATCTAAAGATGACATAACAAATTTTTGTACTACATTAGACATTATGTTCTTCACTAAAAAAAACGTTGCATGTTTATTTGACAATAATTACTTGTAAAGGTTTAAGTTGAATCAAAATTTTTTAATTTGAAATACTCGTACATGTGTTTTATTTTTCCCTTACACCTTAAAAGATAATTTTTTTATAGGTTTGTTGTTCATATTTATCATTGTTACTCAAATATATATGTTCCAAAAGTACAAATAGGTTTGAATAGAGTTAAATTAAATTGATTAATTTGTCATAATTATATTGCCTTAGGGTCGCAGGTAATAAAAGTCCAAATAATAGTAGTGATTTATTATGAAGTAATACTTTCATATATTAGGAAAAATGTAGTATAGTTTCCAAAATGGCACTATTTGATAAATCAGTACCTATTATGGCTAATATTGTCACCTTTTGAGTGTTCTCAAAATTACTTAATACACAAAAGTATATAAGTTTCGCTTTAGCACAAAACATCTGCATCTATACTTGAGTTAAGCATACTGTTCACAGTTTTCTGTCTTTGATAATTAGCATTTTCTTCAGTAAAAGAGCATGACAATTTTGTATTAATCTAATTTTATGGATACCGTTTGTTGAGCTGACTATTACAGGGTATTAATAAAAAATGAAGAGGTCACATATTGCAAATGTCAACCCAAATCCTTATCTTTTAACTTTTATCCACATTTCATTATAGGTGTCTGCAACATATCCCACCAAAAATCTTCCCAACGAAAGAAACATCATGTGTTATGCACTGGCTTCATAGCACATGGAAGCTGTTATTCTTCATAACGAAGCTCGAACTAAAGAGCACTTCTGTATTGATGATTCCTGGTTTAGTTTTCTATGCACTTTATTCTTTCTTCATTGAAGAGGTCTTTAATTTTTTAAGAAATATGTCACAATCTGTGTCTGTGAATGTATATATATTTTTCCTCCAGTAATTTTCTTCATGCTTGACAAATGAACAACTGCCAATCTTTCTCTTTTTATGTTAATTTACAAATTCTTGCAGTACTACACTGGTATTTGACACATGATCCTGATGTTTCTTTTGAACATTTCTCTTGAAGTAAATTAGTGTTTATTTCACTTTTGAGAGATAGGATTCTATCCAATAGCATTCAACTGCTGTACAAAATAGTTCCTCATTGTGATGGTGCAACCACACCAAAAATGCATGTTTGCAACTCTCTTCTGCCGCTTGACAATCTTGACAAGTACACTTGTAACCTGTTCTTCATTATAACAGTATTGAAATTGTACTTATATTGTTTAGAGCGATACACAAAGAATCTCTTGACCATCAATCTGTCGATTTTCGGAAGATTTGTACTATCTGCTCTCACAAATCCATCATCAATGGTTGATTTTGCTATTAATGCAAATAATTAACGATATTTACACATATAATAACGGAGATTTGGACGATTTTTTGCCAGTTTTAGGAAAGAATAGAGCAAATCGATGAGTTGTTGAATCAAATTTGACATTTCTTTATTTACTATATGTGTGACGTCACGGCCCTGACCACAGGATATCAAAGCGTTTACGGCGTGAGATAAAAAAAGATTATTTCTAGCATTTTCAAATTAAAATTTTACAGTAATCATTCATTGTTATTTATTAAAATCGGTATATTGTGGAACCTTATGCCAAATACTGTTAGAAATAAACAATATTTTAATAAATTTTGATATGAGTCAACTACCCTATTGGATTATATGTAATCACTTTGGTACGTCAAAGAAGCTACGCCAATAGTTCGTAAGTATACGGCGCGGGAGATCTTGTACTGGAAAGAACCAGCAAGAAATCCAGCAAGGGTTATTTTTACTCCCTGTATTGTTACAGAGTCGTCAATTGGAAGCTGACCTCAAAGCAAAAGTTTGAGCTCAACTTCCATTACAAATGTAGATGTGTCAGTTCCTTTCTTACTATGTCGTTACCAACTACAACAATATTTATACACAGAAACACGATTATTTATTATAACAAGTTATATCTTCAAATTACACCAGGTATTGGCATCATTCAAATAATCGTTGTTGTTAAACCTTAACTCATAAGAATCTTTATTACATGCGCTTTAAACTTATACAGTTATACATTTCCCCACAAACGAGCCTTCTTCAATTTTATTCAAACTTTGGAACTTTGAACTTAATATAGTTATTGGTCACCATAAGACCGTAAGTCGAATAGTGATATCAATTTCGCTTACTGAAAACGCGACGCATCCATTCTTTTATAATCTGCAAAAGCTGTCACTAAGTATTCAATGAAGCGAATTGACGGAGGGTCTTACTGAAAATTGTGGCAGCCTCCATCTGCCGGCTTTAACTCAACTCCTTTCAAGTTAAGGGTGCTAAGTAAAGGGTTGTATGTGCTCCAAGTTATATCTTTGAACAACTTTGATGTTCGAAATATAGTAGGTATAAGTGATGTCAGATATTTGATCCAATTACGCAATTCGTCGACACATATAGAACTTAGGAGATAACAATATGTGAGTAATTTGTGTACCTTTTATCAAGTTACAATCGGAGTTTTTGGATCAATTCATAATACGTTAGTTTAAACTAGCAAATCGCAGTAATTTCACACCGGAATAAATTAGATTCAATATCTAAAATTACAGCTTTGATTTTTGACAAAAATAATGTTCTAATTTAATTTCGTGACCTTGCATTTTAATTTAAAATGCAAAATAAATTGAAAAATGAATAAGTCAACACAGGAAAAAAATTCGTATTGGGCGAGGATCGAACCCGCTCTTCAACATACCGTGACGCCTATGGGGGCCACTGTGCTCTTATCAACCCGGACGTAATTTCAATTACATTGTTCTCTTTTGTTCATTGTTAAGCCAAAGTAGACTTTATTTAAATGTTTCTTTGGTTGATTTATTAATTTTCTCAAAATGATGTTCATAATTGCCGCAAGGATCCTTCCTTTCGCCAATTATTAACATTAACATTTTTGTCTTGAATTTTCTTAAATTGTTATTGAAACTGCGTCAAATCTAAATCACGTATACAATTATTACCTATTAAGATAGATACTAACGCGTGCCCGTAGAGAATTTGCCCAAAAGGAAAATATCAAAATCAACTTCTTTCCTTCCTCATCAACAGCCATTGCAATGAAAGCAAAAGCTATAAGGGAAGAAAGAAGAAGGAAAGAAAGTCTGAAATCATGTAAGCCATATTTCGACATAGATTCGTTAAAATCTAAACACGTGATCGTTTAAGTTACCATCACTAAGTTAGAGCAATCTCGTTAAAATCTCATTCATTTGACAATATCTTAGTACCAGCTTCGAACGGTATTGAGGTCTACAATTAATTTCAGTTGGGATGCGGTCGCCTCCAGATGCGGTCGGGGCGGTTTGCGCCGCTTCCAACTTTAATTCGCACCTCCCCCGGGGAAACTTTCCAACTCAAACTACCAATTCATAATGTACCGTAATTGCCATTATTACAGGGGAAACTCGTCGCAACACTAAATTGATTATATTACGTTTTCATTCTACCAGGAGTCTAGATTGCTAGTTATTTTTCGCTTCGCCCGCTTTAAAATGGTAATTTTGAGTCCACAAATTCTAGTCGGTGTATCCGCATGAAAACAACAAATATGAGAGACGTTTTTCTGCTTGATTTGGTTGGTAATATAATAAAAACAAATATAAGAGAAGTTTTCTGCTTGATTTGGTTGGTGCTGGTTCGTCTGAGCCGAACTGTAGGGTTACTCTTGAACCATTTGCGATGGATCGTCATTGGGATTGTGATTTTTCATACGCTTTGATTACAACACTAGAGCCAAATTGAATGAGTATTTTGATAAAATTTAATAATACTGAGTGTGGTTCACCCAAAATCCGCACAATACGGGCTCAATTTGGAGCCAATGCGCAAAAATAAGCATACTAAAAATCACAATCTCAATGCCGATCGATCGGATTCGGTTCAATAGTAACCCTACTGGTTAGCTGCCAAAGTTTGTCGCCATAATAATGACTTTAATAACATTATTGAGTTTGGACATTAAGATGTCAGATAGCCAGTGCCTCAGTTATCGAGGAGTCCAGATAAAGCTCTCGTCAGTCTTCGAAGTTATCGTTACTTGCCATGAGGTGAGATGAAGGCCCTGAGCTTCCCTGTTTTGAGTAAAATATATATTATAAGGAGTACCACTACCATCTGTAACTATTCTTACCTCGGCTGCACTCTACTGACTTAAGAACTTTTTATCTGTTTACTAATTCGTTTTTGTCATCAACAACTTCAGCTTCGCTCGCATGCCAGCACTCCAATCAGATTTGGAAAAACTGTAAAAGGCCTTCCAGTTTTTCCATGTACTATGTCCTTGTCCATGTGTGTTATGTCTGTCCTTTTTAGTCATGTCGAAAAAGTTTTATATCTACTGCAGAGGGAATGGGGCTCGCCTGCGGTTCTGTGGGGCTCACCTCACTAATCAAGGCATACCCACTTAAATACCGAGGGGTTTAGTCAAATCGCAGTCTCGACTCACTAAGTGTGTGTGTCCTCCACGCTCTGTGTCCTGTGTGGATGTGTCGTCGATGTCCGATGATGATCGGAGTTAGGAATACTTAATATCTCATGGTATCCAAGCCCTTATCTGCTCACGATACTCCGTGCCGATCAATGAACAAGGGTTTGATAATCCCACTAACCAGCACTAGGTCTGCTTAGTGTAACATAGCCCCACGCCTTGAAGAGACCTTTGCCCAACAGTGTACTTATCATATTATAGCTAATACGATGAAGATGACACATATTTGAGTCCGTGACCCAGAGTCGTGCATTACGCGGGCGAAGTGTGACCCCCCTCCGGACTTTATACGTCGCCCGCTCTCCCAAGCTATCGCGTACTGCTGATATAACACTATGGTTCTTGAAACGGAATTGCAGTTTCATAAAAAGACCACATGTACTTTATGCAGTAGAAGCCGCATACCCTTTGAAACAGTAACACAACTAGGTAATTCAACTGGTAGAACAAATGATACACCACCGGTGGACAGCATTAGCTTTATTTTGTTGTATAAAAACCAGAGGGAGACTGAACCAGCGCCGCTTTGGTACCTTTATCATACCTATTTCTTAATGTATGTACCCATTTAATAACTATTAAGACGTGTCACGGGGACAAATCTATCTAAGCATATCCCGAAAGCACAGCCAGTTGTGCTATCAATTTGGTCCATGAGTACTTGGCGATTTCGTTCGTCAAACAGTGCTGCTTGCATGGTTGTGTTCTGGTTTAAGGGTGAGACAGGCAGTGAACTTACTAGATACTGCGACTTGACATCTTATGTCACAAGTTTTTTTTTTTTTATTATTCAATAAAGGTACAATACATTAATAATATTAATTAATTGCCAAACTGTTAAAACAGTTTGTTGGCAAATTACAAGCTCAAATATAGATAATTTGCTTATACCTACCAAATCTATTTCCTATAATATAATACTATATGTTATTTATTATCTACTATCTTTTTATGTTACTGTAAATGGTATGCGACAAAAAAAAAGTACTTTGGATTACGATGAGCTCACAGTTACCGTAGAGCTAAACAAAGCTTTTTTTTTAATTTACATTTTATAACTGGCCTACTAAATTTGGTTTCTTGCCTTAACACATCATACATATTAAATATTTAATATATATATTAAGTTGGTAATGTATATTGGCATCCTTGTATGTACCTACAGGTTGTAGAAGATTAACAAGTCTAATAGGAACCGACTCGAGTGTACTAATAGGCGCCTGTATTCACTCTATCGCATCGATAGCCTGCTTGTTTGCCAACTTAGTTGTATAAAATAATGCTAACAAACTCTGCTGTATAGAAAAAAAAAGACTTTTATCCAAAATTATTTGGTATCGACAGAAACGATATCGGAAACATATCAGAAAGGATATTTTGAATAGTGTGAGTTGCGCAACTTACTTTAGTATTGCATAGAAGAAAATTAGTGATAAGTTTATTGTGTATAAGGAATTACACCCAGACGGTATGATGCTAAACCAAAGAAGAGACCACGAGTCTGTGAAGCAAAAAACTTAATCAAAGAAAAAGGAACAGATCTACGCCACACATTGGAATAAACCTCCTTGCACAGACACAAATGTGTAGGTCCGATACAAATGGCAACTCAACCGCAATGATCAATTATAAAATAGAACTGGCACAATGAACTGTGCGGGTGAGATATAGAGTTTAATTGAAAGGATGCTTTAAAAAGCTTGAACACCGCAATAAAATGCCATCTACTACTTATATGTTTTTAAATTAGGTGCTAGTATTAGTAAGATCTAAAACACTTAACGTTGTTTCGCGAAAAAAGATTTATTGCACAACAAAATTCGTACAATTAGCGACGTCAATGCCTTACCTAAGGCATCTTATACGATGAATTGTTAAAAAAATAAATTCTGAGTCCATAACCATTGTCATAAATGCTAATCGTGGATGCATACACGCAAGTTAGTTCAGTAGCTACTTCAGTGGCTGTGAAGTCTGGAATTTCGCCTAAGCTTTGCCTTTACTGTAATTAAGAAAAAAAAAGATAACTAATCTAATCTAAACTGATATTATAAAGAGGTAAAGTTTGTGAGTTTTTTCGTAGTTAGGGTAGCAAGTAAGCTCTGGATTTTGATTCGGATTGATTGATCTGGATTCGATTTTGAAAATTCTTTTACCAGTAGAAAGCTATATCATTCTGGAGTACCAGGCTAGAGTAGGTTTTATTTGATTGTAATTTATAATATTTTTAAATGTAAAAAAAATACAATATTTGTCAATAAATTCCGAGAAAAACGGTCTAAATCGTTGATTTGACACACGCACACGCACCCCTTCCACACGTACAGACATTCATATTAGCACAAAACTCTTACCTACGTGAACCCCGTTTTTTGTGTCTTCTTTATGTGAAGTAAAAAAAGTTGACCTAGTACGAATTAGCTTAAATTGGTTTGTATCCACGATATGTCTCCTACGATAAAGGCATAGCCTAGTGTAGGGATCAAAAAGATAACTTACACGTTGTAAACCTAATGTGGAACAAAACAAAATATTCTTATTATTACTTATCGGCGTGCGCTATCTAAAAGTCTTGATATAGGTGAATATAATCTTGAATCAATTTTTTTTGTAGTTCTGTACGAATAAGAAAATATAGCATTTCCACGGCAAAAAAGGAAATTAGCGCAGGTGAAACTGCAGGCGGAAAGCTAGTGATAAATAATATATGTAACCTTGCCGTACTGTATACATTTTAACATGACGGTAGCACGCGCTTCCGTCATGAATAGGAAGTCGCGCAGATTGGGAGGTCAATACTAGCGCTGCTAAGCCGCTGCTGGCATGCACGACGGGTATGCAATAACTGAGCTATACCCCTGGCATTGCAGATGTTCATAAGTGGTGGTGGTTATGAAAAGATGGCGTTCAGAGCCCTTACACGGGCAGCAATCTAGGTGCAAGACCACTAAATATATCATCCCGAACCCTATCCGGAAGTAGTCCTATCAGTAGATTGTAACATATGAATAGTATTATATAGTTAGTATAATAATGCACGTACGAAAATAATAATACATAGATTATAATAATAATAATAATACACTTTATTGCAAATAATAATTATTTTATTAATATTAGATTATCTTTATATAGGCAACTATAAAATTGTTAATGCGCAACTCACCCTAGATTAAGTGAAGAGTACTTAGTAGTAAGCGTTTTATAGATCATATAATATTGTACCCAAGAATTCAGAAGGCACGGACCACGGGTCTGTGGAGTTTTAAATAAACTAAAAAAAAAGTGGTGGTTACCACTTGCCATCAGGTAGGCCACTGGCTTGCCTGCCACCGATGGCAATTTGAAAAATATATTGCGTATGCTTGTGTGTGTGAGTGAATGCTTATGTGTTGGTGCAAATGATATTTCTAGGTATGTGGTACCAAAATGACGTAAGTAGGTTTAGTCTTGAACACATTTCGATCGATCAACTTTGAGATTGTGAATTTTGTACACTTGAGTTTCCACATTGACGTTAAATTGGACAGATTGGACCCAGATTTTGAGTAAATCAAACTCATTGCTATTATTTTTTTTTCAAGATACGGATCCAATTTGGCGTTAGTGTTGCTAAATAAGCGTACGAAAAACCACAATCTCAATGTCGGTCCATCGGAATTGGTTCAAGGGTAAACCTACACGTGTGATACACTGGTCATTCTGTACGCTATCATACTCACGAGCTTCCGTGCCGCTTTTGTTTAATAATGTATGGAAGCAATAATTTTAATCGGGCGCAGAATTCGCCGCGTTAATCGGCCCGCGCATTCAATTTGAGCGTAAGATTTGCGAAATGTGGAGCGATCAATTTCGGCCAGACACAGATGGATGTTATGGAACTCACGATTGAACAGCAACGGAACTGTTTAATAAAGTCATTCGCTTTGATTAAAATGTTGCGAGCACTGTTCGTTCACTACAAATGTATCAACTTAATTGAGCAATTTATAAAATATTAAGTTGTTAAAATGCCGATGATTACGTCAATCAAACAAACTACCTACTTCACTTACACTCTGTGCGATACAGTACTATTTGCAGCTGATACTTCTTTAATATTCATGGGTTCGCTGAGAAAATGAAAATACTGGCGTTGTAAATTAGTACTTTCTCTAAAGTATTGCATTGGTTTACAATTAAAAACTTATCATTAAATTCAAATAAAACTAAATGTATAAAATTCTCATTGCCAAATGTAACGAAAGTGAACACTATTGTGGAAATGAATAATCAAATTATTGAATTCATCATTTGTACATTTTTTTTGGGTATTACACTAGATTCACGTTTGCAATAGGACCCACATATTCTATTCCTTTGCAAACAGACTTAGTTATGCGGCATATGCAGTTAAAAAAATAAGACAACTTACGCCCGAACCCAATATGCGATCCTGATCCTTTTATTCCGGATTGAGATTGCAAACTCGATCCAAAAGTACCATTTTGCGTCTTTATAACCAATCGATGGATTGCATTTGTAATCTCTGAAAGTCAATCATCTATGAGAGGTCCGATTTGTGTTTTTGGATAGACCTCTGTTCGAAAATGACGTTTGACGTGTCCCAATAATCAATCTTTGAATAAAAGGGATTGATTGCTACGTGTAGACTATCTTTTTCGGCGATCTCCCGATTTTTATGGTTTACTTGTCAAAAGGGAATTGTTCAGTTTGTATGGGTGCTTTGGCTTAACATGAACAGCAACCAAACTTATTAAAAATTGACAGTTTTAATTCTTTGTATCTAAAAATATGTAATTCAATTCATATAATCGCGGGAAAGTCTAGTGATATGCCTAACGCCCGAACCCAATATGTGATCCTGATCCGTTTTTTCCGGATTGAGATTGCAAACTCGATCCAAAAGTACCATTTTACGTCTCTATATCCAATCGATGGATTGCATTTGTAATCTCGGAAAGTCAACCATCCATGAGAGGTCCGATCAGTGTTTTTGGATGGACCTCTGCTCGAAAATGACGCTTGACGTGTCCCAATAATCAATCTTTGAATAAAAAGGATTGATTGCTACGCCTACACAATCTTTTTTGGCGATCTTCATATTTTTATGGTTTACTTGTCAAAATTTGGATTGATTTACATGTTTTGAAAATAAATTGTTGTATTTTTGTCAGAAATGGCAATGGCAAAGGTGATATTTTTGGAAGATGTGATAGTAGTGATTTGGAGTTATGAGCCGAAACAATATCTGATTTCGATATGTGACTGCAGTGATGATGATGAAGTGTTACAACAACAACGTCGCAATTAACACCAAATATCAACAATAGTAATAAATAACTAACAATTTACTTTTTGGTTCCGGCTAAACAAAACTGTCGTAAATTACTTTTAACGAAAATAATGCCATACTTACATAAAAGAAACAGTGACTAGAATACCTTTTGCCGCGCTATATATTGTGATGTGAATGTGTTTAAAATATATAATAAATAGCTGTGCCGGCGAACTACGTTTCGCCATAATAATCACCTAGGTGTATAAAAAATAGTTTACGGCCTATTCTCAGACCTACCGAACCTACTTACACAAAAAAATTCATAAAGATCGGTCAAGCCGTTTTGGAGGAGTTTGGTAACAAACACTGGAACACGAAAATTTTATATATTAGAAGATAATAGCTTCAGCTTTGCCTCGCTGTCGGATTAAGTTTTTTATATTATTTTGTTCTTGTATAGATATTGTAAAAATCTTAAATTTAAGATATTTTTTTAATTTAATGATGATAATATAAATAAGTCATTTATTTTCCTCTTTACATTTCGTTACCTCAATAGTTTACACGTTACATTAGGTAATTACTACATTACACTCATATAAAAATCTTCCTCTTCTTTCTAGTAATCATGGAAAGGCACCTCTACTTTCTGTAATTTCTTACCCCAAATTTTATTTCTGTATTTATTATACGATTATTCGTTGCTTTTATTTATTTATATTAGTTGAAATCACAAATTATACGTTCAAATCAAACCAACCGCACCATAGCTAGCTAACAAACAAATAATGTCACTCGCGTGCTCGTGTCAGTTTTATACATGTTCCATTCCTATAAAAATAGGTAGTTTGCATAATATTGTATTTGATATATTATTATTTACAGAATAATTTCTACGTGTTTTTAAACATTATATTTATTGTTAGAAGTATAAAAAACATTATTTAAAAAGTTTTATAGCTAGTTTGTTTTCATAAAACATACAGTAACAATATTGTACAATCCAATATTTTGCATATAAAGAAACAGCCAAGAGGGAAAGGATCGCTGGCGATCCGGTGTCAAAAGAATCCTAGGATTGCAGTCTTTAGTTATTGGCACGTGGATTAGAGATCGATCGAGCGATACGTAATAATCCGAGATTGTTTTTAATCTTAAACTACGGATACAAGATTGGGTTAATTTAGTTATTTTCAAAATATCATGACGTGGGGACGTATGGACTTCTACTCTGGGGATCGGCTGCTAGTATAGAAAGTATTTTTGTACTTCAAAAAAAAGCAGTTCGCACTATTTATGATTTTCGAACAAGGGAATCCCTAAGTGATTTATTTAGAGAAAGTAATATATTGACTTTAGCAGGACAATACATTTGTGAAAATTTGATTTATGTCTATAAACATTATAAAACATTTGCTATATATTACCAACTTCACCATTTAAACACAAGATAAAATAAACTTGCCGTTCCAACGTATAGGCTTCAAAAACTAGAGGTTCGTTTATGGGAAAATGTATAACTTTTTACAACAAAGTTCCACAAAGTGTAACTGATTTGCCTTTTCATTAAGTCTAAAGCGCATGTAAAAAAGACTAATAAGTAAAGGTTATTAATATAAGCTCGACGATTATTTGAATGAGGGCAATGCTTAGTATAAGTTTGACGATATTACTTGATATTATAATGTAAATAATCGGGTTGCTCTGTATAACTAAGTATTTATGTAAACAAATATAGTTATATTTGTTATTGGTGATATAGTGCGAAGAAAACTGACACATCTAATCTTGTAATGGAAATAATGAATAGCACAACCTTCTATGACTATTACGAGTGAAAAACATACGTATTTATAAGGTTATAAAGTAACCAATTAATTGTAACAAATTGTACTTTTTTAATTTTTGAATTTAATTTGTAATTAAATGAGTAGACACGCGTTGTGGACTCGGCACTCTAATCGGGAGGTCCGGGGTCGATCCCGCCAGGCACCAATGTGATTTTCGTTTTTAGATTTTCATATGTACATACGTACATCTGTCTGACGCTCCTACGGTGAATGAAAATATCGTGAGGTAACTTGCATAGTTCTGCGAAGAAATTGAAAGGTTTAACAATATGCCTAAACACCCTAACTAAGGTAAACTCAAGCCCCACGGTGGGGAAATATTATATGACCTGTGGTGAAGCGACACGCGTTAAAGCGTTTTCTCTTTAAATTTCACCTTTAAAAGCGTGTAATAGGAGTTGAAGTTTTGCTACATAACGGATTTTATTTGAACTTTAATTGCGTTTAAATTTTTTTGATAGCAGGATAACAAAGAAATAACACGGAAAAAACGGAAGACGGAAAGAAAAGTGAAAAACTCACTCATAAAATGTCGGTACCTATTGTTACATTTGTATCAGGCCTGCCTAAATGTAGGATTCTGAGTAATCTCACTAACTTCATGTAACGCAAACTACTATAAAAGCTGTGTACACATAATATTATCGTAGCCAAAACAGAGACTTCAACTAATGCATCCTACCTTTGGGTACTAAAATTTGCCCCAAAAACGCAGAGCAGCTTAGCATGCAATGGAGCGAGCTAAGCTACGCTTCGGCCTTTGCTGGTAGATAAAAATGTAGAGCAGCTTAGCATGCAATGGAAAGAGTTTAAGCTACGCGTCGGTCTTTGCTGTTAGATAAAAATGTAGAGCAGCTTAGCATGCAATGGAAAGAGTTAAGCTACGCTTCGGTCTTTGCTGGTAGATGAAAATGTAGAGCAGCTTACCATGCAGTGGAGAGAGTTAAGCTACGCTTCGGTCTTTGCTGTTAGATAAAAATGTAGAGCAGCTTAGCATGCAATGGAAAGAGTTTAAGCTACGCGTCGGTCTTTGCTGTTAGATAAAAATGTAGAGCAGCTTAGCATGCAATGGAAAGAGTTAAGCTACGCTTCGGTCTTTGCTGGTAGATAAAAATGTAGAGCAGCTTAGCATGCAGTGGAGAGAGTTAAGCTACGCTTCGGTCTTTGCTGTTAGATAAAAATGTAGAGCAGCTTAGCATGCAATGGAAAGAGTTAAGCTACGCTTCGGTCTTTGCTGGTAGATAAAAATGTAGAGCAGCTTACCATGCAGTGGAGAGAGTTAAGCTACGCTTCGGTCTTTGCTGTTAGATAAAAATGTAGAGCAGCTTAGCATGCAATGGAAAGAGTTAAGCTACGCTTCGGTCTTTGCTGGTAGATGAAAATGTAGAGCAGCTTACCATGCAGTGGAGAGAGTTAAGCTACGCTTCGGTCTTTGCTGTTAGATAAAAATGTAGAGCAGCTTAGCATGCAATGGAAAGAGTTTAAGCTACGCGTCGGTCTTTGCTGTTAGATAAAAATGTAGAGCAGCTTAGCATGCAATGGAAAGAGTTAAGCTACGCTTCGGTCTTTGCTGGTAGATAAAAATGTAGAGCAGCTTAGCATGCAGTGGAGAGAGTTAAGCTACGCTTCGGTCTTTGCTGTTAGATAAAAATGTAGAGCAGCTTAGCATGCAATGGAAAGAGTTAAGCTACGCTTCGGTCTTTGCTGGTAGATAAAAATGTAGAGCAGCTTACCATGCAGTGGAGAGAGTTAAGCTACGCTTCGGTCTTTGCTGTTAGATAAAAATGTAGAGCAGCTTAGCATGCAATGGAAAGAGTTAAGCTACGCTTCGGTCTTTGCTGGTAGATAAAAATGTAGAGCAGCTTACCATGCAGTGGAGAGAGTTAAGCTACGCTTCGGTCTTTGCTGTTAGATAAAAATGTAGAGCAGCTTAGCATGCAATGGAAAGAGTTAAGCTACGCTTCGGTCTTTGCTGGTAGATAAAAATGTAGAGCAGCTTACCATGCAGTGAAGAGAGTTAAGCTACGCTTCGGTCTTTGCTGGTAGATAAATATGGCAGCAAGTTAGCTAATCCGCTATCGAATGGAAGTCACCAACATCGCTTGCAGTGTGAGCATAAAGTATAAGGAGAGAGCCACTGGAGAGGGCCACCCTTATCACCAAGGGGTAAAAAATAGCCTACGATCTATTCTCAGACTTATGAAATACACCTACACAGAAAAAATCATAAAAATTGGTCAAGCCGTTTCGGAGAAGTTGGATAACGAACACTATAACACGAGATCTTTATACACGGTGTTTCATAATAACCAATAAATAATCAATTCTTTATCGAAAACTAATTATTAAATTGTGTTTACCCGTAATGTTATTCAACTTTTTCTTGTAAATCATAGACATGATGATGATACCATGATATACATGAACATTTTCGGTTGAATGACATTACGTGTAAACACATTTTAATAATTAGTTTTAAATAACGCATTGATTATTTATTGGTTATTATGAAACACCGTGTATAAAAATCTCGTGTCACAGTGTTCGTTAACGAACTCCTCCGAAACGGTTTGACCGATTGTTACGAAATTTTGTGTATACTTGGTAGGTTTGAAAATAGGTCATAGGCTATTTTTTATACTACGAGGTTAATATAGGTGACCCCTTTCCAGATTTTTCTTATAATTGTTATGGCAAAGCGTAGTTCTCGGGCACAGCTAGTTTTTATATCTATATACTACTAGCTTCTGCCCGCGACTTCGTCTGCGTGGACTTCAGAATTGGGTCTAAAGCTTCGCTCGTTAACAATTTTTAATCTTCCCACGGGAACTATTTGAGAGATCATTAAGGGCATGTACTTTTCCATAGCATAGGTGACATGCATACCAAATTTCAAAGCTGTCTACCCGCGGCTTAGCTCGTAAACAATTTTCAATTTTCCCTCGGGAACTACTCAAGAAATCGGGATAAAAGGTAGCATATGTTCTTTTCATGTCAAAGGCTACATGCATGCCAAATTTCATGCAAATCCGTTTAGCCGTTTTTGCGTGATTGAGTAACAAACATCCAAACATCTAAACATCCACACTTTCACATTTATAATATTAGTAGGATAATAATATTATAAAGCTGAAGAGTTTGTTTGATTGTTTGTTTGTTTGGTTGAACGCGCTAATCTCAGGAACTACTGATCCGAATTGAAAAATTATTTTTGTGTTGGATAGTCCATTTATCGAGAAAGGCTTTAGGCTATGTAATATCACGCTATGACCAATAGAAGAGGAGAATCATTGGAAAATGTTGCTAAAACGGGAAACAAACAAACAAAGTTTTATTTCAGTCACTACTGTGTGTTTACAAATTAGTGTGGAGACTTTCCTAGTAAGTAAAATAATACCTGTATCAGGAAGTCTCCGCTCTTCCGTATAAATTAATTAACAGGTAAGTGAAGTGAAAAGATAACAAAATTATACTATAAAACAAAACAAATTGATAACAGCACGTGTGTGAGTGAGTGAGTGAGTGTGTGTGTGTGTGTGTGTGTGTGTGCGTGTGTGTGTGTGTGTGGTAAGTGGAGTGTGTATTATTTCATTATTACATAGCCAGCCTACAACTGAAATGTCAGCAAATTTTCAGTATCCGCATAACTAAGAAACTTAAGCCAATTTGTTACATACATGGGAAAAATATAGAAGATACGAAACCAAGAACGCGTTAAAGTCTTTTCGGGCGAAACGTATTTAGCGGGCACAGCTAGCATTAGATAAACTTACGCTGATCGAAACGCCCTCAAACTACTTTTTTAAAGGAGCGACAATTTGTGACTGTACCAAAGAGTACCTCTTACTATACCTTCTAGGTACCTACGTACATGGATATCTTTAAATACCTGTACCGCATCTGTTTGTTCACATGTTAAATGAGTTGGAGCATCCAGTCTGATGAGCCCGCGTCTCGGGCGCAAACTTTCGCGTAATCTGCTTAAAGTTCCCAGCAATTAGTGGGCGAATAATCAAATTAAAATAATAATTAAACCGGGAGCAGGTGCGGTCGCGCTTCTTTAACGAGGCCGTGTTCATACTTGGCTTACTTGGTAACACTTGGGTAACTTTTGGAAATACACCACTGGCGGTCTCCACCGAAGCTGGACACGGAGACGATATGTACGTATATATAACGAAGTTCCATCTGTTGGTTTTTTAATTTTTTACCATTGACACTCGACAAAGGGCTCGCGATTCTTCAAAAACAGTGAATAAAACGCTCTTTGTTTCAGTGAGTGAATTAAAAAAATTGAATTTGGAATATGCGCGAATATATGGATTATATAGTAAGAAAAAAGGAAAACGTGCAAAGAGTTTGCACACTCTCGCTAAAAAAACGTACTAAAAACCACCAAAACGTAACTAACTTTCAAAAACTGTTCTAATTTTACAATTAATTTCTAGTTCTTTATTTTTCTATTGTTCTCTTATGTATTACCTATAATAAAATTTGATTCATAATTATATAGTAATTATTTTCTCGCAGATAAAAAGTAGAGTACCTAACACGTGAAAAAAAAATACATCTCGGCTCTTGTATCCCTTGATCCGCTCCGGATTCTATTCTAGAATCCTTCGCTATGCTCGGGATTCTACTTTAGAATCTTTCACTCCTCTCGGGATACAACTTAGTGCCTCGAAAAGAAGTCAACTTTTTTTCACTTGTTGGGTAATCTACTATAAACCGGTCCCTGCTTTTGTTTATACATCTGCTGTGTTGGATCTCATTATTTTATGTGCTAACCTATACTTAAGGCGAGGTTTCCCAAGAAACTAACATGTGCACGGCGACTGCTTTATTGCAAGGCAATATGAACTATATCGAATTCCAAGGTAATATAGTTGAGAACTGCATAGCTTCTAATGTTACTTACGTGCTAAAACGTTACTTTTTACACGTTTTAATAGATTTTTGAAAAACCGGCGTACAAATTAAAAAATGTATTGCAATAAAGAGATAACTTTGAGAAGGAATAAGGAGTATGATAGAGATATGTTCGTTCATACTTTGATAATGTGCTCATAAAAAAGATCCACTTTTAAATAACTAACGATGCGTCTCGAACTTAAATTGTTGCTAAATAATAATATTTCGACGTTACTATTTTGCTGAGCAATCGATATTTTTGATGAGGCTTGGGAATTGTTTTATACAAAACGAGGATTTTTGATTTGTAATTCAATAATACCCAATTATATAATAATATATGAAATACACTATTATATAAAATATACATTATAATAAATAACTCATATTCTATATATTACAAATATTATTAAATAGAATATGAGAGTTATTTATTATCTTCTAGCTTCTGCCCGCGACTTCGTCTGCGTGGACTTCAGAATTGGGTCTAAAGCTTCGCTCGTTAACAATTTTCAATTTTCCCTCGGGAACTACTTAAGGAATCGGGATAAAAGGTAGCCTATGTTCTTTTCCATGTCAAAGGCTACATGCATGCCAAATTTCATCCAAGTCCGTTCAGCCGTTTTTGTGTGATTGAGTACCAAACATCCAAACATCCACACTTTCACATTTATAATATTAAGTAGGATAACATCTATTCTCTAAAACAACCTTGTTTCTCAATGGCCTTGGACCAAACTATAATGATATAATGTAGGGGTGAAAAAGAAAGTTAACTAAAGAGGGACTCAGTACTAATAGTACTAGTAGTTGGTGCATACCTTGCAAACCTTACAGGATAGGTACGTGTACTTAACTAAAGGCGACTCACCGTCAGTTGGGCGGTTTTTTGTCTACTTAGTTGTATAACACAAGTAATGCTTTAATTGCTAGTTTAAAAAAAATACCTACCCCTATATTATGATCTTCAGCGGTGCTCTAGTCTGTACAAGGCTCGGGCGAGCTCTTTGAAGGCAAAAACGAAGGAAACTGAAGGCTTTATTTTAATACACCTACTTTGTCGCCCGATTCATGTCTTCCAGGCACTAAGTAATTAACCCGCTTTCAAAGAAGTGCATACAAAAAAGATGGCTCTAGGAAATTCTGTGAATTTGAAGGAAGCAGGTATTCGAGCTGGCGAAAATAACAAGTTACAGGTATTTTTCTTAGCGATGTATAATAGATACACCTAGAATAATACAATTTAATATAATAGATACAATATAGATTTGATTGTCCATATCCATTTCGCGCCTATAGTCGAATTTCTACATGAAATTTCGTATCCAGGTAAATCAAATATTGGGAAGGATATAAAATACCTTTTTTTTTTTTTTTTTTTGGGAGGGGGAAAATGCATTTACGCATTCCTCGTGGTCGAGCCAAACCACGAGGATATGTGGGACTCCCCAGACCATACTCGGCCCGGGCCTACCCACTAAAAACCCCCCCGGCAGCTCCTCCGTCCGTCACAAGACAAGGGGAAGGGGACAACAGCCAGGCCTTATTCCCGCTGACCCCCTGCCTGTGACATGTCCGTAGCCGGACTCTCCTCCTGGCTCTGCTCCTTTGTGGAGCAGTTCTGCGCCGCTCTACACCCCGGGACTGGTTTTTTATTGTGGTTGTCTTCCACGCGGCCCGACGCTCAGTGCGCCGGGCCCCCGGCCCGCTCAGTGCGGGTAACGGGTTGCCCGACGGCAGACCCCACTGGATCCACCGCCGCGCGGGTGAGCCGAAGCTCGGGGAAACCCCCGGCAGGCGCAAAGCGCCGTGGCGACAAGTCGCCTCCACTCTGCTACCTTCAAGGTAGCCGCCCAAATCAGGCTTCCGGCGAAAGCCACACCTCTTCTTAGAATAAGAAGATGGGACTTCGCCCTTCGCCGCATGAAGCGGGTGGCCACACGAAGTGGCCCGCCGGGTTAAACCTGGCCACCCCACACCCCCCCTCTATAGAGGGTCCTCTCGTCAGACTATTAGCCCGCGGCAGATAATCTGCCGGGTTGCCCAGGGTGCACCACAAGGAGGTTGTCTGACATCGCACCCCAAGGATATAAAATACCTACCTTACGTTGTAACGAGGTGCTATATCTTTCTAGATATAGAAACTCGTTGCATTTTCAACTAATTTGGTTGCATTTTAAAATTGTTATGTTTGTAATAAATTTTTTTTTCATCCCATCACGAAGTTACAGTGGCGCCCAACTTGGGGCGGGATGAAAATAATGAAGTTGGTAGGCTCCTCTCGGATGCAATGAGTATACTTAATTTTGATAACATTAATTTGGATAAAATTTAAGTCATAATTTCATTCTTTTTATCCCATCACAAAGTTACAGTGGCGCCCAACGTGGGGCGGGATTAAAAGAATGAAGTTGAAATGCTTTTCTCGGATGCAATGAGTATACTTAATTTGGATAACATTTAATTTGAAATTTGAAAACATTTTGAGGTTTTACTATCTATAGCAAGGTCTCAAGAAACACACCTGACATAACTGTTCAGTACGGAAACATCATTCTAAAAATTTGAAAAAATCCATAAAGCAGTGGAACCTATAACGATATTTCCTTCTCTTAATTCTTAATTGTACACATAAACATTGGATACAAGTGAGTACAAGGTTTACAAGGGCGGACTTATCTCTGGGAGAGATTTCTTCCAGCCAACCCAAGTGGCAGTGTAAAGTGTAAGATGTTTAATTGCGAGAAGAAATTTTTCTACATTTATAAACATATAATTTTTTCAAAATAACTGAAACTGATAGCCTATACCTTCATATATATTTATACAAACATACATATTACATTACTACTTCGCACAGGCTTTGATCGCTACGACAAAAATAACTGCGTCCAATCCAAATCCGACTCTTAAGCTGTCATTCGACAAATTCATTCGTAATTCAAATCGACTAGAACTTTCGAACCAGAGCACTCGTGCGGATTGTTAAAAAAAACAACAAAAATAAACACTCCCTTGCCCCGAACAAACTGCGAGGCGACAAGCCGGGAGGCTTTCAAGGCGGATTTGGAGCAATAAAAATAAAACAAACGTCCCGTGCCATATTGCATTACCCGGTTTTTTGGCAGACATAGGCAATATTGGGGTTAGTAGATGGCGCGTCCGCATTTTGAAACCAGCGTTTTGGGGAGTAACGTTATTATTTTATTGACGTGCTGAAACTTTTTTACGTTTTTATCGTGATCTTTGTCGTTATAACGAAGCACCTCGTATTCGATTTAGCATCATTATCTAACGAGGTACGATGATGCTAAAAATTTTTAAAATGCTGCAAATCTGCGCTAAGATGGAACGCGTGTTATGTATCATTGTATTTTTTTGTATGTTTATGGCCTTGGTACATCCTATTTTGGCTTTCTAGTAGTTGTAAGTAATAATATTCGTCATCATATGTATATGATTAATGTTTGTTTTATCCTAGCTCTTTTTTTGTAATTATTTCAACTGTAATTTATTATGTTTTTTTTATTAGTTTTAAGTCCAGCCTTTCAATTTTTATTTATTCAAGTGTTTAGACGTCTTAATAAAGTTTTTTTAATCGATATGAAAGGCCTCCTCGGAAGATCAGCGCTTCGGCGGCGAAATGCCATCGTAGCATATGCTGAGAGGGGGACCTTTTTGGCCCAATACTGGAGTTTTCCATATCATTTTGTATTGTCGCTTTTTATGTTGTTAATACTATACTATTATGTTACTCTTGCTATGCTAGCTATGTAAGTTTTTTGGGTCAAATAAATAGATATTCATTCATTCATTCATACCTAACACTTTTGAATTTATGCGTGTCTTATCGTGCCAATTAGATTTTTTTGTACAACTAAGTTGGTAAACAAGTAGGTTGTCCTCAGTAATATTCCTTAAATAGATAATCCCTTTTTAAGAAGAATACACACAAAAAATTAAAACTTAATTGTTTTCGCCTCGTTGTTTTAAAAAGTCGCAAAATTGTAGTTTCTTTATCGTTTTGTGATAATGTCACGTCCCCTCCTCAACTTGTTTTATTATTAAGTCATTACCGGAACTCCAACTGAATGGAACCGGCAGGAAACTAAAAAGATCCTCTTTCCGCTGCCGTTAAAAAGAAAAAATTATGCAGCGAGTTGAATAGAAAATATTCGTTAACAGTTAATGCATCTCCAGTTTATTGACGTTTATTGGAGACGATACGCTTTGCGATATGCTGATTGGAACCAATTAGACTTAACATCTAAGGTTTGATATCGGATTTTGATACTGAAATCCATATATCTTGTAAACTACACATTGTTCGGTATTTTGACGATTTGATATGATTCACTGCGTATGATTTTATAACGGCTTAGTATCTTTGCTCTAGTGACAATAATCAAGTGTTGCATTGGTTACGTCATATGAAATTTATAATTTGAATTTACTTCGTATTGGCTGATAGTAAATGTTCTGAATAACATTTAATAGTGCCTCAAAATCGCTCTTACAACCGACGACGCTGCGTTGGATCTCACTAACTGATGGAAGGCGTGTAGTAGCTATATTATTGCTTATAGTTTAGGTCCTGAATAACATCTATTAGGGTCTTAGAATAGCCCTGCCACCAACGCTGCGCTGAGCTTCACCAACTTACCAGCTGGTGGCAGTTGGGAGACGTGCAGCGGGCGTATTACGACTCTTAAGTCAAAGTTCTGTAAAACATTAAATTGTTATTCAGAAGCTTTACTATCCTATCTGATATAAACGACACGGTTAGCGCAGAGGTCGAGTGATCGCCTACTGCGCAACGGATCGCGGGTTCTATTCCCGTACCGGACAAATATTTTGTATGGCCTACAGAAATTTGTTCCGGTTTGGACGTATGTGCATGTGATATTCTATGTTTGTAACTGCACCCACGCCACAGGAGAAAATCCTAGTGTGGGGCGACGTGTTTAAAAAATAAACCTCAGAAACGTTCTGCCAATCAACGCTGCGCTTGGGCTCCACCAGCTGGTAAGCTGATGGAGTGTCAGCGCAGTGGGCGTGTTATGGCTGATAGTAGAAATTTTATACAACATCTAATAGCTGCATTGGAGCCCAACATCTCACCAGCTGGTGGAAGACGTGCAGTAGGCAATACGACTATTATGATGCCTGATATCATGAGATAAGGTCACAGATAGAATCGCTACTCATCAACATTAATCACACTATGACAATATTCATGAATACGGTCAACAGATGTGTTAAATAAGTAAGTTTAGAGGCAAGAACTATCTGGAGTAATATATTTAACGTCGATATAATAGAATCATTGTCGCTCCGTCTGTCGCTCCGTTCGCTAACAGATTCTCCTTTGTCTGTACTTTCCAGACGGCGTCGTTTGAACCATCGCCGTGATGGTGTATGGTACAAGTCACAGCATTATGGCGCATTTTCGCAATATGCGCATAGAAACCTAGCGGTGTTAATACACGGTGGGACTGATATCAGCGGAGGTAGTGCGTGTCTAATGTAAGTATTAGTTCGCCGTACATGTTTTTTACTTGTTATATATTAAAACAACCTTGGTCCATCAATGAAGTCTCTAGCTAGATGATCGAGTATGCTTCACAGCTTCTCAAGCATCCGTACTAATTTTCATTTTAGCTGCCATGTTTCATCAATCACGTAAATACTTATCAAGCTTCGGTCTAAATGGTCACCACTGCTTGTCAAGTAATGCCTAACCATCTAGGGTGCCAGATCTTTCCCAGAAGAACTGCCCTCTTACCATGATCGCTTTAAACAGTATTACATATTGTTTAGCACAATACGCTACCATCTCTGTTTTCATATTCATATCTCTGTCGTCATGTTATTTTAACCTTGCTCCTGATCATAGTAGGGTAACTGTAGTGAGCGATACTTATGAAGTATAACTATCAGCTGATTTTTTCCTTGCTTACGGCTCAGCTTTCTAGCACATCATCGATGGAAAAGCATTGTTAAAATTTTACTATTAATGCGAAATCAAAAAGCGGACAAAGTTATTTATATAACACTGAAACAATAAAAAAAGAGAAAACATTTTTCAAAATAAGAACAAATGCATTAAATGCAAAATATTAATTGCCACACAGTGGAAGCGACTTATTTCCGAGGTCCAGGGCTCAAGCCAATAAGCCATCTATTGACAAGTGACCAAATTAAATCAAATAGCACTTTCAAACAAGAAACTAAGTATATCGACTTTCTCTATTGGCACACAAGCCCGCAAGATGATGCGAATTTTATTTGATTATATTTAATTCAAGTTTTTAGACTTCCGCAATATGTACACATTTTAAATACAATAAAAACGGTTCTATATTCGCGGTAAACAACAACTATATTGATTTACTGATGGCAGTCATCCTGCGACCACGGCCTGAGGCACAATTCTACTATTAGGTTACAGCCAAATCGAAACTGAACCGTTGCGATCGACCAATCGCTTAAATAATGCCATACAACTGTTCGATGACGTGATAATGTGGCTTCTGGCGATCGACCGTCACAACGGTTTTTTCGATTCAGCTGTAACTTATTAGTAGAATTGGGCCTCTGATGTAATTCCGAAACGTCGAGAAACATTAAATCAATATAGCTGTTGTTTACCGCGAATATAGACCCGTTTTTATTGTATTTAATATATATATAATTAATTGTAACATAAATAAGTATGCATTTTAGTAACTCAAAAATAAAGTATCCATTTTAGTCTAGCACTCAAAACTTATGAAAGATTTAAATCCTTTCGGAGATACACTATAAGACTAGAGCAGTAAAAGTGGTTGAAAAATCGATTGCAAACATTCAAATCGAGTCAAATAATAAAAAAAGCGTGTAATAAAAACCAAAATTCGATCTGCCTGGGTACCTCCGTCTTACCTATATCTGCCGCCAAGCAGCAGCGATTGCATTGCTGTATTCCGGTTTGAAGGGTAAAATATGGTAGTGAAATTACTGGGTATCGTTTACATCTTACGTCACAAGTTGGTGGTACTATAGGTGACTGTTACTACTTACCACCAGGTGTGCAATATGCTTGTTTGCCGACTTAGTCGTATAAAAAAGAATATTGTTATCTACTCAAAAAAATCGCATCCGCTAGCTCTCATCACTTAAAATGATCAAAACGACAAAGTTCATCAGTGTCTGACGGTAACGTTGTTACTGAGCTCAATCATGCGCCATTGACGACACGTTCGTAAGCTCAATCTGATTACGTCACATTATTCTCGCTTCCTCGTTGCGTTACCGGTCAGAGCTGAGACACCTCGGTGGAGTGACAGGTTCTTAGCGATGGAACAATCTTCCTTTAAACGTTTTGGGGAGACATTTTACTATTTTCTGTCCTTTGCAGTGGTCTACGGTAGCCTAATGTCCTCCTAACCAATATTCGATCACGGCAGCCAATCTCAACAGAGACTACTCATCTGCGCAGGAGATATTATAGTGCACAAGTGACTGCGCAAACGCAAGTGCACCTTTACTTGCATAGTCTGATGGGACGGTTAGCCGACACGACCGGGGCGAGATCAGGCACAGGGTCCACTGTTTAACGTGGCTTCCGAAGCACGGATGAGCTCGAGATGTTTCGTACTTTGGTCACCCATCGTAGGACTGACCACAGCCAACGTTGCTTAACCTTAGCAATCGTTCTCCGAGCGCACGCGCCAATGCGCCACCAGGCATGAGATCCTACAGAATCCATAAAGATGAATGTTGTCGCGGTGTTTAGTCTATAATCTGACTGACTCTATAACATAACAGCTAAAGATGAGGCAAAATTGGATGTTTACACTCATAAGTCCACAAACGCGAAATACCAACTCTACGCAAAAAACCACTTTAGCAAAACACCAACTACGCAAAACACCAAAGATAGACCAATATTGTTCATTCTTCTTTCGTTGTCCAGTCGATTCTTCTTTGGAAAGATCTCCCTCTTGATGTCAAGAAGATTACGTTTTTAATGCTTTTTAAAACTTAATTTACTAAATTACATTTTTTTTAAATATTGCGGAAGCTGTATCAAGCAAATCATCTTGTTACTTAACTGCGGATAATTTTCTAAACGTCGGTTAATTTAGTTAGAAAAATATAATATTTAGATTAGTTTATTTTACTTAAAATATATATTTATTTGTGTTTTATGTATATTAGTAGGTTGTTGCAAGATTTTTTTAAATTTAGTTGGTATTTAAATATTATTTCATACATTTTTCTTTTAATTGTTACTTATAATCAATGTAAAAGCAGTTTTATTTTAATGACTTATGACTTCAGGTTGACAGGTAGATAATGTCTTTGGCATTAAGTCTGCCTCTGTTCACAGATGTACTGGAAGTATTAAATAAATAAACATAAATAATTGTATTTAAGTTAATATATTATATTAACTTAAATACAATTATTTGCCCTTTTTTAAAGAATTATCTTCATAGACTAGACGGGTTCGACGCCTATGACCAAAAACGCAAATGACCATTTGGCCTTTTGCGTATTTTAAAACGTAATAGTGAATTGAAATTTGTCTGCTACAGAAAAGCAAGAGTTCATCTCGCCTGAGACCTGAGAATAAGGAGACAAGTTTTGTTTGAAGTTGGTTGTACTATCTCATGGTGGTTGTACTATCTCATGGATTAATATATGCGAACTAAATCGCATATGGTTTATTCAACGACAAATTTGAACTAACTCTTATACAACGTTTATGGTAGTAAGTTCCTCATTGTTTTAAAAAGAGCCGCCGCTATGTTCCAATCACTTAAACTATACAATTAATTTCATCAATCGAAATCCAATGCACTTCAATTAACTTAAATGGCGTCGTGAAATTCAATCACTTCTGATACTGCGCTACTGAAATGTCATGCTCATTATTGAAAAGCATGGAGAAAAAAGTATTTGTTCGTTTGTGTGTTGCAAAACTTAGTACATACTTAGCTATACAATCTTGATACTGCAAAGGCGAGCTTTATAACTTCTAGCTAACCTTTGGCAGGTTGCACGGACTCTGTTGATAAATTCTAATCAACTATTTCATTGTGATTATTCAGTATCTTATGACCGTTTTCTTTAGCTCCTACTAGTACGAGCACGAGAACATAATATTCCTCGTTCTCCTATCCTTCAGTATGAGCACAAAGAGTATTAATAGCCTGGTGCTCAAACTTTGATGGTAATATTGAGAGAGTGGTAGTAATATTGGGAGACTTAACAATTATATCAATTAAGATAATTAATGTCTATAGGTACATAAATTGGGTCTAGTCTGATTTAAGTACACTAAAAAATAATAAAATACACATCTGGAGGCATGGGAAGGCCCGAGGGACCCAGGGGTCAATCACTACATCGCTTAGAGCAAAGTTAAAAAAATATTATTTGCAGTTTGAAGCCATCTCGCTCTCAACGCTGTTTTAATACTGATAAGCGACTATAGTAAGGGGGTTTGAATTCTCAGAACGTAGGGTGCATCTTTTTACTACTTTTATTATACTACAGCCCATTATTTTAGAGTAGTTTGGTTTCCCAGACAGACAAACCTACAAAGAAGGTTAATAAACAGGAATGTGAGTTCATACAAACATGGTAAAAAATACCAATAAAAACAATGAAAGAAAGAAGCAAATAATAGGAGAAAATGGAGAAACAAACAATCACTATTTGCTCACCGTACCGTAGTAGGTTTGGTGTTAAAACCGCGTGTGGGACTTCGTCACAGCAAGCAAGAGGAAAAAGACAGCATCGTAAAACCATCAGCATATCGACAACTGAGCTCCCATTTATATTTCAATATTTGATTGTGATAGCACAATATATTTGTGTACTTTGTCCGTGCATCCGCTTACAAATGCAGGACTCCATCCGCTACAAACTAATTATGTAATCTGGGGGTACACATGTAACAATAACCTGGTGCTCTGCCAGATTTGTCAACAGCTTCGGAGTTCATTATACATCGACCAAGAAACCTGACCCCTTTTGTATTGGAAACATATGGAAGCGTATTATGAACGGCCCTGCCTTTGTACATCTTTCAGAGTACGAGTACTTAGCAGTGGTTGTAGAATAAATAAATGTTGTTTATGTGATAAATGGATGTGTGGAAAAGTTATCAATATATCTATCAGGGTCCGAGTCAACCTCACTGATCAACGAATAAGCCTCTGGGGGCTTCTTTACGCACTCTCATGGCGGGAGATTACCTCAACCCCTCCCAAGTAAATCTGACACTTGTTGTATTTGGCTATTTTTTCTGTATTTGTTAAATACTTGTTTGTTAAATTTTAGGGTCAAATTTCTATTTTTCCTTTAAGGGCTAACTAGTTTATTTACCTGTAGTGCAATGGGTACCAATTTCTTATGGGAGCCAGTCAAGTAAGCCTCATCTGCTGTATCCTGCCAATCAATGAATAGTGCGTTACACTTTTGTGATTGGAGTCAGCTCAAACCACACTTGTGTTACATAATATTTTTAAAAGATGAAGATGGACTTAACTCCACAGGAATTTTGTACTTGTCAACCTGAGGGTGATGCAGAGAGCATATTATGTCCCTTTTTGTATGTTTAGAGAGATGAGGCTTATATCCAGGGTTGGACAAGTTGTGAGAGTAAAAATTCACACAATCTCACACACATGCTCCAGTTAAGATTTTTTCTAAAATCTTTCACCGGCAAAAAACCGCGATCAGACAAACGATAGCCTGTATATCCCCAAATCAGCCCCACATCTTCAATCATACAAACCGCGACCAGGAACAGAAGGGGACCCCGGTGTTCTGGCTGAACCCGTTTAGTATTCCAACGGTCAATATGAGGAGACGTGAATAATTTAGATACCACTAACTTATGGATGGTAGTTAATATTCAGAGTGGGGACAATATTTTGTTTGCCACTCGATACGGGAGGGTTGGACAAAGGGAATGCGTTATTCGGATTTCTCGTGTCGCGTGCTGCTGTGTGTAATTAAGCACGGTGTGATATTACCTCGTGTAATTTTGTCGAAGTGTGGCAAAGGGATAGAATGCTATCCAGTTTTGTTTTGTGTTTTTGAGTCGGCATCAAGTAACGTGATTGAATTAAATTTCTTTTATGTTTTTCATTGTGAGTTGTAATATTGAACTGATCTATTGAGTTCAATAAAGAGATAACTTTGAGAAAGAACTACGAGTATGATAATGAAATTATCCTTCATACTTTGATAATGGAAAAATAAAAAATATCAGGTGAATCCTCAAAATAATAAATACATAAGTATCATTTTAAGCGCTTATTGCATATTTTTCTGGACTTGATAATAAATGCTCAAAATAAAAACATACAGACTTTGTAAAATTATATGAAGATCAAGAAAATACTACAGGTATGGATATCCACACCGATCGGTCTTGTGCTGCTTGCATCTAGCGGTTTTCCACGACCTTTCCTAGATCATCGATCCACCTGGTCGGGGCTCTGCCCACTGAGCGTCGTCCGGTACGTGGTCGCCATTCAAGAACCATTCGTCCCCAACGGCCGTCGGTTTTCCTCGCTATGTGTCGCGTCCACTGCCACTTCAGCCCTCCTAGACAAGATGCATTTCGATAATCGCTAACGCAATCGCTAGTAGGAAAATATATGGGATTTGAAATAAGCCCTCGCTTAGCTTTCGAGCGCAATTGTCAAATCTCATACATTGTCCATTTAGCGATTGCGTTAGCGATTATCGAAAGACATCTTGTCTAGGGGGGCTGCTGAGCCTTTGGGCGAGTCAATTCACAACGGGTTTCGTCTCGTCCGAAGAATGCTAAAGGTACTTCAAATCTGAACAATACTATAACTTTAGGAAGCGCAAGTCTGATCATGTATAGAGTATTGCTGCAACCTTTGGGGCACCTTGTCTTAATATCAACTATTTATATTGGACTCATTTAAGCCGAGAAATTGAATGGACCTGTGGATACTGAATTACCTAGGCTTTTACAACGGCCGGTAAAGTTGCTTGACTATCAGTTATTAAAAATAATACTATACGGGATATACGTTGGAGAGTGTGCGAATGAGTGTCACCACTTTGTTGCGCCAGCTTCTTCTATCATTAAAAGAAGACAAAGCGTTTGGTGCAATCTTTTGCGATGCGCCCGGCGAAGGAGTGGAATAAGCTTCCAGCCAATGTTTCCTGACCAATATATTGTGAGTCTCTTCAAGGCACCATCTTAAGCCGTATACATTTAATTCAAGTCAAAAAAACTGCAAAAAGTATTGTTAAATTTTTTGTAAAAAATATGTAAGAAAGATTATTTCCAAAATTTTGCCAGTGCACAGTAGAATGAATTACACGTTAATTTAAGTAAATTATCATAGTTAATATGATAAAATATAAGACATAGATAGTAAACACAGCAAAAGAATTGAGAGAAATGTTAGGCAGAAAAGATTTAAAAATTACTATGGCCAAAGAACTTCAGCATTATGTAATCCTTAAAATGTTCAATAATATGATATGGTATGATCAAAAACCCACTCAACTTCCAGATAACCCACTTCCTGATGACCTAGAAACTTGATATTTGGCATCAAGATAGATTTTTAAGTGTATATTAAGGAAAAAATCTAAAAGCAGAAAAATATAAATAATTAGCATCAACACACTAATATTGTTACACGAGCTTCTTTTGAATCTCCAGGATTTGAATTGGCTAGTCTACTACAATTTCTATTTGGTTAATTTGTAAAAAAAACTAGCCTATTCATATCCTGAACTTGAATTATATCCCAAGTGAAATAAATGCATTGTGTTAATAAGTCTCTATTAATTATTAGTCTGAATTTGGCACCCATATAGATATCAATTCTTTTTCAGAGCGGAAACCGTCCTTACCAATCTGGTTTCCACCCTGGGCATAGCACAGTGACCGCCCTGACAAAAGTGTGTGACGTTATTCGGTTTGGGATGTCAAATCAACAAGTTACAGCCTTATTATTACTAGATTCTAGCGACGCGTTTACTACTGTTGATTTTGACATACTATTTCTACTTCGTACTTTTCCAGACAATTTTTATTCAAATATGAAATTATGAATTTTGACCTACTTTTGCTAATTACTGTAAAAACTACTAATAAAAGTAAATAATATTTTTACCTTTTTTAAAAGCTTATGAAACCAGCAAGTTATTTTAGTAGTTTTTACGCCAACTGTCATACATTTTTTTCAATAATTGACGTCGATTTTCAGAAAGATAAAAAATTAATCGACTTAATTGTCAATAAAGACCTCTTATTTCCAAAATTATGTAAGTTTTTGACAACAATTTTAATTTAATTTAACTGCCCATTTTTCAGCTTTCCGCAATTAATCAATTTGTCATTGTAAATGGTGTGGTTTTAATAGAAAAAAAATTGGTAACAAGTCGAAAAAAATCTCAAAAATTTTAAAACCGTCATAGCTCGATAACCAACTGTTTTTGACCCCTGGTTAATTGGACTTTTTTTGTTGCTTATGACCTGTACTATAACCCCTTCCAAGGAATACGTCGACTTTTCCTGTCATCCTGTATATTTGTATTTTTTTTGTATGTATAATATTTGATATTTTGTTGACATATTTATTATACCTATAAATACGTATGATATAAGTAAGTATATATTACTATTTTCAATGAATTGTTTGCTTATTGTTTTTTATGTCGGCACACTGTCTTATCCTAATAAGAATCCTTTGACAAAGGTTGTCTGGTAGAAATCGCTACCAGCGATAAGATAGCCTTTGCTCACATAGTTTTAAGAGTTTTGTTATGGTTTCTGTTTTGTTTGTGTCAACAAAGTAATAATCTATCTATCTTATTCTCAATATTGAACTTGGCTCTCATTTCACATTTATGTTTTTGATGGGATCTTTTCTACTTGAGGAAATCATTGAATTCCCACGAGGAAAACGAATAAAAAGACGAAGTTGCGGGCGAAAAGCTAATAATTAGTAATGTTGCAGTATGGAGTAAAAAGATGACATAGTTGTCTAAATTTATTAGGAAGTTTATTTCGGGCTTTGTGAATTTTGAACTTTAAAAATACAATTTATAGTCGGCAACTACCTACAATGCTTCCAATATTTTGATTCCGTTATATAAAAGTAATGACGTGTCATGAGGGGAGTAATTTAGTAAATCCTCCCCTACATTGTAAGACGATTTTGCTTCAAAAGGGGACTATTGCCGTGACTTGCCAAAGGGGCTATCAGGGATGTATGAAAAGTTTGATATGCTATTGCGACAGAAGAAAAATATAAAGGTAATTATCAAGATTCTGAGTTCACGGGAAGTACCCTGTAGGTTTTGATTCCCTTGCGAGTGTCGGAAATTTGCGGCATAAACGGCCGTATCTTTTGATTGCGTTGGCTTAGAAGTTTGATTTTTTCACAGCCCCAAGGGACAGTAGACCTGAGTATTTGATACAAATTTCAACCTGATACCTCGTAGCGTTCCTGAGAAAATTGGTCTTGACAGACAGACAGACGGACGGACGGACAACAAAGTGATATATATAAGGGTTCCGTTTTTTTCTTTCGAGGTACGGACCCGAAAAAGTATCAAATTCGCCACATCCCCGTTTTCATGGATCGTTTTACCTCAAAGGGGAATGCGCTTAATAACACTGAAGGCTAAACTGATTTATCGTCCTCAAAACGGATAGCATTCGCACCTCTGAGCGTTTTTAAGGGACTTTCCGCCCCTCGTGAATCAGGCACCGGGAATCATTAAGCTCTAATAAAGGATAACTTGAAGCCTCGCTGCGTCTCATATCGCAGCTGCTTTGTTAAGGATAGATTCGCATCTGAATTTTATAAGAACTGTGCAAGAAGGGTTGCTCATTTTAAACAAAAATTGGAACTCTTGCGGTTTTGAATTGGCTACATAGAGGATTACAGCAGCTAAACGCGTATTCGAAATAGTATGCAATTTTAATCAACTGCAATTAGGTAACTAATAACAATGATGTGTTAGTTTAATAGGGGCGCTATTACATGATTTTCGAACGTTTTAACCAAAACCGTTAAAATTGTTATCGCTACCATTTGACATCTGAAAGCTGTCAAGGTGTTTTTAAAATATATGGGAACAGAAACGTTTCTGATTTGGTTAAAACGATGTAAACGCTCCGTCTCTAAATATCATATTATCAAAATCAAAATTTAATAACCGCTAAACATCATATTCTCAGAACATCGTATTCGCAAAATACTTGTGCGATTGCCCCTCAGGGCTTTAATAAATGATATGTGTTAGTTTTAACACAGGCTGACAGTCTTACTGGGAGTATGACTGAGGGACTAAACATCTCATTATGTCACGGAAAGAAGGATACTTAGTACAAGCGTCGTCTGCGCAGGTACCTCATCGTACCTATTTCCGCCTCCAAGCAGCGGTGTTTGCTTTGTTCCGGTTTAAGGGTAAGACGAGCAATGAAATTACCGAGTACTCTTACTCGACATTTTTTTTTACTAGCTGGCGACTTACATAGATGTCCTTGTAGGGATTGTAGATTTGCTAATCTTACAGGAACCACATTTGTACTTATATTTACACATCTATTTTTTAAAATAAATATAGGTATTCATTAATTACATAACACCGTCTCTTATTTATTTTCTCATTGAAAGGGGATGAAAAGTAGAGTATATGACTTTAAAGCAAATTATTTTTACCTCGGGCGGTGCACTTTGAATCCTTCGCTTCGTTCGTGGTTTAAAGTAGCGCCCTCGCCGTAAAAATACTACTTTACTCTCTTATCATACAATCTACTAATATACATCGATTCTGGACATGCTCCTAAAAGGGTTCACAGGGTTTTTGTTACACACTGTATAACAAAAAAATCATTGTGTGGTTTTATGAAACCATACAATGCAAGTAAAACTTTTTTGATTGAAAATTTTGGGAAAATTATTCGATTTACAGTATTAAAATTGCGTTTTTCATCCCCCCATCTCGGAAAGAGTATTTTTGCTATTCGATATCTGACCACCAAAGCCGTTTTTATCCGCTTGAGGTTAAAGTAAATTTGAATTTAGAATATCGCGTGCACTAGGTATGTGATTTCAGAACATCATTAAACCTATTTACTTCCATCTTCATGGTGCTGAAATTATCATACAACTTTTTTAAATTTATTAAAAACTCACTCTGAACCTCCTTGGTGTACTTTTATAATTTGCTTTGCGCGCGCCAATTTGTTTTGACGTTGTATGTTTATAAATAAGAAACTTGAAAACAAGTAATAAAATGTATTATTTGCTATACATAATATAAATATTTTTCTGTAATACTTACCTATCATAATGTTGTAGTAAATATGTAAGTACCTAAACTGAAATAAAAGTATCTTGTGATTGTAAATGTTTTATTTTGTATTTAGTCATTTCTTTGCTGAGGGGGGATGAAAAGTTACGTGTTGCACTCGAGTGCAAAGATTATTCACCTTGTGCTCTTTTGATTCCCTCGCTAAAGCTCAGGATTCTAATTTTTGAATCACTCGCTGCGCTCGTGATTCAATTTTAGAGTCCTTCGCTTGCTCGGTCATCAAAGTTAAGCACGCGGTTAAAAAGCAACTTTGCACTCATGTATAACAAATAACTATTCATTGACTTAAAGATTTCAAATAACTTAATCTTAACATAAAGCTTTCATAATAAAGGAAATAATCAAAATGGCAATAAAAATAAATTTATGAAAAAAAGCGCTAAACACTAGGGGGCCTAGACAAAGTGACAATTCGAACGATAACGATAAGAACGAAATGAATGAACTTGACATAATAATATGCCATCGCTAAATAACGTGGCGAATCGATCAAAGTCATCGATAGGTATGTAAGACAAATTGATTCGCAACGAATCGCTGAAGTAGCGAATTGTTTTTCGTAACTTTCATACACCACTAAAAACAACTCATTTTTCAATAAAATGAAATGAAAATATAATTTTAGTCGTTTATTTTACCATTTCTTTTCCATTTTTCAGTTTTGAGTACTTAGATAACTGATATGTTGATTCCTTACAGAAAGAACAATTTGATACAGCGATCGTCCATGTTGACGTTGGCTAGGAATTTGTTTTCATTATCTCAGAAGCGATGACGAATTTAGTTATCGTTTCGCTATGAAACGATTGCCACTTGTCTAAGCCCCCAGGATCGAACCACTGCTACATAGATTGAAAGTCGAAGATCTAATGTGTAGATGGGAATAACTTTGAGACGATGTAAGAAAGTTTCACCTTAAAAAAAACAAAGGAGAATGCCGGTTTTTGTATGGAAACCTGTACTCATTGCTTTTAGATGAAATAACCTTTACTGGTCAGGGTATCGTTTAATATTACCACCGTCATCAAAGATTTTTCTTTTCGAATCCGCAGTGCTGAGATTTTTTCGCAAAACTATATTTTCACCCACCGTGTTCCAGATAAGCATTTTTAGTCACAATTATTAACATTTTTAGCATCAGTTTGGTTCATATATACGGAAATATCAGCAAAATATCAAAAAAGAAACATGCGTTTAAGCGTAGCTATGCAACGACCGGAAATCACAGAGTATAAAGGTCAGCTTTAGGCTGCGGTCCGAAAACCGATATAAGTTATGAGCAGCTAGATCACTACCAGCCTTATTAATAAAAATCGCCTATTCCCTCCTTAATCCGAACGTACTCTCGGAGTAGTTACTACCAGTTTAAGCTAGGAGTAGCTTTGTGTTTATAACATTATTAATAAACACGGAGTAAGCTTAGAATAACAAAGCCTTCCGTACTCTCGGATTAACGCGTATGTTATGGCAACCCTTGCAATTTAAAAGTAAAAAGAATGAGTCGGTGAACGATTTGAGCATCGTGTGACAGACAGAAATACATAGGATGACAGTTTTTTCTGTTTTTTTCACCTTTTTCAGTTTGAGATTGTCTTTCAAGGTTATTTTGTGGTTATTTTGTTCGCGATTTGTGATCGCAATATTGCAAAAACATGACAAAACTTCTTATTAGTGGAGCGCTATTTTCAATTTCTTCGATTTTGTCGATCAACATCAAATCATCTAAATAATAGTCACTTTCCATTTTAATACAATACAAAATTAACCACACCAACAATAAACACAAATTCGCTCAATTCGACAGTGAAAAATAAAACGGTCGCCATCTAATGACAAGATACGTGTCAAAGTTGACAAATTATATAGATTTACGCAAAGACAATGCTACTCCAACCTTAATCTGTCGCTAAACTAGGTAGCTAGCAGGTATAACATTTACTCCGAGAGTAGAGTTGGACTAGCTTACTCCTTCCCTACTCCGTGTTTATTAATATAAAAAATGTTTACTACTGACTTAATACTCGGAGTAAAGTTACTCCTGCCTTAGTCTACGTTTATTAATAAGACGGTACATGTTTATTCTTATAATACCTAATCGCACGGGTTTTTTTATTCATAATATTAACATATATCAAAAGAAAAATTATTTCAATCGTCGTCCAATCAATTATTATTATTCTGGAGTCGATTTTTCGTTTTTCGTTGCTACGATTCGATTTTTTTGTTATGGAAATGCACATACTTTATCAAATTCTTAACTGCCGGAAGTCAGGAATTTGGGTTAACTTTTTTAAGTTTATAATTTATAACCCGGATTTAATAATTATTCATAATTTGCTGAAAGTAGTATAAAAATGTTAAGATATTTATGGAATCAAAATCATTTTTAAGCAATGAGTACAGGTTTCGGCATTCTCCTTTAAGCGTTGATCTAACAAGGGCGAATATGCATTTAGATTTTTTCGATTGCACCAACCAAGCGGACAGCCGAGTTATTGTTTCCACTCCGCAATAATTCACCGGCGGCGGTGGACATCGCGCAACGTTTTTACGTTAATCAAATGGAATTCCCGAAACGCACGCGCTGTTTGTATGCACATCGCTCCGCTCGCCGCCGCCCCGATTGTCCCTGATTGTTTTGAACGCGAAATTGATTAATGAATTTACCGGTGTCGTTTGTTTCCGCTTTTATCTCACATCGAGGAATTTTCAACTTTTTTTTTGTTATCATCATTGTAAATAAATGTACCTATGTACGAATACAAATTTATTTCCTCTTTGATTGCTTGTTTAACATTAAACATTTTCTGACTGACTAATAATATCAGTTTGATTTTCTGTCTGATAGCTTCATTGATTTACTACCAAACGTTTGGTAGTAAATCAATGGATAGCTTGTTTAATATTTAAAATTTTCTGACTTACTGTTAATTATCAGTCAAATCATATCTCCACCGAATATCAAACTTACAAAAACATAACTGGATAAATCATTGAGTAAAAGGAGTTTCCTACAATCATCGATCTCGGCCACAATACAGTCATTGATGGATTTGGACCCTCCTCAAGAGATGGGTTGTCTTCCTGATGTGTATCTGTGGTTGCGTTTGGATGCAATAAGTATCTACGCGCGCGTTGTGTCATTCATTCACGAGTGTCAGTGGCAAATAAACCATCTAAGTGTTAAGTCGTTGTGTTATTATTTTTATCAACCACCACTTCATTGGCGACGAGGATAAACGAACTACTTGCGGTACGAAGAAAAAATTGCGTTTTTAGGAATTTTGTCAGTTTTTAAATAAAACAAGTGAATGGGCGATTCTTAAAAGCCGTTTATTGCAATTCCTAATTGTGAATGCGATTAAGGAAAACTAAAGTGCAATCCTAATAACCCATTTGTCAGATGAATCATACCGCTTGCTACGTAACCTGGCATACCCCAAGGATATCGATATTTTGACCCATGAAGAATTAATTGCAATATAAGATGCACACAGCTTCAGACCGAGGAAATGTACATTTGTACAAAGCCAGTGGGAGTAGTTGGGAGACTGGAGCGACTTAGAGGTTTGGACAGTTATTGCGATTTTGGCAACGCTTTAGAAAGGAATCTAAGGGATCGTTTCGACCTGGGATTGGGCTCAGGGCCTGAACGTGACAAGTTGTTCGAGCAAGAGCCATCGTCCTTGACTTTTGCTTGTGCTTTGGAGCTAGCAGAACAGGCTGCATGTGCCAGGGAGGCCAAGGCAATGGTGGTTAAAGAGGAGCCCATAAATATCGTGCGAGACTGGAACGGAGTCATCGAATAGAATAGAATAATTTTATTTGCTAGAATATGGTACAATAATAGTTGGTAGTACATTCTGTTGCTCCGACATATCCTATTGACAACAATGTGCGAATATTTCGTCAACTATTTTACACTCTTACATTATATTACATTATACCACATACATTCTTACATTATAAGATACTATAATTATTTCGTTGCACTGACATTCTGAAAGACGTTATACATTTATCAATAAGTAATACTTAAATTTTCTATTCACTACAATAAAAAAATACTTGTGTCATTGATAAAAAAAAAACAATTCAACTATGTTCTATTCTATGATAGGCGGCAGCAGTGGTGTCAAACAGAATCAGTCAGCCATTCTCAGGAATGTCCACGGTGTTCATTCTATTGTACAGTCTGCGGCATGAAAAACCATAATCTGGACCTGCGTTGCTCGAGAGAGATTTTATGGCCGCTTTTAAATTAACACTTACTTCAAACTTAAATGCGATAAAGATAAATGATGATATCATGGGTCTATAAGACAAATATCCCGATCTTTGGCGGGATGAATTAGGAACGTTTAATAAATTCAAAGTTAATTTGGTACTTAAAAATAACTCTACTCTAGCAAAAGGTATCTACGCGCGCGCTGTGTCACTCGCGAGTGTCAGTGGCGAATAAGCCATGTTAAGTCGTTGTGTTCTTATTTCTATCAGCCAACACTACACTTCCACTATGCTGGCTCAGTGCACGATGTTGGAGAATACCATCAGGAGCCCTATTTTTGAATCATTCTTCCGGCATCGAGCGCTCGTCAGTGTTCGATTTCTACTTATTTTCGTTTTGTTTTCGACGAAAATCAAAACAATATTGATCTTCGTCGTTATTTTCTATTGATTTTCATCGCAAGATAAACGAAAATCAATAGGAATCGAGCACAGATGACGTTTGAAAAGCGTTCTATGCCGGACGAATGATTCAGATCCTTGTCCGTTGATCAGCAGGATGCACCGCCAACAGCTGAAGCACAACGATTTTTTTTCTTGTAAGTATTGATTTCTTTTATTTTCCATACTCGTGTTTCAATGCCCCTTCTTGTGCAGTTTAATAAATTACTTATTATGCGCGATCATTAACTACGAGTTGACTTTTAATTTTAATAAAAGCAACAACTTTAAAATCTTTATTAATTCAACATTAACCAATCTCGTTTAACGAAACCTCGTCAACGAACTAACAGAATAGGGGAAAGGAAATGTTTCGTTATCAAAGAAACCTAGTCGCGGGCCAGGTAAGAATATTCGACACAGACATAATACATTCAGACCTTTTTATCTTAAAAGGAGCATTGAAAAAGAAACACTTTCCTTTGAAAGCTTTCAATGCAGTGCTCGGCGGCGCCGCTTTGAGATGGCACGTTATAGCACTCGCGGAAGGAAATAGTATATAAACAAAAAGTGTTGTGTGTAGCCGGGGAACTTCCTAGCCAGTGTGAGGTTGAATATCATTTAGACGTTTCTCTGGTACTGGTATATTGACGACTGACCTCGATATGAATCCTAGTAGTGTGTTGATATTTAAAGACGTTATACAGACCATCAAACAGTACATCTTTTATTACCTATAGGATCAAATCTGAAATGCAAAAAAATTGTTTCATACAGACGTCTTAGATTTAGACCAAAATATATGGAGCAGCTGAATTTTTTTTTCTTATTCTTCAACGAACAGTAAAAATCTTCCTAATAAGTTCTCCCGTTCTCGAGTTTGCTCAGCAACACATCCATCCATCCATTTGATGATCCATTTGAATTACCTATATGCAATTAATATAAGATGTTTCAGAACGCGAAAGTGTTTCAAATAAAAAACTTAGGCTTAGACCAAACTATGTGGAACAACTGAATTTTTTACGGCTTTAATAGTAAGTCCCATAGTTTAGGTCATTAGAACCTTCCTTATTCTTCAGCGAATAGTAAAAATGTCCTAAAAGGTTCACCTGTTCTCGAGTTGTGCGCTTTGGAACACATGAAAGGAGCCACTTTAATCACATCCAATATAATTTTATAACATGTTCCAAAACACGAAAAAGTGTTTCAGACAGAAGTGTTACACCAAAATATATATCTACCGAAGTTTATGAATTTCAGAGCTAGTCACACAGTTTAGTTCATTAGAACCTGCCAAGTCTTCGACGATAAGAAAAAATCCAAATCAATACAAAATATATGTTCTTGAATATCTTCAGAACGACTCCACCTCTTTGGCAATTTTTTTTTGCAATTTACAGGACAAGGTTTGTATGAAAAATAATGCTTGGATAATTGTACGGAGATCTTTAAAAAATAGATTTATTATATCCGTTTATAAAACAAATTATGACAGTAGGGAGATCATCAAAAATTATTAGAATTGACGACTACTTGTACAGTTTTCGTCATTGTTTAAAATCAACATTACAATTTCAGCCGTCAACGAGTCGGCGGCAGCCGTCAATGCTAAGGTGGCGGCTGTCTATGTGTCAGCTAAAGCCGTCAATAATACAATACGTCGATGGCCGTAGTTTGTATTTGTAGCGTTAAAAAATTAAAATGGCGGGCACGTCACATTGACGGTAGCCGCCGAAAGGTATTAACGGCTGAAGTAGTTTCTGCCGTTGACAAAGTGCCATTCGTCTACATACATATATGTGCTCTCACAATGTTACATCTGATAAAAATATTCATTACTACACCTGCGCTGTTCTACTATGAATAAGGAAGCTTTTCCCAGTCCAATTGCCAATTTCCGCCGTGTGGAAAGAAGTTGATCTTCCCTGTCTTAAATTAAAGACAGCCAAAAATTTATAGACGCGAACATCATTACTACGCACCAAAGAACTTTTCCACAGTTCAAATCCCCTATATCTATACTCTGTCTATATTATACTCATCAGGCTATTATTCTCGGTCCTTTTGAGTTTCCGTTAAGAGCCCGTCACTCGCTCTAAACGGCTGTAAGTATTTTATTGTGGAGTTGAAGTTTGTGTGGAATTTCTTTAATAGCCCATCTTGCCAAAGGGCCATTGGGAGGATACAACTCTGTCATGTTTTCGGAATACTTCGCCAACTCGTAAATTTCCAACGATGAATGAAAACTGACGGGCGCGTACAGATTTTGAGGGAACAAACGAGTAACTTTGAAATAAGTTTTGATAACGCCACGCACTTTGAATTGGGCGTCTAGATTGTAAGTTTCTACCAGGAATAAATAGAGGTACGGTGAGCTTTTAAAACAAACAAGAATAACGCATATGTAGTAAAGAATATAGATATAAAAAGCAACTTCACTAAATAGGGACAATACGTGTGTTTGAAATTAAGGAGATACTTCCCAGTTTTATAATAATTTCGATTTACTGTACCGCTACAAATATAAAGCTTACAGTTTTCAAATTCATATATGATATTAATAATAATAATAACAAGCTCAGCAAGTACCTTGACTTGGCTCACGAGGTTACTGCCATGTGGGATGTGGACTCGACTGTTATTGTCCCGATAGTGGTGTCTGTGAATGGTCTAATAGCGAAGAGTCTTGACCAACATCTTGAGAGACTCTCGCTAGGCGGATGGATCAAGGGCCTGATACAGAAGGCGGTAATTCTTGGCACGGCACGAATTGTCAGGAGGTTCCTTACCCTGCAGCCCTAACCACCTGTAGTTTGGGCATTATCTCGCTGCCGATGGACCCGCTAGATGTAGGTTATTTTATAATATTTATATTTTTTATATTTATATTGTAAAAAAATGTATATTTAAGAAAGAAGGTAAATAAAGATCATAATAATAATATGAATTTATTGCCTTTAACCTTAATAACTAGTTACAATCTTAAACTTTAGTCTAATAAAATATTTACACAGCAAAAATGAACATTAAATGAAAAAAAAAAGGCAAAAGGAAGTGGCTCAGCCTGTGTTGGACAAGGGCAACCTTGAACCAACGCTGTTTGTTAAACATATTGTTAAAATATCTTAAAGACAGAAACATGATTAATAATATTTCACTCGCTAGGAAGAAAATCCAAAGATCACTCTGTTCAATATTTTATAACAGCTGTGAATCAGAAAATACAATAATAAATGACATAAAATTTTTACCAATACATGTGCATTTTTACTGTCTAGAAAATTACAAAAAAAAACATTTTTTATTTTGTGCTTCAGTTTTCCAAAAGTCAATTACAACCTGTAAAAAGTAACGTTTTCCTTCGGTCACAGCGCGTAAGCGATATTAAATGCTATGCAATTATTAACTAGATTTCCTTGCAATAAAGCAATCGTCGTGCACGAGAAGATTTCCTGGGAAACCTTGCCTTAATTGACTTTGGGTTATATTAGCCTCAGTTACTAATAAAAATCAAAATTCCTTACTCATAAGCATTTATTACCTACTAGTGGGCCCGGCAGCCGTTGTCCTGCCCGATTGTCGTACATATAAACCTTCCTTGAACCTATTCAAACACACAGAAAATTTCGTAGGAATCCGTCGAGCCGTTTTTGAGTTTTAGCGAGACTAACACACAGCGTTTTATTTTTATATACGACTATATAAGAAGAAGAAGAAGATTAGGTTATTAGACATTTACAAATACGAAATTTATTACTAAGTAGTAACCCCCTAAAGTCTGCATACAATAAGCGTGCATGTCTTCTGTCACGGCTCCAGCGCTGCGGGGCTCCGGTGGTCCCACGCCATGTTATAGTTGAGATGGTTTTCACTCACCACCGCAGTTTTGGCTTGATGGCCGAGCAAGCGTTTTAACGTGGTTTTAACCACCTGCTCCTCAGCTCGTGGGCCACCTGACCCCTCCGCGTCTACGCGCGTTTGAATTACACTCTATTGTGTCTCCACGGAGGTAGAAGTATCTGGAGGGTTTTTAGCCGAATAATGGGGTCTTCTACCCGAGTCCGGCATATCCTTGGGGTGTCCTCGTCAGTCGGCTCCTTGTCGAATTCGTAAGAAGTATTTTCCCTCCTAAAAAAAGGGTAGGACAAACAATACTACGTGAAGTCGGTATCGCGGCATGAAAGAAAATTACTTTGTCAAATTTTTGTAGTAGGTGACACCGTAATTGTTTTAACAGCTTCTTAATAGATACCTGATTGACAGTACTTCGTGCGATAGAGATGATGCTTTGCGAAGCAAAACCATTCGATCATCTCCTTTCAAAGCTCAATTGTTCATTATTTATTTATTGCGGGGTACGTTTCGTCACATTACGTCACAGCTCGAGATAAAAAAACATAATAACAAAGTTTGATAATTTTGATTTTGCGCAGGTTTTGGAAGAAACTGGCTCTGTTGAAGACGTTCTACTAGGGTTTGAAGTCTGTACAATCATCGGAACGTGATCCGCGTCCACTGTCGCTGTTTAGTCATAAAGTAAAGATTAAAGGGAGGGGTCGCTCTTAGTGAAAACATGTTTGTAATTAATTGGCCGAGTTAAGTCGCTTAAGAAGGTTTTCGAGATAATAAAACACTTTACAGTAGAAATCATAGACAACAGTGCTTTATTAAGCGATGCTTATGGTATTGGAAAAATACAAGTATTTCTTGTATTCAATCGCACTCTTGGCGCACATGATAAGAACAACTTGTCCAATGAGCAGGAGGAAATACTGCAGGGTTACTACTGCGAGTCTATCGATGACACACTACTCGATAACCGAGTACACTAGCACTATAGCATTAGGCGCATACCACATTGCACCGGCCACAGCTCCGGTGTGCGGTGCGGTTTTTAATTTTGACTGAAGAATCTTAATTTGTATACAAAAACCGCAGGGTATAACACACTCACGCCGCATGTCCGTGCGGGTGTGCGGCGCGCGCGACGGTACCGCACTCCCGGACGATGATGCGGTGCGGTCCGCGAGGTATGCCACACTATATCGCACCATCGTACGGATTTTTACGTAGAAAGGACGTCCGTACGCGTAATAGATCTCGACATAGATAATGCGGTGATGCGGGGCGTCGTGCACCGCAGCTCCGGACGGAGATACGGAGCTAACCGTACGGTGGCACGGTTCCGTGTCCCCGCAGCCGCACGCGGATTTCGTCCCTCCGTACACCGCAGCGAGATGCGGCGGCAATGTGTTAACCGCCTTATTGCAGTGCTCGGCAACTCGGGTCACGACATACTCACAGCGTTGAGATGCAATGAACTCTCACTATCAATAATCGTAAGCAAGAAGCTGGCTAGCGAGAGGGAATAAGAGAACTTCGACTCCTTCTGCGAGGATTGATGTCGTAAAAAAAGGTAGTAGAATGGGAGCGGGAAAACGACTGTACACAAAATGTTCTGAAAGAATTGATGAATAAAATTGTCGTGGGTATGCCTTACACTGTGGGGGAGAAGAAGAATTGATGAATAAAATTGTCGTAGAAATGCCTTACCACAGTGGGGGGAGAATCCCACTCACTCTTTTTGGCTAACCATCAGCAGGTATGGTGCATATGGGCATTCCACCTCGTAAAAGATACGAAGAGAAGAGATATAGAGATCGTACTACTCCAGCGCATTTCAGCATTGTCTGTACTGCACTGTCATTCCCTGTCATATACCTAATAATAATTTATTTATTTTCCCTATTATTATTTTTATTTATTTATATTATATACTTATTACAAGTACCTTATGCTGTCGCATCGGCCTCTTTGCAGTCGACCACAACGCCCAAGCCTGCCTCGAAGCTTAACTCACCCGAGGGAAATTAGGAAATCGGTCTTGCATTCCTGAGAAAAATTAAATAAATTCGTTTCATTCCTCTCCATTCCTTGTACTTTTGTACTTTATACAATCGAATTTAATATTACGCAATATTTTAGTATGAGAAGATTGTTATTCAACCATGTATGATGTCTACCATCCTCATGATACCAAGATGTCTGCAAATACAAGAAAAAAATAGTTGACTACATCTTTTCGGAAACTTTCGAAAACTCAACAAAAAACTCGAAAGCTCAACTTTTTGTCCCTTCTTTTAAATCGCCATTTACAGTGCTGCTTTTTACGTGCATTATTGATTATTTAAAGTAAATAAAAAAACATCCGCTATTAAATCGGTGTTTATATCTCCAGTATTTGTTGTTTTTTAAATTGTTCTTTGTGTAATAGCGTGTAGATACATTATTCAATTTAACAGTGACAATAGAAGTTTTGAGGCTACTGTCATTTATCTATTTTTGGAACACACCTATGTCCGTCTCTCCCAAAAAAAGTATATTTTCGATCTCTGAATTTCTACAAGAAAAAATACTCTATAGTTAATTTAAGTTTAGCCACATTCTCATTTTACGTGCATAAAAGATAAAAGCTTTTGAAATTACTAAAATTGATTGTACTTTTTGCATTCCCTTTTCGTGTAAGCTTCATCCATAATGATTATTCTACCTACATAGCGCTTGTAAGTAAACAGTAGGTAGTACAGTACACAGACACAAGTTATATTACCCGCGCAAGTTGTTTCGAATCAAAAAAAAGAATTACGCTATAAATAACTAGCGTACAGTCAGCAGAAAAACTAGTAATAACCAACTATAAATACTGTAAGCTAAAATAAGCGATTTAGTATGAGCTAGCAAGAGCTAGGAACGCCACTTAATTAAGATACACTTTTTCCCTCGGTTTCTGGCACGCCCATTTTGTATCGTCACAGCAATTATGTTCAGAGCTCAGTATTCGCAGAAATAATTATTATTTTCAAATTGTCTCGAATGTGGCCTCAGTATTGACTTAAAAATCTACAATGAGTTTCAATTATAATTAGGCCCTTTCTTATAAGGTGTAAAGTGTAGAGTCAACTTTTTTTTTTTTTCATTCCTACTTGTATTTGCAGACATCTTGAGTATATTCAGTTGTATGCACATACAAGGTTAATATGATTTCATTAAATTAGATTGTTTTGCTTTGTTTTGACGTCAATAAGTGTCTGTAAAGGCCTATGTTGAATAAAGATTTTTGAATTTGAATTTTGAATTTGAATGGATTTAAGTTTGTATTTTATTGTTCTTGAAATTTGGGGTACTAAGAGTTTGGCTTAATTCTTAGTAGCTTAACTAGTTTGGCAAATCAGTTTGGATATAACGAATAGAGAGTCTTAGAAATGGGTTGACCACATTTCCTCGTGACCAGTGACGCAGACAGAGGAGTGGGAACACGAGTAACAATCCGAAATTAATATCAATAATTAGTACCACACCAGCCTTCGCTGCGCTCGGACGACAACTTCCCGAGGATGCCACGTGGAGTAGCGAAACGCGTCGAAGTTAAGTATTTGCATGTTGGTGTGGTACTAATTAATAATAATAATTAATATTCCTTTGTCGCATGCGGTTGAGGGAGAGCGGGCGGTGCACCATTGGCCTGCGTAGTTAGTACCAACTACCGACATTTTTTATCGGAAGTTTTGCTATATACCTACTCCTTAACAATTTGATACGGTAGTATTTATGGAATCTCATCTCCAAAGGGGTGCAAAACAGGAGTAAGGCAGGAATGGAAATTTATTTGACATATCCGTAATTTCTTCATTTGATACGTGAAAATGTAATCACTCCATTACTTGACATTTTTAACGAAAATGTGGTATATCTCAGAGAAAACAGGAATAAACAAAACTGCCAAAATTGAGTTTTGCATGCGAGCAAAGCCGTGGGCGGAAAGCTAGTTATATACAAAAAGGGAACCTTGGCTAACACATCAACAGATCACGATGACATCCAACCCACAATTTAGACACTGAATGGATTGAACTGGAATTTGGCGCACACAACACTTAGTCATAATGACTTGAGCATCTGCTAAAAACGGAGTCTTGAAACTTTTAACCCCGATTATAAATATTAAACCTATCCTAACCTTTTTTTTTTAACCTAACACGTGTTACGAAAAATAACGCCACTATAATACCTACCATTCATATTTGAAGTTTTTCTGCTTGGTTTGGTCGGTGGTAGGGCTTCTGCTTCGGGACTGCTTTTACCCGCGACTTCGTCCGCGTGGAATTAAAAGGTTGGGTTGGTTATTTTTTATACGAAGAGCATTTGAAAAAAAAAGATGATTTTTTTGTTTGAGTATCACCCTAAAACTATTTAACGGGACATTCTTTTAAATCTCAAAACAGAATACCCGGGGCAAAATGAAAAATCAGGCGGCAAAACCTCCAGCGGACATTTAATCATCTAGACATGTAATAAGTTCCTACAACAATAAAAAGAACAAGTTACATGAACAATTTCTGAATCAGCTATAGAAGCTACTTCATAAATAAAGAATCCGAGAACAGATACTGCTTAGTAATTGACATATTGGAGATCCATTTTGATTGAATTCCCAACATTTTTCGTACACAACAAAGAGTTAATTTATTAGTTTTTGATTGAGCGAAACTCATATGGGAACAAAGGCCGGACGCTTACTAATTTGTATTTTTATCAGCATGGTTTCGTTTTTTTGTAATAGTTAATTCATATTATGCTTAACGACATTTTTCTCTTTGTATATGTAAGCAAAAACTCTGTTTGGCTGTAATCATATTTAACGAAAAGGAGAACAACTTTCTTTTTTAAATAGTTATTTGAAATGAATTTTGAAATGAATACCGATAGTCATGCACTTATTCAAGAAGTAAAGACAAGTATTGTATGTAAAGGTTCATTGACAATTTTTAAGACTTTCTAGGGGATCATGGTTTGGCACCGACTTCAATATAGAAGTGTGATGTTTTCTGTACCCATTCTTATATTATTTTTAACTTTTCAGTGTTTTTGAAGTCGATTTTTATTTTTTGTAAAATATTTTTTTATTAAATATTTACTCTGGTGATGTGCCAAGTCAGAAAATACTCGAGGTAACTCGGACTTAAAGTTTGTGTAACCCGAATCGACTCGAGATACACAGATCAAGCTGTCAGGGTGCAGCTCCGAGCTTGGAGTACATAATAGTGGACTTGCCTTAAAGAATCGTACCTCTCTCTGTGTGTCGGATCATTTGATTTAATTAATGCGTAGCACGAGGCTTGTGGTGTGAGTGTGACGTGTGATAAAATTGTTGATGTTTTGTCCAATCCCCATTTACCAATTAAAATAACATTCTTGTGAATTTTTAATCTATGCTCAAATAAAAATGACCGCCGGCCAAACCCAAATTAGAGGTAATGCAACGTGATTTAGTAAATCAAGTTGATTCATTCCAGACGTACCCGTTGTAAAAGAGAATGGGAAAGAAAAAAATTAAGAAGTATCCCCGAATAGCTGAAACTCCAAAAATTATTAAAGATTGAAAGTAATATTTTTAATGAAAATATTCATCCGTCTCACATTCAACTCATGATTTTAATTTCAACATTGTATAAACGACAACAAAATGTTTTCTCGGGTCTTAAATGAAATCCACGGTTTGTTCTAGTCAACAGGTATTTTGCAGACGGTACAAAGCAAATCTGCCGTAATCGGAGCTCGCTCGCCGTGGAATTATCCCAAATGAAGACATTATCTGCGGGCGGCGCGCGCGCATCCTGCGTTCTCGTTGCCGCGATCTCGAAGGGCTACAGTTCAAGGTCGTGAGATGATGCGATCCTTTCTCGTGGAACACTGCCGTTCAGTTTGAAGGCGATCACCTTTTAGTACTTATTGAAATATAATAATTTGGTTTCGAGAAAAAAATCGTAAATGGTGTTTGTATGATCAGTGTCCTTTTTGAGTATCCGAATACCCAAATTCCTCTCGTCACTCCGGGACCGCCTGACCAGCTACTGGCTACTGGCTGACCCTGGACATAGGAATAATACTGTGATAGATGGTCTATCACGGTATTATTCCTATGTCCAGGGATCGCACACCACATTCGGCTGCAAAATTGTATGTCAGTGCTCTAGACACCGTCCGCCATTTTGACGTTCTCAAAATGGCAGTCGGGCATGAAACCTTCATAAATTGATAGTTCGCATCAATACAGAAAATATTAGATTGACAATAATTCCTCGCTATATTGATCTGTGAATAATTCATAAATTTGTCATGTTTCTAAGTTTTGGGCGATCAAAGATGTTTGTAGAGCCAATAATCCTACATCTTTGACAACTAAGTATAAATCTTTACAAATAAATAAAATTGAAGTATCTGTTTGTAATGTCAAAATAACAAGTTTTTACTAAATTATTATGAATGTATATTGTGTACCAATAACAAAAACACAATTTTTTTTTGTCTGTATGTCGGTTTGTTTCCGCTAATCTCCGAAACGGCTGGACCGATTTTGACGGGACTTTCACTAATAGATAGCTAATTATATAAGGTATAAAATAATATAACGTAGGCTACTTTTTGCCAAAAGTAACTATTCCACGCGGACGAAGTCGCGGGCACTGCACATCTAGTTGATTGATAAAAATCAAAACTGCGAGCGGCACCTTGGGCAAGATTTCAAACCTTTCTCTGGATCTTTGATTGCCTTGATGAATTATACATGAAGCTTGCAGTCTAGCACGGAGCCAGCCTCGTTGTTTGCAGCAATTACTGTCCATTCAGTCAGACACTGTTCTAACGCTTAACCACTTCCACCTAGATTGCAGACAAATCTCACGGCATCATGTTAACGTTGGTCAATTCTCCGTGGAAAACGTTTCACCTTGTAAATTTCTATCGAAGAGCCTACAATTTCGTGAATTAACCAGCCGAATCCCGCATCTTAACATTTGAGAGCAGAAGAGAGATTGACATGATGTGTTGAAAGTAATTAGTCGATACGTTGCCTTTTATTTTCTAAAACTGTTTCCACACAAGTGCACGGAAAATAAAGAAAACTCTATAAGATTTGACCCAAGCAGTCGCACTTGTGACCAACAAGACCCATTGAGTTGACAGTTCAAGCTTATTTATCAGAACCTGTTATTTTCACAATTATTTATAAATAACTATATCAAATTTGAATTTATTTATATCAAATTTATAAGCATTACTATGCAAACAAAGGACCATCATTTCTAAATAGAATTTCAAAACAGAAAATGGCCAACTCTAGTTTTACGGCACAAAACAAGTGTTCCACAAGAGCGCCTTCATAAACCACGAGCATTGCATCTCAGAAACAGCGGCCCCTATTTCATAGCCGCGTTAGTTTTAGAAGAATTTAACCGTATCTAAGTACGGGGGTGCACACATCGAAGGAGTAAATAGTGACGTGAGTAAAAATATAAAAGTGCATAAGATATCTCGTTGCTGCCGCGTAGGACATGTTCAAACAAGTCACCGACTAAAATTGTTCATGTCCCCTGGGTGTCTGGTAATGTAACTACATGGCCTAAAGCTGGAGTCGAATATATTTCAGACGTGCCTCCTAGCGAAATATTATCCTTAAACATGCACCGTTGCATCTCGGTTTATTTCTATATGAGGGAGTGAGAGGTAAAATAATGTATTTTTATGGAGCTATTTTTACAAGCGTTTATTTAACTTTTTTAAATGACACAATTTTTATGATAAGTAATACGAGTTTAAACTTGTAGCGAGTTATGCCCATTTTATAAAAAAAAACATATTTTTTTATATACTTTCCTGCATGAGCGATTTCTACATCTTTACACCATTTAATTTTAAAAGCACAGAAATTTTATATAAATGTGAACTTTGCAATTTGTTTCGAAATGCCATGTTTAAGTAGTACCTACAGTGATTCTATGACGAAGTATTTTTTATTATTATTATATTATAATAATATACAATAACAAAAAGTGAGAAGAAAGAGGAGGAAACTTAAGAGTTAAATTTATTAAAGTGGAGCTATGGTGTGGAGTGGAAGGGGGTCGAAGAGGTCGTGGGCTGTTGCCATGGTGCCGAGAATGCTAGCTGCATTTCCTCTCTGGATCACTATACCGATTTTTTGAGCAAGGAAAGCACCAGCTCTCTTGTCGCCTGTGGAAACATTGATTTTTGGGGTTACGTTTTTGAAGATTTTTTTTGAACTCGGGCCTCACGGCCCCAATGTTTCAAAACCAAGAGGCGCAAATATGTAGTTCGAGAACAGAGCTTCATATTTTCGTCGCTTGGCTTGTTCGGCCGAGTCTGCCGCTGCGCCGGCTCTCAGTGATGTGGCATTTAATTGGGAGGTAGCGAGAGTGTCAACACAAGTTGCATTCCAGTCTCCCAGATTAGGGGTCGCCCGCACTCCCAGGGGGTGAGGGTAACACCATCCGGTCTCTTGCCGTCGTCTCGAGCTATTCCGCTTGGCTCTAAGACACTAGAGAATGCTAATAGTGGCAAGAGATCGTTTAACTATGTCATTTAGGGAAGCGTGCCGTGACAGACGACCTGCGCTTCAATAATATATATTGTCATTTACTTTGATTGAATAAATCTTATTTTTTCACCAAAAAAAACGAAAATAATTTAATCCTTTCTTTTGGTAGAAACAAGACAATGTAACATTATTTGGGTAACCTATATAGATTTCTATATAGATATAGATTCCTATTTATAAATGAGACAAGGCCAAGAAAATCACAGTCACCATAACTTCAAACCATAATACTCATTAGGGATTATTAACGACGGCGCTCGAACCAGCTCGAACCCGAAGATGTTGTTACTAGGATAAAGCTCTTACAAATTTCACCTTGTCTTACACTGTTTTATTTTAAACTTAACTGAGGTTTTGAAATAACACGTCAATTTATGATATTAATGTTTGATTGATAAATCCATGTATATGAGACCAATTGATGCATTATTTCTGTTAAAACAGTGTAAGACACGGTGAAATTCCGATTCTTAATCCTAATCCCTGATAATTCCGAATCTAATTCCAATTCCCGTCTTCGAATTCGTCCGCGAAATCTTTAGATATATTCCGTTTAAATTTACGATTCGCTTTATTCTCGATATTCATGTATTTTTTTTATCACTAAGTTGGCAAATAAGCACACTGCCCACCTGATGGTAAGTGGCAAAAGTCTGGGTATAGTACATGTGGTTCCTGTGAGATTCGCAGCAAATCTGCCAGCCCGACAAGAACTACCAGTGTACGTTGACAACTTGTGACGTAAGATGTAAAGTCACGGTACCCAGTAGCAGATGGAATGGAATGTAGAGGACTTGTCAATAGAAAAAAAACCGCACGTTAAGAGATTTATTCAATTAATTTGTTCTGTGACTCGACATAAATTATATCATGAATAAGCAACGTATTATGTTCCTTGTAGGCGTGCAATTCCTGTAATATTTGCAAATCTAGCAAATATTACAGGAACTGCATGTACAGTCAACAGCACATCAGGCTACCACAAAATGATATTTTTTCAATCAACTTTGAGCTTCACTTCAAACAGTTTAGGACTCAAAATCTATTTGAGTAATATGAAAGTTTTGTATAGTCTCGCGTCCTATTGGTTGCTCTATAGGCAACCGTATTCACTAACCACCAGGTTGCCAGCCTGCTTGTCTGCTAATTTAGCTGTATAAAATATCTATCAAGCTATTAAAATATTTTTTTCTTAAATGCAATGATTAATGCACAGTGTTTAAATCAGAGATGTAAATATAGTGAGAGCCCTACAATAAACTTGGCTTGGCAGGGGGCAAACATGCATGCGGGTCGCCTGATGGTAAGCGATCACCGCTACCTATAGACGTCCGCGACACCCTGGGATATCACTGGCGCGTTGCAGACCCTGTAGAAATCTCTTCACGACTTTTTTTTAAAGAACCCCATGCTGTAGTCTTTTTGTAAAACCTCAGAAGAGAGCTTGCTTCACAATCTTATTGTATGTGTGAGAAGGTGTCCTGAGAACTATACGGTCCGTGTCCATTCTGGTGCCAAGGTGTGTGGATGAATTCACCTCCGATTGCGAGCGGTGCGATGGTAGAATGCTGCTGTTGGAGTCATGTCAAACAGTTCCTGTGAACACATTCTACTATACAAACGTTAGAACACGCACAATGAGGCAAAGTGCCTCCTTAGGCTTAGGGGTTCGATATCATTTTCAACATACAACATACCGGCTTCAAAAAAGTAGAGGCTCGTTTATGGGGAAATTTATAACCTTTTATAATAAGCTTCCACAAAGTGTTACTAACTTGCAGTTTCATAAGTTTAAAGCGCATGTAAAAAAGACTCCTAAGGGTAAAGGTTACTATAAAATCAACGATTATTTGAATGATGCCAATGCCTGGTGTTAATTTGCAGATTATGAATCGTGTTGTTATGTATAACTATTTATTTAAACAAATATTGTTTTTAGTAATGCCATAGTAAGAAGAGAACTGACGCATCTAATCTTGTAATGGAAGTTGAGCTCAAACTTCTGCTGTGAGGTCAGCTTCCAATTGACGACTCTGTAACAATACGGCGAGAAAAAAATAGCCCTTGCTGGTTTTCTTGCTGGTTCTTTCCAGTACAAGGTCTCCCGCCGTAGACTTGTGAACCAATGGCGTAGCTGCTTTGATGTTCAAAAGGGATTGTAACAATCCAATTTGAATAAAAGATATTGAATTTGAATTTATGAGATTGGGATCGCCTACAATTCGCGCATACAATTGTCAAAACTAGTACCACAAATAACATGAACATAGCTCAAACGGTTATATCGATATTAACATCTAATAACCTTTTCTGACTGGCGTTTCTATGACTGACTAATTGACATGATTACTATAAGAAGACAAAAAACCTAACTCACTTCCAGACGACTTTGAAAGTTCAAATTTGGCATCCAGCTAGGTATTTGTGTGTGAACAAAGGAAAAAAATTAGAAAACTGTGATATATTTTTGCATCTCGATTTTATTCAGTAACACTTAGCGCCTTTCAAAATTATAAGAGCAAAAATTTCTTCTAAGGGGAAAAAGAGCAAAAGTTTCTTGATGAGACGTTGTTTATATAACTCTTTATAGCTACAAAATAATCTACTCGAACACTAAATAATAATAAAATTTACAAAAACTAATAATAACCCACTAATAAAATGAAAATGGGAGCAAAGTTTAATATTATGGATAATTATGATGTAGCCACATGTCGACTTCACCATGTCGTCAGGGTAGATGTATGAAAAAAAAATATTGCTTTTATAGAAGCTCATTCATATAATAAACAGAAAGAAAAAAAATCGGTTTTCGAATAAATATAAAATTAACCAAGATATTAAAGATTGTTCTCCATCTCTTTCTAGTAAAACGGCAATTTACATGGAGTTTATATGGCCGTACTCAACAATGACGTCACGGTTGATGTCGGATCTCTCTGTCTAATCGCTTCCAAATTTACAGCTTAAAATGCTTGTATCTAATGTATTTCTAAGCCGATTTTAATTCTTATTTCACTTGATTGCATCTTTTCCTACGATATTTTAATATTTTATGACGAGACGTGAAAATTAGAATTCAATCATCATCTCAGAGATCTTAAACGGGTGCCAAGTACCACAGACATTCCTGAAATGAAATTTATTTATAAACATTACTTACACAAAGCAAATAACTTATGATCTGTTGAACCTCACAAGCTGACACGTCAACTCCATACATATTGTCATGTTAATTTAAATCCACGAGTATTTGGCAAACATCGCCGCAGCTTGTAGTAAGTCAAACTTCAACATAACAAGCAAGCCGGCATCGTATTAAAGCAAAACAAGATTTCGCATAACAATGTAAGTGCTAGTTATCGCCAAGGAGGCGAGGTTTTCCTTTAAGCAATTTCCTCGAGGAAAGGCACTTAAGTCAATAATTCTGGCATACGGGAAGCTAGAGCAAGGGGTACGTAAGGATCTTGAATTCTTCGGGATAAATTGAAACGTTTTAAGTAATCGAATTATTTCACAACATTGCGTCTATATTGTTATGTTTATTTTTTTAACAAGCGTAGGTACTTCCGTTTGAGTGCATAATCCTTTAGAACTGTACAGTTTGCAATATGAATAAAATGTTAAAGAAAAAATTTCTAAGCGGTATGTCTAAATTTGTTGGATTTTGTTGCGTAGTTAAGTTAGCTAACAGTGAATACAGACAACTTTGACTAAACAGAGTACAAAAGAGATCAATACAGTTAAAATTTCGTCGGGGCTGGTAAGAGCTCGGTGGCCATGTGGTCAAGGCTTCAGCACGGTACATTGAAGACGCGGCTGCGATGCCCGCCCAAAACGATTTTTTTTTTATTCATTTAAACCAGGCCTAAGATGATGCTGTCTCTATTATCTACGTATATTAACAAAAGTGAAAGCGCAGTAGGTTTAAACCAAGCCTAACTTTAGACCAGGTTTTGTAAAAAGACCGCTGGTGTTCAAAGGGGCAATAATCGCTCAGCTTAAGAACGGTTTGGACCAAAACAAAATCGTTACCGTTCCCATATGTTTGACATCTGACAGCTGTCAAGGTATTGTCAAAATGTATGGGAACAGAAACGTTTCTGATTCACTTCAGTGCAAACGTATCGAAAATTTCACAGCACTTCTCGACAGTGGCATTTTCAAGACATTTGCATGATAACATTAAAGGCATCCCAGAAATGCTAGGAACCATCATTGCGACTCAACGTCGGTGGCGCTGTGGACTCGACACTTGCCTTCCAATCGGGAGGTTTGGGGTTCGAGACCGCCATGTACCAATGTGTTTTCCGTTTCGAATTTAATATGTACATTTGTCTGACGCTCCTACGGTGAAGGAAAACATGGTGAGACAACCTGCATACATCTGCGAAGAAATTCAATGGTGTATGTGAAGTCGGTTGACTAAGGCCTAATCACCCTAACCTAGGATAGGCTCGAGCCCCTCGGCGGGGATGTATGTATGATGATCATTACGACATTGAGTAGTTTGCATGACTTAATTAGGTAGTTTCAATTTCAACGATGTAACGGTGAAGATTTTTCCGTATATTTACTAAACCTGGACACAATGGATTGAAGTGAATGCCAAAATTTTGCTCTACCGAAGTAAAGTGAGCAAAGCAATTCTTTTTGTTCTGTTTCGTACACTGTGTAACATGACAAAGGGTTTGTTCACATGTAAAATGAAATAAACTGAAGCTGCCGTTTTTTCAATAACAACATATCTGTGGGCCTTTTAGTTGGACGCGGTGAAATAAAAAAATATATTCGATAAGTTGTGAATTATGGCCTCAGCGTTTTTCATACGGTCGTGTTTCAGTAAAGCCGTCAATTCAACTGTAACGTGCTGATATGAAGGACCAAACGTTATTTTGGGTCCTTGCAGGCGATGTTAGGATTAGGTTGAAAAAAAAAGGTTAAAAAGAGTAACCGGTCAAGTGCGAGTCGGACTCGCGCAACGAGGGTTCCGTACAAACTTCTATATATTACTAACTATGTATATATTTCCAGTTTTCAGATTATTTCCTCAATATGTGCTATAAGACCTTGCTTCTTGTCAAATTTCATGATTCTAGGTCAACGGCAAGTACTCTCTAAAGTTTGATTCCCTTGATAGTGTCGAAATATTCGTTTTTCGCGGCATAAACGGCCGTATCTTTTTTTCACAGCTTCAAGGGACTGTAGTGTAGACCTAAATATAATGGTTTTAATTTCAACTCAATACCTCCACGCGTTCCCGAGATAAACGGTCTTGACAGAGACGGACGGACAACAAAGTGGTCCTTTAAGAGTTCCGTTTTTTCCTTTTGAGGTTCGAAACCCTAAAAATTGCTAAGTGCGAGTCGGACTCGCTCATAGAACTCGGGAAGGAGGGACAATCATATTATTTTTGTTACAAAAAGGACAACGGTTTTATTGTTCTTAGCTACGACGTTGGATTTTAGTAAATAGCCCAGTATTATAAAATCAATTAAAATGTACTAAATTAAATTCTAATAGCAATGTTTTCGTTCGTGAACGAGGCGAAGCGAAAAATGAAGCTACGCAATAACCAACCATATTGCAACGCAATAGGCAACCTAGGTGTAAGCGAAGATTTTTTGTAGAAGTCCGGCCTTCTAAATGATAAAACTACAGGAGCAAGTAACTAACAAACTGATAACCTTGACAACACCCCAATTTACTCGTGTTAGTTACCATTGTTAAATCAATAAGTACTCTGAGTTGCTTGTTCTGCAATCGCTTTCTAATGTTCAAAGTATTATAAAGTTTTAGTGAATATGTTTTAAAGATATAAATAATAATAGAGCTAGAATAAGTGATATTTTTGATAAAGTAATAGATGTTTGTGATATAACGTAGCTTAATGACATAAAAACGTGTCAATAATGTCTAACAAAACATATACTGACTTACTTTGTGAAACATCCGAGCTCATTGTTGAAGCGACTCAAGCAGACGAAGCAGTATTCGAGGCCGGCGCAGCTGACAAGTCAGCACTACAGCCAATCCTATCGGAGTTGAGAATACGCTATACAATTCTGCTTTCAAAGCTCGATAGGGTGTACGACCAATTGCTGCAGCCGCAAAAGCGCTTGATTATCAAAAGGTTGTTAGAGGCGTGTATAGGGAGATTGATTGAAATTAAGCATGACTTGATAGAAATTAATGTTTCTGATTACACTTACGATGATGATGAGGTAAGTGGTAAAATCTAAAGTAATTTATAGTGCCGGTTTTTCATACTGTGAAAATTGCTGACACTTTCACCAGTTCCTATATTCCAACTTCCAGCTTCATCTATTTGCACTTTTTTTTTCACCAAAAACAAAGCTGAAGAAAAGTGAATTATTTAAGTTTTTTACGGTGATAAATTAATGTATGTTTTCTTCACTTTGATAAATATTACGTTCTTATTATGTAGATAGCAATCTCTATCTCACCTGTTGGTAAATGCAAGTGGAGTTCAAATGTTATAGCTAGTGCAGGAAAAAAAAATGCAAGCTACTTCATTACGCCTTTTGTAAATGTCCCAGGGTTAGTTGCAGTGAACACGTGTACTGGCATAGAGTTGCTGTGTGATATCGAAATAAGATGCCTGATTATTAAGTTCACATATTGTTTTACGCCACAGGTGTTTTTATACTCTGCACTGAAGTTGTTTTAAAATAGTATTTTAATTTCTTTTCTAATACCTTCTTTAGTCTCTTGTTAAGTTGCAAGTGACTCCCTATGAAGCAGAGCCTTGCATCCCGCAATATTTCATTCGGGAACGGGAGCACGAAGTTCGGAGTCGGCGACAGTTCATAATCGATATTTTGACCAAACTCGGCCATGAACCTCCAAAGCCTCAGCCTTTGGTGTTGACTGAGCAGCAAGCTGTGCTTATAATCCAGAGCCATGAGAGAGCGCGACAAGGGAGACTGAGGTGAGAAGCAGAGATGATAAAAATATCAATAGGTAACAGCAACCGTTAAAATGTCTTCGATGAGGTGTCACTAAAGTTTTTTTATGATACAGGCAATATAACATTCTACAGAATTCCTATATTGCTGAGTATTATAGGATTATGATATAGGTTTTACTTTAGGTATTTAATTTAAATAGTTGAGCTTGCCCCAATTTCGGGAAGTGGAATTTGACAAATTTACGCACATATAAATCTTACTTTCGCAGGGAAACAAAACGAAGGAGTCACCTTCCAAAATATTGTTGACATTTCAGCTGAAAGAGTGAGTGTAATGTAAGTTACAGCTTTTATTTCACAGAGGGCAGTTTATGAAAGAGATACGCCTTCTCAAAGAAAAGGGCAGAGATCAGAAAGGTGAAATGTCAGCAACTGCAGCAACGGCTATCCAAAGGGTATGGCGAGGTTTCATAGCGCGCAGAGAAACCAAGAAGAGAAAGCGGCAAGAGCAGCTGCTTATTGGGATGGAACTACCTGCGTACACGGAGTCGATTGCCTTAAAGAAAGCGGAGGAAGTAAGTTGTGTTAAAAGTAAGATGTGTGGAAATTTATTAAAGTATAAACCTAATAATATAGTCTTGTTTATCTATTTTATCTTATCAAAATCTTGTTAAAAAATTTTGAGTAGTTGAGAATAATTCTGTTATAATTGATGGTGTCAGGCGTTATTTTTCGGAAGTCCATTACTAATTGTTAAGGAGTAGGTATATAGCAAAACTTCCGATAAAAATGTCGGTAGTTGGTACTAACTACGCAGGCCAATGGTGCACCGCCCGCCCTCCCTCAATCGCATGCGACAAAGGAATATCAATAATTAGTACCACCATCATCAGGATGTTGTCGCCTTCGCTGCGCTCGGACGACATCCTGATGATGCCACGTGGAGTGGCGAAACGCGTCGAATTTAAGTATTTGCATGTTGGTGTGGTACTAATTATTGATATTCCTTTGTCGCATGCGATTGAGGGAGGGCGGGCGGTGCACCATTGGCCTGCGTAGTTAGTACCAACTACCGACATTTTTATCGGAAGTTTTGCTATATACCTACTCCTTAACAATTAATAATTCTGTTCTAAAGGAATATTTTTGTTCAATTGGCCTTGAGCTCTATTATCTGTAAAGATTTTGGTTTTAGAATCGGATCGGATCAATCGGATTTTAATTCTATGTTTTGACGTTAAATTTTAATAATTGGCAAAATTTTATAATTTCTTTTGAGTAGTTTTGTAACGAATGTTGTCCGCCTGTGAGTTTTAAATTTAAATTTCACGCAGGTGAAAGAGTATCGCCGTAATTTGCAAAAGGAGAGAGAAGAAGAATATAAGAAAGCACTAGACAGTATAGAAAAGCAGCTTCGAGCTAAGCATGGATCTAAAATCAACGAGCAAATCGGTGATGAGCTCCGCCGATGGATATATGAATACTATGAAAGGACTGAGGTTCTTCCAGAAATCCCTTCTGAAGAGAGCGGTGGTAGTCGAGCTATGTATAGTCGTCAAGGTAAATCATTATGACTGCCTAACATAAGCAAAAACACAAGTGAAATGAATCAGATTTAATGGAAATAATATATGGCCGTAGAGAAATTCCTCAAAAACAAATTGTTGGGATTTTTGTAATAAACATAAAACTTTTATAAATTAAAAACGTTGTTTTGTCTATGAAACACTTTTTTTAAAGATCATTATTACGATATATTGAACTGTGATTGTTATCATTAAATAAATCTTTAACAGCTGACATTATATCTTCACTCGTTCAGTTACACAATCTTTAAACTAATATTAATTAACAAATATTAACATATTAAAAAAGCTTTTGTTACCATAATTTAATCTTTTAAGGCACTGGAATCGATAGTGAACTTAGTAAAATGTCTCCTGTATCATCTAAGGAGTCCAAAAGAAGTAAAGATAGCAAAGATAAGAAAAGCAGTAAGAATGGTGATAATAACAAACCTAAAGATGAACCAGAAGATATTAATATCTATAAGTGTAATAATTCAGCTTTCTTGCAGGATATTGTTAACGCTAATGAAGAGTCAGTATTATAATATTTTCTGTTATTATCTTAGTAAAATATGACATTCATAAATAATGTTTTTTGTAGGTTTGAGGACATTTGGAAATTTAAAGACGATATTGATAATCCGCATGAAAGGTATTATAAAGATATGATAGAGAGAGACAAAATGGTAAAAATTGAACAAGAAATACGAAACATTGTAGATGAATTAATGAGAAATGAATTGGAATTGTTACAAACTGCATATATCAAAGATATGGCACAGAAGGGGAAAAAAGTTAAGAAACCACAAAAGAAAGTATGTAATTTTTTTCAAATGTTTTACTTAATATGATGTTTATAAAATTTTTAATATTATTTTATCTGTGAATTTAATTTTATAAGGTAAGACGTGGCGGAAAGAAAAGCAAAAAGAAGAAGGAAAAGGATCTTACACCGGATAGAACTACCGAATCTCTTTTTGAAGAACTTGTTTCCAATGGAATTATTAAGCCCTATCCAATAGTAAAAATAGATGACTTTATTGGGGAAAAAGGTTACCTTGGAGCTCATCTAAGAAGTGAAGGTCAAGAACCGACTCCGTGTCTTGGAGATATCAGACAGCTTATAAAAGAGTTCTGTATTCTACCACTAGGATCTGAACATGTTCGTATGAATGCACCTTTGATTAGATCTGTTCTTATTTCAGGTAAATGTTACCTTATGAGTGTTATGATTGATGAACTCATTGAAATTTGATGATGATACACATTCACAAACATATACATACACATAATATTTTTTTAGTTTTAACCACTATGTCGATATCGACATTCAAAGTCTACACAAGCTTTATATTTTAAAATATACAGGTGCCGCAGGTAGTGGTAAAAAAATGCTGCTACACGCAATCTGCAGCGAAACTGGAGCGACACTTTTTGATTTAACGCCAGCGAATATAGTTGGAAAGTATCCGGGTAAGACCGGATTGATTATGCTGATACATCTAGTGATGAAAGTTTCAAGACTTTTGCAGCCTTCAGTCATCTGGATGGACGACGCAGATAAGCCATTTGTAAAGAAAATACCAAAGACTGACAAAACCGATCCAAAGCGACTGAAAAAGGATCTCGTCAAAATTATAAAAGGTATAAATGTATCTTAGAATACAATATTACAATTTACTATATTTCAGCGATTTTTATTAAGTAGTAAAATTGTTTACTTGTAGGTATTTATCCCGAAGACCGTGTTTTATTTCTTGGAACATCAAAAGCTCCATGGGAAGCCGAACAAAAGCTTCTCTTTCAGTGTTACAATAAAATCATACAAATACCTCGAGCCGATTATGGAAGTATCTCGCTCATGTGGAGGACTAGGCTTCACAAGGCTGGAGCTCTTTCTCCCAGATTAGACGTCTCTTGTTTATCCAGGGTATCAGATTCTTATACTATCGGTTGGTATTCAATTACTTTAAAAATATTCTTTTTCTTCATGTCTATTACAGCGCACAACACCATAGATTGCAATAAATCGATATAGAGAAATGAAGAAATGGTTAGTAAATTGCAAAATTATAATGTTGTGATGTTTATTAATTCTAGGTACATTATTGGCTGCATTGGACGACGTGTTGACGACCAAAAGACGTTTACAACTACGTGTTCGCGCTCTATCAGCACAAGAAGTAGCAGTTAAGCTTAGTTACAGGGAACCAGTTTATGCTGAGCAGGTGTGTAAACATTAAACTTCAGATGCAATGTCAACTTGCTTGCTGTTCGAATCGAACGATGTATATGAAGTAGATTAGTCAATTCTACCGGATATCTGCATTCAAACAAATATAAATTTAAAAATAATAAGTGTCAAATGTCTGTTCATTATAGTTTTTTCTTATGCACTTTAATGTACACTAGACTATATCTCTAAAAGAGACTTTTCCAAGTCATTCTTGGTATAAGAACCAATTCAATTACGAGGTGTAAACAAAAAATCTCTCTACACAAATAAATAAAATTGAAGTGTCCGTTTGTAATGTACAAAATAACAAGTTTTTATTAAATGGGCATGAATGTATATCGGGTACCAATAACAAAGACACAATTTAAAAAAATGTTTGTCTGTCTGTCTGTTTGTTCCGCTAATCTCCGGAACGACTGGACCGATTTTGACGGGACTTTTACTAATAGATAGCTAAATATATAAGGTACAACAAAGACTACTTTTTATCAAGATCTTAAAAAGGAGACAGATCACCCTCCATAGAACCTTGGGCCTAGGGTGTAACACAATGAAAGTGGTATTATTTGAAAGGTAGTAGGACATTAAACGGTTTCTGAAAATTTGGCCAACATTGGCAATCTCAGATCTGAGAAATTAAAGATTATAAAAAGTGGGGTTATGAAAATCAGATGTCGAAACAGAGCGCTTTTTCAGGGAATAACATTATAAAGTGATATATTTTTATCACATTAAAGCATTTTTATGTTTCTAAAGATTAGTTAAAATAGTTTAGAAGGCTGGACTTACATTTTTGTAGGTCCATGCTTACAGGTTGAGGTGCACGCCAATGACGAAACACAGTCAATATGGCATCATTATCTAAAACTCTGTTGCCTATTGCGTTACAGCGATCTAACGTTATATTGCAATTTATACAACTATTCATGGTGTGGTGTCCAATCGAAAGGCCGAGCGGGAAGTCCAGGAAAAAGATTGCCAAAGTCAATCGTGTGTAAGCGGGTTTTCGGTGTCCGGTGTGAAACCAAAGGTCATACAAGAAAAATAAGATCACTGAAGTCCGTATTGAATAGCAAAGGTCGTAGAAAAATCGAATAACAATAAGAGCACACTCAAAACTTAGCGAACGAAACGAAGCAAACGAGTCGAGTGACATCCGACATTTTCTTTTTTTTTTCACAGCGCTGACCCCAAAGTATTCAAGAAAAAAGATATGAATAATCGATTACAGATAGATATTCATTTTATGGAACTCTTCTTCATTGTTTAGGACAAGATAGATTATAATTATTGATGTTTAATGTGCGTGAGGGTATGGCAAAAATATTATTTATAGTTCACCTGAAGTAAAACTATTATCACGGGAAATAAAATGTAATCGATTTCAGCATGTTATTCGATTCATTCGTTAATAACTTTAAACCTGATTTTCTCTTTTCTGAGATTGCGGATAAGGCTGATTTTTTCTAACATATAACTACTATGCATAAAGAGTTAAAATAAAGAATATTTTATGTTGTTACATTTTAGCCCATGATGAACCGTCTCCTTTGCCTACAAAAATCAAAATGCTGCCAAAAGTTACTATTCCACGCGAACAAAGTCGCGGGCACAGCTAGTTGCTAATAAATTAGTACCAACGTTATTTCTCACCTAATATGGCTTGAACAATATTGCCTTTTTTGCGTTGTAATAATATTGATTATGACTAGAAATTTCAGTTTAGTAAAATGCTCGCTTCATTTGTGTAGGAAGCAGCAGCCGAAACGTGGTGGTACAAAACACCAATGGAGAAAAAGCGACAGAAAATGATACAGAAGATGCAAGAAATGCAACAAGAAGCAGAGGAAAATGCAGCAAAATAATTAGTCATTCTACGTATTGGATTAAAAAATAAATTATCAATTATTGACTGCACTGACTCATGGTCCACGATTTTGTTTATACATCTGCTATCTTTTGGATTTTATTCCTTATCTTGAAAAACCCACCAAGTGCGTGTCGTATTCGCGCACGAACGGTTCCGTATTTTATTCTGTTTCTAGTATTTATTTTTATAGCGGCATCAGAAGTACATCATCAGTAAAAATTTCAACTCTCTAGCTATCACGATTTACGAGATACAGCCTGGTGACATATAGACGGACGGACATACGGACGGACAGATAGACGGACAGCGGAGTCTTATGAATAGGGCTTCTGTTTTACCCTTTGGGTACGGAACCCTAAAAATCTCGCGTCACGATGTTTATTCGGGATAATACTCCGAAACTAATAGTCCGATTTTTATGAAATTTGGCTTACGTTACTTAAGTTTTGATCTAGATTCTTTATATTTATTATTGCGAATTAAATTGTTTGTAATTGTTCGCTTGTTCCATAATCTTCATATAGGTGGCGGTGTGAGTTAATTTATCGATACAACACTGGACAATATATGTTGGGTAACCTTCCAGTAGATGGGATTGTGTTTCGATTTCTTTAAGCTACAGTCTACTCCCCTTTTATATATAATGTCCTCCTAACCGATATTCGGTCACGGCGCACACTGGGGTGAGGTATATGGAGACAATGCGCAAAAGTCGTATTTAATAGAATAATGACTTTTATTCTTGTTATAACATGTCAATGACCTCCGGATTAAAAGTTTTCGCTTTAATTTAAGTAATTTACGCATCTGGCTTATGATCGAGTCCGATTATATTAATAATCGATTTATAATGTTCGTTAGATTTTTAGTTCTTTAAGTTTTTCTACTAAAACGTTCACTGTTACATCTAAAATCCTTATTCCTGGCCTTCTACTCTTCCTTGGCCGATTGGTAATATTGCCTGGTTAATGATATCAAGGTCATAAATTAATATTTTATAGACAGTTGGAATCCTTGCTATTTATACAGATTTACGTATAGAGAAGCTGTGTCTCGAGGAAATAATTGGAAGTTATTGGCATTTATTTAAAATCCACTCGTTAGAGTCTTTAGTCCTTACTAATATTACAAACGCGAAAGATTGCGAGTTTGGATGGATGTATGGATGTTTGTTACTCTTTCACGCAGAAATTACCTACTGAATGGATTTGGATGAAATTTTGTAGGTAGATGGATTACGAGAGAGATTAACATATCGGCTACTTATTATCCCGGAAAAGTAAGTAGTTCCCGCGGGAAGTAGATTAACAGTTTTTCCTTTGAACTTAATAAAGGTGAAACATAGTTCGCGGGCACAGCTAGTATTACATAAAACCGTTTTATAAGTTGTAAGCACGGGTTGTATGTTGTATTGGTTCTGCAGACTTGACAATATTTTGGAAAAAGTACGTGCGATATTTGCCGTCATTGCAATTGCCAAACGCCATTTACAACTCTCGCTTCATTGATAAATTGTCAGATTCAAAAAATCTTTCTTTGCAACTATTGTGGAGTTTTAGGTTGGCACTTTTGATAGTTTAAAAAAAATATTATAATTTTTATGGGGAGATATGAGACACGTTGTATATGCTCGAAGAGTGCATTTTTTATAATGTGGTAGCAATTGGCTGTATCACAAGTTACATAATTCAAGTTATAAATAAATTAAAAAACATAGGAGCAGCGGCCAAAAATGAATTTTCATACTTACTTTCCTGGCCTAGGCCGGTAAAGTAATGCATGAGTCAAGAATTACAAACTTTGTGTCTTCTTTTTACTACAATAATGCCTACATTTCCGAGCATGTTTGAGAAAATTTAATTATTGTAAATGCACACGATGAACTTTAGAGCGCTATAATAGCAAAACGGTAGCCTTATAATAGATATGTTCGGTGCTAACTGACGTAAACTATGTTGGAAATTGATAATTTGTCACATTTTTTGTAAATTACCTACATTTTTAAAATCCTATTTTGCGCATCGCCTTCATATACCTAGCCCCAGTGTGCGGTGGCCAATCTCCACAGAGACTAGCCATCTGCGCAGGAGATATTATAGTGCACAAGTGACTGCGTAAACGCAAGCACTCTCTGTTCCTTCACTCGCCTAGTCCGATGGGACGCTTAGCCGACACGAATACACGATCGGGGCGAGATCAGGCGCAGGACCCACTGTTTAACGTGCCTTCCGAAGCACGGAGGAGCTTGAGATTTTTCTTATTTTGGTCACCTATCCTAGGACTGACCACAGCGAACGTTGCTTAACCTTAGCAATCGTTCGCTGAGCGCACGCGCCAATGCGCCACCAAGCTCCCCCTTTTATATATATGTTTATGTTTACGACATTTATGTGTTGAGTTGTGATCTCATGTCACAGTATTTGTTATTGAACTCCTTCAAATCAGCTGGACTGATTTTTATGATTTTTTGTGTATATTTGGTAGGTCTGAGAAAAGGTCGTAGGCTATTTTTTATACCTCTATGTGATAAAGGTGGCTCTCTCTAGATTTTTTGGCCAATTATTATAACGAATTATTATGTCCCCACCGAGGGGCTCGAGCCTACCCTAAGTTAGGGTGTTTAGGCCTAAGTCAATCACACTGGCCCAGTGCGGATTGGTCGACTTCACATACACCTTTGAATTTGTTCGCAGATGTATGCAGGTTCACGATGTTTTCCTTCATCGTAGGAGCGTCAGACAAATGTACATATGAAATTCAAAAAACGAAAAACACATTGGTACATGGAGGTCTCGAACCCCGGACCTCCCGATCGGAAGGTTAGTGCCGAGTCCACAGCGCTCCTGATGCTCCTTGATTACAATTAATAATCCTTTATTCTATATAATATTATTCAATTTAAGTATTCGCTACTGGGTTGGGGGTATTTTAATCCGGTTATTCGCTAGGTCGCCGCGCGATTTAGGTATCTGTTCTATTTAAAAGCTTATCCTAACTCCTTTTCGCACCGCCAGCTTCGAAACTATGAGCTCTATACATTTGTACCCTTTGTGACTTAAGGATTTCGAAATTCAAACTGTGAAGTAGGGGTGACAGCGTACAAGAAACGTAGACAAAATAAAGCTTACTCAATATATGAAATCAATAAAATAATAAAAGATAGTTTGTGTAAAAGCCAAAAAGGATAATATAGCGCTGTATTTAAAAATATATATAAAAGTAGTATAATTAATTTTTATTTGCTTTTAATGTATCTAAGTATGCTACGTTACAGTTTATTTATGTTAACCCATGCTACTGTAACATATATGTACAAATGGACACATTAAAAACTACTTCAAGATAATCTATAAAAATTCAGTGTGAAAATGTGTCTTGACCACTTTTAATATTTTATTTTAAATAAACTAAAGTATATATAGGTAATTAACAAAATAAAGTCAATAAATAAAAAAAACGTATAATATAGAAAACAGCAATATAGCTTTCCATAATATAAACCGACTCATATACATAATAAAATATGGAACTGAATAATGCAGACATTTCTTTAAAATACTTGGATTTTTGTGTGTTCCTTTTTAATGACTTTGTGTCATAGTCATAGTCATAGTCATAGTCATAAACTTTATTGCATCATATTGGTGTACATTTAGGTGTTAAGTATTATAAATATAGATCGCAATATGAACCCTGCAAGGGCGTTGCAACTCTTAAAAAACTATCTTTGAAATTTTTATTAACTAACATTACTAGATTATACTAAACTCTATACATTAATAAAGTAAGATCTAACTTAAAAATTCTTTTATGTTATAAAAACATTTTTCGACCAACAAATCTTTCAATTTTTTATAGAAACATCTATCATTTTTAATTATTTTTATATAATTGGGTACTTTATTATAAATTTTTATTGACATATGGTAGGTCCCAGAACTGACCATTCGCAATCTAGTAAAAGGTAGGGTTAATTTATTTCTATTTCGTAAGTTACATGTTAAGGAACTAAGGTTATCATCTCTTTGTTCATATGCAAAGCTATTCCTACGCACTAATTTACAAATCTCTAAAATGTATAATGAAGTAAGTGTGAGTATCTTATATTTCCTGAAGTAAGGTCTACAACTCTCGGTATCTGTAATGTTTGCCAAGATACGTATTAACTTCTTTTGCAAGATGAAAAGCTTTATAAGGTCTGTGCTATTGCCCCATAGGGCGATTCCATAGCTTAGCCAAGCATTGGCATAAGCGTAATAGTCGGTCATAGCTGATTTTAGGTCCGTGCTTTTCTTTAATTCAAAAAGTGCGTAAGCGAATTTGGACAGCTTTGATGCCATTTTATCAACGTGCGGTTTCCAGCTTAAACCACTATCAATTTCTACTCCTAACAAGACACACGATGGTACAAAATCTATCGTATTTTTTTGGAATATGAGCCGAGTTTCTAGTGGTTTCTTCTGCGTGGGCTTAAATTGGACCAATTTCGTTTTAGCTACATTAATTTCTAAATTGTGCTGTTTTAACCAATTTGTTACATTCAATAAATTCTGTTTGGATGTCACTTCAAATTCAATACTATTTTTACATGGAAATACAATTGATATATCATCTGCATATATAATGTTTTTACAATTTAGGCAGTTTGATAAATCGTTAATATAAATCAAGAATAAAATGCATCCAAGTACACTTCCCTGAGGAATTGATTGTATCACTTTCTCTTTTTCAGACATTATTGAATTCATAGTATTTTTTTCGAGGTCATAAAAGTCCATGTGCACGTATTGTTCTCTGTTTTTTAAATAAGACCTAAACCACTGATGTACATCGCCGCGAACCCCTATTGATTGTAATTTCTCCAAAAGGATTTTATGAGACACCCTATCATATGCCTTGCTCATATCAAGCATAATCCCTATGGCATATTGTTGGTTATTTATTATATTAAGTACTTCATTCATAAATTCACATAGGGCGGAAATAGTAGATCTGCTTTTCCGGAATCCGTGTTGATTATGGCTGAAAATGTTATATTTTTCACAGAAGGAAGTTAAGCGCGCAGCCATAGCAGACTCAAAGATCTTAGCAAATGTTGACAACAAAGCAATAGGTCGAAGCTCATGGAGTTCTTTTGCATTACTTTTCTTAGGAATAGGTTTTATGACTGTAATTTTTAATAAATTGGGGAAAGTTGCTTCAGTGAAAGATTGGTTTATTAAATAGGTTAAGGGCTTTACAAGTTCTTCTTTGCAGTATTTGACAAGTATCGGTGGGAAGTCGTCTGCACCAAAACTGGTTTTACTTTTTAATGTTTTTATAAGTTTAAGGACTTCGAGGTCAGAAAAGGGTGATAAATACATACTATTATCATTGTACGTTTTTATTTCCGGTATGTTATGATTACCTTTGCCTCCAACTGACACGAAATATTTATTTATTTTACTTGTGATTGCAGCGGGATCAGTTATATCACCCATGCTAGATTTTAAGACGAAATTTTTATGAGGTTTTTTAGCTTTTTTATTTGTACGTTCTTTAATTATTTCCCACATAGATTTGGAAAAAAAAAATTATATTGACTTGTCATTTTACATTAAATAAAATATACACACACTTTGACATTGAGACATTCTGCGAAAGGGACGTTTCTACGCGTAAACCACTAAAATACCTAATTTTCCCAAAATTTTTTTGGGAAAATTTTGAACACAATAAATGACACCTTTTGAATACAATAAAATTGGTTGTCATTATTGAAATACATGAAATAAAATCATGATGCATGATGCCGTATCATTTTTTACTTTGAAATGGTTGAAGGTAATAATGTAATACAGACGAAAAGAAATTACATTAGAAGAAATAAGTAGGACTATAAATGGACTGATATACTGATATATGAATTAATAATTATATTATAAAAGAGACTGAGAAGATTATTATTGTTTTACTGTAAATAATATTCATCGCTAAAAACGACCAATGGATTACAGACAACAATAAAATCGCAACAGTCATGTTTTCATAATAACATCACCGGCGGCATAATAAATTGTAAAACTTCGAAAAACATTATAGAAGTGCTCCCTAAGTATCTTCATCCCTGAAACTTGTAATACTTACGAGAAATCTTCGGCGTGAAGGGGACAAGGCGGGACATCTGCACGTTCCCACAAACTTATGGGCGATATTAAAGCCAGTACCCGTCTGTAACACGTCTTAAGATTTTTCCTAGAATCTTGAAGGGTTTCAGAGGATTTTGGTGAATCAAGGTTTTTTATCAAGATAAGAATATTATTTGTTAAGTCTTCAAAGAACTGTGTTTGTTGATTTAATGCGATTGCTTTTATTGTGTTATTTAAAATAAAAAAAAACGATTATTTACGCCTTTATTCAAGAGTAGAGATGAGGAGCTATTTAGATAAAGAAAGCTATTTTTTAGCTATAAAGATGAAGAAAAGTGAAGTCTTTGTGCTTAATCGTATAATTCGTGTGGTCGTTAGAAAGTAAAGATCATTAGTGATACAAATTTGAAAATTGGTGAAATCTTAAGCGCAGTTAGCCTGTGCTGCTATATAATAAAAATGGTTACTGTTGAGAGGGGTAAAAATATTATAAAGATAAAAACAATTCAGCTCCACAGAGAATATTCGTTGAGAGGGAGGAAATATCTTCTGCGTGAACACCGATTGAATATAGCATCGTTTCCAGTGTACCTGCTGTGATGCTACGTTTGATTAATTACGAATAGTGTAACCATTTCGATTTAATTTGATTTTTAATCAACTTCACAAAAAGGAAAAGGTTTTCAATTCGACTGAATGTTTTTGTTTTTTTTTATGTTTGTTACTTTATAAGTCTGCCATTTATGATATTTTTTGTTTGAGAGGGTATATTTCTTAGCAAAACAGGTAAGATAGAGTTAACCGCGCAGACAACTCTAGTACATAAGCACCTCGTCCACGATAGAATAAAATCACATAGAGCTAGTCACAAAGGGCAATCTGCAAGAGCTTATAACACTATTCAATTTGTAGAAATTCTAAATAGGAACGATTTAATGAGAAAGTCGGAAGCTAGTGATCACACTATACTAAATTGAATCCTAGATTGGACTGCAGTGTTGCCATGTTAGTGGATTTTCCACTAGTTTTGGTATTTTGGAACCCCTAGTTGGTGGGCAAAATTCATTTCTGGTAGCTAGTTTTAGTGGGCATCAAAAGTCAAAAATATAAACATACGAGTATGAACTATATATAGTCTGTCATTCTAAAATGTCACATCCGAGATTATGCCTAATACGAGTTATCAGGAACGGACCATTATTTTCTTCAAATTAATGTTTTATGAAATAAAAACTTGCTAACAATACATGCTAATCGGGTGTTGACATATATTTTTTTATAATAATAATAATAACAATAATAATAATAATTTATTTATTTGCAAGAATACAGTATTTTCAGGTGGTACATTCATCAATTCCGATGCATTCTACCTGCAAGCAGGCGTGCAAACATTAATAAAATTCTCTATAATTATACTACATTATTAAAAATAAACACCTATTGATAGGGTATGTCATATAAATTATAAAATATTTTATATAATATTAAATTGTCAAAAAAAATTGCTAAATAATAATCCATGTCATAGAATATTAATAACCCATGTCATTTAAAAATTAATAATAAAGTCATACATATAATTTATTTTTTATATAAATTTTAACGTAAACAAACAACAATATATTAATACTTAATGGGATATTTATAAAATGTCATTGAAATATTCTTTAATGGTATAGTAACATTTTGTTTTCAGCCATGTAGTCAATATTTTCTTAAAATGTTTACTATTTTCAATAATTTTAATATCGTTAGGCAATTTATTATATATACAGATTAACATATTAAATACATTCACTTTATATAAATAAGTGTGACAAGGAGGTTGATAAATTAAATGTCTATATTGAGTTCTCGTATGCCTATCATTAACATCTACGCGTTTTTTGAAATATTCTGTGTTATTTCTAACAAAGATACAAGCTTCTTTGATATATATACAGGGCAGCGTAAGTATGCCAAACTTCTTAAATAGTGGCTTACAACTATCATCATACCAAGCATTTTGTATCATTCTTAGACATCTCTTCTGTATTCTAAAAACTCTATCTACGTCAGATGAGTTTCCCCAAATTAAGATTCCGTAACTCAGAACGGATGAGACACAGCCATGGTATGCCATTACTGCTGCTTCTGTGGAAACTGTCTGTCTAAGTTTTTTTAAGGCGAATACGAATCTGTCGATCTTTGTACATACCATATCAATATGACTTTTCCAATTTAAGTTTTTATCAATATTCATACTCAAATACTTAAAACATTCAACTAATTCTATGGCAACATTATTTTGTGTTACTTGTATATCTAATGGTTTTGAATTGTAGGATAGAAATTGCATTATTTTAGTTTTTTCTAAGTTAATGTTAAGTTGATTAACTTGTAGCCAGTTGATTACTTTATTTAAAGTTATATTAAGTTTTGCTTCAGCAATCTCTTTATTTTTACATTGAACATTTATGTACCTATAAAAAGAGAATTTTTGTGAGTAAAACTTTTTTGTGTAAAAAGTTTTTAGCTGGTTAAACACTCTTTCAACTTTGGCGTTAGACCATGGCAAGGAAATAATGAAAAAGAATGAAATTTAACAAGGAATTGCAATACAAGAATAAAATAGTTTATGCATAAAAGTCCTAAAAATGAGTTTTTTATGTTTAAGAAAAAAGCCAAAAAAGAGCTAAACACGTTATTTTAGAACTAGCACATTGTTAAAAGAGATGCATTTAACTCTAAAAGAGCTAAGTTAGCAACACGGTGTCTGTAAATTGGAGACAATTTAGAAAGTAGAGCGGTTATTGGGACCCTCCTTGCTTTCCAAATCACATTAAATCTGTTCTAACTGTGATTACACCTTCCTGTTTCCTAATTAGGATCTCTACAAATTTAATAATGTAATAAGCTTTTTAAAGAGATGACCTTAGCTAGAGTAACACTATAGTCTACGTCGACACGCTTGGTCACTCTCAGAAGGCGTCGTGCATGCAGGAACGAGAGTGAGACAAGAGATATTAATGAACTATCTCGAAATATCTACACTTTTTGATTAGTCTAGCTAGGGCAAGGGGCAAGGTCATTGATGTTTATTGTTGAATTCTTTTGATTTGGTTAATTAATTAATAATGTCGAAACGTGTATGGATAAAAGAAGAAACAGAAAATATATGGTTATCATCCTTTTTCAACAGTTATTGTTTTTGAAAAAAACTGGGTACACAAAAAAGCTCGACATTTGGGTACCTCACGAGCTCACTGAAAGAAATCTAATGAACCGTGTACTCATTTGTGATTCTTTATTACGACGTAATGAAACCGAACCATTTTTGAAGAAGCTGATAACTGGTGATGAAAAGTGGATCACGTACGACAAGAACGTGCGAAAAAGGTCGTGGACAAAGGCCGGTCAGGCTTCACCGACTGTGGCGAAACCCGGGTTAACTCGCAACAAGGTGATGCTGTGTGTGTGGTGGGATTGGAAGGGCATTATTCATTATGAGCTGTTACCACCAGGCAGGACCATCGATTCTGAACTCTACTGCGAACAACTGATGAGATTAAAGCAAGAAGTTGAGAGAAAGCGGCCGGAATTAATCAACAGAAGGGGTGTGGTTTTTCAACATGATAACGCTAGACCTCACACATCTTTAGCCACTCAGCAAAAATTAAGAGAGTTTGGCTGGGAGGTGTTAATGCATCCGCCGTATAGTCCTGACCTTGCACCTTCAGATTTCCACCTGTTTCGGTCTCTTCAGAATTCTTTAGGCAGTGTCAGGTTAACATCACGAGAGGACTGCCAAAACCACTTGTCGCGGTATTTTGACCAGAAGTCCCAAAATTTCTATAGCAATGGGATCATGTCCCTACCTACAAGATGGCAAAAAGTTATCGAACAAAATGGTACCTACATACTTTAGTTAAATGTAAATAAACTATATTAAAAAATGTTTTGAATTTTCTTAAAAAATGCGAAGAAACTTTTTCCCCAACCTATTATAAAGCTAAAATTATAAGAAAATAAAATAAAAAAGGGCAATCATATTATCTACACGAGAGTCTTTCTAAATTGCCAAATGCCATTTAAGAACAAATCCAAACCCTGTCTTGACCACCCCATTAAATTCTTTAATGAGACGATTTAACGGCGCATTATGGCTGAGATTGGATCTGCTGCTGTAGTTGACTAGGATGTTGAATCTCGATGCACGAGGGAGTTTCAAAGGTGCGGAAAATGAGAGGCTGTGCAACAAATTTGGGGTTTCAAAGATGCCATTCGCCAGTTGAAACAAAAACGACAACAAGTAGAGATACTACGTTATAATTCTATGTCATGTCATGCACAGACTAATAAGAGAGCAGAGGTTGTTCAGAGCCGCTGTCCGAATCAGCGCTCGGGTACGTTTCAAGTTTATCGTACGCTGAAAAATACAGATTTTAGTACTAAACTAATTTTATGTTGCCTTGACATGTGAATAACTTTTTAGTTGCCTTTGTTTGATATACCCTTATTTTCTTTTTGATCACCTGATGTCACCACTGCGTTCTGCAGAATACCAGTGCAGCTTGCTCTGCTAGCTGCTTACCTATACTGAGCTGAACGCAGTTTTTGACACTACACGGCGACATACAATTTTATTTGACCTATGTTGTTAATATTATTTTTGTTACCTAAGTGTTATTTATGTTGGTTGTGTGCTGTCGTGTGATGTTAAAATAAATAGTTTTTCTTTCTTTCTTTCATGTCGATATATTACATGTAGATATATTACCACTTCCAGTCGTAAATTTCACTAAATAGGGAATGAATATCGCGAAACATTCCATACAAATGGAACGGTCTCGAAACACGGAAGGAACATTGTGCCATTTATAAAACTTCTTACACTTTGGGCGGGACGCTCAAAAGGGAGTTTTAAGTGACGACTCCAGCTGGCATCTCCCACGGACATTTGAATGGTGGATGGAATGAAAGCCAGCATCAGATTTTTTGAAATTATAATTATCTGTTTGTTTCGCGTTGTTTTAAACACATTCGCTGATACTGACCTTAGCTGATAGTCGAACTAAACCGACTTATACTTTAACGTCAATGCATGTATTTGCAGTTGCAAATACATGCATTGCAGTTGCAATGCAGTTTAAGTCAATTTCACTTGCACCAATTCTTCACCATATTACAAGCGATTAGATCTGTGACTCAGATCTAATCAATTTAAATTCTGGATCGGATTTTCTTGGGTCAATTTTGGAGCGCGGGCGCGAAGTCCATTTGTTTGTAGGTCAATGATAGAGAATAAATGAATAAAATAAAATACCATAAAATAGAACGCCGTACAATAAATAAATTAAAACCCATAGCATGGCTATCGCTGTGGACTCGGCTTCTTCATATACTAATCCCTACTATTACCCTTTAATCGGGAGATCCGGGGTTCGAGACCGCAATGTGTACCAATGTGTTTTTCAAATTTTAGAATTTCACATGTACATTTATCCGACGCTCCTACGATGAAGGAACACATCGTAAGGCAACCTGCATACATCTGCGAAAGAAATTCAAAGGTGTATGTGAAGTCGACCAATCCGCATTGGACTAGCGTGGTTGACTAAGACCTAAACACCCTAACATAGGATAGGCTCGAGATCCTCGAATAATTCTTTGCAAAATATGAAATCTAGTAAAGAATCTAATTTGATTAATTTGATGACATATCATCATCGAAAAACAAAAATCTTAAAGTGAGCTTTATATTATTACTGCTCTGCTAAATCTTTATATGGCGCAACGGAGAGAAATAGGGTGTAAAAAACAAAACAACAGTGCCAACATGAGAACAAATCACTTTGGATAAAAACGAGTAACACTGTTTTTCAAGCGCACAAAGGGGCCTACACAAAGGGTTAAATATACTAACAACGCCCTCGCAACTAAGAAAAACGGAAAATCTGCGTTAGTAGTAGGTAACGCTTTGTTGAGAGAAGCGAATTTTTTACTTGCGCTCCTTTTGCCGCCGTCAGCTCGAGCGCTTTGATCGTCGCTTTGGTTTATAACGTTATTAGGGTGTTTTGTTTCGTCTGTATGTACCTTAGGGTTGTACTCTCATAAAATCGATTGGCGATGTTACCCTTGGTTAGTTACCGGCGAAGCGACCGGCGACGCAAAGAAACGATCGCACTAAAACGAGTTTCGGGACTCTACAATTCTACCCCCTGTTCGATTACTTTAATTGCGAAGTTAGGTCTATGATGTTGATATAAACTATATATCCATTATTGCTTTCATGAAGGCTGCCATAACAAAACTAAACACTGAACTAGGAATTCGTATAATGTGTCTTTTAAATTACAATTCGACGGCTAAAACGACGACCCATGGGTCGAGACAAAAGCCGCACGCTTATATTTCCGCAGTGAGGTGAAAATGTATAGCAATGAAATTAAAATGTAACTCACGCTATTTTTTCCGCAGCTAAAGTCATCTGCACACATTTTTTCTGCAGAACGACTGCGGAAAAATAAGCGTCTGCCATTTGTCTAGACCCATAGTGACCGCATGCGATAAGGGGCCGTATTCTGCTAGGCTAACTACATTTATGGCTTGTCAATAACGCTTCAATAGCGTTGCTTTTTCAGACAGTTATTGTTGCCTAAAGGATAACTTACTAAGACATTTGTCACTATTGACTTATCAAGATATTGTAGTATGAATAAATTGCACCACGAAAAGCGTAGAAACTTGATAAAAGCAGTTTTATTGAAACGCTATCTTGACACGATAGCAAAGTTAAGATTATCAGAATTGGACCCCAGGTTTACTGTAGAACCATTATGTACGACCACACACCGTTCGCAGCGACAATCGTGTGGCCGTTAGCCACAAACATTGGGCCGTCAGGACTGGTTATGATCGTGGCTGTCTAGTGCGCGAGGTCCCTTAGGGGAGAGAGCGGCACGCGGCACACGTATTCGTAGCTAGTAGCTGTGGAGCGGCTCCAAAGAGCCCTGTAAACGATCAAACATGTTTCTCAAACTTGCTTGACAAACTTCACGTTTTCATCAAACACGACGTCAATCCAGATACTTTTCAAACACATCAAACACCTAGTTCGTTTGTCAAACGCGTTAAAACCAGCCCTAAGTGAACAAACAAGTTTGTCAAACACGTTAATTTGACAAACATGTTTGACCGTTTACAGGGTCCTTTACAGCGATGTAGTAGAGCTTACTATTAGTGACGCAGACACAGCACACGCTATAATATACGACGATAATACGAAACAATGTGACTTCATATAGACACGACACTTCATATAGGCACACGTCACTACGCATGTGTGCGCTCCATGAGACTATGCGAGTCAACCGCTCCGTATTACTATGGAGGTCAACCGCTTTATAGGACTATATAAGTCAACTTGTCCATTGGACAATGCGACTTTATCACTCCGTCGGTCTATGCAGGTCAAACGTTTTATAGGACAATGCGAGTCAACTCCTCCATCAGGCTATGCGGATCAACGGCTCTATGAGACCATGCAAGTTAACTGCTCCATAGGACTGTGGTGACAGTCAATCGATTTATTTGACTATGGGAGCCAACTGCTACATAGGACTATGCGAGTCAACCGCGCCATAGGACTATAAACTCAACATCTATATGACTATTATGAGTCAACCGTTGCATATGACTAATGCAAGTCAACCACTCCATAGGACTATGTAAGTCAACTGCTCCATAGGGCTATGACGAGTCAAGTCCTCCATAAAACTATACGAGCCAATCTCTCTTTATGAGTATACGAGTTAACCGCTGAATAAGACTAATGCGAGTTAACCACTCCATTGAATTATATAATTTAACCACTCCTAAGGACTATGTGGTCAGTTACTATAGGATTATGTGAGTCAACTGTTCTATGGGATTATGCAGGTCAAGCCCTCAATAATTTTGCGAGTCAACCGCTCTATAGGAATATGCGAGTAACAATCAACCACTCACTATGTCTTTGCGAGTCAATCTTCATAAGATAATGCGAGTCAACCGCTCTATAAGACTATGCGAGTCAAATGCTCAATGAGTCAATCACTCTAAAGAGCTATGCAAGTAAAGGAATAGACGCAGTATCAAAGATTGTGCACACATTTGTGCACTATGACATTTATCACGCAGATACCTGAGTTTTTTGAGATTGATGGCTGTATTTAAACGGTTCTACACTCAGGGACAAATTTAGAGGAATGCTAAAAATTCACTTCTAGTTTTGATAACGCTGTGTATTTCAGCATACGAAACCATATTTAGTTTTACCAGCTTTCTAGCCATCGGATTCGCTACAAAAAAAAAACATGCCCTGTGGAAACCAGTTGTACGATTGTGAAAAACGCATTAAAGGTCAGTCACACATCGATATGATGTTGTAAAAGTAGCTTGAATCTATGTAAAAAGTGTAGTGTTCCTCTAAATTTGTCCCTGAGTGTATTTAGTTTGCCCTGTTTGTTTGGGTCAAATCTTGCAAGCTAAATTTGATCCACTTGCCAGTGTCCGATTGAGCTGAAATTTGGTATACACCTTTAGTTTCGATGACAATGCACTTATGTATTTATTATTATCTTCACTTTCAATAAATCCGTTTAAGTAAAAAAAAATCACTTATTATACTTGTTGCAGATGAAGTAACGAACCTATTGTTTGTGACTTTGTACACATTTTTTGATACGGAAATAGCGCACCCAACAATATACGGCAAACCAAACATCCAAAAGTCTGTATTCTGATAAAATGTTAGTTAATCATTACTTATGAAAGTTTTTAATCACTTTTCAATCGTTCGAATACTTAATTTCAGTTTGTATATTTTGTTTTCTGATAGACATTGGGAAAAATGAGGCGTTTGGAAAAGAAAGTTCTTCATCAATAAGAGGCTGTAAAAGTGGCGGAAGTAGAGAAATATTTTTTGATATAAGGAAAAAAGCTGTGGTCTCTACTTACTTATATAGAATAGTAGAAATCTATACTATGGGTGTGCTGACCTGAAACAATCATATTCGCAAACTATTGTTTCCAACGCACGTAGGTTACTATTTTACATGAGCACACAAACAGTGTGAGACTAAAATTCAAATTAACATGAACAACTCAAACACAGACCGATTGGCATCGGTATATTCCTATGAATATCGTCCGGCCTAGCCTTTGGGAATATGACTAACGAGAATTCTCGTTGAGGACTAAGTATTAGATATTGCAAATGATTATGAAAATCATTATTATATAAATCATTTTTGTTCTGGCAACACTGACATGACCAGACGTTTTTAGATTAGCTGATATTTATTTTTATTAAAGTTTAATAAATTTTCGAAAAATTATTATTAAGAATGTACTTTTAGAATTAGTTTTGTGTTAAAATCCAGTTGTTTTAATTGTGAATTGATCCGAAGTGTTATTTTATGCTCACGACAAAATATATAAGACGACGTTAACACCAACTGTCACGGATTTGAACGAGTCGACGAAAATTTTCAAGTTTATTGGTCCATAGAAATCAGAAATATTAATTGTTTTATGCCCTAACCAAGTGGAAGTATACGAAATCAACTAATATCGTGTAAAGTATCTATAGTTCAGTCCAATCAAGAAACTGCAAGGAAATCAGTGACAGCAGCTTTGGTGATTTGACGGATTAAACCGGGGGAGTATTGTATTTTTTATTCATTATGATCAAGCAAACATGCCTCTAGAGATATCTAACTTACCAACTAATCACACACATTGGTAAAAATCGAATAAGACTCATTTTCACTTTATATAAAGTGAAAGCTAATCCAGTTTAGTTTTATTGACAAAGTATAATGAAATCGCTCTGATATTGTACTCCAAACCAATATTATTTATTAGACAACTCCTACATTTATTATTTAGTATTACATTTATTCTATGTATTTTTGAACATTGAATACAACATAAAAAATATAATATGCCACTTCTGGCTTGAATGTTAGTTTATGTAAATAGATCTTTGTGCTTAAACAGAGGTTGCAGCTTATTTATATGTATACTAGCTGTGCCCGCGAACTACGTTTCGCCATCAAAATGCTTAACACAGTGTTTAGTTTTTCCTCCATTTTATTCCATAATGATTCAACTTTATTCTGCCTTTCTTGAGCAGCGGCCATTTCGAAATGAGGACAATTTTCGTAGGTTCGTAATGCTCTAGGTACTCTTCAGGGCTTACTTTCAATTAATACCCATATTGCTGGGTTTGAAGAGAAACTTTTATCCGCGTTTTTTGAGCGGCGGCCATGTTGAATTTACGTCAATGTTGCTACGTTCATAGTACTTTACTGATCAAGGCCTTTCATTTGATACTTGATTGCTGGGTTTGGAAACGAACCTTTATCCGTTTTTTTTGAGCAGCGGCCATATTGAATTTTGTGCGATTTTCCTAGGTTCATAGTGCTCTACTCTTCAAGGCCTTTCATTTAATACCTATATTGCTAGGTTTGGAAACGAACTTTAATCCACCTTTTTTGAGCGGTGGCCATGTCGAATTTACGTCAATATTGCTAGGTCCATAGTACTCTTCTCTACTCATCAAGGCCTTTCATTGAATACCCATATTGCTAGCTTCGGAAACTAACTTTTATCCACCTTTTTGAGCGGCGGCTATGTTAAATTTATGTCAATGTTGCTAGGTTCATAGTGCTCTACTCATCAAGAACTTTCATTTGACACGCATATTGCTAGGTTTGAAAACAAACTTTTATCCTTTTTTTTTTGAGCTGCGGCCATGTTGAATTGAGGTTGATTTTTCTAGTTTTCTAATGCTCTACTCTTTGAGGCCTTTTATTTGATACCCATATTGCTGGGTTTGAAAACGAACTTTTATCTTTTTTTTTGAGCGGCGGCCATGTTGAATTTAGGTCGATTTTCCTAGGCACTTAATGCTCTACTCTTCAAGGCCTTTCATTTGATACCAATATTGCTGGGTTAGAAAACGAACTTTTATCCATTTTTTTGAGCGGCGGCCATGTTTAATTTAGGGCAATTTTCCTAAGTTCATAATGCTCTACTCTTTGAGGCTTTTTTATTTGATACCCATATTGCTAGGTTTGGAAACGAATTTTTATCCACCTTTTTTGAGCAGCGGCTATGTTGAATTTATGTCAATGTTGCTAGGTTCATAGTGCTCTACTCAACAAGGCCTTTCGTTTGATACCCACCCACATTGCTGTGTTTGAAATCGAACTTTTACCCTTTTTTTTAACGGCGGCCATGTTGAATTTATGTCAATGTTGCTAGGTTCATAGTGCTTTATTCATCAAGACCTTTGATTTGATACCCATATTGCTGGGTTTGGAAACGAACTTTTATCCGTTTTTTTGAGCGGCGGCCATGTTTAATTAAGGGTAATTTTCCTAAGTTCATAATGCTCTACTCTTTGAGACGTTTCAGTTGATACCCATATTGCTAGGTTTGGAAACGAATTTTTATCCACCTTTTTTGAGCAACGGCTATGTTGAATTTATGTCAATGTTGCGAGGTACATAGTATTCTACTCATCAACTTTAAACGATCTAAGCTCATCAAGGCGTTTCATATTTTGATATCCATATTGCTGGGTTTGGAAACGAACTTTATCGGCAGTCATGTCGAATTAAGTCAACGTGGCTAGGTTCAATGTGTTTTACTATTTAGGTCCTTCGTTCGATATCCATGTTCCTTGAGTGGATCCAAAAAAATATGATCCGTCATTTTACACATTAGGATCAAGAGTCCCGTCGCGTCCCTCTACGCGTAACCCAGAATCATTGCAGTCAGATATTTTTTTTTATTATCAATATGCATCTATTACTTTTAATAGTTTTAAATGGATTAAAGAGTTTGATTCCTTAGTCATAATGTAAAATCATATAACACCTTTCAAACCCCTTTACCCTTGAAAAGGATATCTTCACTTTTCAACATTTCAAATATTTCAAAAATTGTACCTATTTTGTGATAATTAGTCAAGAATTAAACCAACCTACAATTTTATTGTGGCGTGTCATAATAAATGCTTTATACATTGGTTGTATGGCTTGATCCTTTTGCCTTACCACCGCGGTACGACATAAGAAAAAGACAATTTAAACTTCTAAACTTCTTAGTTGGCGCAATCCAGATTGGCACAGCCATTAACAGAAAATATTAAATTTTTCTTTGCACTATGTGACAGACTTGTCAAAATAATTTCACGTGCGCCATGTCGATTTTCTACATAAACATTGTTCGAAAATTTTATATGGTATTTTTCAAACTATTTATTTAAAATGAACTATTTCAACCCCATTGCACCCCATCCAGGGATGATGGTATGTGGTGTTAAAATTGATGTTATTTTCGTAATCTACGACCCGAAAAACCATGGAATCAATTATATTTCGTCGCTTCATTCTCGATATAATATTTTAACCAGGTAGTTTCTTTAACTTGCTAGGCAACATTGCACGTTTTTAGAGAAAAATAAATTAATTTTGTTTTTATAAGTATTTTCATTGACTTTGACCGCTCCCTACCAGGCACCGTCCGCCATATTTAAACCTCATTCCTTTTTCGTGCAAGGCAACGAGCAACACGTTACTAGTACCAAAGTTACTCTAGCCTCGTCGATCCAAAATGCCGCGTTCTAATCGTGAACGTATTGAACGTTACAAAAGGAAACTGCAAGATTTAGTGAGAATTGAGGAAACTCAAAACAAACGCCGCCGCCTCAGGCGCGTAATATCATCTGACGAGTCTGGTGATGAACAAGGTAAGATTCCAAGGAAATTTTAAACACCTAAATCGAACTCATTTAATATACGCATATATACGTAAAGGTATGATCATAGTCATATATGCTCAACATTATGTTACGTAAGTAATTATTCCTTTCTTTCGTATATGGAGTATCTACCCTACATTTAATAATGTTTCTGATCGCATTGACCGCGAGTCAACCGCGATTTCGTATTCGATTCTAAATTTGAATTATGTAATGGTTTATGCTTGATTCTATTAAGCATTTTAAATAAAGCTATCTACGTCGGGGTTAACTGCGAGTTAACAACGACAGTGGGTTCAACTGCGAGTTGATCTCAATATATGAATGAAATAATCTGTGTTAAACGCATTTAAACAATAACGAGTTGATTTTGTCTATATAAATGTACCTTGATTTTGAGACTAACGGTAAGTTAGTCATACTTCGGGCTTAACTTTCGAGTAAGTACTCGGTCGTTAACTGAGAGTTGACGCCCGTAACGACTACAACTGTGAGTTGTAGTTGTCTAAACACTATTTACGTACGTAAGTACGTATCCACGTACCACGAATCTTTTAAGGATTCCTGTACATTTCAGATGATCACTCAAATCAATGTGGCACTTCGGGCGAGATCTCACCGGTGCCTGTTGTCGATGAATTGTTGCTCGCGGCGAGCCCGCCTCCCGACCCGGCCGAGCCGGCGCCGGAGCCCGAGCCGCCCGCGGCCACCGCGCCGCCGCCCGCCCCGCCCGAACCCTCCGCCGCCGCGGAAGCGGATCCGCCCCTGGACCCCGCATTACTCGCAGCGCTTGGTGAGTCTACATCTGACACGCCAGAGTTCGGACCGAGCATACACGAGAGCCTCGCGAGTATATGGCTACCTCTGTTGAGGAAAGGTTTGGCCAAGGAAAGCAGAGACAAGCTTCTCAAGGAGTATTTAATTCCGAATAATTGTAAATTATTACAAGCTCCAAAACTAAATGCCGAAATCTCGGCTGCCATTTCGGATGTGGTTCGCGGACGTGACAAGAAATATATTGGCGTCCAGCAACAGCTCGGCCAGGGCGTGGCCGCCGTGAGCCGCGCCATGGACGTGCTGCTGAAGGGCGACGACAAGGTCGAGACGCTGCGACTCCTGAGCGACGGCTGTCGCCTCTTATCAGATCTTCATAATTTCATTACTAAAGACAGAACAAAATTAATAACACCAAGCCTCGACAAAAGTTTTCTTCAGGTGATACAAGACGCAGAACGGGATGAATCCCTCTTTGGTAACACTTTAGCCGAGAAAATCAAGGCTAGCAAAGCTATCGAACGGCAGGGCCACCAAATCAAAAAGAACATGAGCACTTCGAAGGCTAGCACCTCAAATACGACGAACACTCGGCACTACACGACCCAGGGAAACTGGCCAGGTCCTCCCCGTTACTCGTCGAACAGGGGAGGGCGAGCAGGTTATCGCAGGACGAACCCGCCGGCGACGCGCCGCCCGTACATCCCCAGCGCGGCGCCCGCGCGCCCGCCGCCGAGCAAGCCGCGTGCCCCGGCGCGCCAGCAGTAGCCCAGGTACACGCCGGCCGGTTAACTCATTTCTACGTTTGTTGGTTAAACATAACCACCAACCATGTTGTACTGTCCTGGATAAAATACGGGTTTTCAGTACCCTTATGCAATCAAGTACACCAACCCGTTATACCTAGTCCAATGCTGTCTTTAGAAGACAGTAAACAAATGGGTGCGGCTATTCAAAATTTAATTAAATTAGGGGCAGTAACCAAATGTCTACCTAGAAAAGATGAATATATCTCGAGTACCTTTTTAGCGCCTAAACCCAATGGCAGTCATCGTTTCATACTAAACTTAAAGTCCTTTAACAAATTTGTGGAGAAAACACATTTTGAAATGGAGGACTATCGAACTGCTGCAAAATTAATACCACAAAATGGGTTCATGGCGACAATCGACCTGAAAGAAGCGTACCTACTCGTACCTATTGCTGAAGCAGATCGAAAGTACCTCCGATTTCAATATTTACCGTGTGGCTCTAGCTCAGTCGAAACATACGAGTTTACTGCTCTGCCATACGGTTTATGCATAGCGCCAAAAGTGTTCACAAAAATTATGAAAGAAGTTGTAACACATTTAAGACAGCAAGGATACAAGTCCGTAATATATTTGGACGATATCTGTTGTATAGGAAATACTTACGAGGATTGCATTAAAAATGTAAATGCTACTCTTAGTCTATTAGAATGCTTAGGCTTTATCGTCAATTACGATAAAAGTGTGTTGCAACCCTCACAAACCTGTACTTTTCTCGGGTTCTATTATAATTCACGCGATTTAACCTTAAGTTTACCCATAGAGAAACGCAAAAAAAAATTCATCATTTGGTTACCAAATTCATGAAGTTACCCCGTTGTACGATTCGAGAATACGCACAACTGATTGGTGTTCTTATCTCAGCTTGCCCGGCCACCAACTACGGTTGGTTATATACAAAGTTGTTAGAAAGACAAAAATTCTTAAATCTTCAAAAATATCATGGTAATTATGAATGCAAAATAAATCTTGCAGATGTAATTTTAAAAGATCTTTTATGGTGGAAAGACAACGTATTTACGACTACGTCATTCATGCGGACTTCTAGTTTTAAATTGGAAATTTACACAGACGCATCACGGACCGGTTGGGGGTCTGTGTGTGGCGAGAGTAGTATAGGAGGCCAATGGAAGGCAACTGAGAAAGAACACCACATCAACTATTTAGAGTTACTAGCAGTATTCCTGGGACTGAAAAGTCATGCAGCAGACGAAACCGGTTGTACAATACTGTTACGAGTTGACAATACGACAGCGATTAGCTATATAAATCGGATGGGTGGCATCCAGCTTCCGCATCTTAACGACTTAAGCAGACAGATTTGGCAATGGTGCGAAATACGTAATATCATTCTGTACGCGTCTTACGTTAACACTAAAGACAATCGCGCCGATAAAGAGTCGAGGAAAACTAATCCCGATACTGAGTGGGAGTTGTCCGAGCACTCCTTCCAAACCATCGTCAGGCACTACGGACAACCCGAAATCGACCTCTTCGCATCTCGCGCCAATGCCAAACTGAATGTTTTTGTGTCTTGGTTCCCAGAACCGGACGCATTTGCCGTGGACGCGTTCACGATAAATTGGAATTCAAAATTCTTCTACGCATTTCCACCCTTCTGTTTATTATTGAAATGCATTCGTAAAATAATCGATGACCAAGCATATGGAATTCTTGTTTTTCCATACTGGATCTCCCAACCGTGGTTTCCCTTGCTGCAGGACCTTTTAGTCTCAGATATGTTGTTTTTCAATCCGAATGAATCATTGTTACGGTTTAATTGCAGACAGCCCCACCGTCTGCACGACAAGCTTACCCTGGCTGCCGCAGTGCTATCAGCACGGCCTTCGCCCGTCGCGGTGTGCCGCCAGAAGCAATGACGCTAAGTTTGGCTTCCCTCTCGGAAAACACATTAAAACAGTATAACGTATCCTTAAAGCTCTGGTGGGAGTTTTGTGATAGGAACGATTCAGATCCCTTTAATTTCTCGATCGGGTCTGTAGTTATGTTTTTAACAGGTGAATTTAATAATGGCTGTTCGTATGGTTCTTTAAATAGTCACAGGTCTGCTCTATCATTATTATGGCCCGAAGTAGGATCTAATGCCGTTGTAAAACGACTGCTTAAAGGGGCATTCAGATTAAAACCAAGTGTACCAAAATACACCAGCACTTGGGATCCCCAAATCGTTCTAGATTTACTATCGACTTGGTATCCCCATGCAGACCTTAATCTTGAAAAACTTACGAAAAAACTCGTAACTTTACTTGCACTTTGTACTGCCCATCGTGTACAAACTCTTTCACTAATTAAAATAGAAAATATAAAAATATCTGAGGCTCGCATCGAAATCGTGATTCCCGATATAATTAAAACATCCGCCCCCGGGCGAGAACAGCCACTACTAAACTTACCATACTTCAACGAGAATCCTAGCATCTGCCCTGCTCTAGTTCTCAGAGACTATATTTTGGTAACACAAAATAAGAGAACTGGAGATCAGGGAGCACTGCTGTTGACGCACAAGGCGCCGCACCGCGCGGCCACGAGCCAGACCGTGAGCCGCTGGATCCGGCAGACGCTGGGTGCGGCCGGCGTGGGCGCGGCGTTCGGCGCGCACAGCGCGCGGCACGCGGCCACGTCCGCCGCGCGCGCCGCCGGCCTCTCCTTAGAACTCATCCGCAAAACTGCGGGATGGACACCTACCTCACAAACTTTCACCAGATTCTATAACAGGCCTGTTCTTACTGAAGACGAACATACCTTCGCAAGAGCTGTCTGCTTAGGACATAACTAGTAATACGTTAAATTATGATTAATAATGTCTTAATTATTATTCTATTTACATATGATAATATGATGTGATTTTATCTGTTAGAAGCCAAATTATTTTTGCAAATAAAAATAATTATGAATTCACTCTGCTTTCACTGCACAGCACCCACGCTTAAAGCAAAACTTAAATATGGCTCTAAAAATCTACCTGGTTAAAATATTATATCGAGAATGAAGCGACGAAATATAATAGATGATCAAACGAACTTCTTAAAGTGAAGTTCGATCACTATTATGTGAGTCGCTTCATTCGAAGATATAATAAGCGCCCTCCCTCCCTTGACTCCGTCAAAGCAGAAGTGAACATTCTACTACTCCCATGAAAAGTTTTGCTTACCTATCTATCACTCAAAAGGAATGAGGTTTAAATATGGCGGACGGTGCCTGGTAGGGAGCGGTCAAAGTCAATGAAAATACTTATAAAAACAAAATTAATTTATTTTTCTCTAAAAACGTGCAATGTTGCCTAGCAAGTTAAAGAAACTACCTGGTTAAAATATTATATCTTCGAATGAAGCGACTCACATAATAGTGATCGAACTTCACTTTAAGAAGTTCGTTTGATCATCTATCAATCATCAATGTCGATTTTGACATTTTATCAGTTTATCGCCCCATCTCTCCCCGTTTGGGGATGAATTTCAATAAAATACGAAACACGTCTTCCATTAATTCTGTTAAAGAAAGTTTATGCAAAATTTGAAGTAGATTCGAGAACGGAATCACGATATCCCATACAAATTTTTCCCCCCATTTTCACCCCCTTAGGGGTAGAATTTCGGAAAATCTTTTCTTAACGGACGCCTACATCATACAAAGAACACACCCTCCAAGTTTCAAGTCTCTACGATCTGCGGTTTAGGCTGTGCGTTGATCCGTCAGTCAGTCATTCAGGACAAAGCATTTTATAGGTATAGATTAATATCAATTTTTTAATTTAAATAACTATTTTTATGAAATTGTCTGATTTTCTATTAAAATTAATAACTGTTTCTTGATTTTTCACTGTGGCTGTGTCCTGCAGTTAATTTTAGATATTTTATATACAGGGTGTCCCAAAAAATAGTGTCAAGCGTAAGTCCAGAGTTAGAGCACCTCTTGGAGTACCCGAATCACCCCCATGTATGTTCCGCGATTATTCGTAATTTTCGAGTAATAATTTTTTTTCTGACTTTTTGAAAATGTTGATCCAAAGAACTTAAAAATTTTAAATAAAAAAAAGTAGAACATAATATTTTAATGTTTTTCTTTTTGCCACTGAATCATCTTTAGTGCTTCTTTTATGTCTAAAATAATCAGCTTCGTAACTTTAGTGGAAATTTAGAAAACAATAGTGTAAAGTCAAAATTTGAATGTTAGTGAATAATTACTTAAAAATTCATCTTTAAATTAAAAATCTAAACAGGCGAATTCATGGTTTCTAAGTATGTGTAAAAACTTCTCTAGACTCTCTGCTTTCATAATTATTTAAAAAAAGAAGTACTTAATAGGCTACTTTGGCTTAAATCGACCATCAAAGACAGCGAGGTGAAAATTTCATAAAATTTACCAAATTCCTATCAGATGATAAAAAAAAATATCTGGTCTTTTTATAATTTCTAAGGTTCAGATTAATTACAATTTAGCAAAAATTAACTACATGAAACCCATATTTAAATATTTTTCTCGCGGATCACATCGTGTTCACGCTCGAGGAAGAGCGAGTGGCAACACTGCATTGTGGTCTGTGCAGTGAGAGCCTTTTTGGCGGCCGGCCGCATGTAATATGTCAGTTGAGTCGAAATGTCACGACATTGAATTAGGTTAGGATGATGTCCGGGCATCCATAAAATATAATACACAATATTTAAGCATTATAGTGATTTGCGCGGCGCACCTAATATCGGGGTGCGAAAGCCCGCTTTGTGTTGTGCAAAAGAGTGCCCGCTTTGTGTTATCGTCGCGTGTGTGAGCCGTGGTGGCCTAATAGGCAAGTGTACCATCCGGTTCTGTCAGACAGCAGAACTTCAGGAGCCGCGACTTCCTTCGAGCTAGCTCAGGAAGTCCACCGGCTACATACGGAGACCAATCGGATCCAGGGTAAGTAATACCAATGTTTTCTATGAGCTGGTAGTAGGGTACAAAAATCAGCAAGCAATATAAGTCGGTGAATCGCCGACGTGGTGGTGTCTACCTTGGGCACCACCACATCGGTTGTAGTGTTGGATGTAACGCAGTACTCACCTGCTAAAAAATTGCCCGAGTGAGAGGATATGAAAGAGACCGCATTATTGCTATCTCTCTCACTCTCATTGGCGAAATGGATAACTGTAACTGAGGAATGCTATTCTTTGTGACAAGGGGATGAGGCGGGGGGTGTAGTCCGAGCGCCTATTGTGTTCTGGCGCCAGTCGTTTGCCTGCTTTTGTTTGCGCCTTACGTACGATACGCTCATTTGTGATTATTTGACGAACTTTGCTTTCTTTACGGACCTTGAGTGCGATTACGATTTGGTTTTGTGTGAATACGGGATTTTGACAAATTTGGCATTCTTAACGGACTTTTCAAGCTTTTCATTTTGTGATGTCTTTTTCATCGCAAGAATATGCTCTTATGCATTACTTTTATGGATATGCAAGAGGAAATGCTTCTGAAGCAGCCAGGTTGTTCCGGCAGCAAGTACAAAATGGAGGTGGACCTCAGCCTGAAACTTGGCCTGATCATCACATGATTTTAAGAGTACATAACTCTTACATGGAAGGACGCCTACCAGGTAGAAGATCGAGGCGCCCATCTGAAATGAGTGACCCAGATACTGTCCAATCAGTGGTCGAAGAAGTGGTGAGAGATCCATCAGTTAGTGTAAGAACAATAGAACGTCGAATCGGAATTCCGAAATCACAAGCACATCGAATACTTCATCAAGAGCGTTTTCACCCATATCACATCCAGAAAGTTCAGCAGCTCAAGCCCGCAGACTACCCGAGAAGGGTGGCATTTTGTCAGGAAATGTTACGGAGACAAGCTGAAAACGAAAATTTCTTTAAAAATATTCTATGGACTGATGAATCACATTTTAAGCGATGTGGGGTGTTTAATGCGCATAACTACCATTCGTGGAGTATTGAAAATCCACACCTCACAAGGGAATCTAATTTCCAAGAACAATTTAGTATCAATTTGTGGTCAGGCATCCTAAACGGACAGCTGATTGGTCCGTTCGAACTACCGGACCGACTGAACAGCGAGGCCTACTTGCAATTTCTACGACGTGATCTCGGCGTCTTATTAGAAGATGTAGACCTATTAACGCGGAGAAATATGATTTTTCAAAACGACGGCGCTCCATGCCATTTTGCTAGAAATGTTAGACAACATTTGTCTGAAACATTTCCAGGCAGATGGATCGGTCGTGGAGGGCCCATTGCGTGGCCGCCACGGTCCCCCGACTTGAACCCCATAGATTTTTTCGTCTGGGGATACTACAAGGAATTAGTATACGCCAAGGACATTACAAACGTCACAGTGTTAAGAACAAAATTAAGACAAGCGGAAGAAACAATACAAAACAACAGAATTGCATTTAAAAAGAAAACTTTTTTAGACGATGTAGAATATGTATTGAGCACGAAGGTCGTCATTTTGAAAACTTTCTTTAAGCGATCGAATAATAAATACTTTGAAAATAATGTTTTGTTTCATTTATTAAGTTATAATAAACCTTCAAAGGTTATTAAAGATGGCAGCAGGAACAGTTACTTTTGACCTTCAAATAATAAATTTTTAGCTTTTCTACAATCATTTTTGGTTTATTAATAAATAATTGGAATTTAAAAAAAAAATATTCAGAAGTCGAGTTTTATGAAATTTTCACCTTGCTGTCTTTGATGGCCGATTTAAGCCAAAGTAGCCCCATTAAGTACTTTTTTTTAAATTATTATGAAAGCAGAGAGTCTAGAAAAGTTTTTACATATACTTAGAAACCATAAATTCGCCTGTTTAGATTTTTAATTTAAAGATGAATTTTTAAGTAATTATTCACTAACATTCAAATTTTGACTTTACACTACTGTTTTCTAAATTTCCACTAAAGTTACGAAGCTGATTATTTTAGACATAAAAGAAGCACTAAAGATAATTCAGTGGCATAAAGAAAAACATTAAAATATGTTCAACTTTTTTTATTAAAAATTTTTAAGTTCTTTAGATCGAAATTTTCAAAAAGTCAGAAAAAAAATTATTACTCTAAAACTATGAATAATCGCGGAACATACATGGGGGTGATTCGGGTACTCCAAGAGGTGCTCTAACTCTGGACATTCGCTTGACACTATTTTTTGGGACACCCTGTATAGTTTTATGCGGTGGAACACTGGGATGTAACGCTCACTGGAAGGTCTGCGTGGTGGTGGCGTTGTGTTTCGGGTCGTTACGTTCCCTAAAATATGGTTGAGCGAAGCGATGGCTGATTCATGCGTCAACCTGTGAACAGGTGCTGCCAACGGGGACTGGTCGTTCATCTATGTGTTTCTTTAAAGTTATTTTAAACAGATATTTTGTTTTTTGTTTACTGTAATGATTGTATGGCGCAGTAGCTTGTGACATATTAAGGACTTATTTGCTTCCTAGAAATAATATTAAATAAGTATTAAAAAGGGACTTACCTACAATATAAACTGTTTTCTTTTTTCTCTTGCTCTTTCTTTGCTAATTATAATATATTTTTTTTCATTTTTCTTTTGTTTTCCTTAATAAGTCTAATCAATTTTTTTTTTCTTCTCTTTTCAAAATATCCCTTTTTTATTCCCTTTTGAATCACCAAGTCTTTTTTCACCGCCTAGTTTATACATCCTATTAAAAATATTTTTACATTTTTTTTAGGAATTTGTCGACCGAGGTAACAAAATGTTGACCCGCAAAGCTGCTGCCCAAAATACTGAGGCAAAACTCAGGCAAGCGGTTCTTGAGATAAAGACATTGAAGGATTCCTGTGACCAACTACTGAGGAAACGTGATGAGAGTGAGGAAGAAATAAAAAAGATCATTGACAAAAACACTTTCCTTAAAAGTGAGCTCTCTGCGTTGGATACCATATATAAGGAAGCACTTGAGGACCAACATCAGCTGCAGCACACCATTACTGGTTTTACTCAGTGTAATGACACTTATGTGAAAGCTCTGGACAGAATCACAGAGCTTGAACGAGACCTGTGTGAAGCAAATAGACAAATTTCTGAGCTGGAACAATTCAAACAAAATCAGGAAAATGCTCATACACACAGCTTGTTCGATGAACTCATGCATTCACCTAGTGGACAGCTTCTGGCAGAATCCCTCTCACCTACATTAAAAAATTCAAAAAATTAAAAAAATACATTAAAATCAACAAACTGCTGAAAAGGACTCAACGTCAACTAAAAAAGTATAATTCTTATAAGAGTAATATTAAATTAAGGAAAGAACGTGCATGTCTAATAGATTCATTAGACATCTATTATAGCAAATTGAAGCAGAGCAGGAGTATGTATGATAGGGACATTGAACACCTGAACAGTACCATAAAGAATTTACACCACTCATTGTCGGTTATTTCAGAAAATTATAATACTGCACAAAATGATATTAAAATGCACATCCAGTCTATCAGAGAACTAGCCACACTCTGTCAGCATAATGAGGACCGCTATCAATCCCTGCTTGATAAACAGTTATTAGATTCGAGTGGGATTAACTCAATAGAAAAATGCAGTGTCACAAACAGTAACAATGTACCCAATCATACATCCTCTGCCCCTATTATGAACAATGTGTGTCAACCACCTGTCAATGTCCAATCTAGTTTTTACTGTTCAGAGAGATCACAGTCAAAGCCAAAATGTATTATGTTTTGTGATGACATTGAAAAAGGTATGGGCCAGTTATTGTCAAATGAATTAGGGTTAAGTGTCATTAATTATTGTATGCCTGGCTCGAATTTCAAAGATATTGTAAGTAAAATTTATAGTTATAAGTTTGATATCAATGACAAGCTGATAATTATCTTGGGAAATAGGGGTAATTTAAACAAAATGGCACTGAAAGCATTTTATGCTAATTTAAATAATTTGGATGTACGTCAGATTATAATGTTTACCCTTCCTTACCATAATGATTTGTCACAAAATGAAAATAATATTAGGTATAAACTTAATTTGACATTAGATTTAATGACTAATTATTCTGATAAATTCCATGTCATTGATTTTAATAAACTGACATGCGTCACACACAGAGCTTTTTTGACAAAAGATAGATTATGTCTATCAATGTTCTTCAAAAAACAATTAGCTATTATGCTAAGATCTTGTTTATTAACTTTAGCCAAAAAAATGGCTATAAATTCTTGTTTAGCCAAGAACTTGGCTATTAATTCTCATGTTGACAATGCTTTTATTGAGCAACATGATGTTTTGGAACAAGTTCCGAGTAATTTAAATTAGATAATCCGACAATAGAGGTAGCCTCTGGCCAGGTATTGACCAAAGATAAGCCTCGATATTTACGGCTTGTCCATCAAAATATTCAAGGCTTTTCTGGTAAAGACTTAGAAATAAATTTATTTTTAGATTTTGAAAACATAGATGTACTCTGTATCACAGAGCATTGGCTAAAAAAATCATGAATTGTTAATAAGTTTAGATAATTACAAGATTGTAAGTTCATTCACTAGAAAATCTGCAATCAGAGGTGGATCCTTAATAATTTTGCATAATGACATCCAATTTAAGGAAAGACAGGACATAGTTTCACTCTCTGTTGAACGAACCATTGAGTTGTCTTGAACTTGACAATTTCATTATAATTTGTGTATACAGACCCCCCTCTGGAAATTTTTCAGAATTCTAGTCTGCTATGGAAGATGCCTTAAGAATAGTATGCAGAAAAAGTAAAAAAATTGTTGTCTGTGGGGATTTTAATGTAAATATTTTAGAACAATCCCAAGTATCTAGTAGATTTATTAACTTATTCAAATCATTTAACATGAAGAATGTATTTAAAGAACCAACCCGAATAACAGCAACATCTGCTACTTGCATATATAACATCTTCTGTAATTGTAATGTACAAGATAAGTTGATTATAAATTGTATTAACTCTGACCATAGCGGACAATTAGCCTCATTTGAGCACCATCATGTTTGTTCTATACGTGAGACTACTTGTAGACCTGTAACAAAACGTGGTCTAGAGAAATTTACAAGAAATGTTATTAGTCAAACTGCAAATTTACCGTTCGAGGGGACTAACGCCAGTAATTTGTATAATAACGTATTTCATGTAGTTAAAAATGAATGCAATGATATATTCAAAGAAAAAGTAATTAAAATCAAAAATGGGAAAAAGAAATTTAGTGATTGGGCTACGCCTGGTATATATAAAAGTCGCAGAAAACTATATGAACTATATGCTTTAAAAGGAACATCCAATGACCCCGCTTTCATAAATTATGTCAGAAATTACTCTAAAACATTCAAGAAAATGTGCATGTGCGCAAAAGCTATGTACATAAGTAACAAAATCAGTTCATCAAAAAATAAAATAAAAACCACCTGGAATATCATTAATCAGGAAACAGGTAAACCCAAAAGTACTGTGAATTCTTTCTCTGTGGAAATCAATAACCAAACTATTAAATCAGACAATGCGGTTGCTAAAGCATTTGAAGACTTCTTCTCTCATATACCCATAGAAACTACAAGTAGTCTTAACTCATGTCCCAATGAGGCTGTAGCTCTTTTGGGACGGAGTGTGAAGAGGTGCAACAAGGTGTTCAACTTTTATCACATTGATGCTAACACTGTTTTGAAAACATTTCGTATGATCAGTACCAAAAAAACTGAAGATCTTTGGGGTATTTCGACCCATATAATTAAATCTGTAATTAAAGAACTTGCACCGCAACTTGCGTTGATATTCAATAAATGTGTCGATGAAGGTGTCTTCCCCGACTTCATGAAAAATAGCAAGTTGATACCTCTATTTAAGTCTGGAAATAAAAATGACCCTTCAAATTATCGACCAATTTCGATTCTACCAGCTCTTAGTAAAATATTTGAAAAAATTATATCTAATCAGTTAACTGATCATTTCTCAAGTAACAACATTTTACATATGAACCAATTTGGTTTTACCAACGGTCGTTGCACTACTGATGCCGGTGTTGCACTTCTGAAACACATTTTTGCTGCTTGGGAGTGTAAACAAGATGTAATTGGTATATTTTGTGACCTATCAAAAGCTTTTGATTGCGTTGGTCACCAAACTCTTTTAAATAAACTCAAACATTATGGTGTCTCTGAAGAAGGAATGACACTTATTGAGTCTTATTTATCCAATAGGGTTCAGAAAGTTGTTATTAACAAAACTGAGTCTGTTGGTGCACCTATAGTTATGGGCGTGCCACAAGGATCAATATTGGGACCCTTGCTTTTCTTAATTTATATTAAGAAAAGCAAGGGTCCCAATATTGATCCTTGACACTTCACTAAGAATCTGTGCGATACAGTACTATTTGCAGATGATACTTCTTTAATATTTAAGGTTGACAGAGGAAATGGAAATACTGACGTTGTAAATAGTACTCTCTCTAAAGTATTGCATTGGTTCACTATAAATAATTTATCTTTAAATTCACGTAAAACTAAATGTATTAAATTCTCATTGCCAAATGTAAGAAAAGTGGATACCATAGTGGAAATGAATAATGAAATTGTTGAATTCATCGACTTTACTAAATTTTTGGGTATAAATCTAGATTCTAGATTGCAGTGGGATCCACATATTGAGTCCTTGGCTAACAGACTTAGTTCTGCAGCATATGCAGTTAAAAAAATAAGACAACTTACTGATGTTGAAACGGCAAGATTGATTTACTTTAGTTATTTTCATAGTGTCATGTCATATGGAATACTACTGTGGGGATCGGCTGCTAGTATTGAAAGTATTTTTGTACTTCAAAAAAGAGCGGTTCGCGCTATTTATAATTCACGAGCAAGAGATTCTTTAAGGGACTTATTTAGAGAAATTAATATATTGACCTTAGCAGGACAGTACATTTATGAAAATTTGATTTATGTCTATAAAAATTATAATACATCTGAAACCAATTTCCAAATTCACCATCTAAACACAAGATTCAAAAATAAACTTGCCGTTCCAACATTCAGGCTTCAAAAAACTAGAGGCTCGTTTATGGGGAAATGTATAACCTTTTATAATAAGCTTCCACAAAATGTTACCGACTTGCCTTTTCATAAGTTTAAAGCGCATGTAAAAAAGACTCTTATGAGTAAAGGATATTATAAAGTCAACGATTATTTAAATGATGCCAATGCCTGGTGTTAATTTTTCAGATAATGAATCGTGTTGTTATGTACAACTATTTGTTTAAACAAATATTATTTTTGGTAATAAGTAGTAAGAAGAGAACTAACACATCTAATCTTGTAATGGAAGTTGAGCTCAAACTTCTGCTGTGAGGTCAGCTTCCAATTGACGACTCTGTAACAATACAGGGAGAAAAAAATAGCCCTTGCTAAGGTCTCCCGCCGTAGACTTGTGAACCAATGGCGTAGCTGCTTTGACGTTCAAAAGAGATTGTAGCAATCCAATTTGAATAAAAGATATTGAATTTGAATTTGAATCACTAACTTAATAAGAATCTATGCCCGATAGACTGTTGGAAGTTTTACGCGTTTAATCACTCTCGGCTATTTTGTCGTACATACATCATCGCCATACATGTTTGGCCTCGTGTAGTTAACCAGGGCTAATTCTGCTGAACTGAAGTTCGACCAATCAGAACGCCACATTATAGCGTCATCGAATACTCGTACCTCAATATATGCGTTATGATTGATCGATCGCAATGGTTCAGTTTTGATTTGGCTCTAATAGGAGAATTGGACCAGGGAGGGTTATTGTCTAAGAAAAAATCTATCACGAGCACCTTCAATTTGACACCCATTGCGCCGTGAATACAAGACTGTGCACCGACTTCATTTTATAAAGGAGTGATGGATAGTCTATCCACTCCATCCAACCATATATCCAACTGGCAAATTGAAAGCGATCGCGATAGATTTTTTCTTAGACAATAACTCCCCTGACTCGTCGTTCTACATTCTACATGTCTCAAATGCGATAGTGTTTGACAAAATGCTTTAAATCCATCCTATTTAACAATGGAAAAATGTTTATGAAAAATGTATCAGAGTTCTATCATCATCGTCATCATTTCAGCCAAGGGACGCGCACTGTTGGACATAGGCCTCCCCCAAGGATCTCCATACCGAGTTCTATATTTCATCCAAAAACCTTGTTTAGATCGAATTGCTTATTTTTATTGCTAATATAATTGCTATTAAAAGATCGATGTTTCCACTTAAATGCTTGACAAATTGTCATGTATCGACAAAATCCATACTAATATTATAAATGGGAAAGTGTATGTGCGTGTTTATTTGTCCGTCTTTCACGGCAAAACTTTTAAGTGGAGATAGTTGAAGGAATGGAGAGTGACATAGGCTACTTTTTGTCTAACCCCCCACTTCCCTAAAATAGGGGGTGGAAGTTTGTATGGAGCATTCCGCAATTTTCAAGATAGAAAGCTAAAAATTGGTATGCGGACTATCTGTGACTAACAAAAAAATAGTGCATCATTTTTTTTTGGAAATCTGCCCCCAACACCTTAAAGGAGGGGGTGAAATTTTATATGGGACTTTTCAGTTTTCAAGGTAGGAAGCTAAAAATCGGTACACAGACACTTTGTTACCAACGAAAAATACCTGCCTTATTGTTTTTTGGAAATCTTCTGTTACCCCGAATTTAACGCGAGAAAACTGAAATTATATTCTGGTTTGGTTAAAAACATAACAAGGAACCATTGTATAATTTGGCGAAAGGAAAATGCCGTATACTCTGGAATAATTTTCACATGAGTAAGTGTCTAATGTATTGTCCTTAACGACCATTCTATGGCACACGCTTAGAGCCTTGCTGCGGATAAACAACGCAGGTTAAACGGTGGTCGCATAGAATATTCATGCGGGGTGAACACGGGGCGAAATTGGGCTTTCTGCTAATTTGGTTTCCAACTGTCTTGCTTGGTTGAGTCTAATTCGAATACCAAAATCAGTATACATCACTAGATTTATGTGTGTCGAGAAGGTTAGGTTTACGTTATGTGTAAGTATACTTTTGGTTATGAGTAGATACTTAATACATCCACGAAGTTCACGTGGGAAATTCTTTTCTTAAATGTCTATTTATAGAACTGTCAAGTAATATTAAAATATACGGGTGAGATAAAATAAGAAACAGAAAAATCGAGAAGCAGAAACTTTGTCATAAGTGTGATTGTAAGTTGTAACGGGTTCTAAAAAATACCTTACGGGACACGGGCTGATTTCACCTGAAGCACCACCTCATCAGTGGTCGAGGGGCTAGCGCTCCCGACTAACCCACACTGGACCAGTAATACCAGTATGGTGGAGGATGGTCCAAATCCCCTCCTTATTAGAATAAACAGGTTGTCTAGCAATAATCAATTTATAGTCGTCAGTCCTAACAGGTTTTTTGGGTCAAGGAGGTCATCAATAAATGATATTGTTTCTATTCTCCGAAAAAAAAAATCATTTTCCAAAATACATTTTCACAGGCACTTATTGACGTTGAACACAAATGTAAAATTGTAACATTCCAATCATAATCATGATGTCTGCAAATTTATACAAGTTTGAAAATTAGAAAACCTTCACGAGAAGAATAGGAGAAAGACCCTTAAGGTCTAATTTTCGTCTCTTCTTTTATATCTTTACTAGCTGACAACGCAACTTTGTTTGCATTATAACTAACTTTTCCCGTAGGAAAACCTTTCCCGTCAGATTTTTTCCATAGCAAAATTACCCTATGTCCTTCCTCTGGTCTCGAACTATCCCGATACCAACTTTCATCAAAATCGGTTCAGTAGTTTCGAAGCAATACAAACAAACAAACAATCAAATCTTTCCTCTTTATAATATTAGTAAAGATAAAGTTAGTTTTTCACTTCACACTTGTTTTTATCTGTAAAATAACATTGATCTATTTCAAAGATTTTGGTGAGAAACTGATGAGGTATCAACGTAGAGCCCAAACTATTTTTTTGTTCCCCATCCAAAAAAATAAGGAAATTACATAACAGTATTGCGTTTTATCATAACGAAACGTAGTTCACGAGCACTGATGTTTTATTGATTCCCTTTACAAATTCCCCTTACCCCCTTTTTACACCCTTAAGGAATGATTTCGAGGATAAAAACTATTTTTTATCCTTCCCTACAACTCAAACTATCTCCATACCAAATTTTATCTAAATCGGTTCAGCGGTTATGGATTCCCCATACAAAACAAAAGGGGGGTGGAATTTTGTATGGGGAATCCATAACCCCATACAAAATTCCACCCCCCTTTTCTCCTATGTCCTTTCCTGGGATTCAAACTATATCTATACCAAATTTCATATACACGGTTATTTTTTTATCATACTGGAAAATTTTAGAGGCTGCTCGGTAGACGCTAGACGACTCATATCGATAAAAAAAACATGTGGTTATATTTTTTAAATTTTATCCGCCAATAATATTAAATTATAGACATTGTTCTTGTTTACTACAAGATAAGGTAAGATTATGAATGAATAAAGCATTTACTACTACGGGCTTAGGAAAATGCGGCAACGTCGCATTATTAATTCAAGCAAGATCAATCTACAACTCGTTTGAAATAAGAGTTATTATTGCACTAGACACTACAATAGTGAAAGACAGAGACAGTCGGCGCCGGCGCCGAGCGCCAGCGGCGGCGTTTTGTTGTTTTCTGTCGCTTGTCGGCACGAGCCGGCCGGCTTTAGTTCGCCTTGGACCCCGGCGCGTGTGAACGTATCGCGATGTCGCGCCCGCGCCTGACGCGCGGCAATCGGGCGCATTCGGAATTTTAGTTTCAAGTTAACACATCTCGCGAATACACAGACCTTACTCCGGTAGACCGTAGACTTTTACTTGTGAAGTGAAATTAAGTGTTTGGTGTAAGAAAGTGAACCCACAAACGTAAGACTTGGAAGCGAAAACTGCATTTCGAGACGTTAAACACTAACCAAAGTGATATGTTGTTGTGGTCATGTATAGTTTTAAACGTGCACGACTATGTATGAGTTAGAGGACTTCCTTTAAATTTAGAACTCTTTTGTTATTAGAACTAAAGTTGATTTAAATTGTTTCCTAGGTAGGTAAGTATTTAAAGTTGATTCCAATTTTTTAACTACGCCAAAACAACCTACCATAACCGTAATACCTACCTAGTACTGTTTGTTTTCTTTAAAAACTTTGTTTTGCCGGTCCTAAGCCCGTAAAGTAGAAAGGTGAAATTGTGATCAACTCAGTGATGACTTTGAATCGGCGACGTTGTTGCCAGTTCGCGTTCATTCAATGTTTTGCCTACAACTTCACTCAGTGTCCATACCAGTGCAGTATTTTTTGGATATTTTAGATAATAAATATCTAATTAAACAGGTGAGTAAATTTTATTATTAATGGTTCAATAATTCTTCTACCGTGTCCTGAAGCCACCCTTAAAATAACCAGGGTGAAAAAAAAATAACCGTGTATATCGGTTCAGTAGTTTTGGTGTGAAAGCGCGACAGACAGACAGACAGACAGACAGAGTTACTTTAGCATTTATATTATTAGGTCCGCAAGGTGAGGGTGGCTAGTGCAGCATGTATTCTCTCCCCTGCACTAGTTATCTTCGTATTTGGACTCCACTTCCACTTACCATCAGGTGGAATAAAGTTATTTGCTAGGCCCACTATGAAAAAGCTGACATAAAAAATAATTTAGTCTAGTTCAATATCAGCATGTGATAATTATTTTGTTTTTATCAATCTTGACATTTAGTAGAAGGCAAGTCAGACACTTTAATGGGGCTTAATAAAACGACACACAGTTCTCCGAGAGCTTCTGCTTTAATAAGGCCTGCAAATTTATTTTTATTCCTTGTGTTCATAATATGAGATTTCTTATTTTGCCAAATGTGTGACAGTGTTTGGATATATTAAATAATAGATTTGTCTTTTCTAATTGGTAAGGTAAGGTAGCCAGTTTCTCAGCTGTTGAGGAGTCTAGGTGAAGCTCACTTCCACCTTCGGCCTTTTTGTCACTTATCAGGTAAGACGAAGGCTAGGAGCTTCCCTGTCCTTTGTAAAAAAACTGAACAGTGTCATAATAACTGAAATAAATTAATTTTGAAATTTCAATATAATTAATATAGAAGTCTTATCGTTTTTAGTGTTAAGCCACAACAAAGATAGAACATGAGAGAGAACACTATTTACGACCTCAGATAATTTTTAGTGTCAATATCAAATAGCAAAGATCATCTGCAGATTATACTGTCTCGAATAAAATCTTTAATGTAGTATGAAAGAAAAAAGAAATAAGAAGTTACTAAAATGAAAAAAAATAGTGTAGCATAAATCAAAATTTTGAAAATAGAAAAATAACGTGTTGTTAAACTGGTAACGAAACAGTCAAAATAAAATCCAGTTTTGCAACTGGTTATGAAACTTTGGTTTCGAATGTGGCCGAAGATTCCAAAATAGGTACCTATATTTAAAAATTCAAGGAGTCAATATTGATCTTTGGAATACTCCATGGGCATCCTCATGTAGACATATAACCTAAAACCATTTGCAAATCATTCTCTCCCTGAAGTTTCCTCGCCACGAAAAGAAGAGAATTTAAGAAATATTTCAGCATCTTCATTAACTATTAAAATAAGTCCCTAAACGGTTATATCGACGCCCAAATTAACCAAATTATCTAATATTTTTTCCTTGCGACGTGAAATTCAACATCCGAGCCCGTGATTGACGCGGTCACTTGGCGAATTAATTACTTCCAAGAAATTAACTAAATTGAAACATTACGTCTTAATTACGGGAACTCTGGAATTTGAGCGGACGCCATTTTATAATAAGGTGAGGCTGAAATTACTGGAAATCTCAACACAAAGTTCTGCTTTTTCTGCAATGGACGCAAAACCAAAGTTACTTTTAAAACGGAATTTAAGAGAGTATCCCAAAATTGTGAAGCTGCCTTGTAGCGAGATAATTTATGTTTAGGAAAATATCGAGTGGTGTATTGAATTTTTATGAACGGAAGTGTTATAGAATTAATTAAGGAAATTATATTTTTTATACAAAAAATTGTTAAACAAGCATCCCCACCTGATGGTAAATAGCTATAATCGCCTATAGGTTTACCCTTTACTATAATATTAAATGCAAGGAGCTTAGTGGTGCAATGCGCGTGCGCTCAGCGAACGATTGCTAAGATTAAGCAACGTTGGCTGTGGTCATTCCTATGATGGGTGCCCAAAATACAAAACATCTCAAGCTCCTTCGTGCTTCGGAAAGCACGTTAACTGCACCTGATCTCGCCCCGGTCGTGTCGGCCAACCGTCTCATCGGACTAGGCGAGTGAAGGAACAGAGAGTGCATTTGCGTTTGCGTAGTCACTAGCGTACTATAATATCTCCTGAGCAGATGGCTAGTCTCTGTTGAGATTGACCGCCGTGACCGAAGATCCGTTAGGAGGACATTACAGTAAATGTGTAAACCTGTAGGACTTGCAAATGTACAGAAGGCTTCAAAAGTAGATAAACATTTTAGCACCATGTCACACTGACTATTAACAATGCAATATAGGTGTAACCATACTAAATAAAAGGAATAGTTGGTGTGACATGGTACGAAATCTGCTAAAAATGGTTATCAACTTTTGAAGCCGGCTGTACAACTCCTAAAAAGACACTAATGCACGTTTCCAACTTGTGTCTTAAGAGGCTGAGTAACGCCAACGACCTTGAGAGACATGATTTGTACTGGATTACAGGCGCGGTGTGTTATTGAAATTGAGCGAAAAAATCAAAATATATTTTTAAAGAAACTAGTAAGTTATTTGAAGATATGAAACATGTTATCAAATTAAGTGTAACGAGTTAATTCCCTGAATATCATTAAATCACCTTTGTTAAATAACTCGGATTATCTTCTGGAAGCTGTTTTTGATGGGTGTCTTTGGCATTTTTAACGAGAAATTTTGATTAAAATTTATTTTGGGGACATGGATATTCTCAAAAATATTTTCAAGAGAAACATTTATTTTTTACTATGGTATACTAAACAGGTTTTGCTAAAAAAAGTTTTAAGTGGGGCTCGATGAGCTCAGCTCAGAGTTGTCAGCCTCTTTGAGATGTCAAGTTTACAGCAACTAGTTATTTTACTGCCTGTCTTACCCTTAAAATTGAACTACAGCGATGCGAGCTTGACGGCAGAAATAAGGATAAAGGTACCCGTGTAGACGACTTTTGTACAGTCTCCCTCTGGTAAAATTATATCTTGACCTTTGCCTCCCATTACCAACGCTAGTGAGTATGGACAATTTGGCATCACATTCCATTAGGCAGATAATAAGTAAACCACCATACATTGTGAAGGCAATGGAAGTATTTTGTGAAGGATTAAAGAACAACTAGCTTTTGCCTGCGAATTCGCCCGCGTGGAATCAGTAATTTCGGTAGCTTATTTTTATCCAATCTTCTTTTCAATCAATCTCACCAGATCAAAACAAATTTCATCTTAATCGGTTCAGCGGTTATTGATTCCTCATACAAACAAACAAAAACTAATAAAATACATAAAACTATCCTATGTCCTTTCCCGGGATTCAAGTCATAGATGTACCAAATTTCATCTAAATCGGTTCAGCGGTTTGAGAGCGAAAGGAAACAGACAAACAGACATGCACACCTTCGCATTTATAATATTAGTATAATATGATAGCACCTATGCTATACTAGGTTTTGGGTCATAATATGTTCAGCAAACTGGAGGCTGAATAAAATCCCTTCAGCCATATTGATAACTGTTTGTTTGATAACTGGTTACTTAAAAATAATTTTTTTCATTGTTTCGTAACTAGTGTATACGCGAAAATATATTATTTACATATTTGCATCATATGTATATATTATGCAAGTAACATAGAAGGGGACTTAGACTATCTCCCACCACGCTGGCTCAGTGCGATTTGGTACCAGAAGTATCAGAGCATCATTAGGTGGTCAACATAGTGAGCAGGTGCGGTTGAATTTGGTTCCATAAGCTGTTCGGAAACCCGCTCCCGAAAAGAAAAACAATCAACATATTTTTGTGGGTTCGTTCTAGACTCTTGACTCGAAAATGAAAAATATACCTCTATATTCAACTACCTACTAAAATTGTCCACTTAATATGGATCCTTCAGCTGTGAGTGCACAAGCCGCAAGCAGGTAAACTCTTATTACGCTGTCGCGTTATAAAAGCGCTATATTTCGATGTTACGCCCATAATCCTAGCATAGTGGAGGGGACTATTATATATCGCCAGCTACCCCCCGTCATAAGCCAGCAGGTGGTCTTAAAGTAATAATTTAACGAGATCCCGCTTAAGTTAATGTGATGGCTCTCTCGTGCTGACTTTTACATACTTAGTTCCTGCTTTAGTTTTAGTGCCGTTATAGTGCCGATAAAATTTTGATGTGTCATAGCGTACATTAGAATGTCAAAGTCGAAGTTATGTTCGTACTTTTCATTTGGAGAAATTAATTATCTTAAGTAGTAAAACATCTCTGTAGCTGTTTTATTAACTGGCTTAGATATATTTGCAATTAAAATCTTCTTTCCATATTTATCAACTAAAGAACAGTAAAAAAAGTCCCAACATATACTTTACAAAAGTCTACTTTATGTTTTGCGAGGATTATTCAAAGAAGTAGAACTTTAAAAATTCCTATGTCAGAATCCAGGCCAATAACTTATGTTAATCCAGAAAAAACAAGATGTTGCATAAAGAGTAGTTTCAAAACGCTTTCTTTATGTATGTGTAATTCTGACACCCAGGTGCACTGATATAAGTCGACAAAACAGTAAATGAGTGGAATGGTCATTTACGTTCTTGAAGCCATTGAGTTTCGATCAGTCTGATATTGATTCGACTTATAGTGGGAAGGCGTCGAGCACATGACTTACACAAGAGTCTGGCTAAGCCCTCGCCTTCCGACAATCAGAACATGTCTGTACTGAAGTTTGTGATCTAAGTGAAGGGAGATAGCTTTGTTCATAATATGTGTATCCATGAATTGGAAATTATAATGAATATCAGCCGAATCAGCCGAAAAGCCTAATATTCTGATGCAGCATGTTACGGGTTCACCAAAGCTCATTGGGGAACATGTCAGAACTAAAATTTAACTGGGGAGGTAGAGTGCAAACATGCAAGTGACAAGAGGCTACATCAACTGGGCAGCAAGTTTCTTTGCTATCCATGTTGACCTTTACTATAAAAAAACTATGTTATTGTATTTAGTGCATGTCTAACATGCCCAATAAACTATGTTCGTTTCGTTCTTTCTTTCTTTATGGCCATTTTGTTAAACTGCATCCGTGGTGTCATAGATCAATTGGTTCTGATCTGGAGGTACAGGCTTCGATTTTCCTGTTTGGTTTGAATTACTGATTGGGCTCGTCTGTTTTGTTAGTACCATCTTGCCTAAATTTGTCGCTAGAAAACATCACAGCGGTTATAATATTTTTGTGTTACGGCAATTAAGGGTAGGACAGCCAGTTGGTCTGTTGTTCAGGTGTTCAGATAATGCTCGCTACCATGATATTTAACCGTATCGTTACTTATATAAAAATATATATACGAGTATTTCTGCGCGATTATGTTTAATGTATGAAAACGCTTAATAAAGGGTGTCTCAGAGCGGAATTTAAACTTTGCAAAATTATAAAACTAATTTACTTTCACTGGTTTTCATTACAGATTTATTAAATAACAATGGTGCGAATTTTATGTGTGTAATATTATTTGGTCTAGATATTGACCATCTCGGCGGATGCACTCTTCCAAGCGGACGCGCGTATTTGCTATAACACGCACACGCTACAACTGAGATAGCTCTCACTTCATTTTTTTTGTTTTCATTTCCTCCAAATTTAAACTCTTCTTCCAAACTCTTAATTTCAGGTAGACCCATTAAAAATCTGCCGGGGTTAAGTCAGGTGATCTAGGTGCGCAGGGCAGGATATCTCCAAAGCGACTTATAACTTACTCCGGAAATAGCTGAAAATTCGCTATTAAAAACAACAATACCACTACGTTCTCGCGATGCATACCGGACCACACTGCGACATGGCGAGTAAGCAATCCGCAGCACACAGCTATCGAATGACACCCCGTTCTCCACTATAGCACAGATTAGATAATAGTTACTATAGCCCGGCTACCTTCTGATCTATACAAGTTTGAAGTTTGAATTCCGCGCTGAGACACCTATACACGGTTATTTTTTTATCACCCTGGAAAATTTAAGGGACGATTTAAATATGAATAAAAAAAATCCTAACTCACTTATTTTATATTAATTTTCTAAAAATCCAAAAAATGCTGCACTGGTTGAGAGCAGCATTTTTAGAGATTCTTTTTATTTTTTTTATATAATAATGGATGTGTTCTGAAGCGTCCCTAAAATTTTCCAGGGTGATAAAAAATAACCGTGTATAATCGTGTTACAGACGAATATCATACCCGCTATTAGTTTAACACTTGGGAGGGTTTCTCCTAGCATCGCTAGTCGACAATATTATCGACATCTTGGACATCACCAGTTCTCGATATTGGAAAGGGATTAATATTTGACTCGACTGTGAACAAGGTAGCTATACAGCTATATTGTGTTTTGAGAATTCTTTTAATTACTTTTAATCGACTTTCGAATCGAATCGTCCTCATTTCAACTGCATGATTTTTTCATTATTTGTTACGTAATTACACCACCAATTTAATGCGATTTTCAAACTTATTTTTATATTTGAAATAGTCTACTCCTCCTATTGTCACTAAGTTATGATCTGGTGATGGGATCCCAAAAAAATCGAGGGAAACCCTTGTATTATAATTTTTTAAAGCTGTCTGCATGTTGGTTAATTGTTATTTAGCATCAATCATCACAATATGCCTGTGAGGGGTCACAGTTTACTGTTTTATAACAGAAAAAATGGACTTTCTTGTCGACATTTAGGAGTTCTACCTATAAACAATGTCTGATTTGATATGTCCTATAAAATAAATTAACAGTCTTTCAGGTACTAATGATTTATAGGATTCATATTGGGTAAGTCGTGTTTCATTATATGAAATACGAGTAGGAATATGTGGTGGTGAGATTTGAAAATCTGCAAAGGAATAAGTAAAAACGTTAGAAAACTTTACATCTATTCAAAAACCCATAATGGCCTCACAATCTACATAACTTCCTTATAGCTAGAGCCTCCGCCACAACACATCAGTACAACCCTAGAAACGTATATGTGGAAAAAAATCATATATTTTACTTACCTAACGATGCGGCAAATTGAATTCGTGCAAGACACTCCCGCGGCAGCCCTGATGAAATGATAAATGGCAATGACGTCACGCAGGAGGGTTTTTCCAAAACCACCGCGCGAAGTGACTGGCGGATAGGGCTCCGGATGCTCGCGTTGGATTGACTTGCCGCGGGCTTATTCGTGACTTGTACTCGTGAATAATAGTGCTATAGTCGCCGTCACCAACTTATTCGTGACTTGTACTCGTGAGTAATATTGCTATAGTCGCCGTCACCGACTTGGTATTATTATGACGGCGATTGTGATTTTGCGCATGTGCCCTCGTGCGCTTCAAAAATGGTTACTGTTTTTCATTTTATTTCCATTCTAGCCAATAATATAATAATAGCTCATTATTATTATTATTCATAGTGACCACCATTCGCACCAATATTAGACATAATATCCCCCGCCCTTGCCAACTTAGGTGTCGGCAACTGCACCATCGAATATAAAAAAAATGCTATAATTCGTTTCACAATTACAATTTACAATTATTGTGAAGGCATTCGAGATGCCTGTGGCAGGCAGCTCCGCTCTTCCATATCATATCTTAGTTGTATTATAATTATACATTAGCTAATTAAATACCTTTTTTTTTTTTTTCTCGGGGGGAAATGCGTATGTGGGGCTCTCCCGGCAGAGTGCCAGGCCTACCCACTAAAACCCCCCGGTGTTCTCCCTGCCCTTATGAGCGCGCTAGGTAAGGTCCACACTGCGACTCCACTACCCACGCGCCCGGGCAAGCCCGACTCAACGGTCGGGCTATCGCCAAGGGGGGATTGCCCGAGAACATCAGGGCAATCCCCAGACGGAGGGCCTTACGGCGGCGTGCACGGGGCCAAGCGTGCACGCAGGCCTCCACGGCAGGGTCATTAGACGGGCATCGCTTGTGCGAATGCCCGCCTTCTCCTGCCTATCCGTCTGCGACGGATGGGAGCGGCTTGAGGATCTGCCTCCCGCTCCCTCTCCGCGGCCTCCTTCTGCGAGATGACGTCCTCGCAGAAGGAGGCGACAGCCCCCCATTCCGCCTCGCCGCGGAGCATGGCCACGACCATGCTCGGCAGCGAGAGGTCACCGCCTCCCAGCGCAGTGTTAAGCACGCTGCGTTGAGGTCGCCAGGCCGGGCACACCAATAGGATGTGCTCGGCAGTGTCGTCGGGAGCGTCGCAGTGGTGACACCGCGGCGTTTCCTCCCGACGCGCGATCCGGTGCAAGTAGTGACCGAAGCAGCCATGCCCGGTCAGCACCTGCACCATGCGAAACGTGAGGTTGCCCTGCCGACGCCCTACCCACTCCTCCAACACCGGACGTATCGCGTCGATCGTCCGGTGGCCGGCAGCTGGGGATTAAATACCTGGATTTTCATTTGTATATATTTGTCTATATTGGTGTTTGGTAATGTCGGACTTGATCAATGCAAGCAATTTTGGTAGCTACCTGGCAATGTGCTTGATATTGGTAAAATCAATTAGCGTAGGTTCCGGCCTACCCGTCTGCCATTTGCAGCAAAAAAATTGTGTTATTTTTAATAACTAATACTTCTGATTTCTAACAACAGCGATTGCAGGCGATAGACTGAACGGCTACTGTCTAAATGTATATTGAAATGTTTGATCTTGAAGATCTTGAAGGCAAACCATCTTTGCTAGTAGAGTCACATCAGGCTTGAACATCGCGAGAAGGCAGGGAGAACACAGGGGGGTTTTAGTCGGTAGGCCTGGCACTCTTCCGGGAGAGCTCCACACACGCTCGTCATCTAGTCAAAGGCGGGTTCGGTGCGGTTGCTCATTTCTCCATAAAGGTTTCCCTGAAAACGAAAACGCTGACTACCTGGCGAAAAAGGGATTACAAACACAGCTGATCACTCCAGAAACAATAAGAACTGGCTTTAGAGCTCAATCATAGGAATGACACACGCCAAGCTATTTATGGCCATGGATCAAGTCCACATTGAGCTCGATCAGATCCCAAACTCGTTTAATGGTAGGTTACTTTAACCGGCCATTTTAGGACTAGGATCATGCTAACCCGGGTGGAAAATGCCAGTTCCAAAACTTGTACGGCCTACAAGACAGAGGAGGAGAGCATGGAGCATCTTCCGTGCCATTGCGATGCTCTAGCCTGCAGGAAGTGAAAGCTGACGGGAATAGGATACCCCAAAGTCTACAGGGCCATGCCACCGAAGGGTAACATCAGGTTCATGGGAAGGATAGACTGAACCGGAGGTGGTGGTAGCTTTAAGGACTAAACATGGGGAAGCACAAAGGATCCATGATGGGTCGAAGTCCGGAAGCTCTCATACTGAGCCGCCACTATACAAAGATAACATGAAATTAGTAGAGTCACACATTACGTATACTATAAATTATGGATTTTAGCAAATGTCAACATATTGTTTGCCCTTTCGCTGTAATCGAAATTCGTTGTTTCGATTAGCGACATTTGATGCCAGCAGCAAGCATAACAGCTACAGAATAGGCCTTCTGAATGATTTATGTGCCTCCACGTCACTGTACAATGAATATACGCTCTACATTCAGATGCTTTTATTATTGTGTTGTCTTTTCCGGCAAAACTCTTGCGAATGATTCGAAATTGCAATTCATGGTAGACATTTGAATGATTTTTCATGCAAAGACTTCAGTTAATTTCCGATTTTTATTTTCTAACTCTTTCTTGTTTTTTTTTTTGTATTTTTTATTAATCTCATTTTTCATTCGTTTTCATCATCCCTATTGAGGTACCACATTATATCAACACGCCTTGAAGTATTGAAACTGTGATAATGATAATTATGTCGAGTATTTTTTTGTTTGATATTTGAAAAGACAAAGGTTCGTTCTTGGGAGAGTTTCTGCGATTTAGACAAACAAGAGACGGCCACGTTCATCAAGCGGATGGTACGCAACTGCAACAAGATGGAGCGATGACTTTGCGTCTGACAGCTGGAAGCGGATGGTACGCAACTGCAACAAGATGGAGCGATGACTTTGCGTCTGACAGCTGGAAGCGGATGGTACGCAACTGCAACAAGATGGAGCGATGACTTTGCGTCTGACAGCTGGAAGCGGATGGTACGCAACTGCAACAAGATGGAGCGATGACTTTGCATCTGACAGCTGGAAGCGGATGGTACGCAACTGCAACAAGATGGAGCGATGACTTTGCGTCTGACAGCTGGAAGCGGATGGTACGCAACTGCAACAAGATGGAGCGATGACTTTGCGTCTGACAGCTGGAAGCGGATGGTATGCAACTGCAACAAGATGGAGCGATGACTTTGCGTCTGACAGCTGGAAGCGCATGCATGCGAAAATTTAAGACCGAGCCGAGTGGTGCGCCTCTACCCTTTTACTAAGGGCGTGGACAGGATTCTATTTAAGGCGCATAGTAGGGTCAAACATAAAAAATCACTGCAGAAAAAACCGGTTCTCTTCATAAATATTGAATAAAAAAATCTTTAAAAAAGATATGTTGTTATTCAACGCATTCTTTAGAGGATGGTCTTTTTAATTTTTTGATAAATTAATTAAAACTTGGTTAAAATGTGACCCAAACATGCCTCGATTTTAAAACCTTAAACTTAATCGCGTCGTAAATATTAGGTTAAATCGTATACTTTTGATTTCAATAAATAAAGTGAACAATATTCTAGGGGATGGTCTTTTTAGATTTTTCTTATTCGCCTTAATTAATTTTTTATTGAAATAATTCATCTTACGCGTAAAGGTTTGCTTAAATATTCCCCTCACCCTCACTCACTCACTCCTATGTAATCAGTGCGGGACGATCGACGCAAGGTCATTGGGAGTACTATGCGCCTTAAGGAGGGAGCGGGGTAGGCCAAAAAACCCTAGTATTGTCGTAGCCAAGATTCTTTTTGGGGGCAGGATACCATTTTTTCAGGCAAAGAAAAACCTAGAAAATATGGGTTACTGCGTCGTAAAGATAGTTTGTTGCATAAGTTCTTAGATGCAACATTGCTTTTGCTTAATAGGTGTGCTTGCGGGCATACCAGCCTACTGGCTGCCGACCTTCTGGGAGGAGGGCAGCTCCCCCCCTTCCGTGCCCTTGACTTTTACCCTGGAGAATCAGTACTAGAATCGTCTGCGCGTGTGCCTCTATTATAATAGCGTGTGCCTCCATTTTACCGGAGGGAGACTCTGTACCAGTGTCGTGTGCATGGGTACCTCCGTCTTACCCATTTCTGCTGCAAAGCAGCAGTGCTTGCATTGCTGTGTTCCGGTTTGAAGGGCAAGATATGGCATTGAAATTACTGGGTACCGTGACTTTACATCTTAAGTCACTGGTTGGCAACGTGCACTGTGGTTCTTGTGGGGGTTGCAGTTTTGCTGCGAGTCTCACAGAAACCACATATTGTATGTATAGATGACTATTACCACTTACCATAAGGTGGGTAGTTTGCAAAAAACTATTTCTGCCATCTTCCATTGCTGTGCTCCTGTTTGAAGGGTAAGACACGCCGTCAAATTGCTGGGTACTGTGACTTGACAAGTTAAGTCACACGTTGGCGACGTACATGGAGATGCCAGTAGCGGCTGTAGATTTGCAAATACCACAGGAACCACATGTACTGTAGACTACTATAGCTACTTACCATTAGGGGCCGTATCGTGATCGCTTATAGCGAGGTTAAAACAATAATGAAACAGAGACACCGCTCTTGCTGCGTATAGCGCCGTCCCGCTCTCGGCGCGGTTTTAATATTGCTTTGGGCGATCAGGGTTAGGGGACTGGTGGGCAGCCTGCTTTTTTGCCAGTTAGTCGCATAAATTGTTTGACGTGTTCAAGAGTATGCTTTATACATCTTCTTCTTCTTCTTATATATAAAAATAAATCGCTGTGTGTTAGTGTCGCAAAAACTCAAAAAAGGCGAGACCGATTCATACGAAATTTTCTGTATGTATTTGAATAGGTCCAAGGAAGGTTTATACGTACAATTGGACCCGGTAGATGGCGCTGTAATTGGACAGGACAACGTCGGCCGGGCCTACTAATCTTCTTATATATAAAAATGAATCGCTGTGTGTTAAGTCTCGCGAAAACTCTGAAACAGCTCGACGGATTCTTAAAAAATTTTCTGTTTCAATTCAAGCGGTCCAGGGAAGGTTTATGCGTAAGTTAATTGGACCCAGTAGGTGGCGCTGTGATCGGGCAGGACAACGTCTGCCGGGACCACTAGTTTTCTTCTTCTTCTTCTTATATATAAAATGAAACTCTTTGTGTTAGTCTCGCTAAAACTCAAAAACGGCTGGACAGATTGTTACGAAGTGTGTATTTAAATAGGTTTAGGAAAGGTTTATACTCGTATGTAGAGCAATCGGGCAGGACGTCTGCCGGGCCCACTAGTCTTATACTCGTATATCAAAATGAATCGCTGTGTGTTAGTCTCTTTTTTTACTATTTTCCACAACTGAATTAAAAAGCGTTGTGTGATACGGCTGTGTAGGTTATTAATGTAACCTTCGCCTTCGACTCGGGCTTGTTAATGACAGCTTGTTTGCACTAACCAACCTTCCACCCTTGTATCACAATGTACAATTTTTTACTTACTCGCGAAGTTATACTCATATATCTACATACATATGTATGTATGTAGATATAGGATGGGCATAATTTTAGCGAGAAAATAGTAAAAAACCAAAGCAAAGAATTAAATACGTTTATAAACATATGACTTTACACATGTAAATATATATACATAGACGTTTATACGCGTGCAAAGAATATTCGACACATTCAAAAGCGAAGCGCTTGATGTCCGGAAAAAATTCGACCAAAAACATCTAGCCGCGCGTTCCTCCCATCTGTGCCATGATTTATATTCAGTGTTTTGCAAGAAATACGTCGGTGCTATAAATCAGTGGCCGCCGCGTTTCAAGCGTCTTCTGTCATAAATAAAGAAATCTGTCTCTCTGTATTGTATTTTGCGGATATATGGAATTAATGTCGTATGTTGCATTGCTTTTGCGATTACCTCAAGTGCGAACGCACACGACCGACTCGGTGACCGAATTTTTGTGCGTTGTCATGTACAGCCGGCTTCAAAAGTAGATAAACATTTTACAACCGTATCACACCAACTATTAACAATTCAATATACGTGTAACCATACTAAATAAAAGGAATAGTTGGTGTGACATGGTAATTAAATGCTTATCTACTTTTGAAGCTGGCTGTACATTCACAAACGTTCCCTTTTTTAACGATAATCTGGGATTAGGCTGGGATTCACGGATTTTTTTGGCTGCCTTTTATAGTTCGTGTGCGCTTTACACCGTCATTTTCCACCGTCAAAGATCGGTTGTGTGCATTGGCGCTAAGGCTCTGTTAAATAGGGAGTCTGATGGAGAATTTAAGCTTGTGAGGGGTGGGCACAGTACCCGGTAAATAATGCATTATAAGCTTTGGAAAGAGAATCGGCTTGAGGTTGTGTTGTGAAGCGTTAAGACACGTTTCTGTGTGACTCTTGTTGTCGCTAATATTATTAGGAGTTGTTACGCCCCAACTTTGAATTGTATGACAATATCTACAACGTAAATTTTTGTAGTATACACAAAAAATAAAACTGTATCAGTTGATTTTTGAACAATTTACCTATTTTATTAGCCAGGAATCGAACTCGCTGGATTTGAAAAAAACAACAAATTCTGTATGTTTACACTAACCAATAGTGTCCCTTATAACGACCAAATTCTGGGAAGTAAGCATATCGCAAACTAATGGAGAGGGCTCATTATATAGGGGCTGTGCATGTTTTGGGCTGTATACTTTCTATATACAAAAAATAAAGATTCTGCAAATAGGAATTGACAAAAATATTGTTTTATTTTTAATTTGCCTTGTTCCGGCCAATGCTGGCCCTATTATGGACACTGCGCGGTGCGGCCGCGACCGTGCGACACCAAGAGTACAAGTGTGGCATACATAATACACGGGAAAAATGAATCATAACACCATGTATGACCATATTCCAGCAAATGAACGATTTATTATTATTATTATTATTATAAAAGAAGTGAACTCGACAGAAACATGTGCGTATACGATACAGTAGGTGTGTTCCAAATAAGAATCACTATACTTTGCTGGTGCTAACATCTGAGGTAAGCTTCGTTTTGCCTTTCTTTTAAGAAATTTAAACATTTTTAGCTAATTGTTACAAAAAAACGCTAATTGAACTCATTTCTCGTGCTGAGTTTTGACACTTCACCTAATTAGTCCAGTAACTTGAAAATTCAAATAATACAAATCAGAATCAGATAAATGTATAAAATTCACTCAATTTTATTAATAAATTCTCTGAAAATACTTTTTGATTCATGAAAAAAGGTTTCAAATGTCAAATATCTAAGCTGTCAAAAATAGTACTAACCTATCAGAACCTATCAGAGAACCTATCTAAAGTCTGTCGGTACGCTTGTTTTGTCGACATGAGTTAAGGCTCGTTAACGCGTAAGTTAAACCTTGTATAATGCAGCAATTTAGTTGCGAATCGACTCGAGAGAGAATATTCACGCATTTGGAGGTAAAAGTCGCCAGCACAATGCCTCCAAAAGCAAGCAAGCGAATCACCCGCGAACTGTCAAGAATTCGCCCCTATCTAGACAAACCCCTTGTGGTGGCAAACGCCTCCAGGCTATAGGGTAAGTATTTAATATCAATAAAGCAACGTATCGAGAAAATACTGAAGATATACTAAAAACTAATTCCGGATTCCACAAAAACCAATTAAATGCGCTACAGACAATTGAAAATTTCACAGCGACCGAGAATATTATGTTGCCCAAAACAAATTATAATTCAAGAATCCGAGAAATTAAGTCGCAATTTGGTATTCAAACGATTAAGCCGAGAAATTTGTTTAAGTCCCTGTGCGCATCAAGATAATTTGTAAACGACAAAATTTATAATCCCGTCCAAACGAATTTAATCACTGAAACGGAGTCCACTCGAATGAATGGCCCAAACAAATTTAGCCGATTAAGAAAATTAAATTTGCCGCTTGTTCTGACTTGTCTGACAAATTACAGGCGATTACATATTTCGTCAACCCTGACGGGGAGTTCGGTCACAGAATAAAATATGCGCGTAGGTGATCGGCGAAAGGCACCCAGTCTCGAATTCTATGATAGTGTGACCTAGTTAGCATGTGACGTAAATTAGGGTTGAACATCGCATCGCTCCTTAAATCGAGGGTTAGGTGAAGGTTAACAAGAAACTTATAAATGGATTACACTGTGGTTTTGAGCGAAACGTTTACGGCAACTGAAACTTTTGGGTTCAGTTCGGTTTGACATCGTATTTTCTTCACATAATTCTATTGATTCTTCAAATACTTTTATTTATTTCTGTAACTAAACATTTTTTGTGTTTGTATACCTTTGTCTCAGTCCAGAACCGCAGAAACTACTTAATATATGGACACAGTTCGCGGAAAATTAATTTATAACTATGGCCTTCGTGTTAGTAGGAATAAATACATGCCACGCACACCAAAACTATCTGTATCGGGAGAGCACCTAACATGGATCCCAGCGACCCATGCTTACATCGAATGCCAGAGTGGATGATGATGTATCTCATCGAGGAAATGCTTAATGGCAAAAATTGTAGTCAATTACCTATAGTATAGATGTGTAGGATAATGCGATAAAGTGCAACGGACCCGGCACTATTTACGGGACCGATGCTGCATAGTAAAGAAGACATAGACCGCTTTAACCCGTGGTGCCACAAATAGTCGCCTATACAAGTAGAAGAACACGCGGTCTAATATAATATTCTGTGACATGGTTCCTTTTTTGGCGCTGCTGCACTGTGGCGTATGGCAATGATACGCACGTTGACTTAGCTTAGCTATCTATGAAAATGGTAATGATAACGTGGTAACCCACGGAAACGCTACGTATTGACATCATTGGTATATATGTCGTGGCCAGATCGTAAAATTGACGATTTCATGATGTAGCCGACTATTTAATAAAATGATGAAATGGCCAATATTCATCTGGCCACTTCATGACGTGGTGTGGACGAATTAATAAATAAATCAACGTCTAATGATATGAACAGCTACGTACGGCTATTAAATGATATGGTCAAAAATTGGTGATAATATCGTAAAATAATTACATTATTCACCGCTAGACGCGATGATATTAATTTGTTTTGGTGACGCATCATGGCGGCGGACAATTGTTTTGATAAAGTTAAGATTACACGGCTAAAACTAGTGTTTTAGGTTCTACCCAAGGCTTTTAGGTAAAGCCCGAATATTTAATGCGTCGGTGGCGCTGTAGTCTCGGCACTGGTCTGTGCGCCGAGTAGAATCGGAAAGCCCGCGATCGATCCTGCCATGTACCAATGTTTTTTTCGTTTCACGAATTTCATATTATGTACATTTATCTGACGCTCCTACGTTGAAGGAAATCATAGTGAGGAAACCTGCATACACCTGCGAAGTAATTCAAAGGTGTATGTGAAGGCAACCAATCCACACTGGGCCATCGTGGTGTGGTGAGGTGCGGGGGGTGCAGCCCCCTTGCTCGGGGTTGGTTCGGTCGGGGAGTGGAAGCCCCGAGTTAGCAGCGAGGGTTCATTTGGCTTAGCTACGTATGCCTATCTTTTTACAGCAGCTTAAGCGGGGTCAACTGCGTGGCCACAGTCCATGCATGTGTTTGTGACGTCATCAAGCTCCGCGTCCGCGTGTAGCGTGGTGGCTACGAATTTAGTTAGTAGTGGAATCATCGATCCATGTGGACCGATAAGCAAATACATGCAGCAACTAACGTGAGCGAGGACATCAGGCACCGCGTGCGCCGCAGTTCATCGGCACTTTAAAACTTGCAAATCTACAACCCCTTTTTTAATGTGTGGAAATGAGTTATGTATACCTCCTGTTTGGGAAAACGCGAGCTTATGTCGGACTCTTCCCGGCCACTGGAGGCAGAGTGCCATCCAGAAACCGCGGCCTATCGGCTAAAATCCAAAGATTCCCATAAGCCTTGGTGCAGGCACGTCCATCACCGCCGTATGCTCCCCATCAACAGCTGAAGAGGACACGCCGGGGAAGGATGCGTCGCCACCAGACAATGCCATGGGACTCTTTCATGACCTCGTCAGCGTCTGCTCGCCTATGGCACCACTCATCTCCCCGAAATGGAGAGACCGACGCTCCTGGGCATTTGGGGCATCGACGACTGACAGTGAACTTTACAATGTAACTTTCCAGACTCGGGTCCCGCTGGTCACCGTAAGGAGGAAAAAGGCGGACAAATTGCCGCTGTCTTCGTCCTACCCTCCTGCGACGGCATGGATTTGCCCGTGGCTCGTCTTCCCTGGAGCACTCTGCTACCTCTTTCGACATAGAAAGAGTTCGTCGCTTTGCAAGCTTTCTCACTATCGACCATCCTCGAGATCAAGGACGGGAGAGATTGAATTCTACAACCCCTATAGTATAAGGACTCCAATTTTCGTTGCCAACTTATAACATGTCAAGTTGCAGTACCCAATAACTTCACTGCTTGTCTTCAAACTGGAACACAACAATGCAAGCGCTGCTGCTTAGCGGCAGAAACAGGTAAGTAGAAGTAGGTACCCATGCAGACTTTGGTGTATAGTCTCCCTCTTATAACAAAGAACCTAAACTTACATAACGAGCGAGCTCTCTAGAAATATACTGATGTGCGAGCCCCCAGTGTTAACATGCCAGATCAGGAAAAATGCTGAAGCCGCCCGCCATTGACTAATAGGTCATTTTCAACAACATCAGCACCATATTGGATTCAGGATTGGACCCCAGGACAATCCGACCCAATATATGGAGAGCATGAATTAAAGGGACAAAGAAGAAGAACAATATGTTTTTATGTGCTCACTGAATTCCTATTCTTTGCCTATTTCATAAATTTGCGGGTCATACAGTTTTTCTTGTAATGAAAATAGAAAAACAATATGTTTGCAGGTTTCTAAATACGGTTAAACTTGCTTAAATGTATATAAGTTAGATGTGACTATTAATTATATTATTTATTTGTGAAGAGCTGTTTGCAATTTTATCGTGTTATTCACTTTCATTTTTTTGCGATTTTACAACAATTTTACAATATTTGGACTTTTAACTTTACCTGTGCTCCTATAACACATTGCCTCTTGCTAAATTTTATGCTTCCTGGTTTGATTCCATTGCGAGTATCAAAATATATGGCACTAGTGACCCGCCCCGGCTTCGCACGGGTGCAATGCTGATAGTAAATATACTACAGAATGTCTTTATGTACAACGTTTATAACATTTTTGTCCTGCTAATCATAAAGTGCTTTAGACAGGGTGAAGCGCGGCCTTCGACGCGCTGCCGGCAACCCGGCCGGTACCGCCGCAATCGCTATATCCTTACATTTAAAATCTGTAATATCTTCAAAAATATTCATTCAAATTACATGCTGTAAAGCGCCATATTGATCTATATTAAATGCACAATGTACTTAAGGTACTTAATTGGATAAAGATTAATGCTGTATTGTTTAAAATCGCTTCGTAAATAAGCCATTATTTCTCGTAAAAAGTAAAAGATAAAAAATGGTTATTGTGGGTTATCCCTAAGAGAAAGACATACCGCTGCGGATTTTATTGTAGACCTTTTTAAGGTGTACAATACTTTAGTACATTATTTGATCAATCTCGTAGATTTCAGCCAGCGTTTGCAATATAAGCGCAAAAAATGTGTTTATTTACGACATCACATTAGAATACTCTAAAATTATCAGTGTTCATCTACTATATTTTGCATGTATTATACATATAATCCTTCCTCTTGAATCACTCTATCCATTAAACCTAAAAACCGTATCAAAATCTGTTGCATAGTTTTAAAGATCTAAGCATACATAGGGACAGACAGACAGCGGAAAGCGACTTTGTTTTATACTACTATTTAATAGCCGTATCTTTTTAATCCGTCCATTATATATTATTTAAAAAAAAATTGTGAAATATAATATTGTAATCTTGGCATTTTAAAAGAGGAGACAAAAAAAATACAAGACCTTCCGAGTTTCTTGCCTGTTCTTCTCGAGAAGGCTCTCCCAATTTCCGAACAGGTGTAGAGTCAATTTTTTTTTTCATTTGACTTGTATTTGCACACATCTTAATAATGGTTGGGGTGTGTGTACAATACAAGAATTAAATAATTTAGTTAATTAGATTCTTGGTTGAACATTTTTATGTTTTTTTTTACGTCAATAAGTGCCTGTAAAGGTCTATATTGAATAAAGATTTTTGAGTTGAGTTTGAGTCCACTTTCAAGTTTGCTTTGATGACAGCTTTAAGGAGATGCAGATTTTTGTATCCAAATTAATTTTTGCTTGATACCTCTAGGCTTTCCTGAGAAAAAGGACTTCGACAGACAGATTAGAAACAATGAATTAATCTAAACTAATACGTGTATTATAAAGCTTGTTTGAACGCGCTAATCTCGGGAATTACAGATTCAAATTGAAAAATTCTTTTTGTATTGGATAGTCAATTTAACGCAGAAAGCTATGGGCTATATAACATCACGCTACGACTAATAGGAGCTGAGCATCAATGGAAAATGTTGCCAAAACGTGGAAAAAATGTACGACATGTTGTTATTTTCCGACATCCACCCGAACGAAGTCGCGGGCACAGCTAGTGTTGAATTGCCATCAAAATACGGTCATATTTTTTGATTGCGTTGACGATATTTAATATTATCAGCTTGATATCTCTAGGTACGCGCTCCCAAGAAAAAGGGCCTTGGCAGACAGACGGATAGACAAACAATGAAGTGATCCTATAAAGGTTTTTCCGTTCGTCCTTCGTTTTTAAAGTGAAACTTTTTTTTACATCGCCTCAAATCTTTCGTCCATCTATTGCATGTCGCATTACACAAAAATACGAGATTTTTAATTTCACTGCTTCTTAAAGGTCAGGATTGGTCTATGCGCTAGATCTTCGACTTTAAATCTGTGTAGCAGTGGTTCGATTCTGATGTAGAGCGTTAGTTTATTTCATCAATTTGTTTTAATTTGATTTTTTGTTTTGTTTTCTATTTATTATATTGTGTTTTTTATTAATTATTTTTTTTAATGATAATTTTCTTTTAGATGAAAAATATTGAAGTTAAGATTTTAGTGCCCTATCGAATAATTTTCCGAAAATGTTCAGTTAAATGCCTACTATCCGAAAAAGTTTCACATGTATCGTGTTTTTTTATTCCTTTTGAGATATGAAACCATAAAAACCACAAACATGAAAGTTCATTTGATTATAAGTTTTTTTGTTTACTTATTTGTTTACTCTGTTTATGTATCATTAAGCACACAATAAATGCGTTTTACAGAAACACAATCAGCTATTAGACCAAAACGACGAGTAACACTTTGGCATATAAACGTTATGTGGGGCCGGCTCGTGATGCCCTCCACACCCCGCTTGTAAACAACTCGTTAATAATTGCTCTTAACCCTTTGTATGTTTTATTCATACATAGACGTTGTAAACCGAACTAGCCTAATGAAATGGGACATGGGGCGTCAAATGAACCGACGATCACACCGAATTTGTGTTGACAAGTCTAGAGACTATTAATCGTGAACCGTTGGATACTACCATTAAGCTTATATTATGATTATTATACTCGTAGTATGATTTTGGATTAAAGGTCATTGCCTTAAGCTAATGCCAGAGCTATAATAAACATTAAAGCACTCGCACGCGCACGGACTACCTTCCGATAGCGACTCCGGAGAGACGTGAAGGACTCTTCTCCGCCTAGCGCTGGGGCACACCCTGGACACTCCATACAACGTTCGCAAATCAATTACCTATTACTACTACTTAAGCAAATGACGTTTGTACACGCGCAAATGTGTGCGTGGAATCAAGTAGGGCGGAGTACGCGGTTATCAATCGAAATGACGCGAGATGTGCAGCGACTGCCTTCTCTTTTACCCGCATAGCGCTATCTCTGTTATCGGTCGGCCCCGATGAAGTGAATGCGCTCGCCCTTGTTTAAGTGTCAGTGATGTCTACAACGAAGTGCGTGGTGGGGTGAGTATTTGAAATGAGTGCGGGGAGGTGTGGCCGTTCTGTACGTAGTACTATTATCTATTCTGTGGCTGGGGTCTTCCTAGTGAACTAACCCTTTTATATCTAGAACAAACCCAGAATGGAGAACATTCGCCTATAGTGGCTGAATCGCGAGAGATGCGCGGAACTTGCGACTTAATTCTCGACTCTCCAATATTTTTCCGCCATCCGCTCCCTTATGAGCGCTCCGCTCCTCCGCTCCCTATCCTAATGATTTTCGTAATTTATAAATCGTGACAGTGGTTTCCCTGTATATTCTTGAGGTAGGAACATTTTTTAAGAGCAATTATAACGAATTCATAGAGGCAAAGGATTATTACCCGAGGAATACCAGACAACCTCGTAGGCTTGTTTTAGATCTTACACATAGGACTGTATGCTTTCAGAAAAATTGTTATGCAATGTGCATTAAGGTACCTATTAAGGTATAAGCTACCAGAAAGCATAAAGGTTTTCCCATTTAATAGATTTAAGTCTCCATTGCGTAACTGGCTCTTGCAGAGAACATTCTGTATAATGGATGAATATTTTAAATATAAGTGTCAAATGACAAATGATTTAATGGTAATAGTTTAGATCTTATAAGTTTACTCTTCTGATAATTATGTTTGATTTGCTATGCCCTATCGGGGCCATATACTGAGATTTTAAATATTGTAACACCTTAAACTATACGTATATGTTGGCAAATAAATTAATATGTGTACTTCTTCCCCTTTCTGGGACGACGCTCACAGTCACGACGCCGCCGCCGGCCGGTACGAACTGCGTGCCTCAAACTATTGCCGATATTGTATCATGTCCCCGTTCCATCGCTGCTTCCGTGACGTATATACTGCTACATCCATACTTATGTTATAAATGTGAAAATAACTATGTTTATTTGCTCAAATGTTACGCTTTTAAACGTAAGCCAACGAATCAATTTAATGAAGTTTGGTGTAGAGACAGCTTACGCCTTATGGACCTTTTTTTACTCATGCGAGGGGTAGGGGCGAAGAATCCTCATGGATACCTGCATGGCCGACCGTATAGGTTATGTCCGACTCGTACCGACAAAACTCCGCCCTCTACCTTTACCCTAAGGTCATTAAGGCTTCGTTGAAGGCGACCTCCCCCTCAAGAAAGGGGACGGTGCAGCGCAGCCCTAGATTATACTAGGACATATGCGCCTGAAATCGATACGGGAACCAAAGTAGGGCGATCGCATCTGATGGAAAATCTTGAGAATCAACAAAGGTTACTTTCCCCAATTTTGATGAGTTCCCTAAGCAACGAAGGATAAGCATTTTCGCGATATACTTAAATTTCACAAAGATGAAGTCGCGGGCAAAAAACGCCTAGTTTTCTATCTATCGATATTAGAGCTAGAATTGAAGACAGGAAGGTTACTTTTCTGTTTTTTGTTGATTTTTCAAATGCATTTAATACCGTTAATCATGAAATTCTGTTATCTATTCTTTCTCATTTTTCGGTCTCCCGGGAGCTTCTAAAGTGGTTCTGATCATATCTTCACGGACGCCAGCAACTTGTTATCTCGAATGAGTCATCTTCCTCATGGAGTAGCCTTGTAGCTGGAGTTCCTCAAGGTGGCATTTTATCCCCTCTTCTGTTTCCTATTAAAGTGAAACTATTTTCTATATTTATAAACTTTCTAACTTACCATCTTCGCTGCTCGTACCATTTATATGACGATGAGTTGCAGATTCATACCCTGGTTGATATTGATAATGTTAATTATGCTATTGATACAATCAACGAGACTAAAATCTATTAAGGGCTGGTCTGGGCAGTTTGAGATCCTTATTAATCCAACAAAATGCCAAGCAATAATTATCGGTGGTTCCAGGATTATGTCAAGGATAGATCCAGATAACCTTAGCGCTGTTGCTTTCCATAACAAGACCATCTCCTTCAATTGTACTGTGAAGGATTTAGGCTTATACCTGGATTCCAGCTTTAGTTGGCGACCCCATATTGGCAGCAATTGTCAAAAATAATAGGATTTTATGGACTCTTTATCGCTTGAAGAACTTTCTACCTTCAGAGACTAAGAAAATGCTTGTACAGACTTTAATATTTCCAATAATTGACTATGGTGATGTGTATTGTCTCAACCTGCAGGCCATTTATGGATCTTTCATCGTATGACATGGTATAAATTTGAGAAAAAGAAGTCATGAAATGCTGCATTTCGTATTACCTACCGATCTCCAATGATATCATTACTATGGCATAATTTCAATGATGTCATCATTAAATAATGAACAAATGATCAAAAATCTGACCGGAAATCGGAAATTGTGAATGCTGTCTATACGAAAACGTCGGCACATGAGAACTTTGACAACACTCCATTCATTATTGAATAGTCACAATAAGCCCAGTAATCTTAACAATAGTTTTGAGTTCCTATGTTCCTCACATGAAAGATCCCTTCGTTCTACCTTTAAGAGGGCACAGTACCTACTACTAGCGCCGCCATTCGTTTTTTATTAATTATGATAAATTAAAGACGTTTCTACAAAAAATAGCACAGTCAGGAACTCAATATAGATACTTCAGATTTATATTTACGTATTTTGTACACATTAACCGTATAGAACAGTCGAAATCATAATTATTGCTTAAAGTGGCCACTTTTAGCAATAATTCTGATTATGATTACTCCTTACTTTTAATCTATGCCTGAATGGCTCCCAAAAATCTAATATATATATATATATATTAGGGTGTCCCTTATTTTTCAAAGTTTTAATTTTCTAACGTATAGGTCTTAATTTTGTTAATTTGCCTCTAAAACACTCGGAAATAAAATTTTACCTTATTTGGAGTACGATAACCCGTGCCGACATGCATCGAATCATGTTCATTCATGTTGCGCGGCAGTAGCGGTGCATATTCGCGGTATTTATTATTTGTTCTCAATTATTTTCGCAATTAACACGTATTGTTTTACATTTAAAAGATGGCAATGGAATTTAGAAGCAATAAAAAAAGTATTTTCTAAGTTGGAGACGTAAATTATCAAATAACAGGCGCAAAGTTCCCGTCTAATCGTTAAATTCTTGCAGTACTTTTTTTTAAGATTTGCGAAGTTAAATTGACTGTTAGTGAAAGCGTAATCTCGTCATTCGGAAGTGTATTATATTTTAGGAAAAAGCTAGAATCCTTACCTGAGCTATACCTAACTGTGTAAAAGAACTTGTGGATCTTCACCATACCTGGAAGGAGTTGCCGATATTTAAAAAAAAATACAAGATATTTACAAGCGCCGTGAGGAGGACTTTAAAAACAAATTTAATTTATTTGATGTAGCACACGCTGATGCTTTGGAACGGATAAAAAGAACCAGGGCGTCCAGCGTATTTAGCGGATGTAGACAAAAATAATAAAGGGCAAGACAAAGAATATTAAATGAAGAGAAAAAAAGATATGAGCAAATGTGTATCGGAGGTTTATCGGCATCTTTTACTACGCAAGATTCTATACAAATGCAAGGACATCACGATCAACTTACCAGCTCTGATGAAAGCCTTGAGTAACCCGTGCCATCCACCTCTCAAACCCTTTGAGAAGGAAAGACTTTATCACGCCTAAGTTAGTTGCAGCTTTAGATAGATGTCAATTAAGCATAAGGGATTCTGTATATATACTTCAGGCTGTAGTAGAAGCACTAGATCTTAGCTGTGATGATTTTTTCAACGCATTCGCACACAGAGTCGAAAAGATAGAGCGTAATCTATAAAATCCAATTTTCAGAATAATATGCCTGAAATGGTGACCGTTTACTGGGATTGGCAATTATTACCTGGACTTAACGTCAGAAGTCCTAAAGAAGAACGCCTGCCCATTCTTATTTCATTTGGAAAAAAGGAACAACTTCTGGCTGTACCCAAACTGCTCTCCAGTTTGGGTACTCTAGGCCTCTCTCTGGCCAGTATCAAGCTAAAGCCGTGTTAAAGGCACTTTATGACTGTAACATGACAAAGTATAAATAATGTGCTGTGACACAGCTGCGTCTAATACAGGACGATTGAAAGGGGCTTGTGTACTTTTGGTACAATAACTAGACAGAGAATTACTACTCTTTGCTTGCCGCCATCACGTTTACGAACTGGTATTAAAATGTGTTTTCAAAACAAAAATCCACCATGTCACAAGTAGCCCTGATATTCCACTACTCAAAAAGTTTAGAGACAACTGGAAAACTATTAATCCTGCTGCCATTGAAACATACACCGAAATCGTCGCACGACATTTTTGTAATACAACAATAGAAGACTTGTTGACATTTTATAATTAAGAACTGCAAAATATCAGTGTACGTGACGATTATCGATTATGCTTGTCAGAAGAAATTGCCGTTTTATCATTCTTTGACAATGAAGTTAATGAACAAACCAAGACGAATATTTTAGTGAATTTACAAAGAGAGAACTTGTATGATTTTATGAAGTGATACATTACATCTGAAGAAGATATGTCTGATTATTTGTATGGTAAGTGGGAATACAATACAATACTATTTTTATAGTATTTTCAATAAATTGATAATACTGCCTTATTTATTGTTGCAGAAAATCATTAAGTGATTTTGTGTCTGTCAAGAGCACAAATTTCTTTTCTCGATTAAAAATTAATAAGAATTTCTTCCAGAGACCCGTATTTACACGGGACGAAGATGAAAGCACTTTTCTTCATGCATCTAAAGATGCAAAAAAGAGCTTTCTTTAAGGGCAGTTAAAGAGCTGTAAAGCTTATGCAAGATTTTCATGGTTTGATCACTGCAAAGGAAGAGCAAAAGCAATTTTTGCTACACTGTGTTCAGGAGCATAGAAATCTATATCCAGAATGTAAAAAAGAGACCCTCAATAAAAAATATCCTGCCTGATCTGTAATTTTATCTTCTTTAAATAAATATTTTTTTAAAATTTAAGTATTTCAATTGATTGAGCTACATAATCGAAAGGGTTGAAAACGGCGATTTTCAAAATCTTCAGAGTTCTGTCGGCACGGGTTAATGTTGACATAGGAAGATAATATTTTGTATTTAAGTAGGTCTGGGTAGTTTAAAAATAAATAGGGGTATGCATTTCGATACCTAAAAATTTTTTTTTTCACCCATATAAGGGACACCCTAATATATATATATATATTGAGTTCCTGACTGTTCTATTTTTTGTAGAATCGTCTTTAATTCATCATAATCAGTAAAAAACGAATGGCGGCGCTAGTAGTAGGTACTGTGGCCCCTTAATGTCTCCTCAAATGCCCCTCCTACAAATTCTCTATCATACACTCTTCTTTCTTAGTCCAGTCAATCCTGTTATGGAATGTTCTCCCACTTGACGTCAGAAAGTCATCAAGCAAACTAAGTTTTAAAAGAAATTACGAAAGCTGTACCATGAGAATCTTTTTACATCTGTTGATTATGGATATGCAGATAATCTTCGAAATATCGTTTCAAATTTCATTTTCGTTTTATAGTCTTGTATATTAATAGTCGGCATGTATATATTAGTTTATTTTATTTATAATATGTATGTATTAGTATTTTATGTATATACCATTATCGAGTATTATTTTACCATTAAAGTACTACATCTACTTCCTTTTCTCTACACCACCCAAAGGTTGAATGGTAGATAATACCTTTGGCAATAAGTCCCCCTCTGTATACAAATTTTACTGGAAGATTAAAGAAATACAAATAAAAATATTGTAGCGTATAGCCTTGTTCGGTGTAATAGTCGGTCTGTCTTAACTTATTAAGGTTTTAGGGCACCTTGCATTCGATATCTTGTTCACAGTACTCATGCCTCCAACTTGAGACTGTTGTTGGGAGTTCGGCCGTTATTGCCATCTATTAATATTGTTTAGGGTTTCAATAGCGTCCCTCATGTTCACGCTACAAAGGGCCTGTACCTTCTATATTAGTTTGAAATCCTTTGGACCATATCTATGTGTTATGTTACAAATTGGGAAGTACAGTATGTTGAAATAAGCAATAACAATAAAACTTGCGTGTGAAATTAATAATTATATACTAATTATTAAAATCTAGTTGTGATTAATACCGACTCATATGAATAGGCTAGTTGACCCTTTTTTAAAGTAGGGCTTAAAATGTTCATAATTGTTGTATTAGACCATAGCACATGAATATTATTTTTTTCGATGGCTAAAAAGTGCAAAAAATCTATTTAAAATTAAGATTTTCAATTTTGGACCGAAAACACGGTCAGCCATTATAGTCTCTTCATTATCTGTGGCAATGACGTCAGTCTTATAGTAAACAAAGCACGGGGGCGAAATAACCTCACAAAAACAATGCTTTCTATTAAATATCACAAAATATAGTAAAACTGTATATGGAACGGGACAATAGAACAGTAATATAGAAATACCTCTTCAAAGACTCCAGGAAATCTGTGGATTAGACGTACCCAGTGATATAGACATGCGAAATATTTGGTTAACACTCGCTTAAAGAAATCCTGTAACTATCTACTGAAACTGAAATGTATTTTTGCGAAAATCACATTAATGTAAGTACTACAACTGAATAACTCAATCTGTGTAGGTACTTCAGTTTCAACTTAAACAAAATAGAAGTTTTTAGGTTGTATGTAAAATCAAATCTGTATGTAAATTAATTAAATTTTTATCTTTCAGTTAGAATGAAAACTGACTGCAGCCGACCAACCAAATTTTAACTTGACCAGAAAACTGAGAGAAAACTTGACCATTCACGCCTTTTTGATTTAATCTAAGTTATACACTGACACTAGATGATGTTTCAAAGAAAAGAATATGTACTTATGTCCAATTGAATAATGATGTAATTGAATATTAATTAAAAAGTATGTAATACAAACAAAAATATCAAAGTTTCATAATGAATATATTTATCTAAACAACTTTTACTTGAATTTACTGAGTGCCTAATTAAAATTTGTTGCTTTCAGTGGTTACTTAATGAGAACTATTGTGTACTAACCTGTTCTCCTCTTGACAACGAGATTTATAAGGCAGTAAAAGTTGTGCAACATAATACAAAGCAGTACATGCTCAGCCACAACATCAAAATGTGACCCGTCAACTAGAACAACATTATGTCAACAAAATAACTCAAGTATTCATATACCAAAGCACCATAGAAGTAAATAGGTCCAGTTTGGTAAAACTGAAAGATGTTATATCTTCACTGATTAAACCTGCTGGCCACCATGGCTGGTAAATTTCAGAACAGCTTACGCAAGAATATGCAAGTTATCCATTTTAAAGCCGTATACAAATATATTAAATGAGATTGCTGTGTTGTCAGCCTGTGCTCTTCATAATTTACAAGACCCTTCTTATTAAATAAATAATATAAAGAAATTTTTTTTCTTTACTTTATACATAACTAACATCTAAAGATGACATAATAAATTTTTGTACTACATTAGTCATTATGTTCTTCACTAAAAAAAATGTTCTATGTTTATTTGACAATAATGACTTGTAAAAGTTTAAGTTGAATCAAAATATTTTAATTTGAAATACCTACATGTGTTTTATTTTTCCGTTACACCTTAAAAGATTTATATTTTATAGGTTTGTTGCTCATATTTACCATTGTTACTCAAATATAGTATGTTCCAAAAGTACAAATAGGTTGAATAAAGTTAGATCAAATTTATTAATTTGTATATATTGCCTTAAGGTCGCAGGTAATAAAAGTCAATAGTATAGTAAAGTGATTTATTATGAAGTAATACTTTCATATAATTTAGGAAAAATGTAGTATAGTTTCCAAAATGGCACTATTTGATCAATAAGTTTTTTGACATACAGATTGTTAGAACAAATACCTATTATAGCTAATATTGTCACCTTTTGAGTGTTTTCAAAATTACATACTGCTAGTAACACAAAAGTATATAAGTTTTGCTTTAGCACAAAACATCTGCATCTATACTTGAGTTAAGCATACTGTTCACAGTTTTCCGTCTTTGATAATTAACATTTTCTTCAGTAAAAGAGCATGACAATTTTGTATTAATCTAATTTTATGGATACCGCTTGTTGAATAGACTATTACAGGGTATTAATCAGAAATGAGGTCACATTTTGCAAATTTCAACCCAAATCTTCATCTTTCAACTTTTATCCACATTTCATTATACTCGTAGGTGTCTGCAAGATTTCCCACCAAAAATCTTCCCAAAAAAAGAACCATCATGTTATGCACTGGCTGACTTTATAGCACATGGAAGCTGTTATTGTTTATAACGAAGCTCGAACTAAAGAGCACTTCTGTATTGATGATTCGTGGTTTAGTTTTCTATGCACTTTATTCTTACTTCATTGAAGAGGTCTTTTATTTTTTAAGAAATATGTCACAATCTGTGTCTGTGAATGTATATATATTTATCCTCCCAGTAATTTTCTTCATGCTTGACAAATGAACAACTGCCAATCTTTCTCTTTTTATGTTCATTTATAAATTCTTGCAGTAATATACTGGTATTTGATACATGATCCTGATGTTTTCTTTTCAACATTTCTCTTGAAGTAAATACTTTTAGTGTTTATTTGACTTTTGAGAGATAGAATTCTATCCAATAGCATTCAACTGCTGTACAAAATAGCTCCTCACTGTGATGGTGCAACCACACCAAAAATGCATGTTTGCAACTCTCTTCTGCCGCGTGACAATCTTGACAAGTACACTTGTAATCTGTTCTTCATTATAACAGTATTGAAACTGTACTTATATTATTTAGAGCGATACACAAAGAATCTCCTGACCATCAATCTGTCTATTTTCGGAAGATTTGTACTATCTGCTCTCACAAATCCAACATCAATGGTTGATTTTGCTATTAATACAAATAATTTACGATATTTACAAATATAATAACGGAGACTTGGACGATTTTTTGCCAGTTTTAGGAAAGAATAGTGCAAATCGACGAGTTGTTGAATCAAATTTGACATTTCTTTGTTTACTATATGAGTGACGTCACGGCCCTGACCACAGGATATCAAAGCGTTTACGGCGTTAGATATAAAAATATTATTTCTAGCATTTTCAAATTAAAATTTTACAGTAATCATTCATTGTTATTTATTAAAATCGGTATATTGTGGAACCTTATGCCAAATACTGTTAGAAATAAACAATATTTTAATACATTTTGATATGAGTCAACTACCCTATTGCATGCATTCAAACATTTATTGTAAAACTATAATTTAAAATTAAAACTTACAAGGTATAAAAAAGTGCTATTATAGAGTAAAAAAAATACAATTCGATGTGATAGATCGTTTAGTTTGAAAGTTATACCGTTTTGTTACACAGTCACAGTCTAGTTAGAACAATAAAAGGTAAATTCCATAAAAATTTTATAAAAACATTTTCGTCGACAAAATTAAGCAAAGTTTCCGTCATTTTAATAGTGCACATAATGAAGACCCTCAATTTTAATTCAAAATTAAACTCTTAATCAACTTATAGATCTTTACACGTATCGGCGTCAAAAAACTCCTCTTATCGGACACAATCACCATAGCTGGGCAAACCTTCTTACTAAAACTGTGACGTTGAATGTATTTTATATTATTTATGCCTTTATGAAGTCGGTATTATTTTTTGTAAAAAAAAACAATCTTTTACTAAATTTAATACAACATGCGTATTAGAATTTGAGCAATGCAAATTTTACATCGGAATAACTTTAATCTATATTATCCCAATGGGTCGTTAACGACCTAAGATTGGTAACTACCTTTAAATAGATGGATATTTTTACTTTTACTAATAATCTGTAATTTTTTTATTAAGCCAATAACTTGAAAGTGTGCAGAACGTTTAACATTGATTTACGAGTTACTTGAGTGATATAATTTATTTTGAGAGCTATTATAGTTTTTGACTCCTATTTGGAGAAAATTTTCTGTATGCGAAGTTACGACAAAATGTAAGTATTTTTTTTTACCTATATTCATAAAAAATAAGTAATGTAACATGCTTGTCCGATAGACAATTGATAACAGTTAAGTATTTCCAATGTGTTACAAAGCTGTTCTTACTGCATAAGAGCGCCGTAAAAATATTTGGGTCGCAAACGACCCACTGGGATAATCCCTTACAATTTTTCTTTCTTTCTCAGTTCATCACGTGATTGAACACTTCAAATGTTTTGTTTCATTTTGGAAGTTTTACAGTACACGGTTAAAGAGGATGTTTTTGACCGATCGGATCTGTATTTGGATCCTCCTGATGATGGTCAGCAGTCTGAATATGACTTGGAGACGAGAACTGCTCGGATATAAATATGACTGTCACCTACGTAGCTACAACCCAATGCACAACTGGTAATAAATCAATCAGAATCTCTAGAAGCTGGGAAAAAAATTGAGATTCAGTTTGATTAGATCCTAATAAAATAAGATATAAAATCAGTGCGAAAGTGGGTAAGCAGGATGGCACCGAACACTTTAGTCTAGGCCCAGCCTTTACCCCGTGCAATCTTATCGCTCGGCCTTAAAAGTAAGGCTATTGACTTTTTGCAATTGTTTCTCGGATTTGACGTAATAGAAGATTTGGTAAAGAAGAGAATGATATAAGCCGTACAAAAAATATCCCGCACTTTGGACATTTTTTGGATGATTCTTGACACTTTTCTAGGGCTCATAATCTTATGGGGATATAAGGTCTAGGGGATATAACACTGTTCCTCGAAGACGGATGTACTGGGAATACAATGAAGATTGCCACAATACTTGTGTATCTACTGCAATGAGACGAAATCGTTTCGACGACGACAGACATCACATATTTCCATATAGTAAATAATGAGTAATGAGAATGTAAATTTGTAATTGGAGTGTCTGAATTATGCCCAAAAAATGGGAAAGGCAAGGTCTTATCCGATAAGGGTCCATGTGATACGCTGCTAACGACGAGCACGTAAGTCTAGATAAGTCAATGGATTCCCTATGATGAGAGGTATAGATGCAATGCAAACAGTATATTTTCGAAGATCCTTGGCTTCAGCTCTACTCCTGACCCTCGAGAAGCTCCAGAACCATCAACCACAACTGAGCGATCTATACCCTCTGCTGTTTGAACACAATATATCGAACATATTTTACTATGTAAGTAAAGAAGACTACGGGGTGTTATTTCTAAAACAGTCTAAACAAAATGTGCAAGAAACGCGGAGTAAATTTCCATGATAAGCGTTTCCAACAATATTTCACGTGATTTCAATTTTTGTTACTTTTTAATTTCACAATATAATTTTCATTTGATTTTACTAGTTCGTTTCATTTCATACATTTTAGGACATCTATTATCCCAGTGGGTCGTTAGCGTCCCAATCAAAAAATCTACTTTTTCAATAAAAAAATTCAAAAATAATGTGCAAGGCCTTTATTTATTTCTATTTTGAGCAACATTTGTGAGTATCAGATATTTTCATGACCTAAATAATTACGGGCATATATAGGTTAAATAAAACGTCCTTTGCTCTAAATAATATTGAAAGAATTATTTCCTGACTGACTAACCTACCAAAAACCTTTCATAATTAGCTCAGTAACGTGATATGATGACTACCAGATGCAAATACCTGAATATCTTCAACAAAAAGATGAAACACGTTAAACGTGCCTATGAAATTCAAGGGTTTCTCTTGATTTTTATGGGATTCCATCATCAGATCACGACAAGTTGACAACGGGAGCACCTTGGGAGTATACTCTATCGACTACAAAACAGAATTTTGAAAATCTGCCCACAAATGGCGGAGTAGTCGGTGAACATACATAAAAAATAGACACAGTCGAACATAGAACGTCCTCCTTTCTTAAGTCTGTTATAATATAAAATAGGTAATGTTTCCAAATTTAAAATAAAATCTTTTTCGTCCTCAACTGGGTATGGCGGCGGCGGAGATGGCGTCGTGTGCCTTCATCGCTGTCCGAGCGTTGACTGACACGAGAATGACGTGAGCGGTTAGATGATCATTTTTTCATCAGTCTCCGCTGGACTGACGAAAATTATCAAAAATATTTAAATTTTCATCAGTATTTCGTCAGTCACTAGATTACACGGTCAGTTTGGCGTCAATCATACCAGACTGATGGATCAAACTGATGAAATACTGATGGTGTAACCAGAGGCTAACCTAAAAATGGAAAGCATTACGTTAACGTACGGTGCTATAGCCCTGATAGCGTTAAAAGCTAATGAAACGCGATAACCTTAAAATGTTGAAAATGCTAAAAATCTGCACTTAAATGGAACGCGCCTTACGTATATTTTCCATATCTACACATCCACAAATTAGAGAGATACTGACACTGATTAGGTACTCTGTGGTACTAACGCGATCCGTATTGAACGTGTAGGGTTATCTTAAATCCATCAATAAATATTGAAATGGTATCAGATAAATATTGTGATAAATATTGAACGTCTAGGATTCGCCTAAAACAAATACAATATTCAAATTAATCGAGAGCATAACATAATGAGTAAAATATTACCTTTGGTCACAAAGTCCTCCATATCAAACCGTCTACTCCACTGTATACTATTAATACTTGTATGCATGTATTTCAATCGTTATTACGAGGGTGGGTCAAAAAGTTCACAGAATGGAGGGTAAAAAGTAAGAAATAAAACACAAAATTATTTTTCCTTCTCAATGTATTCCCCCTTAACTCTAATACATTTATTAGACCTATCAATTAATTTATTAATACCTTCGAAAAAAAAAAATGATTTCTCTTTGTCGTCAAAATAGGCCGAAATTGCGCTCTTCACTTCTTCATCGCTGGAAAATTTCTTCCCTCGAAGCTCTTTTTTCATTTTTGGGAACAAATAATAATCACTTGGGGCTAAATCTGGGCTATAGGGAGGATGTTCCAAGATTTCGAAGCCCACTCTTTGAACAGCAGCCATCGCAACTTGCGCCTTGTGCACGGGTGCATTGTCGTGCAAAAGGAGCACACCTTTAGTCAATTTTCCCCGACTTTTTTCTCTCACAGCATCTCGCAGACATTCTAATAGTGCAGCGTAGTACTCTCCAGTGATAGAGACACCCTTTTCTTTATAATCAATAAGGAAGATTCCCTCTGAATCCCAGAAAACAGTAGCCATGAGTTTTCCAGCCGACAGAGACACTTTAAATTTCTTCGGAGGTGGTGTGCCCTTTTTGTGCCACTGCATGGAGTCTTGTTTGGACTCAGGCTCATAATGATGAACCCAAGTTTCATCTCCAGTCACAATTCGGTTCAAAACTTCATCCTTTTGTTCACCACAGAGCGCTAAAAACTCGCGACAACACTCAACTCACCGCTGCTTCTGGTGTGGCGTGAGCATTCTCGGCACCCATCTTGCACACACCTTTGACATACCAAGATGGTCGTGTAGGATGTTCAAAATGGTTGTAGCTGATACTCCAATCATTTCTGCAAGCTGTTTCTTCTTTAAACGGGCATCTTCCAATATGATTTTTCAAGTTTTTCGACGTTTTCTGCCGTGGTTGCCTCGACAGGCCGCCCTGGCCTCGGATCATCTTCAATCGAATCCCTGCCTTGCTTAAACAGATTGTGCCACTTGTAAACCATGGTTTTACCAGGGCAAGAGTCCCCGTAAACAGAAGACATCTCTTCCAAAATAGTCTGGGGAGGTTTTCCTTGTTTGGTAAGGAACTTGATGACTGCGCGAAACTCAATTTTCTCCATGTTGCAAATTTTCTTCCGGATTGACTTGTTGATTGATGTGTAGCTCAGGTAATTATAACCTATTTTTTAAACTTATATTTATACTCTTAATGAGTGTCACAACTAGTGCAGGTAGTAAAAAGCCACCTTTCCCCCCTCCATGCCCCTCATTCCGCGAACTTTCTGACCCGCCCCCGTACGTTATTTATTACGCACATCCTTTGTCTTACAAAATTCTTCTCTTTCTTTATTATTTGCGGTTTCATTTCCATATATTACCACCTGGTCCTCGTCCTGTGCTTCCTGTGTCATCTCCCAAACCCCTTGATGTTCCTCAATGTGATTCGAAGTTCTTTCACAACCCTCACTGTAGGTACGCGTTGCAATAATGTGGAACATCCATGCCCATCCATGAAGTTGTTGTGATGAACCCAGCTAACATCCATGAAGTTCTTCCATAGCTACGTCTAAGAGTAGATTAAAAGCTCACTTACTCTCGAATTTATCGTAATATGATACTTTATATATTGTCCAATTATGTCTTTATGTATACTTATATAATATTATACTGTCTTTTTATGTAAATGTACACCATATTTCCGCCAATATCATTTCATACATTATCTAGAGTTGGCTAAAGGAGATCTCTTAAAGAGATAAGCTGCTCGTCCTTGCACATCATATGATTGTAACGATTTTGTGATTGTTTTGGTTGTGTTTCTACAATAAATAATAAAATAGGTAGGTACCTATATAAAAAAGACGCCCCAGAATAAAATAATCTTTATTCTGGAGCGTCGGTGGCGCTGTGAACTCGGCACTTGCCTTCCAATCAGGAAGGAAGTCCGGGGCTCGAGACCACCATGTACCAATGTGTTTTTCGTTTTTCGAATTTAATATGTACAGCCGGCTTCAAAAGTAGATAAGCATTTTTAGCAAATTTAGTACCATGTCACACCAATTATTTCCTTTATTTAGTATGGTTACACCTACGAGTATATTGCATTGTTAATAGTTGGTGTGACATGGTACTAAAATGATTATCTACTTTTGAAGCCGGCTGTACATTAAAATTTGTCTAACGCTCCTACCGTGAAGGAAAACGTCGTGAGGCAACCTGCATGCAACTGCGAAGAAATGAAGGTGTATGTGAAGTCGACCAATCTGCACTGGGCCAGCGTGGTTGACTAAGGCTTAAACACCCTAACTTAGGGTAGGCTCGAGCCCCTCGGTGAAGACGTATTTGAGCTGCTATGATGAATCATTATTCAAATATTACTTTCTTATTAAGTTCTTATAAACCAACAATCTATAAGAAGGACTACATTGCGTTCTTTGTCATATAGTGAGTTCTAATATTTAGCAGATGACAATATCAACATGCAAAGGAATGAGATTTTATTAAATCAATGACCCATTGATTAGAAAGAGAGTCACAATTAGCATTGACAATTTATTTATAAAATTTTATTCATAGGTATAACTTAATTTAAATTGTTTTATTAAAAAAGCAACTTGTCTTACCCTATTTGTGATAATAATAAGGTTAAAGATTTTATTAAATCGTTTTCCTATCGATTAGACAATTAACATTAACAATTTATTATGTGTGTAACCTACGAGTAATTTAACTTGTTTTATTAATAAGGAAAATGTCCTAACTTGTTAAAGTTACCGTGTGTCATAAAACAATCGTGATTTCAAATGACACGAATAACACGAACAAATCTATTCGAAAATTGGGACAGATTTCACGAAAAGAAGCAAACCACTAGGATTTTATCTCTTCTTAATTTTGAACATTTTCATTTTCCAAGAATATTTTTAAATTCAATTCAGTTTATACATATCAAATAACCATATAACCCTTTGCGAAAGTCTCTAAAGGGCTTTTCCCTAGAGTAACCACGTAATGAGAATTCTTGAGAGGGTATTTGTACCTATTTATTGTTAATGACCACTCACACGTCCCTTTGCGAGAAGGGACAGTGTTTTAGGGTCGAATGCAGTAACGAGCTTCTCAATTTGCAGAAGCCATGCGAAATATAGGTATTATTTGTTTCTAAAAAAATCCATCTTAGTTCCACAATAGATTAATATAGGGTCTTCCAAAAAGTAGTGATAAAGATGTTGTTAAGATCAAACCGAAGACATATTCAAGTGGGAGTAATACTAAAATCGCCAAAAAATCAGCTGATCCATACATATCGGTCGAGTATTGTATAAAATCTTTATTATATAAACAAGCAATATATAAATTAAAAACATTAAACACAAAATATAAGACGTTTATACAAAAGGCGGACTTATTCCATAAAGAGATCTCTTCCAGTCAACCTTTCAAAGATTTTTAATCGTTCTTATAAAATAACTAATTTTTTCCGCGATTTCAAAGTTGGCTTTATAGAGGAAGGAGTTCAGCAGGCCTATTCGCAAAATACGGTTGGTAACTAGAACTGTAATTTTTGAAAGCCACTTTACGAGTATATCCATTACTGGTTTAGTGATCTTATGTGTTACGGTAGCGTTCATGATAGCAGTAACGGACGTTATGTTCCTTTCAAAAATGACAGTTCTAGTTAGCAACCGAAGTTACAGAATAGGCCTGTAGATTGGTGCTCAAGAAATTTTTTAAATATCTGAACAGCTTCTTTAAATATCATCACAAATTTTTTAAAACATCATTTATATTTTATAAGTTTTGGCCAAGCATATTATAATCTATATATTAAGGATTTTATAAAAAATTATGATTTTGACAAGAAATTTTAAAAAAAGAAAATAAAGATTGCTCTCCTTATTTAGAAAGCATAACTTTACTTGTATTAATATATTTATTAGGCTGAACCTTTCAGAAAAACTATAAATTGAATCAAAATTTTCAATAATTAGAAACAAACATTAATTTTCACCAATATTAGCTTTTTCAACAGTAAAGCTGTACCTATTAAACTCGATTCCTGAGACATCAATTGCCTGTTGTCATCGCAGTGATATTGTAACTATTACTATATCTCAAAGATTGACAAAAAGCTGTTTGAACAGGATATTATCCCGGCTCATACTACTGAAATTTAAGTTCCAGTTTGCTAAGCACAAAGGGTTTCGCACCACACTTAGGCTAAAAGGCCAATTACAGCTCAAACACAAATGTCTATGGTACGTTCCGTTTTGGAATTGTTTTCACATTATTATTTTTCTACAAATCAATAGTGTACATAAGCACGTCAGGAAAGAAAGGCGTTTTGTCCGATAAGGTGACTTCAAAAAATACAATTCCTTATTAATGAAAGCATTATTTTTAGGATCCTGAAGGGTACTAACGGGAACATATCCAATGTTTATCCAATCGTCTGTCAGTCAGCTGTATCTTCCTCACAATAATAGGCAGAAACTAGAAATATTCACAAAGTGTAGGTAAGCACAGAATAAGTATAGGATTTTTCAACGAAGTCGCTTTTGAAATCAAATGAGTATGTATGGCGATTCAATGATTTTCTGCGACATTGCAAGATTATTTTTGTAAACAAAACCGGAAACTGACAAGTCAAAGTTGCCATCATAACTCGTAATATAAATATACCTATACGAGTAGACAATCGATTACTAATTTCTTAGATATTTTCTATGGTGGTTCTTCGAGTTAGCTTACGAAGACTGATACTAAGGAAAATTTAGAAAGATATAATGTTCCCTCAAAACATAAGAAAAGAAAGCGATCTCGAGGGCGTAGCAAATGTTCTGTGAAAAATATTCCACCAATTAATTTTAAGTAAAACACGCTTCCAGAATTTTTCGCTTAAAACGAAATCGCTTAGAAAAAGCAAGAAATGTTATAAATTTGAATTAAAACTGCAGCTGATTTACCATCACCGGTGCAATTAAGCCGAGAACCATTTAGGGGAGAATTTATTCTCGTAATGAGACGAAAAATCCCCAGCCCCTTTTCAAATTTACCAAGTCTTAGGGGATCTGAGTAAATTAATAGCTACACAAAGGTGATACGATGTTGCAGTTTAAATGGTGTATAATATGAATGAATACTTTGTTGTTAACATGTAAAAGCTTATACTTTGTTGTTTTATTTTTCTAAGTTGGTGCCACTGCTGTAACTGTCCGTTTCTTCTCTTTGTAGGAAAAGAATCAGCCGAATCGACCGTTTAGTGCTTTCGTGACACGCAAATCCACCTCCTTTGTCCATGCTTAGTGTGAGCATCGCGCGGTAATCCGTTTCTTCACTCGCGTCATCCTCTGTCACTACGTAGTTAAGGCCTTCTTCTGCGTACAACTCCAAAACCTGGCGGAAAGTTTCCATACGTTGGAGTTTGTGAACCTCTGTATGTTCCTTGTCATTTGTTAGTCTTGCCATACCTAACTCAAAATGGCCATGTCTATGATGGATGACCAAAAAATTTAAACGTCAAATTGTAATAATTATCGCCGAAGCCAAAACGACCCCCGGTTGTGTCGGTTCACCAAATTAAGGCGAGTGAGTGAACATTGTGCACCTTAATTTGCGCAGATAAATGTGCAGAATATTATCTCCTTCGCAGATTGTTAGTCTCTGTTGGGATTACTGTTACAAACCCTAGAATAAATAATAATAGCATTTGTCACAAACCTCATTGGTTTATTAAAATGTTATGTTGTATTTTTTTTGTATCGATGTATTTTAAAAGATAAATAAATTAAAAAAAAAGATTAGCCGACAAAAATCGTTGAAGAAGAATATTATTAAGATGTTTTTTATACACACCAGGGAAGATGGAAGATAGAAGCGGCCGGCCGGAATGGTTGAAGATAGAAGCGAGCTTCGCCTGGACTCCTCAACAGCTGAGGAAGCGACTATTTTACCTCTAATTGTCAGAACACAACATTGTTATTATGACGACGAACTACGGCAAGATGGTGGTGGCTAGCCACGCGGACTTAGAAGCCCTACTACCAACCAAACCGAGCAGAAAAACGTCTGCTCCCACGGGGAATCGAACCTCAGCCCTCCAAGCAATATCAGGTGGCCTTAACCACTAGACCACGGAGGCGTTAGAATTTTTTCATTGCTTGGCATATGGAAGATAGGTAACAGCTCCTCATTCATAGCAAGCAGCACAAGCATTTTCCTTTATGAAACCCTAAAATCCATTTTAAAATGTAACGACAGTGCTCAACGCTTATTTTGACAAATTCGTCATTGAAGTCGCGACTGTATTTTTATGAGTACAAGAGTTATTTTATCGTCGGTGGCGCAGTGGACTCGGCACTTGCCTTCCAATCGGGGGGTCGGGGTTCGAGACCCGCTATGTACCAATGTGTTTTTCGTTTCGAATTTCATATGTACATTTGTCTGACGCTCCTACGGTGAAGGAAAAACATCGTGAGGCAACCTGCATACATCTGCGAAGAAATTTAATGATGTATGTGAAGTCGACCAATCCGCACTGGGCCAGCGTGGTTGACTAAGGCCTAATCACCCTAATATAGGGTAGGCTCGAGCCCCTCGGTGGGGACGTATATGGGCTGTGATGATGATGATGATCTATGTCGCACGATTAAGAAATGGAACTCTTTGCCAGCGCATCTGTTTCCTCCTTCTTACAATCTCGGGTCATTTAAGAGAGGCTTGAAGAAGCACCTTGCAGGTCGGCAAGGTGAGAGTGGCTAGTGCGGTTAATCTGTCTCCCGCACTAGCTATCCTCGCATATTAACTCTATTTCCACTTACCAGGTGGAATAGGGTCATTTGCTTGGCTTACTATAAAAAATGATCCAAAATATGTAAAAGCCTATTAATTTTAAACGACCAGCGGACCTAAAATGACGCATCGGTAGAATCATAACATGATCATTATAATATGTTTCGTATTATGAATGGAGTGCAATTCTTCATAAGTAATTATTATATTTTTATAGCTTTGTATGAACATTCGTAAAATTGTTTTACAAATTAGGAATTGCATAAGTGTCAATTGGGGCCATTTTACGAATATTAACAATAGTTGTCAAATAGAATAATGCTTATGATGAATTGCACTCCATTGATTATAGGAATCATATTATGAGTCTGCCGATGCGGCCTTTTTAGGCCCGCAGATATCTAAATCCCTACGACCAACCGATCAAATAGAAATATTAGTAACTATTATTATTTTAGAAATAAACAAATGTAGTGATAAAGTTATTTGAGTTATAAGAACATTTAATATTCATACTTTGTATGAAGATCTCCCATTTATAAAACTCAGATTTCAATTCATTGCGTACTTAACAAACTTCCGCTATTTTGGACCACAAAAGACAGCTTGTGGAGTGTACTTGTGAATAAAATGTCCAAATCATGGAGTGACAAAAAAAATCCAACAATCAAACTTTTTCCATTTTCAGTGAAGACGCCGCCGTGCTTCGTTTGAATGAAGCCTGACACTTGAAAATGCGTGCACAAGAAATGCTTTAGTTGAAAAAGTATAAAACGGTTAAAAAGAGCTACTTTTACGTACAAGAGTCACTAACTTCTGCCAATTTGCATCAAAACTTTAACGGCAAGTAATAGATCGCCTATTAAATGATTGAGGTTATTCAAATATGTATGTGTAAAATACATCACATTAATTGTTTAATTCTTATTAAAGGATTTACTTGTTCATTGTGTAAAAAGGAAAGCTACATGCATTATTAAGCAGTGAGTAAAACAGGGATTGCTATATCTTAATGATAATCCTCCATCTAAAATAGAGAAAATTGCAGAGATTGCAGAAAAAAATATCAACATGTCCATTAATAACATTAAAAAATGAGATAATTTTTTTATCTTTCGGTCTTATAGCATACGTCTTACCATGATTGGCAAATTAATAAAATGTATGTAATAAATCTATAACAAAAACAATATTCATTAAGAAATAATAACAACTAATTTTTTTTATTAATAAAGAACGGACAAATTGAAAGACAAGAAAAATAGGAGTAAGCAAAATTATGATTACTCTTTCTTTCATTTTATCTACAGTTGCAGACATTTAAAAAAATAGATTAAAACAGGTAATGTGAGTGGAATCGCTTGTCTACCACTGCCCCGTGAGTAAACAAGCCTAAAAATGGCGTTTACATTCTTCTAGGAAGGAATCCCTCAAAAGTTATCTGAGTGATGACGCGGCTCAACATATTTTGCCTTTATAAGGGCCACCCTCGTGGAATGACTTCGCCTGGGGCGCATCATTCTATACTTTTAATAAAGGTATTTTGTCTTTGTAAAGCGTCTTTAAAGATATGAGTTGAACCTTGAAATTGTACAATAAGTACCTCCGTTGGTATAATTCTATATATAAAATACATACTATTATAGGAAATCATTTCCTAGTAAGTAAGTTGATTGGATTAAATTTAGGTAAGTATAGAAAAACTAGGTAACTCTAAAGCAGGTAATTTTAATTTTATTCTATAATTATTTATCCTCGCAACTGTATCCTCAGATATAGAAACGATTATGATAACTTCAAATCTATGTGCTCCAAACGTATGCTCGAACTGGTCTCGAGGGCATCAAAACGCCCTCATTATAAACGCCATGCGCCAAATATTGCCAATTAAGAAACAGCTAATCCAAAGACAAAGCTCGAGACTGCACTCCAATTAAAACTTGAGAGACTAAAAATTAAAAACAAGGAACGAGAAAAGGTTGTGCTAACTCCCCTAGCTCGCTAGATTTCATTCAAGCGGCAATCACAGAAAACAAAGTTCTATTGAAGGACACGTCCTCTCAAATGGACACTGTCCTTTCGGTTGTGAATACATTCACAGAAGAAAATGAACAAACAAAACGTCAAAAGTACGGGGAATTGCCAGTATGATTTCGAGGGACCACTGCCACATTCAATGTTAAATTTAAGCCCTAGCATTGCATTCAGTTTTGTAATGAAAACGTGGTTGGCTCTGTTCGCGACTTTGCCTACGTAAATTCGCACAAGGCTTTTGAGTGGTTTATGTATCAGCCTGGTTCCATTTTTAAAGATTAGTCTTCGAAGTAATTGTGAGATAAGTTGGTGGATAAAAAATGTTAATATAAAATATTAATTTATCTAACTTTGAGAGAATTATTAATATATAGGTGTAGAGTCAACATTTTTTTTTCATTCCTACTTGTATTTGCAGACAATCTTGAGTATATTCAGGATGTATGCACATACAAGGTTAATATGATTTCTTTTAAGGTTAAGATGTGGTGGCTGGGATATTTACAAAGCATCTGAGGCTTCGTAAATCTGTCAGTTATCTAGGGTAAGATAAAGGATGAACCAAAGGTAACATTATCCTCAAACTCTCTGATAAAATGGTACCTGGCACTGATTTGTTTTGTACGTTTGTGATGGTTTGAGTTTTACGCAAGCTTTATTGTAGAGTGATTGTCGCAAAACAATCTATTGTACAAAAATCTTAGCTCTTACAGTGGCGTTCTAAGAAGTATCGTTTCACAACAAGCTTATATTTAATATATACTTAGTATAGTGTGTATTTGAAACTTCTATTGGGCCAATGCTAAAAATATTAACAACACTGGTAGGTAATGGAGCTTTTGGTAAAGTATCACGAGCTGTAAAAGCTATAATTTTCCCTGCAATATCTTATGTCTCAGACTTACATAATTAGAAAAGTTAACTATTACCAGGAATACCTTTTTCGCCTTTCGATTGTTCTATGCTGTTCTATTGGGTTTTTTGCTAATTCTTTGATACATCTCCATCCTTGTTGCTGCATGCCGTGGCAACTTTTAATTAAGACAGATCTCAGATCAGCTTTATGTATTAAGATTTTTATGTATATGTTTCAGTGTATGTCTTGTTGGTTGTTCTGAATAAATAAATAAACAAATTAGGTAATTTTTGGTTTTATGGACCTCTTACTATACATAAAGATATACCTGAATCGTAAATAGTAGTAGTCATTTAGAACACTCCTGCCAGATCAAGATATTGTCCAGGTCGAGGATAAATGGTTTAAAAACATTAAAGACTTCAATAATTGAAATACATATACTAAAATATCAAGATTATACACGGCAGCTTATGTTCGTTTTAGTCTCCTGAATGGTCTGCTGCATAAAATACACTGAATCGGAATGAAATCGCGAAAAAGGAAAAATATAAAATTTTGGGCCATACATTTCAGTAGAGCAGGTTTTGAACTTTTGTATATAATAGCTTACCTATTTCTTGCAATTTTAGAAATTAACCCATTACAATCGCTACTGTATCAGCCAGCTCGGATCAAAATGGCCGTAAAATAACCGTGTATGTCAATTGTAACATAGGAGGAGGAGAAGGCAGAAATTTGGTCATAAAACACAGAGAGACGATAACTTAGCATTCCATGGATTCACCATGCGGGTGCCGGGTCCATTACTTTGCAGAGAAAAGAGCCAAGAGCCAATTCTATCTCAAGTTATCCGTAAAACTAAAAAGGAGCAACGATTTAATAAGCAGAAGTAAGTAAATATTGTATAATGCAACACATACGCTTAGCTAAAATAAAGTGAAAAAGAAACCTTGCCACTTTCAAGGTCTACACGAGCAAAAACTTCTTCAATCACAAACTCTCCTTGCTACATTCTGAAGACTAAACACACAAACAACGTCCGCTCATCCATAACCACAGTGAGGCTAATGAGAGGACTCAGAACGTGATTTGGTGTAAACTAATTTCACTTGTAAAACGGAGATCTGCCTTGAGGCGTTTCAATTAGATCCACAAAAATAAATTAATGTAAAAAGTGGGGAAATTAAGGGGTCTGGATCAAGTAGAATCCCGCAATTTTCCAGAATTATTCCTGGTCATGTGATTAGAGCCAAAGCTACGCCATTATCACTAGAGCTTTGGGCTTACTTTTTTAAAGTGACTCTGCACTCTACTTTACTTATTTGTGCCGTAATAGTATTGTAGGGCAACTATTGCGAACTTTTTAAAGTGTTAGTGGTCAAGAATAAATAAATGAATATGTATGCTATAGTTTCGAATACACTGGACAAAAGTAACACGTGATCAATATAGAAGTACTTATTATCCGACAGAAAAACTTGTACGAACCGGGCCGTACTCTTAAAATCGACAACGATAATATCGGATTAGCCCTACTCTAAACTCGCTATCGTTGGCGTTATCGTTGTCGTCGTCGGATCCATCACTACATAATATAAATGCTTAGATCTTTAAAACTACGCAACGGATTTTGATACGGTTTGTTTTAATAGATAGAGTGATTCAAGAGGAAGGCTTATATGTATAATACATGCATAGTATAGTAGAGAAACCCTGATAATTTTAGAGGTTTCTAATGTGATGTCGTAAATAAACACTTTTTTTTGCGCTTAGATTGCAAACGCTGGCTGAACTCTACGAGATAAATAAAAATAATTTACTACAGTATTGTACACCTTAAAAAGGTCTACAAAAAAGTCCGCGATGGTATATATCTATCTCTTAGGGATAACCCACAATAACCCTTTTTTATCCTTTACTTTTTACGAGAAATAATGGCTTATTTACGAAGCGATTTTAAGCAATACATTATTAATCCTTATCCAATTAAGTACCTTAAATACAATGTGCATTAATATAGATCAATTTGGCCCTTTACAGCATGTAATATAAATCAATATTTTCGAAGATATTACAGATTTAAAATGTAGGGACGTTGCGGACAATGCGGTTTCGGCGGTACCGGCCGGGGTCCGGCGGGCGGCGCTTGCCTATAAAGTACTAGCTTTCCGCTCGCGGCTTCGCCCGCGTTATTATTGTTTTTCCGTGGGAATTTAAATTTTCCCGTAGGAAAAATAATTTTGTAGCCTATTTAAGCCCGAATAATAAATTTCATAGAAATTGGAGCAGATTTAAAATATTTTTCATTGAAACTTTCAACCCCTATTTTGCGAAATAGGGGTAACTCCAATAAACCATGAAACACGTGTTCAATTAAATATTTTTAAGAGCATGAATCTCAAGTTTTATCAAAATCGTTGCTAATTTAAATATTTTTCCACACAAACATGCAACCCCTTTTTCATCCCTTCAGGGTAATTTTTTTTAAATCCCTTCTTAGTGTGCGTCCGCATTTTGAATTAAAACCACTGTCCAAATTTCACGTTTCTACCATTAGCGGTTACGGCTGTGCGTGCGTCTATAGATGGGAACATCTCCTTTTATATAAGTAGGTATATAGATTGTCTAATGAAAAAAAGCTGTGAATGTTGTATTTATATACAACGTTTATATCAGCGTATATCAGCATTTATGTAAATTTTACTCCTAAGGGGGTAAAATAAGTGTTGAAAGTTTGTATGAAAGTCCTTATTTAATGGACTATTGATTAGTAATAAATAAATACTTAATAATAAAAAAAACTACAAAGAAATTTAGGTTAATTTTGCTAAGCAGTGCCCTTGCAGGGTGCATGTACTGATTCACTTTAAATATTTTACTATCTATAATGTACGTACATGTAAGCAAGCTAGATTAATAAATAAAATACGTTTAAAAACATGAATAAATTATTCATACATATTTATACAGTTTTTAAATCTGTAAATATAATCCACCTTCCACGCGAGCAAAGCCGCGGGCAACAGCTAGTTTAATTATATAACGAATGTCTGAAAGCAAAATACATACCATTAAAATGGCTCCAATGCTTTTAATAAATAAAAGCTTTTTTTCTTTATAAAAGATAACATTTAAAGATACTTACGAGAAATTACGCATTATATTTAAAAATATTAGAAAAAACTTCGGACTGTACTTGCAGTATTCTCTTCATTTTCCTATTTTAAAGCATTTAAATCAATAAAATTAAAAAATCCATAATTAATTAGAAATTATTAATTTATTAAATAATTAGTGCTATTTGAGTACTTACTTATTATTACCGTAAAGCCTAAATATTACGAACAATAATTGCAAAAATTCCAATAGATACAGAGATATTTTAACGATAGGAGTGAAATTCAACATTGAATAAATTACGCTGCCCTTTTCGCTTTACGATAATTTCAACGATACCTCAATAGGTGTCGTTGAAATGTTCGTAAATTTTGCGAATGTTCGTCTGTCAAATGTATCAACGTTGTCACTAGATAGACGAACCTTCGATTTTAAGAGTAGGGTTATGACGCTCGCTTATGTCAATCGTTCGTTCGGTCGTTCCGTCGAGCGACAGAAGCGAAACAAAACATGCGAGTTAGAGGAGCAAACGACACGATGAAGCGCCGATATATCGTAAGTTCGATTTTAAGAGTACGGCCCCAGACTTATAGTCCAAAGGCGGCCATAAATAAATTTTTGTTCCTACGGAAACAAAATTTACCTGATAAAATTCCAACAACTCATTAATAGTTACTATTATTATAATCACGTAGAAGGAATTAATCACGCCTATTAAATGCGTATTGGTTGGCAAACGATTGGAATTGTTGGAGCACATGTGTTTTATTGCTTTGGTACACGGCACCTTCTTACGTACCAATGCCATGTACCAATGTGTTTTTCGTTTCGAATTTCATATGTACATTTGTCTGACGCTCCTACGGTGAAGGAAAACATCGTGAGGCAACCTGCATACATCTGCGAAGAAATTCAATGATGTATGTGAAGTCGACCAATCCGCACTGGGCCAGCGTGGTTGACTAAGGCCTAATCACCCTAACATAGGGTAGGCTCGAACCCCTCGGTGGGGACGTATATGAGCTGTGATGATGATGATGATGATGACCTTCTTACGGCAGTCGTGCCGCCCCGGTGTCGATGTTGAAATAGAATTGATGTCGTATTTTCCTCCACTGAGATATTTATGACTCCTTGGTAACAAAAACTAGCAATATTTTCAAATATTTTAACACCACTCCCGAGAATGTTATTTTGGTGTTATTGATGATTTTAACCCTCGATTACTCACGCGGTTTTTAGCCCCGTGAGCACTCGTGGGGTGCGCGGCCACCCCAAATCTTTAAAACTAAATTTTTGGACATATTATATGGGTGAATGCAATTATACCAGTATTTTTTAATTTGTGTTCTATTACGTATACGAACAAAAAACATAGTTTTACAATCAACTTTTAATTCTGTTGTACAAAATGTTAAGTTAAGCTTGTTGTATACGCCTTTCATAAAAATAAAAGTCAACACTAAGCCCAATTTACATTGGATAACCAAAGGTATAAGAAAAAGTTGTGTTAAGAATAGATTGTTAAGACATAAGTACTATGCTAAAACAAATGCTATTAAGGGATTCAAATACAGGAAATATTCAAAATTATTGAAAAATGTATACTTATAGCCAAAAAAATACAAAAAAAAAGTATATTTTAAAAAGCAAAAATATATGCAAAGCAACATTGAAGGTCATCCAAACCGAATCGCATTAAACGTCAAAACATAATAATTACATAGATAATCTATATAAATAAAAATGGATCTTCGAAATGTATGTACGCCCATAACTTTCGAACGACTGCACCAAATTAGATGATTCTTGGTTTTATGTATTTGTTATTGTTAGGACAAGGTTTGTGTAATATAAAAATTACAATAGTTTAAACAAACATTTCGGTAATTTAGTTAAAAAACATGGCGATACAAAGTACGCCGGGTCAGCTAGTATTGAATATAATAACAAGAATATTAATGATCCTAATGAAATAGCGATTACTTTTAATGAATATTTTATTAATCTGACCAATGAAATAAATTTTGACAATAATAATGTATTTCAAAACACTTATGATAATTTAAATAAATTAAATTATTCAATTTATCTTTCTCCCGTTGACGAATCTTATATTAGAAGAGTAATAATGACATTGAATAATACACACTCTGTGGTGGTGCCCCAAGTAGACTCCACCACGTCGGCGTTTCACCGACTTGTATTGCTGAATTTTATTCACCGAATACCAGCTCTTAGAAAATTGGTATTACTTACCTTGGTTCCAATTGTCTCCGTCCGTCTCCTCCGTAGCCGGTGGACTTCCTGAGCTAGCTCGAAGGAAGTCGCGGCTCCTGAAGTTCTGCAGTGGATCCACCGGTGGAGACCGGAGCACTACAAATGCCTATTAGGCCACCACGACTCACACACGCGATTTTGACACCTTGCACAACATAAAGCGGGCTTTCGCACCCCGATATTAGGTGCGCCGCGCAAATCACTATTTGCTTGAATATTGTGTATTATATTTTATTCCGGCCCGCACATAACCTCTAAGCATGTCATGACATTTCGACTCGACTCAACTGACATATCACATGCGGCCGGCCGCCAAAAAAGCTGTCACTGCACAGACTAGAATGCAGTGCCGCCACTCGCTCTTCCTCGAGCGTGAACACTCTGTTTTGAAGGGTTACGATAACATATGTACAAGTATAGTCAAAACTTGTAAAGATCAAATAAGTCCAGTGTTATCTTACCTCGTAAACTTATCTCTAGAGACTGGAACATTTCCCGACAGATTGAAACAATCCATAGTGAAACCTCTATTTAAGAAAGGGTCTAAGTTACTATTAAATTATTATCGACCTATAACACTTATACCTATTTTATCAAAGATTTACGAAAAGGTTATGCAAAATAAACTTGTTTCCTTTTTTGATAAATACAAGATTATTACAGACAATCAATACGGATTTTAAAAAAATAGGTCTACTACACATGCAGCCTTTAATTTGATTGATTCAACTCTTAGAGCCTTAAATGACAACAAGTTTACAACGGTTTTATTCTTTGATATGTCAAAGGCATTTGATTTTGTCTCGCACAGCCAACTACTTTTCAAATTAGAACAGAGTGGTATTAGAGGTAACGCGCTAAACTGGATCAAATCTTACTTGCAAAATAAGATGCAATCAGTCGAAATAGGTCAACTTGACTCCAAAAATACACTACAAAAATACAAATCAGAGCTTAAATTAAACAGATTTGGAGTACCGCAAGGTAGCATCCTTGGCCCTCTACTGTTTCTTATATATATTAACGACTTACCAAATATTACGAAACACAAAAGTGTCTTGTTCGCAGATGACATATCAGTTATAGTCACCATAAATCAAGAAAAAAAAGTACTTGATCATAAACAAGACATACATGAAACATTAGTAACAATAATAAATTGGCTTAAGCATGATAATTTTAAAATAAATATTGACAAAACTAATTTTATTAATTTTAATACAAAATTGACATTAGATATACATTATAATAACCAAGTACTCAAAGGTTCAGATGTCACGAGATTCCTTGGAATCAACATTGACAAAAATATTGACTGGAAGACACAGGTAGATAACGTATGCAATAAGGTTAACAGCTTTGCATTTGCTCTATTTAAATTGACAAAAACAGCGACAAAAAGCTCTGACAGCCTACTTTGCATATGTGGAGTCTGTTTTGCGATATGGTCTTATAATTTGGGGTATAGCACGGATATAAAAAGGGCATTCATTGCACAAAAAAAGTGTATAAGAGCAATTTGCGGAATCGCTCCTGATGTTTCATGCAAACCTTTTTTTATAACTTTAAACATAATGCCCCTTCCCTGCCTATACATATTCGAAGTCGCCAAATTTGTAAAATCAAATACAGTTATTTTAAAACTGCTCACGACTTATTTCCGAGAAATACCAGACATTGTGATAGATTGCTCATTGACGTAATTCCGAAAAGTGCGCGATTCAAGAAAAACTGTTTTTACATGTGTATCCAAATATATAATATAGATACCTCAGGAAATAAAAGACAAGCCTTTAAATATATTTAAAAATGAACTGAAAAAATGGCTCATGGAACGCACTTTCTACTCTGTCCAAGAATTTTTAAACTACAGAACTAGTAACAGTTCTGTAGTTTAAAAAAAATATTAAAAATGTCAGTCACAATTCAAATACATTATTTTTTATGTCCATGAGTTCATGGACATAAAAAATAATGTATTTGAATTGTGACTGATATTTTCAATATTTTTTTTTATTGAAATTGTATTACAATTTTTAAATTTTGACATAATTTGTGATTGATATTATTAAATTTGAGGAGTATTTTTTTATAATAGAAATTGTTATTTATCGAAATAGTATTATTAATTTTAAATTTCACTGATAGGTAGTTAGTATTATAATTTTGCATGCTATCTGTGTATGGCTGAATAAGCTGAATTTTATGTTACCTGACCATCTTCAGTGTACCTTATTCATATGCAAATAAATAAATTTGAATTTAAATTTAATCAGCCTTTTTATTCAAGCTATTGAGGTCATTCCATAGAAAAATTAAAAAATAACTTATATTGTGTAATATAAACTTTCTAACATAAACTTTCTAACTAAAAAGTAAAAATAGGAATTATAAAATAAATATTTCCTATTTTTTATAACAAGAAGTATAAAAACTCGAGCTCTCGTGGGGTGTCATGAGCACCCCACGCAACCTTTGACTCGTCCTCACGTAGGGAGGGCTTGGGCCACAGTGTCCTTCCCATTTCATTTTGACGCTTTTATAGGTCGTTTCAAGCTACAAAGACGCACGAGATCATAAACAAAGATTTTGGTATTCATGTTTACGTTCAAACATCTATGGGGTGCTGACAGCACCCGCGCGAGTGATCGAGGGTTAAATAGACCAATCACACAGAGGATTACTGAGGGCGCCTTCTGCCCTATCCAGGGGACTTAAAAGATTAAGTGCATACTTAATGTTATCAGCATATTCTCGGCCTATCCACCGTAGTGTCTCAAGACGAAAGTCTTCAATTCCTTCGTGTTGCCAGTGATGACGTACGGAACTGAGACGTGGCCGCTTACAATGAGTCTCATAAGAAGGCTCAAAGTCACTCAAAGGGCAATGAAAAGGGCTATGCTCAGGGTTTTTCTACGTGAGCAATGATGAAATCCGTAGAAGAATTTGAGTTACCAACATTGACCAAATAATTACAAACCTTAAGTGGCAGTGGGCAGGACACATCGCTCGCAGGAATGATGGACGGAAAGGTTCTCGAGTGGCGGCCATATACCGAAAGACGCAGTATTGATAGGCCCCCCACAAGGTGGACCGACGATCTGGTGAATGTCGCGGGAAGCCGGGAGGCGCAGGACCGATCGGTATGTAGATCCTTGAGGGAGGCCTTTGACCAACTATGCCGTCATTTGGCTGAAATGATGATAATAATGATACTTAATACTCATAAGATGCAAAATCTTAGAAAAATATGTTTGTTTCTACAACTAAGTGACCAACAAGCAGACTACCCACATGAACAGCAGGTTAGCAACATTTGCCACATAACAAACCGCCACATAACAATACTGGAATTACTTTCAAATCTTACCTTCTTGGTTTTGAAAGGTAACATCTTGGAAACTGTCAAAACAGCATGAGACAAAAAACAGCAAAGTCTGCAACATTGAAAAAAGCAAACAAACACACCAATTTGGCACGGAGAGCACGTCTCACCATAAATTCCATACTGCCCCTCCAAGCTCCAAATGACATTTTTTTAAATCGAAATAGGGCGGCAGTAATTCCGATTGTGCACCCCAGAGAGATCCGTACCCCTGTTTTTATTTTCGTGAAAAATATGCTCGATGGCGTTAGCATATTTAATTCTCGATGAGCTTGTGTCAAAGGGGGAAATGGTGATCCGAAATTCGGCGGAAGATCGCCAGGAATATTTATGATGTCGCCGGCGGCGTTCCTTTTTATGTAGTTGTGTGCGTCAGTTTATTTTTTTTTACTCTAAACAGAGAAGCTCTTGGCTTTCATCTCACCTGATGGTAAGTGACGATAAGGTGAGCAAGCTTCACCTGGACTCCTCAATAACTGAGGAACATATATTATCTCTAATTGGCGGAACACACAATTTCATTAGCATTGTTATAACGACGGAAAATTTAGGTAAGATGGTAGTAGTTAACCAGGTGAGCACAAAAGCCCTACCACCAATCAAACCAAGCAAAAATCTTCTGGGAGCCTAGACAAAGTGACAATTCAAAAATGATAACGAAGTTCGATAAGAACAAACTGAATGGGATTGACATAATATGCCATCGCTAAATAATGTGTCTCGAATCGATCAGTCTCTATATGTAAGTTGGTAGACAAACTGAGTCGCAACGAATCGATTATGTAGCGAATTGTTTTTTCGTAACTTTCAAATACTACTCAAAACAACTCATTTTTTATTGAAATGAAATGAAAACATAAATAATTTATTTTACCATTTCTTTTCTATTTCTCAGTTATGAGTAGGTATATAGATAACCAAAATGTTGTTTTCTTAAGAAAGAACAATTCGACACAGCTATCGCTAATCCTTGCGGTGGCTAGGAATTAGTTTTCGTTATCTCAGACGGTGACGAATTAAGACATGGTTTCGCTATGAAACGTTTGCCACTTGTCTAGGAAGTGTCTAGGTCCCTTGGACCCCCAGATTATTACCGGGTAGCCCTAACCACTAGGCTAGGCGGTTGAACTACTACATACTACGTATATTATTAGCACGGACTGTTAATTGAAAATGCGTTTGAAGAATGAAAAATATGGTGCTATAGCAATTTTGTAATGTATCATAAGCGAACTAAGTGTTTCTTTAGGTGTAAGTAGATTTAACTTTTTTTTCATTGCTACTTGTATTTGCAGACATCTTGAGTAGGTATATTCAGGATGTATGCACATACAAGGTTAAATTTATGTTTCCTTTAAATTAGAATGTTTTGCTTTGTTTTGACGTCAATAAGTGCCTATAAATGCCTAAGTTGAATAAAGATTTTTGAATTTGAATTTACAAATTTGCAGTATTAGTAGATACCAGGTACCTAAAGTTTGTGTTTAAAGATACACAAAAACAGCCTTTTTACTTAAAGTAAATTTATCGAATGCATTTAAAAGCCAATACCACCATACACGCAAATTAAAACATTCTAGAAGTTCTTTGCGCATTTCCCGCGTACCGGAAGCGCGGCCATTTCCTGTGTACTTCCGGCGTTAGAGTGAGGTTCCTATGCCTCGTGTGGCTCTTGTCTTGGCGCCATCCATCTTGCGTGCCTTGTTGACTCGATCAGTACCTACTTAAGCAAAACGAATTAAAAATAAAAGGAAATGGATGTTTTGGCTTACAACGTCTAACTCTGGAAAACTGGGGGCTTTGGCACGTTTAGGAAAACTTTAAACATTTTAACGGGTTGCACGAACGCATACTTGGAATATAATATTGTAACATTTTACATCGTGTTGCTTCGGTGTTTTATCACTCTATACATTGTTTGAAGAGTACGTGAGTAAAGTCCTAATGTGGCATACCTTAACATCAGGCGGTGTACTCTAGATGACGATGTCGACGAAAAACAGTAAAATATTACGACAAAAATAAGTATGTACTTATTATGTTTATTTATATTAATTTTTTAATAATATATTTCAAAATTTTAAATTCACAAATTCACTGCCTTAATTTTCGTTTCATGCGGGAGAATCTCGAGATCGAGTAATGTTTCGAACACAAAATTTCGAAAATCGAAATTATCTCTCCTTTTCTGTTCTCAGCGCTAAACGATATTTTTATAACAATAAATTATTAATTAATTCATTCATCACCTCGGCCAAGAGACCCCCACCAAATTATCATTGTAATCTTACAATATAAATAAAAAAAATCCATTGTATTTTATTTTCTTATTAAGTAAAAAAAAATCATTAAGCATAATATAATAACTTATATATAACAACTTTAAGCATTTATTTTAAGAATAAAAATACTATATTATTTTCGTCTCAATTACCCAGACATTCCTTCAAAAAATGTCGCATCTTGTTTTATCGAGTGTTCTGATTGGTTGTGTTCTGATGTGATAATCGCTCGAAAGAATCTCGAATTTTATTTTTTTTTCGAATTGCGGATAGGTGCGACAGTGCACTATTCTTGCGCTCGCATAGTCAAGGTCGGTTGACCGCCATCCAGAGCGAGATCGTACGCTTTAACTTTATAAGATCTAGACTAGAATTGTCATATTTTACACAGAAGACTGTTTAATTGCCGAGTACGTCTGAGCTCGCAATATTAAATGCTTACGAAAACAATTCACACGAGCACACGAGCACGAGCCTTTATGTACCCAAACACTACGCTACCAATCCGACTGGTGTATAATTTATGAAGGCTTTAAAGAAAGATATTTTACACATCCACCGCAGACCGGAAGCGCCGCCATTTCCTGTTACATCCGGCGCCGGAGTGGGGTTCCTTGTGAGGCGCGAAACTCTTTGCCCGATTCATCTTAACTCGCTTGTTGATTTAAACCACATTTAATGGACTTACAAGTTGGCGATAAGATATTTGAGTACAATCCCATTCTGTTGTTGCTTTTGTGAGTGCGAGATTTATTGGTTCGGATAAGAGCGTGATTCTAGTTAAAGGGGGCGCGCTTTATTTGAAGCTGCTATTTTAATTTGGATATAATTTACAAGTTGGTGCAGAGAACCAACGGCAACGGTCCAAAATACTTAGATAAGAAACTGAACGATTGGAGGCTTTTCAGCTAACGATTAAAAGTTGAAACATTTTTGAAAGCATTTTGATTATAGTCTCAATACCTACCAATTTACTGTACCTACAGGATGGATCTTGATAATGTAACTTGTTTAAAGATTCATTTATATACAACTTTATTTTTTGTTTCCCAAGCATAATACAGACCATCCGGTGTAAAAGACTTCACAATCTGTAAATATACGCGAGCAAATTCGAAAAATGCAGTTTTATTTAAATATGTAGTACTCGTGTAAATAAAAGACAGTATTATAAACTCCCAGTCTAATTGTGGTAAATTCCCATACTCTGCTCTTGCGACATCCACGGGGAGTAAGGGAGTGGCAACACATACTTACTAAAGCATGTCGCCGCACCGAAAAGCACCATTAGCTATGATGATATCTTATTCTAATCTAATATAGGTATAAAAATGTCGGATCACAGTCAGTGCTTGTTACCGAATGCCTCCGTAACGGTTTGACCAATTTTTATGAAATTTCGTAGGTCTGAGAATAGGTCGTAGGCTATTTTTCATACCCCTAGGTGGTAAGAGAGGCCCTTTCCAGATTTTTTTGACACTTTTTTATACTTTGGCATCATAAAATACTCATGACCCTAAATTTACAGCCTTCTTCCACCAACCCCCATTTTATAATAGCAATATTAGTATTTTCACTGGCGAAATGAAATACGAGGGCACAGCTAGTACCTACTTTTTGAATTTAAAATATTGAAAACTGCCGGGTGCTGGTTTGTAACTGCTTCAGCCAAAAATATGTAACGGATTTTCATGAAACTCAGTAGTAAAGGGTGTCCCATAATTTACGCAAAATGTTATTTTAATAGAAAATACACATTTTTTATTAGAAAGTTTAATTTTTTTATTGCTTCATAAAGTATACAGATTGGGGTTATGTATGGGATAAATGGCCACCACTGCTTTACTGGCAAGTACGCATTCTTTTATTTAAATTTTCTATGACGTTTTCGCATAAATGTGGCTGAATTTATGCGAAAACCGAATTTCCTCCTTCAAAACGTTGGTGGTCGTGGGCTTGTTGGCATAGACCTTTGATTTAAAAAAATCGCAAAGAAAGAAGTCACATGGCGATAAATCGCAAGATCTGGATGGCCAATTCTGATCACAAAATCGGCCAATTACACGATTTGGAAAAACTTCAATAAAAGAATGCGTACTTGCCAGCAAAGCCGTGGTGTCTATTTATCCGACGTGCTGTTCCATACATAACCCCAATCTGTATACTTTATGAAGCAACAAAAAAATTTAACTTTCTAATAAAAATCTAAAATTACATTATTTTGGTAAATTATGGGACACCCGTTAGAAAGTTAAAGAGCAACTCTAATCCATAGGGTTTTATCTCAAACCTGCCACTGGACTGATATTTACGCGAGTAAACGCTAAGGGCTGCGGTTAGAAAATCAATAAAAGTCACTATCAGCGCTATTAGCGTGCTCAAACGCGTCCCGAAATGCTGTGAGTGCACTAACGTTACGCTTGAAATAAACTATTGTGTCGTGTTGTGTTGTGACGCGTCAGAAGCATATCGGTTTCATACATTTTATATGGCTAGAAACACATTAGCGCCACGACTTTAAAGGCCGGCAACGCACTTGTAACTCCTCTGGGGTTGCGGGTGTCCGTGGGCGACGGTAATCACTTACCATCAGGTGATACGTCTGCTCGTTTGCCCCCTATACCATAAAAAAACGACACAACATACTGCGATAATGTGTTTCTAGCCATATTAAATGTATGCAACCGATACGCTTCTCACGCGTCACAATACACCACGACACAATAGTTTGTTTCTGCCTTTAGCCGGCATGGGGAGCTGCCAGACGTCATCGTTTACGTCATATCGGACTTACGGCGCTAATGCTCTGAAGTGAAATCACTGTAAGCGAACTGTCAGCCTGACTTTCGATACTTGTGTTTTCGGCTGAAAATGAATGTAATTGTCCTGGACGAGCAACGGAGAAACAATGCTGTGATAAAAAATCCACAAAACCAAAGTGCTGAGAAGCAATTAAAAATAAAAGCCGTAACCTCATCAAAATTTTAACTCGACATTTGACTTGACAAGTTGATACGCTAAAACCCCGGTCCGTTATCGTAAGCATGCTGACAGCACTGTTAGCACTTTTAGTACGCTTTTTAATTCGGACCGGGTGATTATAATCGTCAGCACTGTGAGTTATAGATAGCAGCTTATCTATTTCGGACCGCAGCCTAGGTTAACAAATCATAATTGAGCAGCTTAAGTTCGCCAAATAACCAAACACCAAACACTTGGACGTCCTGGATTTGATTACTGCCGATGCAAACGGCCACAGAGCGTAGTAAATTGCGTGTGGAGCTATACAGGGTGCAGTATTGCACGAGATAATAGAGCTGGCCGCGTTCCAGACAGTTTCACGCTCCCGATGACGGTTTGCTGGATTAAGCGGCCGCTACACAATCAAATATCCCAATATACACAACCCAGTATAGTATCCATAAGGTGATAACACGCACGAAAAGCGGAGGAACCTTAGTACATAGTCTTTTAAGTCCATTTCAACGGACTGACTGACTGATTGATCTTCGCCGAGCGAAAACTATTGAAATGAGACCCATGAACTTGGAATAGTAGGGACATATTATCGAGGAGGGATTTTTGGAAATTCTACCCCTAAAGGGGCTTTAAGTTTGTTAGAAGTCCGTCATTTTTGAAGCTAGAAACTGTTCAACTTATATAATTACTTGGGTATGTTTGTGCAGAACCCTCGGTGTGTGACTCCAATTGGCATTTGACCGTTTTTTTAATAGTCTTGCTAAACCTTTAAGTAACGTTTTATTTAAGATGATATTAAAATTGATGAGTTGGATTGATCCTAAATTGTCTCATTTAACCATCATTTAACTGATCATCTCAATTAAATTCTTTTGAAATAGGTTGTCAAGTCAAACGTTCAAATTATTGAAGTAATGAGGTTTTTAAAGCATAACTTAAACTTTTCTGATGAGAGTTTTTAACACTCGTCTCCGGAAGCCATATTCGAATTAATAGACTTAAGGAAACTTTAAGTGAAATTAGTAAGTTCAGTGGTGTTGGCGTCTCTTATTATACTCATACTAGCTTCTAACTTCTGCCCGTAACTTCGTCTTGATGGATTCCAGAATAGTATTTTTTAAACAGTAGAGCAGGTTGTCAATTATTATGCTTAAAGGGAAATTGTTTTCATCCCGTGAATATAGTCCATTTTAAAATGTTATAGGTTGTTATTTTTGGAAGTGTTATAGGTATTATAGAACATTATGAATGATATGTTATGATGAATTACTAGCTGTGCCCGTGAACTACTTTTCGCCATGATAATATTAATTGTAAAAAAAATCTGGAGAGGGCCAACCTTATCACCTAGGGGTATAAAATAAAATATAAACTACAGCCTATTCTCAGACTTACCAAATATGCACAAAAAAATCATAAAAATAGGGCAATCCGCTTCGAAGGAGTATACTCGTACATAATGTTACTTATAAACTTATTAGCATCTGAATGTCTATATATTTGGCTTAATGTTTTTTTTTAGTATGTTTACCTTGTTTCATAAAATAAGAAATACAGACCTAGATAAAATTATGGATTTGGCTAAAAATCAGTATTGCCTTGTACTCATCAGGGCATCAACACTGAGCCAAGTCCCTTTTAAACTGCAGCACACACTTGAAATTCATTTCTTAAAAAATGTGTTTTTTTTTGTCAATAGAATTTAAGAGTCAATTGTTGTGTAAATGTATTCTTGTTATGTGTTTGTGTGTTGTTTGTTTAAATAAATGTATGTATCTATCTATTAAGGTGTATTGAATCTAAAGAGCCCGAAATTTCCTTACTTTGTTATGGTTTAAAGGGATGAAAGCATGATCACCCGAAACCAAATTACAATAAGAATTAACGGGCTATGCTCAAGGCAAGCGCGGATCCACCGTTGTGGGCACGATGGGCATGCCCACAGCCTCAATTTGACGTTACGCTGTCTATTGAGATCGATAAGCCGATGATGTTATATTCAATGCATTCATAAAAAAATGAATCTTGGTCAGGGGCATATGTTTTGTATACATCTCCTTTGTAGGAATGCACTATATCGATCGTGAGCGAGTTCATACTCCGACTCTCCGACTCGCACTAAACTTGGCCGATTTTCGGGAGGCTGTGACCCATCTATAGCCACAACCTTTTTTGAGGGCTGGATCCGCGCCTGGCTCAAGGTTACTCTACGCGATCGCATCAGAAATTATGAGGTACATAGAAGAACTAGAGTTACCGACTTTACCCTAAGAATCACAAACTTAGTGGTAGTAGGCAGAGCGCATAGTTTGCGGGATGGACGGCCGTTGGGGCGGAAGGTGCATGGGTGGCAGCTGCGTATCGGGAGACACAGCATTGGAAGGCCCTATATTTGGAGAACCCTCGGGGAGGCCTCTGTAATAGATTATTCACCCCCCAAAAATAATAACAATGTAAATTATAAATCTATTTTTTCCCAGTACATAATGATGCAGTTTGTGTATTTACGTAAGTAGCGACTAGGCAAAACCACGAAACAGAAATAGTATTAAAGTTATTAGTTTTTCGCTCTCAGTAATCTGAAACCATTTCTACAAGGCAGCGTCAATTAAGTATTGGTAAAAAACAATGCACCCAAATAATTCAAATTCATATTGTTACCGCAAAAATGCGACAAAGAAAACCGGAGCGAAATGGATAAATCATATTTCAGGTGATATACGATCACATAAAGCGTTTCCGAAAGCAATTAGTTGCTTTTGCGGCCGCAGAACGTAGCTCGGAAAAAATGAAGCTCACGCACTTGACTAGAAAAACGCACGAAAAACGCGGCGATTTTGGTAAAACTTAGAATACTCATTGTAAAGTCTCATGATTTTACATAGTACTTATTTTACACAGCACTGAGATGACAGCTATTGGCCGATAGTTGGCCGGGTTCGAGCGGTCCCCTTTCTTGGGCTTGACTGCACATTAGCTTCCCTCCAAGCTTCCGGCACGCGTCCCTAGGAATACGATGGTTTTTACAGGCGTGTGAGTACGGGAGACAACTTATCTGCACATCTTTTGAGTATAACCCCTAGAATGCCATCAGATCCACTTACTTTCCTGACAACGATTGACTGCAATATAGCACAAAGTTCACGCTGCTTAATTTTAATATCAGGCATCGAAGAGTCTTAATGAGGTAGTGTAGGTGGCAGTGTATTGCAATCATCGATTTGGGAATTAGCCGCAAAGAGCCTCACCAAGAGATCGGCTTTCTCCTGCAGCTTGTGGGCTAGGGATCTGTCTGGACACCTCAGAGTTGGCAGTAAGGCAGGCTGGCAGAAGTTCTTAGCGCAACCTTGACAAGGCCTTGACAGACAGATGCGTTACCAATTCGTAGCCAATGCGTGCGACGCGCTAGGCATCTGCTCTTATGTAAGCCTGCTTACAGAACTTAGAAGCCTTATCGTAAGCTACTTTCATTGTATCGATTTCAGGATCATTTAGAGCGCGAGCCCTGATCCAAGCGTGACACGTCACTTGTTTGTTTGAAACAGCATCAGCACAATCGTGATTAAACCAGCGATTATGTCTGCCGTTACTGATGAGATCTCAGCGCCGAATGTAATATTCCACACTCATGACGATTTCCTCAGTAATACAATCCAAAGGCGTATTTGTTTGTGTTGACTTATACCTAAGTATGTTTTTTTTCACAGCTAAAAGAGACCGCAGACTTCAGTATATGTATTTGTTTTAAAATTCAGTTTGATATTTTTACGCGTTCCTGGGAAAAACGATGTTACCAGACAGACGGACAACAAAGTGCTCATATGAGGGTTTCGTTTTTATTCCTTTTGAGATGCAGAACCCTAAAAATACAACAGTAACTCAACTAAGTGTGAAGGCACATGACTGACTATCGGTGATGAATTTTTTGACAGTGGAAAATTAAACACAATATGACGTTGCAACGCACACGAACTACAAAAAGTCGATCTAAAAAATATCGGTGTATCCCGGTCGACCCGCGGCCCTACCGCCTAACTCATAGCGATCACTCGCCATCGCCCTTGTGATATTAGGAAAAATGCTCTAATGTCACTTGTGATATTAAAACTATAGTTCTAATGTCACGAAAGCGATAGCGAGTGATCGCTTTGAGATAGGCGGTAGGGCCGCCGATTATCGATGAAAAATGGAACGTTCGTAAATGTATACTTTACCGCATAAAAATCGATCTAAAAATCATTTGACGATTGTACGAGTAGCTCGTGTGCGCTCGCGCTTACTCAAAAAATCAGCGGCAAACACGTCCAGTGCGTTCGAACCTAATAAAAATAAATATTGCATCGTACGAGAACGTTTCAGCTTTACGATATAGCTACAATAATTTAATACCGACGAGCGGATTAGGTATTTATTTAGGTATACTCGAACACGATTCTGTACAATAAAACAGGTTATTGGTTACCTAGTTTACGGTAACGACACAATATGAACATGAATCTGCTATATTGATACAGGAATATTGACTTTAGGATAGATAATTGCATTAACATAATCGTGGCTTTGTTTATATTTAACTGGGGAACCATATCTTTTATTATATATGTCGTGTTATCCTAATACTCAGCGAAGGAATGCTAAGAGGCATTATTGTTTTCCGTTTGACGCTTCCAAAACGTTTGATGATTGGTACCTGAGTACAGAACCCTTTGTCTTGAGAGATGACAGTTTAAATGTCAGTTGAGCTAACAGATGGTTTATCATTCAGTGAAATAAGGAATTTGATCACACTGCCATACTTAAGAGGAAAAGAAAAAAAGGAGTTTAACGGTAGGTATTTTTTGGTTAATGAGGCTAGTGTGCGCATGTGTAATCGGTTTCTGTTACCATGTTTTAAATGTAACTATTAACGACCTGTAACATTTGTAAGTCTGCAACCCCCTACAAGGATCTTAGTGTAACTTGTGACATAATATACCAAGTAACAGGTACCCAATAATTGACTTTGTGTCACCCTATCCTACCCTCATAATGTTGACGTTCGAAACGTAGCACAGCAATGTAGGCACCGCTGCTTGGCGAAAAAAAATTGTAAGATATAGTTACTTACTCCTGCATACGACCTTATGAAGTACTGAGTTTCGATATGGTAACAACAATGTTAATAATTAAAGTGTTAATAACAAAAGTAACTGAAATTAAGACTAACGCGAATAAAACCACAAAAAATACCTATAGTATTGTAAGTCATATACAAACCAACCAAAACAGAATGATGAAGTTAGAACCATAATTAAGCGATCGCATCATAATTCCAATGGACACTTTTGCACGTTGCCAACTCTATTCGGTATGCGTTAGGAATTTTACAAAATTTAATAACGCACACATAGTGGTCTTTGTCGGCGTTGTTTCTGATAAAGGTGCGGTGCCTTTGATAGCGATTTATTCATATTTAATGATTTTTTTTTATGATCTGGACCCACGAAGACTAGTTATTTATTGCAACTTGAACGCAATGTTATTGCCTGTAGTTCACCTAGATGATTGGACAATGTAGATGGACCAACCATGATCAATAAACGATTCGAACTAATAAAATAAATAGTAGTTAAGTCCTAAGGGCCATGGGATCTTTTAGTCATAGAAGGTGAGAAGTTTATAAAAGTTATCGCTTAAAAAATTTGCTATCGTATTCCAACTAGTTGTATCCGTTGCCTAAACACTAACAACATAGCACTCCAAATTTTACCGTAATATTTTTTTACTTCTTTATTATTCTAACATCTTGGTTTTATAGCGGTAACAACGTTCTATGCATTGTTGCCTTATAAAATGAAGGTCGTGAACAACCTTCATCATTTTGTTAAATGATGAAATCAATAAAAGACAAATTCCAGCTCGGGTAAAGTTCCTGTTATTCTTCATAAATCATCATTTCTTGGTGATCTCTTTGGTGACATGAATGGTGTTGATATTCAAGACTTGAGTTACAACTTCGACATAATCCAGAAAGTTATTTGTGATTTGGTTATCTAACAATATTCGCCTCGCTAACAGCAAATAATAATTAAAGGCGCCCACCCACAGAGGCGGTCCCGCTCCCATCCCGCTAGCGGAACTGCGGTAACCAATCTACTTGCGCCGCGCCGCTTCCGCAAGCGATTTCTTTGTGACTTGGTCCACAGCAACGCGAGCATTACAAAAAATTCCTCTCCGCTACCGTCCCGCTTGCCTCCCCTGTGTGTCGGCGCCTTTAAGAGGACTGTGAAGTGCCAATTCATGGCTCGAGTATGCACTTTCAGAAATGCAGTTTGTTAAAAACAGCTCACAGTTGAAAGTCCGAGGCAAGTGCCTACATTTCTTATTGAAATATTGTTTCGGGCGATAACTGTTTTACTCCCTAAACCTTTACGAAATTAGACACTTTTAGTCTCATTTAGTATACCTTAATCTATGTTTGTACATTTTTCTTTTTTGTAATTCAGTATAATTTAGTCAAAAAGATAAAACATGCTTGAGGTAGTTTTTAAGTCTAAGATATGGATATTTAGATGCTAATAATTTATATTCTCAGCAATATTACTTCAAAATCAGAACATACGAACCTAGATCTTTATTAAATCTACAACATTTCCAAAAAAAAAATGAAAATTGGACTATGTAAAGAGGAAGAAAAGCGTTATCGCTTTTCGTATGAAAATTTACAGCTTCACAATCCTCTTAATCTAAAATCTCTCGCAGAGGGGCCACACTTTGACTGCTCTTTTAATTAACTGCGATACTGGAATTTTCTTTATTAACCGCGCGAACCATAAAAAGCGCGGGTCGCAACTGGATTAATTGGAAAATGAAAAATGAATTATTTCCATAAAGCTAAGTTCTTAACGTTCTTGTTTGTATGCTGCTTTTCGAATGTTCCCATCGGGCTTTCGCTATAAAAAACGCTTCGTAAGGGAGCTGTTCTCTCTTCGGAATATTACTTGGTCTTTATGTATTAGAGCTACACACCTGCGTAGCTTTGATAACAGAGCACAGAATCATTTTCACCCTTAACACTTTTTAGGGTTCTGTGCCCCAAAAAAGTGAACCTGCCGTTATTGGGTACAACACGCCATAACACACACACACAACAACGCACTTCACACTCACTACACTACTCAACGACACAAGCGATATATGAGAATGATATTTCAATAGTGCCCGCTTAGCTTAAATACATTCTATTTTTGAGCTGTTGAATTCAGTAAATAAATAAATAATTAAAAGAAAAACGGAAACTTTATATTACTTCTTTGTCCATCCGTCCGTCTGTCTGTCAAGACCAAAGAAGAAGAGAGTCAAGAAGAGATATAAATGTGAAATTTATATCAAACTAGCTGTGCCCGCGAACTACGTTTCGCCATCAATATGCTTAACACAGTGTTTAGTTTTTTCCTCCATTTTATTCCATAATGATTCAATGATTCAACTTTATTGTGCCTTTCTTGAGCAGCGGCCATTTCGAAATTAGGACAATTTTCGTAGGTTCGTAATACTCTAGGTACTCTTTAGGGCCTTTCATTTAATACCCATATTGCTGGGTTTGAAAAGCAACTGTTATCCGCCCTTTTTGAGCTGCAGCCATGTTGAATTTACGTCAATACGTTTATAGTGTACGTTCATAGTACTCTACTGATCAAGGCCTTTCATTTGATACCCATATTGCTGGGTTTGAAAATGAACTTTTATCCGTTATTTTTGAGCGGCGGCCGTATTGAATTTTGTGCGATTTTCCTAGGTTAATAGTGCTCTACTTTTTAAGGCCTTTCATTTGATACCCATATTGCTAGGTTTGGAAACGAACTTATATACACCCTTTTTTGAGCAGCGGCTATGTTAAATTTATGTCTATGTTGCTAGGTTCATAGTACTCTAGTAGGTGTATATTGGGCATTCTAAAACAGTTTTCATCAAAACACCGCAAACGAACGCAGTGAGATTTGAGCTACGCTTCGCTGCGCTCTAGCTCCGCAAATCTCACTGCGTTCGTTTACGGTGATTTGATGAAAACAGTTTAAGATTGCCCAATATACATTATATAGGGTTAAATGGAAAAGAAGATTTTTTATTTCATTTCATTTCATAATGTTTCTATTGTGTTGTGTTGTTTGACTGTAAACAGTATACTTTTGATTGATTGCGATTTACTAGACACATTTTCAAGGTTTTCTATCTCAGAATATTAAGGCATTCAACTAGGTAGCAGTGCAATAACAACAGAAATTAAACAGGTTGAGGTTTCGTAGCTTCAGGACTCAACTCTCGGATAAGTATCTGTACCGTTCGACACTCTGCCTGCCATACAGTTTCAAAGCATTCCCACGAAATTCATTTATCAGCAATAAATTTATTGCACATTATTCATATATCCAGTTACGAGTGCTTACTCAAATAATAAGGCTTCTTTCACACGTTAATACTTTTATTTGTTTATTAAATTACTTCAATTAAATATATTCTTTATTATAAAACAAAGTATAAAATTGTTGATTTTTACAAAATATTTAAAAGGGCGGGCTAATCCCTGAAAGATGTGTTCCAGTCATCACACGAATAAAAAATAGAAAATAAATATTCCAATAATTTAAAAAATGAAAATATAAAAAATATTAAGAACATTTTAACTACCTACCTTGGCTGACTAAGGTCTTAACATCCTAATTAAATAGGGTAGTGCGGTGGGAACGTGTATGAGATGCTACCGATGAATACCACCTATGTATTATTACAATAATTTTCTTAAACTTCTATGGTTCTGTCGTCATGTCGTATCAATATCGTTATGCTATAGATATATTCGGTTCGCCTAATAGAACGATATACCTATTGTTTATCTGTTTTAAATAGTAGTATCGAAAAATGAAAATTAGAAATCGCATCCGTTATTATAAAGAAGACTTTTTAATTTGGAGATAATATTCCTTAGTAATTGTAAATATGTATGTACATGTATAATTTAAATAAATATAATAAACCCGAAATGAAAAAAAAATTGGAGCATGCAGCCTTACACGAGATTTCTGCATCAGCAGAATTAAACGGTAAACAATTATTTTGCTGTATATGCACAGTATTGTATTGCAAGTTTGTGGAAATAAACGACAAACAATTAATTTGCTGATTATTTCCGCGTCATATTGCACATTGGTAGAATTATGGGTAAATATCAAATTTTGCTAAATATCATGAAAGTCAGAGGTGCAAAACGTTATTAAGTTTTATATTTTGAGTATGCAACCGACTTTTTGAAAGTAAACTACCAAACTATAATCTTCTTTTAGATGTTGTGATGCTGAATAACGATCTACTACTACCTCGAAAATAAAAATCCAATACACGTAATTGCGTCAGTTCGTCGTTTTGTTTCTTTCTTGCTACGTAAGTACTTTTTTTTTTATATAGCTGACGAAGTTCAGCCGATGATCGGACCGTTTTTGGATCATACGCAACTGCGGATCAAAAATTTTGTTGCAGACCTGAGAACTGCTCCACTCACACGTCCCGGGTACCATAGTACCCAGAGCGCTTCGCGTCTCCTTTGCCTAAAACGCGCGGTGTGATAAAAAAATCACGAAAAAAAAAATATTTTCTCTAAATAAAGTGTCAGTTCTTTAGTGTTTGAAAAACGAACACTGACCATGGAAGTGGAAGTGAATGCATTAGGATTCTCGATAACGTATAGACATCATATCCGTGAATGCATATTTGTTTTCTTATAAATATTTTGTGTGGATATGATTTGGACGGAAAATAATAATTTTGTGATTATATATATAATATTTTATAATATTACTTACTTATTTAACAATATAAAAATTAATGAGCATTCTTTTTTAGATTAGTCATGTTAAATAAAAATGATTATAAAGATAAGGTATAGGTTGAGAACCTCAGTAAAATTATTACTTGCATTGCACTTTTCTTGTATAAAATCCGGAAAAACTGTAGTCACAGTACACTCCAGTGCTATCTCTGACCACTAACAGTGCTTCAGTACCTCCTCATCAAAAAATCTCAAGACCAAGACAGCTGAAAAATGTTCGTAAGTTTTTATACTTTATTGCTATACTTTATATCTATTCTTTAATTGTCTATAAGTGGTTGATCATCTTCATGCTTCAACAAATTGAGCCGTTGGACCAGGCTGTATATGACGTGACCTCTCCAAGTGCTGTCTTCACGAGGGACCATCAAGCCCAGCAGTGGCATGCTGATTGACTGATGATGATGATATTTTTTTTATCTTATGAATTGAAGATGTGAATCTTCAACTCGTTTTCTTGTAACCACTCTTAATACTAATATGACATTTGTTGGGGATAGAACCATTATTAAATGTATGTGTGTAGTTGTAAGTTTTTTGTTTATTCGTGTTAAGGTATATTAATTATTTAAAAAATGTATTTAATTATGTTAGACGGTATTATATAAATTAAATTATTGAAATCTTATAAATAGGAGCACAAAAATTTGTAAACCACTTCGATTCTACCGACTGTGCTATTTGTGTCTCGACGTATTAAACCTCTAATCTCATTCGCCACCGCAGTTTTTTTTTTCATCAGCCGCATCCGTTACAACATTTACTATTTTCAGGTCGGATAGCAAGCAAAACAAAAGGTCAGCCAAGAAGAGCTGTGAATCTGACCTTTTCTTTGATACCGACGACGAAGACATCAGGTACTTTTATTGCTATATTTACATATATCTAAATTTCAAGTGTTTAATGTGTACAATAATCGTGTATCCTTTTTCTATCTCCCTAGTCCAAAGAAGAGAAGCAAGGCGATAAAGTGCCTATCGAAGGCGAAGAGTGCAGAAGTGAAGAATACATCGTCGTCCAATACTTCTGAGTGGTTGTTCGACTCAGAGTCGGACAGCGAGGTTTCGCGGCCGCCAAACCTGCCAAACAAGACCACCAGTATCCTGACACGCCGAGTACCTGGTGGTGTAACGCGTCGGACTGCACAGCTCGACGGCGACTTGCTAGTGGAGCTACGCCTCTACAACCAGAAGGAGGTATCTAATCTCAGCGGCCTTGACCGGTGCGAGCGCGCTATCGTTTGGGTACGCTTGCAAGGCGAAGCAGAATCTCCAGAATTTGACGCATTAAAAAAATTTGTAAAATTAGCTAAGGCAAAGTTTACCACAGAGGGGATATTTTATAAAGATAAAGTTAAAAAATAGGTTCTCTTTTGTTTCTCTCTGCGTAAATTATGTTTTAGCTGGTTTACTTATTGTTTATCGTTAGCAAACTCAAAGATTAGGTACTTACATACTTAAGCCTTTATTACTTTAACTTTGAGAATTTGTACTGTCCAAATCATAATGTCGAGGTCTACTTTCTGTTCAGTTTGTGACGTATCCGTAAATAACAAAGTTTTCTCTGCACATTTGAAAAGTATTTTACATAAGAACAACAGTTCGGTCGTTGATAGTGAGGGGGTTGAAAAAGTTCATAGCGCTTTTCGTAATCGTATAGCATCGTACCGTGTTCGATATCAAGATGAGGGTCATGATAGTGCGCGTGTTCGCCCGCCCGCCGAGTTTTTATGGCACTTGCGCTCTCGCGTACGCCTATTGCTCATAGCGAAAATTCAAGCTCACACTAATGTTAAAGCTAATTTTGAACTTTTCTGTGAATTCTTTCTGCTTAGTAAGTATGATTCGATTTCAATCAAGTCATTTGCAACGGAAAACTTCATCTTGCATCAAAACTTCAATTTTGAAGATATGTTTTCAAAAATTATTCACTTAATTTGTAAAAAAATTGAAGAATTTGAAGAAAGAGATAGTGGGTGGGCCTATTTACAAAGCCTATATCTAGAAGTAAATATAAACAAATATAACCCGTTAAGAGGCTCCAGTTTTATAGAATTACCAAAGTCCATAAAATGTAAACGAGCATGTATCAACATTCAAAATTCTGATAATTATTGTTTTTTATGGTGTGTCATGGCAGCACTATTTCCTATAAACAGAAACGCACATCGAACGTCAGCTTACCCACACTTTAAAAATGTACTCAATATCAAAAATATGATTTTTCCAGTTGGGTTTGCGGACATCAAAGTTTTTGAAAAGAATAATCCTCGCATAAGTATTAATATTTACGGCATTCAAAAGAATGGTAACATTGTCGGACCTTTATACAAAAGCGAGATTCGCAAAGATCATCACATTAATATGCTTTTCCTGGAAAACAGAAAACGCACCCATTACTGTCTTATTAAAGATTTATCTAAATTACTTCGTCTTCAATTAACTAAACATCATTCTAAAATATATTTATGCGAGGATTGTATGATATTCTTTGATAGTAATGATAAACTGAAAGCTCATGTTTGTGGTGGTGTATCGACAATATTACCCGGTGATGGAACACGAATTCAATTTAATCATTACGAGCGAATGCATGACATGCCCTTCGTCTTATACGCAGATTTTGAATCATTATTAAAACCAACTGAACTCGATTCTGGATCAGGCTGTACAAAGATATTGCAAAAACACGTACCATCAGCATTTGCTTATTACGTTGTGTGTTCTTATGATAAGTCGCGTAATAAATATGTATCTTATCGAGGTCCAGCCTGTGTAGAAAAGTTTTTAGAAAGTCTATTATTGGATATAACCGATATTTATAACGTTTTGCAGTCGCCAGTGGCTATTTGTTTAACAAATGAAGACAAAGCGAACTTTGCTCGGGCTACAAATTGTTTTCTTTGTGATAAAATATTGTTTGACGATAAAGTTAAAGATCATTGCCATCTTACAGGACGGTATCGTGGTGCAGCTCATTCTTATTGCAATATTAGATATTGTTTGCCTAAGTTTGTTCCTATATTTTTTCATAATTTAGCGGGTTATGACAGTCATCTTTTTATACGACAGTTGGGAAAACTATCAGGAAAAATACAAGTAATAGCAAAAAATAAGGAAAACTACATATCTTTTACAAAATTTTTTCAAATTAATGATAAAGATATCATACCTGTTCGATTTGTTGATTCTTTTAAATTTTTAGGCACAAGTCTAGAGAAACTTGTCGCAAACTTAAAAAATGACGACTTTAATCATCTGCGGCGTTATTTTCCTTCTCATGAGCATTTTGCTTTAATAAAACGAAAAGGGGTGTATCCATATGAATACATGACTACTTGGAGTTCATACGAAGAAAAAGTACTTCCGCCTCAGGAGTTCTTTTTCAGCAAATTACGCAATAGTAATATATCTAAAGTAGATTATGATCATGCAAAAAAAGTCTGGCAAACGTTTGAATTATCGAATCTCGGTGAATACACAGACTTGTATCTTAAGTCAGATGTTCTTTTATTAGCTGACGTTTTTGAAAGTTTTCGCCAGACATGTAAGATAAATTATAAATTAGACCCAGCCTTTTATGTTACAGCACCGAGTCTCAGTTTTGATGCCATGCTATTAAAAACAGATGTTAAATTAGAATTAATACACGACCTGGAAATAATAAGAATGATTCAAAAAGGTATTCGCGGTGGAATATGTTTATGTTCGACAAGGTATTCAAAAGCCAATAACAAGTATTTAAAAACTTACGATCCAAGAAAAAGTAATAACTTTCTAATTTATATCGATTGTAATAATCTCTATGGATATGCAATGTGTGCTTATTTGCCTCATTCCAATTTTAAGTTATTGAATGACTTGGAAATCGCTGGAATAGATTTTATAAATGTGCCAACTAACGGAGACATTGGTTATATACTAGAAGTAGATTTAGAATACCCCGAACATTTGCATAATGATCATAACGATTTTCCATTCTGTGCTCAAAAATTTACTCCGCCAGGGTCTAAAACTTCAAAATTGATTCCAAATTTATACGATAAATATTTCTATGTCATACATTTTGCTCATCTGCAAACATGTTTAAAACATGGTTTGTTGTTAAAAAAAATACATAGAGTTATTCAATTTAATCAGAGTCCTTATTTAAAGCAGTATATTGACATGAATACTGAATTACGAAAAAAAGCTAAATCTACATTTGAACAAGATTTCTTCAAACTTCTTAACAACAGTATATTTGGCAAGACGTTAGAAGACACAGAAAAGAGGGTTAATGTGAAATTAGTCAATAAGTGGAATGATGATAGTAACAAAACAAAGAAAAGTTTCTGTGCAGAGCAAATGATAGCTCGACCAAATTTTCACAGTGTTACAATTTTCACTGAAAACTTGGTAGCCATTCAAATGAAGCCTGAAACAATCACTTTGGATAAACCTATATACATTGGTTTTTCCGTTTTGGAAATATCTAAGAGTCACATGTTTGATTTTCATTATTCTATTATGAAGCCTTTTTATAAGGAAAAGTTAAAACTTTGTTATACGGATACTGATAGTTTTTTGTATTCAATAGAAAGTAAAGATTTTTATGCTGATTTAAAATCAAATTTTCTTCCCTATTTCGACACTAGTAATTATTCTGTAAATAACGTATACGACATTCCTAGTTGGAACAAAAAGGTGCCAGGTCTCTTTAAAGATGAGCTAGGAGGAAGTTTGATTTCGAAGTTTGTAGGATTAAGGTCCAAGTTATACTGTATTAAAACGGCAGAAGATGAATTAAAAAAAGCAAAAGGCATACAGAAGCAAGTATTAAAAGATGTACAATATAAAGATTATTACAAGGTATTAAATGAAAATACATTTTTGAAGAAAAAAAATATCATATTTAAATCTCTTAAGCACGAAATATTTACTCAAGAACAGAACAAAATAGCTTTGTCAGGTAATGACGATAAACGTATCATATTAAAAAACAAAATGTCTACTTTATCATGGGGTCACTGGGATAGTTTAGTTTAATATCATTAGTTTTTCTTTAGAAGCACCGTATTGTATAGTTTATTATTATTTTAATGGTAATCATGAATCAAATTGTAAGTTGAGAAATATGTTACCCCATCATCTATTTATTTATTATATGACTTAAGTAATGAATAAGTTAATAGAATAAAAACATACATGAAATTGTATAGTATGTACCGACACGGCACTTTATATTGTAAAGTTATTTAATTTTAATATTGTTATCCATCAGTTATTTGTTTAATAGTATTATACATTGTTTTTTAATGGTAAATAGGTAAATTAATTACCTAGTTTTAATCAAATACTTAATGTTGTATTGTAACGATGAAAATATATAACGCTATAAACCAGCTACCATGTTTTTTTTATTTCATAATCCATAAAATATAAAACTATTAATAAAATAGCACACGCAATGAACAATTCGAAACTGGTTGGGACATGTTATTGCTGATTTAGGTATTCCAACTTATAGTTCATTAGTAATTTGTCCAATTGCGATTCCGTGCGAATGCTTTGTTGTTATGTCAGCATTATATTTACACTATAAATAGCTATTAAAGTCGAATGTTTTTAAAATTTGTTTCACACATAATTAATCAAGTGACAACTACGGTCACCCAAATACATCATGGTAAGTCGTATAAATTATTTTTCTTCAAACTCTTTTCTTGTGTAGTGGTTAGATCACTAGTTAATGTTTATTTGTATATTTGATTTAGTTGGAAGATAATGTTGTTGTTAAAACCTTATGGTTGTGATGCTGTTATCGTGATTCTCATATTCTATCGGTTCCGTATAAGATAGTCAGCCTCCTTGTGGATCATAGATACTCTTCTACCTCCGCCACTATATCAATCATTTCTTCGATGTGAAATTATTTTTGTTGCATAATAAATTAAATTTCAGAATACCCAAGAAATCTCGCAGTCGCTACTCATAAGCAAGGAGGCAACAGAAGATTATGCTCCTTGCTTTGAGCAAAATGCGCAAGATATGTTGGAGGGCTTCTCTGAAGAATTTCCACATTGGAATGCTAAAGATTCACCGCTGCATGCCAAGGTGGTTAAAAGTCTTTTTAATAAAAAGAAGCCCATGAAGAGGAGAAGCAAGTTACTGCAGAATACGAAGGGGAACGAACCTTCTTATTTAATTAAAACAATACCTACTAAAGGGCGGCGATTAATTAAATTAGAAATATTAGATCTGGAATCAACCAGCAATGATCCATTAATAAAAACACAATATGTGGTAACCGAGCATATTGATCCAATAATGGATCAAGCAGAAAATATTATAACTAATATCTCTAAGAAAATATGTGGTTACAGTTATAGTTTTTAAATAACTATTGCTGACCTAAAACATTTGTAGATGTATATTAAAATTCTCTAATGTGCTAGATGCGTACCTACTATCTTTAGTTACGTGTACACTCACGGAGATACATTATTTCAACAACATTATTCTTCTGAAAAATTATAGTAATGCTTATAAATTTTACTAACTAAGACTTATGTTATTTTAAATAGTTATGTTAGTTTAAGTCTTGTATTGTTTTCAATAAATATTACTTAAAAATAAAAAGACTTGTATGAAAATATTTGTTTTTATTTTAACACCTCTATAATGTAATCAAATATTTTGAAAAACATTCATTCAGAATTACCTCTATAAATAAATCTAAGATAAAATTTATTAGAATTCAAATACATAGTTTAAAATAATGGTAATAAAATTAAAAATATAGTTTTATTTATTAAAGAACGCAGTGTATTACTTTGTTAAAGTAGGGATGCAAGTAATTAAACAATGTTTATTTTTAAGCATCGATTCCTTACTCATATCATTTTTTATTGCACGATTCGAGAGGGGTGAGAGCTCTTTCTTCTCTCTCCATTCTTCTCGATGCTTTAACATTGTGTGTTCTAGACACGTCCAATAACTTAATATAATGAGTGGTAACAGTATCCAAATTCTTCTACTCCTTGCTATTGTTACCGCCGTCGAATGCTTAGTCTATATGGTGGAGTGAGTGCACTTACAAGTAAATATACTGCTAGTTCTCTTATTATTACGAACGCAAAGTGTTATATCCATTTTGTTAAAAGCCACGAATCAAAACGGACAAGTTGCTATGAAGTTCCTCAAACAAAAGGAAACGTTAAAATTAGATTATAATATCTGTCCTGCATCATTATGTGAAGCAAAGCGACATGGCAACTTATTGCCGAGCACTATACGATGTATTGTTTGTGGACCATCAAATTGCGGCAAGACAAACTTAGTAATAGGTTTGTTATTACATGAGAATGGTGCTCGTTTTCGTAACTTATATGTATATTCTAAATCATTATACCAACCAAAATATGTGTTCTTAGAAAAAGTATTAGATTTAGTTGCAGATATATCTTATAGTAAATATAACCATAATAATGATATCATAAGCCCACACGAAGCTTTGCCAAACTCCATTATAATATTCGACGACGTAGCTTGTGAAAACCAAAATAGCATTCGGGATTATTTTGCTATGGGTCGACATAAGAATATTGATTGTTTTTACATTAACCAAACATACAGTAAAGTACCTAAACAACTTATAAGGGACAATTCTAACCTCATTATTTTATTTAAACAAGACGATGTAAATTTAAAACACGTTTACGATGAGCATGTAGGTTCAGATATGTCGTGGTCTCAGTTCCGTGAAATGTGCTCAACTATTTGGAATAAACCATTTAATTATGTTGTGATCAATAAAGACTGCGAAAGAAATAAAGGATGTTATAGGATGGCATTCGATACTTTTGTAGTAGTAGATTAATATACATAAGTTATTGTTTCATCAATACACAATCACTATTACTCTGGATTTTGCATTGAACGGAATCCTTGTCAAAATGGAAAAGCAACTTAAAAAACAAATTGTAAAAGCTGCAGCTGCTGTAAAAAGAAAGGTTGAAATGATAAAGGATATGAAAAATACAAATGATGCCACTCTGGAATCCATATTCAAACCTATAACCGATCCATTGAAACAAATAGCCATTAAGAACAATGAAATTTCTCATGAAGATGAGGATGAGTTTGAACATTATACAATAAAAAAAAATAAACATAATGACAGTGAGGCAACAAATTTTTCTGATGACGATTTTAATGAAGAAGAGGAACAACAGTTCTATAAAAAATTTAATTCCGAAAAAACCCTTGTCGTATCACCTTCTGACAACAATAATATGAGTGATGCTTCCTTTAAGTCCTTTCAATCATCACCAAATGTTTCACTTAATAGTTTATCGTGGTGTGCTTCACCCGACGCAAATATCCCTTTTGGAATAAAAAATGAACGAGGAAAACTTGTGCTCGGCCAAACACGTGTTTTCGACGACGGAAAAATTATAAAAATTGGAAATCGAAGTTTAAACAAAACTCTTGGATTAAAAGAATTACTATTTGAAAAGACACCAAATTTGGATGTTATCACAGATGAAGATTTGCAAAATTATAAAGAGCTTCTAATAGAAACGAATGCACATAGGCGTAATTGTGATCCACGCAAGCCAATTAATAGTAACAAAGGGTTTAAGTACATGCATATTATTAAACCACTGTTTAAGTTCTCTAGAAATAAGTATGACAGCACAGAAAGTCTTACGGTAGGAAAAGGAATAAATCTTTTAAAAAGTGTAAAGAAAGATATAGATTACGTTTATTGGGATGATCCAAATGAATTAGTAGATCGATTGAAATTACTGTTTGCATCTCGTGATGCTGGCAATACCGGCTTAGATAATGAAATTATTGCGATTATAGAAGAGCTGTACGAAGCAGGCATCATTAAAAACACCAAATATAAGGAACCTAATTTTAAAAAACTGATCAGTAGTTATACAGCAAACACCGCATAGATACGGAAATGAATGTAGATAAATTTGGTCATCACGTTCATAAACGTTTACGATTACAGGAATATATTGGAAATCTCAACGATACATTAGTGAAGTCAGAAACAGGTGAATATGATTTAAAATCATCAAGATTAAAAGGACTTATATCGCCAGGCAATGATGACGAAGCCGCAAATAAAGCTTACGTGGATGAAAAGACACACGAACTAAGAACTAATATTTTAAGTGATGTAAATATTCATTTAAATGATTTTGAAAGTTCAATACTTAATAAGCTAACCACCTTGTTTTACACAAGGACAGAAATTGATCACATGCTTCAAGAGAAACCAGATAATAATGAGCAAACAAGACATAGTGAATGAGCTTCACAAAGCAGCAAGAAGGAATTTTTCCCGGCGATGTACGATCATAAAAGGAATAGATGATTTATGGCAAGCCGACCTCATAGATTTGCAAAAATATTCACAGTATAATAAAGGGTATAAATATATTCTTATCGTAATTGACACTTTATCAAAATATGTATGGATCAGACCTTTAAAATTAAAAGCGAAAAATTATGTTACAGATGCAATGCAAAGTATTTTAACTACATCATTACGAAAACCTAAAAATTTACAAACTGATTTAGGCACAGAATTCTACAATGATAATTTTAAACAATTAATGAAAAAGTATAATATTAATCATTATTCAACATATTCTATTAAAAAAGCATCTATAGTAGAAAGAGTCATAAGAACAATTAAATCTCACCTTTACAAACTATTTAGTTTGAACGGAAATTACCAATGGTATAAAAATATTTTAAAGGACGTTGTAGAACACTACAATAACACTTTGCATAGAATAACAAAATTTAAGCCTGTGGAAGTTAACAAAGTAAATGAGCTTATAGTCAAAGGTTATATTATGAATTCTCAAAAGAATAAAACAAGTCGGGGATATACATTTCGTGTTGGTGACTATGTTCGCATAAGTAGATATAAAGCAGATTTTTACAAAGGCTATACGCCAAACTGGTCCACCGAAATATTTCGTATAGTAAAAGTTAATCACACTAACCCAACAACTTATCAAATAGAGGACAGACGCAATCAAAGAATCCTCGGCTCATTTTATGCATACGAGTTACAAAAAACTAAGTTTCCAGACCTATACCTCATTGAAAAGGTTATAAAAAGAAAAGGAAACAAATTGTTTGTAAAATGGTTAGGATTAAGTAATAGCGAAAATAGTTGGGTTGATAAGAATAAATTGGTTTTATGATATAAAATAGCTCAAGATATCTTTATTGATTCACTTTTTGTTTATCAATGAAGAAAGGAAGTGGTATCATAAACAGCTTAATAAATAAGATTCCGTTTGAGTTACATTTACCGGGCTACCAATATTGCGGACCCGGCACAAAGCTTCAGAAACGATTACTTAAGGGTCAGCGAGGAATTAATAAATTGGATAACGCTTGTATGCACCACGATATTGCTTACATAAACAACGACGCTAACGTAAGGTACAAAGCTGATCTAGATCTATTAAATATGGCTCAAAGAAGATTGAAATCAAAAGACGCTGGAAAGAAAGAAAAAATTGCTTCATGGATAGTAAAAAATGCTATGAAGGCCAAATTAAGAGCAGGTGCAGGTGCTCGGTCGTTTATGACAGCTGTGAAAAAACTCAAATCTAAATTAAAAAAAATAAAATCTAAAGACACAAATTCTACTATTAAATATGCGGTCGCCGCTGCAAAAAAACTATTTAGAAATAAAAATAAAATGAGTTTACCTCGTTGTATTCCTATTCCAAAATGTGGAGGACTGTTACCGTTAATTCCTATTTTCGCGGGATTATCAGCTTTAGGTTCACTGGCTGGTGGAGCAGCTGGCATAGCAAAAGCGGTTAATGATTCAAAAGCAGCTCAAAAAGCTCTTCAAGAATCGGAACGACATAATAAGATGATGGAGGCGGTTGCTCTCGGAAAAGGATTATATATTAGACCTTATAAAAAGGGTGCAGGTCTATATTTGAAACCCTCAAAAAACTAATAAAACGGCTACCTAGGCGGGCATTAACTAATTGGGATATATTAGAACATGCTAGTGATATTCCATTTTTTCGTGGTGTTTTCATGAGGGATACGTTGCCCTCAAAACCTAGGAAGATAGAATGCGGTATTATAAATTTAGATACTTCAAATAACATTGGAACACATTGGGTAGCCTACGTGAAAGAAAATAAGTATGCTGAATATTTTGATAGTTTTGGTAATCTGAAACCTCAGTTAGAACTACTTGATTACTTAAGAAATGTTTCTTTAAATTATAACTATGAGCAATATCAAACATTTGACTCTGTTAATTGCGGCCACCTTTGTATAAAATTTTTAAAGGAGTATTGGAAAACACATTTATATAAAGCTTGAAATAAAATTCTTTATCAGTAGTAAAATGTCTTTCACTGTGTCTATAACTGGAAAAGGATCCTCTCTGATAACAAACTACTCACCTACTTTGGAATTAAGTGGATACTATGAGTGTGGATTGTTGTATTTTTCAACATTTAATTCTATACCCAACATAGATAAAAGAAATAATAAATTCTACTATGACGATAACGAAGTAATCGAAATACCTGAAGGAGCTTATGAACTTCAAGATATCTGTGATTATTTAAAGACATACATTAGAAATGCAATGTTAAAATTAACTTGTAATAATAATACCTTAAAAACTACAATTTTTTGTACTAAAGATGTTCATTTTAACAAAAGTGACTCACTTGGAAGGATTTTAGGTTTTGGTGGAGAAACAATAAAGGCATTAAAAAGGACCGAATCTCTGTATCCTGTCAGTATATTGCCAACAACCATTGTGCGCATCGAATGCGACGTAGTTAGTGGGTCATTCGTGAACGGATCTGCAAGTCATATTATTCACGAGTTTGTTCCTAACGTACCACCTGGTTATCGGATCATTGAAGTGCCGAAAAATCTAATATATTTTCCTGTAAATAAAAGTTCTATAAGTGCAATAACTATACAATTATTAAACGCCGAGAATAAACAAATCAATTTACGAGACGAAGAAGTACAACTGTATCTACATTTTCGTAAAAATGATAAATTTCAATAAAAATCATAACACAGCTTGCATTCAAGTTAGTACTAGAAGATCACCTCATAAAAGCACACCGCTTCACATAAAAAAGAAGCTCACCAAAAACAATAAGGAATTTTTGAAGTTGATTGGCTTGTTAAAATGAATATTTTAAATATATCTCAATCAACATCATACGACAATAGTATTGAAAGTTTCGAATATCATTCTTATAAACCGTACGTAACAAGTTTCAACAAGAATGATGAAATAAGAATACCTATTAATCAACAAGATCTATGTCTGTTACCCTCACTCAGCACTTTGTATATTGAGGGTAAAGCCAATGTTTATAATAGTTCGACTAAAGAAAAAATATCAAATGTGTATTTTATCAACAATCCAATACTATATTTATTTCAAGATATTCGATATGAGTTAAACGGAATAGAAATAGACAAAATAAAAAATGCTGGCATAACTACAACAATAAAATCGTACCTCTCGTTAAATGATAATGAATCTAAATGCTCACGTGTATGGGGATGGTCAACTTCTGGTACAAACAATCTTAACGGAGGAATTTTTTCGGCTTCTGTGCCGTTGAAGAAAATTTTAGGTTTTGCAGAAGATTATGAAAAAGTTATAATTAACTCCAAACATGAATTGGTGCTATTAAGAAGCAATACGAATCTCAATGCTTTGAAATTAAATGTCGGAGAGGTGGTCGAAGATATAACTATTAGCAAAGTTGTTTGGCGAGTTCCGCACGTTAAAGTATCAGATCGTGAAAGAATCAATTTGTTGAAACATCTAGAAAAGGACAGGCCTATTACACTAGCATTTCGAAATTGGGATTTGTATGAATATCCATTATTACCGAAGACACGTAAACACACTTGGTCTATCAAAACTTCGTCACAGATAGAGAAACCAAGATTCGTTATTATAGCCTTGCAAACCAATCGCAAGCACAATGCGGAAATGTCAATGGCAGAGTTCGATCACTGCAATGTACGAGATGTAAAAGTATATTTAAATTCATCGTATTACCCTTATGAAGGATTGAATGTCAGTTTCTCAGAGGATAAATTTAATTTATTATACGAACAATATGCAAGATTCCAACAGTCTTATCATGGACGGCGACCAGAGCCGTTGATGAGCTTGAAGGAATTCAGAGACGTTGCCCCATTATTTGTTATTGATTGTTCTCACCAACAAGAAATGATAAAGGGATCAATCGATGTCAGAGTGGAGATTGAAACAGACCAAGAAATCCCGGATCAGACAGCAGCATATTGCTTGATTTTAAATGACTGCATTTTTGAGTACAAACCTCTGAGCAATATTGTGAAGAAAATATCTTAACTAAATAAAGTGCAATCAAAAGGTATTTGAAAGAACAAACTTCAACTTTATGTTAAACAGTGGAATACAACGAAACAATGAGTGCTGATAAGAGTTCGATACTTTTTGTTGATGTTCAAGGATTCAAAGACTGCAAAAATAATTTTATTATTAAGGAATTTGCGTTAGCCACAAAAGAGTTTACGCAAGTCTTTTTAATAAAACCTCCATATTCGTATCTAAAATTATCTGCCGAAGAAAAAAGAGCAGTCAATTGGATTGAACGCAACAGAGGAATATACTGGAGTCAAGGCAATATAGATTTCAGAGAATTTAAGAGATTAATTATTCCAATTTTAAAGGACCAAACCATAATAATGAAAGGTGTTGAAAAGCAAAAATGGATTAAAGATTTGTGTTCTGACTGCTTTTTGATAAATGTTGAAGGCAAAGGTTGTCCTAATTTTGCAACATTGCGCAATAGTTATGCTAAAGGTGGAGCTAACTTCAATTGTATAACTCATAAAAAAGAGTGCGCTCTAAGGAATGTTTTATTCATAAAAAAGTGGTACTTAAGCACATGTAATTTATGACTTCAGTAAATTGTACTTGAATGAAAATTTATATTAAAAATATTGTTCTAGTTTAGCTATGATGATATTTGTTACTTGCTTTATAATAATAAAAAAAAAATTAACATAAATTTCTGCGTTTTATTAATGAAAACAAATATGGTGATTCAATATACTCGCATAACTCTTTATTTATCAAAAATTACAATTTAATGGTATGAATAATTTAACCCTGTATAATGTATATTGGGCAATCTCAAACTGTTTTCATCAAATCAGCGTAAACGAACGCAGTGAGATTTGCGGAGCGTAGCGGAGCTAGAGCGCAGCGAAGCGTAGCTCAAATCTCACTCCGTTCGTTTGCGGTGTTTTGATGAAAACTGTTTTAGAATGCCCAATATACACCTACTTACTCTACTCATTAAAGCTAAATTTGATACCAATATTTCTGGGTTTGAAACAAACTTTTATCCTTTTTTTTGAGTGGCGGTCATATTGAATTTTGGTCGATTTTCCTAGGTACCTAATGCTCTATTACTCCAAGGCCTTTCATTTGATACCCATATTGCTAGGTTTAGAAACGAACTCTTATCCATCTTTTTTGAACGGCGGCCATGTTGAATTTATGTCAATGTCGCTAGGTTCAAAGTGCTCTACTCATCAAGGCCTTTCATTTGATACCCATATTGCTGGGTTTGAAAACGAACTTTTATCCTTTTTTGAGCGGCGGCCATGTTGAATTTGGGTCGATTTTCCTAGGTACCTAATGCTCTACTCTTCAAGGCCTTTCATTTGATACCTGTATTGCTAGGTTTGGAAACGGATTTTTATCCGCCTTTTTGAGCGGCAGCTATGTTGAATTTACGTCAATGTTGCCAGGTTCATAGTGCTCTACTCATCAAGGCCTTTCATCTGATATCCATATTGCTGGGTTTGGAAACGAACTTTTATTGGCAGTCATGTCGAATTAGGTAAACGTGGCTAGGTTCAATGTGTTCTACTCTTTAGGTCCTTGGTTCGATATCCATGTTCCTTAGGTGTTATACAAAAAAAATGTGATCCGTCATTTTAGATATTAGGATAAGAGTCCCGTACGCGTAACCCAGAATCATTGCAGTCAGATATTTTTTTAAATTATCAATATCAATCAATTACTTTTAATAGTTTTAAATGGATGAAAGAGTTTGATTCCTTAGTCATAATGTAAAAACATATAACACCTTTCAAAATACCTTTCAACATTTCAAAAATTGTACCGTTTTTGAGAAAATTGATCAAGAATTAAACCAATCTAAACATTTTATATTTGTGACGTGATATTGTCATAAAAATGCTTTAACATTGGTTGTATGGCTTGATCCTTTTGCCTTACCACCAGGGTAATACATAAGAAAAAGACAATTTAAACTTCCTAAACTTCTTGGTTTACGAAATCCAGATGGGCACAGCCAATAACAGAAAAGATTAAGTTTTTCTTTGCACTATGTGACAGACTTGTCAAAATAATTTCACGTGCGCCATGTTGATTTTCTACATAAGCATTGTGCGGAAATTTTATATGGTATTTTTTCACGAAAAATAAGACGTGAATTTAAACACATGAAATTATGCCTAAATGTTCTTCCGGAAAATTCTAAGCATTGTGGTGTAAGCCATATCAATTTCTGTCCAGTAGTTTCGGAGATCTTTCCGGACAAACAGACAAACAAACAATTTTTTTTAAAACGTTTCTATCGTGTTCTGCTAATGATTTTAAGGCGACCTGTGTATTGTTTTTCTTAATATTTCGCAATTACAGATTTTTGCACCCCTACGATTTTATTATATATGTTACCGGCAATGTGTATAATTCAGGTATTGTATACAATCCCTAGGTAATGTATACAATCCCTGGGGCGTCCAGGCAATGTATGAAATATCATGAATATCATTGTCCATTTCATACTTTACCTAGGTATTGTATACAATTCCTAGGGATTGTATAGAATACCTGCTGGTTCACCGGTAATGTGTAAAATAAATAAATCTTAAGACTAAACTAATGTTAGGTGTTTACGCTCGAGGAAGAGCGAGTGGCAACACAGCATTATAGTCTGTGGCGGCCGGCCGCATGTAAGATGTCAGTTGAGTCGAGTCGAATACGGAATGACATTGTTAGAGGTTATGTCCGGGCATCAATAAAACATAATATAATTTAAGATATAACAAATAGTATTGCGCGGCGCACCAAGTGATTGTTGGTGCGAAAGCCCGCTTAGTGTTGTGCAAAAGTTTTATCGTCGCGTGTGTGAGCCGTGGTGGCCTAATAGGCATTTGTAGTGCTCCGGTCTCCACCGGTGGATCCACCGCAGAACTTCAGGAGCCGCGACTTCCTTCGAGCTAGCTCAGGAAGTCCACCGGCTACATACGCAGACTGAACGGAGACCAATCGGATCCAAGGTAAGTAATACCAATTTTCTAAGAGCTGGTAGTCGGTGAATAAAAACCAGCAACATAAGTCGGTGAAACGCCGACGTGGTGGAGTCTGCTTTGGGCACCACCATCTTTTGGTAGCAGAGCGTGGTTCTTAGATTTGATTGATTGATTAGTAATTGATTAGTATTGTACAATTAATATTGTAATCTTGTTGGTTGTCCAAACGGGCAATACATATTAATTGTTTTTTGATTGCTAATTTTAAACCGACTACCATCTCATTTGTGGACCGATCTCCTTAACTAATTGTCATTGTATATGAAAAATTGGGGTTAAATGCCTTTTGTTGTTCTAGTTAAGTTCTAGCATTTACCTATATTTGATTTTGGTTTGTTTTTTCATATCTTCGTTTTGCCCTTGAATATTTTGTTTGTTAAGTTGTAAACTTATACTTGAATTTAATTTGTTGAAAAAATTTTGCTGCTAAATGACTTTGCTGTTGTTGTAAACTTGTAATACACTATTTTGCTGTATTAAGTTTTAGCATTTACATTTGATTTTGTTTTATTTGCCTTTGAATATTATGTTTGTTAAGTTATTGACTTAATACTTGAATTTAATTTGTTTGAAAATTCTGTTGTTAAATGCCTTTGTTGTTCTAGTTAAGTTCTAGCATTTACACTTGATTTTGGTTTGTTTATATATTTTGTTCTGCCTTTGAAGTTCCTCCCGATCTGTTTTATTGTCTGCGGTTGTCGGTCTGTTTGTCCGTGTATTATTATAGTGTTTATTAATTTTGGTGCAAAATGGTCCCGCCAGTCAGCCCGCTTAGTGGTGCCCGCGCGGGTGCACAAAAGATTTTGAGATGGTTTGCTAGTGCCGTCGCTTTGGTAGACCGACCAGACCGAGAACTGGCTTTGTTAATTCGGCATGAGGGAGTACCTGCTCGCTTGAAGGAATTGGAGCAGCTTTTCGTTGCTCATCAACAATATCTGCTCGACCATAGCCGAGGGTGCCGCTGAGTTGCGGGCAGTCGACCAATTTAATGCCGATTATGATCAGTGTTTTGAACAGGCGGATGTGATTATAAACAAGGCTCAGGCAATCCTATCCGCACGGAGGGGTGAGTCGTGCACGCCCGGGGAGGTCAAGCCTACCCCGGCCGGCTTGCTGGGCAGACTGCCCACTTTAGACATCCCAACCTTTGATGGGAACCTGGCTTCTTGGATGGGGTTCATTAACCTCTTTGATAGCCTGGTTCACTCGAGGGACGACCTGTTCCCTAGCCAGAAATTGGCCTATTTGCTCTCTGCCTTACGTGGAGAGGCTGGTGTGCTTGTCCAGCATCTACCTGTCAACGATGACAGTTATGAGATTGCAAGGGCGTTGTTGACCGCCCGGTATCAGAATGTTCGCTTGCTAGCGGACACACATGTGGCTGCCATTTTAGGGCTGCCACGAGTATCGCGGGTCTCCTCATTGAGGAAGGAGATTGTGAACCCGCTGCTAAGCGCTATTAATGCGCTCAAACGACTTGACCTACCGGTGGACCAGTGGTCCTTCATATTGCTCCACCTCATCCTCAATAAGCTTCCCATGGAGATGAAGGGGCGCTTTGAACAAAGATACGGGGGCAATAGTGCCTCGTACCTCCCCTCTTTTCTGATCTCCTTCGATTTTTGGAGGATGAGTGTCGGATGACCGACCACTTGGATCTGGCTCCTATACCGGGACCGAGTACAGGCCGCTATGAGGCAACCCGGGCAGCGCCACGGAGAGAGCGCCGCCCGTACAAGCAATATACTGCAGTGCGGCAGAACTCTCCACCCGGGGAGAGGCCGATGCCTTGCAAGTGTTGCAAGCGGGATGGCCATCGTTTGCCGGCCTGTTCCAAATTTGTTGGCCTACGCACCGAGGGGCGTAGGAATATGGCCAAGCAGCGGAATTGGTGCTACCGCTGCCTGGGGGCTCATATGGCATCGGCTTGCCCCCACCCACGAGATTGCCACTGTTGTGGAGGGGCCCATCACCCCCTTTTGTGCTTCAACAATAGAGACACTCGTGAGGTGGTGAGAGAGAGGGACTCGCACACGGGCGGGGCCCTGGTAGGTCTCCCACATCTCCGAGGAGATCGGAGGGGCGTGCCACCCCTCCGCGGAGATTGGACAGGCGCCCCCCCTCCCGTGAGAGGATTGGGCGCCCCACCCCCCCTACGGGCGGGGGGGATCGACGCGCCGCTTCTGAGGCGCCACCGCGGGATTGGGCCGCGGTAATTAGGGAGCCACGCCGGGAGCCGATACGCTTCTCTCCTCCTCTGATGGAGAGACCTCGTTTATCGCGGGCTCCCCCAACTTTCGCCCATCATGGGCACCGCCCGGCCCCCCGATGCCGCTTTGATCGGGGCCAGTACGTGCCGGATTGGGACCCGCTCGAGCGCCTTGAGCGCCCTATTCCTCCGCCGCGCACGCATTTTTCCTTGAACCCCACTTCCCCCCCGTTGCGGGGAATGCGGGAGGATTTTCATTAAACCAACTGTCGGCTGCAACCCCCCCACAGGAGCAGGTGCTGTTACTAACAGCCTGCGTACAGGTGTGGGGCCCGAGGGGCACCTTTGTTTTAGTTCGCGCCCTTTTGGATACGGGAGCTCAGGGTTGCATTGCCTCCAGCTGGCTGGTCCGGCAGTTGAGTTTGAACACATTTCCATACCTTGAATCGGTACGAGGAATCGGAGACCTGCGGATCCCGGATCCGATCGGTCAGGTTTTGTTCTCCTTCTCCGCCCACTTCTCTTCAGCGCCCAAAATTGGCGCTACCGCGATTGTTTATGAGAAGGTTGTGGGTCAGCTTCCGCAACAGCACGTTTCGCGCGCTGTCGTTGATGCGACATCAGGATTGACCTTGGCTGACCCTTCCTTCCACCGAACCGGTCCGATTCACTTATTGCTCGGTGCCGATGTTCTAGGCCGCGTGTATTGTGGGAAGAGGAGAGAGTTACAGAAGGGTGGGCTGGTAGCCTTATCTACATCGCTTGGGTTTGTAGTGATGGGACCAGTTAGGCATAACCCACCATCTCCATCGGTGGACAGTTACATAACTGTTAGCTCCACCTTATCGGATGTCCTTCAACGGTTTTGGGAGGTGGAAGAGCCACCTACCGTGAAGCGAGTGAACCCCTTAGACGAGGAGTGTGAGTTGTTCTACCAGAACAATACAGGTCGCCTTCACTCGGGACGGCTGATCACTCGTTTGCCCTTTTTGTCAGTTCGCCCCTCACTTGGCAGCTCCCGGCCGTTGGCCGAGAAGCGGCTGCTGTCCATGGAGCGTCGTATGAGTAGGAACTCCGACTTCAAACAGAAGTATGTCGACTTCATGCGAGAATATGAGCAACTGGGGCACATGTCGGTCTCGCGACTGGACTGGCGAAACGAGGAACATAATTTTCTTCCTCACCACGCGGTTTTGAAACCTTCCACTGGGAAGATACGCGTTGTTTTTGATGGGTCAGCTCCCACGTCTACCGGAGTTTCGCAGAATCAATGTCTGCATGCTGGACCGAAGCTGCACCACGAGGTGGGTGATGTATTGACCAACTTCCGTCGCCATGCCGTCGTCTTTGTGACCGATATCCGGATGATGTTTCGGCAGACTGTGATTCACCCGGACGATAGACGATATCAGCTCATATTATGGAGGGAGGATCCCAGAGATCCCATGCTAGTCTACGAGCTGAACACCAATACATACGGTTTGCGTTCGAGCCCCTTTGTGGCAATTCGCTCACTTGTCGAACTCGCTGACCGTGAGCGGTTACGATACCCTCGCGCATCCTTGGTTCTCAAGGAGGATGCATTTGTGGATGATATTTGTACGGGCTCCTCTAGTGTCGAGGAAGCCTTGATTTTGCGAAATGAACTAATTGCTCTTCTCGGGGCTGGTGGTTATGAACTGAGGAAGTGGATGTCCAACTCACCTCAGCTTTTGTGTGACTTGCCAGACGACCACCAGCAGGAGCCTCATATTTTTGAGAATGCCAACACTCCAGATTTACTGTCTGTTTTGGGAGTGCAATACAGACCTGTCCAGGACACGTTCACCTATCGATTGGAGCTGCCAAGCCCCAAGGTCTGGACGAAACGGTTGGTTTTGTCTACAGTAGCTCGTACCTTTGACCCAAATGGCTGGATTAGTCCCGTAGTGTTTTGGATGAAGTGCTTCCTACAGGAACTTTGGTCAGCCAAAGTGTCGTGGGATGAGCCCCTCGCGGGCCGTTTGCTGCGAGATTGGGAGTCGTTCATGTCGTCTCTCCCCGACATTAACCGTGTTAGTATCCCTAGACATATACTGCCTAAGGGACGGCTTACGGCCAGCCTTCATGGCTTTTGTGACGCGTCTGAGAGTGGATACGCAGCCGTCGTATATATCCGGACGGCCGATGATAGAGGAGCTGTTAAGCTACACTTGCTAATTGCTAAGAGTAAGGTTGCTCCACTTCTGACTCGATTAACGATTCCGAAGTTAGAATTGTCTGGAGCTACTCTTCTGGTTCGTTTGATGAACCACGTTGTTGACACCCTGGGACGTAGTGTGGACTTTGAGTCGCTCTTTGCTTGGTCCGACAGTCAGGTTGTCCTGTGTTGGATTAAGAACTCCGTCCACTCCCTGGAAGTATTTGTGGCCAATCGGGTATCCCAAATACAGGCCTCGAAGGCCACGTTGATTTGGCGCCACGTGCCAGGTGAAATAAACCCTGCTGACTGTGCATCACGTGGCAGCGAAGCCCCTCAGCTTATTGACCACACTCTGTGGTGGGGTCCCGAATGGTTGTTACAGCCATCTTGGCCTTCCACACCAGCTGTGGTGAAGGTACCAAATCCGGGCTTGCGTGTTCACGCTGTCGAGACTATGGCGGCTCCAGAGCGGGAATTTTTATTAGACCGCTACAGTTCTCTGGACAAGTTGCTCGGCGTGACCGCTTGGATAAGAAGATTTATTCGAAATTGTCGACGGCCTCAGGACAAAGATTTGTGTCCGGTTCTCTCACTGCAGGAGCGCCAAGATGCTCTTTTGCATTGGGTGCGTATGACCCAGTCTAGAGCGTTTGAACCGGAACTTAAGATTTTCCGTACCGGGACGTCCAAATTGAAGGGACCCTTGGTGCGTTTGACTCCCTTTCTGGATGATAAGGGATTGTTGCGTGTAGGAGGCTGATTGAGGCACGCTAACCTGCCTTATAGATCACGTCATCCCGTGTTGCTCCCCAAGGACGGACCATTGGTGCGATTGTTGATCATTGATCGCCATGTGAAGAATGCTCATGCCGGATGTAATGCATTGACCGCGCTCCTCCAACGGGAGTTTTGGATTTTGTCAGCGCGAAGAATAATCCGATCTGTTATCTTTCGATGTCTGCCCTGCTATCGTTTACGCCCCGAGACGATGCAGCCCCAAATGGGTGATTTGCCTGCTGATCGTGTGAATGAATCGATGACCTTCTTAGGAGTTGGAACTGATTTTGCGGGACCATTCACTATAAAAACGTCGCGGCTCCGTAATGCTAAGACTGAAAAGGCTTACTTGTGTGTGTTTGTTTGTTTGGCCACTAAAGCCGTTCATTTGGAGGTGGTGAGTGCACTCGCCATGGACGCTTTCTTAGCAGCGTTAGGCAGATTTGTTTCCCGCCGAGGACTGCCATCTCTAATTCGGTCCGATTGTGGGACGAACTTCAAGGGCACTGATAGACATATAAGAGAAGTTTGTGAATTTTTAGATAAAAATAATATTGAGATCGGATCCACACTCTCCCGTAGGGGGGTAACATGGCGATACTCCCCGCCGTCTTGCCCTCACTGGGGAGGGATTTTTGAATCTGTTGTAAAGGCCGCCAAGACTCACCTTCGCCGCGTTATTGGGGAGACTATTCTCACGTTCGAGGAACTCGCGACGGTGTTTCATAAGATTGAGGCGGTTCTCAACTCGCGTCCGTTATGTCCGTTGTCTACCGACGCGAACGATTTGCAGGCCCTCACGCCGGGCCATTTCTTGATAGGCAGACCACTTAACGCCCTGCCCGAGTATCCTTATAGAGATGTCAATCCAGGACGCCTTTCGCGGTTTCAGTTGCTCCAGCAGCTTACCCAGAGCTTCTGGCGCCGCTGGCACCTTGAATACTTACACATTTTGCAACAGCGCGTTAAGTGGTCCGATAAGACAAACCCACCGAGGGTTGGAGACCTCGTGTTAGTGAAGGACCCAAACCTGCCACCCTTACGTTGGCGTCGCGGACGCATTGTCCAACTTACTCTAGGAGCTGATGGTGTGCCCAGGTTTGCCGAGGTCCTAGTTGGGGATTCTGTTTTGAAGCGCGCGGTCGCTACTCTTTCTCGCCTCCCCTTAGACTGATTTGGCGGACAGTCCGGGACTGTCCGGAGCGGGGGGATGTTTACGCTCGAGGAAGAGCGAGTGGCAACACAGCATTATAGTCTGTGGCGGCCGGCCGCATGTAAGATGTCAGTTGAGTCGAGTCGAATACGGAATGACATTGTTAGAGGTTATGTCCGGGCATCAATAAAACATAATATAATTTAAGATATAACAAATAGTATTGCGCGGCGCACCAAGTGATTGTTGGTGCGAAAGCCCGCTTTGTGTTGTGCAAAAGTTTTATCGTCGCGTGTGTGAGCCGTGGTGGCCTAATAGGCATTTGTAGTGCTCCGGTCTCCACCGGTGGATCCACCGCAGAACTTCAGGAGCCGCGACTTCCTTCGAGCTAGCTCAGGAAGTCCACCGGCTACATACGCAGACTGAACGGAGACCAATCGGATCCAAGGTAAGTAATGCCAATTTTCTAAGAGCTGGTAGTCGGTGAATAAAAACCAGCAACATAAGTCGGTGAAACGCCGACGTGGTGGAGTCTGCTTTGGGCACCACCATTAGGTAAGCCGGTTAATATCAATAAATCTTAACAGACTTACTTATCAAATAGCGGACAAATAAAACATGTTGTATTTACTTGAAATAAACTTTATTATCAACTTTAAAATCGCAAAAAATAACAGGAAACTTAAAATTCTTCTTGTTTGTAACATAACATTACAAGTATCTTTTAACATAATATAAGTAATTTTGTAATTGAACTTCACAAACAAAACAATTCTCTTTATAACAAAAAGTAGGTCTAATAGGCATTCACAATTTTAAGTAAAAGTAGGTTTTATTTATTCTTACACGACAAACTATTATGGCACTTTGAAGAGCACAGAGCCTTACTTTTGACACAGGAACACTTTTTAGAGTCACAGTTTTTTTTGCAGCTGCATTTCACAAAGCCCTGTCCTGTCCCCGTAGATTGCAAAGTCGCAACTGTACGGAGTATCGTTTCCAGATTGGGGACGTCTTCTTCTTGCAGTAATTTCTGATGGCAAACAGTGAACTGTTGTCTTGAATACAATGTCTTGACAACGCCATGCTTTGTGCCTAGTTGATATAGATCGTCATCAGTTTTGTGTAATACTACAGCCAGTATATTACGAGCATCACCACGACCTCTATCGACTTCTGGAACAGGAATGCGTACAGTGGTACCCAACGATACGGGAGGGAAATTTTTTTCAGAAGTTTTAAGCATTTTCTGAGCTTGTACTATCAAATTCTCTTTGGCTCTGATGCGGTTTTCTATCGAAAAGGCGTTTTTTGCGCATAAAGGACAAGCAACTTTGGATCCAAAACCTTCTGCAATATTTTCTTCCGGAGCAGCACAAATAGTATGAATAGGCCTATTGCACATTCTGCACGAATGACCACCTGTTGTCTCCTCGGAACAAACTCAGCATATAAGTGCACAACTCAATGACTCCTCTCGTACTGATACCAAATTCGGATCATGTAACGCTTGATCATTTACATCACAAGGAAGATTTTCGACATTCGTAGGCTCAACAACATTCTTAGTATTTGGGATAGCCATGTGTTCATCATGCGCACTTTGGACATTTGAAGCTTCCTTACCGATGTTAAAACTATCGAGTGCAGCGTTTTGTTGATCTGGTGCCTGTAGAGGTTGAGTGTCAGCTGTTTCAGTTTCTGATGTCTCAGCCGCATCTATTACAGATTCTGAAGATGACTTCATCACTTTTTCTAAATCTTCTTCGCTCTCCAGGTTGTGAGTATCCTCAAAAGGCAAAGATATGCCAACTTTTATTTTCGACCCAAAAAGTGCTTCATAAGGTGTTCTTTTGATTCCTGAGTGAAACGCCCTATTCTTCATGAGTTGTACAAATCGCAGACCATCACTCCAACGTTCGCTATCGTTATCTTGCATCCAAGTTGTAAACATGTTTTCAATGTCCTGGTTAGCTCGTTCGACACTCCCTTGACTTTGGGAATGTCTAGGCTTGCCATGCACAATTTTTAAGTTCGGCCAGTATATTTTAAGATTACTGACCACTCGGTTTGCGAATTCTCGACCGTTGTCCGATTGTAAGATGGCTGGTGCACCAATCAGTGTAAAAATATCCAGTAAATTGTACGCTACTTCCTCAGCGCGTTTTGTTTTCAGGGCTCTTAATATGACAAACTTTGTGAGATGATCCTGATAGACCATTATGAATTTATAATCCCGGTCTGATTGAGATTGATAGTCTATCAAATCTACTTGACAGCGAGAATTAAATTCTGTTGAAAGTATGGGCTTCACGACAATCCCTTTTTTTATTCCTTTTTGTTTTTGCTGGCAGGGTTCGCAAAGTTGCAAAAATAGTTCAACATCGTGGCGAGTTATATTCTTATATCTTGAAGAAAGCTCCTTCAGCATTCTGTCTCGTCCTCCATGGCCGATACTCTGATGTGCGTCGTGAAGTACTTGAAATAATTCAGTATCAGCAACGTACTATATAATATTGTTATTTGTAGTAGCATCCACAGGAAAAATCAACTTATCTTTCTGACCAACAGTTATAACATCATAATGCTTCAATAACCAGTAATCCCGAGAAGCCTTTTTTCAGCCGTTTTTGCATTTTTTGTTTCTTCTATCAATTGTTCATAACGATTTTTTTCAATAAACGTGCGATTTTTTGTATTTGCTGCTTCTCTTTTTATTTGTAATTGTGAATAAAATCTTTCTTTCATTCGTTGTTCGGCCGCCATTTTTTAATAAATTAAATTACTTTCCTACCTGACGAAAATTAGCAAAAATAATAACTATGACGCAAATAGCTCAATACACGTGTTAACAGTATCATCGCACGTCGCGAAATGAAATGGAGAAATGCGGCTGTTTGCTTAAATAGTGTCGCGGTATCCTTTTTCTCAAGCGGCGGCGGCGGCTCCTTTGACCTGAAAGGCCGCCCGCTCGCGGTATCCTTTTTCTCAAGCGGCGGCGGCGGCTCTTTTGACCTGACCGGCCGCCCGCCCGCCGCGCCCGCGCGCCGCTCTTAAAGCAGACACACACGGTTTATTGGCTAGATAAGTACTGTAATCAGGAAAACTTATTCTAGCTCCTAGTGTTACGGCAAGTAGGTATGTTTTGGCTTACTACTTGCCGCGGCGCAAAGTACTAACTACGTTGGCTACCCACCGCACACAAAAATGACAGTTTTTAGGGTTCCATACCAAAAGGTAAAACAGGACTCGATTACTAAGACTTTGCTGTCGGTCTGTCTGTCTGTCCGTCCGTCCGTATGTCACAGAGTTGTTTACCTCATGAAAGGTGACACAGATTATGTATATCTGTGGCCGTATATGTATGGGGAGCCCCTCTATTATTTTTTTTGTATAAAAATTGTAAAGCGGTTAACAGAATACATCAAACTACTAAGATTCAATGGCCTACACAAGGCCCAATTATTAATAGGTTGGGAATAAATTGGCAGTGACGTACGGAGGGACGGGCGCACGAACGGACAGACAGACAGACATGAAGAATTTATAAGGGCTCCGTTTTTGTAATTCGGCTACGGAACCCTAATAAAAAACAGCTTGAAGTATTTAATTTTAATAAAATTATTATTAACTACTTTTTTACTACAATGAGTCGTAAAAAACAACAATAATAAATTGATTGTACAGTTTAATATTGAAATTTAGATTTATAAGTTTTTTTTGTTCATACAGTTTCCATTTCAAATCTTTCGCATTTCCTGTAAATCGGCTATATGCGCCTTAAGAGTCCGCTAGCTTAGATAATGCCGCTCTTTAGCGCACCCCGCATTGACGCCGCCCGCGCCGCGCCGCCTCTTGTCAAAGGATTTAATTTTATTTACAAAGGCTACCGCATGCGGCGTACACCCGAAAGTGAAATTGACAGTTTTATATCGAAGCGCCTCCGTGGTGAAAGATTGTGTTTGTGAACTGTTGTACTACGAATTGAATTTATCCTCAAAAAATCCGACATTTGATACGATTCTGGATAAATTACACCTATGTACTTACCTCCGTAGCAACCTACAGACGCTCCAGCCGTAAGTCAAACTAAAAGGAAGTATTAATAAAAAAGGTAATTCCACATTTATGTGGAACATAAGTATACGTAGTTCACGCAATTACAGAAGAAAATAAGTACCTAAATATTTTGTTTTGGATTCAGAGCGTGATAATGGCTCTCTTATTAAAAATACGGGTGGTAGTAACTCTGACAGTTCGAGTGATGAAGAATTGTGGTGTAATTTTACTTTGAATTTACCTACTTTCGCATATTTTTGATTAAAATTATCTTTGCACCTAGCTTGTGTGTCCCGATAATTTTTATTCGTATTTTGTTTTATTAAACACAATTGCGTTCGGGTGTACCGACATTATCTAAGCGAACTTACTTTGATCGCGCCGCCTTGGCGCCGTGCCGTCTCTTGTCAAAGGATTTAATTTTATTTGCAAAGGATACCCGCGTGCGGCGTACACTCGCGAGTGAACGGTCATGCTAAAACGATTCACTTCCATTAATGCTTGAAATGGCGCCTCTAGGAAGGGTGTCAGGGTTCTATGAAGCTTACCGTACTTATTTGTTTGTAATAACCACAATTGCGTTCGAGTGTTACATTACCTGCTGCAAGTTTGGCATTGTATAGAATACCTAGGTAAAGTGTAAAATAAATTCTATTTCATACTTTACCTGCCCGTTTTAGGTATTCTATACATTGCCTAGGTATTGTATACAATACCGGATTATACACATTGCCGGTAACATATACATTAAATACGATTAAGATAATTAATACAGAATCGTATCTCTTCAACTCCATTGCACCCCATCAAGGGTCGGATGATGGTATTTTGCGTCTGCCATGTTGGATTTTGATATCGATGTTATTTTCGTAATCTACGACCCAAAAAACCATGAAAACGACAATAATGTCGATATCACATTTTACCACCCCATTTCACCCTATTAGGGGGTGAATTTCAATAAAATACAAAACATGTTATTCGATATTCTATTAACGAATGTTATGCAAAATTTAAATTAGATTGGACCAAGGAATCTAGTTGTCCCATACAAACTTTGCCCCCCTTTTTCACCCACTTAGGGGTAGAATTTCGGAAAATCCTTTCTTAACGGACGCCTACGTCATACAAAGAACACACCCTCCAAGTTTCAAGTCTCTACGATCAGCGGTTTAGGCTGTGCGTTGATCCGTCAGTCAGTCAGTCAGTCAGTCAGTCAGTCAGTCATTCAGGACAAAGAATTTTATAGGTATAGATATTCGGGTTTACGGTCTCTATCAGCTATTAAAAAAATAATACTTTTTGTGGGAGGTTAGATTTATGTTATGTCGCTTATTTTCGCAATTTTTAAATTGAAACTCTTTTTACATCGGCATCGCCTCAATTTTTTATCGTCAATCTATCGCATGTTGCATTACACAAAAAACACAAGATCTTTAATTTCACTATTTTTTTATGTTTATTTAAAACTCCACAGACTCGTGGTCCGTGCCTTTGGAATTGTTGGGTACAATATTACGTGATGTATATTTAAATTTTCTAAAACGCTTACTACACTTCACTTAATCTAGGGTGAGATGCGCATTTACATTTATGCTTATACAGGGTAAATTTGAGGTACCGGCAACCTCGCAGGATTAGATAGCAAGCATCATTAACTTCAACGTTTGTTCTACGACTTTTGATAATTCGTTAGATTTTACTTTCATACAAAAAATAAATATTTATTTAATATACCTCTAGAATGTTTGTAACTCTACGCGCACAGCGCGCGAGCGTAGCGTTGTCTTCCGATCTTCCGTCGTCGTTTATAAATGAAACATAGACTCATCAATGCCACGACAGTGCAATAAAAAGTTGAAAATTTATTGATTGAAAAGTTGAAAGTTCAAAGTATTGAGTTATCTTAAAACTCGTAAAACAAACGTTGTAATGTAACGTAATGTAATGTTAATATGTTAGCTATCTAATCCTGCGAGCCGGTACCTCAAAATTTACACTGTATAAAAAAATATATATTACTAGCTTTCCGCTCGCGACTACGTCCGCGTTATTTTTGTTTTCCCGCGGGAATTTTATATTTTCCCGTAGGAAAATTACCCTATGTCCTTCCCCTGGTCTCGAACTATCTCTATAACAACTTTCATCAAAATCGGTTCAGTAGTTTCGAAGCCTATTCAATACAAACAAACAATCAAATCTTTCCTCTTTATAATATTAGTATAGATTTAATATTCTTACATAATAATTATAATAATAATTTTATAATAATTTTATAATATTAATAATAATTTATAATAATAATTTATAATAATTTATTCCAGAAACATTTGGTTACAAAGTCTGCATATAAATAGGTGGTATGAACAGATAGGTGACATTTTATTAATGTTTATATGCAATAGTTGCTGAAGGAACCCAAACTAGACAATAGCCTGTATCTTGAGTTCCGTATTCCGTTTCCGGACAATTAAACTTTACAAAATAAAAAGGTACAGGATATAAAGAATAAAATAAAAAATACAATAACAAATACATGCATTAATATACTATTATAACTATATGATACTATTTATATATTACAATATCATTAACAATTGTTTCTCTTTTTTACAATCTACTGAAAAGACTGGTTCCGGATGGGGTTCGGGATGACATCTTTATTGGTGGCTGGTCTTAATTACTTTGGTAATTTCACTACCTCATATAGGTCAGGATTAGTCGAAGTCTTCGACTTTATAACGGTCTACGGATATAGCAGTTAGCGTTATTTTTTCGTAACCGATCCGAAGTCACAACGCATTATCACACCAGTGTGACTATAGTTTCATTAATTTGTTTTTTATTGCTTCTTTTTTGTTTTTTTTATTAATTAGTTATTATTTATTTTTATATAATTAAATAGTTAAGATTACAAACACGATTTTAATACCCTAAATCGAATAATTTTCCGAAAATTTTCAGTTAAATGCTTACGATCCGAAAAAAGTTTAACTTGCATCGTGGTTTCATAAAACCACGCAATGATTTTCGTTATGATTTCACTTTTCGTTGACTTAAAAGCACGAAATTTGACAAGAAGCAAAGTCTTATTTATAGCACATGTTAAAAAATGGAAGGAAAAAAATCTGAAAATTGTAAATACGTATGTACACACAGCAACACGTCAGTTCTTACATGTCGACCTTGAGACCGTTTTATGTCGCTCGAGATAGTGACGACTTTCGTATGTTGTAAAACTTGATGTGTTACTGACAGTACACAGTTAGGAAATTATTAGATTAGTATGTACGGAACCGGAACCCCGAGTCCAACTTTACATGTTGACCTTGAGACCGCTTTTATGTCGCTCGCTATAGAGACGACTTTCGTAATGCAAATGTAAAGCTTCATGTTTTGTTAACTGTACATATGAGGAATTTATTACATTAGTATGTACGGAACCGGAACCGCGAGTCCAACTCCCACTTGGCTGGTTTTTTTACTTTTGTCGGGGAAGCTATTGGCCTTCATCTCAGTGGATGCTAAGTGATAATACGGCCGGAGAGGCCGGCCTTACTTGGATTCCTCAACAACCGAGGAACTGCCTATCATATCTCAAATGGTCGGAACACGACAATGCTATTAACATTGGTATTATGGCGGCAAACTAAAGTAAGACGGTGTTAGCTAGCCAGGTGGGCCCTACTACTAACCATACCAGACAGAAAAATTTCAACCGCAGACTTCAAGATCAACCATGTTACAAGTCCGTTCATCCACGAGACCAAGGACGCGGTCATCATCACAGTCATTTCACAATAATGTTTCTCTATTTAAACTATAAAGTGCTTTCAATAATTGCCCTCGAATATTATTAATAACTAGTTTCAAACCTCCACGCTGTGTAAAATGTCTTGAGCCGCATGCAACGAAGGAGTGCACTAAAACTGACCGTACTAAACCAGCTTATTGTTGTAATTGTAAAGAAGCTCATCCGGCCAATTATATGAAATGCAGTGCTCGAACAAAATACCTAGAAAGTATCGAAAAACTTAAGGCTAAGGAACGTAAACCAATACCTACAACAATCCGTTCTAAATCAACGACTTCGACGTTGCATCAGAATCTACACCCAACTCAGTCTGTTAATAATGTGGAGTGGCCCTCGCTCCCATCCAACAAGTCACAATTAATAAGCCAGACTCCTGCAGATCTGCCGAGGGTGGACTCAGTCGACGGAACTACAAAAGAAATGTTTGAAATCTTGATAATACTAAGGAACATAAAATCTCAATTTGCTGCTTGCACGTCTTGGCTGGACAAGGTCATGCTCGTAGTTTCACATCTTGGTAAATATGTTTGATTCTTCGGAAATTCGCTTTCTATCCTGGAACTCTGATGGGTTACGTATAAAAATTCATGAACTACTTGATTTGGCGGTGAGTGTTTTATCTATTGATATAATCGGTATATGCGAAACTAGATTGACCAAAAATACTGCGCTAGTTGCACCTGGTTTTGCATGCTATCGCCAAGATAAACATCATACTGGTCGTGGACAGGGGGTTGCTATTCTTGTTAAAAACAACCTAGATCATTCCTCAATTATTATTCCTGACACTGGATATATTGAGGCTGTTGGCATTACCGTTAAAATTTCAGGTATTGATCATATAATTGTATCTGTTTATCAGTCACCTAATTTACCACTGCTTCGTAGCGACCTTGACTTATTGCTTGGATTAGGTCCACATGTAATAATAATGGGAGACTTTAATGCCAATCATGCCCACTGGTTCAGTAGCTACACAAACACACGTGGCAGGGTTCTCTTTAACCACATGCTTGGATTTGACTATATAATACATAGCCCTAACTTGCCTACACAAGTTAATTACTGTCCCAACCGCAAACAAACTAGTCCAGACTTGGTTTTGTCTAACAATGTAAGTCGCATCAGTGAAGTTCAAACGATAGTGGCCCTATCATCTAACCACTACCCTTTATTTTTTACTATTGGAGGTTCATTATGTCGTAAAGCAAAAACTCATTACTTTCGATTTAATCGTGCAAACTGGAGTAAGTTTCGTTCTCACCTTAATAAAAATATAATACTCAGTTCCAAAACTCCTCGGACTGTAAATGATATTGATGCTGCTATTGTTAATTTGCAAAATACTATTATTGATGCTAGAGACGCTTCTATTCCGTCTTCTGCGACTTCTCAGGCCCCTAGTAAACTTCCGCGGTACATTAAGAAGCTCATACAACATAAAAATTACTTACGCCGTATTGAGAAAAATTTGCCTTATGGCGATGTCAGAAAGCAAAATCGCAATATTATAAACACCTTACAAACTTACATCAGCGAGTGTATTAAGAAGCACCGCGATAGCGTCTGGAATGCTAAGTTAGCTAAAGTAGATAACCCTAGTCATGATATTTGGCGGATAACTAAATCACTCAAACCTAGATCTATCAACGTGCCTCCCCTTAAACTTGCAGATGGATCTCTCACTGAGACAATAGCCCAGCAATGTGATGCCTTAGCAGATGCTTTTTACGGCAATATGAATCTTACTGCAAGCTTTGATACCGATTACGATCTTCAATGTGAGATAGTCGAATCTATGTCGAAAATAAATAACTATGAGAATGAAGGCACAGATTTTATAAAGCCAATTAGACCACTAGAGGTTCGGAAAATTTTGCACAAACTTAAGTCGCGTAAATCTGCAAGCCATGACGAGATTCATAATCTACTTTTAAAAAATTTGTCTCAAAAGGCTATTGTCTGTATTATACAAATTTTTAATGGTTGTCTTAGCCTGGGTTACTATCCAAACATTTGGAAGATTGCAAAGGTAATACCTCTTCATAAACCTGGAAAAGATAGAACCCTGCCTGTTAATTATCGTCCTATAAGCTTACTACCTGCGGTTGGCAAGCTTTTTGAATCTGTGTTTTACAAGCGTCTGTTAAGCGTGACTGGGCACCTTTTACCTCAGGAGCAGTTTGGCTTTCGTGCTGCACATTCAACCACTCATCAATTAGCCAGGGTATCTGAACACATATCCCACCACCTTAATCTCAATGAATCTACAGGCATGTTTCTTCTAGATATTGAAAAGGCATTTGATACTGTGTGGCATGAAGGCCTGTTGCACAAGCTGCTTGGTCTAGGTGTGCCCATGTCCCTTATTAAGCTCACTCAATCATATCTAGCTGATCGTGGTTTCCGGGTCTACATCGGTAATACCACCTCAAATCTTACGAAAATTGCAGCTGGCGTCCCGCAAGGTTCAATAACTGGACCCTATTTATTTCTCCTTTACATTAACGATATTCCTATACAACCTCGTACACAATTGGCTTGCTTTGCTGATGATACAGCCTCCTTCACCTCGTCAGATGATACCGATTTGATCATAGGTCGCTTACAACTTTCAATTAATTTGCTTCACGATTACTTCAGGAAATGGAAACTCAAACTCAATGAACAAAAGACGGATGCAATATTCTTTACTCGTGCTAGGAAACCCCCTACCAAACTGTTGAAAATTGCAGGGCATAGTGTGCCCTGGAAGACCTGTGTGCGTTATCTTGGAGTCAATATGGATAACCGACTTAATTGGTCGAAGCATATTGCTGATTTGCGTGTTAAAGGTGCCCAAGCCTTAGGTGCATTATCACCTATTCTTAATCGTAAAACCAAATTAAGTAACAAAACTAAATTGCGAATTTATACCACGCTTGTTCGTCCTTGTATAACGTATGCGTGTCCCGTCTGGAGCAGCACATGTCTCACAAACTATCAGTTACTTCAAGGTATTCAAAATAAAGCGCTGAAAATATCATATAATACGAAATTTAAAACTAATCTTACTAGATTGCATAATGAAATTAATCTTCCCTTATTATTCAATTATATAAATAAACTTTCATCGAAATTCTTTACCAAAAATAAAATTAGTACAAGTAATACAATAATTTCTAATATTTGTGTGACGACTTTGAATGATTTACCGTATATCGATAGATACGGCACTTATCGCCTACCGCATCACTACATGCTATTCCCACCAGCCGAAGTACGCGACCAGTGACTAGACCCCGAGAAATACGCGGCTGCCCTGCTTTTTACCGCTATTGCGGCCTAATACGGGCAGCGTGAGGGCTCTCTCCGCGATCATTAACTGGTCGCCGGATGTTAGTAGATGACCGTGCAAGCAGTTAATTGTTATACGCATTTTTGTTAATATACCTCCTAAACTAAAAGCTATATTGTAATTCAAAACAATTTGCATATTTTGTTATCGAGTTGTTAACTGTTGTAACATCTTAAACTAAGTTCTTGAAAGTTTTTTACGTTTTCTTGTAAGCTTTTAAAGGCGACTAACTAGCCTCATAAAGTATTGTAATCTTTTGATGTCAATGTAACTTAGTGTTTAAGTACATGCTGTTGTTAATATTCATGGTAAATAAAGATATTTGAAAATGAAAATGAAAAATGAATAACTAGTTTCCAACTCGACCTTGGAACTGTCTTTTTATATTCAATTCAATTCAAAAGAAAATTCCCATGAATATTTTTAGCAAAGAACAATGAAAGGTTACAATTTCATTCACGAGCACTGTTAATTATGGTTGAATAACTTCCGGTGAAAGCTAATTAATAACATTACCTTATTAGCCTGTTATTAACTATTAACTATATTATAACTAACCTTATTAACTATTATATAAAAATTAGCTATATTCTTCTTATCAAAGAACAAAATATCATAAGGCATCCTTTTTCATTTCAGACGATTACTAAACGCTTTTGCATAAACAAAGCCCGTACCTACCTGCTGCACTTAATCAGAAGTTATTACCTAGCCTGATATATTCATAGCTTATTAACAGTGTTTAATCCAAACATCCTAACATAGATTATGTCATAATTATTCAAAAGTCGATTTATCACGATTTGTGATGCAAGCGTATGTCACAAGCTGTTGGCGAAATAAAGTAAATAGTTATGTATTGATTTATCAAAATATCAATAATTTGTAAAATCCTTAATAAAATACCCTCAAAATGTTTGGAGAATGCAATAAAAATGATTATTTATTGTGATGCGAACATAGGAAAAATGTAATAATAAAAGTTAAATGCGTTATTTGATGCGTTCTTAATTAATTAGTTATTTGTAAAGGACCCTGTAAACGATCAAAAAATGTTTGTCAAATTTACGTGTTTGACAACGTTGTTTGTTCGTGTAGGGCTGTGTTTGACGCGTTTGACAAACGAACTATGTGTTTGAAATGTATCTGAGGCCCAATTCAGCTAATAAACTACAGCCGAATCGAAACTGAACCGTTGCTGTCGACCAATCGGAGCGCTTATATTGCCTTTCAACTGCTCGATGACGTGATAATGTGGCGTTCTGATTGGTCGATCGCAACGGTTCAGTTTCGATTCGGCTGTAGCTTATTAGCTGAATTGGGCCTCTGGATTGACGTCGTGTTTGATGAAAACGTGAAGTTTGTCGAGCAAGTTTGACAAACATGTTTGATCGTTTACAGGACTCTTTAAAAGGATGATTGAACTAATAATGAGACGTTGAAATCAATTGTGTGTTACACCCATGTTAAGATCTGTAATTTGCTTTTTCACCTTGTTATCTTAATAAGGAATTTAGAGGGTAGCATTTAACAAGCACCAAGAATGAGCTTTTTTGTGGCTTTTATACACGTGGCTACGGCACAAAAAGTGGAATTTTACAAAAGCAGAAGAATTCAAAATAATTTATATTAATTCAATCTATAATATTTTTATTATCCAATGTAATTAACTTTATATTATTTCTATCAAAACTTGCGAGAACTCCAAACTTGGACCACAAAAAAGCGTATAAGGTTACCGTGATAATTTCGTATCCGCAATGCGCCCGAAAATCTACGATTATTCAAGGATTAGCGAGCAACACGGTGTCGGGATTAATTTGAAAATATGAGAGTGACTGCTTAATTGCACCCCAATGTTTATTCGCTCGGGTGGCCGCTTAAACGTTTCCAATCGTTTGGACCCTTGTATCTCGGATTAGATGAAAATAAAATTAAATATTGGTTTTTAACTAACAAAGGGATATTTGAGGTTTTTTTTTACTTTAAATAAAATTTTATTTGTTTGGTAGCGGAGAAAACTAATAGACAAGATAGAAAGAGGAATGTAAAAATTTTAAATGGTTGTAGGTAATCTGTTGTAATAATTTCCGATAAAGTCCAAAGAGCGTTCACTTTATGACATCTTCTTCACAATACTTATCTATAGCTATGAAATATTTCTTCCAGCTCATAAAAGGCTTATAGTAGCTTATGTGTATAAAATCAAATCTCCACAAAATGATATCAAACAAATATACTCCCCAAACCTTAAGGGGCTTAGTAGTGGCAACGACCTGGGATTGATCGTCCCACTCTAATCAGTTGAGTGTACTAAGTGAGAACGCATGAAGTTAATTTGTAAGAAAAACTCGCGCCTAAGCTGAATATTTCAAAACAAGGAATTTATAGTAAACTACCTGTTGGGCTGTTGCCCGCGACTATGTCTGCGTGGAATTCAGTTATATCGCTAGATCGGTTTTACCACGCGATCCTTAGAGTACTTATTAAAATTCTGGATTAAAAGTAGCATTTATAATAAACTAGCTTTTGCCCGCGGCTTCGCTCGCGTTAAATTCCGGGTAACACGGAAGATTTCAAAAAAAAAATAAGGCAGGTATTTTTCGTTTGTAACAAAGAGTCTGTGTACCGATTTTTAGCTTCCTACCTTGAAAACTGCGAAAAGTCCCGTATAAAATTTCACCCCCTCTTTTAAGGGGTTGGGGGCAAATTTAAAAAAAAATGTTGCACGATTTTTTTGTTAGTCACAAATAGTCCGCATAACAATTTTTAGCTTTCTACCTTGAAAATTGCGGAATGCTCCATACAAACTTCCACCCCCCATTTTAGGGAAGTGGGGGGTTAGAAAGAGACGAAAAGTAGCCTATGTCACTCTCCATCTCTTCAACTATCTCCACTTAAAAAATTACGTCAATTCGTCGATCCGTTTTGTAGTGAAAGACGGACAAACAAACACACACACACACTTTCCCACTTATAATATTAGTATGGATTATTATGACCTTCTTCAGGGCATAAACTATCTTTATACCTACCAAATTTCAATAAAATTGGTTCAGTAGGTAAAAGCGTAACGGACAGATAGAGTTAATTTCGTATTTATAACAAACTAGCTTTCCGCTCGCGACTTCGCCCGCGTTATTTTTGTTTTCCCGTGGTATTTTTTCCCGTAGGAAAACTACCCTATGTCCTTCCCCTGGTCTCGAACTATCCCTATACCAACTTTCATCAAAATCGGTTTAGTAGTTTCGAAGCCTATTCAATACAAACAAACAAACAATCAAATCTTTCCTCTTTATAATATTAGTATAGAAGTGGTACGGTAAAGAAAAATCAAAAACATTTTTTCTGCAAATTATTACAATCGCAACATCTATCGTGTCGAATCTTTTTTATGTAATATAAAAATGCATCGCCGCCGCTCATTAGTCTCGCTTAAACTCAAAAACGGCTTGACCGATGTGAAAATATTTTTTTTAAATAAAAAAAATATGATTTTCCGATTGGGTTGTATTATATTTTCGAAGAAGCGAAGCGATATCTTTGGAGCAGTTTCAGATTAATTGACCCTGCCAGGAAGGCGCCTTAATGTTTTATTTTGAAAAGACGATATCTTTCGATAGCCCGTATCGCGAGTGTTCGGCGGAATGATCCCATAACAGATTTTAGTGCCGGGAACTATTTTATTAGATTATCGTGCGATAAATCGGAAATCCAATAACTTAGATCGGATAGAGCAATTAGCCGTCGAGTTTTATTGATACAAACAAGCTAAGTTGAAGCGAACCAGGAACCGAATGCGCTTAATAAAAGTTCTGGATATGACAGATGTATGGATAAGCACAAATGGCCTCAAATGAACTTCAATGTTTGTATTTGTATTTGTCTTTTTTATGTTCGGTTTTTTTATGTACAAAGTTTTTAACCGACTTTTTTCTTTTTGTATTTGATAGGGAATACTCCAAGGGTGGTCCCATGGTCACCAAAGTCAGGATCTGATGATGGGATCCCATGAAAATCGAGGAAACCCCTTAAATTTAAAGGTGTTTCCAACGTGTTTTGTGTGTATGTTACGCGATTATTCCGCCAATTGTGGACCGATTTTCAAAATTCTTTTTGTATTCTATAGAGTATACTTCAAGGGCGGTCACAAGGTTACCGAAGTCAGGATCTGATGGTGGGATCCCATGAAAATTGAGGGAAACGCTAATTAAATTAGGGTTTCTTTCACTAAATAGATTTCATTCACTAAAAAGTTAAAAATAATAAAAAAATTACAAGAAATAAAAACCGACTTCAAAAACACTGAAAAGTTAAAAATAATATAAGAATAGGTACAGGCAACATCACACTTCTATATTGAAGTCGGTGCCAAATTTTAAGACTTTCTAGGAGATCATCGTTTGGCACCGACTTCAATATAGAAATGTGATGTTGTCTGTACCTATTCTTACATTATTTTTAACTTTTCAGTGTTTTCGAAGTCGGTTTTTATTTTTTGTAAAATATTTTTTTTTGTGTTCGGTATAACTTGCTGCGTTAAACAAAGTATTTTATAAAAAAAAATACGTATAATAATGTATGTTACATTACAATATTTCAGTTACGAATTATTATTAAGCTATGAATGGCTATGTGACCTATGCAGACAAATCAAATACCTAGTCAATATGTATTTTACATTTATACTGCACAAAGATAACAGGACATAAGAATTGACGTGCGTGCATACTTTACATTATATAGACTTAAATTGAATTATGGAGCCAAAATAGGAATAAAATAACATTCTGGCATCCTCAAAAACGTCTGTCTCATGATTATAAATTTAAACCAGATATTTTTCAAGGAACATGTATTTTAAAATATCTGCAAGATTTAACCTTATTTTGTACGTGATTGTATGATTCCAATGTATTAATACTCCATTGTATTTGAATAAAGTAAGCAAAACGATCGCGAATACTAATACTTTGGTTATACGGCTAGGGGGCCTAGACAAAGTAACTATTCAAAAATGATAGCGAAGTCAAAAAAGGACAAAATAAATTGGAATGATTCTACATCATGAATCATTCTCGTATATTGCCGTTCGATACAGAATGAATAATGTAAACGAAATGAACGCAAATAATACTTTTTACCATTGACGCTCGACAAAGGGCTCGCGATTCTTCAAAAACAGTGAATAAAACGCTCTTTGTTTCACTGAGTGAATAAAAAAAATTGAATTTGGAACTTGCGCGAATATATAATAGTAAGAAAAAAGGAAAACGTGCAAAAAGTTTGCACACTCTCGCTATAAAAACGTAATAAAAACCACCAAAACGTAATAACAGGTCGTATGGAATATGCCTCAATTTAAAATTTTAAAAGTAATTATTTTCTCGCAGTCAATGATAAAAAGTAGAGTACCTAACACGTGAAAAAACATTCACTCGCTCTTGTATCCTTTGATACGCTAAGGATTTTATTCGAGAATCCTTCGCTCCTCTCGGGATACAACTTAGTGTCTCGAAAAGAATTCACCTTTTTTTTGTTGGGTAAACTTCTATTTGTTACAGGCAAAGGGGGCCTTGACTTAGTAACAATTCAAAAACCATAGTGAAGTTAGAAAATAACGAATGTATGGGAATGATTCCACATCACAAATCATTCTCATACATTCCTGTATGGTTACTCTTGAACCAATTCCGATGGATAGTCATTGGGATTGTGATTTTTCGTACGCTTGCCCTTGAGTAGCACACTAGCGCCAAATTGGATCCGTATTTTGAAAAAAAAAAATACTGAGCTTGGTTCACCCAAAATCCGCGCAATATGGGCTCAATTAGGAGTCAATGCGCCAAAATAAGCGTATCACAATCTTAATGCTGATCGATCGGATTCGGTTCAAGAGTAACCCTACCGATACAAAACGTATACGTTAGGGAAATTAACGCTAACGATACTTTGGTTACAAGTCACAGACCCTGATAGCCCAACTCTACTAATAAGTTACAGCAGGGTTTCTTAAACTTTTTGCAGTCACGGACCACTTTCACAATTTAAACAATTCCACGGACCTCTATCATAATTGAAAAAAAATGGAAACGAAAAAAAGCCTTTTTATATTAATAAAAATTACTTTTATTGGTACTTTCATTACACTTACTACTAAGTTAATGAGAAGGGTGCTGTAGCCCCCTAACCATGATCGCCCAAAACAATATTAAAAAGACGCTTAGAGCGGGATGGCGCTATACGCAGCAAGAGCGGTGTCTCTGTTTTAATAATGTTTTAACCTTGCTATAAGCGATCATGGTAAGGCCCCTGTTTGGCCTCAATGAGAACGTTATATTGTGGGATTGTCTTCGACAAGGCAAGGCGCATGTCATGTTTACGTTGAGTTTACTACACACTTTCCTAGTAAATATGTTTACAGAGTGACCTACTGCGGACCCCTGATACACGTGTTACGGACCCCTAAGGGGTCCGTGGACCCCACTTTAAGAAACCCTGAGTTACAGCCAAAACGAGTCTGTATCATAGCGATCGACCAATCGGAGCGTATAGATTGACTTCCGAATGTTCGATGACGTGATAACGTAGCGTTCTGATTGGTCAAAAGCAAACCTGCTTGTTTCGGCTGTGGCTTATTAGTAGAATTGGGGGGCAGGTGTGGTTACATTCATTGAGAATGTATCCCAGGCCTCCAGACTCTTCCGGATGAGCGCTGCCCCGCGACCTGTTGTCGCCCAGGGCGGAGAGAGACCGTGACCCACCATCGTCACCACCACCATCACCAGCTGCATCCCCACGACGAGGAGACCCACCCCGGCTAAGAGTCCGCTTCGTCAGCGACTTCGCTCACGACGCCAACACCTGAGTCACTTGAGACCTCGTGACGCTTACGGCTTGTACTTAGCCGCGGGACCCCACTGCTCGCGCACGTGACTCGACTAAGCGACACCACCACCGGACATGACGACTACCACCCTGCAAGACCAATGGCCCTCTCCTCCCGCCACAGTTCCTACAGGCGCAGTGTACTCGTAAGCCGCGGCCTGCTCGCCGGCGCTCGCTGGGCTTGGAGAAGACCCTCTAATCCGGTGTGCTTGACCGCGGAGGGCCGTGCCTCGATCCCGGAGTTGCAGCACAGGGGGGTGGCGAAGAGGGGCCCGTCACTACGTTACGTGCCGAACACCAGCGAGCTGCCGCTCGCCGAGAAAATGCCCGGACAAGGGGCGATCAAGTGCCCGAAGCCCACACCCGCCCATGGCGGAAGAACCCTGACTGACTGATAGAGAATGTATGAAAGACTCATAATGGTTCCGGTACTGTGCCGGGACTGTGACTCCACTGATCTGTGCAGACAGGCCTTTGACCCGGCTTAGATAATAATAGGTTCAGAAATAGCATTTACGGCCACATCCAGGAACCACCCTCTCCGTGTCCCGCGTTATTCACTATTGCCGTATAAATCACATGACAGAGCGTGGAGTGCAATAAAACTCGTCCAAGACGTCGGGACACTGAACTTGGAATAAATACAAGTAATAAACTGCTAGCTTTGTTTTATTTTTGCTGTGGATCAAATAGCATCTGTTTTTCTACCTTTCGTCCCGGTGTCCCCGAAGATGTTGCTGGGCGTAATGTTGTCCCATTTTGGTTGTCATTGTTTCAACCTATATAATAAGGTGTCCGCTTTTGGGCACGGGTCTTAGCTCAAATAAGCTGAAATTGGTTAAATATACCACGCTGGCCAGGTAGGCTGGTGGGTTTATGATGTATGTCATGTATATGTTCTAAGCTTTGCACCGACGTCAATATAAAACTGTGATGTTGTTTGTATATTTTGAAGTCGGCTTTATTTATTGTAAATTTTTGTTTAATCTTCTTTGTTAACTTAAAATACCAAAACCATAAATGTAACACACACTTTTTTGAAAACCGCATCAAAATTGATTCAGCCAAACGCGAGATAATCGCAGACAAACATACATGCAAACATACAGGCCAAACTGAGAACCTCCTTTTTTCGAAGTCAGTTAAAAAATACTTAAAGTAAAAATCGACATCAAAAACACAAGAAAAGTAAAAAATAATATAAGAATACATAGAACAACACATTTAAATATTGAAGTCGGTGACAAGAAATGATCTCTTAGAAAGTATAAAAATGTAAGAACTAACCCATTAGTGACTTAAATTTCGGCGAGTTATGCGAGTTTAATTGTTTCATTTTTTTTTATTTTTTTTTTTATTTATTCTTTACTAAAGTACAATACATTTTTGTTTATAAAGGTACAACATAAACTCCTTCGAGTTTTTCTGTGTACCAGTGAGCCGTTATTATTACTTATTATGAATATAAAAAAAAATATTATTTTTTGCAAACATACAACATAAGCGTACAAGTAATCAATTTTACGTCTATAATTATAATAAAAAAATACAAAATATGATACACATACGCGTGATACAGGCTTAGTGAGATAACACATTGTTGTAGGTAACAAGTATACACGGTATAAACGCTCCTCCCCATCACTTCTTGTCATGTACATGTCATCTGTCTCATTCACAATAAGACTATTCATTGTGATACATTGTTATCTATCTCTGTCCGATATAGCCGCAACAACCAATATTGTTGACAAAAAAAAAACGGGTAGATCTTTGCAATTGCGACTATTGAAATGCGAGTCATCATCTAAGTACCTACCTATGTCAATCAACAAGTCTGTTAGCGGTACCTATACAGAGTGTCCGGTTTAGTCAAGGTAAGAAAGCATACATTCTTAAGAAATATTTTGACTTAACTAGATTTTTTTTTGTAATATTTCATATAATTAATATGGCTTTACATTTATATAAATATATTATGCTGATGCAAATAAAATACAGGTTGTAATGAAATCACTATTTTTATGTAAAATATTTAAAAGAATCTGCTATCCAGATCCACGCAGTCGCCAAATTATTAATAGCTTCAACCAGCAACCGACGCAGCAGCGAAGCAAATGCCTGCATTTATCCGCGAATTCCGTCCGCCTAAATCAAACAAAATTCCGTTGCTAAAATAGCGGAATTTATTTTAAACAACCCGAATACCTGACAAGGTGGAATATTTTCCTGACTGCTCTGACAACGGCGCTTTTCTGGGTGTGGGCGAATCGTTCCGTGAACTCTATTGTGTGGGTGATGCAGTTGAAATTGGAGCAGCACCCGCACAAAACTGCTTCGGTGCGGTAACTCAATACATTAGATCCGTATTTGCCTCCGAAGCTTTATTCTACAGGTTTTCGCTGGAAAAATACACGAGATCCGATTGAGGAGAGCCTTCGCCTTTTATTTTGAGGGGGAATCGATTTCTTTGAGGCGTTCTCTGTTTTTACCACGTGGTTGAACACGGAATGATGTACGACATCTTTTAGTTGTAAGAGCAGCATTACGCACAGTCCTCATTTACTCGAGTATGATTATTTTTATCATAAAATCTCATAATGTGCGTGCACTTTTAAAGTATGGGGAACCAATGCTTAATTTTATCGACGAAAAACGTATAAAAATTATGCGTTGTTTTATTGCATTTTACAAATGTCCAGTTTCCTACTGACTCTACGATCTATCGCGACGGAACAAACGCAATAATATTTGAATACACCTGTACCAATTTTTTATAAAAATTTGTTAATAATTCGTAAATGTTTACACAAATTGTCAAATTTCGCAATAAAATGCCCCTTTTATCTAACACTTTTACAATGTTGAATACATGGTACATAGGACATGGCACATGGTACTTTTACCTGATATTAACTACCGAACGTTAGTGGAGTCTGAGTGCAATAGCTCTCTAAACGTTTACATCTAATGAACAGGGTGGCTACATATTGTAACATTGAGACGATCGTGAACATCGTGCTTATTAAAGCAACTATAGTACTATTTCACATTTTCATTTTGGTGACATTCATTGTTAACGTTATCACCGCTTTTACTACGGTTGCTTTATAGCCAGTTTACACTGAGTGCTTCTCTTCCCTGCTTAGTTTATTATAAACCGATTATCATAAAATTAAAGGGTGAAAATTATATCTATTTATTTTAAATTTTAGAACGAAAAATCTTTTTAAAAATTTTGTTTCGTAGTTACTAAATTGGCTAGAGCCGTCCTCAACTGAAGTCTATAATATAATCATACCATATTCCTTTAAAGCACGTACCTAATTGGTCTTATCACACAGACATCCCTTTATACGTCTGTGTCTTATCATAACAAATCACTATTCGATAAAGTTATGTTATAATCTTAGTTGATTTAATTCTGATTATAATGACAGAACGGTGACTTGCATATTGCTAAAAACTCGCATCAGGTACGATCACAACTCTTTCATATCTAAGACCGAGTATTTATAGAGTGTGTTTCATTCAAGATATTGTATTGCCAACTTCCCAAAATTTTGTTTCCGTAAATCTATTCTTATGTTGCCTGGAAGATATCGCTCATGAAAAGGCCGTCCAGTGTGCCACAGTTCAAATGTAATTTTCAAAATAACTATGTGCAATCATGTATAATAAAGAATTAACGTATCTCAATCAATCAATCAGCCTATCGCAGTCCACTGCTGGGAATAGGCCTCTCCTAACCTGCGCCACAACACTCTATCCTCCGCCTTCCGCATCCAGTCAATCCCTGCTACCTTTCTCAGGTCATTGGTCCACCTAGCTGCAGGACGTCCTACACTACGTTTGCCGATTCGCGTTCTCCACTCTAGGACACGTCTGCTCCAACGGCGATCGGTCCTTCGACAGATGTGGCCAGCCCACTGCCACTTCAGTTTTCTTATCCTGCAAGCTATGTCGGTGACTCCAGTTCTTTTATAACCTCGTTTCGGATTTTATCCTTCAAAGACACTCCTAACATAGCTCGCTCCATACTACATGTCGACTAACCCCACTGTGAGTGTCCACGTTTCGGCACCGTAAGTCATGACAGGTAGGACTCACTGATCATAGACCTTTGACTTTAGGCACTGCGATATAGGCGATGAAAAGACTCGACGTAGCTATCGAAATTTCGTATCTATCTGTCTTTTAATTCCTCTTGATTTACCTACGATTTCCTGTGAGATGGTTTCCGATATGCGATATCCCCTACTCTACTCTCATTCTCATTAAGTATACCTACTCATACATTTAGGAGCCACGCGTATCACCAATCAGTGCTCCGGCAAACCTGCAAGTTTGCTTTTAAAGTCAAAAGGGGTATCGTTCGGGAACAAAATTGCACATCGCATCAACTAACGAATCGTTGCCAGCGTCACTACTATCTAAGCCTGTAATCAAGGTCTCGGTTTTTATTGGCATTCACTGTTCCCGCGTCGCTAAAACGCGCACGTTCGCAACAGTAGATTCTGTGTACTCGTAGGTATGTAATTTAAATTTATTTTAGCTAAGTAGCTATTAACGTTGTACTATATTTACATAGTAACTATTTATGAGTATGTACGAGTAGGTAATGTATAGAAGATTCCTTACCATCATTACGGCGCATTAACAGAGCCTATTAAGTACTAATATATCAACAAAATTGTATAATATTTATTTATATTAATTTATAAGTAATGATAATGTCTCTATGCGCATACCCGAGTACAATTTAATTAATGAAAAATAAATAAAGATATTTTTGATTTCAACAAAAATATTTTACAAAAAATAAAAACCGACTTCAAAAACACTGAAAAGTTAAAAATAATATAAGAATAGGTACAGACAACATCACACTTCTATATTGAAGTCGGTGCCAAACGATGATCTCCTAGAAAGTCTTAAAATTTGTAACCGACTTCAATATGGAAGTGGGATGTTGTCTGTACCTATTCCTTTATTATTTTTAACTATTCAGTGTTTTTGAAGTCGGTTTTTATTTTTTGTAAAATATTTTTAACTTTTTAGTGAATGCAATCTTTTTAGTGAAAGAAACCCTAAATTAGCGTTTCCCTCGATTTTAAGGGGATCCCATGATCAGATCCTAACTTTGGTGATCTTGGGAGCACCCAAGGAGTATACTCTATCGAATACAAAAATTATTTTGAAAATCGATCCAGTATTGGCGATGTAATCGCGTAACATACATACAAAACACGTTGGACACACCTTAAAATTTAAGGGTTTTCCTCGATTTTCATGGGATCCCATCATCAGATCCTGACTTCAGTCACCATGTGACCACCCTTGGAGTATACTCTATCGAATACAAAAAAAATTGAAAATCGGCTGGCGGCGTAATCGCGTAACATACACACAAAAAAAAACATACGCATCGAATTGAGAACCTCCTCCTTTTTTGAAGTCGGTTAAAAAAGGCGTTTCTTTCAAACATTCAATAAGCAACCGCCATTTTAATAACGAGACAAAGAAAATAAATATTTATTTTGGTGCTAACAAGATAGTAACAGTAAAAAGATTAACGGTTTAATTTTATTGACGTACAGTTAAAAATATTACGTAGGTACTCTTTACTCCAAATACGAGTAATTGGCACCTATTTGAACTCTCGCTCTATTGCACATACCAATATTTTAGTCCAAAACTCCACTCACACTCATAGATAAGATGTGAACAACAGTGACGTTGATTTTCGGCTGATCTGCAAGGACGACAAGGGCTTGATCGGCACTCTTAATATGTACACAATACGCTAACTCATATGTTAATTAATAGAATGAAAAGTAACTAGAACCGGATATAAAATTCATTCCATTTCCTCACACCTCATGACCCGCTCGCGCTGTGACAGCGATCAAGAAGTACTTATACATAGCAATTTGATTGCAAACTTAGAGAGTAGCCTCATTCTTTGTTGGACTTTCAGTGTTGTTGCTCAGTTTATGTTCGCAGGAGTTTGATTCAGGGCTGTGCACTCTGTGCACGTGCTTCGTTGCGTTGCTTTGTATTGAAGTTATTCTTCATTGCTTGTATCGTATTGATAACAGCAATGATTTGAAGGTCCTTGTTAGGCCTGGTTTACTACCACCGCCATACCAAAGTTTGTCGCCGTAGGAACAATCTTAATAACATTATGGTGTTTCGACAATTAAATCTTCGACTTTATCGTCACTTACCATCAGGTGAGATAAAGCCTGTGTAAAAATATAATTCATATAATAAGATACATATATAAGTACCTACATATAATAAAGCACAATGACTAGTCTTACCACTTGCTCAGAAAGTGTTACTTCACACGGGAATTGAAGATGGCTATAGTTGCGCTACTTGGAGCAATTAGCTTCCGTGTGTCACAATTCCGTTCAGGGTGAGAAGGAGGAATAGTAATAAGAAGTGAGAGGGGTGATAGAAAAGGGAGTTTAGGTCTTTAGATTTTATTAAGGACAGTTTTAGTATACAGGATAATTTTTAAACCATCAACAACATCCTAGGGGCTGATTCTAGTGCTCAGATGCAACAACTTTTTGTATGGGACCAACATCGAAATCGCAAAAAAAAAAAACACTTCTCCATACAAACTAGGTTAGCTGATCGAGACTTTAGTATGGGAAAGTGGATTTTTTTGCGATTTCGATGTTGGTCCCATACAAAAAGTTGTTGCATCTGAGCACTAGAGTCAGCCCCTGGGAGGTTGTTGATGGCTTAAAAATTACCCTGTATATTTTTTTGTGATTTTGCATTTTCGTTTAAAATGCAAAATAAATTGAAAATTTTGTCAATATAAGAAAAAAATTCGCCTCGAACTAATACGTAGTACTATTATCTATTCTGTGCTAATACTGTGTTGACGCCTTCAATCACTGGGCCACCGAGCACTTACCAGCCTCGACGAAATTTTAACTGTGTAATTTCTTTTGTACTTTGTTAAGCCAAAGTGGACGTTTTCACAGTTAATAATTACGTATTATTATTATTCACTGTAAACAATATATCAAGAACTATATAAAGAGCTGCTTGAAAAATGTAAAAAAATGTTCCACACCTTGCTGAGGTTGCACCTTGCTGCCAGAAACAGGTAAATGACACAAAAGTAACTTAAAAAGTCATTCCGGCTATTTCACATAAGCACTTAGCCGCAATCTAATATCAGTCGTCTCGTCATGAATAACTCAGCCGAACTGCGGCTGCAACATACTACGTTCTTCCATATTCGCCAGCGTGAATATTTTACCCGCCGCTTTGCCAAGCGTCCACTAGTTTTCGATTTCATTCAATCGGAAAATGGTGCATCGATATAGAATTTATATTTTTGTATCGACTACACCATTGTGGACAAAGGATATTGCTCTACGTCCATACATTGATCGCCCTAACACCAACAGCAGTGAGAAAATGCTTTTCGTATTTACATTAGTAAATACTGTACGTCCACATCAATTACTAGTTAGCTGAAGAACAACTTTGTTTCGTTCGAGCAATACACATAGTCCATACCTATAAAATTATTTAAATAATAATTATTGCAATCAATCAAAGAACTTTATTATAGCCACGTAGTAAAGAACAAGAAATTATAAAGCAAGTCAAAAACACACACAAGCGACAGTGCGTGAGTAGTCAATTGACGCATATTAAAGTTGTAAATTGTGAAAGAAGTTATAAAAATAGTAGATTATGTACCAAGGGATTAAAGCAGTGTCTAACGTCACGGGCGCCATATTGAACCCCGAGCGTAACGAGGGACTCAGAGTTAACTCCTGAGCGTAGCGAGGGAGTTAAAACTTAACTCCTGAGCGAAGCGATGGAGTTATGTAGAGTCCTAAGTGAAGCGAGGGGTTCAAGTCGCCTAAGACGAAGACACTGCTTTATTCCAGAGGTGAATACTCTACTTTTCATACCATCTGCGAGACAATAAAAACTCAGGGCTCTATAACCAATTACTTATATTGTAATTTTCATCATAAACACTGTTACATTATCATTATCACTATAACTACTTATAGTTAAAATTATCATGAAAACCAATAAATACAAAAAAAAAGATTTGTTATACTCGTCACGCAATAATTTTATCTTAAGTACCTACTTAATGCTTGAATTATAATATAATAAGACTAAGTATGAACTTAGTCTACCCATCGATTTACAATACGTTACGACCAGCTGCTGGACCCTGTCAATGACCTTTAGTAGCACGCAGGACAATGTTAATTTGTTAACAATAAAATATTATCAAATTTTATTTTATTTGTCAACTTCGTGATATATTTACTTTTATAAAACCAAATAATTACTATGTATTTACAACTGTTGAAATAAATCTGAAATAGTCGACAGCCTATTGACCCCAAATAAAAAATAAAAAAGCTGAAACACCTTGGACATTTACTTACGTTTTTTAACTTTATCAATAATACACTGAATAGACTTCTAAAAAGACTGTATTGATGCCACAAAACACATTTCACTAAGCACTTAAGGCGCATAGTGCTCCCAATGACCTTGCGTCGATCGTCCCGCACTGATTACATAGGAGTGAGTGAGTGAGAGTGAGGGTAATATCCAAGCAAACCTTTACGCGTAAGATGAATTATTTCAATAAAAATTAATAAAGACGAATAAGAAAAATCTAAAAAAACCATCCCCTAGAATATTGTTCACTTTATTTATTGAAATCAAAAGTATGTGATTTAACCTAATATTTACGAAGCGATTAGATTTATAGTTTTAAAATCGAGGCATGTTTGGGTCACATTTTAACAAAGTTTTAATTAATTTATCAAAAAATTAAAAAGACCATCCTCTAAAGAATGCGTTGAATAATAACATATCTTTTTTAAAGATTTTTTTATTCATTATTTATGAAGAGAACCGGTTTTTTCTCCAGTGATTTTTTATGATTGACGTTACTATGCGCCTTAATTAACGTAAGCAACAAGACATTCCAATTTTGAAACAGGTATACATAATGGCGTTGGCGGCAAAATTTTAGCGATGAAAACAATATACAACGGAATATGTACAGTTGGTGCACATTATGGAACAAACATTGTTTATTTTTAAATACGCCGCGTATTTTTTCCAAATGAAAGATTTTAGTTCGTTAGTGTTCTTGATTTATTCTACTTTTTATTCGTTTGTATCGATAATTTATGGTGGCCATCAAAAGATGGCGCTTTTAGCATAAAAAGTATTTTATCAATAAAAAATAAAGTGAAGTGTTATTGTTTTTTTTTAGTTTGCACTATTATGTAAATAAATATTTTATAATTTTGGTAAAGAAATTATGTAGTTAGATTTTATAAATACATTATTTACACAGGCTCAGGGTAGAATGTCTATTTGTCTCTAGTGGATGCACTCACGCCACTGCTGTATGGGCGTAGAACCTTTGCCTTCCTAAGCTAGCATCTATGCTAAATTTTCATACGAATTTTATATTCCAAATTTAAAACACTTTACTCCCTTGGGAGTTTCATACAACATTATGTGAACAGGTGCTGCCAACGGGGACTGGTCATTCATCCATATGTTTCTTTAACACTACAAAGACCAGAGTGGTCAAATGACCTCAATGAAGTTTTTGATCAATCATATTATCAAAACCATAGCATTGAAGTTATTGTCGTTTTATGACTTTTAATATTTCGTCATTGTTTACATTATTCTGATATGTGTATACCGATAGCAAGATAAATACTAATAAAAAATTATCACCTACCTAGAAAGACCGCAGTGGTCATTTGACACTGCGTGCGTGCTTTGTAAATATTTACATTTCGTTGAATATACTCGTGTTGTGGGTAGTTGAAATAAAATATTTCGTTTCTTTCTTGTTTTGTTCTTGTCGAAGCAAAGACGTATCACGGCTCGCCATAATAATATAATGCCTCATTATCGTTCCCTTCGCTCTTCTGAAATATTGGAAGTGTTGCAAAATTTACCGGACGACCAATCAGATTGTGAACCGACTGAAGAGAGGCACATTTTGCATTTAGACTCAGAAAGTGAAGAAAGTGATTACAATATTACACAAAATAGTGATTCTTCTAGGGATGATGATCACACTCATAGCGATTCTGATGGTAGGTGTATATTATTTTATATATTGATGTAAATAAAATAAGAATTTTCATATTGAGAGAAAAGGAAACCGTTTATTATATTAGCGTTTACTCCACTGTTTCAGATTCAGTACCTCTCTCGACTTTACGTAGCGCAAACCTAAGAAGAGGAAGAGGTCGAGGTCGAGGTCGAGGTCGGGGTCGAGGGCATCGTGGCCGAGGTTCCAGAGTACAAACTGAAATTATTCACCACAACACTGATGTCGAGGTATCTTCTAGCGGTGTAAGTTGGACTCCTGGAAACTTATCAGTTTTGAATCAACCTGGTCGTCGTCCACGACAGAATATCTAACAGAGGAAGCTGGACCAACTTCTTTTGCAAAAAGGTGTTACAAAGGAAGTATTTTATCTGCGTGGAAACTTATCATTGATGACTCCATGTTGCGGCATATTCAGAAATGTACTGAAACCGAAGCTCGCCGCCAACTTGAAGATAATACTTGGTCACTCCCATTGAATGAATTAGATACATTTATTGCAATTATCTACGCTCGAGGAGCCTGTGGGGCTAAAAATATTGCTGTGAATGGGACCTTTGGGACAAAAATTGGGGTATTCAGTTTTGTTCACAAAACATGGCTCGGAATCGTTTCAAAGAAATAATGCGTTTCCTGCGTTTTGATGTGCGAACAGAAAGAGCTGAACGTTTGCAAACAGATAAATTTGCAATGATTTCGGAAGTATGGAATAAGTTCATCCATAACAGTATTTCATGTTACAAGCCTGGTGAAAACCTTACTGCTGACGAACAGCTTTTTTCCACAAAAGTTCGGTGTAGATTTTTGCAGTTTATGAGTAACAAACCAGACAAGTTTGGAATCAAGTTTTGGCTTTGCGTTGATGTTGATTCAAAGTACTTGTGTAATGGTTTCCCATATTTAGGAAGAGATGAAAGCCGTCCACAAAATCAAAGTTTAGGCGAGTGCGTTGTATTGCGACTAATGGACCCATACTTGAATACTGGTCGAAATATAACAACTGATAATTTTTTCACCAGTGTAAGTTTAGCTAAAAAGCTAATTGAAAAACGTACATCAATAGTTGGTACGGTAAACAAAACACGAAGAGATATTCCAGCTACTATAAAAAATGCATCCCTTAGTTTATATGAAACACATATTCACAACTCTGAAACCTGCACACTTACAGTTTATCAAGGAAAACCTTCAAAATCAGTTATGATTCTAAGTTCACTTCACTCTAATGTATTTGTTGATCCAGAAGAAGCAAAAAAGAAGCCGAACACGGTGAAGTTTTACAATGCTACGAAATTTGGAGTAGACGTTATTGATCAAATGGCCAAGAAATATAGTGTCAAAGCACCTTCTCGTCGTTGGCCCGTGCAAGTGTTTTATAATATTTTGGATTTGGCAGCAATTAATTCTTGGATTTTGTACAAAAAACTATCCGAGAAAAAAATCAGTAGAAAAAAGTTCATTCTTGACTTGGCAAGGGAGTTAGTCGGCCAAGATACCCACTCCCTGATGATACCATCTACTTCACAGCCCGATAATAGCATACCCCCAGAGCCTGAAGAAGAACGTAGTGGAAAGAGAAAACGGTGTTACGTGCAAAAATGCAGGAACAAAACCAATAAATCTTGTATTAGTTGTAAAAAGCCTTTGTGTGGCTCTTGTAATGTAAACAAGGAGCTAAAATGTCAAAAATGTGCCTAATATTTTCATTTTTTTATCACGTAATAGATGTTTAATTACTATTAAGTTCTTTTATTTACTATTAGATGTTAATCAATAAAACTTAAAACCATAATACACGAATAAAACATTACAACCCATGAATGAGTCATTTGACCCCACTTAGTCTTTATAGGTAGTTCAAAATTTCGGTCTTGCTAGTGTTAAGATTATTTAGAATAAGAAATACATTTCTCTATTTACTTCGCAGTTGTATGGCGCAGTAGCTTGTGACATATTAAGAACTTATTTGCATTTTTATCTTAAATTTTACTGTAAATATAAATATATAGGAGACGTTTTTACAGTATAAACTGTTTCTTTACTTTTTTTTTTTTTTGTTCTCTTTGCTATTTGTATATCACCTTTTCTGTTTTTGTTTGATAATATTATTCCTTGACAAGTTATTTTATTTTCTTTATTTTTCTACTTTTATTTTCTTTTTCAAAATATCCCTTTCTTATCAGTTGCCTTTAAATTCCTAGGTCTTGTTTCATTACCCAGTTTATACTTCCTATTAAAATAAAATTCAACTTTTTTAGGCAATTGATGAGCTAACAAAATGCTGACCCGCAAAGCTGCTCCCCAAAATACTGAAGCAAAACTCAGGCAAGCTGTCATTGAAATAAAGACATTGAAGGATTCCTGCGATCAACTTCTAAGGGAACGTGATGAAAGTGAGATCGAAATCAAAAAGATCATAGACAAAAACACCTTCCTTAAAAGTGAGCTCTCCGAATTGGATGTCAAATATAAGGAAGTACTTGAGGAGCGACACCAGCTGCAGCACACCATCACCGGTTTTACGCAGTGTAATGACACTTATGTGAAGGCATTGGATCGAATCACAGAACTTGAACGGGACTTGCGTGAGGCGAATAGGCAAATTTCTGAACTGGAACAATTTAAACAAAATCAAGAAAATGCTCACACACACAGCTTGTTCGATGAACTCATGCAGTCACCTGGTGGACAAAATTTAGCAGAATCCTCTTCGCCTACAGAGGGTAGGCCCTTATTGAACAATCATATGAGTAATAAAAAATTTAAAAAATATATTAAAATCAAGAAAATGCTAAAAAGGACTCAATACCAATTAAAAAAGTATAACTCATTTAGGAGTAATATTAAATTACGGAAAGAGCGTGCATGTCTAATAGATTCATTAGACATTTATGATAGCAAATTGAAAGAGAGCAGGGGTTTGTATGATAGGGACGTTGAAGAACTCAATAATACTATTAGAAATTTACAACACAAATTGTCAACTATCTCCGAAAATTATGACACGGCTCAAAATGATATTAAAATGCATATTCAATCTATCAGAGAACTAGCCACACTCTGTCAGCATAATGAGGACCGCTATCAGTCCCTTCTTGACAAACAACTTTTGACTGCAAGTGAGAATATTTCAATAACAGAATGCAATGTCACAAATAATAACAATGCACCCAGTCATACATCCTCCGCTCATAGTATTGTATGTCAGTCACCAGTCAATGAGCAATCTAGTTTTCATTGTAAGATGTCTGTGTCTAAGCCTAAATGTATTATTTTTTGTGATGACATAGGCAAAGGTATGGGCCAGTTATTGACAAATCAGTTGGATTTTAGTGTCATTAATTATTGTATGCCTGGCTCAAGTTTCCATGATATTGCAAATAAAATTAATAGTATAACTATTAATTTTATTTGCAATATCATGGAAACAATATCAGTTTGATATTAATGACAAACTGGTTATGATCTTGGGAAATAGGGGTAATTTGAACAAAAAAGTACTAAAACATTTTTGTTCTCATTTAAATAATTTACATGTTAATCAAATAATAATGTTTACCCTTCCCTACCATAATCGTTTGTCACAACATGAAAATAATATTAGATACAAACTTAATTTGACATTAGATTTAATGACAAATTATTCGAAAAAATTCCATATTATTGACTTCAACAAACTGACATGTATTAAAGCTTATTTGACAGAAGATAGATTATATCTATCAACATTCTATAAAAAACAATTAGCTATTTCGCTAAGATTTTATTTACAAACTTTAGCCAAAAACATGGCTATAAATTCTTTCTCTGACAATGCTTTTATTGAGCAGCCCACTCAAAGTACTGAAATTGCTCCTATTGAGCAATACTGTGGTAGTGAAACGACTGTCAGTAATGTTACTGATGATATTTTTAATAAATCTTTAAATTAAGTAATGAGACAAAAGAGACATCCTCTTGCTTATCATTAGGTAGAAAAGATACTGAAAACTTTGTAAATGTATTGCAAAACCCATTTGAAAACAAAAATAAAGTAAATCTTATCAACCTGGTGCACCAGAACATTCAAGGAATGTTAGGCAAGGATCTGGAAGTGGAATTATTCTTGAACTGTAGTAATGTAGACATCTTTTGTGTAACTGAACACTGGCTTAAAAGTTATCAGTTCATGTTTAATTTCAGCAATCATCTGGTTGGTAGTTCGTTCAGTCGAGAAAAATCAATTCGTGGTGGTTCTTTAATAATATTAGATAAAAAGCTGAAATTTAAGGATCGTAAGGATATTGTGAGTCTTTCGATTAAGCGAACAATAGAAATAGCCTGCGTGGAGCTGGACCAGATTATTGTATTAAGTATATACAGGCCTCCTTCAGGATTATATGACCTTTTTGAAGATACTATGGATGAAGTATTGAAAAAAGTGTGTAGTTCCACAAAACAAACCATTGTTTGTGGTGATTTTAATATTAATTTATTAGAAAATTCTAGTTTATCTATTAGGATTAAAAATCTGTTTTGGTCATATAACCTTGGAAATTTATTTTTGGAGCCAACAAGAACAACTCAATCGTCTGCCACATGCATTGACAATATTTATACAAATATTGTTCCTTTAGCAAGAAGAGTTTTTAATAATTTAGAATCTGACCATTCTGGAGAAATTGTTACCATTCCACTTAAATGTAAAAGCATGGAAAAAAAGAATATCACTGTTGTACCAAAGACTGCTGGTCGCTTAGAACGGCTGAAAAATAATATTGGTATTAAATTAAATTATATAGGTTATGAAGAAAATCCAAATAAATTATATGAAAACTTTTTTCATACATTTTGTTCTGAATTTAAAAATATTTTTATTCCAAAGACTATATCGGTTGATGGCACTTTAGCGTTTAGTGAATGGGCTACACCAGGTATTCACAAAAGCAGAATAAAACTTTTTGAACTTTACAATGAACGCTCATTCAATACTAGTGATGAATTTAAACTTTATGTAAAAACTTATTCCAAAGTGTTCAAAAAAGTTTGCAAGCTTGCTAAATCTAATTATTTAAGTTCAAAAATAAAAAACAGTAGTAATAAAATTAAAATGACATGGAATATTATAAATAATGAAACTGGAAAAGCTAAAACTACTAATAATCAATATTGTTTGAATGTTGATGGTAAGAAGGTAACAGTTGACACAGAAGTAGCTGCAGAATTTGAAAAGTTCTTTACTGATATTCCAGTCTCAATCACAAAGTCTTTGGATTCATCCCACGCTATTGCTGAATCTATAGTGAAGGATCATGTTAAAGTTTGTAATGATAAATTCAAATTTGTACACATTAGTGGAATTGATATAACAAAGTCATTTAAAACTTTAAATAAAAAGAAAACTGCGGATCTGTGGGGCAATTCCGTTGATGTTACTAAATCCGTAATTGAAACAATAGCTCCAATACTTGCTAACATTTTTAATGATTGCATTGACTGTGGTGTATTTCCTGATCTTATGAAGCTAAGTAAAATTATTCCTTTACATAAATCTGGTAGCACATCAGACCCCAGTAATTTTAGACCTATCTCTGTGCTACCTACTTTTAGCAAAATTTTTGAAAAAATAATGTTGGAGCAAATGCAAAGTTATTTTAATAGGAATAATCTTCTACACTGTAAACAATTTGGTTTTAGGAGGGGTCGCTCAACAACCGATGCTGGTGTTGAGTTAATACAACATATATTCGAAGCCTGGGAAGACTCACACGATGCGTTAGGCATTTTTTGTGACTTGTCCAAGGCATTTGATTGCGTTTATCACGAAATCTTGATCAGAAAATTACACCACTATGGGTTTCGTGACACTGCACTTGATCTTCTAATCTCTTATCTAAGTGGGAGGATTCAAAAAGTAGACATCAATGGAAAAAGGTCTCAAGGTTCTGCAGTTAAAATGGGAGTTCCGCAAGGTTCGATTCTTGGTCCTTTTCTATTTCTTATATATGTCAATGACCTCCCTGATTTTGTACAGGATAGACATGAGATGGTATTATTTGCAGATGATACTTCACTTTTATTTAAAATTAAAAGAGGTGTGCAAATTAATGACGATGTAAATAATTCTATCTCAAGAATTGTTCACTGGTTTAATGTGAACAACCTGTCACTTAATGAAGGGAAAACAAAATGTATAAAATTTGTTTTACCCAATGTCAAAGAGGTTCACACCACTGTAAAAATAAAGGATATAGGTGTTGACCCTGTGGACACCACAGTATTTCTTGGGATCACACTTGATTCTAAGCTGCAATGGGGCCCACATATCGATAAATTGTCAAAGAGACTTAGTTCTGCAGCTCACGCTGTATGGAAAATACGTCAACTGACTGATGTTGATACAGCAAGACTTGTATACTTTTCTTACTTTCATAGTGTGATGTCGTATGGTATTTTGTTGTGGGGAAATGCTGCCGACATTCAGATTGTTTTTGTACTGCAGAAAAGGGCTATTCGAGCAATCTATAACCTTAAAATGAGAGATTCTTTGCGAGAAAAGTTCAGAGAAATTGGTATTATGACAGTAGCGTCGCAATATATTTATGAGAATCTAATATATGTTCGTAAGAATATTCATGTGTTTTGTAAAAATAGTGATATTCATTCAGTTAATACTAGACAAAAGAATATGTTAGCTTTACCAAATACCAGGCTCCAAAAAATTTATAATTCTTTTAGAGGCCTGTGTATACGTTTCTACAATAAAATCCCAAGTTGTATACAAGAACTTAGCTTAAACAAATTTAAAGTTGCAATCAAAGATGTACTTATTAAAAAAGCATATTATAAAGTGTCTGATTACATGACGGACAAAAAAGCTTGGGTTTGAACTCTCAATTCTAATATTTAACAATGTATTGCGTTTTGTTTCAAAGAAACGTTCAGTGAGAGCAATTTATTTATAATCTAAGTTCACGCACTTCTCTCAGAGATAGCTTATATAATGTGAATTAACACATCTATTCTTGTAATGGAAGTTGAGCTCAAACTTTTGCTTTGAGGTCAGCTTCCAATTGACGACTCTGTAACAAACCAAAATTGTAAATGGCGATTTAAAAGAGGAGATAAAAAATTTAGACCTTTCGAGTTTCTTGCCTGTTCTTCTCGAGAAGGCTCTCCCAATTTCCGAACAGGTGTAGAATCAACTTTTTTTTTTTTTTTCATTCCTACTTGTATTTGCAGACATCTTGAGTATATTTAGGATGTATGCACATACAAGGTTAATATAATTTCTTTAAATTAGATTGTTTTGCTTTGTTTTGACGTCAATAAGTGCCTGTAAAGGCCTATGTTGAATAAAGATTTTTGAATTTGAATTTGAATTTGAATGTCCCTGGGGAAATAATGCCTTGCTTTACGTGGAAGTTAAGGGGGTTATAATTGAGCATTGTCGAGCAGGTGGTATGAAAACATAATTTATATAAAAAAATGTCCATACCTACATAAAATCGACTCAATTGGATTCAATCAAGCAAAGATTCTTCTATTTTGCTTCATTTGGTTTTGTTTCTGAAAGTACTTTTAAAATTTTTTGATTTGTCCGTCGGAAAAATATATTTGTAATGAGTGTTAAAAAATATGCATATAATTATGATGTAAATCATATCTTTGTTGGTCATGGGGCGATTTTTGACATTGTCCTTTATATTTCTATATGAATCAATAAACTAATGTCGATTTATCTCTTGGGAGATTCACTTCTGCCCATCTGTGCATGTCGTATAATAGGACGATGAAAAATCCAGATAATTCAGGATAATTACAAATTGTATAAAATTCAATTATTCTAGCTAGCTGATCTGATACTATCCTGCCAGAGGGCGACTCTATACCATTAGAGACACTGCAGATTTAGAATTTAAGCTTGAACGACTCGCTATCACGAAGAATATCAATAGACATAGCGCTGTATTGGAGCTCGCACATCATATCCAACTAGTTAATTGCCCAACTAAATAATCTGACACCAATCTCATCAGAATCGAGTTTCCCTTCTGATTACGTACAATTGTAGTAGAGGGCCGATTTAATTGTACACAATTTAGTTGTTCGATAGTTGGCCAACTTAAAATTGTAAGTGAGCGGGCTCTCTAGTCGTCTAAATGGGTACCTCTATCTATCTTCTATTTTCTATATATATAAAAGGAGAAAAAGTTCCCATCTATAGACGCACGCACAGCCGTAACCGCTAATGGTAGAAACTTGAAGTTTGGACAGTTGTTTTTATTCAAAATGTGGACGCACACTGAGAAGGGATTTTAAAAAAATACCCTAAAGAAATGAAATGGGGGTTGCAAGTATGTATAATTTTTTTTAATTAGCAACAATTTTGATAACACTTGAGATTCATGCTCTTAAAAACATTTCATTGGACACGTGTTTCATGGTTTATTGGAATTCACCCCCTTAGGCCTCGTTTACGGAGACGCGGGGCGTCGCGCGTCGCGTGTGGCGTGGCGTCTCGCGGCGCGTCCGACGTTTTTTCTGTTTACGGTGGGGCGGCGCGTGAAGCGGCACTCATTATCGCACGCGTAAACACAAATATATGGCAATATACGATGTTGTTCATAGAGGTGCGAGACGGGAAGCGTGGCGGCGACCGCCGCGGTGCCCGCCGCGATGCCCGCCGCCGCACTCGCGGCGGATCCTCAAGCGTGTAGCGAAGCACGCGGCGGGCATCGCTTCACCGAGAATTGGGATGATGACTAAATTCTAATTTTTACGTCTTGTCATTAAATATTAAAATACCGTGGAAAAAGATGCAGCACTGTGAAATTAGAATTGAAATCGGCTTAGAAATACATTAGATACAAGCATTTTAAGTTGTTAATTTGGAAGCGATTAGACAGAGAGATCCGACATCAACCGTAACGTCATTGTTGAGTACGGCCATATTAACTCCATGTAAATTGCCGTTTTGCTAGAAAGAGATGGAGAAAAATCTTTAATACCTTTTATCTTGATTGTTTTTATAGTTATTCGAAAACCGATTTTTTCTTTCTGTTTATTATATGTATGAGCTTCTATTAAAGAAAAAAAAAATTTTGTCATCTAGCCTATTGTCGCTGCGTGCGTCGCCGCGATAAACGCCGCGTGAGACGCGGCGGTGCCATCCGCGGGCTCGGCCGTAAGAAGCGATTTTACATGCCTTTGCTTGAAATGGCGCGTTTTCCATTTCAAGCAAAGGCGTGTAAAATCGCTTCTCAGTAAACGCACTCATACAACGCCATATGTATGAATTCTGTGCGGGCCGCGCCGCGCAACGCCCCGCGTCTCCGTAAACGAGGCCTTAGGGTGCAAAATAGGGGTTGAAAGTTTATATGGAAAATATTTAAAATCTGCTAAAATATCTATGAAATTTATTATTCCTCCTAAATATAAATAACAGTACTTTATATAAAAGGCTACAAAATTATTTTACGGCAAAATATAAAATTCCCACGGGAAAAAAAATAATAAAGCGGGCAAAGCCGCGAGCGGAAAGCTAGTCTTATCTCTTTCTGCTGCATGTAAGCATTACTGTGTTGCAGTTTGAAGGCAGTGAAATTACTATAGTCTATTGTAGAAAAGAAGGTTCCCGTGAAAGGTCTAAGTTTTCCGTTTCATGTGCATTAATGGTAGTTTCCATGATTAAAATATTATGTTTTAAAATTATAACATCTCTGTAGGATAATTTTATCAAAAATGTAATAATAAATTCCACATTAAATAGAAACAAGAATATCAGTCCAGTTAAATATAATTATTTATAATTCTGAAAAAATATTTATTTAATTAAGTATGTATTTGAATCGTGAATCGGAACGATTCAAGTTCGAATACACTTCACGCAAATATTTTATTTGTAAAATTTAAACAAATATTTTTTAGAATTATAATTTTATTAAACTGGACTGATATTCTTGTTTTTATGGAATGTAAAATTAATAATTGCATTTTTGATAAAAATAGCCTAAAGAGATAAGTTATATTTTTAAAACATAATCTTTTTAATCACGGAAACTCATATGCTACGGAATATTTCGACCTGTCACGGAAACCTTCTTAGCTTTAGGTACTGTGATTTGTTTTTTGTGACATCTCGTGTCGAAAATTTGTTACCTATGTTGGCGTCCTTGTAAGGATTTAAGACTTGCAAGTCTAACCCCTCGTTTACACCAAGGTATACCGGGTGTAAGTGAACATGCAACCCAAACTGAGTCAGATGATAGTACTAGTGATACTTAACACTACTACATAGAAAAAAACTTAAAAAAAATAGATTTTTTGTCAATTTTTTTTCGCATTTTTCTAACAGCATTGTGTAAACACAAGTTCATAAAACGATATTTTAAAGTTTCAAAACAAAAGAACGATTTTTTAAGAAACGCGCAATGTAAGTTAAACCGTAGAATAAGACTCATCAAGACGCCCGATCAAAGGCACGCTACACTACAACAGCTGAGCCGAGCCTACGCGGCCGCCCGCCCGACGCCGAGGTCATGACCTCACGCGAACCCACAGCTGATTCGGCCTAGCATCTAGCATCGAACGACGCCCGCGCATTTTAGCTTAAGGCGTGAGCCAGATAGAAAAGGCGCGGGCGCGGCGCACCTGTGGCGCGCCATCGGCGCACCGCTTCTATCTGTTTTGTGCCCGTCCGTTTTCATACAATTAGTATGAAAGATCATTCGACAAGCTTCCAGATGGCGCGCTACGGTTGCAACGACGGGCGCGCCGGCCGTCGCACTGCTGGCGCGCAGCCGCGTACGTACGTACCTCAGTCTATAGTGAGTGATGCGGGGGACCAGACGTTTCTTGCAAAAAAAAAATGCGTCAATTACGTGACGATGTTGATTTTAACATTAAATTTTGCGAAATAATTAAAGAACACCCACTACTATATGATTATAACATGTTGTTCGATCAAAATCAAACTCTTTAATGGCACCAACGTACTCACTCGCTGGCGCACCGTAGCATACAAGCGCTGTTCGCGCCCACGGGCGCGCCTGCAGCGCGCTGAAGGCGCGCTGCGGGTGCGCCACCGGGTGCGACTGATGCGCGCCGCGCCGCCTCTGTCTGGCTTGCGCCTAAAAAAACCTACGCCTATGTGCCTATCCTCACAAACAGCTTACATACGGTTACGGTGGAACACACATTGTCATGTTACCTACATAACCATTTTTTAATCTGGCTTAAATGAGGCTAGCAATAAGTAGCACCTAACAAAGCATCAATTGTTATTAAATTTGTGGCAATTTTGCCAATCGGCTAATAGCCCGCAGTCGATTTAATCAATTAAACGGCATCAAGTAATTTTCTTCCAATTGCATTCTACAAATTACGTAAGATAGGGTGGGTATTTAGGTATTAAACCTAGGTCGCAACTTTAGCATACCTACAATTCATAGTTTTTAAATCGATTGTGGGTGGGTGTCGTGTCACACTTACACCCAAAGGACCTAAGACATTGACGTAGTGTAATAGTTCTTTCAATCATACAAAATGTTTCGATATAAAATCGAATCGCATGGCATTAAAGCAGTATCGTCTTTATCAAAATTCAATTAAATTCTTTTTATTTTAAGAGAAAACTACATCTAATCAGAGATTTAAATCTCTGCATCTAACTAATAAAACGGCACATAGGTATACTTACGCAAAGGTAATAATAGTAGGTATTCGACGTCTTTTCGGCGGCAAAGCTACATACAGCAGCTACTTAGGAATCGAACACAGAGTACGGATAGTTTTAGATGGATGCTTAATGAGTACCTAATAAAAAGAGTCTGGTCCACCGAGTGTGCTCGGTGGTCTGGTCATCAGTCAATTTGTTTCTTTAGGAAATGATTGCGTGCGTAGTTTTAGATTGAAATAATTCGCTTCACTTATCTTTGCATACATAGTATGGAAGTAGAGAAATAAAAATAAATATCAGTGGGTAAATTAATAACACACCCAGCAATTCAATTTTCAATAAAATCTTAAGAATGTTAATATCGGTTGCTTTTTGTTTACAACGTGCAGAAAAATGCATCAATAAGCCCAATTGTTGCCTTAAAATGCGTATTCTGTTACTATCTTGTATCTGTACTACGTACGGCTGAAGAGAGGCGGCGAGCGACTTTGCGGCGGCGGCGCAGCCACACAGTTTACAAAGCGAGCCGAAAGCCTAGATTACGAGGCGGCTCGCTTTATACCTTTTCATTCTTTTCGGTTTCTAAATTCAGTGCGTTACGAACTTCGAGCGAATGCACGTGCGCGGTTCATATTCGCAATTACGATAGCTGTTTTGTTAATTTTATTCCTTCTCAAGCCTGTGTGTTAAGTGTGTGTGTTTGTGTGTGTGTGTGTTTAGTGATTAAGTGTATTTAATTTAAATTAGCAAAATGCCCAATTACGGCTACAGTGCTCGTGAATACGGAGCAATGTTAATGTGCCTTGGTGAAGCTAGGGGCAACGCTTCTCGTGCCTTAAGGATTTACCGCAATAGGTATCCACATCTTCGGCACCCTACTCATGGCCGAATAATTACTGCGGCATATCAACGTGTCCTGGAAAACCAACCCATAGCCTCGGTAGTAGCTTCTGGGAGTGGTGGCGGACCACCATTGGAATCGAGGACCGAAAACCGCGTGATGAACATTATTCGCCAGAATCCTCGCCTAGGTACACGCTCAGTTGCGAGGCTAATGCGGCGTGGGGGAGGACCAACAATCTCTCATTGGACAGTGCACAAAATTTTAAAGCGGAGAAGAATGCGGCCGTATAAAATACACAAGGTGCAAGCATTGCAAGTAGGAGATCGTGATCGTCGTGTAACGTTTTGTCGATGGCTACTTGACCAACAAGTGCGGGAGCCCGGGTTCGTGCAACACGTCGTTTGGACAGATGAATCCACATTCACGCGAAACGGGCTATGGAATCGCAGGAATGCACACGTGTGGGCTGAAACCAACCCATACGTTACACAGCAAACCGGGCATCAAACTCGGTGGTCTGTAAACGTATGGGCTGGTATTTTTAGAAATAAAATTCTTGGCCCCGTATTTTTGCCGCAACGTCTCGACGGATCGCGATATTTAGAATTTATTAACCAGCAACTAGTCGACATGCTGGATGAAATGTCGCTGGCCGAATATCGCAGAGCATGGTTCCAGCACGATGGTGCTCCGCCGCATGTTATACGACCCGTTCGAGACCGTTTGAGTGAACTGTTTGCCCATCGATGGATTGGAAGGTTAGGACCGCAAGCCTGGCCACCTCGCTCTCCTGACTTAACCCCATTGGACTTTTTTTTTATGGGGCTATGTTAAAGAAAGGGTTTTTGATCGTGAATGTGATAGTGCAGAGGAGATGCGATCTCGCATTATAAGAGTGTTCGACGGACTCCGTACGGACTGCGCCGAGGACAGCACGCTGATGCCGCGCCTCCACGAAGACATGCTGCGACGGGCTCGTGTTTGCGTGCAGTTGGATGGAGCGCAATTTGAACCACACCTCATAAGAAGAAATTCTTAAAAAGGTAGGTGACTTTTGTAGTCATTTTCAAATAGGATAATTAGGGTACTGTGTCTACGATTGACCAGGCGATTATTTTTTGAGCCGAACGCCGGCCGCGGCCGTTTATTTCGCGCGGTGCGTGTTTAGTTGTTAGTAACGGCGAGAGCGAGTTTTTCGGATATTGTATTACATTGCGCGTTGACAAATTATGAAATCTTGGAATATTTGATTTAAAAAAAATTGTGTATGGCATAAAATTTACATTATTATAGTAGATAACATAGCCTTAGTTTGGATCGCATGTTCCCTTACACCCTGTATTACATGTATTTAACTAGTTTTATGCAATGTTTTCGTTTATTGTTTACACTCGTATACATGTATAAAGGAGCTTGGTGGCGCATTGGCGAGTGCGCTCAGCGAACGATTGCTAAGGTAAAGCAACGTTCGCTGTGGTCAGTCCTAGGATGGGTGACCAAAATAGGAAACATCTCAAGCTCCTCCGTGCTTCGGAAGGCACGTTAAACAGTGGGTCCTGCGCCTGATCTCGCCCCGGTCGTGTCGGCTAACCGTCCCATCGGACTAGGCGAGTGAAGGAACAGAGAGTGCACTTGCGTTTGCGCAGTCACTTGTGCACTATAATATCTCCTGCGCAGATGGCTAGTCTCTGTAGAGATTGGCTGCCGTGACCGAATTACGGTTAGGAGGACATTACATGTATAAAACTTGTTGAACACAAAACATGTATACAATTTGTTGTATGAAATTGTTTCTGAACTACTAGTTGTCTACATGTTTATGATGTCACGTTTTATACTTGTCGTAGATAAACTTGTAGAAAGTGACACGCCAGTCCGGTAGTTTCATTAATATTTTCTACTCAATTGACTATTCACAATGGAAAGTAAAGATGCTGAGGAACTTTACTTCATGAGTGCAGTATACTTGTTTACACGGTTATTTTTTTATCACTGGAAAATTTTAGGTACGCTTCCGGACACATCAATTATTATAAAAGAAATAAAAACAGAGAATTAAAAAAAAAATTTTTTTAATGAAATTTTTTTTTTATTTAAAAAAAATTTTTTTTATAAAAAAATCTAAAAATGCTGCTCTCAACTAGTGCAGCATTTTTTGTATTTTTTTGATTTTTTTTTTCTTCTCTTCCCCCCGTAAAATAATACGGTCATGCTGTAGGCAACTGTAGTCTCTTACCATCAGGTCGGCAGCTTGCTAGTTTGCCAAGTGACTTATATAAAATAGAAAACTTCCAGCATTTAAAACAGTTTTTCCAGCTGGCTGTTTTGATTCTTTGAAGGCCACCGACAAGCCTTTAGCTCATGCGCTTGGTAACCAGACTTACTCATCTAAATAGATTTCAGCTAACAATAAACAACACTGTAATCGTAGAACAGAGAAATGATACTTATCTAGTAACATGCCTTTTATAAAAATTTGTTTCGCCCCAAATTATCACCCACTTTCGCCTATCCACAAAATCCTCAGCTACAAGTTAAACTCCTGATCGCCTCACTTCCCGATTATACGACAAGCGTTGACCTAAAACTGTTAATACTGATTACTGTACTTCCACCCATAAAACGCCTCGAAGATGGTGATGAGAGAGCTCGCTTCGACGCGAATCGATCGTATAATCCAATACAATGTTATCTCAGATTCACATTGTAAAACCAAATGTCCTTACGGATTACGAGGCTTTTAGTCTAAATAAGCTTGGGCGTGTGCTCATCTCATATTGGTGATATTGGCTAAGCTGATAAAAAGTCTTATGGGTGGTATTATGTGAGTTGACTAGAACATACGATATTATCGCTGTTTTTTACCCGACTGCAAGGAAAGGGTTATGTTTTTCGCGCGTATCTTCTTTTTGTTGAAACGTTTGTGAGTTATCTGGCAAACAGTTCGTTTAGAGTAGATGATAACAAGGATCCAATGATGGAGCAACGAATGGAAGTATTTAACGATAATTTCGTGAATTCTTCTAATAGTTTTGAGCGTAACCTTGTAAAAGTTCACTCAGATTTGATTTGGGTCGTTGCTAATACAATCTACTTCAATTGCATTATGTATCATAAAAGTCTTTTTGTGGATTGAGAATCGAAGTTTCTAGAGTTTCTTGCCTGTTCTTCACGCGAAGGCTCTTTCAATTTCCGAACGGGTGTAGAGTAAATTCTTTTCTTCCATCTGCAATTTTAGACATTTTGATTCCAAGTTTCCTACATGGCCAAATGTAACTCTCCTAATTTGAATTTGACAATCTTTTGACACGAGCAAATGCTTGAAAAGGCCTAACTTGGAAAAAGATTTGTGACAGACAGACAGAAGAATTCTTCTTAAGAAAAACATTAATGAGACTATGAACGCCCATGACTGGCAAGAATTTTGCCGGTTTTTTTTAAAATATGTGTATTTACACTTTATGCCGTTTAAACAGCCGTCCCCTTTGCTCCATCCAACATAAAAGAGATTGCAGCGACAATTGCATTATTGGCTCTGTCTTTGATTGCATTTTTATTTGAGGGACCTATGCTGTTAGCCACAGATGGCTGTTACAGCTTCACCTTAATTTATAACAAGGCAAGAACTTTGGTGGGTCCTTAAGCCTCGTTTAAGGCAAGCCAAACCTGGTGGATTTCTAGCTCAGAGAGGCATCATCTCAGGGGCTTTGATTACACGAGAGCTTAAATAAATAAACCTATTATATGATGGTATGCAGTGAACACAAATGTTAGATAATCGAGCAAAATCCGTTAAATTTGTATTGTACGAATGAATAGCCCTATGTTAAACTTCAGCATAATCTTCACTAGTCGAAATCATACCCCCCATTTAGCATAATATTTTCTAATTCACCTAACTTATTTACAATTTACATATTAGCGTGAACAAAAAATTTAATCATAGTCCGCTCCAATAATCCAGCGCACAATATTGCAGCACAAAAGCGACGTACGCACGTGCTCCCAAATACATTATGTATATTAAATTTTCTGGATCTCCTAGTAGCCTATTCGTTCACTCATAGTTTGCTGTCTAATAAAAATACGAGAGAAAACAAATATTTCCTTTTGCTTAACATAAAAGATAACCCGACCTTTGAAGTCAAAGGAATCTCATGGCGAAATTATATCTTTGTGGATTTCGTGTGGCGATAAGGCGATTTTGCTCGGAATCCCTGCTGTAGCTGCAATAGGACGTGCAATAGGTTTGCTGTGAAGGCTTACCGTCACATTTTTCTGTTTCGTCGAACAAAGAGTTTAGTGTCGATTTTGTTCCACTGCGGCGTCATAGTTTTTGCCCGAATGAATTTTACATAGTTGTCCAATGGAAAGGATCATGAGACATAACCGCAATAAGTTTCAATCAACCTTACCTGGCGATTCTAGTTTGGCTAGTCAATGAGAATCGATTTTGAGGCTCTTCTCATAGAATTAAGGTCATGCCCAACAAACCAACCCCAACGTTCGTGTTGTCCGTATTCAGGATGAACCAGGGTCTGGAAAAACCCTTTTGTCCGGAGAAATACCACAGGATAGGCCGGTCAGCTACGGGTTAAATATTAATATGCTGAGATAGGGTGCTTTGTTGGCCTTGCACGTCTTTCTTCTATTTTATTTATGTACAGTTTTCTTAGTGGTAATGTTTACTCGTTTTTTATCTGCTTCACTATGGTTTTTCTTATGTATTTTGTGTGTATGGTTAATAAATGTTTTTCTTTCTTTCATTCTTTCTAATATTTATAGGGAATTTCTCAACACATAAAGAGAATAATTATTACCGCACGCATTAAGAGCTGCGTTAGTGCGTTGGCCACACCTTCGCAAACATGGAAAGCCGGCTGCGTAGGCTCGTGTTCTACCGCCAAATCGTCTATAACTATATCGATGACTTCTGCGACGGAAGGTGGCTCTCCCCGGTCAATAGCAGGGTTTTTGCGTTTTTGCGGTTTCTCTCCGTAGTTTAGGTACGTTTGGCCGGCGCACCGGCCGGGCCGGTGTATGGCTTAAGGTTGCCGCTCAGATCGTACGCTGGCCGTGTAATAATTTAGATTTTTCTCGGTAATTTTTGTAACGATAACTGCATATCGGTGAGTGGGAACCCTGCGCTCTTATCGCCAAATCAGTATCGGTTCAGCGACTTGTAACGGATAACACCATGCAATAAATTTCAATTTCCCTTGCAGTCAGATGAATGTCGTAAGAGTAGGTAAAGTTTCATACCTAAACTTCGCTTTTCTTCGAGAGTGATCCTTCTGTACTTTAGTACTATTATTTATTCTGTGTCAGTAGTCAACCCGTATGGAATCAAGGAATAACTACTGAGCTGCCTAGGGCGGAAGGATCACCTGTCTTGTCAGAGCGTGTAATGTGTTCATTTCTATTATCCACACTGGTATTACCCCGGAGGCATGGAGCTGGATGGTGGTGGTATTGTTCTTAAACAAGGGCGACACATGTTATTGAAAATCTACCGCCCCAATTCTCTCCTGAGCCATGTGTACAAGCTGTTCTCAAGGATTATATCGAACCGACACGTCCAAAGATTTCATCCACTTTCCAGCCACTGGAGCAGGCCGGGTTTCGAAAGGGCTACAGCTCCGTGGACTACATACATACTTTCAGACAGATTATTGGAAACGGCAGACTACAACCAGCCTCTAGCGTATGTGGACTACGAAAAAGTCTTTGACACTGTCGAGACCAGGGCTGTGGTAAAGTTCATGCGGAGATGTCTCATTGTTGACTGTCGAAATGTCGAGGTGTTGAGGTGTTTGTACGGAGTCGCAACGATGATCTTCCAAGTATAAGGAGATAGAACGAAACTAATCCCACTGCGTCGAGGCGTATGATAAGGACACATAATTTCTTCCAAACCATTTACCAACGCGTTAGAGGATATCTTCAAAACGCTTAATTGGTAAGGACGTGACATAAACATTTACGGCCAGTACATCTCACATCTAAGATACCCAGAGGACAGCGTCATTATGACGGAATCTCTACAGGAGCTGGAGACTATGCTAAACGGCCTAAGGGATTCCTCAAGATGAGTGGGTCTCGGGATAAACATGAATAAAAGTCATGCACAACGGCCGAGTTTCCCCTAAGACCTGTTGTTGTAAATGGTGCTACTCTCGAGGTTGTGCAAGAATACGTTTTTTTTATCCAAATTATAGATACAACTGGGGCGACATAATTTCGAGAAGGAAGCGTCTAGAAGGATTCGCATATTTGAATCGTCGATCCCACAACCCCTAAAACCAGGGTTCTCAACATGTGCGTCATACCCATATGAGTTACGGAGCCAAAACTTGGACACTTCACGTTGGTTTAGTCCACAAATTTAAGGTCGCATAATATGGAGAGAGCCCATGTTCGGGGTGTCATTGGCGGCAAAATTCGTAATGAAGCCATCTGCCAGCGAACTAAAGTTACTGATATTGCTCGCAGAAACAGCACGCTGAAGTGGAAGTAGGCTGGCCATGTCTGCAGACGAACTGATGGTCGATGGAGCAGACACGTATTAGAGTGGGGACCAAAGCTAGGTAAATGTAGTGTGGGATGCCCTGCGGCATGATGGACCGACGATTTAAAGCTGCCAGCAGTGCCAGCCATCTTGCTGGCAGCGGATGGATGCGGGCTGCCCAAGACCGGAACAACTGATATTTTATGATTCATGTTATGGTGTTTTGACCATGTGAATTTTGCCTATAATCACGCAAAACTCACCATACATACAGACTTTAGTCTAGTCATTTTTCTACACGAATCTATAACTCAAAATTATCACACGAAACGCAAATTCAACTTGTAAAAACAATAAAATTAATTTTATAAACTAGCTATTGTATTTAGAATGCCACCTGAACCAAACACAGATGAATCAGATAGTTACCTTCACAATACCGGGATCTAAACCAACCAGCCCCACGAACACCTTCTAGCTTGTTCGTTGCACGACTGGCTTCCCCCCATACGGGGCTCTCATTATTATTACCCGACCAAGTACGAAAAAGTACAGCTTACGCCATATTAATCAGTATGATTACGCCGGACATTTCTTATTTACTAATTCATAAACACTACAAGGTGGTTATAACTAATAAACATTTTTTTTTGTAAGAGGGCAATTCATTTCCTTTCTATAACATTAAAATTTATATTGATTTGGCAAACGGAAAATGCGACATCGATCATTTTGTTCCAGGAAATCGCAAACGGACACGCTATATGAATCAGAAGAACACACTTCAAATATTTTATTTTATACCTAGATTGCAATTATTTCAAAAATATCATTTGTCCCAGTTAGGGATAAAGCTAAACTAACTGTACAACAACAAAAAATTACAGACCGGTTTGTTAGTTGGTTACAGAAATATACGCATAGCCATCAAAAATTTTGTCTCTGAAGAATTACCCAAAACTTTACCAAGTTCCACATTCAAAAGCTAGAAGAAACTGCACCCGAAAAATATCACACACTGACCCATTCCAGAAAATAGAATTTTCAAACTCAGAATGCAACCGTTGAGCGGAAATGAATCCCGCGGAGCCTATCCTGATATTGATCTGATGGAGCCCCGCGTCCGACTTCCGGTCGGTTCGCGCCTTTATGGCTTCCAATTTCAAATCGTCTGGCGATTTGAACGCTGAACGGTCACTTCGCATTTATAACGGTTGGGAAACTGTTACTCAACTTATTGGAAGGTCGGTTGTGTGTGAATTTGGAATTTCTGCTATTGGGACAGATGGGATTAGAGATAACATTATTATTTTATGGAAAGCATAATTGAAAGACAACAAAAATTATATCCCGTCATACCTGTTCTCCCTGAAAACTAACGTAGACGTAGTAAAGGAAATCATAAGGGTAATTTTTAGTACCTACCCTGATTCCTTCCTAGATAATGGCAACTGAGCAATTCTTTATTTAAAAAAATCCATGGCCACTATTTCAAATACAAACAATTTTAAGCTCCGAGCTGATACTGAGGGTTTCCTAAACAGAAAAAAATCCGTAATGTCCCTAACTTTCTTAGAAATATTACAAATATGAATGTTTGTCTGTCTGTAACCAAAGTCCTGAGGAAGGACATAGGCTACTTTTTAACCCAAATTTTATTGAGTTCCTTAAGGGTTGCGTGATATATAGCCGAACTTGCGATTTATATCTGAATTCTACGCATACAAAGTTCGGTGTAAAAGCTAGTATTTTACAAAACTTATTCCTGACCCAGAGATCGAGTAGCACTCATACAGTCAGCGATTTTACGCACTAGCGGCTAACCGCGGAAGCGGCTAGCAGCGCGGCTAGTCGCTTTGCTATTTTAGTATGCAACTGCTACGCTATTAAGGCGCATAGTAACGTCAATCATAAAAAAATCACTGCAGAAAAAACCGGTTCTCTTCATAAATATTGAATAAAAAAATCTTTAAAAAAGATATGTTATTATTCAACGCATTCTTTAGAGGATGGTCTTTTTAATTTTTTGATAAATTAATTAAAGCTTTGTTAAAATGTGACCCAAACATGCCTCGATTTTAAAACTATAAACCTAATCGCTTCGTAAATATTAGGTTAAATCACATACTTTCGATTTCAATAAATAAAGTGAACAATATTCTAGGGGATGGTCTTTTTAGAATTTTCCTTTTCGCCTTTATTAATTTTTTATTGAAATAATTCATCTTACGCGTAAAGGTTTGCTTGAATAATCCCCTCACTCTCACTCACTCACTCCTATGTAATCAGTGCGGGACGATCGACGCAAGGTCATTGGGAGCACTATGCGCCTTAAGGCCGACGTGGTCTATACGTAAATGCGGGGCGCCCCCCGTGCTCAAGTAGCTAGTCCTTATATCTATGTTATCAAAGTCGTGAATGCACTGCGCCCGCATGCAACCAGGTTGTTTAGAAATTATCGACGTAAGCGACAAAATACAAATTATTTTATTAAAAAATAACTATAATGATTAGAAAAAAAATGCTTTTACACAATTCTGAATAATGATGATGTCTACTTATTTATGGAACTTTTTAATGATTGGCTAATATCGTTTAGTAGTCCTCAATTATCTTATTTTTAAGAGGTAGTTTAAAAAATAAAATTTATCGAGCCAAAATATTTAAATCGCGTTTCAGGTTTTTGTCGTTTCTAGCTAAAGATATAAAGAAACACATATTTGAGTTTCAGATCTGTAAGATCTCTCAGTGACCTATGACATTACATTAAAAATAACCAATATTTTCGATATAGCGCCTTAAGTGCGTGCGATCGCGGTTGCATAGCAATAGCAATTAGCAATAGCAAAGCGGCTAGCCTCGCTGTTAGCCGCCCCCGCAGTTAGCCGCTAGTTCGTAAGAAGATAACGGAATCTGAATATTTTGCAGGACCGATTTTTTGACGGTGGAAAATGAAACATGCAGTTATACGTTGCAACGCACACGAACTACAAAAAGTGCGAACCGACAAAGTGATAAACGTATGCGTTGAGTCGGTCGGAAAAATCGGACCGATTTATCGGACCTACAAAAAATCGGTCGTGTGCGTTTTCCCTAAGGATTTTTTGGTTTTGCCGTATTATAAAAAATTAATGAGCGCCATGGAACACGACAAACTGTTAAAATATCAATAGTTCGTGTATTGGATTTGTTCCAGATTCGTCGTCGTTATACAGTCAATTCCATATCAATAAATATGATGCATGTTCGATATAAAATTAACCAAGAAAAAAAATTGTAACTTTTATGAGCAAATCGTGGAAATGAAGCAAAAATCCTTGGTAAGACTAAAAACACTCAGTACACACGTAGGTAATTCATTAAAGAAAAGAATCAAACAAAAAAATCTTCTCGACAGGCGCGTCATTATGATTTGTATATTTACTTACAATTTACACGGCCATTTAAATGCGTAACGCGTTATTGCTGCCATTTTTATGAAGTTGGTGATTGTAATGTGATTGTAATATGAAACATAACGGATCCGGAACAAATGGTGTATTGTACGACTAAATACAAATAAATCGTCTACCTGCTAAACATAATTCTTTGATTGTACAGTAGACGGCATGTCAAGCTATACTGTTTGACCTTTGAACAGAGGCCTAATTCTACTAATAAATTGCAGCCGAATCGAAACTGAACATGTAGAACAAGAGAAAGGACGATGCCCACTTTTGTATGGAGACTTATAAATGTCCATGAACAGAAACAACTCTTGGCTCATTTTAAACGTTTTTCGTCATTGAGTAGAAAACAAGTGTAGATATTCATAAAAATTGCTCCTAATCTAACCTAAGCGACTCATATAGTTGCAAGACGTCAAACTAATTACGCTGAACTTTCGATCATTAAAAGTCAGTTACAATAATAGTATCAATATACTTACCTATTGATATCCAGTATTATCAATAATAAGGAATCAAATCTGTAAAAAAATCGCAAATAATGCAACATGACAAGCAACAAAGGGAACTGCGACTTATTTTAGGCATTTTTAGGCGCGTTCCACCTAAGTAGGTACAGATTTGCAGTATATTCAACATCATCGCGATTCATAAATTTTTTGCTCTAAGGTTTTTGACCATCGTCAGAGCATGCTTGCTTAAGTGGAAAACGGGGTTTTATATTCTATGCGATCTGTCAATCTTTTGTCATTGCAAAAAAAAATGCAATTTTAGTTGAAATGTAATATATATTTTATAATTTATTAGAAATAAATAATTAAAATGTAATGAAAGAACTAATGCATAACATTGAAAAAGGTGTTATTGTAGCTACAACGAAAAAATGCATAAATATGTAGTTATCATTTTGTAACAGGAAATGCATGTATCTTTAATTTTTTGCCGAAAAAAACCGTAGCTTCTATTTGTTTTATGTTACACAGAAAAATCATATTTTGATAAAATATATTTAATTAGAAATACCGCTTTATTGGTCATCAACCTTGATAGTGAGGCCTTGACTAGTTATGAAAATACGGTTCCGTTGTCGGCCAAAGCGCCACACGTATTAAAGGCATAAATTGTAGGTATATACCTGGTATATGTAGGTAGATACCTACATGTCATATGACATAATAAGACAAGTGATAAATTAATGGGATGGCATTAAATGGATTAACTATTCATAGGGAGAGGTAATATTGATAGGGAGAGGCAGAATCTTATCATTGAGCTCAACAAGACGCTGGACTAGGGAATGCAATCTCGTTCTCGCGAGATCTCGGCCTTTTTTAGCGAGATTGATCTAGGACGAAAAAAAGGCGAGATCTCGCGAGTTTAACGAGATTGCATTTGAGCATAAAATAGTCTAATAGTCTGACTAATTGGCATATGTTGTTAATTAATCTGTAATATCTAATGGATCTACTGAGTAGATATAGTTTCATTACTTTCATTTAATTGATAAAAATATCTCAGTTTAATAGTCAACCCAACTTAGATAATAAGTTTCATTTTTTTGACTTCTCGTTGTTTTGTTTGTTATAAAAGAACTGTTTTATTATTTAAAGATTTTTGTTTGATATTAGAAGAGAAGACTGGTTGTTTCTTTCATTTGTTATTTGATAGATACGTATGTCAAAGTTTGCTACTTAGAAGTTTATTAAAAAAATTATAGACAGATACGTCAAACAATGTTGGATGCATAAAAGTCTATTGAAAAAATTCGTGAAAATAAATATTTATCTTATAATACTTATAATATTTATTATTTTTTCCTAATTTATTCAAATAAAGTGATTATTTGCAAAAAACACCAAACTGCAAATCTCGCGAGATCTCGAAATTGGCGAGATCTCGCAGTATTGTTATTCATAAACTCGCGGGATCTCGCTTGAGCCCCAATCTCGCGAGATTTGCATTCCCTACGCTGGACCTCATCTCCGAAAAGGGGTTCCAACTATGCCTGTTGTATAAAACTCAGGTTAGGTCTTGCGTGGAATATTGCTCACACCTTTGGAACGGCTCCGCTCAGTACCTCCTCGATGCTCTGGACAGATTGCAGCGTCGCGCTATTCGAATAATTGGCGATGTAGAGGCAACTAACACCCTCGAGCCTCTCCAACTTCGTCGTGACATCGCCTCTCTTAGCGCCTTTTACCGAATGTTCCATGGGGAATACTCTGAGGAGCTCTTTAACCTTATCCCTCCCTCTCCATTCCTTAACAGAAACACGCGTAAGGGCCTTCGGAGTCATCCTTACACTGTATCTTCCTTTTCACACCGTACCAAGAAATTCCAAGATTCCTTCTTCTGTCGTTCATCCCACACTTGGAATTCTCTACCTGCGCACGTGTTTTATCCATCCTACAACATGAGTTCCTTCAAAAGAGGTGTGAAAAAGCATCTTTTAGGCCGGCAAGGGGCGGGCAGGTAGGATAGTGGATGTCGTCCCTACTCTATCTGTCAACTCATTTGGGCCTCTTTCACCGCTTAACATCAGGCGGGAGGAGGTCATTTGCCGGGCCTTACATAAAAAAAAAACTATACTAATATTATAAAGAGGAAAGATTTGATTGTTTGTTTGTTTGTATTGAATATACTTCGAAACTACTGAACCGATTTTGATGACAGTTGGTATAGGGAAAGTTCGAGACGTGGGGAAGGATATAGCGTAATTTTCCTACGGGAAAAATCTGACAGGAAAAGTTAGTTATAATGCAAACAAAGTTGCATATGGTCAGCTTGTCATTTATATATCAGATACTCGTACGAAAAAATATTATCCCTCAAACAAACTTTATGAAGAATGAAGTAAAAACATTGATAAATGCAAACTGGTTAATACACAAGACATCATTTTCTATTAATTGTTTAAGTTTGACGTCAACATAAAACATTTTGAATTTTGGAACTATCCCTAAATACCAGTTAACGCCTGAACAGCAACTCTATCTTGAGAGATTATCTTCAGATACGTAGAGACAAGCACTCGAAGACACTCAAGTGCAATTTTTTCATTTTATATCGCTGGCCGCCTAAGCTCTTCTAGCCGTGTAAACCGATGTACAGTTGGCGACATAAATAAGGAGCGCAAGATTTAACGCGGGCTGTTACTGAGATAGGTATCAGTGAATGTATTGCCGTGCGGGGAGCGGGATAGCGATGTGCCGAACGTCCGTATGTATCTATTCAGAAATTTACGAGGTGAACTGTACTTAGTTATTGCTTATCGCATTAAGTGCTTTCTTGAGTGCGATCCTGCCTGACTGACGTTAGCTTGCAATTGGAGCGTTACCTAAGTTTTTCGCACAGTCAATTGGCTCTAACAGTGAACCGATTACTACTGAAACAAAATTTAATTTACTTTAAACACACTATTTGTGAACAAAAGCTTTTGTATAAATTTTTCAACATTGATTTATTGATATCAAAAAAAAAAAAATGCAACTTATTAAATTTTAAATATTTTTTTTATCTTTCACGAGACATTATTTCAATACTGTGGGCACAAAGCCCTTGCGCTTCGGCAATACAATTACACACACAAACTGTGTGATTAGATACATATGTATTTGGACCCATAGGTTACATATTGTTTGTATTGTTGTTATTACTAATATAAGTTTAGTTTTTGGATGTATGTGTGTAATGTTGAAGGAGTAAATAAAGTGTTAATCTATCTGTGCAGGATTGCACACCTTTTTTAATATATTTATGTTTTTATACTTTTTTATTACTGAAATGTATGTTTTTTTGACTTTTATATATTATAGCTCCGTAGCTTGTCACTGCCTTACTAATTTGGTAGTTTTAAAATTTATTAATATTTATCCTATAAACACAAAATACAGTCCATTCCCGTACACTATAACATTTATCTATCTAGTCTTTAGTTCAGTGTGATCCAGCATTGGCCTGGTAGACCTTTTAATACTTCAATTACAACAGGATTTAACGGGCAATCGATAAATCATTCAATAATTACAAATTGAAATATCCCTATCTTAGGATATTGAAATCTCTCAGCTTCCATGGTCTAGTGGATGAGAACAGCCGGTATTGGTCTGAAGGTCCGGGATTCCATTCCTCACGGGGGCAAAAGAGTTTCTACTTGGTTTGGTTACTTCTTAGGCTTTTGAATTAGTCTGGTTAGCTACGCTACCTATGTTTACCGGAGGGAGACTCTGTACCAGGGTCGTGTGCTTGGGTACCTCCGTCTTGCCTATTTCTGCCGCAAAGTAGCAGTGCTTGCATTGCCGTGTTCCGGTTTGAAGGGTAAGATATGGCACTGAAATTACTGGGCACCGTGACTTTACATCCTAAGTCACAAGTTGGCAACGTACACTGTGGTTCTTGTGGGGGTTGCAGTTTTGGTGCGAATCTGACAGGAGCCACATGTATTATAGGTGACTACTACCATCTACCATCAGGTGGGCAGTTTGCTTCTTTGGCAACTTAGTTGCAATAATAAAAAAAAGTTTGACATCCTAATTCTGTTTTTGTGGACATTATTGTCACATTTTCTTCATTCTGGCCTTGAAAGTTCGTTTACTACATTCTATGTCTTCCGCTAAATGCTATTCATCTCAGACGAGCAGGCGGTATTAAATTTCCTGGGTGTAGTCACATTGATGTGGACTTGTCTTTATCCCCTGTAATGGGGCACAAGAAATGCCAACTCATGAAGATTGCGTACCTCATAAATGAGGAAGAAGATTAATTTTGATTCTGATGTGCTTGACAATATAGACAGACCATCTTGTTTGTATCTAGACGTTAGTGGGAATCGATTTCTAGATTGCATTTAAATGCAATCCGGTAGATAATCACCATCCTAAAAGTATAAAAGGCTATAAAAACTTACATCTTTGAAATATGTATCAAGGTACAGTTTGAAAATAAAAATAAAAATTCGTAAAAGTAAAAGTTATTCGCAAAATTCATTAATTTACATTACACGTCCGTGTTGGGGTCACAGAATGTGATAAATTATGTTTGCCAAATTTCAAGTTAATTATTCCAGGTTTCTTACCATTATCGGCTCAAATGTTAAATAATATTGAAGCAGAGACACCCCTATTGCAGCTTATAGTGATATCTCGCTCTCATTAGGTACCAATTTTACATTGTTTTATTCGATCACGGTAAGCAGATTCAGAGTAAATTGGCTGTGACAGACGATCAGACAGACGCAGAAGCCCTCCGATAAGGGTTCCGTTTATTCGGAGGTTCGGAATTCAAAGACTTTAGAGTAGTTTCTCTAGTACCCTTAAGGGTGCTAAAGAACTAGATGTCACTATTTTGTATTCCTGTTTTATAGTCGAGTGCTATCCACATAGAAGACATTATTATATTTCCTCACAAAGAGGCCTTGATTGGAAATACTTAGTACCACTTGCACCATTGAGGGTACTGGCGATACAGAATAGTAACATGTACCGCGAGTACCCCTATAGGTTCAGAGTGAGGGTAAACTACTTGAAGACTTTCCTGTTTCATGGTAGAAAATGATGAGAAAAAGAAGGAGGTTCCACAAAACTTGTAGCCGGGTCACATCACCCTTAGATAGCCACCCGCGTCCCGGTGTGAAAGCCGGAAACCGTAATCCAATTTTTTAAGGGTTGATAGTGATGCACTTACCGGGGAAGATTTCAGCATGAAGGCGTATACGCATGGAATTGCAATTGACATCTTTAAGTGTTATATTGAAAAAGGTTTGTTCTATGATAATTTATTTATTAAACTTTTTTAACCGGCTCCGTGGTGAAGGCCGAAGTTTCCCTGTTCCGTGTAAACAAAAAACTACAAATAGTATGTGCATTTGGTGGACTTAGCGACAATTTTTTTTTCTATCAAAGATACATTGGAATAAGCAGACAAATAGGTAGGTGGTATATTTTTTCATCAGCTTGTTGCGTCAAGTGTGAATTATTAGATGTAAAGTAGCATCATATTATTTTTTTTACTCAAATAAAATCTTATTAATACTTTTCAAACTTTAGTCTTACTCAACACGTCAAATTTATTCAATAGAGCACAAAAAAGAGACTTTACACACTGAAACATACGTTCACTGTTTTAATAAAAGCCATTTTCGCTGCTGCCGAATAGTTAAATAATTGCATGTACACATCCGAAAAAATCAATCCTTTCAGACCATAAAGCATCGAGTTTTATATTGAACTGCACAAAAATGCGCCAATCGAACGAACCGAAATGTCTATTTGATGAACGTGTTTCCGACGAGCTGATAGTGATTTATTTAACACGCCAAACATTCGCATTTTGTAAATTAAATTCATATTCAACACGTTCACGTTGTACTGTTGGCAGCACACTAGTTATTTGATATGAATCAGTGGCGAAGAAGTAAATGACTCCCCGGATGTGGTTCGGTTCGGTTCGGCCTATGGACGGTCACTGTTCCTGTGGTAATTCATGATCTATAGAATACAATACATCAAGATAAATAATGGGAGGGAGACTCAGTACCAGGGCCGTGTACTTGTATACCTCCGGCTTACCTATTTCTGCCGCAAAGCAGCAGTATTTGCATAGCTGTGTTCCGGTTTGAAGAGTAAGATATGGCACTGAAATTACTGAGTACCGTGACTTTACATCTTAAGTCACAAGTTGGCAGTTCTACTGCGAATCTCACAGGAGCCACATTGTATTATAGCTGACTGTTACCACTTACCATCAGGTGGGCAGTTTGCTTGTTTGCCAACTTAGTAACAATAAAAAAATGGACATCAGAAAACATCGGAAACAATCGTCTAACCTATCAAAGACAACTGATAGAAAGTAGTATGGCCCTAAAAACCACATACAATCACAAGAGCGGCTCTATATCGTGATGCCTAAATGTATGGGTCATCTTCCGAAACACGAAATTAGCCGATGCCCAATTAATCTTGAAGTACTACAGAAATTGTTTGAGCTTCACGAGGCGATTGTTATCTCGACAGAAAACCCATTTAGCCAGCGTGGTGTTGAATTAAATAAGAAATACACCTGTGTTTAACAGTAGGTCATAATATGGACATTGGCTTATCTAGAGTCATTTTTCAGGAAGGGGTGGCTCATGATTTTTGTGTGAAGCTATCAGCATTTCTGCCTCCGTCACAGAATTTCGAATCGGTAGCCTAATATCCTGAGGTGGGCACTAGACCATACTGGAGTGGGCACGGCTCACTCGGCCGAGTGGGCCGTACCCACTCCACTCTTCTATATACGGATCGAAGTGATAAAGACGGCTGCTACTGACTGACGCGGTCAGTCAGTACGCCTGATGTCGTGGTTACCCCAGCTGTCCGTGTGGTGATTTTGAATACATTTGTGTCGCACCCTGGCAAAGATATACATGTAATTCTTTTGTGAATAGTTAGTTGTGTTGATAAGTACACAGCTATATTTAATATACATTATTGCATAAGTATATGACACAACGAATAACAAGTAAATAGGCTATCCTATTGTTACGCAGTAATCTCTTCCAAATATATATAGAAGAAACGATAACTCTACTACTAAGTTTAAGTTCTAAGTTTTAAGTCTTCTCATAAATTAACGTTCTCCGGTATCCTTTCAAATTTATTAATCATCATCATCACAGCTCATCTACGTCCTTACCGAGGGGCACGAGCCTACCCTATCTAGTTATGTTAGGGCGATTAAGCCTTAGTCAAACCACGCTGGCCCCGTGCGGTTTGGTTGACTTCACATACACCTCACATACAATTTATTTATAGGTAAATCAAATTGTACCTCGCATGTCGTGTTTTTTTTTTATTTATAGTTGCCCGTAGCATTAGCTACGCGGTTTGGCGCCCAACGTGGGCCTGAATCTACGAGCCCCAGATGAATAGTCTCAAGCTCTCTACAAAGTGACGACGAAATTCATGGATGGAATCTAATTGGTGTTCTATGACTGGCTACAATTTTTTGTTAAATTTTTTACTGTTAATTTAACATTAAGATTTTAAACATGTATCCTTGTAACTCATTTGAAAAGAGCAACCCCTGAGTTTCTGGCTCGCTCTCCTCGGGGAGGTTAACATTCTAAGGTAGTGGTCGATTCAAATTTTCAATGTGATAATTTTTACGTTTTCAGGTATATGCAAGGTACATATTATTAGGTAAAAAGTTTTTCATTTTCATTTCTTTTCTGTAAGTATGCTTATTAATTTTGAAATAGTTATTTTCATTACAAGTGCGGGAAGCCTGTCATTGCAAAGAGTTCCGACAAATGTCGCCCCGAGCCGAAGGCGAAGGTTGACAGTCGGAACTAGTGGAAATGACAGTCCCGCACGTGTATTGAACAACTATTTTTAATACAGTTGCGAAAAAATTAAACAATAAATACGTAGCAACCATATGTAGCAATGTACCTGCTTTTGGACTTTACAGGTAAAATACTCACACTCGCATTTTCAGCAATTCAACATAATTCCGGTGGTGTTAAATCAATTAATATGTTATCAAAGTCACTCATTATATAGAATTATTAAACTTTTAAGCAAATAACAACAATCAATAATCACGCAGAGAAAATTTTTGAAAAATGGCGCCAAATATGTCGTCGTACGTACACAGCAGTGACAAAGCAAATGCGTGCTATGCTTTGCTTGCCGTGTTTTTAAAAGCAAGGTCCGGCCGTGCTTTTTGTTATGCTTTGCTTTTAGGCATGCTTTTACAATATAAAATCTGGTATAGACCAGTCAGATTATTTAGTGCAACCTTAACTTAGCATGCTAGAAAAAAGCAGGAAAAAGCAAAATGTGTGTCAGATTCTAGACATTTGACATTTGGTAAAGAAAAAGCACTAGTGCGTAATGGTAGTCATCCCGCACGCTAAACAGCCCTGCAATATACTACTTTCAGAGCAACTGTATTAAAAAATATATTTTCTTTTTATTTCTACCGAGTCAGAGAGCCGAAATTGACTCCATATCAGCCGCCTCTGTAATGGCGCCACTGGTGATAGATTTACTACTAATACCTTACTTACATAATAAATCAGGCGTTACGTTTCTTCACATGAGTGACATCATTGAAACCAGTAAAGAACTCTGCCGGTAACCTATTTACTGCATCCTTACTGTGATAGCCCAAAACAGTATTAAAAGAGGATTGCGAGCGAGACTGTGCTGTTATTGAGGTGTCTCTGTTTCAATCTTCCCAGCCCCCCTAGACAAGACGCATTTCGATAATCGCTAACGCAATCGCTAGAAGGAAAATGTATGCGATTTGACATAAGCCCTCGCTTAGCTTTCGAGCGCAATTGTCAAATCTCATACATTGTCGATTTAGCGATTACGTTAGCGATTATCGAAAGACATCTTGTCTAGGGGGGCTGGACTAAGTAATCATAGATTTCGGCTTAGCAACGTGCGAAACTGCTAGTAGCAAGCATCTATAGTCTGCAGGAACCACTTATCAGGTGGACCGTAAGCCAGTTTACTAAGTTTTAATAAGAAAAGGTAATCAACCATGACATGCTGTCGATAGTACCGCGATTAACAAATATAACAAAGTTACTCCGTGTGTTCACATCAACGAATTACTGGCGGGAACGCTGATGAAATTAAATACAAATAAATGAACAACAAACTCGCGCAACCTGAAAATCGTGAATTGTTTGTAAATGAATCGAAGCTTCACTGCAATGTATCGATTATAATGTGATGAAGCAAATCATTGGTTCGTTTCGTCAGTACGTTCGGGGCGGTCGGTCTTTTATTACATATTTCAGAGTGACCTCACCGTCCCTTAATGGTGAAAAGTAGTCGTATTAGTAATATTATCTAGTTATGAAGCTGACAAGCACACTAATGAATGTCGCAGAAGAATTGTATGGAGATGACATTAGCTGCGGGAAAAATAGCATGAGGTTTCCACAGGCTAATGTCATTTCCATACATTTTTTTTGCGGCACGACTGCGTAAAAGTTAGCATGTGGCATTTCCCTAACTATGATCGCTTGAAACTGCCCTGAAAGCGGGATCGCACTATACGCAGCAAAAGCGAAAGACACATTAAACTGTGAGTTCTGCGATGTGTTAACCGAACTTTGGCACTGGAAATGATAATGAATGATCTATTCCTTAACTTGTATAGTGAATAAATAGATCATCATCATCATTTCAGACAAGTGGCGCCCACTATTGGACATAGGCCTCTTCCAAATGGCTACAAACCAATCGGTCCTTCGCTTCACCAGATCTTGACCAGATCGTTACCTTATTCTCACTGGGTCTCCTGGTACGCGGCCGCTACTGAAGGAGCTTTTGCCCCAACGGCTGACAGTTCTGCGAGCGATGTGTCCTGCCCACTGTCACATAGGCTTCGGAATTCTTTGGGCTAAGTCGAAGACTTAAGTTTTTATACGAATCTCATCATTCTGATTCGATACGTAGAGAAACCTTTGAGGATGTCGGTGGTGCTGTGGACTCGGCACTGGCCTTCTAATCGGGAGGTCCCAGGTTCAGTCCTGCCATGTACCAATGTGTTTTTTCGTTTTTTGAATTTCGTATGTACATTAGTCCGACGCTCAGGTAAAGGAAAAACATTATGAGGAAAACTGCATGTACATGGATGCTGTGCTCACTGCCTACCATGGTTATGTCGAATCTGTATTAAGATATGGCGTTATTTTTTGGGGAAACTCGGTAAACAATGAAATTGTATTCAAGGCTCAAAAAAGATGTATAAGGGCAATTTGTAAACTTAAATATACAGACAGTTGTAAGTCCTTTTTTATTGATCTTAAGCTATTAACCCTCTCTTGTATTTACATATATGAGATTGTAATATTTGTAGCAACGAATAGGTCTATGTTTGAGCAGTTAAGATCAAAACGTAATAACCATAAAATTTGTTTCCCACCGAGTTTTACTGCACAATATGGAAAAAGTGTATTCTGTATGGCTCCACGTCTTTATAACCATCTCCCTAAACACTTACTAGATTATTCTAACATTGACGTATTTAAATTCAGATTAAAGCAGTTTCTTATAAGCAAAGCATACTATAGTGTCAAGGAATATCTCAATGATACTTTCAAATAATATATTAATAAATGTACTTACTATTCTTAATCTAATTTCATTGACATGTATATTTGACAATAATTATTTTTATATCTCATTGACTTACCATATTAATTGTAATGATTTGTATGTAATTGTAAAAAAACAAGACATTTGCATCCCCTTGAGGGTAGAATACTGTACCAGACAATGTATAACACCTTAATATCACTGTATTTTGCAAATAAAGCATTTGATTTGATTTGATTTGATTTGATGGACACGTGCAAAGAAATTCATTCAATCCTAAATCCGCACAAAAAAAGTATGGAAATGACATTAGCTTACGACAACCTCACGCTATTTTTTCCGCAACTAATGTCATCTCCATACATTTTTTCTGAGGAACGACTGCGGAAAAGTTAGCGTGTGGTATTTGTCTAGGGGGTCTGAGCGCGATAGGGACAACTGCAGCTCCGACCGAAAGTACCTATGAAAAGTACACAAAATATACGTTTCCTAGTCCCCTGTGTTCTCCGCGAAAAATTGACCGATTTAATTATTTTTTGCGTTAAAAATTTAAGCAAGGCTTTTACTGTGTTTCTATGTTTTGCTTTTTTCATATCATCATCACAGCCCATATACGTCCCCACCGAGGGGCTCGAGCCTACCCTATATTAGGGTGATTAGGCCTTAGTCAACCACGCTGGCCCAGTGCGGATTGGTCGACTTCACATACATCATTGAATTTCTTCGCAGATGTATGCAGGTTGCCTCACGATGTTTTCCTTCACCGTAGGAGCGTCAGACAAATGTACATATGAACTTCGAAACGAAAAACACATTGGTACATGGCGGGTCTCGAACCCCGACCCCCCGATTGGAAGGCAAGTGCCGAGTCCACTGCGCCACCGACGCTCTATTCTTTTTTCATATAATCTTGTTCAATTTGTTTGCTGGACGTTTGAACACAACAGAAAATAAGGTTGATTTTTAAGCTTTTGAAGGTTTAATATCTCTTTTACTTAATAAAAAAAGGAAAACATAGGAACATGCTTATAGTGGCCATTAATTTTATTGGAAAAAAAGAGAAACTGGTGCCATTATCCAGGAAGGAAACAGGGGACAACTATAGGAAATTACAATATAACTATAGGAAATTACAAATAACTATAGGAAATTACAACTATATAAAGGACCTCTTTTTATTGGTGTAAAAGGCAGACGAACAGATGGCCCACCTGATAGTGGTAACCGCCGCCCATGGACTTTACCATATCAGAAACAGTCAACCCGCTGCCTACTTTGAGTGTAATACTCTCAGTGAGGCTTTACACGTGAATGTGTATGTATTATACTCTCGGCAAACACGGTAGCAGGAAGTTCATACCAGAGCCAGACCGTACCGTACCTAGTAAACATTAGGGGAAAGTGTTAGTTATGGAAATAAGAACTAGAAAGCAAAACTGCTCTTACTATTTCTCGAAAGATCATAATAGCTGAACCGAATTTATTCTTACCAGAAAAATAAAGCTTCTTCTTGGCTTCTTCGGACGGCTAGTGCGCTATGAAACATGTTAATTTCTATCCGTTTCATATCATTATATCTTCCAACTCTTATAATAATAATCCAGCGTACAAATGAAAAACGTGCGGACGAAGTCATGCCATAATTCACAATCAGATTTATCTCTTCAGCGGAACGGCAATCCATTATTTATTAATGCCCGTATTTACGTACATTAAGGTTTATCACACGTCCACAGTTTCAGAAATCTCCAAATGAGTTCGATGAACGTAAACGGACGGTGACAATCAGTTTTATTCAGTGAACCGCGGCGTTCTGACAAATTGTTTATTTCATGTTATCTAGATCAGCAGTAGACTCAATGGATTCTTTTGTGTGTGAAGTTATCGTTATTTCGATGCGCATGTTATTGTTGAATCATGGGGGCTATCCCGATTTTTGAACAGAGATAGGCCTGTTCGAAAACGGCCTTGGGCAACCAGCATTTATCCCCTGCCAGCCACATTTTTCGAATTGTGGTTCCATGCCTGCGGCGGTAGAAAAAGGTAAGGTAAGGTACCTTACCTTTTTCTAACGCCAAGCAGAGGTGCCTGCATCGCTGTGTTCCAGTTTGAAGGGTAAGAGAGGCAGTGAAAGTACTGGGCACTGTGAAATCTTACGAGTATGTTACAAGTTGTCAACGTACATTATAGAGTCCTTGTAGGGATTGTAGATTGTTTTTATAGTGGGCCTAGCCAATGACAATGAGATTCACAAATGTTGTGTGTTGTGAGTGTTTGTGTGTGTGTATATGTTAGAGTGTGTGTGTGTGTTTGCGATACGCATACAAAACGACAAACCATAATTCAAAATTCTAAGTAAAGAGATCCCATAAAGAGGTCTATGTGAAATTTTATATTAGTTATATTAAGTTATGATCTTTTTTTAGCTGGAACAAAGACCTACGTCTAGACAAAAATGTCAATCACCGCAACCGTGATCATAAACATTATCAATTTTTTTAAAAATCTTTGGTTTTCTATTCTAAAACCATCGATTATGGGCAGGTTTGGGTTGTAATCTTTATAACATAAAACCCGTGCACCATCAAGTCTAGACGGGCGTATAATATATCATGTATGAAATAATCAATTTATGTTTATTTATTTTTCAATATCTAAAATATTTTATATCTATCTTTTGCGCGAGCAAACTACTTATCAGCGTTTCATTTAACCCATTAGATAACGGTTTAGTGCTGCCAACAATTATTTAACACAATATCGATGACATTCACTTGAAACGACTCTACCAGCGAAGTGCGAGTCAGTTTCGCATACGAAGGAATCGTACCATCGTTATTCATCAACAAAGAACCACGCAGCTGTGCTTCGAAATTGCAAGTTTCTAATGCATAGAGAGCGAGGAGAAAACCGTATTTTTAAAAGTGTCTCGATTGGGGACTTATATAAGGGTCTCACCTTTTTTAAATTTTAGTAGTATTTTTATGCAACTAAGTTGGCAAACAAACAGATCGTCTACATGGTAAATGTGTAACCATTTAGTTAAATTTTAATGTGTCACATTTAAGACTTGCAAACACACCCTACAAGGACGTTAATATACGTTCCCAACTTGTGACATAAGATGTCAAGTTATAGTATTCTGTAATTTCACTGCCTGTCTTAACATTCAAAACAACTAAACATTCTGTAAGCTGTTCTGTGTACCTTATAAGTTACAGCAGTCCGCTACAGTACACAGAACATAAATAAAATAAAATTCAAACCGGAACACAGCAATGCAAGCACCTCTGCTTGGCGACAGAAAAAACTAAGATTGAAGTACCCATGTGAACGACACTGGTTCAGAATCTCCCACTGGTAAAAGAAAGTTACACAACAGAACACAATGCAGGTATACGAAATATTTAAAAAATTCGACCGGTCAATCTCGAATACTTTTAAATCGATATCGAGAAAAAATCCAATATAGATCTATTCATAGTTTTGTTTTAGTTGATTCTCAATTAGGCCAAGTAAAGCTCCCTTATCACTTTCTTCTATCGTAGTAACAACCTGCTAGCGGTACTTATCAAAGATTCCCGAGGTTTTTCCTATACACTTGGGACGACTTTTTTGATAGCTAGGTACTTGGGATCATTTGAGACTTTTGAATTAAAATCGAAATGTTGAATAAGTATGAGTAATTTTACTAACTTTTTAAGCAGATCTACACCTACTTTGACAAAAAATACATATTGTGGAAAACTAATAGTCGTTTCTCAGAGTCGATCGATCGGAGTCTAACAACACTGAGGTAGATCGCTAGCAGTTCGAGTTTGAGCATCCCTGGCCTAACGCGATCATGGCTGTTAAATTCCATTAAAAGGAAGAGTTGAGTAAGGTGCCTGTTATACCGCTTAGGTGTTTTGTGCATTATTATCACAGCTCAAAGACGCATGATGTAGGTTAGAAGCCTCTTCCAAGTACATCTGAGCCGATCGCTATTGTACTACCGGCATCTAGCGGCTTCCCACCTCCACCAGATTATCACCTTGGTCCGCAAGCTGCATCGCCCAGTATCGCTCTCTCAAAGACCTTTCCGCCCTAGCCCATAAGGTTGAGGGTGAAGAGATCAGGTCGATTTCTTTCAGTAAAGTACGACTGCCACTAAGGTTTCTATGTCAGTGATTTTAGTCCACCTGATGGTAAGTGGCTCTTGGCTACAATTACCATAGTGCACGATGATTTTCGTTAAGATTCACAAATCTATAATCCTTTAATTGGGCACATTGCCAACTTGTGGCACTAAATGCTAGTCACAGTATCAGTAATTCCACTGCCTATTTTACTCTTGAAACTGGAACTGAACACCATAATGCAAGCAGCGCTGTTTGTGAGGCAGAAATATGTAAGACAGATAGGGCGATCAATTAATTTTTGAGAATTCCGACCATTGCACTTTCCATCGCACTTTTACTACGGAACCCAAAAAAGAGCAGAGTATGTACAACGCGACGCGGATAAACAATATGGCGGAGCACGTGATTTACGCGCCGCTCGGATATTGTTGAAATTCGCGTCGATAGCGCTTTTGTTTCGCCGTCTGAATTCTTATCGCCGCTTAGGGTTGCGGCCACGGTAACTGAATATCGACAGAAATGTTGCTACCGTTTTGGAAAAAATATCGCTGTGTTTCTTTTAAATCGTTTTGTTTAAGTTTGTACAGTAATATTGTTTGTCAAAAATCTTCTAATATATAAAATTCTCGTGTCATAGTGTTTGTAACCGAACTCCTCCAAAACGGCTGACCGATTTTTATGAAGTTTTTTGTGAATATTCGGTAGGTCTGAGAATACGTCGTAAACTAAATATTTTATTGAGTTTGAGCTTGATAGTTGAAAAGAAAGGAAAAATTTGATAATAATATCTTCACAAAAAAACAATCTTATCAATAAGCTTAAACCTTCATTCTACAATAACAACAATCTTATCAATAAGCTTAAACCTTCATTCAACAATAATATTCTAAAATAACAAGCGCACTATTTTTGAACTATCGATAAAATCGAAGACCAGACAATTCTAGTCACAATTTAATCGACAGACGATCCCGCTGTCATCCCTATTTCAAGGCCTAGACACATAGCACTTCCAAACGCAAAATATTAAACACATTCCATTGCAGCATCGCAGGGGGAAATTTATGGGAGCTAGGCCCGAAATCGGCATATAGTTTATTTCAATATTGGAATTTGAAGAACATTTTGGAACGCTGCAGTGTAAATCATGCGTAATGGCCCTGCAGCCTCGTAATGGTGGATTGTTTCCCTTGTAATGGGTGGACAAAGTGGGAGAGGGGATGATCTCAGCCGCGTAGTTGTGTGAGTTAGGCGTGACGATTGCTAAAGTTAAGCAACGCTGGCTGTGGTCGGATCTGTGACTGACCGGCGTTAAACAGTGGATTATTAACCTGAATTTACTTTGCCTCAACTCTTTCATGGTTCGACTCTACTGAGATTCTTAAAAAAGAATCGCCAATTGAATTTCGAGCTCTGTGAAAATCATTTTGGAGAACTAGATAGGACAAAAACGACAAAACAAGTCAGAATCATCTCAGCTCCAGTACGTTCACCGCCGGGCATAGGCAGTGGAAGTAGAATTCAGATTATTTTTCACCACAATGCCCCGGGAACCTGCAACAGAGAGTTTCGGTCTGCAGAGTGCATGGCGACTACCCACAAAATTGATATTTTATTTTTATTTTTTATTTTTTTTAAAAAAAACGTCGCCCCACACTAGGATTTTCTCCTGTGTCGTGGGTGCAGTTACAAACATAGAATATCACATGCACATACGCCCAGACCGGAACAAATTTCTGTAGGCCATACAAAACATTTGTCCCGTACGGGAATCGAACCCGCGACCCGTTGCGCAGTAGGTGATCACTCGACCTCTGCGCTAAACGTGTCGTCTAAAAGTAGTATATAATTAAAGTAACTAATTGATAACCGATAAAAGCATTTGTTTATATTATTGCGTATACTAAATAAATGGATATTCGTAACTTGGTGGCGCATTGGCGCGTGCACACAGCGAACGATTGCTAAGGTTAAGCAACGTTGGCAGTGGTCAGTCCTATGATGGGTGACCAAAATACGAAACATCTCGAGCTCCGGAAGGCACGTTAAACGATAGGTTCTGCACCTGATCTAGCCCCGGTCGTGTCGGTTAGCCCTCCAATCGGACATGAAGGAACAGAGAGTGCACTTGCGTTTGCGATATCTCCCACGAAGATAGATGGCTAGTCTCTCTTGAGATTGGCCACCGTGACCGAATATCTGTTAGGAGGACATAATTCGCAACCGTCTCTGTAATATACATAGTTTGAGATCACTAGTTTACACACCTAGAGGCTCAAACTTCCTTGTTGGATTGAAATTCTTTTCGGTTTGGTTGGTGAAAAGATTTCTGATTTTGTCCACGCATTATTCATATCACTCGCTATAACAGAAACGTTGCATTTGCGTTGTGCGCATTTTTTCACTTAGTCCTTATTTAATTAGTTCTCCAACAACAATGTCCGTCCTTCATAGCAAACAAAACCATTCTCTCTACAAAGAATATGAGAATGCAAATTTGGTAATATGAAGTTGTTTAACTGACGCACTACATCGCTTTATTATTTCGTTTTTGCATAGGAACCACAACAGGCCCGTCGAGCAGGCCCGAAGCAGGGTTGCCAGAAAGTTTTGATATTCGAATACCCAAGTCATTTAAGATATAAAAGTTTCCTTCAAGACTGAAGTTAAGGAATTTTTGTAAATTTTCCCAGTAAGCATTAAGTGCAATCCAAGATACTTTGAAGGCTCACTTTAACCATTTTGCCAATTTCTATATTTTATGAACTCATAAATATATAATTATGTAATGCCAAAGTATAGTTTCTAGACTTCCTATTTGCCAAATAGTTGTTGGAAGAACCCTTTTTTAATGCGGGAGAATCTCTTTGGGATTCGCAAGAGACTGGAAGCTGATAAAGCTGTCCCTTAAATATGCTGTAGGACTCGGGTAAAAACCTCATACCCGGCTAAACAAAACTAAGTCAAAAAATAAAACTTATTATCCCTATGCAGTAAATGATAAATGTTTCTGCCAACTTCTCATATCAAATATGACCTATGTATATGTTAGATATGACTCGCCGAGCACGAGAAATTACAAAAATATTTCTTGCAAGTCAAATATATATATTTTATTGTGGCAGACCAGCCAGTGGTCTTGATGGTAAGTGGTAACCACCGCTCATGGACCTCTGCAATGGCAGAAGTACAGCTCAGTCACTGCCTACCTGAAGAGAAGTGTTCTTTTTAAGCCGCGTTTGAAGTGGGAATATCGTAGCGCTCAGAAAACACTGCAGCTGGGAGATTGTTCCAGAGCTTACACGTAAGAAATGAAGGCTGAAAATGAACTGTGCTAGACGAGATCGTTTCCAGGTAATACGGGAGAGCTCTACTGCGACTGCGGGTGGTGCGATGGTAAAATGGTGCAGAGGGCACTATTGCAAACAGTTCCTCACAGCACTTCCCATTAAAGATCCGGTAGAACAGTCATTTATTAATGAGCAAAAAATTTAACTACGTCTAGCTTTCGCCCATGGCCTGGCAACCCTAGCTCGAACAAAACAAAGCAGTCAGTATTGTTCTACAACACACGGGCGGCGGGATAGCCGCAGTTTTTGATGGGTTTTCTCTGTCAAATGTCGGCAGTACGGGCGCTGTGATTGGTGTGACAGCTCGCTGGGAGACGGAAATAAAGTCATCTATAGTTCAACTTATTCAGAGAAACATATACGTCTTTTTTTAACTTTGTATATTCGCATGCCTTTTAAATATTGTTCAGTAAATAGACAAATAAGGGCAGATTTAAAACTTTGCCTACGTGACATCACACCCTTTGCCATTCCAAAGTGCAGGCTTCAAAAAACTACAGGCTTATGTATAGGGAAATGTATAACTTTTCGCAACAAAGTTCCAACAAAGTGTAACTAACTTGCCCTTTCATAAGTTTAAAGCACATGTAAAAAGACTTTAATGAGTAAAGGATATCATAAAGTCAAGGATTATTTAAGTGATGCTAATGCCTGGAGTTTATGTGAAGTTATTATTCGTTATAATGTAATTAATCGTGTTGTTGTGTATAGCTATTGATGTAAATTAATATTGTTGTATTTGGTAGATAACGACATACGAGTAGTTAGAAGAGAACTGACACTGATTTTGAATTAGACCAAGTTATCATATGTTTAGTAATAACATAATTTATTGTATAAGTTTATACATTTTTTTAACATTTTAAGTGTATGTAAGCACACCGATTGTATTTTTTTACTTTTAATGACTATGTAACAAAAGCAAGACTGTAAATGGCGATTTAAAAGAGGAGATAAAAAATTTTGACCTTTCGAGTTTCTTGCCTGTTCTTCTCGAGAAGGCTCTCCCAATTTCCGAACAGGTGTAGATTCAATTTTTTTTTCATTCCTACTTGTATTTGCAGACATATTGAGTATATTCAGAATGTATGCACATACAAGGTTAAAATATGTTTTCTTTAAATTAGAACGTTTTGCTTTGTTTTGACGTCAATAAGTGCCTGTAAAGGCCTATGCTGAATAAAGATTTTTGAATTTGAATTTCATCCACTGGATTTTGTAATAGCCGATTAAAGAAGCTTACTGCAGTCATAGCTACCTGCGTCAAGATATGCAAAACACGAAACCAAATCTTTTCTTTAAGATAGCATAACCAATTAAAGAAAAGTCTAAGCTGAGCCTATAACAACTTATCAAACGGCAATGTATGGGAATGACACTATATTACACACATTACGGATCATTCTCGTACATGGCCGTTTGATACATTCTAACGAATTAAACGTGAATGTTACTTTGGCACTGCAGAAGCTGCTAGAGCAGTTACTTTCAATCGATGGTTGATTGGGCTAACTTTTCCCTAGCCACTTCGAATGTTGGCAACCTAAGAATTCATGTCATCTTCATCCTACTGGTTACAGTGTAACGGGTCCTCTTCCTATTTCGCTCCGTAGCCTCCATTTGTGAAACGACATCTTCACAGACAATGGCGACAGCTCCTCTATACCATCTTTCTTTTATCAGCGCGAGGACTAAGCATACAGCTGGAGTGGCACTCTACAGGGGTGTGCTTGGCGATGTCATCGAGAGAACCACAGTGATGCATTGCGGCATGTCCTCTTGACATGCGGCACGGTGCAGGTACAACAGCTGTAGTTCCGGTCTGTTCTGTTCCAAAATAGTTCCAGTCAGAACCTGCTCTATCGGAACTGAGCGATTGAGTAGGTAACAAAATACAACTTTCACAGTTGTTGAGGCATCCAGGACTCGAAGCTGGCTCCCACCATCGGCCTTATCTTCTCACCATCAGGTGAGATGAAGACCATGAGCTTCCCTGCTGTGTAAAAAAAGTAATACAGCAATTTTATTACATAAAGTTTTTCTAAAATCAGCAGCCCATTTAACCAGAGTGTAGATTCTTAAAAACAATCTTTTTAACGATACATCAGTCCTAACATCTAGGCTCGTAATGACATTGGTATCCAACAATGACGTCATAAAAGCGCTGAGCCTCGGTAATAATATCTTTAGAGATGTCGTTACACCTGACTGGCTTACTACGGTCCTTCAACTCATTATATTGTCGATTGTCGAGATCAATTTACATTTTTAGTTAATAAATCAATTTTATTCTCTTGACGAATTCTATAAACACGCCATTAATACGTCTAATATCTGTTTTTTTATTTTCTTTGACATGTAATTTCATAGATTATAATATTTTGAATTTTGATAACTGAAATACGTTAACATTGTTATTGAATCATTTATATCTAATTTGAATGCCTATATAAGGTTGGTCACAGCATGTACTATTTATCTTTTATGCCCTAACTCCACCTATGTATAACAAATAAATGAAATGAATTAACGGTGATTGGCGAACCATACAAGCTTTGCTGTGTGATATTTGTACTATATGTTCCTGACGACTTCACCCCCGCGGAGAGACCCATTATTTCGGCGATTGCTGCTACCCTTATTTTCTTTCTTAATAATACGTTGTTACTTGTTACGTCACGTGTCATTTTTACTGACTCATATAGGCAAAGTTTTCTCAAAAACTGTCAAAAAATAAATAATCAATAACCCTAGATTTCACAATTTCCGAAACAAATAGTAAGACCCCGGCTTTGTTTACACGGTACAGATTTTAATTATGCGCCGGGGTATTTAGAGCAGGCTAGTGTCACGGAAATGATCCGTTAGAAGACTGTAGGATTAAGCCATAATGAGTTTTGCTGGCTTTTTGCTTTGGCACTCCCGATTATTACTTTTTACGTTATGACGTTAGATTCAATTTATAAATAAGCGGACTAGCGGAGCGGAAAGCTTGTAATTTAGCGCGGCCACAGACCTGCCGTTTTATTTTGTTTTTCCTAGAACAGCAGCCGTGCCGCCTTACTCAAAGCGATCACTCGCTATCGCTTTCGTGACATTAGAACAATAGTTTTTATGTCACAGGTGACATTTGAGCTAGGTACTGTTCTAATGTCACGAAAACGATAGCGAGTGATCGTTATGAGTTAGGCGGTAGCCCTCCAGATTAGCAAAGAATTGAAAATGGAGTCATCGTCACACACTTACCGGGCACCGGACCTTTTTTTATTGGCGCTCAATCGTAATCTAGCGCTTGCAGAGAGACGTCATTTTTTCATTAAGTAAGTAAGTAGTAGGTAGTATTAAATAAAACGAAACTAACTTTTTTCTTTTTTAATCTCTTCTCCAAAAATTTTCCACTCTGCAAACTGGCCTTTTAATTTTTCTTTCTAAGCAAGCTGTTTAAGGTCTCTGTTGTCGTATTCTTTACCCAACATGTCCTTCAAACACGGGAATTTTCGAATATTTAAAATAAGAGAATCCATCGATTCCGAAATTTCTCGCAACTCCGCAAAGACGTAGGCGCACAGCTAAGGCGTACTGAATGATGCAAAATCGCCGATGCCGTGTTGAAAACGGCATCGGCGATTGTACGGTGTCCGTCCAGACCCCAAGCCCCCCCCCCCCCTTACCTACACCAATGGTGAAACGTAGTATATTCTAGCTGTGTTCCATATAACCATCACCACTTTGCTGGTGCTGACATCTGATGTTAGCCTTGTTATGCGTTTCTTTTATGAAATGTTGACATTTTTAACCGCGCTAATTGTTACAAATGAAACGGTATGAACTGATGTTTCGTGCTGAATTTGGACGTCCCACCTAATTAGTCCAGTAACTTAATATTTCAAATAATATTAATTAAAATCGGCTAAAACTATAAATATCATTCAATTTAAATAATGAAATCCATTAAAAAATCTTGTTGATTCATGAAAAAAAGTATCCAAATGTCAAATTTGAAAGCTGTCAAAAAATTATATCGGAGGACCCATCTATTAGCATGGGTATTTGATGTTAACTTTTCGTGGCAAAAATGTTTATGTGGAACATACGAAACCAGCACGAAATGTTAACACCAAAGCCAAATGAAACGCGTTGATGCTAAAAATGTTAAAAATGTTGCAAGTCCGTGCTTAACTGGAACGGGCCTTCTGTGTTGCATTCTTGCCTGCCGATTTCAATTCTTTGCTGATCTGTTCTAGTAGAACAGAATGTAAATGGAGGTCTGTGGCCGCGCTTAATATGAACAGCTATGTAAGTAAAGAGATTACCACTTACTTACTTGGCACTGTATTTATTACCACTTACTTACCGAGTTAACTTGCTACTTAGAAAATAGCAAGTTTTGTCTTAACGGCGAAGTTTAGTTATCGGTTAACTTGCGAATTCGTAGCTACTAGTTTACTTTAGATTTTGAAACTATGACGACGCAATATGGTATTTTTTTTTATTCAGTTAAGACAACAGAAACTTTGAAAAACCCTAGTTAAAATACTTAAGGCGCATAGTGGTCCCAATAACCTTGCGTCGATTGTCCCGCACTGATTACATAGGAGTGCGTGAGTGAGAGTGAAGGGAATATTTAAGCAAACATTTACACGTAAGATGAAAAATCTAAAAAGACCATCCGCTAGAATATTGTTCACTTTATTTATTGAAATCGCAAGTATATGATTTAACCCAATATTTACGACGCGATTAGGTTTAAATTTTTAAAATCGAGGCATGTTTGGCTCACATTTTAACCAAGTTTTAATAAATTTATCAAAAAATAAAAAAAACATCCTCTAAAGAATGCGGTGAATAATAACATCTTGTTTAAAAATTTTTTTATTCAATATTCATCATCATCATCACAGCTCATATACGTCCCCACCGAGGGGCTCGAGCCTACCCTATGTTAGGGTGATTAGGCCTTAGTCAACCACGCTGGCCCAATGCGGATTGGTCGACTTCACATACACCATTGAATTTCTTCGCAGATGTATGCAGGTTTCCTCACGATGTTTTCCTTCACCGTAGGAGCGTCAGACAAATGTACATATGAAATTCGAAACGAAAAACACATTGGTACATGGCGGTCTCGAACCCGGACCTCCCGATTGGAAGGCAGGTGCCGAGTCCACAGCGCCACCGACGCTCAATATTATTCAATATTAATAAAAAATATTTTACAAAAAATAAAAACCGACTTCAAAAACACTGAAAAGTTAAAAATAATATAAGAATAGGTACAGACAACATCACACTTTTATATTGAAGTCGGTGCCAAACGATGATCTCCTAGAAAGTCTTCAAATTTGTAAGTATACTCTATCGAATACAAAAAGAATATTGAAAATCGGTCCACAATTGGCGGAGTAATCGCGTAACATACACACAAAACACGTTGGTAACACCTTAAAATTTAAGGGTATTCCTCGATTTTTATGGGACCCCATTATCAGATCCTGACTTTGGTGACCATGGCACCACCCTTGGAGTATACTCTATCGAATACAAAAAGAATTTTGAAAATCGGTCCACAACTGGCGGCGTAATCGCGTAACATACACACAAAAAAAAACATACCCATCGAATTGAGAACCTCCTCCTTTTTTGAAGTCGGTTAATGAAGAGAACCGGTTTTTTCTGCAGTGATTTTTTTATGATTGACCCTACTATGCGCCTTAAAGGAGCAGTTTTAGTGTGATATTTAACCAACAGAAAACAAATTGCTTAATCCTATTTCATACCTCTTAGATTGAAATTTTCAAAAATCTAAAACACGTGTTTACTCATTTCTATTACGGGTCTAAATACAAAGAAAGGTACATTCATTTAACTTCAAGAATAATGAAGCTCCATAGAAAGTTTTAACTTCTTTTACACCCTCTTAGGGGTTTATATATTTTTAAAAATCTTTTCTTAGTAAATGTTAGCATTATCAAAGGAACATGCTGACTAAATTTTATAATGTCTAGCTGTGATATTCTCGGCGATAAGACATCAGTCGGTTAGAACATGCGATTTTGCCTTAAAGAATCAAATTAAGTAATAATTTCAAAATCTTGTTTAATTGCAAATGAAATTGAAAAAAAAAAGTTGCACTTGATACATCTTGCACTAAAACCAACTTATTTAGGTATCCTTTTAAAAATGAAATATATTCAAAACCAACTTCGATAATTGAATCAATCTCACCCTTAAACAAAAATACCCTTATAAATACTTTTCATTTAGTAACAGCATCAAATGAGGCGTAAATATGAATGTTTAAAACAGAAATGTTGCTGAGAATTAAGATATTGCAAAGCCAATAAAGTTAATTAAGGCCGATATCATTATTACGGAGATTGTGTCAAGTTGTATCGATATTTGCGCAAGATTATCACAAAATCATTGCTGATACAAAGGCTTCTGAGCGCCTTACTGCAAACACGTTCGACTAGTAGCGCCTGATACTGAAACATGTATGGACCAAGTTAATAACTGAGCGACATAAAATATTTTCTCAGATTAGTTATATTTTCATTGTAAGTTTTGATAATGACTTACAAGGAACGGAATTTAAAAGAATATGACAGCTCTTTATATGCAATTATATAATCAGCTTTTTATACGTAGGATAACTAAATTATTACTGAAATAATCTAAATTATTTGAAAATTTATCATAAAATAACTAAAAAATGGTCAAAAAAAAGGCAAAATACATCATTTTGTCAATAAAATAGAAAACAAATAAAGATTAGTTACATATCGCTGCTACGTATATAAAAATAAGAATGAGCATGATGCCTATTTGAGAAAGTATTTAGTATAGATAAAATAAGTGGGAAATTAATTTTAGATTGGAATAAATAACGAGAATTAGACATCACGATGGAATCAAACCGATAAAACAGAGTAGATAATGATAAACAGAAAACTATATAAGTCTTGGATATTATAACGTTTTAACAATTCCTTTTGAACCGGTTGTTAAAAACCTTGGTTTGTTAATGGACAGTTCATTATCTTGGAATGCTTACATCAACAGCATTTGTAATAAAGTTAGAGGATCTCTGCGCTCATTGTACAGGCTTAAGAATTTCCTCCCTCCTAGCACCAAAGTTCTTCTCGTCCAATCCCTAGTCCTCCCTTTAATCGATTATGCTGATGTGTGTTGCACCAACGTTAACCAAGAACTTCTAGACAAGCTGGATCGAATGCTCAACAACTGTATTCGTTTTATTTTCGGTCTGCGGAAATATGACCACATTTCCTTCTTTCGAGATAAACTCAAATGGTTGCCTATCCGTTTGCGAAGGAACCTGAGAGTCGCTTCCCAGCTTTTCAGCATTATTTACGATCCAAATACTCCTGATTACTTAAAGAGTAAATTTCAAGCGCTTGGTAGTACTCATACACTCAACTTACGTTCTGCTGCAAAACTCACACTTGAGTTTCCAAGTCATAGATCCGGGTTCGCTTCGGACTCTTTCACACTTTCAGCTATACGCTTGTGGAATAGCTTACCCCCTAACTATAGATCAGCCTGTAGTAAGGCTTCATTCAAACGTCAGATACGAAGACTCTTTTTGGAATCTGTTTAGTTTTATTTGACAGTATTTCATCATAATATTAGCATTATTTATATATATTTATTATATATCATATATGTAGTTTTATATATTTTTAATATTTATATTCTATTATATCTATGTTTACTTATTTCATCCTAATTTAAATATACCTACTTATGTCGTTTGCGACTTTAATTCGTACACCGTCTACAATTTCTCCCACATTTTTACTGGTTGACTGGTAGAGAATGCCTCAGGCATTAAGTCCGCCTTTTGTACATCTTTTGTTTTATGTACGATAAAGATTAAATAAATAAATAAATAAATATAACCAAGCTTTCAGATAGACTGTCGCACCAATTCTAATGATTAACTGATGAGGATTTAACGTGACACCCCTGGCCCTGTCCTTACTGAGTCAGCGTCGTGATAGACGGACCAAATAACACTTATCAGCTGCTCCAACACGCAAGTTATGAAATAGATAAATACTTTCTGGCCTAGTCCCGTACGCTCAAGTACTGCAAATATGATTTATCCCAAAATAGTTGTAAAGGTAATGGCAGGAGATCGAACTATGCTTAACAAAAATATGTTAACGTCGTAAAAAAGTCTAGCATTACATAGATGTTGTGTTACATATACATACGCTATAGCTCGTGATTTAAACCACACGTTTATCGCGATACTAAGAGACAATAGCGCCATTATTCCAAGCTGAGCGAGTGAACAATGAACCGAAGGCTGATTAAGCGGTTCCCTGCTGATCGTAAATTATTTTGTTCTTTGGGCAATAAACGCAAAATGAATTAAGTGACGTCAAAGTGCTGTTTTAACAAAGCAAGAGTTAAAAACGCAAATAATGTTAAGAATATCGCTTTTTTACAAATTTTTATTTAACTTACAATGTATTGATGAAAATACAAAAAGCTTGTCGCGACATTTACCTGTGATGATAAACAAGAAGACAATACCTATTTAACTTGATCTCGATACAGATAATTCTAAGAAAAAAACATATTTTTATAAAATACGTAAATCTCGCCACAAGCTCTTATTATTATCATTAAAATGTGTGTCACGCAATAAATTGATGGATTTTATTTGATTTTATAGTTTCGTTTTAGCTTGTTATTAAAATGTATTTGAGGTAATATAATTTTTTAATTTCCACATTTAAACTTAAATATTTAACACAAATGTAATGGACTGACAATCTTGACAGTCGCAAAATGGTTAAAAAGGTCAAGAAGAACGTTAGAAGAGGCCTTAACTCCTGCAGATTTTCGGTTGAAATAACGATCGTCATATTCCAGAAACGCAATGTGACATTAAGATCTCAGGCATTCTTCTGTGATAAATCTGTTAAAAACTATTTATCAACATGTTACCCGTGCGCTGCTTTGATCGAAATCGGGATTTTACATTAAGTTATTGAAGTAAAGTTGAATAGCATGTATAGATTTTCCATATTTTGAGAACATGAAATGATGTTTTGGAGCGTAATGCAATCACTGGCAATTGCACAGGGGCCTTACCATGATCGCTTATAATAAGGTAGAAACAATATTAAAGCGTAGGCCACATTGCCAGCTCGAGCGAACCGAGCGAGCATCGGTTCACCTTTATTCATACTTTGGTTTACACCGCGAACTACAGAGCTAAACTACGTCAGCGATGCGAACGAAGCGAACGAAATATCCAACGATTCCAGCGAAGCGAAGCGAAGTTAGCTCTGTAGTTCGCGATATGAACCAAAGCAGGTTTCACTCCGAAGTTTAGGTATGTTTGGCCGGCGCACCGGCGGCGGCGGGGCGGTCTATGGCTAAAGGTTGCACGTAATGATTTAGATTTTTCTCGGTAACGATAACTGCATATCGGTAAATGTGGGAACCCTGCGTTCTTATCGCCAAATCGGTATCGGGTCAGCGACGCGTAACGGAATAGGAACATTCGTGTCATGCAATAAATTTCAATTTCCCGTGTAGTTATATAAAGGTCGTAAGAGTAGGTAAATTTTCATACTAAACTAAACTTGGCTTTTCTTCGAGAGTGATCCTTCTGTACTTTTATACTGTTATTTATTCTGTGACCAAAGTATGAAAAGAGGTGAAACGACGGTCGCCCGTTCGTTCGCTCGCTCGCTAGCCTGCCGTCCCCGGTTGTCCGCCAGCCCGCTCGCTCGCTCGCTTGCCCGCCTGCGATGTGAACCATTCGTCGAAGTTTCGCTTAGTTTGTATAGATTCCACCGCTTCGCTTCGCCCACTAGCCTGCTCACCCGCCCGCCCTGGCAATGTAGCCTGCGCTTTAGACAGAGACAACGCTTATGCTGCGTACAGCGCTAACCCGCTCTCAGTGCGCTTGCAATATTGTTATGAGGGATCATGGTTAAAGAGCTGGTCTAACATACAGGATCTCCAATCTATAATGAAAGGCGTGTATTCGACTGTCATTATTTTGTGGCGAGGTTGCAATTAAATTGCATTTATCTCCTACCTACTCTTATCAAGTTATCACACACACATCGTAATGCTAGGTCCGTCATCTAGCTGAACATAAATCCTACTCCATTGTCCTATAAATTAACAATGGATCCCATTAAAAACACATCTTCATCCTGCTTTATCGCAGCCGGCCAAACAATGAGTGAAATCAAAAGTAAATCATTTTAGCAATATATTATATCAAGAACAAAACCTCGGATTGTTTGAATTGACTGACGCGCCTATTCAAAGATCCTGCGCTGGTGTTTCCAATCCAATTCATAATATAATAATGGAGCGAAATGAATATGGAGCGACTTGAAATATAGTGAGAGAAATTTTTGAATGGGATGCCGCCTTTGACAACGACTATTTCAGATTATTGTTATCCTAAAAAGCTAGTCCTTGCAAACAAGGACTCGTATTAATAGACTAGCTGTGCCCGTGACTTCGTTCGCGTGGATGTCGGAAAAATAACAACATGTCGTATTTTTTTCCCGGTTTTTGTAACATTTTTCATTGATGCTCAGCTACTATTAGTCATATATAGCCTATAGCTTTCTTCGATAAATGGACTATCCAACATATATTTTTTTTAATTTGAATCAGTAGTTCCTGAGGTAGGCGCGTTCAACTGTTCATAGTATAGATTCATCTCAAAATTGAAATCGATCATAAGGTGCAGTTTTGACGCTTATGTAACATCTGTCAAAAACGTCAGCATAAGGTCGCCCTTAATCTTAAGATGCAATTATTAAGACTTTTAAATGAATATGTGTTTATGTTTATGCTTTTATGTGAAGGATGATTGTTACATAAAATCGTTCTGAGGCAACGGAATGCATCCGGATGAAATACGGAGCTTATCTATACTTATACTAATATTATAAAGCTGAAGCTTGTTTGATTGTTTTTGGTTGTACGCGCTAATCTAAGGAACTACTAATTCAAATTGAAAAACGTTGTTTGTGTTGGATAGTCCATTTATCGAGGAAGGCTATAGGCTATATAACATTACGCTACGACCAATAAGAGCTGAGCATTACTGAAAAATGTTGCAAAAACGAAAAATAAAATATAAACGTAGTATGCGGGTTGCGTGTACAGCTGGTGGTTTATAGTTATTGAACACAAGATTTCTAAGGGATTCTGAAACATCTGTCGGGATCCAAACCCCACCAAAGTGCTACGAGATATTAATGCACCCTACCAAACCCTTTACTGGACCAGCGTAGATAATTATGTTGTGATTGAGTATTGTGATAATCAATACTTTCGTGCATTTGGGGTCTACGTTCACCTATGTTCAACTTATTTTTTACTCTCGTTCATTTAGCATTAATCTAAACATTTCCGTCTTTTGTTTGCTTCAGGAATTCATCAGGACTAGACCCTCTCCCTACAAGAAGTTGACCAGCATATGCCCCCATCTGACCCATCTGCTTCTGGCGCGCCTTGGGAGAGGCCTATGTCCAGCAGTGGACTGCATTAGGCTGATGATGATGATGATGATGATTGCTTCAGTATAATCAGAGTTATTTTGAACTTACTCCACTTTGAAAATGGGATATCTTTGCTCACTAAGCGATTGTTTTTTTTTTGTTCCAATGGTACAGAAAACAAAATTTTATCATTATTCATTGTTTGAGTCGGCTCAACCATTGCTAGACTTCGTAACTTCAAAGCATGGCAACACTCATAATTTTTTTAATTTGATTCAACTCCAGCCTTGTCGCTACTCGGAGCACTCAGTAATTATATTTTGTCGGCGGCCACGAGAATGGGAGGGTACTTCGAAAACTTTCATTTTGTTCAGACTTAGATTGCTGGGGTGAGGCAATTAGTTGTGAATGAATGTGAAAATTGTTTTTATTATTGATGTAATCTTAGGTCATCTTAGTTTAATTTAGTTTTGTGGTTTTAAAGTAATTTTATATTTCCTAGTAAGTTGATTGATTAATTTATTTACATCTATACCTATATTTTTTTTACATTTATACCTTCAAGTATGTTACTGAACAATATCTGCAATTGAATTGATAGCTACTACATAAGTCAAAGTACTCGTAGTCATACATATATGTATTTCAAGAAACTATATACCTATTGCATTTAGACGTCGTAGAGCAACCTATATGTTTTGATTGTATTTGGTGCATGTATTTATAATTTCTTTCCAAACTATTTATGGGATCTCTCAAAATATCAGTAATGACGATATGTTCTACAAACTTTGGAATTCGTTTTTCTTTACCTGATTCTCACTTTTCGGTTTATTGTGGACAGCGTTTGTATAGAAAGAATAAATCTATTCCTCTGTGTGACAAGAAAGTTGAACATATCTCACAAAAGCTAACAAATTTTCTCTTGTTGAAATGGATGATGCAAGTTGCACTATATGACGCTGTGTACACCCCTCATCGCAAAGCTTTGATAAAGAAATGCATTCCTTAAAACAATGCCACGTATACCTATATCAGCAAAATTTGATTGCAATATGGTACCTGAAATAAAAAAGGCGTCGCGAAATTTCCGAATCGCTCAAACTGAACAAATCATAACAACAACAACTAACCCAAAAGTCTGTTCCCACAGGACTCGACAGCGATCCAGATCGCAACGTATCGGGACTGTGTTGATAAGCTGATTTAGCGCGAACGCACTGACACAGCCGACTACCGTGCGCGCGAACCGACTTTTTGTAAAAGTCGATAAAAGAAATGTCAGCTTTTTTCAAAATCAACTTCTGTATGTGGTACTATTATCTATTTTGTGGCACTGCGTTGGTTCCTCAGAACAACAGTCCAAACGTTACAGTTTGATTATTTGACCGCCCTTATGCCACTCGTTATAACAAAGGATTTCGTAATGCAAGCTTGTTGTGTTGGTATCATTTAATTTCCAAAATGATAATCAGTTCTAACAATAAACATAAAGAAATGCTTACGCGCAAGGGCGTTGAAAAATAAACCCGCATTAGGTAAAGATTATCTCGGATATTTTAGTCTAAGTATTATCGAATTTATCTGATAGTAGAAGTAGATTATTATTGTGCTACAATTACATGTATCAAGTGCCATCATTTACCTCAAAACTTAACCATGAGACTCGTTTACAATGCGTGTTTATTTTTCTCACTTGTTAGTGTTAACGCCCATAAATACAATGATTATAAGTTGTACAAAGTATTTCCGAAAAGTGAAAATGATGTCACCATCATAGAAAATGTCCGAAACACCGGTATTGGCGAAAGTTGGACGGAGTTGTTGGTTATTGGAAATGAAGCAAAAATAATGGTTAGCCCCGAAAATCAGAAATTATTTCTAAAGGAAATGAGTAAAAATAATATAGAAGTGACAGTTATATTCGAAGATCTACAGCAGTACGTATTTTGTAAATTTGTGATTATTTTTAATTAATACGTTATTTAATTAGAATTTAATTTATTCAAAATTATTTTCAGAGTGATAGACAATCAAAATAAAGCGAAGTATAGTAACGTTAGAAAGAGGAGCAATTTTCTTTCGTTTGACTGGGATGTATATCATAACTTGGAAGATATTCACAAGTGGCTCGACGAGATAGCCGAAGCATATCCAGAAACTGTTAAAACAGTTGTAATGGGATCTTCAGTAGAAGGTCGTGAAATCAAGGGACTGATTATTGACTATAAGCCTAACAAGACAAAGAAAATCATTGGCGTGATTGAAGGTACAATTCACGCTAGAGAATGGATAAGTCCAGCCACGGTTACGTGGATCATCAAAGAATTCATAACGAGCACAGATCCTCGAGTTAGGGCCTTGGCTGAAGATTTAGAATGGCATATTTTTCCAGTTGTTAATCCAGACGGATATGCCTTCACATTCTCTAATGTAAGTTTTTTATACATACATATCATTACGCCTGTTCTCTCCGAAATGTCTAAGAAGAAATGTATTAAGCACATCTTGCCAGTTCATTTGATCCAATTCTGTAATAGGAGATGAGCTTATTGCCACTTTTCGGCCACTACTCCAGACTCCGAGCTGCTACTCAAAGTTTCATAACCAGTAAAGACTCAATAAACATCTGCCCGTCAACCCGGGAATAGAACCCGCGACATTAGAACAGAAGTTTATCTTGTAACCAACTCGACTGACGGGTAGTCTAAGCAGTGACAATTTTGAATGTTTATTTTTTTTGTCATTTATTGACATACATTAACATAAAATTTAAATTACAATTCCTACGACGAAAACCTTATAAGGTTTATCTGTGTAGGTCGCGCATTTGTAACAGTTTGGTTAGTGAGGCATTGAAATTACGGTATTAGTTGACTCTGTATATAATACTTTTTACAAGCTTTTATTTAACTTGCAATGTAAGTATGTATGTAAGTATGTATGTTCGTGTGGAATCTTGCAACTCAATTTTGAAGCAGATATCTTTAACCGATTGTGCTGAAATTTTCTATACACGTTCAGTTTGGATGACAATGCATGGTTGAGTGTGTGACGTCATTTTAAATCCAAGATGGCGGCATACCCAAGATGGCGGATCAATTATTTTTAATGCACCCCTACAATATGGGTATCAAATAAAAGGTCTTGCTAAGATTAACTCGAAAAATAATGTGACGTCACTATTTATCCAATATGGCGGACTTCTAAAGCTTGAAAATCAATTTTGAAGTAGATATCTTTAACATTGAGCTGAAATTTTGTATACACACAGTTTGGATGAAAATGCACGGTTAACTGTGTGACGTCATTCTAAATCCAAGATGGCTGCATACCCAAGATCCATGGTAGACTGTGTGACGTCATTTTAAATCCAAGATGGCGGCATACCCAAGATGGCGGATCAATTATTTTTAATGCACCCCTACAATATGGGTATCAAATAAAAGGTCTTGCTAAGAATAACTTGAAAAATTAAGTGATGTCACTATTAATCCAATTTGTCGTACTTCTAAAGCTAAAAATCAACATTGAAGTAGATATCTTAAACCGATTGAGCTGAAATTCTGTATAGACGTTCCGGCAAACGACCTTGCAACAATGATGCATTGAATGAGATCAACAGACTGAGAAACGTGTCCAGTGATAACTAAAAAGTAAAAAATAAATTAAATGTGAAAATCCTTTTTAAAAACAAGCTTTTATTTAAATGCGCTAAAAAGAATTAAAAAACTTTTACACTAAAACTTTTACTTATAACGTCATTTCACATTTGACACAATTTATATGACATAAAAGCTTGTCGCGAGATTTACTTTTGTAGATAAACAAGTAAATTAAATAATTTGATGTGAATAATTTTATACATTACAATTTTCAAAGTAAATACGAGTAGGTAGTTAAAAGTACTCTTTTAAGTACTTTTAAGTTACTACACACAAGTTAATCTCGCGACAAGCTTATATGCCATATAAATTGTGTCAAATGTGAAATGACGTTATAAGTAAAAGTTTTAGTGTAAAAGTTTATTAATTCTTTTTAGCGCATTTAAATAAAAGCTTGTTTTTAAAAAGGTTTTTGACATTTAATTTTTAAACTTATATTTATATATAGCAGCATTTGTTTTGCAAGACTTCCGGCAATTCGTTTAAGTAATTAGGAATGACATAATCTATTTTTCTACTTCCATGGACGTTATTATATTTAGGTAAAATAAATCAATAATAACCAACCAACCATGAGTAGTATTAAGTTTTAAGTTTAATTATTTCTTTGTTAACGTATTAGAAGTCTGGTGTTCTTTCATTATTCGTTTAAATGTTAAAAAATAAGTTTTAAATATTCAAAACGAAAACTGATATAAATTGCTTGCTATGAAATCTACGCAATGTACAATTTCTTGTTCACTTTTTCAGGATAGAATGTGGAGAAAAAATAGAAATAGAGCTAATTTCACAACGTGCCAAGGAAATGACGACTTGAGTATTGGTGTTGACCTCAACCGGAACTTTGATTTCGTTTGGATGTGTAGGTGTATCATGTATTTTCTCTACATCAACTACATTTTTTTTGTAGCGTAAACATAACATTTTGTAACGTCTATTTTTCTTACTGCAGCTGTTGGAGCGTCTAACGATTCATGCAGCCAGACATTTGCTGGTACATCACCAGGCTCTGAGCCCGAGACCAGAGCTATTAGTGAATATGTAATGAGCCTAAGAAATCAAGGGAGTATCATCTATTACTTAGCGTTTCATTCATTCACCCAACTAATTGTTGTACCGTACAGTCATATGGACCACAACAGTGTAGGAGTCCTTGAAGCAAACAATTACGCAGACATGGTAAGTTAAAAATCATTTATAATCAGTTACAGTTGATATAACAGTAAGTTATAATAGTAAATCTTTTTAAAAAATAAAATAAATAAGCAATAGAATGAATTTTTAATAACATTCGGAAGGATCTTTATTGGAAGGTGGAATATATTTAGGCACCTTACCGTACTGCAAGCCAGACGCTAAAGCCTATGTGAGAGTCCCCACAGAAACAGAATCTGAGTACCTACCAACTAGTCCCACCATCAGCTACAACAAAGGCTATTTTGAAGACAGTGCGCATTTTTATTTTATGCTATCAGTATCATTAATAAAACATAACTTCTATTTGAATCAAAATAATCGCTGAAATGAATGTACACGCGCATAGCTTCAGAACGTCTTCGCCAAATTGGATAATTGTTTTATGTTGTGTTCGCCATTATCAGGACAAGTTTTGTATTTATATTTTAATAATTCGTACGGAATAGTTTTAGTGAGACAAAATATACTTGAAGAGATCTTCATATTTCGATATTTTGACAAAACATATATAACGGCGGGAAAACACCATCAGAGTTTTTAAAAAGTGTGACGTCAGCAAAGCTGGCGTCACAGTTATCAAGATCGCTATTATTATCTTTATCACACATTGTTGCAAATAATTAAGACAATAGAAAACACACTTATATTTATTCACAAACAAAATTAACAGTATTACACCATGGAACGTACTTACAGTTTTGCCTGCACTCCAACAGCTCCGAAAAAGTTATGGCACTCACAAAATTGTTTTTAAAAAGAAACCTCGTGTTGTCGTGCTTTAGGCGCGAATCTTACTTAACAATTTTTCAACGGAAGTGCAGTAACCGTAAATTGAAACATTTTATATTTTGGAACATTTGTGTTATCAAAAATTGAGTTTGATTATTTGTTAATTTTTAACAATATTAAATGATTTTTAAATAGTCTAACAAAACATTTATATGCTTGCTGTTTCAACGATACGTCCAGTGGGTAATGCAGTTGAAACATAAAACATGCTTCCTATAATAATTTGATAAAAACAGTAATTATTGCTTAGGAAATACATTGATTATTCATGATAAATTAAGCTATTATTTTCAAGCAATAGATTAAGGTAAATACTAATAATTGAAAGATTTCAAACCTTAATAAAAACGATTGTGAGACAATAGTCAAATATAGATTTTTCTTTACAACAAGAAGGTTTATGCTTTTCAAATGTTTAATAAAGACTTTAAAAAATCATCCTAAAATTTATAAAAGGCTAATTATCAATTTAATATGTGAAGCAATCATAGATGAAGTTTCGATTGAGATTTGCGCCGACACGGCCATTCTGCAAGGTGGTGCGCGCTCTGCACCAGCCACAGAAGATTCTGAAAAGAGTTTTGTCCCTTTAAGCTGAGTATCTTTACATAGATAGGTACCCCAAAAATATGGTACCTACATAGTTTACATAAAGTAAGAACAACTTTTTAGGTCGCCTTGCGCAACAGTAGATAACGGTTCTAGTAGGTGTATATTGGGCATTCTAAAACAGTTTTCATCAAAACACCGCAAACGAACGGAGTGAGATTTGAGCTACGCTTCGCTGCGCTCTAGCTCCGCTACGCTCCGCAAATCTCACTGCGTTCGTTTACGGTGATTTGATGAAAACAGTTTGAGATTGCCCAATATACATTATACAGGGTTAAATTATTCATACCATTAAATTGTAATTTTTGATAAATAAAGAGTTATGCGAGTATATTGAATCACCATATTTGTTTTCATTAATAAAACGCAGAAATTTTTGTTAAAAATATTTTTTTTTTTTTATTATAAAGCAAGTAACAAATATCATCATAGCTAAACTAGAACAATACTTTAAATACAAATTTTCATTCAAGTACAATTTACTGAAGTCATAAATTACATGTGCTTAAGTACCACTTTTTTATGAATAAAACATTCCTTAGAGCGCACTCTTTTTTATGAGTTATACAATTGAAGTTAGCTCCACCTTTAGCATAACTATTGCGCAATGTTGCAAAATTAGGACAACCTTTGCCTTCAACATTTATCAAAAAGCAGTCAGAACACAAATCTTTAATCCATTTTTGCTTTTCAACACCTTTCATTATTATGGTTTGGTCCTTTAAAATTGGAATAATTAATCTCTTAAATTCTCTGAAATCTATATTGCCTTGACTCCAGTATATTCCTCTGTTGCGTTCAATCCAATTGACTGCTCTTTTTTCTTCGGCAGATAATTTTAGATACGAATATGGAGGTTTTATTAAAAAGACTTGCGTAAACTCTTTTGTGGCTAACGCAAATTCCTTAATAATAAAATTATTTTTGCAGTCTTTGAATCCTTGAACATCAACAAAAAGTATCGAACTCTTATCAGCACTCATTGTTTCGTTGTATTCCACTGTTTAACATAAAGTTGAAGTTTGTTCTTTCAAATACCTTTTGATTGCACTTTATTTAGTTAAGATATTTTCTTCACAATATTGCTCAGAGGTTTGTACTCAAAAATGCAGTCATTTAAAATCAAGCAATATGCTGCTGTCTGATCCGGGATTTCTTGGTCTGTTTCAATCTCCACTCTGACATCGATTGATCCCTTTATCATTTCTTGTTGGTGAGAACAATCAATAACAAATAATGGGGCAACGTCTCTGAATTCCTTCAAGCTCATCAACGGCTCTGGTCGCTGTCCATGATAAGACTGTTGGAATCTTGCATATTGTTCGTATAATAAATTAAATTTATCCTCTGAGAAACTGACATTCAATCCTTCATAAGGGTAATACGATGAATTTAAATATACTTTTACATCTCGTACATTGCAGTGATCGAACTCTGCCATTGACATTTCCGCATTGTGTTTGCGATTGGTTTGCAAGGCTATAATAACGAATCTTGGTTTCTCTATCTGTGACGAAGTTTTGATAGACCAAGTGTGTTTACGTGTCTTCGGTAATAATGGATATTCATACAAATCCCAATTTCGAAATGCTAGTGTAATAGGCCTGTCCTTTTCTAGATGTTTCAACAAATTGATTCTTTCACGATCTGATACTTTAACGTGCGGAACTCGCCAAACAACTTTGCTAATAGTTATATCTTCGACCACCTCTCCGACATTTAATTTCAAAGCATTGAGATTCGTATTGCTTCTTAATAGCACCAATTCATGTTTGGAGTTAATTATAACTTTTTCATAATCTTCTGCAAAACCTAAAATTTTCTTCAACGGCACAGAAGCCGAAAAAATTCCTCCGTTAAGATTGTTTGTACCAGAAGTTGACCATCCCCATACACGTGAGCATTTAGATTCATTATCATTTAACGAGAGGTACGATTTTATTGTTGTAGTTATGCCAGCATTTTTTATTTTGTCTATTTCTATTCCGTTTAACTCATATCGAATATCTTGAAATAAATATAGTATTGGATTGTTGATAAAATACACATTTGATATTTTTTCTTTAGTCGAACTATTATAAACATTGGCTTTACCCTCAATATACAAAGTGCTGAGTGAGGGTAACAGACATAGATCTTGTTGATTAATAGGTATTCTTATTTCATCATTCTTGTTGAAACTTGTTACGTACGGTTTATAAGAATGATATTCGAAACTTTCAATACTATTGTCGTATGATGTTGATTGAGATATATTTAAAATATTCATTTTAACAAGCCAATCAACTTCAAAAATTCCTTATTGTTTTTGGTGAGCTTCTTTTTTATGTGAAGCGGTGTGCTTTTATGAGGTGATCTTCTAGTACTAACTTGAATGCAAGCTGTGTCATGATTTTTATTGAAATTTATCATTTTTACGAAAATGTAGATACAGTTGTACTTCTTCGTCTCGTAAATTGATTTGTTTATTCTCGGCGTCTAATAATTGTATAGTTATTGCACTTATAGAACTTTTATTTACAGGAAAATATATTAGATTTTTCGGCACTTCAATGATCCGATAACCAGGTGGTACGTTAGGAACAAACTCGTGAATAATATGACTTGCAGATCCATTCACGAATGACCCACTAACTACGTCGCATTCGATGCGCACAATGGTTGTTGGCAATATACTGACAGGATACAGAGATTCGGTCCTTTTTAATGCCTTTATTGTTTCTCCACCAAAACCTAAAATCCTTCCAAGTGAGTCACTTTTGTTGAAATGAACATCTTTAGTACAAAAAATTGTAGTTTTTAAAGTATTATTATTACAAGTTAATTTTAACATTGCATTTCTAATGTATGTCTTTAAATAATCACAGATATCTTGAAGTTCATAAGCTCCTTCAGGTATTTCGATTACTTCGTTATCGTCATAGTAGAATTTATTATTTCTTTTATCTATGTTGGGTATAGAATTAAATGTTGAAAAATACAACAATCCACACTCATAGTATCCACTTAATTCCAAAGTAGGTGAGTAGTTTGTTATCAGAGAGGATCCTTTTCCAGTTATAGACACAGTGAAAGACATTTTACTACTGATAAAGAATTTTATTTCAAGCTTTATATAAATGTGTTTTCCAATACTCCTTTAAAAATTTTATACAAAGGTGGCCGCAATTAACAGAGTCAAATGTTTGATATTGCTCATAGTTATAATTTAAAGAAACATTTCTTAAGTAATCAAGTAGTTCTAACGGAGGTTTCAGATTACCAAAACTATCAAAATATTCAGCATACTTATTTTCTTTCACGTAGGCTACCCAATGTGTTCCAATGTTATTTGAAGTATCTAAATTTATAATACCGCATTCTATCTTCCTAGGTTTTGAGGGCAACGTATCCCTCATGAAAACACCACGAAAAAATGGAATATCACTAGCATGTTCTAATATATCCCAATTAGTTAATGCCCGCCTAGGTAGCCGCTTTATTAGTTTTTTGAGGGTTTCAAATATAGACCTGCACCCTTTTTATAAGGTCTAATATATAATCCTTTTCCGAGAGCAACCGCCTCCATCATCTTATTATGTCGTTCCGATTCTTGAAGAGCTTTTTGAGCTGCTTTTGAATCATTAACCGCTTTTGCTATGCCAGCTGCTCCACCAGCCAGTGAACCTAAAGCTGATAATCCCGCGAAAATAGGAATTAACGGTAACAGTCCTCCACATTTTGGAATAGGAATACAACGAGGTAAACTCATTTTATTTTTATTTCTAAATAGTTTTTTTGCAGCGGCGACCGCATATTTAATAGTAGAATTTGTGTCTTTAGATTTTATTTTTTTTAATTTAGATTTGAGTTTTTTCACAGCTGTCATAAACGACCGAGCACCTGCACCAGCTCTTAATTTGGCCTTCATAGCATTTTTTACTATCCATGAAGCAATTTTTTCTTTCTTTCCAGCGTCTTTTGATTTCAATCTTCTTTGAGCCATATTTAATAGATCTAGATCAGCTTTGTGCCTTACGTTAGCGTCGTTGTTTATGTAAGCAATATCGTGGTGCATACAAGCGTTATCCAATTTATTAATTCCTCGCTGACCCTTAAGTAATCGTTTCTGAAGCTTTGTGCCGGGTCCGCAATATTGGTAGCCCGGTAAATGTAACTCAAACGGAATCTTATTTATTAAGCTGTTTATGATACCACTTCCTTTCTTCATTGATAAACAAAAAGTGAAGCAATAAAGATATCTTGAGCTATTTTATATTATAAAACCAATTTATTCTTATCAACCCAACTATTTTCGCTATTACTTAATCCTAACCATTTTACAAACAATTTGTTTCCTTTTCTTTTTATAACCTTTTCAATGAGGTATAGGTCTGGAAACTTAGTTTTTTGTAACTCGTATGCATAAAATGAGCCGAGGATTCTTTGATTGCGTCTGTCCTCTATTTGATAAGTTGTTGGGTTAGTGTGATTAACTTTTACTATACGAAATATTTCGGTGGACCAGTTTGGCGTATAGCCTTTGTAAAAATCTGCTTTATATCTACTTATGCGAACATAATCACCAACACGAAATGTATATCCCCGACTTGTTTTATTCTTTTGAGAATTCATAATATAACCTTTGACTATAAGCTCATTTACTTTGTTAACTTCCACAGGCTTAAATTTTGTTATTCTATGCAAAGTGTTATTGTAGTGTTCTACAACGTCCTTTAAAATATTTTTATACCATTGGTAATTTCCGTTCAAACTAAATAGTTTGTAAAGGTGAGATTTAATTGTTCTTATAACTCTTTCTACTATAGATGCTTTTTTAATAGAATATGTTGAATAATGATTAATATTATACTTTTTCATTAATTGTTTAAAATTATCATTGTAGAATTCTGTGCCTAAATCAGTTTGTAAATTTTTAGGTTTTCGTAATGATGTAGTTAAAATACTTTGCATTGCATCTGTAACATAATTTTTCGCTTTTGATTTTAAAGGTCTGATCCATACATATTTTGATAAAGTGTCAATTACGATAAGAATATATTTATACCCTTTATTAAACTGTGAATATTTTTGCAAATCTATGAGGTCGGCTTGCCATAAATCATCTATTCCTTTTATGATCGTACATCGCCGGGAAAAATTCCTTCTTGCTGCTTTGTGAAGCTCATTCACTATGTCTTGTTTGCTCATTATTATCTGGTTTCTCTTGAAGCATGTGATCAATTTCTGTCCTTGTGTAAAACAAGGTGGCTAGCTTATTAAGTATTGAACTTTCAAAATCATTTAAACGAATATTTACATCACTTAAAATATTAGTTCTTAGTTCGTGTGTCTTTTCATCCACGTAAGCTTTATTGGCGGCTTCGTCATCATTGCCTGGCGATATAAGCCCTTTTAATCTTGATGATTTTAAATCATATTCACCTGTTTCTGACTTCACTAATGTATCGTTGAGATTTCCAATATATTCCTCTAATCGTAAACGTTTATGAACGTGATGACCAAATTTATCTACATTCATTTCCGTATCTATGCGGTGTTTGCTGTATAACTACTGATCAGTTTTTTAAAATTAGGTTCCTTATATTTGGTGTTTTTAATGATGCCTGCTTCGTACAGCTCTTCTATAATCGCAATAATTTCATTATCTAAGCCGGTATTGCCAGCATCACGAGATGCAAACAGTAATTTCAATCGATCTACTAATTCATTTGGATCATCCCAATAAACGTAATCTATATCTTTCTTTACACTTTTTAAAAGATTTATTCCTTTTCCTACCGTAAGACTTTCTGTGCTGTCATACTTATTTCTAGAGAACTTAAACAGTGGTTTAATAATATGCATGTACTTAAACCCTTTGTTACTATTAATTGGCTTGCGTGGATCACAATTACGCCTATGTGCATTCGTTTCTATTAGAAGCTCTTTATAATTTTGCAAATCTTCATCTGTGATAACATCCAAATTTGGTGTCTTTTCAAATAGTAATTCTTTTAATCCAAGAGTTTTGTTTAAACTTCGATTTCCAATTTTTATAATTTTTCCGTCGTCGAAAACACGTGTTTGGCCGAGCATAAGTTTTCTTCGTTCATTTTTTATTCCAAAAGGGATATTTGCGTCGGGTGAAGCACACCACGATAAACTATTAAGTGAAACATTTGGTGATGATTGAAAGGACTTAAAGGAAGCATCACTCATATTATTGTTGTCAGATGGTGATACGACAAGGGTTTTTTCGGAATTAAATTTTTTATAGAACTGTTGTTCCTCTTCTTCATTAAAATCGTCATCAGAAAAATTTGTTGCCTCGCTGTCATTATGTTTATTTTTTTTTATTGTATAATGTTCAAACTCATCCTCATCTTCATGAGAAATTTCATTGTTCTTAATGGCTATTTGTTTCAGTGGATCGGTTATAGGTTTGAATATGGATTCCAGAGTGGCATCATTTGTATTTTTCATATCCTTTATCATTTCAATCTTTCTTTTTACAGCAGCTGCAGCTTTTACAATTTGTTTTTTAAGTTGCTTTTCCATTTTGACAAGGATTCCGTTCAATGCAAAATCCAGATTAATAGTGATTGTGTATTGATGAAACAATAACTTATGTATATTAATCTACTACTACAAAAGTATCGAATGCCATCCTATAACATCCTTTATTTCTTTCGCAGTCTTTATTGATCACAACATAATTAAATGGTTTATTCCAAATAGTTGAGCACATTTCACGGAACTGAGACCACGACATATCTGAACCTACATGCTCATCGTAAACGTGTTTTAAATTTACATCGTCTTGTTTAAATAAAATAATGAGGTTAGAATTGTCCCTTATAAGTTGTTTAGGTACTTTACTGTATGTTTGGTTAATGTAAAAACAATCAATATTCTTATGTCGACCCATAGCAAAATAATCCCGAATGCTATTTTGGTTTTCACAAGCTACGTCGTCGAATATTATAATGGAGTTTGGCAAAGCTTCGTGTGGGCTTATGATATCATTATTATGGTTATATTTACTATAAGATATGTCTGCAACTAAATCTAATACTTTTTCTAAGAACACATATTTTGGTTGGTATAATGATTTAGAATATACATATAAGTTACGAAAACGTGCACCATTCTCATGTAATAACAAACCTATTACTAAGTTTGTCTTGCCGCAATTTGATGGTCCACAAACAATACATCGTATAGTGCTCGGCAATAAGTTGCCATGTCGCTTTGCTTCACATAATGATGCAGGACAGATATTATAATCTAATTTTAACGTTTCCTTTTGTTTGAGGAACTTCATAGCAACTTGTCCGTTTTGATTCGTGGCTTTTAACAAAATGGATATAACACTTTGCGTTCGTAATAATAAGAGAACTAGCAGTATATTTACTTGTAAGTGCACTCACTCCACCATATAGACTAAGCATTCGACGGCGGTAACAATAGCAAGGAGTAGAAGAATTTGGATACTGTTACCACTCATTATATTAAGTTATTGGACGTGTCTAGAACACACAATGTTAAAGCATCGAGAAGAATGGAGAGAGAAGAAAGAGCTCTCACCCCTCTCGAATCGTGCAATAAAAAATGATATGAGTAAGGAATCGATGCTTAAAAATAAACATTGTTTAATTACTTGCATCCCTACTTTAACAAAGTAATACACTGCGTTCTTTAATAAATAAAACTATATTTTTAATTTTATTACCATTATTTTAAACTATGTATTTGAATTCTAATAAATTTTATCTTAGATTTATTTATAGAGGTAATTCTGAATGAATGTTTTTCAAAATATTTAATTACATTATAGAGGTGTTAAAATAAAAACAAATATTTTCATACAAGTCTTTTTATTTTTAAATAATATTTATTGAAAACAATACAAGACTTAAACTAACATAACTATTTAAAATAACATAAGTCTTAGTTAGTAAAATTTATAAGCATTACTATAATTTTTCAGAAGAATAATGTTGTTGAAATAATGTATCTCCGTGAGTGTACACGTAACTAAAGATAGTAGGTACGCATCTACCACATTAGAGAATTTTAATATACATCTACAAATGTTTTAGGTCAGCAATAGTTATTTAAAAACTATAACTGTAACCACATATTTTCTTAGAGATATTAGTTATAATATTTTCTGCTTGATCCATTATTGGATCAATATGCTCGGTTACCACATATTGTGTTTTTATTAATGGATCATTGCTGGTTGATTCCAGATCTAATATTTCTAATTTAATTAATCGCCGCCCTTTAGTAGGTATTGTTTTAATTAAATAAGAAGGTTCGTTCCCCTTCGTATTCTGCAGTAACTTGCTTCTCCTCTTCATGGGCTTCTTTTTCTTAAAAATACTTTTAACCACCTTGGCATGCAGCGGTGAATCTTTAGCATTCCAATGTGGAAATTCTTCAGAGAAGCCCTCCAACATATCTTGCGCATTTTGCTCAAAGCAAGGAGGATAATCTTCTGTTGCCTCCTTGCTTATGAGTAGCGACTGCGAGATTTCTTGGGTATTCTGAAATTTAATTTATTATGCAACAAAAATAATTTCACATCGAAGAAATGATTGATATAGTGGCGGAGGTAGAAGAGTATATCTAGGATCCACAAGGAGGCTGACTATCTTATACGGAACCGATAGAATATGAGAATCACGATAACAGCATCACAACCATAAGGTTTTAACAACAACATTATCTTCCAACTAAATCAAATATACAAATAAACATTAACTAGTGATCTAACCACTACACAAGAAAAGAGTTTGAAGAAAAATAATTTATACGACTTACCATGATGTATTTGGGTGACCGTAGTTGTCACTTGATTAATTATGTGTGAAACAAATTTTAAAAACATTCGACTTTAATAGCTATTTATAGTGTAAATATAATGCTGACATAACAACAAAGCATTCGCACGGAATCGCAATTGGACAAATTACTAATGAACTATAAGTTGGAATACCTAAATCAGCAATAACATGTCCCAACCAGTTTCGAATTGTTCATTGCGTGTGCTATTTTATTAATAGTTTTATATTTTATGGATTATGAAATAAAAAAAAACATGGTAGCTGGTTTATAACGTTATATATTTTCATCGTTACAATACAACATTAAGTATTTGATTAAAACTAGGTAATTAATTTACCTATTTACCATTAAAAAACAATGTATAATACTATTAAACAAATAACTGATGGATAACAATATTAAAATTAAATAACTTTACAATATAAAGTGCCGTGTCGGTACATACTATACAATTTCATGTATGTTTTTATTCTATTAACTTATTCATTACTTAAGCCATATAATAAATAAATAAATAGATGATGGGGTAACATATTTCTCAACTTACAATTTGATTCATGATTACCATTAAAATAATAATAAACTATACAATACGGTGCTTCTAAAGAAAAACTAATGATATTAAACTAAACTATCCCAGTGACCCCATGATAAAGTAGAAATTTTGTTTTTTAATATGATACGTTTATCGTCATTACCTGACAAAGCTATTTTGTTCTGTTCTTGAGTAAATATTTCGTGCTTAAGAGATTTAAATATGATATTTTTTTTCTTCAAAAATGTATTTTCATTTAATACCTTGTAATAATCTTTATATTGTACATCTTTTAATACTTGCTTCTGTATGCCTTTTGCTTTTTTTAATTCATCTTCTGCCGTTTTAATACAGTATAACTTGGACCTTAATCCTACAAACTTCGAAATCAAACTTCCTCCTAGCTCATCTTTAAAGAGATCTGGCACCTTTTTGTTCCAACTAGGAATGTCGTATACGTTATTTACAGAATAATTACTAGTGTCGAAATAGGGAAGAAAATTTGATTTTAAATCAGCATAAAAATCTTTACTTTCTATTGAATACAAAAAACTATCAGTATCCGTATAACAAAGTTTTAACTTTTCCTTATAAAAAGGCTTCATAATAGAATAATGAAAATCAAACATGTGACTCTTAGATATTTCCAAAACAGAAAAACCAATGTATATAGGTTTATCCAAAGTGATTGTTTCAGGCTTCATTTGAATGGCTACCAAGTTTTCAGTGAAAATTGTAACACTGTGAAAATTTGGCCGAGCTATCATTTGCTCTGCACAGAAACTTTTCTTTGTTTTGTTACTATCATCATTCCACTTATTGACTAATTTCACATTAACCCTCTTTTCTGTGTCTTCTAACGTCTTGCCAAATATACTGTTGTTAAGAAGTTTGAAGAAATCTTGTTCAAATGTAGATTTAGCTTTTTTTCGTAATTCAGTATTCATGTCAATATACTGCTTTAAATAAGGACTCTGATTAAATTGAATAACTCTATGTATTTTTTTTAACAACAAACCATGTTTTATACATGTTTGCAGATGAGCAAAATGTATGACATAGAAATATTTATCGTATAAATTTGGAATCAATTTTGAAGTTTTAGAACCTGGCGGAGTAAATTTATGAGCACAGAATGGAAAATCGTTATGATCATTATGCAAATGTTCGGGGTATTCTAAATCTACTTCTAGTATATAACCAGTGTCTCCGTTAGTTGGCACATTTATAAAATCTATTCCAGCGATTTCCAAGTCATTCAATAACTTAAAATTGGAATGAGGCAAATAAGCACACATTGCATATCCATAGAGATTATTACAATCGATATAAATTAGAAAGTTATTACTTTTTCTTGGATCGTAAGTTTTTAAATACTTGTTATTGGCTTTTGAATACCTTGTCGAACATAAACATATTCCACCGCGAATACCTTTTTGAACCATTCTTATTATTTCCAGGTCGTGTATTAATTCTAATTTAACATCTGTTTTTAATAGCATGGCATCAAAACTGAGACTCGGTGCTGTAACATAAAAGGCTGGATCTAATTTATAATTCATCTTACATGTCTGGCGAAAACTTTCAAAAACGTCAGCTAATAAAATAACATCTGACTTAAGATACAAGTCTGTGTATTCACCGAGATTCGATAATTCAAACGTTTGCCAGACTTTTTTTGCATGATCATAATCTACTTTAGATATATTACTATTGCGTAATTTGCTGAAAAAGAACTCCTGAGGCGGAAGTACTTTTTCTTCGTATGAACTCCAAGTAGTCATGTATTCATATGGATACACCCCTTTTCGTTTTATTAAAGCAAAATGCTCACGAGAAGGAAAATAACGCCGCAGATGTTTAAAGTCGTCATTTTTTAAGTTTGCGACAAGTTTCTCTAGACTTGTGCCTAAAAATTTAAAAGAATCAACAAATCGAACAGGTATGATATCTTTATCATTAATTTGAAAAAATTTTGTAAAAGATATGTAGTTTTCCTTATTTTTTGCTATTACTTGTATTTTTCCTGATAGTTTTCCCAACTGTCGTATAAAAAGATGACTGTCATAACCCGCTAAATTATGAAAAAATATAGGAACAAACTTAGGCAAACAATATCTAATATTGCAATAAGAATGAGCTGCACCACGATACCGTCCTGTAAGATGGCAATGATCTTTAACTTTATCGTCAAACAATATTTTATCACAAAGAAAACAATTTGTAGCCCGAGCAAAGTTCGCTTTGTCTTCATTTGTTAAACAAATAGCCACTGGCGACTGCAAAACGTTATAAATATCGGTTATATCCAATAATAGACTTTCTAAAAACTTTTCTACACAGGCTGGACCTCGATAAGATACATATTTATTACGCGACTTATCATAAGAACACACAACGTAATAAGCAAATGCTGATGGTACGTGTTTTTGCAATATCTTTGTACAGCCTGATCCAGAATCGAGTTCAGTTGGTTTTAATAATGATTCAAAATCTGCGTATAAGACGAAGGGCATGTCATGCATTCGCTCGTAATGATTAAATTGAATTCGTGTTCCATCACCGGGTAATATTGTCGATACACCACCACAAACATGAGCTTTCAGTTTATCATTACTATCAAAGAATATCATACAATCCTCGCATAAATATATTTTAGAATGATGTTTAGTTAATTGAAGACGAAGTAATTTAGATAAATCTTTAATAAGACAGTAATGGGTGCGTTTTCTGTTTTCCAGGAAAAGCATATTAATGTGATGATCTTTGCGAATCTCGCTTTTGTATAAAGGTCCAACAATGTTACCATTCTTTTGAATGCCGTAAATATTAATACTTATGCGAGGATTATTCTTTTCAAAAACTTTGATGTCCGCAAACCCAACTGGAAAAATCATATTTTTGATATTGAGTACATTTTTAAAGTGTGGGTAAGCTGACGTTCGATGTGCGTTTCTGTTTATAGGAAATAGTGCTGCCATGACACACCATAAAAAACAATAATTATCAGAATTTTGAATGTTGATACATGCTCGTTTACATTTTATGGACTTTGGTAATTCTATAAAACTGGAGCCTCTTAACGGGTTATATTTGTTTATATTTACTTCTAGATATAGGCTTTGTAAATAGGCCCACCCACTATCTCTTTCTTCAAATTCTTCAATTTTTTTACAAATTAAGTGAATAATTTTTGAAAACATATCTTCAAAATTGAAGTTTTGATGCAAGATGAAGTTTTCCGTTGCAAATGACTTGATTGAAATCGAATCATACTTACTAAGCAGAAAGAATTCACAGAAAAGTTCAAAATTAGCTTTAACATTAGTGTGAGCTTGAATTTTCGCTATGAGCAATAGGCGTACGCGAGAGCGCAAGTGCCATAAAAACTCGGCGGGCGGGCGAACACGCGCACTATCATGACCCTCATCTTGATATCGAACACGGTACGATGCTATACGATTACGAAAAGCGCTATGAACTTTTTCAACCCCCTCACTATCAACGACCGAACTGTTGTTCTTATGTAAAATACTTTTCAAATGTGCAGAGAAAACTTTGTTATTTACGGATACGTCACAAACTGAACAGAAAGTAGACCTCGACATTATGATTTGGACAGTACAAATTCTCAAAGTTAAAGTAATAAAGGCTTAAGTATGTAAGTACCTAATCTTTGAGTTTGCTAACGATAAACAATAAGTAAACCAGCTAAAACATAATTTACGCAGAGAGAAACAAAAGAGAACCTATTTTTTAACTTTATCTTTATAAAATATCCCCTCTGTGGTAAACTTTGCCTTAGCTAATTTTACAAATTTTTTTAATGCGTAAAATTCTGGAGATTCTGCTTCGCCTTGCAAGCGTACCCAAACGATAGCGCGCTCGCACCGGTCAAGGCCGCTGAGATTAGATACCTCCTTCTGGTTGTAGAGGCGTAGCTCCACTAGCAAGTCGCCGTCGAGCTGTGCAGTCCGACGCGTTACACCACCAGGTACTCGGCGTGTCAGGATACTGGTGGTCTTGTTTGGCAGGTTTGGCGGCCGCGAAACCTCGCTGTCCGACTCTGAGTCGAACAACCACTCAGAAGTATTGGACGACGATGTATTCTTCACTTCTGCACTCTTCGCCTTCGATAGGCACTTTATCGCCTTGCTTCTCTTCTTTGGACTAGGGAGATAGAAAAAGGATACACGATTATTGTACACATTAAACACTTGAAATTTAGATATATGTAAATATAGCAATAAAAGTACCTGATGTCTTCGTCGTCGGTATCAAAGAAAAGGTCATGAACAAATTTCAACAACAACTCAAAAATCTTAAGCAGTGAGTTGATATAATTTGTTACCTATTGGTTACTTATTTAATAATTTTAAACTGTGCTCTTCCTGAATTACGTTGACATTTTCAGAGCCTCTGTTGACCAAGGTCATATAATGGGCCCAGACAACAGCATCGACCTTCACATTCCCTAAGAGCCCCTGTGGACCACGGTCATAAAATACCTAGACCACAGCATCATTCCCCATTATCCTGTTAATTTCTATCAGAGCCTCTATTTTCCCTTAGAACCTCTGTGGACCACGGCTACTAAAGCCCAGACCACAGCATCATTATCCACTAAATATGTAATTAATTTCAGAGTCTCTGTGGACCACGGTCATATGGGCCTAGACCACAGCAACGACCTAATTTCCATTTCCTTCAGAGCCCCTGTGAACCACGGCGTAAAGTTCCGCTCATGATCACAGCATCATACCTATCTACAAAAATAATTTTAAGGTGGACAAAATTATAAAAATAATAACTTAGCCTCATACATAACGTATGGAACATTAGTACAAATAATAATAGTAAAAAAAATGCTTACAGTAAAAATGTATTTTGTAGTCAATGTTATTTGTGTAATTTCAGCTGTGAAAGCTTAAGGACGACTTGCATAACGCTCATTCTATTAAGAGGACTGTGAAGTGCCAATTTATGGCTCGAGTATGCACTTTCAAAAATGGAGTTTATTGCACACCGCTTAGAGTTGAAAGTCCGAGGCAAATGCCTACATTTCTTATTGAAATATTGTTTCGGGTGATAACTGTTTTACCCCCCTAAACCTTTACGAAATTAGACACTTTTGGTCTCATTAGATTCAGTATACTTTAATCTATGTTCGTACGTTTTGCTTTTTTTGTAATTCAGTATAATTTGGTCAAAAAAGATAAAAATGCTCGAGGTAGTTTTTAAGTCTAAAATGTGGATATTTAAATGCTAATAATTTATATTCTGGGCAATATTACTTCAAAATCAAAACGTACAAACCTAGATCTTCAGTATATCTACAACATTTTCAAAAATAATGAAAATTGGATTATGTAAAGAGGGAGAAAAGCGTTATCGCTTTTTGTATGAAAATTTAAAGCTTCACAATCCTCTTAATGCTTAAATAAGTTCAAACTTTTTGGTGCATTAACTCATCTGTATGAATATTGACAGTTACAGAACCAGTAGGTGTATATTGGGCATTCTAAAACAGTTCTCATCAAAACACCGCAAACGAACGCAGTGAGATTTGAGCTACGCTTCGCTGCGCTCTAGCTCCGCAAATCTCACTGCGTTCGTTTACGGTGATTTGATGAAAACAGTTTAAGATTGCCCAATATACATTATATAGGGTTAAATGGAAAAGAAGATTTTTTATTTCATTTCATTTCATAATGTTTCTATTGTGTTGTGTTGTTTGACTGTAAACAGTATACTTTTGATTGATTGCGATTTACTAGACACATTTTCAAGGTTTTCTATCTCAGAATATTAAGGCATTCAACTAGGTAGCAGTGCAATAAGAACAGAAATTAAACAGGTTGAGGTTTCGTAGCTTCAGGACTCAACTCTCGGATAAGTACCGTTCTACACTCTGCCTGCCATACAGTTTCAAAGCATTCCCACGAAATTCATTTATCAGCAATAAATTTATTGCACATTATTCATATATCCAGTTACGAGTGCTTACTCAAATAATAAGGCTTCTTTCACACGTTAATACTTTTATTTGTTTATTAAATTACTTCAATTAAATATATTCTTTATTATAAAACAAAGTATAAAATTGTTGATTTTTACAAAATATTTAAAAGGGCGGGCTAATTCCTGAAAGATGTGTTCCAGTCATCACACGAATAAAAAATAGAAAATAAATATTCCAATAATTTAAAAAATGAAAATATAAAAAATATTAAGAACATTTTAACTACCTACCTTGGCTGACTAAGGTCTTAACATCCTAATTAAATAGGGTAGTGCGGTGGGAACGTGTATGAGATGCTGCCGATGAATACCACCTATGTATTATTACAATAATTTTCATAAACTTCTATGGTTCTGTCCTCATGTCGTATCAATATCGTTATGCTATAAATACATTCGGTTCGCCTAATAGAACGATATACCTATTGTTTATCTGTTTTAAATAGTAGTATCGAAAAATGAAAATTAGAAATCGCATCCGTTATTATAAAGAAGACTTTTTAATTTGGAGATAATATTCGTTAGTAATTGTAAATATGTATGTACATGTATAATTTAAATAAATATAATAAACCCGAAATGAAAAAAAATTTGGAGCATGCAGCCTTACACGAGATTTCTGCATCAGCAGAATTAAACGGTTACCAACTATTTTGCTGTATATGCACAGTATTGTATTGCAAGTTTGTGGAAATAAACGACAAACAATTAATTTGCTGATTATTTCCGCGTCATATTGCACATTGGTAGAATTATGGGTAAATATCAAATTTTGCTAAATATCATGAAAGTCAGAGGTGCAAAACGTTATTAAGTTTTATATTTCGAGTATGGAACCGACTTTTTGAAAGTAAACTACCAAACTATAATCTTCTCTTAGATGTTGTGATGCTGAATAACGATCTACTACTACCTCGAAAATAAAAATCCAATACACGTAATTGCGTCAGTTCGTCGTTTTGTTTCTTTCTTGCTACGTAAGTACTTTTTTTTTATATAGCTGACGAAGTTCAGCCGATGATCGGACCGTTTTTGGATCATACGCAACTGCGGATCAAAAATTTTGTTGCAGACCTGAGAACTGCTCCACTCACACGTCCCGGGTACCATAGTACCCAGAGCGCTTCGCGTCTCCTTTGCCTAAAACGCGCGGTGTGATAAAAAATCACGAAAAAAAAAATATTTTCTCTAAATAAAGTGTCAGTTCTTTAGTGTTTGAAAAACGAACACTGACCATGGAAGTGGAAGTGAATGCATTAGGATTCTCGATAACGTATAGACATCATATCCGTGAATGCATATTTGTTTTCTTATAAATATTTTGTGTGGATATGATTTGGACGGAAATTAATAATTTTATGATTATATATATAATATTTTATAATATTACTTACTTATTTAACAATATAAAAATTAATGAGCATTCTTTTTTAGATTAGTCATGTTAAATAAAAATGATTATAAAGATAAGGTATAGGTTGAGAACCTCAGTAAAATTATTACTTGCATTGCACTTTTCTTATATAAAATCCGGAAAAACTGTAGTCACAGTACACTCCAGTGCTATCTCTGACCACTAACAGTGCTTCAGTACCTCCTCATCAAAAAATCTCAAGACCAAGACAGCTGAAAAATGTTCGTAAGTTTTTATACTTTATTGCTATACTTTATATCTATTCTTTAATTGTCTATAAGTGGTTGATCATCTTCATGCTTCAACAAATTGAGCCGTTGGACCAGGCTGTATATGACGTGACCTCTCCAAGTGCTGTCTTCACGAGGGACCATCAAGCCCAGCAGTGGCATGCTGATTGACTGATGATGATGATATTTTTTTTATCTTATGAATTGAAGATGTGAATCTTCAACTCGTTTTCTTGTAACCACTCTTAATACTAATATGACATTTACTATTTTCAGGTCGGATAGCAAGCAAAACAAAAGGTCAGCCAAGAAGAGCTGTGAATTCGAGCACAGTTTAAAATTATTAAATAAGTAACCAATAGGTAACAAATTATATCAACTCACTGCTTAAGATTTTTGAGTTGTTGTTGAAATTTGTTCATGGAGAGACTGCGATGGACAGTCATGCTGCAAGTTTGAGTGGTTGTCTTCATCATAGCTGATCGCCGACACGGTTGCTGGTTCACCAGGGCATGGAGCTCTGCGCAACTGGTCGTGAGCAACCTTGCGTGGCCGCCCTCTACCAGTTACCCTTTTCACCATGTAGCGATCGTTATCTAAAACTTTATAAATCTCATAAGACTCACTATATTTGAGATCAAGTTGGATTATTTTTTATAAGAACATAATCTCCTCTTTGAAATGAATGAATTACAGCTTTGGTCTTATCAAAACGTTTTTTGTCATATTGTGCAGCAGCAGCCATTTTTTCATGCACTTGTTGCTCTAGTAAATCAAAGTTAACCATTTCTTCGTCAAAATTCACTAAACGAAGTAGTTCTGGTGGAACACAATGCTGCCTATATGTTAGCAGTGAAAGTGGAGCAATATTGGTAACTCTATGTGGAGTACAATTAAAAGCAAGCTGCAGTGAATCTAATGCTATCTGCCAATTCTCAGTTTCGTAATTTTTGATCATCGGTAGGGCATTTTTTTATGTACCCATAATTCGCTCGACCTCTCCATTCACTCGGCTTACTCCTGGAGCTATTGAATGAACGTCAATACCAAAACGTTCACAATATACTTTAAATTCGCCTAGGAACTCTCTGCCTCCGTCTACTATAATCTGTATTGGAGTTCCAAATAGATGAACCACTCGTTTTAATGCGGCAAGAGTACTGCTCTGACTTTTGTCCGTAGAGTAATTAAGTAACATGTACTTTGTATAGGCGTCGACAGTAACTATGACGTACTCGTCGCAGCCTTGTGAATCTTTGGTACCCAGTTTACCTGTGATGTCCATATGAATCACTTGGAATGCAGCAGTTGGTTTTTGAATTGGATGAAGTTGTGCCTGAATTGCACCAGACGAATTTTTTTAAGTTCTGCATACGACACAATTGTCTACAAAGTTTCTGACTAAGGTACTCATTTTCTCGAACCAGTAGCAATCTTTTATTTTTCTTAGGGTTTTCTCCCATCCTGGGTGCTGTAGTGACGTATGGTATGAGTTAATTAAACTCCATTGAAATGATCGAGGTACGACTATTAACTTTTGTGGGCCAAGCAAGGGATCGGTGAGGGACTTTTTCAGTACCCCATCTTCTAAAACAAAGCCAGATGTTGCCTCGTTACTAGCCATGCTGTCTATTACCGGACGCAGGTCAGCATCTCGTCTTTGTTCAATTTGCAGCCATTCTGTGTCTCTCTTCATCATGTTAATGGAGATTAACTGACTGGGGTTGCGACTGAAAAAGTCTGCGTGCTGTAACCTTTCACCTTTCCGATATTCAACCTCGAAGTCATAGTTTTGGAGGAATGCCCACCACCGATGTATCCGAGGAAGCAAGTCTTTCTTATGCTTGGACGCCTTAAGAGCATTACAGTCGGTAATCACTTTAAACCTACGTCCATAAAGGTAGTGGCGAAAATGTTTGATAGCTCTTACGACTGCCAACGTTTCAAACTCATATGAATGGTAGCGACTCTCTGCATCGGTGGTGCGTTGACTCATGTACGCGACTGGATGTTGACGTCCCCCAATAATTTGGACAAGTACCGCCCCATAGCCAAAACTACTAGCGTTCGTATATAATTCTATAGGAACATTTTCCTGAAACAGTGTAAGAGTAGGCGCGGTAGACAAATATTGAATAATTTGGTTTCGTGCCTGCTCATGTCTTTCGTTCCATTCCCATTTCGTGTCCTTCTTTATTAACTCATAAAGTGGCATCATAACACGTGAAAAATTTGGAATGAAACGTCGGAAATACCCAGCTAAGCCGTTAAATTGTCTTACTTGTTTAGCTGTTGTTGGGAGTGGCGCCTTCGTCAAAGCCTCTACCTTACCTGGGCTTGGACCAACACGCCCGTCAGAAATTATATTACCCAAGTACTCAATAGAACGTTTGAAGAAAGCAGTTTTCTCGATATTAATGGAAAACCCGGCTTCTTGTAAAGCAATAAAAATACGTTCAATATGCGAGAGACCTTGGTGAAAATCAGTACATTTGGTAAGTATATCATCTACGTATACTTGACATATCTGCTCAGGTGCATTCAGTAAAGACATTAATGCTCTATTGATGCACCGCTGGTATACAGAGCAAGCGTTGCTTAGGCCAAACGGCATGGCCAAATATTCATACAGTCCGTCAGGAGTGACAAAAGCAGTCTTCTCGATTGAGCTTTCAGCAATCGGGATTTGGTGAAATCCAGCTGCCATATCAAATGTGGAATAGAATGTTCCACCTGCTAGTTGATCTATCTGATCTGATATTATTGGTAAGGGATAGTGGTCTCATTGGGTATTTCTGTTTAGTTCACGATAGTCCACACACATGCGATCTTTGCCGTTTTTCTTTTTCACTAGAATTATAGGGCTAGAAAACGGTGATTTACTTTCACGGATAATTTTGTGCTCAAGTAATTCACTGACGATTTCACGAACCTTCTCTCGTTCGACTGGACTCAATCGATAGGGTCTGCGTTCTACATATTTCGTAGGATCCTTTAATCTTATTTCAAGCTCGCCAGTATTAACTCTCGTACTTGGATATCCGCGAATGAATAAATGCTCATATCGATTAAGAAGAATTTTTAATTCGTTAATCTGACTATCATCAGTAAGGTCACAGTTAAGATTATCAAATTTTTTACTCTGAAATTGCATGTGGTTGACAGATAGTTGGTGAAACAATTTTGCACTTTTCATCATCATCATCATCACAGCCCATATACGTCCCTACCGAGGGGCTCGAGCCTACCCTATATTAGGGTGATTAGGCCTTAGTCAACCACGCTGGCCCAGTGCGGATTGGTCGACTTCACATACATCATTGAATTTCTTCGCAGATGTATACAGGTTGCCTCACGATGTTTTCCTTCACCGTAGGAGCGGCAGACGAATGTACATATGAAATTCGAAACGAAAAACACATTGGTACATGGCGGGTCTCGAACCCCGACCCCCCGATTGGAAGGCAAGTGCCGAGTCCACTGCGCCACCGACGCTCTCTTAGATGTTACTAATACACTTAAGTTGGTGTTCTCGACGAGATTTACACCCACCAGCATATACGTACACAGTTCATAGTCTGGCACAATATGGAATTCAAGTTCTACGAGAATATTGTCAATAACACAAATCGCAGTTAAAATTGTTAGAGAAACAACAGTGAATTGTCCGATACCTTTCAAAAAAGTTACCGTATTAACCCTTTTGCCAGGTAATTTTGCAGCAACTGACTCACGTATTAATGAACATGTATCAAATGTAGATATCAATACATCACGCAATTCCTGCCATGTGGTAGTTGATACTAACCAATTATCTACCCATAACCTTGCACGACCTTTGAGCAAGCTACCGGCCTTCATTCGGCCTCATAATCGCTAAGGTTATAAGTTTCCACCGCTGTCAAAAACCGCATTAATCTCGAAATCTTTCACTATAATTTTCATCGATGTCAATTTAGATGTACCAACAAAATTTATTTTTGAAACAGTGGCACGTTCTCCCTTAAAACACGTTTCATAAGTATGTCCAATTTTCGAGCAAAATGTGCACATAGGCTTGTCAGTATTCTGCGCTACTGATTTATTTTCCGTAAGATGAGATTGTAAATGTTCACGTTTATTATAACGCCAATCACTTGTTTCATGACCAGGTTTCTTACATGTTTGACAAAACAGGTTAAATTTATCTGAAAGTCTTATTCGCATATTATGTTGTTGGGTGTTCAACGATATCGGATTCGAACGCTTTATTCGCCTTATGGACGACGCAATAGAAATCAATTCCGGAACCGAAGTAGCCCGCGCATTTAATAATTCGATTCTTAATCGTTCGTCACCAATACACCCAATAACAGCCTCAACCGCGTCATCATTGGATAATTTATCTTTCGTAATACGGCGCCAAAGAACCCACGATTGAGAAATAAATTGCGAAATGTCCTTTGTGGAGTCATACACGTGCTCTCTGAATTGTAAAATATCACGTGAATACCTATTTTCTGGTTCAAATGTAGATATCAATACATCACGCAATTCCTGCCATGTGGTAGTTGATACTAACCAATTATCTACCCATAACCTTGCACGACCTTTGAGCAAGCTACCGGCCTTCATTCGGCCTCATAATCGCTAAGGTTATAAGTTTCCATTGCAGTGGTTATATGTTGACACCATTCACGTACCCCTACATTGGCATCCGGATCATATGAAGGCAAAAAAATGTCACTAATTTTCACTTTTGAATCATTTTGTACCGCTATGCGATCGGATACGTGCTTCATCATTTGCAACATTTGTTTGAAAAACTCAGCTGGTACGCCGCTAACAGAAGGGTTAAATTCATTATGCTCAGAATGTCCGGCAGAAGTGGGTTGTAATCCCACTTCTGATAACGGCGGGGGAACACCATCAGAGTTTTTAAAAAGTGTGACGTCAGCAAAGCTGGCGTCACAGTTATCAAGATCGCTATTATTATCTTTATCACACATTGTTGCAAATAATTAAGACAATAGAAAACACACTTATATTTATTCACAAACAAAATTAACAGTATTACACCATGGAACGTACTCACAGTTTTGCCTGCACTCCAACAGCTCCGAAAAAGTTATGGCACTCACAAAATTGTTTCTAAAAAGAAACCTCGTGTTGTCGTGCTTTAGGCGCGACTCTTACTTAACAATTTTGCAACGGAAGTGCAGTAACCGTAAATTAAAACAGTTTTTATTTTGGAACATTTGTGTTATCAAAAATTGAGTTTGATTATTTGTTAATTTTTAACAATATTAAATGATTTTTAAATAGTCTAACAAAACATTTATATGCTTGCTATTTCAACGATACGTCCAGTGGGTAATGCAGTTGAAACATCAAACATGCTTCCTATAATAATTTGATAAAAACAGTAATTATTGCTTAGGAAATACATTGATTATTCATGATAAATTAAGCTATTGTTTTCAAGCAATAGATTAAGGCAAATACTAATAATTGAAAGATTTCAAACCTTAATAAAAACGATTGTGAGACAATAGTCAAATATAGATTTTTCTTTACAACAAGAAGGTTTATGCTTTTCAAATGTTTAATAAAGACTTTAAAAAATCACCCCAAAAATTATAAAAGGCTAATTATCAATTTAATATGTGAAGCAATCATAGATGAAGTTTCGATTGAGATTTGCGCCGACATATATATTATTTTAAATAAATTTGTTTCGATTTAAATCACATTTATTAGTATTAAATATTATGTAATCATATCAATATTTACGAATACGTGTAAGATTGAAGAGTATTTATTTAGCGAAACGCAACACTTTCAAAGCGAAAAATATTGTACGATCTCTCGAAAAGAGTGGAAATAAATCGAATAGATCCTGAAACTATGATAGCCAACACTGTTTTCTTCGGTTCGTGCTCAAAGTAGATTCTATTTTATCATTTTTCAATTTTCCAGTATGAGATCGCGATAAGGGCCTCAACGAAGCTCGCGGAGAGGTACGGTACAAGCTACAGAGTTGGTGTTTCAGATGCTATTATGTGTAAGTTGTACTATAACGTAGATTTACTCACTTGATAAAATACTATACAGGTAGGAAATTAAAGACGTTATCTAGAAGGAAAATCGACTTAAATATTAATTATTTCATTTACTCTATGAAGACATTCCTTTTTTTTCATAGCTCCATTCAAAGGATAAGGCAAGTGAGATATCAAACATCAATATTTAAATTTATGTTTTTAACATAAGGAAATGTTTCCCTTCGAGTAAAATTTGCTACTATCAATATTGAGGATTATCCCGTTCAATCCGTCTTTGATTTTCAACTTGTATATAGGTACCTATCAGATATACTCGTATGTGTGTCTTAAAAATCAAGCTTAAAGGTTCTTTAAAATTTGCTTTGTTAATGTTTACCAAGAGGATAAATGTTGATGAAACCACCTTCTTGGTTATACCGTAGGGCTCCGTTAAGCTAGTAGCTAATCCACTTTTGTCGTCATGTCCGGTAAGCCTCCCTTCGTTCTCTCTTAACTTCGGCGGAGGGACCGATCGGACTGCTCAACAGCTCCTCCTGGAACAGGCCTAGCTGATTTGCTACCTAGATCTTTGCCAAGAGGTGTCGTCACCGAGTGTTTTCTGGCTTGTGATGCCTCTAACAGCTATCAAGGATATGGTCATATATGAAATAGAATAAAAGCAATAAATGTGAAAATGGAAGCCGAGTTCAGTATTAAAATATGGTGTGATGGTTGTCGACTACCGACAAAAGAACTAATCTTAATCGGTGCTAAGTTTTGCAGACAGTCCTGAAATAAAATTTATTTAAAATAATTATTTACTCAAAGCAAATGACTTATGGTGGTGATTGGAAGATTAAATTAAACTTCAATATTTAATCTGGCTAGTTTTTACCAGAAAATCAAATAGAATCAGAATAATAAAACCTAATAATATAAAAACGATAACTTGCGTATAACATAAAGACAAGTCGATTAGCCGAATATTATAATGACTACTATATACCTACTATGTGAAAACTAGCCAAGTCATCAGTTTTATCTTATTAAAATTTATTCTCTGTACTTATATAGATATATGATGAACAGTCTTTCATTGTGGAACTCATTCTCCAGTGTAGAAGAAATTTTGCTCTAAGGGTATAGCACCTTTAGATATGTTACATACTTAGTAAAATCGATTGATTGGTAAATTTAATTAAAAAGCTTAGAAATTCACTATTTTCTGATTTTTTCACATGTATATGTTAACGGAAATGTATGTTATCAGAAATTGTATACAATTCCTAGGAAATGTATGTAATTCCTAAAATCACCTTAAATAACCTAACCTAACCTATAGTTTAAGCCAATTAATTTCTTTTTCAAGCAGTTTGATGCTCCGCTATGTATGTTCACAATATCTAACTTTTTTTTTGTTTTTTAAGAGGGGAAATCCTTCTTACGGATTCGACAAGGGGCCGACTGACGGGGCCACCCCAAGGATATGCCGGACTCGGGTAGAAGACCCCATACTCGGCTAAAACCCCTCCAGATACTTCTACCTCCGTAGGGACACAATCGGGATCGGCGTTAGCCATTCCCCGATTGCGCCCCCTGGAGGGTTGCCTGGCGCAAGCGCCAGGACTTCCTCTAAGGGGGGGTCGACAAGTATCTCCAAATTCGACCCCCCAGGCGGCCAAGCCTGGGGTGAAAAGTGTCTCCCGACCGGTAGTCAGCCGGCCGGGCCGTTTCAATCCCCAGGTTGCTAGGGAAGTTGGTGGCGCGCGTTCAGGAAAGCTCGCTTCCTCCTCCCCAACCGCCTGCGCCGGAGCGGTGCGGCGAGAGGGTCATCCTCTCGCGCCCGCTCCGTAGCACAATATCTAACCTAACCTTACCTAAAGTTTAATCCTATAACTCCTCTTTGTTTTTCCTTGCGGGGGGCTTCCGCCCCCCGACCACCCCTTTGTTTGAAGCTGCTAGGAAATGTATACATTTCCCAGGATATGTATGTATTAAATAATTTTTAAAACATACATTTCCTAAATAGCTTCGAAATAGTATACATTTCCTAGGAATTGTATACAATTCCTAAATTTCATACATTTCCGGTAACATATACACAAAATTACGGTTGGCAAAGTTCATCAAAATATAAAACAAATTTGGTAAACCCACCAAATAAATTTAGTGGTATAAAAGTTTTAAATGTGGCTCCAAATGTTTCACGTGTTATGGCACATAAGGTGGTGCTCGCTCTTTTTGATTGAACTTGGCTTGACACGCTACCACGTGTCTGCCTGTATTTCCCAATAGTCGATCTAGCTTTCATAGCTAGTCATGTATAAAACCCTGAATTTCAAATAACAATAAACCTTACTTATGATTTAAACCATTCACTCTACTTTTTCAGACAAGATGAGCGGTACCAGCTTCGATTGGGCTAAAAACCATGCAGGAGTCAATGTGTCGCTGCTGTTCGAACTGAGAGACCTAGGAGATTACGGGTTCCTTTTGCCTGCTGAACAAATCGTCCCTAATTGTGAAGAGTTGATGGACGCCCTCATAGAAATGGATAGAACAACGAGGACTTTGGGCTACTATTACACAGAGTCTTCTGCTGCGCTGAAATCTTTTTCAGTTGCAGTGGGACTAGCTTCTGTTTTATTAATTTTGATGGCTCCAGGACATTTCTACTGATTTTTTTTTCTAATGTTGTTTTTTTCTTCAACACGTGCCAATCCTATTATAGTTTTAAGTTAATTCCTTAAGTTGTACAATAAAATAAAATTAATTTTATCGTCATTCTGTAAGCTTATTTCGATGGTTTTAACCCTTTGCATGCCTGGTGATTAAAAGTAACATGCTATGCATTGTGGGTCTCTCAGTCCCAGACTTTTGCATATTAATGCATTAGTAATAATAACGCTAAGGATATTAATAAGATATAATAATAATAATAATAACCAAATATTCGTTATCCTACTTCAAATACTTGAAGTCAGATTCAGTAGGGCGACATAAACGTTAGAATCGGACTGACAACGGATCAATCCGCGCCTCTTACCACATGCAACTTCACTCACCGACTCGTTGTCGTTTTGGATTGACAGACTTCATAATTCTCAGTTGGTGACAGAAGTTTTTTGGTGATGGGACGAATCGATCCATCAATCCTATCTTTAAGTTTCATCATCATTTCAGCCAAGAGATTGATACTACTGTTGGACGTGGACTTCCCCAATGAATCTCCAACCCGATCGGTGCTGTGATTTTCGCATCAAGCAGTTTCTCGCAACTATCACCATATTGTCAGTTCACCTTGTGGGGATCTACCAATTAGAGGACCTTTTCGTTCCAACGACCGTCAGTCCTGTGAGCGATGTGTCATTCCCACTGCCTCTCAAGGTTCGTAATTCTTTGGGCTATTTCGGTGACATCTAGGGTGTCTTCATTCCTAATACGATCACGTAAAGAAACCTAGTTTTTATGCGTAAAGGTCTTATTGTTATATAGCTGCATTTTTGCATGTAGTGCTTTTCCACTGCTGATTAATTTCACATAAATAATGGTTTACCTGAATAAATTATGTGGACACTAAAATTATTAATAGTAAGTACTGAAGTCTAATAACTCATTTTATTGTGTACTAACCGATAAGATAGTATAATATTAATGGCGTAGGCATAGATAAAATATCGAACATAACTAGTGAAATAAGAATTAATATTTGCTTTTGCTGATGAGCTCTACGTACAGTACAATTGAAGACGATGCTTGCACGAGATGAGCGTACTGGCAATTTAACGAATCAATACAAAAATGAGGCAAGAAAAAACTGAACCGAAACTGAATCGTTGCTATCAACCAATCAGAGCGCAGAGAATGAATTTCAAATGCTATTAGTAGAATAGGCCCTCAGGTAGGAAATAGAGAAGTGGATGAGTGTTTTTAATTAAAATATGTTACCTATTAAATAAGAGGTTTTGCAGAGAATTGTAGTTATACTTTACACAGCTATCAGTCAATAATATCTTTCTTGCGTGCATATGAATCATTCGAAATTAGATATAATACTGTTAGAAAATCTTTATATTTTATACCATTCTTTGTACTTCGTGTACTTAAATGGAGATCTCTATAGTGTAGTAGATTAGACTATCTATCTAAAGTAATGATAACCATATACTATTTAGGTTATTATCTTTTCGCGAATGATTCGAAGAGTGATTAAAACTTTATCAGCATTATTGATTAGTACAGCGATAATTGTTTGTATTCTTAATCAGTTCAGTGTTCTCCTACAAGGCGATGTTACTGTCATCATGATTTTAAAATTGTTTCTTTTGGTTGCTTTATTAAGAGCCACTCAATCCGAGTATGTGAGCTACAATGGACACAAAGTTTACAAAGTGACTCCTTCGTCTCAAACACAACTCGACGTGTTGAACGATATTAGGAACCAAAACAATTACATGTTTTGGATTGATCAAAGCAAAATTGGGCGAGACGACAGGATTATGGTGGCTCCAGAAAAACAGCAAAAATTTGAAAAATCTATGGCTGACGCTGAGATGAAATTTGAGGTTGTTATCGACGACGTCCAAGAGTAAGTTAAAATAATACACATAAATTCACATGCAGAACATAACTCTATTAATATCCAACTAAAATAGAACAACAAAATATTGATTTTTTAAGTAGTAAAAATAGAAATATTTTTACTTTTCATTTTAATCAATGATTTTATGTCTGTAATTAACCGATACGTCTAAAATTATACAAAGTTATACAAACGTTTAAATATAAACTGACTAATTTAAATATAAACTGACAACATCTTTACCACAGGCGGATACGAAAATGATCAGGCAATTGGTTTTTTTACAATAACGAAGTTCTTGACCTGCACCTCAGCTAATGGTATGTGACAATTAGGCTGAAGATGAAAGAAAACGTCACTTGAATTCCTTAATAAACAATCAACATAAGAATTGGCTATTCTGGCTGGATCTTATACTAAATCCATGAAAAATTTTCATTAAATGCACAGATATAAATGCGTATTATGATTATCAGAAATATAATCTTTTTTATTTTATGAATTAATTTTACGATGATCATGCATAAATCTCTTTTCCATCGGATACTTTAAGTGCGCACGCAATATGTATTTAATGGATACTATGCTTACCTCTAATTGTCGCAACACAACAATGGCACTGTCACTGATTAGACGCCCTTTCACAAACCACACAGCAGAAACTCTTCTGCTGTTATTGGACATCTAACTTAAGACCTTTATATTAAAACCGGGTGTCCTGGAACACTCAAGCTCGGGAAAGAATTTTTGCAGAGTAACGTCTCGATCATTGTACTGTGTGACTGTCTATTTAAAAAATATCATTCCTAACAGGGCTATAAGCAATCAAATGAAAAGATCTAATACAAGAAAGGGAGTAAACGATTATGCTTTTGAAGAATACCTAACACTAGATGAAATTTACGAATGGATGACAAAAACGGCTGCCGATCACCCAAACACAACGTCGATTGTAACAATAGGACAGACTGCTGAAGGCCGTGATATCAAAGGTATCGTGATAGACTTTCAAAAGATGACGAAGTCTCCAATAGGGGTTATAGAAGGCGGACTTCATGCTAGGGAGTGGATTTCACCGGTGACGTGCATGTGGATAATAAAACACTTTTTGACAAGTACTGATCCAGGCATCAGAGCTATGGCAGATGATGTACAGTGGCATATATTTCCTGTGACAAACCCAGATGGCTACGTTTATTCATTTACTGACGTAAGTTTATAAAAAAAAAAAATTTAGCTATTTAGAGACTTACATATGCATTATCAGCTATTACCTGTCACGCGTTCTCTAGGAAAATCATTAAAATTCCCCTTCAGGGCTTAAGTTGGCTCTGTACCAAAGAATATCGGCCAAAACCCCATAGTAGCTGGACCTGATATTAAATAACAATGGGCATCATTACTTTTGTATTCATTATAGACCTAACATTATTTGAATTAGTCCCATAGCTCAATAATTCATTAAAAACTTCAGTAATGGGAGATATGTGTCTATTCGGACCCGGATCCCTATAGAAGTCATTGCTATTTGGACCCAGAGCATGAAATATGCAGTTTCATTAAAGTTTCTGTGTGTGGTCATAATTTCTACCTTACCTAACCGACAGTTTGCAATTTATCCTAAACTTATTTTTCGATTACGATTCTATCGGGTCCGAATAGTAATTAACTTCTATAATCTAAGGATAGGGACCCGGGGTCTTGAATAGCCACTCCGTTTTAGGTTAGGTGTAGGAGCAATATATATATTTTTTAATCTTTTTTTCAATTAAGCGCGAAGATATAATGTTTATACGAGAATGTGAAACGGAACTTGATGTCATTTTCAAGATCTATCATCTATGGCGAAAACCGTTCCAAAACTATATTACGATTTCATGCGAGAAAATTGATTTTACGAATTCATTATTTTCTCTGAAACTCGAAGTTTTTGAGGTTTAATAGTTACATTTTTAAAATTAACTCATAAAAGCATATCTTTTAACATACATTTGATTTATGCCCATAGTCAGGTCCGATTTGGTTTCCATTGATCCATTGTTCTTTAATTAAAATTGGTTCAACGGTTTAAGGGTGAAAGCGTAACAGAATAGTTAGTAGTAATAAATAGAGGATGGATGTGGGCTGCCCAAGATCGGAATGGCTGGCGCTCCTTGGAGGAGACCTACGTTCGTACATTTCAGTAGTGGGCGGTAATAGGCTGCTGATGCTGATGATGAATAATTAGTGTTAAGTGTTCTTCAATATTAAGAAGTAGTGACTTTAACTCTAACAGTTTAATGATTCATCAGATTCACTTTAATGAGAAAAAAATTAAACGTAATTTGTAAATAATACATTATGACTATTAATACATTATATATATCATTTTTACTTATATTTCAGAATAGGATGTGGAGGAAGAACAGAAATCCATTAAATTTCACATCATGCGCTCATATGAATCGCGATGACGATATGAGTATAGGCATAGACTTAAATAGAAACTTTGCCTATAAGTGGATGGGTTAGTTAACTTTTTACAAACTTCAATTTAAAAATGTTCCGTATAATTAAACATTATAATTTTCGCATATAAAATACATTTAACATATATGAAATGATTGATTTGATCTTTATCAAGGTAAAATTCCAAACTAATTCTGAAATCTTAATATTATATCATTCGCAGCTGTTGGAGGATCTCAAGACCCATGCGATATAACATTTGCTGGTTTATCGGCTTTTTCTGAGGCAGAATCACTGGCGTTCTCAAATTATATATATTCTTTGAATGGAGAGGGCCACATGTTGTATTATCTAAGTTTCCATTCGTTTAGTGAAGTTTTGCTGGTTCCTTATAGCCATCTAGCTGGAAAAGATGTTCTAGAAGTCGAACACTACGCTGATTTGGTATGTTAATTATTAAAAAAAAAAACATTTTTTGTCATATATTTTTTTAATTGATTTTATTCTTTAAAATTAACTTAATTATTTCGTTTTAGTTTGAAATTGGTGTCTACGCAATGGACAAATTGGCAGAAAAATATAACACAAGATACGCAGTAGGCACGTCCTATGATATTTTATGTAAGTGATTAGTAAATAATCTACAATTTAAGTAAAAAGCTATTTACATAACAAACCGATTAAAAGCAGTGTTATGGTTATTCTTTGTATATCGCAACACAAAAAAGTTAAAGCACAAACACATACTGGGTCAAATATATTGAACATGTTCAAAGAAAACAAATTAATGTCAAATGCAAAGATTTGTAGCGCAAACGCTGACGTTTCTTTTATTTCTTTTATTCGTTTTTCGAATTTCATTGTATTTACGTGGGTATATTTGCCGACGCATCTCATAATCATCATCACAGCTCATATACGTCCCCACCGAAGGGCACGAGTCTACCCTAACTAGTTAGGCCTTAGTCAAACCACGCTGGCCCAGTGCGGATTGGTTGACTTCACATACAACTTTGAATTACTACACAGGTGAATGCAGGTTTCCTCACGATGTTTTTATTCACCGTAGGAGCGTCAGATAAATGTACATATGAAATTCGTGAAATGAAAAACACATTGGTACAAGGCAGGATCGATCGCGGGCCTCCCGATTCTACTCGGAGCACAGTCCAGTGCCGAGGCCACAGCGCCACCGACGCTCCTACAGTGAAGGAAATCATCGTCAGGCGACCTGCATACATCTGCGAAGAACTTCAAAGGTGTATGTGAAGTGAAGCAATCCACACTGGGCCAGTGTGGTTGACTAAGGGTAGGCTCGAGCCCCTTGGTGGTATATGAGCTGTGATAATGATATATATATAGAGTGGGATGACAGTGCGATAGTGATATTCACAAACTTGAACAATTTTTTTCTTTAAGTTGCACCACTCGACTCATTAACTGAACAGTCTAGCGTCATTGTGGTATACCTACGAAGATGTATGTTTTATGTTTCGATGATCATAACGCAAAAAAAGATTTGAGTACAATATTGTACACTAATAAATTTGCTTTATATAGTATAGATACACTTAAAAAATCGATACTCTTCAATTTTTTAAAGGTTAGGTAGGTGTATTTTTTATTTTGAAGAAATGTGTGATAAAAGAAACGTAAGCGTTTGAGCTACAAATCTCATAGATTTGAAGCAAAAACTACATCAATTTTTAAAATAATTCATGGTAGGTATTTAATACTTTTTCAGATCCTGTTGGCGGTGCTGGCTTTGACTGGGCAAAAGCTAACGCTAACATCCCAATCGTTTTCCTGTTTGAGCTTCGCGATAAAGGAACATACGGATTTCTACTGCCCCCTGAACAAATCATTCCTAATAATGAAGAAACGATGGACGCGCTGATCGAAATGCACAGAAAAGTAAAATCAATGGGTTACTTCCGAACTATGCCATCTAAAGCTGACAGCATAATGACAAGTTTTACAATTATATTTTCCTGTGTTATGTTATACTTACATAGCATATGAGAGTATAATAACTGGAAATAAATAAAACATTGTTAACCCACACGTTGTTGAATTGCTTTAAACTTAAGTCAGCTATAATGAGTTGGTAATCAAGGTGATGTTGTATCATCAGTGAAGTCGGACTGATGTGATATAAAGTAAAATATTACATTATCAAAATGATCTGCTGGTCAGTACGGTCGAATATCTAAATGACATTTAAATATATTATTTGAATGCCGTTTTATAACTGGAGTTATTTTTTCGAGTGAACCAATTAATACCTATCTACTTTTAACTGATAAGCAGACGTTTGTCTTTATCATGACATAGTTCATTTAGGACATTCCCTGGTGAGTGCTATGTCACTTGTACCCACTAGTCTTAAGTGAATATAATGAGGCTGTTTTCAATATTTTTTTATTTAATTAACTCTCTGCAGTCTCTTTACCTTGCGATACAAATTTCATAGACTTTGTAAACACTTTTTTACATCAATATTAAATTGTTGCTTATTATATTATATTTAATTATTTTGTTCGACTTATTACGTGTAGCAACACACAAAGGAATTGTATATTGGCGTTTTAAACAAATACGTGTTACATGGTGCTCTTCTATCTGAATTTACCTAATCATAGGTAATTTAGTTGCATTTTGATGTAACTAAATTATATAGATCGCCTCTAATACAAGTACTTTACGTAGTGGTAAAAATAACATTATTAAGAAAATTAGACCTGACTAAAATATTGAGAACTAAGCTGGTGATGTCGTAAACATGCGCAGCTGAGAATTTGGAATTTTAATAAAAACTCTAATGGCGGCCAAAGTGAGGAACGTCGAAACGTTGCGCCATTTTGATGTACCCTTGAGATTTACGAAACAGACGGGAAAAAAACGTGACGCGAATTCACACGTCAATAAGTCACGGGAAGTGCCGACAGATGTGATGCAAGAAAAAAAATACACAGAGATACTGTAGTTTTACCTTAGTGGAAAGAAATAAAATGAAATGTATTTTGGTTCGAACGTGTAAAGCAGACACTTGAAAATGTCAAAATTAAATCTTAAAAATGTGAATCTACCACTCGCTCGGAATGCTGATCTCTGCGATAAAGAGCGAGCAAGAAACTCTCTCACTCTCTTCGATTAAGTTGCATAGGTACCTACATCATTTTAAGTCATTTGCGATCTATCGTAGAACCAAACTGATGACAGTTCATCAAGATTAATAATGGGCATCAGAAAACATCGGAAACAATTGACAAAAGTAGTTTGGTCCTAAAAATCATTTACAATCACAAGAGCAGCTCTATATCATTATACTGCCTAGATGCACAATATAGAGAACGATACAGTACTCTGACGCCATATAAAGGGACGAATCGGCGCACGCACACATACAAACGTCGATTACACGGCCGCCAAGCATGCTCTGGTGGGGATTTTGTAACTCATCGGCAATCGACTATCGCATCGATTTGATAATTCTGTTTGATTAAAACTGATTTTGAAAATGTTTAACGTTTTGTAATGTCGTTGTCTAAGTAGTCTTGGTATATTTGATGAATAAATCAACCAATACTTATAGCTAATGAACATAATTTCGCTATTCTATATTAATTCATGCAGTCTGATAACGATTGCCAATCAATCGATGAGTTACAAAATTACCACCCTGAACGGCATAGCAACGCAGTGTCACGCCGCGCGCCGGCCGAGATTGTTGTCACAATATAGAGAACGATACAGTAGCCCGACTCCATATGATTTATTTGTAGGTACCAACCCTAGCGCCCAGTTCAGCTTTAGGTATACATTTCAAAGACACGCCTGAGTCGGGCTACTGTATCGTTCCCTATATTGTGTTGTTGTGCTCCACGTACACGTCGCGCCGCTCACGCGTGGCGTGTACGTATACGTTCACCGATTTTTTTGTAGGTACCAACCCATGCGCCCAGTTCAGCTTTAGGTATAAATTTCAAAGACACGCCTGAGTCGGGCTACTGTATCGTTCTCTATATTGTGCTAGATGTGTCGGTCATCTTCAGAAACACGAAGTTAACCGATGGCCATTATTTATCTTGAGGTACTTACAACCATGATTTATTACCGATACGATAATCCATTGCATCGTAGTAAGCTTAAGCACCGAATTTTGTTAAATTATTTTTTAATTTATTAAGAGGTGAGTGCGAGAATCAAAATGACTTCACTACTACCTGCAATGGAGTCATTCTGGCGTATATCTCTTAGTTTCCGTATCCAGTCTTGTCGACTGGTCGATCGAAGTAAAAATGGATGACCTCATCGAGGGTATCAGCGGGCTGCGACTACTTGTCGAGAGAAAATGCCGTTGTATCACCACAGCGATGATAGGACTGAGCACAGTATTGGAGGGCGGAGCCTAGCTGACAGTTCCAACGAACGTTCGGCATTGACAAAATGGACGTTGAGCTATTTACATTGAGCGTCGATCTTGGTTTAGTTAGTGGGTATGCCCCGTATTCTATGGGGTAATTTCCACACAGGCCTGTCGATAAGCTTTCAGCAGGGAGCAGCGCAAGAGCATTCCATTCATAAAAGGCGCGTTCCAGATAAGAATGTATTTGCAACATTTCAACATATTTAGCATCTTTTTAAGTAACCAGTTATCAAACAAACAGTTACCAATATGGCTGAAGAGGTTTTATTAGCCTTTGGTGTCAACTTTTCGTGTTGGTTTTGTGTGTTCCATTTAAACATTTTTGCCATGAGCAGTTAGCATCGAATATCCATGCTAATACCTAGATGGGTCCTCTGATAGCACTTTTTGTCAGCTTTCAAACTTGACATTTGGCCTTTTTTATGAATCCAAAAGGTTTTTCAGCGGATTCAAAAATTAATTGAAAGATATTTATAGTTTTAGCCGATTATGATTTATATTAATAGAAATTTAAAGTTACTGGACTAAGTAGGTGAGGTGTCAAAATTCAGCACGAAAAATCAGTTCCTTCCGTTTCATTTGTAACAATTAGCCAAATCCTTGAAAAATTAGTTCATCGTCAGCTCCTTAAGTTCCTCAATGTTAATAACCTTTTAAATCCAATGCAATCCGGCTTTCGAATGGGTCATAGTACGACTACCGCCTTAACCAAAATCACGCACGATATTCGCCAGGGTATGGAAAATCATCAACTCACAGTATTAACTCTCTTAGACTTTAGTAATGCCTTTAATTCTGTGGATTTTGATATACTTATTGGAGTGCTACGTTCTCTTGGCATATCTCCTACCGTAGTTGACTGGTTTCGTAGTTACCTGCTAGGGCGCCGGCAACGTATACGCATTGAGGATTCCTTCTCTGACTGGTGCAGTATCAATGCGGGTGTCCCTCAGGGTGGCGTATTGTCTCCACTTCTATTCTCTATATTCATTAATTCCATTACACATTCACTTTCGTGTCTCTATCACTTGTATGCTGATGATTTGCAGATCTACACGCAAGCAACATTATCAAATCTCTCGCATGCTATCGCTGAAACTAACAGCGATCTCAAATTGATTGACAACTGGAGTAAATCATATGGACTTATCATTAATCCTACAAAATCTCAAACAATTATTATTGGCAGTCCGTATTTTGTTTCAAGGACTGATTACAGTTTGTTGCCAGCGGTAGTATTTGGCGGTACTATTGTTCCTTTTAGCAAATGTGTTAAAAATTTAGGTTTAGTTTTTGATCAGTGCTTATCTTGGCGACCGCAAGTCGAAGCTGTTCGCAAGAAGCTCTTCGCTGCTTATGGTTCACTCAACAGGTTTCGTAATTTTCTCCCGATTAGTACTAAAATAGAACTAGCACAATCACTTCTGCTTTCTCTTCTCGATTATGCTGATTGTGCCTGGGTGGATCTGTCTGAGGAGCTTCTCGACAAGCTGGAGCGTCTGCAAAATGTGGCCATTAGATATATTTTTAACTTACGAAAATTTGATCATGTTTCTTACTATCGCTCTCAACTCAAATGGCTTCGAATCCGACAACGTAGAGACTTACATGTCTTGTCCCTTCTTTACAATATTCTGTTTCATCCAATGTCTCCACCTTATCTTAAGTCCCATTTCTCTTTTCGGTCCACTTCGTCGAGTCGTAATTTGCGATCTAATTACATTTTATTCCTGGACATTCCGCCTCGCACGACTCAATTTCTGACGTACTCGTTTCCTTCTCAAGCCGTCCGGCTATGGAACTCCCTCCCTGAGAGTATTAAGAGAGCTCGTACGCTAGATTCTTTCAAATCTTTAGTTCGTAGTCACTTCCTATCCACAAATCCTTAACCGCTATACTGTTATTTGTGTCCCTTTCCTATCACACAAGCAATATTTATTCCTATTTCTGCGCCCTTCCCCTTGATTGTCCTTTTTCTTATTTCCCTGTCTTAAGGTTGCCTGGAAGAGATTGCTTTTTAGCAATAAGGCCGCCTATTTGTACATATATATTTTTTTTTACATTTGTATCCCATTGTCATACAAATTTTGTACAATAAAGAGTTTATTATTATTATTATTATTATTAATTAGCGCGGTTGAAAATGTCAACTAACATCAGATGTCAGCATTAGTAAAGTGCTGATGCTTATCTGGAACACAGCTAAAGAAGTGGGGTTGTAGCCATATTTGGCGCCCATCTGACATTTAGAATTGACACGTCAGAACGAACATTTTATTTTTGATATTATTTTATTTGGGGGGCTTACAGTATAAAAAATACGTAACACACATATATAACAAAAAACTAATAACAAGCCTGCACATTTTGGCGCAAGTCTCTAAGTCAGACCCGAAGTGGGATGTAAAATCTCAATTTGGGATATTCACACCTTAATTATAATTAGTCTAGCCGTCTAATCTATCGATCCTGCATCGATACTGTGTAATCTATTGATACTAATCTGTATGCGCAATGTCCCATTCCGTACGATACATGGGCTTTTATGCTACGGACTCACGGTCTACTACGGGGCACCTGAATTTGAGTTTGAGTTTTGAGTTTGAGTTTGAGTTTGAGAATGGTGCACCGCCCGCTCTCCCTCAGTCGCATGCGACAAAAGAATATCACTAATTAGCACCATACCACCATGCAAATATTTAGATTCGACGCGTTCACCACTCCAACTGGCATACTAAGGATGCTTGATAGTTGCTTCGTTTGTCGGAAGTTTTGCTATATATCTACTCCTTAACAATAGATCGAATTGAACAAAATTACAAGAAGTTCGTTTAAAAAATAAGCGTATGTTTCGGATGCTTCATGCGACAATGTCATGGTAAGGTAAATAAAAATAAATTACAGCATCCCCTAGTTTCCGACGCATGACTGAAATCAGATGTCGAAATGACACCACAAATCATAATGTGTGGTTGAGGAGTTAGGGTGGACAAAGACGTACGTGGAGTAGCTAGTAAATGCAAACTTAAATTTTGTTGTATGGATTGTATAATCCATTAGAATTTTATATTTGTGACTTTATATTTCCTTAAAAATGTGACATAAGTTAGAATGAATACAAGAAAAACTTTTGAATTGCGCGGGATTTGAGCCCGCGACTTCAACTTGACGAAGGCGTCAACACGGTATCTGAATAGAACAAATTTCACAAATAAAATCATAAACATGTTTGATTTTTTTTTGTTATATATCCAACACAAAATATATTTTACCACTATACGCTTAGGTGTGAATGTAAGAGTAAGTGCGGGGAAGGGGGCCACGTTCAACGTGTAGTGTAGGGCTATAGGTGCAAGCGCATATAGAAAAACTGTGGCTGCTACAACGCTGTGGATGTTTTTTAGTAAGATTATTTTGATATTTTTCAAAGAAACATGTAAAACATAGAATACGTGTTTTTTTATTGTGAATTGACAAAATATACGTAATTTTTTTCAACCTAGATACACAGTTTTGAATTTAAATTAAATATTGCATGAACTAATATGTAATTCGTTACAAAGCTACTACAAAGCATCATGGTACGAGATAGAACTGATATGTAAAGCCGATGGTGAAAGCGAGTACCGTCCAGAATCCTCAAGAAAATAATTAAGAGATGGTTAATTTGCCTATAATAATACCCCTTATTTTGCCGCATTATAAAATTGTATTATTAACAATTGAAAAAATACAAAAATATAACAAATCGTTTCAACAAATACAAAATATGAAACATTTTAGACTCCTCAGTCACCTAGTGTTTGAGACTATCTGGTGCTGATCAAAGTCCAAGTCTCATTCCCCCAAGGGGACAGAAGATATTCTGATTAGTTTGGTTGATGGTGGGACTTTTGAGCCCGCCTGGCTAACTATCTTACTTAAGATTGTCGCCATAATAAAAATATTTACAATTTTATTGTGTTTATACGTTGAAAGAACAGATAGCCAGTTTGTCAGTTATTGAGGAGTCCAGGTGGAGCTCGCTTTAATCTTCGACCTTATCGTCATTTACGATCTGGTGAGAGAAGGTCAAATATATAAATATAATCATAATCGAACAGATTTGAATGAATTTGAATTTAACAGACAATTAATTATTATATTTATATTGCTAAGACAAGTTTTATGCTGCAAATGGCTTCATTTTCAAGTCCGCACAGAAAAAATCGGAGACGGAAACTAGTCAAAACAAAACTAAACAATTCTTGCTAGGGCCAGTGACTACACTTTAATCCAAAAGATCTTACTGTTACTGAGAACGGACCTCAAAATAATTCATTAAGTCAAATCATAATAGGTAAATTATTGGAATTCTGCCACGACACGACTCCACAGAGTTTTTATTCTCTGAACCTTTTCAATTTATATGATAATATTTTGTAATGATCCACTTTTTATTGTTTTCTTTTCAAACCTTGCGTAAAATTAAATTGTTCGGGGTCTTAACTCTTAATTTCGAGCACGAGAAGATAGGATTTTCTTTTTTACTATTGAATGTGTAATAAAAACATAATAAATTGTTCTGCTAATGGATTTTTATGAAAATTTCCGAGTTATTTCTTTTTTACAATGTGTTTACAATAGCGTGAATGCTTTGCTGTCATAAAATAATTGACCTACATTTTTTTAATATTAAGTACTTGTATTTATTCTACTTGTAAATTACAATATTCTTTTCAATTTTCAGATTCGATTATTTCAAACCACAAACTTACTATCCCATAAGTTTTGTAACAAGTCAAAATAATATTGTCTTTGTTACTACTTATATGCGTTTTCGTCGCGTGAGCACAAACTGCACATATTCATCGTAAACATCAATCACCTGGAAGCTGTTAATGAGCCGAAACTAAATATTTTCTCAGAAAGTAATTAACAGGAACAGCCATTTTCATTAGACACCCTTTGACGAGATTTCGCTTTGCGACTGAGATTCTCTGTTTAGGTAGTCAACCATTATATCCAGAGCTATGTGTTGTAGCGAGTAAATTGGGCATACAGTGCAAGCTATTTTGGCGTGACGCTTAAATCTGAGATCCACACTATGATAGTCTGATGCGACAAATAGTTCTCCTGTGTTGGCAGGCCTGACTAAATTTAACCCTTACCTTGTCGTTGGAGTCGAAACGTATTTTAAAAACGATAAACAACATCACGGTCGTTTATCGCGTCTTAAATTTTATGGCCGAATAGTTTCCGCGCTATTCCTGCTGAGGAGGATGCTTATTTGTAATAATTAGAGATATGGCGATCAAAGAGTTATTATTGTACCGGATCTTGTGGGAAGGTTTGATTTTTTTATTTAATTTAACAAGTCGTTTTTAACCTGAGTTTCGAGGATAGGATATGTTATGTTATCCCACAATAGCTGATATTGTGTTTGCGATATTAGTCGGTACTTTAGTGAAAAGAAAGAAAGAAAAAGATGTTTATTTGACGACATCCACATTAAATAATTCATACCATACAACACAATTTAATTAATTCAAGACACAATTAGTAACTAAGGAAAATGAAATACCTAGCCAGTTTTATGGTTGCATCCAAAAGGTAATCGTTCAGCGTTATGTCAAACATTCGTCTGGCGCTGGTTTTCGAATTTAGTGGTTTTAAATATCTGGATCAGTCTGGAGGTATGGCTCAATTCAGTTGAATTTAGTTAATTTTAGATTAGGGTTGCCATCCATCCTGGTACACCGGGACATGTCACCGGTTTGAAAATTCAATCCCGGTCGTCTCAGTTAATCAAGAAAATTTCAAAAAACTTACATGGGTCATAATGCCAATATAGAAAGAATATTTTCTTTAGTAGCTGCACAGTGGAGTAAAGAACGTTCACGTAGCCAATTTAAAAATGACTGTTCAGAGGGCCTATAACCGATCTCATGGTTTTGCAAATGATATCATAGTGCAAAACGAAAAATACGATTTCCGGTCAGATTTTTGATCATTTGTTCATTATTTATTGATGACATCGTTGTATTTTATGCCATAGTGATGATATCATTGGAGATCGGTAATACAAAATGCAGCATCCATAATTGGCCTGCAGAATTTCTATGTTATGCTAAAGAAGGTGAAGAAATCTCAAAAATATAATTATGAGTATTATTAGTATTTAATGTGGAATCTACATAGCGGATATATTTTTAAGCTAATTTGGAAAATTAAAGTGATAAAGTTAAAACGCTTACTACTAATGTCCCGGTCAGTTTTTATTTAGATGGTAGTCACAATAACAATCATTAATTTTCCCAGACGATTCAGGCAAAGAATGTCTATAACAACCTCAAGCATGCGTTATAACCATCTGTGCCCATTTTTGCATTGTCGCGATGTTTCACCAAGCACATAAAACTTGCCAAGCTATCTTGTTTCTTTCTAAACGTTTGAATTTGCTTGTCAAGATGGTCTTTGTTTAAAAAAGTCCACAATTCATCATATCAGCTCACATATGTCCCCACCGGAGCGTCGGTGGCGCTGTGGACTCGGCACTTGCCTTCCAATCGGGAGGTCTGAGTTCGAGACCGCCATGTACCAATGTGTTTTTCGTTTAGAATTTCATATGTACATTTGTTTGACGCTCCTACGGTGAATGAAAACATCGTGAGGCAACCTGCATACATCTGCGAATAAATTCTAATGTCTGTACTACATTATCGGCGATGATCGTTGCTCGTGTGCCCGTCTATAATCGGCACGATCATCGTGCAAGCATCCACACGTTCGTCCACGTTCGTCTGTTATAAGAAACCACCAGGCGATTCCCTTTGATGCGTGCCCAAAAACCGACAATTCACGGGTCGCAGGCGATCATAGACGATCGGCGCGCACAGCTGAGTACAGCCGAATATGCCCTCTACACTATCATGCTCACGCGTGATCGTCTGTATTCGCCGATAATGAAGAGGAGCCATAAGGTGTATGTGAAGTCGACCAATCCGCACTGGGCCAGCGTGGTTGACTAACCCTTACCTAAGGTAGGCTCGAGCCCCTCGGTTGGGACGTATATGAGCTGTGATGATGATGATGATGACGTCCCTACCGCGATGCTCGAACCTACCCTAAGTTAGGGTGTTTAGGCCTTAGTCAACCTCGCTGGCCCAGTACGGATTGGTCGACTTCACATACGCCTTTGAATTTCTTCGCAGATGTATGCAGGTTGCCTCACGATGTTTTCCTTCACCGTAGGAAAGTCAGACAAATGGACAAACGAAAATAACATTGGTACATGGCGATCTCGAACCCCGGACTTCTCGATTGGGAAGCAATTAGTGCCGATGCTCTCATAATAGCATGTTAGCTGGTAATTCTTGTATGGCTCTATTCTAGATGAAGCTCGCGTATGCTTTTCACTTTTCGTCATTTTGTGCCATTTTTTCACAAAGGATAGTGAATGTCTTGGCCTCCATCTCACCTGATGGTAAGTGACGATAAGGCCGAAGGTGGAAGCGAGCTTCACCTGGACTCCTCAACAACTGAGGAGCTGGCTATCTTACTTCTAATTGTCGGAATACAACAATGCTATAAACATTGTTACTATGGCGACAAACTTAGGTAAGGCGGTGGTAGCTAGCCAGGCGGAATTAAAAGCCGTACCACCAATCAAACCGTGCAGAAAATGTTCTGCCCCCTATGGAATCGAACCCTGGATTTTACCGGAGGGAGACTCTGTACCAGGGTCGTGTGCTTGGGTACCTCCGTCTTACCTATTTCTGCCGCAAAGCAGCAGTACTTGCATTGCTGTGTGCGGATTAGAAGGGTAAGATATGGCATTGAAATTACTGGGCACTGTTACTTTTCATCTGATGTCACAAGTCGGATCGGCAACGTATACTGTGGTTCTTGTATGGGTTGCAGTTTTACTGCGAGTCTCACAGGAGTCGCATGTATTATAGGTGACTGTTACCGCTAACCATCAGGTGGGCAGTTTGCTTATTTGCCAACTTAGTTGCAATAAAATGAATAAATAAAACTAAAAAAATAAATTAAGCAATATAATATACGCATAAAATACCTATAGAAAAGTATGGAATTACCATTTAATGAATAAATAAAAAAATGAAATTAAAGGAGGCTGGAATTCTTTACACTGCAGTCTAGTTTTAACTATACAGTAAAGTTTCTTTGCACACTCCAAAAAGAAGAAGCGTACTTTCCTTTCATTATATTAAAATGCAGGTCTAGCGTAGACTATAGAAGAGAAAGTAACTTACATCCTCGTCCCTTCTCGCTTCATTGTTACACGAGAGAGCAAAATTGTCTAGTTTACTACAATTTCTGAAATTTGGTTTATTGATAAAAACTAGCCAATTCAAATCCTGAACTTGAATTACATCCCAGGTGATATAAATGCATTGTGTAAATAATTGTCTGTAAATTATTAGCCTGAGCTTGGCACCCATCATCACAGCTCATATATGTCCCCACCGAAGGGTTACCCCACCGAGCTTGGCACCCAAATAGATATCAGTTCTTTTGTCGGTGAAGTCAACAACAACGCATAATTATTCTATATATTTAAGTTGGCTTTCATTTCACATTTATGTTTTTGTTGGGATATTATATTACTTTACACAGCTTCGCCCGCGTTGTTTTTGATTTCCCGTGAAAATTTTAAATTTTCCCGTGGGAAATATAATTTTGTAGCCTATACTAATCAGGGATAATTTAGTATTCTAATGGTGGAAGAATTTTTCAAATCAGTCCAGTAGTTTTGAGTTTATTCATTACATACACACATACAAATTTTTTCTCTTTATAATAATAGTGTAGATGTACTAATTTCAAAATAGTCAATTAGAAACGTCGAAGTAATAATTTTTGGTTAACAAAAATATGGCACAATTTATTTATTTCCGAAAGTAACTAAACTAAACTTCACTAAAGCGTTTAAGGAGGGTGTCGATGAAATTCAATAAATCTTACAGCTGTCCTCGGTATTGACAGGAATTCCCCGCGGCGCCATAACGGAGCTCATTAACGGCACGACTTAAACATGTGCTGAAAACGTCAATTGTAACAAAAAAATTAAAGTTGCGCAAAGAGATTTTATAGCTCCTTTGCTTCTTGGGGCCTTACCATGACCGTTTATAGCAAGGTTAAAATAATATTGAAACAGAGACACCGCTATTGCTGCGTGTAGCACCATCCCGCTCTCAGTGCGGTTTCAATATTGTTTTCATTACTCTTACTCTGAAAAAAGGACTGAACCTGAGTGAGGTGCGGGTTGAAAGTAATACTTTTCAGCCCTAGGAAGATTCAACTGACTGCTATCAAAATAAAAACTCGATAGCGCGATGTAAAATTGAAATAACATAAAGTTAAAGAATGTATTTTTCAAAATGACTTTATTATAATTTACTTTCAACAATTTCTTTGAAATGACATAGATTTCGGTAAAATATTTTATAACCATTTTTTAATGATGACAATGAAAAGTAATGGATGAGTAGATAGCCGACCACAAAAAAAAAAAAAATAGGCGGGAAAGCGGCAATCTTATTTTCAATTGTTTTTTCGAGTTGAAAAGTTTTGTTTATACTTACGTATAACTGTAGTATATTATCTGTGGTATAGCACAGATTTGTATTAACACAATGAGTTCCTCTGATTCAGATATAGATTTAATGGCTGATTTCATAAGTCTTCTCTTGAAGTAAAAATTAAAACATACCTTGTCGAATGGTATAAAAAATTACATATTTTTTTGTTAAAAACTTGGAAAAAATGAGTGAATTTAAAGAAAAAATTCACTCATTTTTTCTTAACTAATTCATGTTTTTATTTTTACTTTCCTTATATTCGTAATGAAAAGCACAGTTAAAACTTATTTAGTCTGCTCTCGGTTGCCAAGCCCCGTCTCGAAACCAAATGAGTTACTTTCACTCCTTGGGTAACAATGAACTATTGAGCGATCATGTTTAGGGGGCTGCTAAACTACATATTACAATTTAACTAGCTCTTTCATCATGAGGACATTTAGTTGCGGTTGAGGACTTTAGTGGAAGCTTTTAACGAATATTCTGAATGAAATTGATTTAATATACTATTTCACAAAGTTATTCTTTCATGCTACTAGGTAGTGACAAAAACAAATCGCTGCAAAATCGACTCCAAGTAGTTTATCCTAACCCTCGTGGGCGCGAGGGGCTAGACGGCCCGTGAGTTGAGGAGCAGGTGGTTTTGACGCTCACCGCCACGGCTTAGACTGGCCAGCGACGATACATGCTTGCTTGTAGCAGTCGGAGTACAGGCACGCCAAGAAATTTGTGATATAACTCAAGGCACCAGTACACGTTGGCCGAGCGCGCTCGACGAGTGCGCTCGGCAGATTTTTGTGGTACTGGTAACACGTTGGCCGTGTTTCATTCTGAGTTAGTCGCTAGATGAAGATGGAAGTTAGGGAGATCGGTGCCTAACTAAACATGAATTATTTTATGTATTTAGACAAGTTACTTACTCTTGTTTTATTGTTTTGGGTTCCATATAACGGATTCAATTTAATTTTTAAAAAAACGTCGCCCCACACTAGGTTTTTCTCCTGTGTCGTGGGTGCAGTTACAAACATAGAATATCACATGCACATACGCCCAGACTGGAACAAATTTCTGTAGGCCATACAAAACATTTGTCCCGTACGGGAATCGAACCCGCGACCCGTTGCGCACTAGGTGATCACTCGACCTCTGCGCTAAACGTGTCGTCAAATATGATAAAAGTCAATGAACCTAAATATCTCCTCATTACTCCATGACGCCATGTTCGTGAAACAATCTTTGAAACTATTACTCGTAAGCGCGACACTAGTCTACTCCGACGCGTAGCTCTGAACTAAACACTAGGCCAACGTGTGAACGCTGTTTGCGGTTTGCGCCAAATCTCTTTGATGTGTGCACGAAAAACCGACACCGATCGGGTCGTCGGCGAGTGTTGGCGCCAAACGCCAAATACACACAAAACGCCCAGTACATGTTGGCCGAGCGCGCTGGGCGAGTGCGCTCGGCCAACGTGTACTGGGACCATCAGTCACACCTGTCCCGTGACGAGTACTTCAGTCACACTAAATACGCACCGCCGTGCCACTCATTTAGACATGACATGACATAGACAGAGATTATGTCACTAAAATTGTGAGATAATGCGTGACTCAAGTCCAGTCTTGGCAGCCCGTGCTTCACCTGCAGGACGCTTGCTTGTTTGCATGCTGCAATTGCTGCATGTTTGCTTTTATGTTGTGTGCTTTCCTGCATGTTGCATGCTGTATGCTTGCTTGTTTGCATGCTGCTGCTGCATACAAACGAACAGGTGTTATATAAAATGTTTGTTGTATCATCTGAATATTATGAAATGTAATATAATATCAATAATTTGTAATATCAATTGTTTATTTGCCACATGTTATAAGAGAATCTTATATTATATTAAAAGTTTAATATTTATTCAGATGTTATATAAAATAATATTACATTATTTGAATAAAGATCATCAGTAGGTATTTAAATAAAACACTATACACCCGTCAGAAACATCTGTTTAATATGAAATAAAATGTTCATGTGTTTTATGACATATTGTGCTTTCATTAACAGTTGCATGACATTTCACAATGAATCCGTAAAAAACAAGAAATAAAATACTTAATCACTACACTTACAATAAACTTACAATACACTTACAATAAACCTAAATTACACTTACAATAAATCTAAATTAGTTATATTTACAAACAATATAATACATTAACATTATTTGTACATTTATTTTACACTAGATCATTGATCCAGCGTATATCATTGGTTTTTTTAGGAGCTTTGGCTTGGTTGCTAAGATGGTCGTTATAATTACAAGTCATCACAGAGGGTCAATCTACAAAAAAAAAACAAATATTTGTTGACGTAATAAAATGTTCTCCTTAATTAAACGCTTTCAGTTTTGGGTTCGATTTTGAAAAGTCGACAGCGTTGCTTCGTTCACTCATCAGCGTTTTCCATCTTTCTACTTCCATCACCGTGTCTCTCCGCTTTCCTTGCAATACCCTCTGGTGTGGCTCTCCTCAAATCGTAAGCCCAGCCAACCCACGCGAAGAAATCAATGAAGGCAGTGGTATAATTCAAAGTATAGTGGCCGAGTTCGGAGCTTTTGTAGTCGTGAGGGAACGCATGGTGGAAATTATGGAACCCTTCGCCCAACGTCGCCACTGACACAAAGTTATTTTCAACAGATCTGATGTACTTGTCATAGGGCTTATTGCCCCATATGTGTGCGATGCTGTTGACTAGGAAGAAAAAGTGTAAGTTTAAGACGTAGCGCATCATATTGACATTCCATGAGTTATTCAATGTCTCCCCCCAGAAATAGATCGGTGCTAAGGTCGGCAGCACGAAGCAGAAGAATTTCGTCATAACTTGAGCGTTCCTATAACGGTTGGAAATGGGTTCATAATTATAGAATTAGGTACTGTATTTAATCTGGTAGGTTATTGAGTTGTCTCAAGATCATCACAGCTCATATACGTCCCCCACCGAGGGGTTCGAGCCTACCCTATGTTAGGGTGATTAGGCCTTAGTCAACCACGCTGGCCCAGTGCGGATTGGTCGACTTCACATACATCATTGAATTTCTTCGCAGATGTATGCTGGTTGCCTCACGATGTTTTCCTTCACCGTAGGAGCGTCAGACAAATGTACATATGAAATTCGAAACGAAAAACACATTGGTACATGGCGGGTCTCGAACCCCGACCCCCCGATTGGAAGGCAAGTGCCGAGTCCACAGCGCCACCACAAGTAAATGTGTCTCAGGGTAATTAATGATTAAACGAACTTACCTGTACGTGAAGTTCAATCATAATTATACGAAGGCTTCGTCCGAAGGGATTAGCAATTAATACTTGTAGTAACGCCTAGTGATACGCCAGTCACGCACTTTATTTGAGGGTATAAATAAAATTTAAAATGAGTCTCACGTCAACAAGGTGGGCGACCTATCCGCTCGCTTCATTTAGTTTAGAGTAGCCGCATCCGGAATATTTCACACAAAAAAGGGGGTTTGTAGTTGGGAGGGAGGGTTGCTAATCCCTTCGGACGAAGCCTTCGTATAATTATGATTGAACTTCACGTACAGGTAAGTTCGTTTAATCATTAATTATACTCGGCTTCGTCCTCGGGATTAGCAATTAATACTTGTAGACTTTTAGAGATAATAGTGTGAAATATTTTGTTTATTCCTGAATTTTCATTAATTTATGTTAATAAGAATAAACATCAATCATCATTTGAATTACTCGTATTATTAACAATTGTTCTGGCAAAATAATTATTTCCATTAGTATTGACATTACTTATGGTTCTATTATAGAATCGATAGAATGTGCTTGAAGAGCCGCTCCATCCAGCGGTTCGTCTTATTTGATCTAGGCCGACACCTAGGTGATGAGCCGCGGATGTAGCGGCGTGCTGTGCGCGGTAAATATGTTTAGATTAAAAACGCTATCGCGCAATGTGTTCTTTATTCACTGACTTAAGGTTTGGGAACCGACAGCATTATAAGGCTTTTTAGCACTTATGAAGAGAAGGAAAGATTTCAATATTAATCTAGGACAAGGTTGGTACTTTGTGTGCTGTCAACAGCGCAATGAGAGTGATGAGTTTTTTCGAAAGTTTTTCAAAAGACAATGTTTAATTGGCGTAAAATTGGCTGACATAATTAATAACTATTGAAGTATCCCACATATTTGGGCAAGGGAGGGCGACCTTACCGAAATATTCCTTTAAAATATCTTTTTACTCTGTCATCTTCTCGTAAATTATTTTCCCCTAAGCAGGGCCAGCGCGGATCTATAGGAGTTAAGCGTGCCATATTGAGCTCCCTCTTCATAATAGTTTGTTGAAATAAATTATTTGTGGAATTGAAGGATTATACAAGTCACAATTATTGTCGTTACAGTAATTGAACCAGCGTCGTAAATAAACATTATATTGTTTAAAGGAACTTTGGAATATAGATGCTAATATCGGCGGTACACTCCACGCCGTCCGCATAAGTTCCCCGCTATACAATGACAGAGAACGGGGTGAAACCATACAAATTAAAATCGGCCCAGGAAATGCATCTGGGTCCCTATGCCAGGAGACATAATCAGTGCATTTAGTATTTATTTGACTAGCGAATAAGTCTACTTGAGGTGCCCCATACGATGAGACAATTTCCTGATATGCCCAGTCCGCTAACTCCAATTTTTTTTTTTTTTTAAATACGTCGCCCTACACTAGGATTTTCTCCTGTGTCGTGGGTGCAGTTACAAACATAGAATATCACATGCACATACGCCCAGACCGGAACAAATTTCTGTAGGCCATAAAACATTTGTCCCGTACGGGAATCGAACCCGCGACCCGTTGCGGAGTAGGTGATCACTCGACCTTTGCGCTAAACGTGTCGTCGATTCTATGTCAGGATGTACCCGCCTTGATTCGGCATCTGCCGTTATATTATCTGATGAGCTAATGTAATAAGCCATAACATACAAATTGCGACATTCACACCACTGCCATAGTTGACGAGTGATGTCAGTGAAGTGGGGGAACTGAATACCCCCCATTGTATTGATGTACTGTTACTGTAGTGTTGTCGATGCGGAGAAATTTGACAACTACTTACATTTTTGGCGAACACTTTTAATCTTAGAAAAGCAGCTAGAATTTCTAGGTAGTTAATGTGTTGTGTTCTCTCCTGAATGCTCCACAACCCGCTAACCTTCTCTTTGCCACGTACAGCCCCGTATTTGAGGCGTCTGAGAAAATTTCCAGATCATGTGTATCATGTTTGATTTTACAAAACGGTATTTGTATTGCGTCATTCCTAGGGATATTTATAAATTTATCATAATTATCATTAATGATGATTTTAAGTTTAATTACTTAATGCGCTCGAATATTTTAGTATAAGGCCAGTGTATTCTACAGCCGGGCAAACTGAGACTAGTAATTCGACTATTTGTGCGAATTGACGTATTCAACATCTTTTAAGAGTTAACCATTTTTTTTTTAATTTTTGATTTGTGATCTGGAAATTTTTAGTCTAGATTAGAACGAAACCTTAAAAATGTACATATATTACTAGGTATCATTAAACTTTTGGCCTTGTTAATTAAAATCAAAGAGAGGTAATTAATTTTTTGGTTTGTATATTTGGCCAATAATTATCTAAATAATTAGTTGATTATAGGTCCGCAGAACGGAGTAATCGGACAATTGGTTTTATTGCCTTGATGGTGCAGTACTCAAGCCAAATAGTTCTTGTTCAATTTGAAATCTTAAATATTTTCTTGAATTAGGGTCAATACTTATTAAATAAAAGGCATCTTTTAAATCTATTTTTGTCATGAAACAATTTTTTGTTTATGTAAATTTTAGCACTGAGCGTAAATTTTCAATTTTTAAATGATCTGCTTTTATATATTATTATTTTTTTTGTGTCTTATGCAATGAAGTTTTTAACTCTGCACCCTATTTATTTATCGCCTTTGCAGTCTTAATAATTTCTGACAGGTTTTCGCCTAATGAATGAATAAAAAATGGTTAAGTATTTTGAAGCTGGTCTTTCATGTCCTTTTTAAGGGAAGACAGAATAAAATTCCGTCGTATGACTGAATCCGGTACTGCAAGTCACAGAGAATACGTTCTGTGTCCATCAACATTTTTATTAATTCTGGGTCACTGTTATTTTTCGAGGTCAGCGAATTAATAGCTTGGTTCAAGCATGAAATAGCCGTAGAAACTTGTTTTTGCCTAATTTCGATATTTTTATAACGTTTAGCGTTTATATCGGAGATAGCCACCTTAATTTCGGCATTCAGTACCTACGGGAGCATTAATTAGTTTGCAGTTACTCGGCGAAAGGTATTTCACATTAATGTGTGTTCCAACTTAACTGCAAAGTCTTTGTGAATGTCGGCTCCAAAAGTATTCGAATTAGTGGGATCCTCGCCCAATATTTCAAGTATTGTGGTGTTTAGCATCGCATTAGCTGACCCGTTATTACGTTCTTGTTCTGAAAACCACCGATATCTCTATTAGTCATGAAACAGACCAAAGTACTGTTCGCGAGACTAATTTATAGGGTAGTACAACTCCAAAGAGAAGTACGCAAACCCGGATAGGTTATCATTACCATAGGGTAGTACAGCTCCAAAAAGAAGTACGCAAACCCGGATATGTAACCATTGCCACTATGAATACACCGATATCTCCATTAGTCATGAAACAGACCAAAGTACTGTTCGCGAGACTAATTTATAGGGTAGTACAGCTCCAAAGAGAAGTACGCAAACCCGGAGAGGTTACCATTACCATAAGGTAGTACAGCTCCAAAGAGAAGTACGCAAACCAGGATAGGTAACCATTACCACTATGTATATACTGTATTTATTCTTTAGTATATAATCATAAAAAGTAGGTGCATGTTACGATTGGATAATTATTATTACTGCTAATCAGTTAAGGAACAATCCTAAAATACTGTTCGCAAAATTATTATTGGGTAGTGCAACCCCAAAGAGAGGTACGCAAGCCCAGTTTAGTGAATAATCACTATAGCAATAACTATTATTTAGTAAACTTTCTTCTTAGAGATATAGTGTCATAAAAATTCATACAAAAGGGGTATAAATAAGCCCACTAGGTAGGTATGAAATAAATCTTATTTAACAGTTTTCGTAAAACTATTTCATTGGATTATAAAACTTCATTTCAGAGGAAACCAGTAAAAAATGAAAACGTGACAAATTTACCATTATAGGTATAATTCGTCATTAACTAATTAAGTTTTTCTAGTACTTATGAGAATATAACAAGATGGCTGACTTATCATACTTCTGCCCGTTATCAAACGAGCATTGTACGGGCAGCAAATAGAAAATGACATTTTCGGCCATAGTCACTAATAAATGCACTTATTCACACAATGACTAACCTTGAGACTCCGAGCGGGAACGCCTGTCGAGCAAGCTGGAACGACTCCGTGTACGGCATCTTCGTAACACTTCGAGTTTTTTAAACTTACACAACAGATTTGACAATCCTCCTCACTTTTCCGCTTAGGCATTATAAATAAGCACTACCACACTTAAAGTAAAAACTTTTAAGACGCGAGAGTGTGATCGTGGCGAGCACTAAAAAGCGAATGAAGCGAGCGGATAGGTCGCCCACCTTGTTGAGGTGAGACTCATTTTAAATTTTATTTTTACCCTCAAATAAAGTGCGTGACTGGCGTATCACTAGGCGTTACTACAAGTATTAATTGCTAATCCCGAGGACGAAGCCGAGTATAATGAACATTATATCAGTAGGAATCTCAAAATGGCCTAGATCTGTGTATTTTTGCTAGTAATCATGTTAGAGAACGATAGGTTAACACTTACTTGTGCTGGAAATAAACAACTGGGTTCTGGTATAAATCCGCCAAGCTTATTTCGGAGCCTTTCTCAATGACCAACGGATGCTTTCTCACAAACATCCAGCCAATGTGTGAGAAAAAAAAGCCCCTGGATGCGTTGTGAGGATCTGCATCGGTGTCGCTGTATTTGTGGTGGGTTCTGTGGTCGCGGACCCAATGCGTCAGCCGCTGATTCGCCATGGACAGGAAGATTATCAGAATGGTTTGCAGTGGATATTTCGCTTTGTAGCATTTGTGCGACCACAGCCTATGAGCTCCGGCTGTCACCCCAATCATCGTAAGCACGTAACACATGTAGGCTGAAAAAGAATTTAATTATCAGTAAAATTTATTTGAGCACAATATTAAGTCCGATGAGGATAATTTCGCATCGCAAGATCAGTTTCCTCATGAACACAAAACATACAAATTAGTTACTCGTGACCTATTTCTGACAAATGTTAAGTATCAATTAATAATTTTGATGAAAGCAACACATTATCATACAATCGAAATTAACTCTGTCTGTCTGTTATTTCACGCTTTAAGCTGCTGAACTAATTTTAATTAAATTTGCTATATTAATAGCTTAAGCTACGAGGAAGGACGTAAGTTACTTTTTATCCTGAATCTTTATGAGTTCCAGTGATATAAACTAACTTGAGATATACAGACTCGAGATATTCAAAATAATAGTAGTTTTTAAAAAACAACTAATATTGGCATCATCTAAGGAACCATCATTATCACAGCTCATATATGTCCCCACCGAGGGGCTCAAGCCTATCCTATGTTAGGGTGACTAGGCCTTAGTCAACCACGCTGGTCCAGTGCGGATTGATCGACTTCACATACACCTTTGAATTTCTTTGCGGATGTCTCTTACGCAGGTTGCCTCGCGATGTTTTCCTTCACCGTATGAGCGTCAGAGAATGTTCATATGAAATTCGAGAAACGAAAAACACAGTCTCGAACCCCGGACCTCCCGATTGGAAGGCAAGTGACGAGTCCACAGCGCCATCGACGCTGTAATAATCTCTGTAAAAGTTAAAAAGAAACTTACCAAAAACTACCGTCTGCCATTTCGCCGCGGTGAAACACAAATACAGTCCATAGAAAGCCGCCAAATGGATATATCCTATTTTGATGAAGTTTTGGGGAACGATTATGTACTTTCGCGGGTGCACTTCAGCCGAGTTCTTTCTCGCGTCAGTTACCCAGGCGGTAGTTGGCGTTGAGTTCACTGTGATCGATTCCATTGTTCTGTAAGGTAGAAAAAATGGCGTAAGCTACATCAGAATCACTACAAATTGCTTTGCAACGTAGAGCGGTAGTATTAGAAAATTTACCCTTTCCAACGATTTTAACATTTTTAGGGTTCCGTGGCTCAAAAGGAAAAACGTAACCGTTATAGGATCACTTCGTCCGTCTGTCCGTCTGTCTGCCGAGAACTGACTGTCCGTCCCTTTAGGAATGCGTAGAGATTTATATCGAATAATCGGGTCTATGGTCTCTTTTAGCAGTGAAAAAATCAAACTTATAAGTCAACGCGATAAAAAAATATAACCGTTTATATCGCATATTGTAATTTCACGTAAGAATCAAAACTTAACTTACTTCCCGTTTACAAAAACAATGACATGATTTTATTTTATTAAGGCTTCATTTTACAGGTCAACAAAAAAGTCGTTCTGCATCAATCAATAGTTCGTAAGTGGGTTCTGACCCTACTGCGTCCGATAGTGCAAACAAAAATACATGAACAAACACATAGCCAGATGCACTGTATTAATGTCCTATTCTGAAAGCGGAAACCGCAGGATTTTAACGTAACGCGACCCGACAAAGAAATAAAACAAACGCCTGCATAATTGATGGGGAAACGACGGCCCGTTTCGTCAAATGTCATGTCGTGATGACAGCTGAGATGACGTTCAAAAAAAATTATACCATCCGACTGAATGTCGTTTCGATGTCGGCTTGGTCGCTCCCAACGTTGAAAAGTTTTCTGGACCAGAGGTATCTATACATTGGAGACAAAATATAATTAAGTCCAACAATGAGAAGAAATATTTATTAATGGCATTATTCACCAAGGGAGAATCAAACGTTGTCTGTATGGGTATCTCTTATCTATTATCTATTTCTACCACCAAGTAGCGATTCTAATTGGAAGGGTAAGACTGGCGGTAAAATGACTAGGACTTGACATCTAATGTCACAACATACATTAGGGTCCTTCAAGGGGTTGGAGATTTGCAAATCATACAGGAGCAGTTCTTCTGTAGCCACTAACTATCAGGAAGACAACTTACTTGTATAAAATAAAATCATAAAAAAATAAAACCTATTTCAAGAACACCAAAAAATTATAAATAGTATAAGAATACATACTTACTTACATTATTACTTGTTACTTACAGAGGAAGCAATGTGACTAACAATAGAAAGTATAAAATTTTTGTTAACAATAAACAAAAAGACAATGCATTCAGCTCATGGTCCCCCAAGATACAGGCGATGCGATGCCTAGTTTGGGGACCTCTGCTAATATCATTGTAATTATTTCTGCAGTGCACTAATTTCTTAATAATTTTATCTGTATGTTAATGAGTTTTTCTTTTTGTGTAATAAAGAATTATTATTATTATACAACATTACAATTTTATATTGAAGTTGGTGCCAAATTTTAAGTAACTATATTAAATGTTTTTTTTATTTTTTAAGACTTTCCAGGTTTTATGATTTTTATAATATTATTTATTATTTTTTTGGTGTTTTTGAAGTTGGTTTTATTTTTTTGATAATTTTTTTCTATCTTTTTAGTTTATAATTCATGCGTTTTAGAATTTGAGCCAAGCAAACACCAAAAACACTTAAAATAGAACGTCTTTCGCTCTAAACAGTATCGAAAGTATTATATCCCTGAACTCCTAACCCACCAGAAACCTTCCATCATCAGCTCAATAACATGATATGATGACTACCAGATGCAAATACCTGAATATCTTCAGCAAAACCATGGGATACTTTGGACGTGCCCATCAAAGATTTTCCTCGATTTTCATAAGACTCCTTCATTAGATCATCACGACATGGTGACAATGGGACCACCTCGGGAGTATACATAAAAAACATAGATACAGCCGAACATAGAACCTCCTCTTTTTTCAAAGTCGGTTAAAAAATTCTATTAAGATCACAATTGCATTTGCATTGCTTTGTTTCTTACTTAAGGGGCCACAGTACCTACTACTAGCGCCGCCATTCGTTTTTTATTAATTATGATGAATTAAAGACGTTTCTACAAAAAATAGAACAGTCAGGAACTCAATATATATATTTTAGATTTTTGGGAGCCATTCAGGCATAGATTAAAAGTAAGGAGTAATCATAATCAGAATTATTGCTAAAAGTGGCCACTTTAAGCAATAATTATGATTTCGACTATTCTATACGGTTAATGTGTACAAAATACGTAAATATAAATCTGACGTATCTATATTGAGTTCCTGACTGTGCTATTTTTTGTAGAAACCTCTTTAATTTATCATAATTAATAAAAAACGAATGGCGGCGCTAGTAGTAAGTACTATGCCCTGTTAATTAATAGCTTACTTCGAAATGTCATTATCAAATATAAAACCATTACGCCTAAACAAGAAGAAATATAATATTATTTGCGCAGATAGTAGTCGTAAAGTCTAAAAAAATTGTTCACTCAAGCTACTTCCCATATGCTACAACCCTAGCTTCCGAATAATTTTTTAGTTTCGTTAAATAAACTATTTCTCAAAATAAACATATTGTTTAAGAACACACCAATATTGAATTACGCGTATTAAAATAAATGTCTTAATTGATAAGTATGTCTGAAATATGTATATGATAACATTTGTACTGTTTTACATATATTTTTCGCTTCATTGGCTAAAGGTAGTTGTGTAATATTGAAAACAATGACGATTTGTTTATTTTAATTTTTTTTTTTCCATGTTTTTTTTATAAATCGTCGCCCCACACTAGGATTTTCTCCTGTGTCGTGGGTGCAGTTACAAACATAGAATATCACAGGCACATACACCCAGACCGGAACAAATTTCTGTAGGCCATACAAAACATTTGTCCCGTACGGGAATCGAACCCGCGACCCGTTGCGCAGTAGGTGATCACTCGACCTCTGCGCTAAACGTGTCGTCGTGTGTAATATGAATCAGACACGAATCAGATGCCTACTGCGAACCATGCAAAACAAATAAAGGTGACTTATTAATTGTTTTCTGTGGAATGCCTCAAAAATAGTATGATTTTCTTTTCAGAAGAAAAAGATTTAAGTTAAGTTTAAAAATAAGATTTTAATTTCGTTCATTCGTTCCGTTAAAATGCACCTAAATAAAGTTGTGGGTAATCAACTCCTTACAGTCGAAGAAATGACTACTCTTCTGACTCAGATTGAGGCGATACTGAACACGCGACCATTATCTGTCTTAAGTTCAGATCCGTCAGAGCCGTTAGCGCTAACTCCGGCTCACTTTCTAACTCTGACTCCACTGAAATCTTTCCCATCGGACACAACCTCTGAAAATGTTAGTATTACCGATAGAAAGCGCATTGTTGACAGCCTTGTCCTTTCATTTTGGAAGCGATGGAGGATAGAATATTTAAATACACTGCAATGCCGTTATACATGGTTAAAGGACACAACGCAAATTAAAGAAGGTACCGTGGTATTGCTTCATTCAGAGAATAGTTCTCCGCTGAGTTGGCCTCTAGGCGTCATTGACAAGGTGTTTCTTGGGAAAGACGGGGTAACTAGGGTAGTGAATGTACGTACAAAATTCGGCGTATATCGAAGACCGGTTGTCAAACTCTATCCGTTGCCCAGTCAGTAGTATTTGCTCATACAGTCCACTCATACGAATAGGTATTATTTAATAATAGAATAAGCATAGTTTATTTCTAGTTGTAATTTAATTTGAATAATATTGTTATATTAGACTTCTTTTATATTAGAATATTATAATATTATAACGGCCAAATTACTATAATGCTCGACCTCTTTTGGGATTGCGAGCTTGATTTTGTATATTTTTATTAATGTGTGTGAGGAGGGTAAATCCTTTAATCTCCGTCCACTTATTTCACACCTACCTGCTCCTGGGCCAAAATTGGCATTCCCTCCGGTACTCTCCTCACCGTTAGCGTTTGAACTATCATCGCACGGTTAACATTACATTCGTCATCGAAGTCCAAAAAAAAGGGTGAAAATACAACCCTAGGTACTCTGTACGTGCTGCATATATCGTAGTGCTGTGTTGAAGAAAAACTGTGTTTTTAGAGTGGCCACTCGTAATAAAAAAATCGCGAAAGTGCTCGATCAATCTGAGGTACCTATTACGCAGCTGAATGTTGGTGAATTGGTGAGTTTTCCATTTATCATAACTTATCCCTTTACTCCTGTTACACCCTTCAGCACACGAACCAGTCGCGCATACAACCCTAAATCGATAATTTTTTTCGAAAATTTCAAGTAAATACGTACGATCCGAAAAAAGTTTCACTTGCATCGTGGTTTTTTCCACGTCGTTCTAATAAACTGAAATTCATATTTTTTATACAAAAAGAATTTTTAACTCTTTTAGGCACGCCTAAAAAGTTGCGTATATAGCCCAGGTGGGTGTGTGTAGCACCTACACACACCCACCTGTAGGTGTTGCTACACACCCAACGCGGCTATATACCACCGTCAGTTAATTAAATAAAATATAAAATAAACTCATTTTTAAATTTTATTGGTGACCACATTTGAAAATGAATATTAATCAAATTTTAAAGTTGTTTTTAAAATAACCAAAAAATATTAAACAAGAACCGAAAATAAATGTAAATATTAGGGTTTTATTTTTAATAAAAAAAATATTGTAATTTACTGATGATTAAGCGATCTGTGCATTAATAGCGGCAGCATGACAAATTAAAAAAACCGGCCAAGTAGGTGCGAGCTGGACCACGCACCTTGGGTTCCGTGCAAACTTTTACTTTTTTAATCACCCCGGAAGCTTCAGGACACGGCAGTAGAATAACTATAATAAAAATAAAGTAACTCACCTATTTAATTTTATATTTATTTTGTAAAATATCAGAAAATACTGCACTAGTGTATATAAAATAATTATATAGAGCGTCGGTGGCGCTGTGGACTCGGCACTTGCCTTCCATTCGGGAGGTCAGGGTTCGAAGGGGTGCGATGTCAGAACACCTCCTCGTGGTGCACCCTGGGCAACCCGGCAGATTTTCTGCCGCGGGCTAAGAGTCTGACAGCTGCCCCGTGGAGGGGGCGTGGTGTGGCCGGGCTTAACCCGGCGGGCCACTTCACGTGGCCATGTGGGGCGTCACCTCCCCTTCTTTTTGAAGATGGGGTTGTGTGTCGCCTGGGGACCCGCTCGCGGGTCATGGCGCATTGCGCCTTGTGCCGTTGCCCCTTTGATCGGGTTGGTGCGGGTCCTTGTTGAGCTTCGGCATGTCGTTGTTCCGAGTCGGTGCAAGCTCGTTGAGCTTCGGCGTGTCGTTGTTCCAAGGACTGAGGCTGACCCGATCAACGTGTGGCTTCGGCACACTTGTGCGGCCCCATGAGGGGGGCGTGGGATGGCCGAGTGCTACTCGGCGGGCCACCTCGTGTGGCCACCGTGGCCGCTTTTTGCGGTGGGTCAGCGCTTTGGCGCTAAGTTAATATATTTAAAAAAACATATAATAAATTGTTTAATGGTTACATAACAATGTGTGTTCTACTAATGGATATTTAAACACGCTTTTTCTTAAATCGACACGTGATCTATACTTGTTTTCTTGAACCGCAGTGTGGCTTTAACAATAATGTATAGTTATTTATTTGTTCAAAATTATTATTTAGTATAAATATTTAAGTAATTTCCATTTAGCTCATAAATTAAGTTATTAAGTCAATAATCATCATAACAAACAGAACTTAACAATAGTACTTATTAGCTAACATATGTACATTTGTCTGATGCTCCTACGGTGAAGGAAAACATCGTGAGGCAACCTGCATACATCTGCGAAGAGATTCAATGGTGTATGTGAAGTCGACCAATCCGCACTGGACCCGCGTGGTTGACTAAGGCCTAATCACCCTAACATAGGGTAGGCTCGAGCCCCTCGGTGAAGACGTATATGAGCTGTGATGATGATGATATAAAATAATGGATGTGTCCTGAAGCGTCGCTTAAATTATCCCGGGTGATAAAAAAATAAGCCTGTATAAGCTCCTTACTACATATTTGTATGGCTTCCTGCCTTTCATGATTCTATCTAGGTCTACGGTAATTAAACTATAGATTTTGATTCCCTCGTGAAAACGCAAAATATGTGAAAAAATGGGACATAAACGATTATATCTTTTGATCGTATTTACTTCTAAATTTGATTTTTACTTTCTTTTTATTGCTGAAAGTTGGCAAACAAGCAAACTGCCCACCTGATGGTAAGTGGTAACAGTCGCCTATAATACATGTAGCTCCTGTGAGATTCGCAGCAAAACTGTAACCCCCACAAGAACCACAGTGTACGTTGCCAACTTGTGACACCAGATGTAAAGTCACAGTACCCAGTAAATTCACTGCCATATCTCACCCTTCAAACCGGAACACAGCAATGCAAGCACTTCTGCTTTGCGGCAGAAATAGGTAAGACGGAGGTACCTAAGCAGACCACCCTAGTACAGAGTCTCCCTCCAGTAACTTAACTGAAAGAGACCGTAGACTGGCGTTTCCCGAGAATATTGTTATATTATAGAATTTCAGTTTGATATCGCGTTCTCGAGAAGAGGGTCTTGGCAGACAGGAAGATAGACGGACAAAGCAATAGACGGGTAGACGGCAAGGTTCGGATACCGGTTAAATTTTCAAACCGGTATCATGTATTGGGGCAATTTTTTTTCATTTTCATTTCTTACTTATTTATTTATTTATCAGACATAACAGGTTACAGTTACAACACAGTCATATAGGTAAGTAAGTAAGTAAGTATGCAAACAATGGTCCGGGATCTAACTATAACCTACCAACATGTATCTCTAACACTGACTGTGTATAATTATGAGCAGATGGTTAGACTAAATTTCAAAAAAAAAACGATAACTTAATGTTACTGTATGATTGATGTGTTTACAATAATATGAATGTTCTTAATTATTTACAAATAATAATTTTTTTTATTACGGTTTCGTTCCAGTTAACCGTTTTTAACCGGTTCTTGAAAGAATTTTAAAATAGAGGTTTATATCAATAAACCGGTTTGGAGTAATAAAAACCGGTTTGGTGTTATTCAGTACCTACTTCGCTTCGTTACAGTTTTAATAAGTATTGTTTGCGTCGTAACCAAAGTGTGTACCTATATATTGTATTCTTTCGCTTTCTTAAGCATTTACAAATGATAGCAGATTGTAAATCTACTACGCAAATCAGACTTCAACGTCATACGTTAAAACGTACTGCGCCGCCGTACACGTCTTCAAGTCAATAACACGATACAATGTCGATTAAACCGGTTTATTTAGGTTATAGTAAAGTTCTTATAACGTTCGCGCTCTCAATAAAAGATCGGGGCAAACCGAAATAAACCGATATTAACCGGTATATTTTAAGCCGGTTTCGAGCCTTGGTAGACAGATTACGTAAAGGTTTTTCCTTTATACTTACGGAACCCTAAAAAAGGCGTAAATTTGTCCACGCACTCGCACGGTTGTGCCAAGGAACAATCCAACACGGCTACTCCATTAGCGAGTCGTGTCAAGTCACTGCGTCTATTGACAGATGATGCCATTTCAGCCGGGAATCGAACCCAGCGCCGCCGGGAGCGTGCCTAACGATCCGTATGATTTATTACTGTCATTACAGCGACACAGCGTCGAAATGGGAAATATGCCGTTTTGACGACACCGCAAATCTGTCTTATTCCCGGCTTATAAAAGTGGTTTTCGCGTAGTGATTTCTGAGCAAATAAGCTTTTTCGGTGTTCCGGCTCGTGAAGAAAAGGACTCTATACGCGGGTAATAATTGCATTTTTGAACTGTTTCCTAGCGATAATGAAAGCTTTCCGTGTGGGTGCGGTGTTATATGCAATTATAATAATGTATGTTGCGATACTTTGGACGCATTAACAAGATTGCTCGGTAATTTAATTGATGCCAAAGTTCTGTTATGGTTACAATGAGTCAATTTTTCATGTGTCTAGTGGTCAAATCCAAAACTATCGCATACAGCGAAATATTTGCATATGCACATAGGGGTCTTGGGACCGATTTCGATAAAAACTAAAACTGTATCATCAGATTCCGAAAAATTAATTTTTCGGTAATTGAACACCAACCAGTAATGTCAGTTATAAGGACCAACGTACTGGGAAGTAATAACATATTGCCAACTAAAGGAAAGGGCTCATTTTTGACAAAATACTATTATGCAAGTACTACCAATTCTTGTACAGCTAACTTTTGGCAAACGAAATTTACAAGTGTACGAGTATGTAATATGAAATTGATAATTTGAAACGACCGTTGGAAGATATTTTCAAAGAAATTGACAATACCGACTGTAACTTTTTTTTTTTTTTTTCATTTATTATCCAACGTCACAATGTGTATTATAATTTTCCACTATTTAGCAGTTACTTAAGCTAGTTTGCTTATGTGTAACAGCGAGTTGTACTACAAAAGAACGCTTATATGTGTATAGTTTTTCCTATGTGCTATAATAGGTATAGACCGTTTGCTATTATATTATTAATTAATATATAACTTAACAGTAAATATACATCGACGGTGTAACAAATATAACCCTTTAGTACTGTCTGGAGACAGTGAACCTACTTAAGATTTCCTTACAAAATCTTCGCTTATGTAAAAATGCTCTTTTATTTTTTTGGAAGTATTTTTTCTAATTATATAATATTCTAATATATCTCTAGGTAATTGATTTAATATATCTGGAAAAATATATTCTAACATCCTTTCTCCGTACGTGTTATTTGCTTTTGGTATTACAAATTTCCTTAAATAAGATAATTCTCTTAATCTGTCTGTTCTCTTGTTATATTTTAGGTTATTTATTAGATTTGTGTTTTCTTTTATAATATTAAATTTCACTTTATTAAATACGTCAATTACCTTACAATATGAGAATAAGCTTTTGTAATTGTTAACTTTATGTTGTAATTTAATTTTTTTCGGTACTATCGTTTTAAGGAGCTTTAATTGTAAATTGTATATATTTTCTAAATATGTTTTATACGTTAAGCCGTAACAGCTTACTCCATAATAAATTATGGAATCAGCAAGTGCAGTATACAATGTTCGCCTAATATTATAAGGTAATTTAAATTTTAAAATTGACATTTTGCAAATGACTGCTCTCAGTTTATCACACACTTTTAATATATGTGCTTTCCAATTGAATCTGTTATCGATTATGAGTCCTAGGTATGTGTGCGTGCTTACTCTGTCTAGGCTATTACATTTACAGTTTCTATATTGCTTGTGTTGACAACTGTGCCCATGTGCAAGGATTTTCGGTTCGTGTACAGAGATGTTTTGTGATGAATGTATGTGCATCATTTTTGTTTTTTCGTAGTTGATAACTAAACCGAGATCGTGTGCCCACGAGCACAGGTTGTCAAAACAAGACTGCATTTGCTCTTCCGCCACTTCAATACGTTTATGAGCCGTAATAAGACAGGTGTCATCTGCAAATTGGTATACTTGTCCATTTTTAATGATATTCGGCATATCATTAGAGTAGAGTAGGTATTCTGTAGGCGCCAAAATTGATCCTTGACACGTACCCACATCGCTGGGTATGAGCTCACTGCATTGGTTAGCAATTTTTACCGTTGTATACCTATTGCTGTGATAATCTTTAAACCACTCTAAGAGGGGACCCTGCATGCCATTTTCCTGTAATTTTAAAAATAATGTTTTGTGACTGAGTGTTTCAAAAGCTTTACTGAAGTCTATAAATATCGCTATTATGTGTTTCTTTTCATTGAGAAGCCTGTTTATGTCGTTTGTAAATTTAGATAGTAGTTGAGTAGTGTTTTTATTTTTTTTGAAGCCAAATTGATTCGAGTTTATTATATTGTTTTTATCTAGAAAATAAGCTAATTGGTCTCCGAAATATCTTTCAATAATTTTATCTATTATTGATAGAATTGTAATTGGCCTATAATTGTTAATTTCTTTGCGTGTTCCTTTTTTATGTATAGGTCTAATCACTCCTATTTTTAGTTTATTAGGATATTTTCGGGTAGCAATTAATCTATTTATTAAATGGGTTATGACAGGTACTAAAAAATTACTATACTTTTTTATATCATTAGCTCGGATTCCATCAAATCCGGGGCTTTTCTTCTCGTTAATTTTTTTAATTATTGTTTCTGTTATTTCTTCACTGCATTTATTTAATTTTATACATATATCTGTATTTTTTATATATAATTCTGACACCCCACTGAACTGAACACCCCAATAACATTTAAGGGTATGTATCCATCAGAATTAGAGATTCTGTTGGAAAAATATTAGGGCTAACAAACCTACTTTTTTCCCATACAAACTAAATAAATTATTTTTTGGTATTAAGTGCCGACAGCCCTACGTAAGCGTACGAGGAATAGTACGCTCATATCTGTCACGTGTCATTTTCTTTCAATTTCTTAAGAGCTGATTATGGTTCAGTTTAAAATCAAATAACTCTGAAAGTATTGGGGTTCCAGGTCTCAGACAAGCACCGAAAGTCCACTTAGTATCTAAATTATATCATAAGAATAACTTATCTTATCTTATCTAATAATACGAGTATAGAAGCGAATCTCCTTTGTGGGTGCGCCAAATGCCGCTATTTGCATACCTACAGCGCCCTTCCCCCTGTGACGCCCCGCAGTAGTCTGCGGACGCCGCTAGGGTCACCACATGGACATATGGTTACCACTACAATATTTTTTTATATAGGTACCTCCATATTTTACATTAAATGAGAAACTGAGCATACACCGAGCCTTATTGATTTTGTACTTCAAGTGTAGCGAGCGAGCGACTATCTTTAGCAATAGTACGCAAATTTTTAGTTTTTTTGATTCCGTAGTTATAAGAAACTGCCTATTTTTGATTAATTGAGCTTAATCCCTACACTTCGAGAACAAAATCATTAAAATGTTTCGAATTTCGATGTACAAAAATGGTTTGTAATTTAGGTTTATAGTCCAAGAGTTGAAGTTATGAATGTACTAATGGATAAAACCTAAGCTCACTTTTCGAAGTGAGAACTTCTTTAGCGGCGTTGTACACTTTTTTTGTAATGGGGTAAAAAATGATAAACTCGCGTCAGGATCACGTGACACTGATCGAAAATTCGTAAGACCAATTAAAATTGAAATGGCCGCAGGAACTGTCGAGGTGCGGTGAGGGGTCCACGTAAGCCGGCCGAGAACAATAGCGGTTGGCAAAAGTACTGGAAGTCACACGTCACTTGAGACAGTTTTAATCAATTTATTTACTTTGTTAGGAAAAATCTAAATTGTGCTTTTATTTGATTTTGTTGTAAATATTAATTAGGTAAGTTAGTATAAATTAAATATTATTTATTTGTTATAAAATTACGTTTTTAAGTAGTATATTAATGTCTGTTTTGATCATATTTTTAATTTAATTGTAAATATTTTGATTCATTATTACTAGTTATATAATTATGTACGCACAACGTTACAACAGAAAGTGGATTTTTCTGAGGGATAAACTTTTTAATGTAATATAAATTGTCATGTTTGTGTACGATAGCGCAATAAATAAATATTGTATTCTACCACATAAAAGATAGTACTTTTATTCTGATAATTAAAGCAATTCGTGCAAAATTATTCCATAACCATTCCAAAATATCCAAAACGCACAACGTTAACACTTAAATTTTCACTTCTGCCGGCACTCCCGGAGTGCAACCCGTAATTTTTTACTATCAGACCAATATTTTCACTTGAAAAAAAATCTGTTTCATAATTTTAATCAAGTATTGATTGTATTTAAATTTTATATGGAACAGTAATAAAGGCCGATAAAAATATATATAGCAGTACCAAAGTTTCAAATTATTCAAATTATTCCCGACTTGACAAAAAAATCCCATACTTACAGAGTTTCAAAATTGCACTACAATGACAGCTTTAGAAACTCGATACATTATATTGTATTAGCTTTGACATGTAATGAATATTTTATATTACGAATAAAACGGTATCTGTCTCTAGGGTAGGTATAATAAAAATAATTTTAAAGTATTCAATCATTTTTATTTAAAAGGTTTCAATTCAACAGAAATATTTACAAATGTCTGATATTTATAAACATGGCGTTTTTGTAGATGATTTGAAGTTTCGGTTATTAAACTTCAGCGCGTAGTAAATACGCATTCTTATAAAAAGCTTAATCAGGTAATCAATAGGAAAACATTCACAAGGTACCTGAAACACACGGTGCGCGCCTTGACTGGCGATTCCGTTCAACGGAAATCAAACGGTAGGTAAATAACGTGGCCTTGAGCGCTCGACGGCCGGGAGTTTCGCTTCTATACTCGTATTATTAGTTATTCTTATGGTTATATGCCCCTTAAATGTTATTGGGGTGTTCAGTTACTCCCTGTATATTTACTTAAAAGGAATTTCACAGTCAAAGTGCATCCATCACTGTTTTATATCAGAGGGTCGACACAGTGTTTTTTATTGACACCGCAATGATGAGCAAATTCAAAGTGATCGTGATCCAATTTTTCTCAGATAATAAGCTCCCAGATTAGGACTTCAGCAATCGAATCTTAGGTAATAGTGCAAATATCGACAATGTCGATTATTTAATCGCTTAGATACAAAGCCTTTGTATTGACAAAACCAATCGCCAAACAGAAACAAACATCGGTTTTTCCTCCGAATTATTCGCTTTATTAGATACTTTTCATGGTATTTAATGGTCCAGAAAAGGGCGAGAAATTTATGGCAAGGCGATAAATCTGGAGCAATTGGGATACACGCCCTAGCACTTACTCTGAATAGGGCTTTCTGTATGTGATAATAATAAATTAGTAATATTAATGTGCTGTGATCAATTGTTGAGATTTAGGATCTCGAGAGAGAAGGGATTGTTGTCGCAGCGAAAAATCAGATGGGTGACCACAGTTCTTAAACATACTTATTTTTATAGAATATTTAAGTTTTTTGTTTTACTATATATAGCTTACTAAGAGTTCTAGTGATAATAGAACAAGTAAATTAACGTTGAATGAGAGTAAATAAGAACCTAATGCTTAGGGTTTGCTCTCAGGAATTCCCGATCTCGAAAATACCGGGAATTCCCGGGTTATTTTACTTTTTCTCGGTACCGGGAAATCCGTTTATCTCCAGGGAATTTGGATACCAGAAGTTCATTATTTAAAATTTCAAATTCGCTCGTGGAAACTCATAGAAATTGACCATAAATGCAGACGGTCCGCGCAAGCGGCGCCGAGCAATTGAAACTAATAATTTCTTTCGTTATTGTGATTTAATTTCTCGCAGTTTTCTTTACTTAAGTAAACGTATTGTAGTTGATTTTTACTTACATCTTTATAATTTGTCGATTACTATCAGAGTGCTTTGATACCATTATTATATCAAAGTAACGGTAGCAAAAATAGACTATTTAGAATATTATGACTATTTTAGTGAGAAAAGCTCTAAAAAGCTCAATTTCAATATATTGTAGAATGAAAGAAATCTCAGCATATTCATTTCAGCGAAGAGGATCCACTGGTGGATAAAGGCGTCCCCCAGGGATCTCCAAACCTATAGGCCCTGCGCCTCCCGCATACAGCGGCTTGTCTTGGCTATTTGGGTCCTACGAACGCTGCGTCTCCTGCCCTCCTAGAGAAATGCCACACGCTGACATTTCCGCAGTCTTTCCGCAGAAAAAATGTATGGAAATGACATTAGCTTACGACAACCTCACGGTATTTTTTCCGCAGCTAATGTCATCTTTATGGCATTTGTCTAGGGGGGGCTGGTACGCGACGGCTATTTGAGGACCTTTTCAGCCCAACGGTCGTCCGTCCTGCGAGTCCTATGTGTCATGTTCATTGCCACTTAAGGTTCGCAATTCTTTGGGCTATATCGGTGACTCTAGTTCTTCTACGGCTCTCATCATTTCTGATGCGATCGCGTAGAGAAACCCCGAGCGTAGCCCTCTGTATTGCTCTTTGAATGACATTGAGCCTTCTTATGAGATTAGACCCATTGTAAGCGACCACGTCTAAACTAAAGAATTTAAATAGCTATTGAAAGTTTATATCTGCTTCTACTGTGCATAGATAGCGTTTGTCTATTCTGATCTATTTTGACATACGTCTGCCGTCTACCAGAGATACATGTCAAATCTGTCACAACTTACTGTTTGAAAATACTACGTGAAATTGAAAAGGAAAATCTGAGGATACATGTATTAGATACATAATATAAAACAATGAAGTTTAACTTCAATGCACTAATAGTTATCATAGTAACACACCTCAAGATTTGTAAAAGCATGAGATATGACAACTTCTCTCTTTACAGCGTACTACCCGTGGAGGTAGATCAATTGAGGTTCCTCCAGAATTTGCAAAAACAGAAATATATCAATGTGATATTTTGGATAAAGCCGTTCAAGTTATATTATGAGGTCCAATTAATGGTTAATCCAAGCGAAAAGGAACTGTTTATGGAGAGGGCGGACCATTTCAAGCTGAATACCACTTTATTACTGCCCAATGTTCAGCAGTGAGCAATATAAATTTTAATAAGGCGTGAAGGAAAGAGCGGGAAATTATTTATTTTCCTCGAAATTTACAATTCACTATTTCTCATTCACTTTTTCCCCCACAGGGCTTTCGACAATCAAATCATTAGGAGATACCTTCGTCTTAAGATAGACAGTTACACTTGGGAATATTACCACACCCTCGAAGACATTTATCAGTGGTTTTCGGACTTGGCCCTCAAATTTCCCGACATTGTGCAATTGTACGCGATGGGAAAGTCGGCCGAGGGGAGGCAAATATACGCGCTCATCATAAGGAGAAGCAATGCCAAAAAGAAAGTTATAGTCGAAGGAGGTATTCATGGAAACGAGTGGATCTCTGTTGAATTCGTCACGTATTTAGCTGCACAACTTACAAGCGGAAATGACACTAACCAACGCCTAGTGAATCTGTTTCGTTCATATGCTTGGCTCCTCATTCCGGTTGTGAATCCAGATGGTTATAGCTACAATCAGAAAGAGGTGCCTGCTTTATATATCCTTAGTTAGTTAGTCAGTTTGGCTGGGCTCTTTCGCACTTAGCCTCATGATTGGGCCATTGTGCGTCCTGACCTTACGTCAGCCTCCATCCTACTCCATCCATCCCAGGTCCTCTCAGAATGCCAGCAGCCTCTGTGGGCTACTACATGCTTCTGGCATGGATGCCGGGGAGTGGAGAAGTTTCGCCCGTTGATCGGCCACACTTGTGCATTCCATAAGGACGTGCTGTGGCGTTTCCTCTGCCTCCATGGATCCTCTGCTTTATATCCTAACTAATATTTTAAACGCCAAATGGATGTTTGATACTCTTTCACGCAAAAACTGCTGAATGGATTTGAATGAAATTTTGTAGCTAGACGGATTACGACAGGGATTAACATACATGCTACTTATTATCACGGAAAAGTAAGTTGTTATCGCGGGAAAGTAAATTTACTTAGCTTTTTCTTTGAACTCTTAAGGCGAAATATAGTTCGAGGGCACTACTTTGTATAGGGGATTGAATATCCGCTGAACCGATTTAAATAAAATTTGATATGGAGATAGTTTGAGTTGTGCGGAAGAATAATGAATAGTTTTTATCCCCGAAATCATTCCTTAAGTGTGTAAAAATGGTGAGGGGCGGGGGATTTGTAAAGGGAATCAATAAAAAAGGGAACGAACGAAATAACCACGCGGACGAAGACACGGGCAAAAGCTAGTTTCTCATAAACGTCCCACTGCTCAGCAAGGGTCTCTCAGATGAGCAAGTGTTGGCTTACTACATCACGCTGGCTCGACGGGTTGGGTTGTCAAATCCACATATTATGACGACCACTTTTTAAAACCCACATTAGCGCACTCATCATCACCCAGCGCGACCCAAATCTGGCGAAGTATCCCTAGCGTGTACGAATAGTCAACATTGATAATGCAGCGACCTTGCGCGTACGCATTAAACAAACAAGTGACCATCATTTTAGTTTACGTGCGGAAAAGTTAATACAAAAATGTTTAAAAAAAAGATTTATTTTATAAATTGCATGTATTACCGCTATAGAATGACCTGAAAGAATTTCGCGGGGTTTTCAAAAATAATCCTGCATAATAACACTAATCTAATAATATAAAAATCTCGTGTCACAGTGTTTGTTATCGAACTCGTCCGAAACGGCTTGACCGTTTTTTATGGATTTTTTTGTGTATGTTTGGTAGATCTGAGAATAAGTCATGGGCTATTCTTTATAGCCCTAAGTGGTAAAGGTGGCCCTCTCCAGAAGCTTTTTTGTCATTTTTTTTTCATTTGGCATCAAAAAATATTTATAACCCTAAATATTCACCCCTTAATAGCAACCCCCATTTTTAATAGCAATATTAGTATCTTTACTAGCGAAACATAGTTTGCAGGCACAGTTAATTATTATGTACACACAGCAAGACGCTACACATTACATGTTGATCTTGAGAACTGTTTTATGTCTCTCCTAAGGCGAATGATACACGTTCAGTATTTATCACGATATTTGGATTACGATCCATGATCGTGATATTTATTGATCTTGATATTGATGGATCGCAATCCGTCAACATCATCTAAACGATTCCGCGTCGTGGTATTTATTGAACGTGTAGCATTCGCCTAATACCGATGGCTTTCGTAATGCAAATGTAAAACTTGACAAGTTGCTGATTGTACATAAAATCAATTGAGCCTATGACGGAAATGAGCATTATTAACATTGAGTAGTTTTACCGAGTAAATCGGCGTAAACGTATATAACATGTTCCTAAGCATTTTTAATAATATTCTTAATTTCTTTTCATGCTCAGGACCGCCTGTTTAAGAAGAATAGGAATATTTCGGGCGGTATAACAGGCGTCGATTTGAACAGAAACTTCGATTATAGCTTCGGTCGTTAGTATTTTTTTTATTATTGTTCAACAACTGCGGCGTGTATTGACATTTGCTAGGCCGCCCACTGTTAAAAAAATGAATCAATATTGAAACAGCTGTTCAAATAACGAAACCGGATTTATTTAACGGAATTGAAAATCAACGAACTAGTTGATTGTAATAACGTAACGTATACACATTAAGGAGCTTGGTGGCGCATTGGCAGGTCAAGCAACGTTAGCTGTGGTCAGTCCTACGATGGGTGACCAAAATATGAGGTGCTTCGGAGGGCACGTTAAACAGCGGGTCCTGCGTCTGATCTCGCCCCGGTCGTGTCGGGTAACCGTCCCATCGGACTGGTGTACTTGCGTTTGCGCAGTCACTTGTGCACTATAATTATCTCCTGCGCAGATAACTCTGTTGAGATTAGCCGCCGTGACCGAATATCGGTTAGGAAGACATTAAATCACCTTCGTCATTACTATAGGTGTATACTATAATGGTAATAAACAAAACAGCTATAACAAAAAGGTTTAAATCGGAAGCAAGGAAGTAAATAGCTTGCTTTATTCAATAAGTTGCTTGTTTTTATAATGTCATCCTTGTAAGTTTGCATAAATCCTCCATATTTATGTATTTGTCGTGGAGGTGGTCCATGTTGTGGTCATCTAGTAGAGGATCGTGGCCCAATAATTTAGGCAGGTAATGTAATATTATGTGTATAAAATAAAAATGTTTGTGAAATACAATTATTGTAATATTGTCAATTCAAAAAAAAACAAAGAAATTTGACCTTCCGAGTTTCTTGCCTGTTCTTGTCGAGAAGAACAGGTGTAGAGTCAACTTTTTTTTCTATATTTACTCGTATTTGCATTCATCTTAATAATGGTTGGTAGTATTTACATACAAGGATGAAACATTTAATTGTTGAATATCTAAGTTTCTTGGTTATTTGACGTCAATAAGTGCCTGTAAAGGTTTATATTCAATAAAGAATTTGGAGTTAGATTTTTTGTACCCTTGATTACAGAACATACAGTTGGTAAAGGCGTTCTCGATGATGATTATTGTGGTTCCGCTGCGTTCTCGGAACCGGAAACCATGGCGCTGAAACACTTCATACAGCAGAATTCCGAGAATCTACATTTCTACTTTTCGATCCATGGCTATGGCCAAAAACTTGTTATTCCCTTCTCGGACAGAGTGAATCACGTGGATAATTATTACGAAATGGTTAGATTTTCAATATTTTTTTAATTTTATTATAAACTTTTTGTTTTTGTTTTCCCGTGGAAATTTTATATTTTTTCCATAGGAAAATATAATTTTGTAGCCTATGTTAATCAAAGATAATGTAGCATTCTCATGGTGTAAGAATTTTTGAAATTGGTTTAGTAGTTTATGAGTTTTTTCGTTACAAACATACATACAAATCTTTCCTCTTTATAATAATAGTGTAGATTACATTGATGTTGGTCACGAGTGTGACACTTTATCACGGATTCCTGAATTCAGGTCATCATCCCAATATTGATTCCCGAGTGAGTGTTTTTTGATAACCAAATTCCTGGTATTGAATAGGATCGCCCCCTATTTCATAGGACTTAAATTTGGCGAGTTGTCAAATTTTACTACAGAACAGGCGTAATGATGTTGATTTGATTTCTTACTAAACGGTGAAGTCCACGTTTACAAACTCACTTAGGAGCTATTGCACAAAATTTACGTATGTGTAGTTCGATATAACCAGATATGTATTTTTTGTATCACACATTTCATAGAAATATCGAAGTAACCATGGTTATATTATTTGAAATTGCGTTGCGCCCGGCATATTTAATCCCCCACACTTCTCTGATTTTACACATCATCACAGCTCATACACGTCCCCACCGAGGGGCTCGAGGCTATCATAAGTTGGTCGACTTCACATAAACCTTTGAATTTCTTCGCAGATGTATGCAGGTTGCCTCACGATGTTTTCCTTCACCGTAGGCTTCGGTGAAGGATCACTTAGTGAAGCTTCCGTTAGGTAAGTTCAGACAAGTAATTTAAAATAAGTGCATGTTTTTGTTATTTTAATTACAAAACACATGTATATAGATACGATGTTTTTAAATAAATTATGTTCTATGGATGATACTGATTGCATGCAAGAAAATGCACACTTGTCTCAACATACGAGAGCCCTGAATCCCTGAGACAGCTTTAACACAAGATGATATAGTAAGGAGACGAATCAAATTGAAGTTCCCGGTTGAAGTTCCGAACTGGCGTCAATATGAGAACGGAATATTCATGCAACATTTAAAATTCAAATAGGTTTTGTTTTCAGGAGAATTACGGTAAACAAGCAATATTGAAAATGTATAAATTATACGGCAGAAAATACAGCGTTGGAACTGTTTATGACACGATGGGTAAGTTTCTAATTTATTCGGTATCAATTCGTGTATTTTTACTGTAATTGTACTGTAAAATCAAAGTACAGGTATAATCTACCCTGATGGAGGATTTGTTTGATCATTTTAAATTAGTAATGGACATCCCCATTTTCCATACAAACCTGGGCCTGGTGTTACAAGGATGAAATTTGATCGATGATTACAATTTATTTGTAAGGTTCATTCGTCCAATTTTCACCCTATTTAGCAATGGCTAAATCGGTATATTGATACTCAGAAATAAACTCTTCTAGTAACACAAAGGCAAAAATCGAATATCTAGTATTCACGCAAAGATCGGTCAGATTAAGAGGGTACTATGTCCAATGTCAAGCAGTGATTCCTCAGAGTCTACGTATGAGCAGAGGTCGTCGAAAAATTCCTACCCTATGGGTAGGAAAACAGGAAATTATTGTTGATTTACTCACTAATTGTGATCAATGACCACGCATTACTTTTTACAGAGTGATCCGATTTTGATGATTCTTTTTTATTGGAAAGGGTATACCCCGAGGGTGGTCCCATATAAATTTGAAAAAATAATTCCAACCCTAAAAGTACAAAACCGGGGGATAATTGATGATTCACTCACTGATTGTAAAATTAATAGATGAAAGTCACAAAAAAATATTAAATAAAAACTTTTTAACAAAAAATTGAACCACTGAAAAAACTAAAAAGCAAAAACACTGAAAAGTTAAAAATAATATAAGAATAGGTACAGACATCATCACACTTCTATATTGAAGTCGGTGCCAAACGATGATCTCCTAGAAAGTGTTAATATTTGTCACCGACTTCAATATAGAAGTGTGATGTTGTTTGTACCTATTCTTATATTATTTTTATATTTTCAGTGTTTTTGCTTTTTAGATTTTTCGGCGGTTCAATTTTTCTACAACTAAGTTAACTAGCAGATTTTCCATCTGATGGTAAATGACTACAGTAGCTTATTAATAAATGGGGTTCCTATAAGATAAGCTAATCTACAATATCTACACTGAATCCAATGTACGTTGACAACCAATTTGTGACATTAGATACCTATTATTATCAAGTTACTTCACTACACGTTAACCGGAACACAGCTGCGCAAGCACCACCAGTTGGCAGAAGAATTAGGTAAAGGTAGGTATACAAGAATAGCAAAAGTAGCAAATTGAGTTTTTTAATATAAGCATCAATTATTTGATGAAACGTTATCGTTTGAAGCTTAGCTTTCAATTGAGATTTTGTTGGTTATTATCCTAGTAGAGATTGTACAAAGCACTGTGTATCACACGAGTTGAAAATCGCACTCGGAAGAAAGTGCGATTTTAAACTCGTGTGTATTATTAGGCAACCTTATTAATTAATTAATTATTATTAATTAATTAATGTTAATTTATTATTGTTTATATATTAGTTAAATAAGTTAAAGAGCTGTGGATTTTAGTAAATAAAAAAAAACCTTCCCTTTGGTATTTTGTCGCTGTCTTCCCTCGGTGAACACTATAGTTTTGTGGCTCGTGTAAGATTCGCGAACCCCTACAAACGTCACATTCACTGCCAACTACTGTTTATTTTATATTTTTTAAATTAAATTATTAATGTTTGGTAGCACCACTTGTATAATATATAGATGGTACAAATGAGTGATATTTTTAGTGAGTGAATTATGGCACTTTATTGACAACTAGCTTTCCGCTCGCGACTTCGTCCGCGTTATTTTTGTTTTCTCGTGGGAATTTTATATTTTCCCGTAGAAAAATTACCTTATGTCCTTTCCCTGGTCTCGAACTATCCTTATACTAACTTTCATCAAAATCGGTTCAGTAGTTTCGAAGCCTATTCAATACAAACAAACAATCAAATCTTTCCTGTTTATAATATTAGTATAGATGGACTCAATTCTGTGCGCCCGCCGTCTAAATAACCTAAAGCTAAAATTTCTAAATTTAAACTTAATTTAAGTGGCCGGTTAAGCAAGTGCTATTCTACGGTGACAGGTCAACTAAATTTCGGCATAGCTTAAGCGTTAAGATGTCTAAGATTAGTTTAATTGTGTTTGTGTTGCTATGGTAAAAATATTAAAAGTAAATTAATGATCTTGTTGTTAAAGAAACTAAAAATGGTTCATTTATATCTTATTTTTAACAATATAATTGTAACTATTAAAAAAGTTTTTTAGTTTCCTATTTATTCAAGGCAAAAACAATCAATTTGGTCAAAATAAAAATTTGTACCTCATTTGTTGTTTGGATTTGAATTTGTTTTGTTTTGTATTACTAAAATGGCGGATTTTAGCAAGGTTTTAATTTTATTCGGGATGATTTTAGTCGCCGCTTAAAATAGTCAGTTTAGGATGCTTACGCGCAAAAATCTCACGTCTGGAATAGCGTTTGGACGGCTAAAGCTAACTTGAATTGACCGTCTAAAATTAGAAACGTCAGATTCAAATTAGCAATATCAGTTGAATTTGACAGTTACCGCAGAATAGGAAAATGGTTGAGCGACACCTAAATAAAATAAGGAAATTTAGCGGCCACTTCAGAATTGAGTTCATTGAACGGCCATGAAATGGTTTGGGCGCTTTTTTTTAATATATGTATGTTGAATAATGTCTGTAGGTATACACTGTCTGGGAATTGGAAGTACGATCTGTTGTTTTGTTAACCACATAATTTGATCTGTCGAACTACGTAATTTTTTTTTCCAGTTGATGTAGCTAATCGAACCATATTGATATTCAAAAATACATGATGCGACCAATCGAACTACGCCATGTTTTTTTCCTATTGACTCAAGTAAAGAATCGATCTATGAATTACCTACAGTACGTTTTAGGACGGCTTGTTCGAAGCCAACCATAATAAGTATATTACATAGGTGGCAAAGGAAAAGCTGTCTGCCATTTTGGAGCGGCGACCATATTGAATTTGGAGCACTATCAATGACTGTGTCGTGTTTAACCTCGAAAGCCCTTTCATTTGATACTCATATTACAAAGGTTGCAAAAGAAAAGCGATCTGCCATTTTGGAGCGGCGAGCATATTGAATTTGAAGTTATCACTCACTGTATCGTGTTTTACTTTTTAAAGCCTTTCATTTGATACCCATATTACGTGTGTGGCAAAAGAAAAGCGATCCGCCAGTTTGGAGCGGCGGCCATATTGTATTTAGAGCGATGTTACGTATCGTCTTTTAGTTGCAGATTCAAAGTCAATGTTAACCAACATTGACTTTGAATCTGCAACTTATATACAAATTTCTCTTTTCAAGAACTTGTTATTTGACAGAAAAAGAGATGTGGGCTTTGAAAACTATTGTGACTTCATGTATTAATATTTTTTAAAAATTTCTACAGGTTTAAGAATCTCCGGGAACAGCGCTAGCTGGGCAAAGGAAAATCTTAAAATCAAGTGAGTATTAAAAACGCTTCATTAGTATTCGCAGTGAAACGTCTTTGTAAAGGCGTAGCTAAATCAACTCACAATATTTGAGGAAATTTTCCCTGGAATTTGATTGTAGACGATCGACGTTGAGCATTTTTTATCCGTGGAGTTGTGACGTAATGAACCTTACTGGGGTTTATGTTACGTTTTCAAAGTGGGACGCCGGCAATCAAACGTCCAGTGGATTTGATACGCAAGAACTATGTAAATTGGTTAATTGATTTAGTGACAGAGGCGGGTTGAATTTAATTTGAAAAGTGTTGAGTTTTTGTGCGCGATTTCTTTGATTGGGTTTTCCGAAGGCCTATCAATCTGGTTCCAAACTTCAGAATGGGAGTCAATTTGTGCGCCTAGTCCTATTTTACCAGGCCTTCGTCACTACGTGCTTAGGCTGCAAATAAATTTAATAACCAACAATTCAGAGAAGGACAAAAATAATATGTTAAAGCATTATAATATTAAATTGAGGTAATTGTAGATTATACTCAGTTATTCATTTATATATATGTAATAGAAAAATGTGGTAGGTGTTTTATATGTATTTACGAGTACTATCGTCAACAACCCTACCGCTCGATCTTGTATCGACGAGAGGCTTTAGGATGACTGATATTATACGCTAACGCGTGGCGTTAAGAGGAAACACCAAGGTGAAGTGAATTCAAAAATAGGTATTTATAAAATGTATTGCTGTCGCACTGGGCCCCTGTACAACCGAACTGAGCGCGATAGGGACAACTGCAGTCCGGACCGAAAATACCTATGAAAAGTACATACACATAATATACTTACGTTTCGTAGCTTCCCTGTTTTCTCCGCTAAAATTAGACCGATTTAATTACTTTTTGCATTATAATTTAAAGAACGGCTTTGGCTGTGTTTATATGTTTTACTTTTTTTCATATAATCTCGTCAAATTTGTTTGCTGGATGTTTGAAAATAGCAGAAAATTAGGCCAATTTTTTAGGTTTTTGAAGGCTGATATCTCTTTTAATAATTAACTTAACAAAAAAAGGAAAACATAGGAACATACTTATAGTGGCCATTTGTTTTTCTGGAAAAAAATAGAACAGCTATTGCCATTATCCAGACAGGAAACAGGGATTTCGTTTGTATGAAAAAACGGCCTGAACGATTTCCTCTTAATGTGTGATTCAGCTTCGATGTTAAGTTGTTGAAAATGTCGGCTTTATTCAAGATCAAAGTTAAACTTCTGCACGTAGTACTATTATCTACTATTATCTACGTAGTACTATTAAGCTATAAGTATTTAGTTTTGATTGCGTGTCTTCGATCTGCGCCAATTGGGATGTATAGTGACAAAGTGTAGAATTCAAAATCTAATTAGTCCGCCATCTACATAACAGAAAATGTAAAGTGTCTTTTACTTTATCAAAAAACCACCATTATAAAGCGATTTAAAGTGAAGTAGTGGGGGCTCACTACGTCACAGCGCGCTATAAAATGTACACAGGCGTGACGTCACGCGACATTTCAAATTATTGTATCGTCTAAAGCAGTGGTTCTTAACCAGTGGTCCGCGGACCACTGATAGTAAGCGGCCACTAGGAAGCGGTGGAAGTGGTCCGGTCCGCGTAGCCATCCGAAAAATATATTATAGATACAACAAACAACCTTTTATTCATTGTATTGGTCTAGAGTCGGTGGTCCATGGCTTGACAAATATTTGTAAAATGGCCCCTATTCACTAATGGCCTTATTAATAAAAATGTTACTCCTTGGCTCATCCGCGGATTAGTTACTCCGTGTTTTGTCTTCTTTTGACATATGACAGCCAACATGTGCGGAAACAAGACAAAACACGGAGTAACTACTCCTATGATTTATCCAAGGAGTACAATTTTTATTAATAAGGCCGTACAGGTTTAGAACCATTGGTCTAAAGTTTTAGATATTTTCAGTATTTATTTAAAACTCTTTATGTGCAATCTTGTATACAAAGGCGGACTTAATGCCTTAGGCATTATCTGCCAGTCAACCTTCAGGTGATGCAGAGAATAAAGAATCAGTAGACGCCATTATGTTTCAGAAATAACAAATAATATTTTGATTGATCCTTGCAACCTACTAAAATATTAGCCCAGCATGTCAAAAACATATTTTGTGTTATCATTGCGTGTTGTTTTGAATGATTTCTTTTGTTCCTTAAATAGTTGAATACTTGTATTGTTTCGAACAAAAGATGAACGCCATGTTTGTTCAAAGTAAACAAATAGACAACTCAATGTCAATGAATGCGGCAACGAACTTTTTGGTGGTGTATTCAGGTGGGAATGAGGCAACATTTTTACTATTGCCATAGGTAAGGGAGGACGGGGTCTGGACACCCCCATTGAAAAATAAACATATACTGGAACGTATGCATGTATATCTAAACAGAATGAAGTTTTCCTCCAAGTAAAAATAAGTAAAAGAAAGAAATAGGAGTTAGTTCTCAAGAGCAAGTAAAAGCAAAAAACAAAATACGGACGATAAGATTTGAAAGATTTGAAGGAATTGATTTCAAAGAGAATAAAAAAACCACCCTTCATGGACTCACCCATGAAGGGTAGGATTTATGACGTATTAAAAAAACTACTACTAGATCTCGTTCAAACCAATTTTCGGTGGAAGTTTGCATGGTAATCTACATCATACTTATATTTTTTTTAGTTTTATAATTCTCTTATTGTAGAAGTTACAGGGGGGGGGGGGGGAGGGGGGCACACATTTTACCACTTTGGACGTGTCTCTCGCGCAAACTATTCAGTTTAGAAAAAATAATATTAGAAGCCTCAATATGATTTTTAAAGACCTATCCACAGATGAGAAGACCTTGATGAAAAAAATTTTTTTGGGTTTCAGTTCTATGTATGGGGAACTCCAAAATTTATTGTTTTTTTCTAATTTTGTGTGAAAATCTTAATGCGGTTCACAGAATACATCTACTTACCAAGTTTCAACAGTGTAGTTCTTATAGTTTCGGAGAAAAGTGGCTGTGACATACGGACGGACAAATAGACAGACAGACAGACATGGCGAATCTATAAGGGTTCCGTTTTTTGCCATTTGGCTACGGAACCCTAAAAAGGTTTAATGTTTTAAATGTTATTTGATTTCAATAGCAATTTAGCTGAAAGTCGCCAGGAACTTACCAATATTTATTTTGATGTGCTTAGTTAAACTCGAAAAACCGACCCTAAGGGTCGGGTTTTCGATAAAGGTCGGTTTTTCGATCGTTAGTAATAGCAAGGTATTTAGTAATAGGAAAGTAAAACCGACCCTAGTCTATAAGCCATGAAGGTCCTTTATGAGGTGTATGTATAATTCTTTGCGATTACTAACGATCGAAAAACCGACCCTATATCCTCTATAATCAAGTCAAAGTAATTACTCGAGAAAAATCGTTACTTTTTATACAATAAACGAGAATTGGAATGAAGTGAAGAAAGTTATGCTTATCACCTAGTGCAGGTTGGTGCATTTTAACGATTGCAAATACACCTGGGAGCACAGACTAACCTAACCTTTTGAGAGACGGAGGAGCTCGAGATACTAAGTTTTTAGTCACCCATCTCGTGACGGACCATTGCGAAAGCGTAATCGCCATTATCACAGACCGGAAGCGCGAACTACTGACTAAGACAATTTTTTAATTGTCACAGTACTTATTGTACAAAAATCACAACTTACGTAACGACTTTTACTCAAGTAATTATTTTGACTTGGCTTATGTCAAATTTTTTATATGGCATTTTAAATCATCTCAATGTATAATAATGATGATGCATAAATATATTAAACTGTTCAGGAAAATACTAGCGTAAACAAAAATCGATCGAGTGAAATTTTAATATTTACATTCAAAAACATTTGCGAAATGTTTTCAAGCGCTGTCTAAAGTTAGTCACTGTTTATATATGATTCTATCTCTATCCTTTTAAAAAAAATGAAATAGCATTAATTTTACACAGTGTTTAACTTTAGACAGCACTCAAAAACTTTTTGTAGCAACACCAATGACATTTACGGGAAACTAGAAAAAAATCTATGAAAAAGAATAATAAAATTGTCTTCCGTATTACTAACCTGCGGGCCTAGCACGGGGCGTGGAAAAGATCTCTCTCCACCACTTATGTCTTTTTGACAAGAGAGAAAATCAGTTACTCCCCTGTATCTAGCATGGGGGCAAAGGTTTAAATTTGTATCTCTCTCAGTGACATTGGTAGTGGACAAATTCTCCATTTGCTTAGCACGGCGCTAATAAAATAGAGAAAATTAATCACTTTTTGACGTTTTTAGAAGAGATATTACTCTTCGAGCTATTGAGGTGCAGACAAAAGGTTTTATACTTAACATTTTTCGTTTTTAACATCTATTACCATGTCGCAAGTGTTTTTTTTTTTAATTTTTGCGCTTGTTACAAATGAAACGGTAGAACAAATCTGAATCGGCTAAAACTATAACATATTATTATGTATTTTTCTTTTTCAATTAATTTTTTAAATCCTCCAAAAAACATTGTAAAGGGGTGTTAGATATACTATATAGTATTAAATTAAATAGTGGTATTATCATCTAATAATCTGTATATTTGATGGTAGCTTTTCGAAGCGAAAATGTTTTTATGGAACACACGAAATTGGCATGAAAAGTCAACACGAAAAATGTAATGAAAAACGTTGATATTAAAAGTATTGCAATCCGTGCTTATCTTGCTTGAACACGCCTATACAATAAACGAAAATAAAATAATTGAAATGGTGGGTGGGTCATAGGTATGTTATTAATTTTGAATCTGATAACATACCATAAACTATGAAATTACTTGACTTTATGATTATACCTACAATTTCAAAACTCACCGGTGCGTATGTGACATGAATGTGTTGTCAAGTTCTTTCAATTTGTTTGGGTTATACTCTCTATATTTTTTTTCCGTATATTGGTAGCATTGTTGGGAGAAACCATTTCTCCGGAGTCAAACTAGTCTTTCCCTGGTGCCATGCTAGCTAATAGGAGAAAGATGAAGGAATAGACAAAGATTTGTCCGGCCCCTGGGGAGATTTTGTCTTTGTGCCGTGCTAGGCCCGCTGTCTTACAAAGGAAGAAAGCTTTTCAATTTCTAAATACGTGTAGTCAACTTTTATTTTTTTAAAAACAAAGTTTATTCATCTTCTAATGTGTATTCTCTCAGCTCAGATTAAATCTTACAAGTGAAATTAAAACAAAATTGTTGACATCTGATCGAGCTAAAATCGCGCGAACACCTTCAGTTCTGTTGTTTTGGCTACATTTATTTTTACACAGAGGGTTAATAGAGTTGAAAATAACAAACTTAGACACGGTACTGTAGAAGCATTGAAATTATAGCATTTTTAAAAATAATATGTTTTTGTACCAATTGTTCTATTAATAACCGTACCAGCAACACATGCCCGTAGAGAAAGGCTAAGGCAACACAAACTTAATACTCGTGCACGCGGTTGATACTGCCTCGTTTCGTGATATTCTCAATAGTGCACGTGGTTAATGGTGCTTCGCTTGACTTCGCTGGTGATATTCCGACTTTACCAGAGAAAGACACAGAAGCAGAAACGTCTGCATGGGTACCTGTATTTTGCCTATTTCTGCTACCAAGCAGCAGTGCTTGCATTGCTATGTTCCGGTTTGAAGGATAACACAGGCAGTGATATTACTGGGTGCTGTAACTTGACATCTTATGTTACAAGTTGGCATTGGAGTCCTTGTAGGGGTGGTACATTTGCAAGTCTTCCTGACGGTGACCATCGGGATCAGAGCCTAGAAAGCTCAAGTACATTGCACAGGCCACTCTCAGTCGTCGATGCTCCAAATGCCCAGTAGCGTCGCCGGTCTCTCCATTTTGGAGATAGAGGAGCTTGCTGTAGGCGAGCAGACGCTCACAAGATCATAAAAGTGTCCTAAAGTTCTCATGGCCTTGTCTAGTAGCGACTCGTCCCTCCCCGGTATGTCCTCTTTAGCTGATTATGGCGAGGATGCGGCGATTGTGGACGTGCTTGCAACAGGGCGTATGCGATGGGTTTCGTTGGGTTTTAGTCGGTAGGTCGCGGTCTGTGGATGTAATTGCCTCCAATAGCCACAGAGGATCAGACTTAGACGTACGTTTTCCCAAGAGCGAGGCATGTATTACGCATTTCCCAATTTTTGCCAAAATTGTGGCCGTGAGCAGGGCACAAAGCGCACTGAACTGACGGTTGTTGAGCCAGAAAGGTCCTCGAGAGGCGACCGCATACGAGACGCAGCATTGGTAGATTCCCATAAAGTTAGACCAACGATCTGGTAAAGGTCATGGGCAACCACTGGATGTGAGAAGCGCAGGACCGATCGGTTTGGTGATCCTCGGGGGAGGCTCAAGTCCAACAATGCCAATTTCACTCACTGCACAGCCTCACTGCCAATTTCACTAACCTTGTCTTAGCTGAAGACAATCTTAGCGGCATGCTGTCCCATTCTTTTTATTAAAGACGAAGTGACAGCATACTCGCACTACTTAGAATTGTCCCAAGCTAAGACAAGGTTAATGAAATTAGCAGTGAGAAAATTTGCACGATCCGAGAGAGCTTTTATCAAGACAAATTTAATCAAGTTTGTTATAATTAGATTGGATTTAATATGAAAAACACTGATTCCCGAACGCACACTCATTTGATGTGTCACATTAAGAGTAGAAACACCTGTTAAATTGTTGTGTTCATATTCCACGATAAAGAATATTTTAATAGGTAGTTCTTTATTATGAGGCTATGAATCACAACTTCTGTGCCACAATAAAGAATAATCCAACAGTTCTTTATTATGACACTTGAAATCACATGTATTATTATTTATTGTTATAAAACTAAACACACAAACCAATACACACGGTTGTGTACTCAGTTCGCTGTTGTTAAGTGGGCAGAGTAAACATGGAATTAATTAGCTGTAATGCGTTTATCCATACGTATAATTCAATGACAACACTCAAACAATTTTGTCTTTTGTTATCCGATGTTTGTAAGAATGTTGTAATATAATTTAAATGCGTTACAGAGATATTGTTTTGAATGCAATTGCAGATGTTAGCTCAATGTTTTTTATAGACAACAGAAACAAATGTCCGTTACCTCTGTTTTAAGAGAAGATCGGCAAAAAGTGATTAGTTTTATTTTATGATTAATACATATTAATAAATGATAAATTAACAATTGAACAATAGAATGTCGAATATTTTTAAATGAGGAATGACTAAGATATGTATTGGAAATAGTGAGTTGATATGAAAACAGCAAAACAGAACTAAAAATTATTGTATTTAGTGCATGCATAACATGTCTAATAAACCATTTTCTTTCTTTCTTTCTTTCAAATAAGTTACTTACCAAAAGCTACACTTTTATTTACGTTCTAAGCGAAATATTGACTTCTATTAATTTGTACACATTTTAAGGCTGTTCAGCAGGCCTATTATGAATCTATCATCATATGATATGGTCTAAATTTTGAGATAAGGAAGTCATGAAATGCTTCATTTGGTATTATCGATCTCCAATGGTATCACCACTGGGGCATTATTTCAACGATGTCATCATGATATAATGAACGAAATGAACGAATGATTAATAATCTGAGCGAAAATCTTATGACATTGCTTTGCAATATGATTTCATCATGATATCATTTGAAATCCATGAGAGGGGTAACAGGCCTGCAGATAGCTTTATTATAACATTGTTTGACAAATTATTTTCACCTAAATAAATAAATAACAAATAAATTTTTATCTGCAATAAATATTAAAATTAGCCAAAAATTTTTACTTATTCTTTTTCTTTATGCTTCGTCATTAGTTCGTCATTAGTTCAACATTATACAGTCGTGTCACAGGGTTTGTCATCCGACTCCTCCGAAATGGTTTGGCCAATTTTTATGAAATTTTTGGTGTATATTTGGTAGGTCTGAGAATAGGTCGTTTCGTATAGCTATTTATCGTAGGGGCTATTCATACCCCTACGGCCTTATTAATAAAAAAAAATACTCCATGGATCATCCTCGGATTAGTTACTCCGTGTTTTGTCTTGTTTCCCCACATGTCGACTGTCATATGTCAAAAAGAGACAAAACAGGGAGTAACTAATCCGAATTAATAAGGCCGTTGTTAGGTCATGAGGGTGTTCAAAAGTTTTTTAGAACAATTATTATAGCAAAACAAAGTTTGAGGGCACAGCTAGTATCTTTATATTTATTTTAAAAAAGGTAATTTTTAAGAAATACTTGAAAAATTGATAATAATAATAATACTAATGTAATGTACTCCAAACCGGTATTTATTCGGTCACGGCGGCCAATCTCAACTGAGACTAGCTATCTGCGCGGGAGATATTATAGTGCACAAGTGACTGCACAAACGCAAGTGCAGTCTCTGTTCCTTACTCGCATAGTCCGATGGGACGGTTAGTCGACACGACCGGGGCGAGATCAGGCGCAGGACCCACTGTTTAACGTGCCTTCCGAAACACGAAGGACCTCGAGATGATTCGTATTTTGGTCACCCATCATAGAACTGACTACAGTCAACGTTGCCCAACCTTAGCAATCGTTCGCTGAGCGCACGAGCCAATGCGCCAACAAGTAATAATAATAATGTTTTTGCGAATGGCTTGATAGCGAAGAGTCTCGACCGACATCTTAAGAGGCTCTCGCTTGAGGAATGGATCAAGGGTCGGATACAGAAGGTGGTGATTCTTGACACGGCACGTTTTGTCCGGAAATTCCTCTCTCTGCAGCCCTATGCACCAGCACCTTGAACCTTGCCTCACTGTCGGCGGTATACGGCGGCTTAAGTTTTTTTATATTATTTTGTTTTTACCTATGTACGAGTATATCGCAAAATACTTTTCAACACTCTTGCTCGTAAAGTGGATCTAATTAAACCGGTTCTAGATACATAAAGCGGCTCATAAAACACACGTGTTTTATAGCGCAAATAGGCATTATAGGAGCCGAGGAACGCATCACAGAGTCCGGCAATGCTGCACTTGCCGGCCGCGGCAGTACTGTACTATATTTTTTCAAGAGCTAGAGGTAATATAAAAGACATCAACTAAGTCATTGATTTTTCAAATGATTATTTTGATACTATTATTTAGTTTGTCTACAAATTAACAATGATTTGTGTTATTTAATCAAAAATTTCAGTTTATTAGGTATCTTTACTCGTTGAAAACGTCGTACGATATACGTGCATATATTGGTTATACACACTTGGCTCTATTACGGGCTGAAATTTCGCCTCGTGAGTTATAGCCATCATACCGCACTTATATTTAATTTTCTTTACTAACATAGCTTATAAGTTCTATTACACTAACCAAATTGTTATACATATATTATGTATGTTAGTTTGTAAGGTATATATCTATGGGCCTCGTGATAATAAATAAATAAATATATCGTAAAGTACTATTAATTCAGGATTATGTTTGAAAAAATGATAATAATAATAGTTTATTGGCCAGAATATGGCTATTTTATAGTTCGTGTTAAATTTATGTTATCCCGGCATAATTATTATTCTATCGTATTATCGACGTGCAAATTTAATAGTTTTTATAATTTCATATAGCATTATAATTTTGTTCGATATAATTATAACAATTTGTATACGTAATAATTATAGTTAAAAACACTCTTTCTCAGATTATCAATAAAGCATTTCTAGTTACATAGATATATGTCGTAGTAAAGAAACTTTTCATACTTTTTTGTTGTTGTTCAGTCAATCAATTTTAAACACAAAATCGCGTTGGCATAAACCTAATAAGTTTCCAAAGTCATTGCCAATTGAGGACATAGCGAAAATTCTTACCTTTACGCCGTAACATCTAATTGTAAAGAAGTGCCCTAGCTTTCAACTTTAGCTTAGTTGTATGATATGACCCCAGAACTAAACTCGGAATGAAGACATTTACGTACAAAATACCAGTTCAGGATTTACAAAATATCCCTTAAATTTAACCTGCAGATTCTGACTTGGTCCAAACTGTTTATCCTGAATTGGAAACTAATAGATAGAAAGGTGAAACAATTGAGGACAATATTCGTAACTATATAGTTTAAATTAAAGTCGAGCATCCAAAAATTAAATTTTATGACTCCTCGATGACTTTTTTTTTTCAAGTAAAATAAGAAATTGCACGAAGTGAGGCAAATAGTTTAGGAAGTAGCACAATACTACGTCAATGCTGATTGAAGTGATGAATTTGACGAAGTTTTGTTTTGAAATAATGTGATATACTTACAAGGCTGTTTATCCGTGAGGGTTCTCAGAAATCTGTTTTACTTAATGTAGTATATACTATTATAGCACTAGGTCCGGTATTACTTCCTGTGATATCAATACAGCCCATGCGCGGTGCAGACTACGGCGTACGTTAACTCCACATGTCCACCCCTTACAATATATACCCAACATCACATATGGCGCGATCAAATGATACGCAAATGTTTGCTAATTCTGCACTTACAATAAACTCAAAATCAACACGATTTCAGGGTTCTTCGCTCGGAGGTGTAAATGTGTTTAGTATTAATTATTCTTGAATTAATACCACGGAATGCAATGCCAAAATCTTCAAAGACATGGTAATGATCGGAACTTTTTTACATACGACAGGGAAGCTCTTGGCCTCCATCCTACATGATGGTAAGTGACGATAAGTCTAAAAGTGGCAGCAAGCGTCACCTGTACTCCTCAACAACTGAGGAACTGGCTATCTCACCTCTAATTGTCGGAGGAAAACCTTCAAACTAAAGAAGCTCCATAAATATCATCACAGTTTTTTTAAAATATACTATATTTATAGACATGTCTTGTGCACTATAATGTCTAGCTTTCCGCTCGCGAATTCGTCCGCGTTATTTTTGTTTTCCCGTGGGAATTTTATATTTTCCCGTAGGAAAATGACCCTATGTCCTTTCCCTGGTCTCGAACTATCCCTATACCAACTTTCATCAAAATCGGTGCAGTAGTTTCGAAGCCTATTCAATACAAACAAACAAACAATCAAATCTTTCCTCTTTATAATATTAGTAAGTATAGATGATCAATCCAAATGGATCAGTAGGAAGAAGTCAGAAACTATGAGAGATAGCGAAATCTGTTCTTAGGAACCATGGCGTCGATTTTAGATAAATTGTTTTAAATAAATTGGCTCGTTTGCTGAACGAATGTGTTCTAATTTTAATTAAACGCAATTTGTAATGCATAATGTCGATGCCAGATAAAATACACATAAGTGGTCTCTTCAAATAAATTATTCATATTGATGAACTATGACGACATTTTGCAAATTATTTAAATTGTGGGCTTTTCAATCTAATATTTCACCAGAATGCCCAGGACCCATCTTAAAACAATTTCGTGTTTTTGGCCTATGGGATTCAGGCAGGTGAGACAGTCCTCTACCAGCTCCGAGTTTATTTAGCTCCAGCTTATGGCTTATATATTTTGGTTTGAGTAGTTCCTTTGGTTTATGATATCTTTCTGATAATCCCTCTTTTCCTTTAGAAGAATTAAACCATCATTTTTCCAATACACTTAGTTTACCTCTCCACATCAAACTTACAACTATCGGTAATATTTCCATTCTAAGGAATTCTCCTTCAATCTTGTTTCAGAGGCAAAGGTGTCAAAGATTTTTCGCTCAATTAAATCCAAGGCAGTTGGTTGTGATGAAATCAGCCGCATTATGTTAATGTCAATATTGGAGTTGATAGCGATAATTAAAACGCTGGTAATACAAGGTCTAGCGTTTTAATATATATTTTATGAATACAAGAACAAGAATGACAATAATTCTAAATAGAATAATAACTTAAACCTATCAAAAAAATGACGTAAAAATACAGAAAAATATAAAATATAAAAGGGTTCCAAAAAGTCCACAACAGGAGTGCATTGTTGACTTACATCATTAACCGTTCCCTATGTCTACTGGTACTTTCCCCGGCTTCTGGCGTAATGCTTATACCATTCCTCTTCTCAAAATTCCAAACCCAACTTCCTTGAAGCATTACAGGCCTACTCCAATCATCCCCTTTTTATCCAAAATACTGGAGGTAATACGTGGTTTATAAGCAGCTTGCCTCCTTTATTTTCTCCAATAACCAATAGTGCGTTCCAATTCGGGGTTTAGGCCGGGACATAGCAGAACTACTGCTTTGATTAAAGTTATAGATGACATCCGTGATGGGATGGAGAATTCAATGGTCACTGTATTGGTACTTATTGACTTTTCCGACGCGTTTAATACCGTTGACCATGATATCCTCCTCGTCATCATGTCCAACTTAAGCATCTGCCTCAGCCTGTTCCTGGTTTTCCTCTTATCTTAAAGGGCGCCGACAGGCAGTACGCGTTGATCGTACTATATGGAAATGGTGTGAACTTATTATAGGCGTACCTCAAGGCGGAATTCTATCACCTCTTCTTTTCTCTTTCTTTATTAATTCTCTCACAAAATCTTTCAGTTGCTCTTACCATCTGTATGCAGACGATCTTCAGTTGTATCATAGCACTTTAGTTACGGAAATTAATAATGCCATCTCAATCATCAATCATAACTTGGCTAGTATATATGATTGGTCAACGAAATACGGAGTGGCTGTAATCCCCAGCAAATGTCAAGCCATTATTGTTGGGAGCTCGCGTCAATTGGCGAGGATTGAATTGTCAATTGACAATTCAATGGCATTGTAATCCCATTAGAGCCGGTTGTTAAGAACTTAGGTTTACTTATTGACATTTCTTTGTCATGGAATGCCCATATCAATAGCATATGTAATAGGGTTAGAGGGTCTCTGCGCTCATTTTACAGGCTCAAGAATTTCCTTTCTCCTAGCACCAAGGCTCTTCTCGTCCAATCCCTAGTTCTCCCTGTCATCGATTATGCTGATGTGTGTTATACCAATGCTAACAAAAATATTCTCGACAAATTGGATCGAAAGCTTAACAATTGTATTAGTTTTATTTTCAGTCTACGTAAATATGACCACATGTCCGCATTTCGCAATAAGCTCAAATGGTTGCCTTTTCGTCAGCGTAGGGACCAGAGAGTCATTTCCCAGCTTTTCAGCATAATTAACGATCCGAATGCTCCTAATTATTTAAAGATAAAATTTCAGACGCTAGGTGGTGCCCATACGTTAAGCCTACGCTCCGCTGCCAAGCGTACTCTTGAAATCCCATCCCACCGATCCGGGTTCGTCTCAGACTCATTTATCCTTTCCGCCACGCGTCTATGGAATAAACTAGCCTCCTAGTTTGAGATTGGTTCGTAGTAAGGCATTATTTAAACATCTAGTACGGAGACATTTTCTGAAATCTGCCTAGAATGGTATGACAATATGATATGTATATTATTTTATTATGTTATATTATGTTTATATCCATTTATATTTATACTTATTTATATATTTGCATATTTAGTATTAATTTTATCACCATTTTGTATATCTTATTTAATAGTAACAAGCATTTATTAGCATTTATTATTATTTTCCCAAATCGCACACCGTGAACAAACATTATCACATTTTACGGGTTGACTAGTAGAGAATGCCTCAGGCATTAAGTCCGCATGTTGTATGAAAAAGCTTAAATAAATAAAAAATAAATAAATATCTGCAATTCGATGATGGTATATATTTCCGCCTGGATAATGGATGTGTACCGGCCGAAGTTGGTACTTTTGCCTACCCTTGGCTTTAGACCGTACACTCCGCACCCTACATCAATAACTTTTCTGGAGCCGTCTATATACCACATGAGGCTTCGACCCTAATAGGAGTTGAGATTCTCTTCCTATTCATCTCTGTGAGGAGTTTCGCTTTAAAATTTAACTTATGGAAGCATGACATCGCTGGTCATAGCTAATATTGGATGTTTCAGCATAGAGTCCTGAAGGGTTCTCAGTGTTTGAGAGAGCCAGTTAGAATGACAGCCTATTATCGACCCTGTGTAAGCAAGTCTTCGCCTCCTTTTCTATTACTAGATTAAAGGGTGGCAGGTTGAGAAAGGCGTTTAGTGCAGCTGCCGGTGCTGTGGACATGGCTCCCGTTGCCATTCAACATGCGGTTCTTTGAAGGCTATTTAAAGTGTCAATAGTTGTCCTCTGTTTAGTCTTTTTGGGCCAAACTGCTGCACCATAAGTTGCTATGGGCATTACTATGGCAGTGTATATCCAGAGGGCGATCTTGGGGTTGAGTCCCTTGGTCGAAAGTGACGCCCAATTACTTCACCTCAGTGGAAAATATAATAGTCGTTCCATTTAACATAGGCTTAATAAGTTTATTCAGTTTATGTTTGCTAGTGAATGGCTATTGTAGTTTTGTTCAGGTCTACGATAAGTGTTTTTCAGAACACTATTTTTGTATGTTTTTTAGAGCCTCGTATATTAGAGATGATATAGTGCTTTAACACGGTTCGAGGGCTATAGTAACCACGTCGTCCGCGGAGCCCTGTATATCAAATCCTTTACCTAAGGATAAAGGATTTGATGTACAGTGCAATGATACAATGAGTTCATCCACAGCTATTGAGCGTAGTAGGGATGACAGGACTCCTCCCTGGGGGCAACCTTTGGTCAGTTTATAGTTTGCGGAAGAGTCGTGTAGAGTGATGTTCACAGCCCTGTTAAGGAGCATTGATTTAATCCATCGGGTCGTTGTCGGATCGATCCCTTTGTTCTCCAATCCTTCAATTAGAGTTTCAATATGGATATTATCGAATGCTCCTTCAATATCTAGAATGGCACATAGGGCGATTTGTTTGTCATCTATAGCTCTTTCTATTTTGTCTGCTAGGCCTAAAAGAGCAGTTTTAGTTAATTTGCCCTTTTGGTAAGCATGTTGGTTAGGGTAAAGAGGATGTTCCACCAATGGTTCATCCCTAATATGTCTGTCTATAACCTTTTCCATTGTTTTGAGTAGGAAAGAGGTGAGGCTGATTGGTCTGAAGGACTTTGGCTGTGAGTAGTCCTTTTTGCCAGTTTTTAGATGCCTTAACATCAGCCCATGTTTCTGGTATGTATCTTCAGGCATGGCTTGCTCTGAAGATTTTCATCAGATGCGTCTGGAAATATACCATCGCTTCCAGGCGATTTAAACGGCCCATTGAACTTGTGGCCCATTGGTCTGAATATAGATGTCACCATTCTCCAGTCCTCATACTTAGGTCCTAGAGTTGTCGTTTCATCTTTGCCCGATTCGGTACTGGTTATCCTAGCTGATACAGGAAAGAGGGTCGTTACCAAAAGGTTGATCGTCTCCTCAGTTGTATCAGTTCCATTAGACTTTTTAGCAGACCGATTTGATTGGTGGGCGTCATTGACATGACCTTATGAATTCGAACTCCTTGAGGCGTTTTTGTAATCTCCTCGCAGAACCGCCTTCAAGACTATAAACGTCACTAAAGAAGTTTGGTTCACGGTATCAAAGGCTTTAGCTTACTTTGAAACCTCCTGTGACTAACTGTGACTGTTATTGTACGAAATCGGTACCATGTCAGTCTGCTTTCAGGACCAAAACTCGAAACGAGGTGTGAGACAGGGAAACGTTATATCGCTGAAACTATTCACAGCTGCGTTAGAATATCACGCTTTAGCAATGGAGAGGACTCGGCATCAACATAAACGGTGAGTGCATGTACTCACGTTCGTTTTGTTGATGATATTGTACTCATCGCTGAGACCGTGGAAGATCTAGGCATGATGCTCGAAGAATTCTGTAGAGTTTCCCAACAAGTGGGTTTTACAACGAATATGGCCAAGACTAATTATCTCAAATTCCCATGTAACTCCTGTTAAGGTTGGAGGCTCTTCACTGGAATTCGTTGACAAATATGTTTACATGGAGCAAATAGTCCCGTTCGTCAGGTCTACCTCGGCTGGGCAGAATTCGAAAAGCTATGCAGCATATTCTCAGCCCATCCACCGCAGTGTCTTAAGATGAAAGTCTTCATTTCGTGCGTTTCGCCAGTGATGACGTAGCAAACGGAGACGTGGCCGCTTACAATGGGTCTCACAAGAAGGCTCATGATCAATCAAAGGGCAACGCAGAGGGCTATCACCGACATAGCCCAAGCACTTTGCGAACCTTAAGGTGTATATCGGCATTAATGATCCTCCTCGATCTGCCCTTCCCGCGCGAAACCCAGTAGGTGCGAGCCGCAGTCGTCACAGTGCAGTTATTTATTGCAGTATGTTTTTTTAGTAGTTTATTAAACATATTTTTGACATGCACGTGTACAGTTAAGAATTATATTTATTTATTTATGCATACATATTTTACTGGCTAGAATTATGGTTTCTTTTTGTTATATGAATAATACTCAGAATATTGTACATTATAGTTAAGACAATTATTTTAACGACCGTGACCATTTGTAACGTTGCAAAAGGTGCTGTATTGAAATAATATTTAAAAAATTGTTTGACATAAATGGCGTGTATTTGTTTATTATGTGGTGTTTTAGTTAATCTTAAGTCCCAGCTTGTACAGTTGTTTCTGAGAGTATTATTAACAAATATTTGTTTTATAGTCACAGACTTCTCTCATAGATATTAATTTGGTATTTTTCTCAAATATTGAATAATTTGGTTATTATTTTATAATTAAAATTTGATACGAGTAATTTTGCTTTAGGATACAATATGTTTATTTTTGCGGTAATACCTAATTACGCGATATAAATGTCCGAGACAAAATTCTGTTCAAATCACAATAAATGGACACTGGACAGTTCATTTTAGAATTGAAATTGCATTATTTACATTGCTACTCTAAATTTGTGTCGTTTGGGCCTGTTTTTGTATACAATACACAGACGCAATAAACAGAACCACTGATAATATTTGAAATTTTGAATGAATTTTTTAAAATATATGATACATAAATAACTCGATAAACCACAAGAAACTTGGCTTTAATTAGCATAAAAGTAAATATACATTATTATGACAATAATATTATGACAGACAATGTCAAGACAACTTGGCACACTGACACTGATCATAAACTACAAATCCACATAGAGTGGAAGAGAAGGAGATTATATATTATTCATCACATCTGCATTTTCTTCGAGGATGTTATCATTAAATCGACTAGGGAGCCTTCGAGTTCTCAAAGACTTGCGGGGTACCGGCGGGTCCTGTACATTTACTTCAAGTTCTTCATTCGATAGGTCTACATGGTCTTGAATTTCGACTTGAGGTTCTACATGATTCCCCCTCGCATTCTCATCATCGACATCTGCCAAATCTTCTAGTGTCATTGGTTCTCCATCCCCCGGTAGTGGAGCTAGCTGTCTATTTGACACTGTTGATTCCCGGCCATCCGGACGTCTAATATGTGAATAGGTCGGATTGCTTTGGAGAAGCTCTACTTCCTCCACTAGAGGGTCATTTTTAGAGCGGACATTCTTTTTCATAAGAATCGGACCCGGCTTGAGCCATGATGGAATAGATTCACCGACCGGAGTTCTTCGAGGGAAAGTAATAAGTTTCTCATGAGGCGTTGCGTTAATTGAAGTGCATAACAGGGAACGGACACAATGTAGTGCAGGATTCAAAAAAAGTTCCCAGTTTTCTATAGGAAGGTTTTTGGACCGAAGATTTAGTTGTATTGTTCGCCACAGCGTTCCATTTAATTGTTCTATCTGACCGTTGCCCGCTGGATTGTATGGTGTTGTACGTGAAGCCGCGATGCCATGATTTCTTAAAAATGTTTGCAGCTCTTTCGACATGAAAGATGAGCCTCTGTCGCTATGTATGTACAAGGGTTGACCGAAAACGTAGAAGATCTCTTTGATGCAGTTAATAATTGTTGTTGCAGTCATGTCCTTACATGGGAACGCGAAAGGATATCGTGAATACTCGTCAATAACCGTTAATAAATATTTGTTACGGCTATTTGAAGGAAGAGGTCCCTTAAAGTCCATATTCAGCCTTTCGAAGGGGGCAATAGCTTTTATGAGAGTACCTTTGGCTTTAGCAAAACGCGGCTTAATTTCTGCGCACACCCGGCAAGAAGTCGTCATTGACTTAATATCATTCAGAGAGTAAGGTAAATTTTTGGTTCTTACATAATGGTACATTCGCGTGATTCCTGGGTGTGACAAAGCATCGTGGATTTCTTGAAGTTTGTTGGTACTCATATAGGCGCATACTCTAGATAGGGCGTCTGCAGCAACATTTTCGACTCCCGGTCGGTAGATAATGTCGTACTTGTAGCATGATAATTCAATGCGTCATCGTTCAAATTTGTTATTTTTAATTTTCGAGGCATGTTTTTGATCGAAAATGTGGCTGACCGATTGTTGGTCGGTAATTAAAATAAAGTGACGTGCAATGAGTAAGTGGCGCCATTTTCGTAAGCTTTCAACTATAGCACATGCTTCCTTTTCCACGGCCGCGTGTTTGCGCTCACAGTTTGATAATGTTCTTGAGAAAAATGCTATTGGGCGACTTCTCTGGGAAAGTGTTGCTGCGATTGCGTACTCAGAAGCATCCGTTTCGACTAATGTATGTTTACTTTTATGCTAATTAAAGCCAAGTTTCTTGTGGTTTATCGAGTTATTTATGTATCAATTTAATTAGCATAATTAACAAAAAAAAATGTCTACTGAAAAATCGACCGAGAACTTTCTTGCTAAATATTTCCGCCCCGACAAATTTGAAGCTGATCCGAGTAGTGTAGGTGTTGACACAAAGTGGACGCACTGGTTTTACACTTTTGAAAACTTTCTGGAGGCAGAATCTCCGCCAGGAATGACTGCTGGAGACTCCGTGAAACTGAAATTACTTGCGAATCATCTATCTGCTAGCAACTACGCGTATATAAAAGAATGTCACACGTACACTGGAGCTATCGAGGTACTTAGAAGTATTTTTACTTAGTCTAAGAACGAAATTCTGGCCCGTCATATACTAGCTACGAGAAAACAAAGGCAAGATGAAAGCATTTCAGACTTCAACCGAGAATTGCGCCTTTTAGCACATGATTGTGGTTTCAAATCTGTTACAGCTACTGAACATGAGGAACAGGCCATACGGGGTGCATTCATAGCTGGCAATATTTCGACAAAAATAAAAGAGCGACTTCTTGAAAACCCAACCCTGTCGTTGACTGAAGCGATCAAACAAGCTATGATTTTCGAAACAGCTCATAGGGATTCCCAAATAATTGGCTGTCACAACGATCAATTACAAATACTCAGTACTGTAAGAACACAAGACAGAGAGTCACAGCCAAGTCATTCAGCAGAGAGTCCCGACTTAGTTGCCGCAGCCCCACGCGCCCCTACTTCGTCATTAAAATGTTTTTTTTTTGTGGGGGTAAGGTCCATCGAAGGATTAAATGCCCAGCATTTCGATCAGAATGTCAAAACTGTGGAAAAATAGGTCACTCTTCTAAGGTTTGTCGATCCGCACCAATGAACAATGCAACCAACGCAGCATTGTTTTCTGCAGCATCGCCGTCTAGCCTGAAAAAGGCGACTATTCGTATAATTGTAAATAATACTTGCGTCGACGCTTTAATTGACACGGGTAGTTCCGTGAGTTTTATTGATAAGAACGCTGCCCAGATGATAAAACTTAAACAAAGACCTTACAAATAAGCTATTTCTCTCGCCTCACTCAGCCATGTATCTTTCGTCGATGGAATCTGTTTCGCTACTCTCACAATTAATAAAAACATTTACAAGCAAAGACCACTGCTTAATGTCAACAATTTGTATGCGGATGTCATCGTCGGTCACGATCTACTCAAAGACCATTCGAAGTTAGAGCTACAATTCGGCGGCCCGAAGGAACCATTGCAAATCGCAGTGATGGAGGCAACAGTCCCACGAGCATCAGTTTTTACTCATCTATCAGCTGATATCGAACCAATTGCTGTAAAATCAAGAAAACACACTCAAGAAGATGACGTTTTCATAAAAGAAGAGATTTCGAAACTGTTGCAGGATGGCGTTATCAAACCAAGCATTTCTCCGTGGCGTGCCCAGGTGCTTTTCACTGGCGGCGGGGTTCATTGAAAACGTTAAGTGATAGATTACTCTCGAACTATCAACAAATTTACACATCTCGACGCATATCCCTTACCAAATGTCCAGACAACTTGGCACACTGACACTGATCATAAACTACAAATCCACATAGAGTGGAAAAGAAGGAGATTATATATCAATATATTATCTGTGCTTCTGTCGTATCTTTGATGTTTTGTATAGACATACCACAGACGTATAAAGGGAAGCAGACAACATAATCTTACTCGCAAATTTGTCATAAGTAATGTATATCGTTTTTACTTTCATTCCAAAGTGACGTGATATATCGCTATTTCTGTTTTTCGTTTTTGGCGATACGAACGCACACATAAACATTTCCGAAGACGTGGCAGACGCCACGTGGACGCCATGTTTAGCTTTGTCAAAATAAGAGACAAATGGCGTCGTGACATTGTGTTATAATGTTATGTTTTGTGATTATAAATAAAATTAACTGCTAATCGGACAAGAATAATGGTAACGTGATGTGCCCTGAAGTGTTCTAACGCAGCAAATTACAATAAATTTAAATTAATGTTGTTTGTGTGTGAGTAATGTTTACATGTGGTAAAGTTGTCACGCTTTTTGAACGATACGTTAAAACGTACGTACGTACGTACGTTACGTTAGTCTGCTTCCCTTTATACGTCTGCGTCTGTGAGACATTTTGGTATAGATCGCAAGAGTGTAACGCCATACGATGATGATGATGTGAGACAGACGAAGTTGACACAGCTTTGTAGACATAATGGCTAAAATTGTGTGATTATGTTCACACATGGGCTAAGTGAGCTACCACCAACTCAGACATGTGCAATTAGAAACTAAGCGTATTTGCCTTCTGTCTTCCTGGAACTATTATCAAATTTGTGCTTCCGGGCACAATCGTTCGATCTCGACCGTCTGTTATATTATATTTTACCTACACAAGAATCTAAATGAACACACGTTAAGTTTGTTTTATTTTCCTAAAAACAATTTTCAGGTACTGGGAATTTTGTGTGTAATTTTTTTTATAGTTATCAAGTTTTTTTAAAGTTTTGCCTTATCGTTCATCATGATAAAATTCGATTTTGATCAGTCTAGAGGCTCAAATTTAATCGGAAAGTGGATCTGCCACTGGAATATCTCTAAATACAGATTTCGCTTCTTGTTCCTTTTTCAGGATAATGACGTCGTCGACGTCCACCCATTCCAAACCGTCTCTTCTTCTCTCTCTTGAATATAAAGTAAAAGCTTGTTCTTTTAAACCGACTTCGAAAAAGGGACAGGTTCTCAATTCGTCGCGTGTGTTTTTTATTATTTTTTTATATATTTTGTGTGTACCCCGATTACGCCGCCAGTTGTGGACCGATTTTCAAAATTCGTTTTCGATAGCGTATAGTCCTTAGGTGGTCTCATTGTCACCAAAGTCTTTTTAGTATAGAATGAAATCTTTTTAGTATTTGATGATTTGATGATCCCATTATCAATCCTGACTTTGGTGACCATGGGACCACCCTTGGAGTATACTCTATCGAACACAAAAAGAATTTTGAAAATCGGTCTACAACTGGCGGCGTAATCGCGTAACATACACACAAACAAAAAAAAACATACGCATCGAATTGAGAACCTCCTCCTTTTTTGAAGTCGGTTAAAAAGGATGTCGGCGTTCAGTCTTGTGTTCACGGCGCAATGGTTGTCAAATTGAATGCGATCGAGATAGATTTTTTCTTAGACAATAACCCACCTGGATCTGATTATGAGATCCCAGGAAAATCAAGCGAAGCCCTTAAATATTATAGGCACGTCCGTGTTTTATGTTTTTTTCCGAAGCTATTCAGGTATTTGCGTCTGGTAAGTCGTAAGCAGAACTCATAATTTTCCAAATATTTTTTTGTAAAAGCGCTCTTAAAATTGTGTACAGATGAAAGTTTTTATGTCTGTGATATAACATATAGATTAAGGCTCGAGCCCCTCGGTGGGGACGTGTATGGGCTGTGATGATGATGATGATGATTCAACATAGCCGCCGCTCAAATAAAACGGATAAAAGTTCGTTTCCAAACCCAGCAATATGGGTATCAAATGGAAGGCCTTGATGATTAGAGCACTATGAACCTAGCAACATTGACGTAAATTCAGCATAGCTGCCGCTCAAAAAAGGTAGATAAAATTTCGTTTCAAAACCTAGCAATATAGGTATCAAATGAAAGGCATTGATGAGTAGAGCACTATGAACCTAGCAACATTGACGTAAATTCAACATGGCTGCCGCTCAAAAAAGGTGGATAAAAGTTAGTTTCCAAACCTAGCAATATGGCTATCAAATGAAAGGCATTGATGAGTAGAGCACTATTAACCTAGCAACATTGACATAAATTCAACATGGCCGCCGCTCAAAAAAGGTGGATAAAAATTAGTTTCCAAGCCTAGCAATATGGGTATCAAATGAAAGGTCCTGATGAGTAGAGCACTATGAACCTAGCAACATTGACATAAATTCAACATAGCCGCCGCTCTAAAAAAAAGGATAAAAGTTCGTTTTCAAACCCAGCAATATGGGTATCAAATGAAAGGTCCTGATGAGTAGAGCACTATGAACCTAGCAACATTGACATAAATTCAACATAGCCGCCGCTCTAAAAAGAAGAATAAAAGTTCGTTTCCAAACCTAGCAATATGGGTATCAACTGAAAGGCCTAAAAAAGTAAAAGGAAAATTGCCTTAAATTAAACATGGCCACCGCTCAAAAAATGGATAAAAGTTCGTTTTCAAATCCAGCAACATGGGTATCAAATAAAAGGCTTTGATGCGTAGAGCACTATGAACCTAGCAACATTGACATAAATTCAACATGGCCGTCACTCAAAATAGGTGGATAAAAGTTAGTTTCCAAACCTAGCAATATGGGTATCAAATGAAAGGACTTGATGAGTAGAGCATTAGGTACCTACGAAAATCTACCTAAATTCAACATGGCCGCCGCTCAAAAAAAGGATAAACGTTCGTTTTCAAACCGAGCAATGTGGGTACCAAATGAAAGGCCTTGATGAGTAGAGCACTATGAATTTAGCAACACAAATAAATTCAATATGGCCGCCGCTCAATAAAGGTGGATAAAAGTTCGTTTTCTAATCTAGCAATATAGGTATCAAATGAAAGGTCTTCAAGAGTAGAGCACTATGGACCTAGCAATATTGACGTAAATTCGACATGGCCACCGCTCAAAAAAGGTGGATAAAAGTTCGTTTCCAAACCTAGCAATATAGATATCAAATGAAAGGCCTTGAAGAGTAGAGCACTAGGAACCTAGGAAAATAGCACAAAATTCAATATGGCCGCTGCCCAAAAAACGGATAATAGTTCGTTTCTAAACCCAGCAATATGGGTATCAAATGAAAGGCCTTGATCAGTAGAGCACTATGAACGTAGCAACATTGACGTAAATTCAACATGGCCGCCGCTCAAAAAAGACGGATAACAGTTGCTTTTCAAACCCAGCAATAGGGGTATTAAATGAAAGTACGCCCTGAAGGGTACCTAGAGCAGCCATGCTCTAAGTGTGTTCCGCGGAACCCTAGGGCTCCACAATACCCCTTTAAGGGTTCCGCAATAAGTTAGAAAAATCAAAACACTCTCTGGTCGTACTTTTATTATGCTTATTAATAAAGAATACACTTTTAAAACTATTGTTTTATTTTAGGGTTCCGTCAAGTATTTCGTTTTCCAAAAGGGTTTCGTCACCAAAAAAGTTTGAGAACCGCTTCGGGGCCTATTGGATGTTCGATGTTACCTGTGTTTAGTGTCCTTCGAGATCGTGATAATGCAACGATCGTGAACTAACTAACGATAACTCCAAGTTTGTGTGTTGGATGTCAGTCATCACGGCGAGTTTGCTAACCGAACTATGCCAGCAACACTATATCGCACAGTACACGTTACAAAAACGGAAGTCTCAATACATTTTAAGGCTATATAACCGCATAAATACGTTTTTTCGCATTCGTTTTCTGAATGCGGGCATCCGAATGCATCAAATCTATACAAAATACACATTGACTGCCGCACACGTTCGTTTTTATTACAAATGCAACACGTTATGTACGTACGTTTAGGTAGAATGGTAGAAATCCCGAATGAGAAGAAACGAACGTCTGCGCTACGTTCACGAAACTCCGTGTCTGTATTCCGTGATCGGAAATCGAATACGGAAAACGTATTTGTACAGTAACGCCCCCATTCATGCTATACATTAACTCTACGAAAACCGCCAGTATTACGAGAGACATAAGAACGGTCCAAAGGTCAAACAGTTTAGCTTGACAAGGAACTTACTGTACGACCAGTCTAAATTGGTCAAGTTGTCATATATCCAAAAAATATATTTATATATTTTGTTGGTGTTACCAACACCCATTTTAAAATCTAAACTTTATTCGTATACAGTTCTAATTTATTCAACAATTGTAGATTATTCTTGCAACTATGTAGTTCTTTCTACTGAAGAAGAATTTATTAATATCAATAATGTCTTTAAAACAATAATAATTACGAACCTACGAAAATTGCCCTAATTTCGAAATGGCCGATGCTCAAGAAAGGCAGAATAAAGTTGAATCATTATGGAATAAATTGGAGGAAAAAACTAAACACTGTGTTAAGTATTTTGATGGCGAAACGTAGTTCGCGGGCACAGCTAGTAAATAATATATGAATACAAACAACATCACAGTTTTATATTAAAGTTGGTGCCAAATTTTAACTAAGTACTTACATTAATTATTGTTCTCATATTTTTTAAGACTTTCCAGATAACCATGACCAGATTAGTTGGCACCTTATGCTCTAAGCTTGGCACCGACTTCAATATAAAACTGTGATGTTTTTTGTATTCTTATATTATTTATGACTTTTTGGTGTTTTTGAAGTCGGTTTAATTTTTGTAAAAAGTTTTTTCAATTTTTTTTGTTATTTTAAAATACCAAAACCTTCTCCTAAATGTAACAAATACTTTTTTAATAAGCGCAGCAAAACGCAAGATAATCGCGGACAAACATACATACAAACATGTAGGGTAAAACCAGGATAGATACCCCACATTTCGAAAGAGCCTCATAATTTCAAAACTAATTGTTTGCCTAGACTATTTCTTATTAAGTTAGCAAGTAAATCTTTAACATCACTTTTATACTTATTTTTGTAGACCTAACTATGACCATTCGTGCAGAAAATAAGTTTTTGTAAACCTTTATTTTTTAGGATAGATGCCTGCCTATGTGGATAGATGCCCCGCCGTAAAAATGGTCAGAAGGATAGATGCCTTTGCAGTATGATAGATGCCATATGAAATTGAATAATTTATACATAAATGTTTAACAAAATTATATTAATTATAATTAAATGTTTTATTTGTAACAATGAAACATATGCTTTTGTCTAATAAGAAAATTAGCAGATATTTTAACATTTCTAACCTACTAGACATTTAAATTTATCTGAAAATCTGCAACTCAGTGAAAAACATAATTAAGGTTGAGCTAGAAAGTGCTTTCAGTTTTCCACATCTTGAGCAATAGTTTCTGAAAAGTGTACAAATTTCGTGGAGCCAATTCTGGCACATTATACACTGAATCCAATCCGATTTGGACTTAGTATTTTTGTAGCTGTCAAAACATTCAATGCAATAATTGTGTCTTTAGGGCTTTCTTCTTTGTGTTTACTTTTATTTTTTATCACGGGCAAGTCTTTAGGGCTATTTTGCATGCTTCTTTTAATCTTCTTTATGTTCAAACCTTTAGTTTTCTTTTGTTTTATAGTAATTATTGGGTTAATTGTCTTCATTATGAGTGAACTGTAGCTATATAATTTTTCTTTTATGTGATTTTCGGTCTTCATTTAAATAATTGTTATTTTCTTTATTATTACTTAATTTTGTCAAGTCATCATCGTCTTCTTCGCTAGAGAAATATATATTTTTTCGTTTTCATTTCTTAACTTATTTATCTATACCTTTGCCTTTAATTTCTTTATTTGTTTTCTTAGCTTTTCCGCGTTTCTTAGTAGTTTCAGCCTTGTTTGTCTTGTCTAATTTAGATGTCAGTTCTTGTTTCTTCCTTTCGGAGGTCTTTGCTTGATTTTTTTCTGTTGAATTAAGGATATCTGCTGATTGCTTGGCCCTCTTACCCATGATCAAAGAAATTTGTGATATTGGTGATGCTTCAATAAGAATTTTTGAAGGTGTTTCTTTATCTTGTATGTCATCCAAAAATTGTGTGATTGTATCATAACCAATATCATCACTAATATTCTGTAAAATCTCAGGATCCAATAAAAGACTAGGAGATTCTACGTCAAATGGAATCAGTGTCAGATTTGGGGGTGCGAATTAGTTGAAGAAGTCTGAGGTAAGGGGGTTTATGTATTTTGTTGGTCCTTAACAGGCTCACGAGATTCTTTATTTTCTCTTTCACCGTTGTGTTCATATTGGCGATCCAAAAATTATTAACCCTATAAAAAAGTCGTAAGCAATAAAAATAACAAATCATTAAAAAATATATCAAATAATACCCTGTAATATTGTATAGGGATATGGGGGATAGATGCCCCTAAGAGCAACTATACCTCGAAAAACTGGGGCGACTATCCTTTTTGATAAGGATAGATGCCCTTTTGTTTTTCAAATAAACTAAATAACAAATAGCGATTATTGACACATATATATGTAGTTAATGCACCAGTGCATTGATATAATAACAATAAAATAGAATTTCTCACTTTTTAAAAAGTTATGTATCACTAAATACTTACGTTTGAAATTTTGAAGCTTTAATCGAATTCCCCGCGGAAATAATTGCACATACAAACGAGACGCGTCAGTTCCGCCGAGCAACTTACGGGGACTGAAGTGTACGCCGACTGAGCTTTAAGGATAAATTATAAATTCTTTGTTACGAGTTCAGGAAGTCAGGTTTCTGAAAATATGGCATCTATCCCACTGGGGCATCTATCTCGGTTTTACCCTAGGTCAAACTGAGAACTTCCTTTTTTTTAAAGTCGGTTAAAAAACCGGATTAACGAAAGCAACATTTTGTGATTATCAATAAGTTTAAATGATGAAAAAGTTTGGCAAATACAAAACATGCTGCGAACGCTAAGAGAAGCTATTTCAACATTGAAGTCAAAACAATTTTCATTAAAATTTGATTTAAGTATACATTTATTTTATCATTGACGCTGAAGAAAATTCGTAATTCAAGGCCAAAATGGACTAATAATGTTTAAAGCACTTGCAATTTATAAATTCCTTGTTGTATTTAAATTCAAATACCAAGATAGATAACAGAGGTGGGAAAAAAAACATTCATTTTATCCCATGTGCACTCTAGACGTTTCATACTATTTCAATAATAATATACAGGGTATAAGTGACGGTGTCCCATTTCTTTTAACAATGAGTTCAGACGATGATCCTAATTTGAAAATCACAGAAATTTTCTCCCGGAAAATTCATAAATATTCCGTTTTTTTTTAATTCTAAATTTTCTGGTGTAATTTAACTTAGTTAGCGTTTACAAATCATATTCTGTCAAAAAACCACAATAAATACACAAAAAATACACTTCACAATGTAAATCATACTGCGCGTGGAATCAGTTGTTTGGGTCATCGAACGTTAATACACCGGTGTGAGAACAACAAAAATTATGCCGACGCGCCATACAATAAAATAAACATCGGTAAACAAATATTAACATGTCTGAACTCACTGTTAGAAGAAATGGGACACCGTCACTTACGAGGGGCGGCTGTTAAGTTCGCGACCTAAGGTACTTAACGAAAAGGTATCATCTCGTTACTGATAGCACAACTTGCGGCACTAATTGATAGTATAAATAACACCCATTTGTTCAATTTGGTTCATTAACACTTCAAACCTGGAACAAGCAACAATACCATGTCGACCGAAACTGAAAATTCTCGCAATTTTGAGCACCACGCAGTGATTAAATTCCTTGTAAAAAAAGGAAACTCGCCGAAAGACATTTTTGAAGAAATGTCATCGGTTCTTCAGGATTCCGGGTCATCATATACAATGGTAAAAAAATGGGCTCGACTTTTTAACTAAGGAAGAGAGAGCTGTCAAGACGACCCCCGCCCGGGCCGCCCTGTGACAGTAGTGACCGAAGAAAATGTTCAAAAAGTTGAAAAATTAGTATTGGCCGATCGAAGAATAAAATTGTGGCAGATAGCTGAAGAGTTACAGATTAGTAAAGAGCGAATCGGAGAAATTTTACACCAAAATTTACATATGAAAAAAATTAGTGCGCGTTGGGTACCGCGAATGCTCACACCACTCGACAAACAACGACGACTGGCGAGTTGTAAGGATTTCTTGGAGTTGTGTCAGAACGATTTGGACGAAATTTGTAACCGCATTGTGACAGTAGACGAAACCTGGATTCGTCAGTATGATCCGGAGTCCAAACAAGAGTCTATGCAGTGTATTAAAAAAGGATAAATACCACCAAAGAAGTTTAAAGTGGAAAAGTCGGCCTCTAAGATTATGGCGACTATTTTCTGGGATAGCGAGGGAATTTTATTAATTGATTACTTGCCTAAAGGAACTACTATGAATGGTCAATACTACGTCAATTTATTAGGCCAGGCACGTGAAGCAGTCGTACAGAAAAGACGTGGCAAGTTGGCGCGCGGTGTGTTGTTTCTGCAAGACAACGCGCCCGTTCACACCGCTCCCGTTTCGAGGGATGCTTTAAAAGCCACTGGGTTCACAGAAATTGACCATCCCCCCTATAGTCCGGACCTAGCTCCCAGTGACTTTTTCCTTTTTTCTAAACTGAAAAAGGAGTTAAGGGGGCGAAGATTTTCGGATGACAATGAGATTAAGTCAGCCGTGGAGAGCCATTTTCAAGAGAAATCTTCAGAATATTATTTCAATGGTTTAAAGGCATTGTATTCACGATGTGAGAAGTGTATTTCACTTGAGGGTGATTATATTGAAAGATAAAAATTAAAAAACTAAACTTTTCTTTCATTAAGTACCCTAGGCCGCGAACTTATCAGCCGCCCCTCGTATAACCGGTAAAAGAACATAATAAATAAAAATAAATACTTAATATTATGTTGTGAGAAGCATCGCCACGAACCCTCTGTTGGATCCAATGGTTGCCTGGTACAAATAAAAGACAGTGTTATGTATTTACTTGCTTCAATATAAACCTTCTACAAGCTTCCGTTACTGTAATAGCTACACCTACACCCAGTTTTAACTTATAAGTGGGTTTGAGATAAAAAAAGACATTTTTATTTTTTATATTACCGATGTTAAAAAAATAAACATGTAAAACAGTTATCCTGATTTCATTAACTTTATGGTCACCCTTAATAGCAATTTCTTATGGAATATCGAAAAGTGTGTTTTCTTTAGATCCTTAATATGCACACTGATAAATTGTATGTACATAGTTATTTAGTACAAATATCTACTGTTAATGTTTCCCCCAAGCTTTTGATTCCATTCTGATTTCGCGCAGATACTGTTACGTTTGTGGGGTGGGTGTTCAATGGAAAAACGCGAAACACCGACAATTATGAGATAAGATTTAATTAAGCACTAATCAAGTTACTTCACTTAACACTGAAAACCACTATAAGTACTATTGACACACAACACTTCACTATAACACGCTTCCAAGTCGCAGATGATCGCTCCAAGTCACTTTGTATCGCTTGATCCGCTCGGTTCGCTCTCTTCGAAAGAACTGTCCGGCTGCATTCGCCTACGCGCTTATATAGTAGGGCCGACGAACATACGGGGTATTCGAGAATGTTCCATTCTCGAATATTCCGTACCCAATCGATTATTTATCTTCTCTTCTCGAAAGTTCCGTGGTACCCTTCGCGCTTATGTAGTAGGACCGGTGAACTTCCGAGACATTCGAGAAGGTTCTATTCTAGAACAATCCATACCCGATCGATCGTTTGTCTTCTAGAAAGTTCCGTGTATGCCTTCGCGCTTCTACAGTAGAACCGGTGAACTTCCGAGACATTCAAGAATGTTCTATTCTTAGAACATTCCATACCCGATCGATTGTTTATCTTGCTAGAAAGTTCCATCGCATTCCCGATTATGTTTGTCTTTATGAGCATGTTCTATCTCTGTCTGTCAGCACGTCTAGAAGTTTCCAGATGCATCTCGATCTATCTTTTATCTCTGGAAGGTGCCCACTATTTTTGTCTCTTTCTTATCGTGCTATTTCACTCACTCCTATTGAAAATTTAGTCTCATATCGAAGTATGCTTCGAAGGCCCATAAGGGGTCCTGAAAACGCCTGAAAACGGGCTTTCAGGTTATGGTGTGGTTCGATAGAGAGTAGCCTGAAACGGACTGAAAACATGTTTCAGACGCCTGAAAACAACGGCAACTTGGGTAAAATTTCGATATTCTAGTATGTGATAGAGCACCTCCTGAAACGCGCTAAACTGCGATTTCAGGCTGCTGAAAACGCTTCTAAGGCCAAGAAAACCACGCCGGAAGTTTCTTATACCATCGGTGTAACAATACAGTCAATCATTTGTATGCAAAACGTCAGGTTTGAGGAGCCACATAAAATGTTTTATCTTTTTAATTTCACTAAGACATTTAACTTTATTTCTATACTACAAATTCTAGCAAAATTACTACTAAATGACCATGCATTCCAATATAAAATTGCTCAATTACTTTCGTGAAAATTCACGTTGACAAGTTATCTACGTGTATGGATTGAGTAGCCACAAGTTAAAAGTATTGTATCCTCTCGAGTTTCAGCAGTATTGGAACCAAATTGTTTATAGGTACCAGACAAAATTACCAAAAAAGTAAGTACATATAATAGATTCCGAGTTCTAAGTGGCTTCTCAGTCCAAACATCTGGATTGAGAAGCCACATTCAAATTGATGTAACTCTTGATGTGTTTAGCTAAAAATACCAGGATTTCGCCTACAAAATTAACTAGTTTGCTACTAAGTATGGGCGGGAATTTCGATAGATTTCGTGATGTGGCTCCTCAATCCATACGCATACACAAAATTGCACAAATGACGACAAGACTTAAAGTGGACATAAAAAAGTACAAAGAGCCTAGTAATTTGCCAACATATGTTTTCTCGTGACTTGCCTTCGCGCAATTCAAATCACGATAAATTGGCCCCTCGTAGACCCGAGTATTTAATTTTAATTTTTTAATTATTAACATTTATTTTAATTATTATTACGCATGCCCGAGAAAAAGGGGTCTTGGCAGACAGGCGGACAACTGAGTTATCCTTTAAGGGTTCTATTGTTTTCTATTGAAATACGGAACCCTAGAATGCCTAATTCTAGCCTGCCTGATTCAACCCTAAAATGCCTAATTATTGTTCCCGATTCCAGGTACGTGTTCACTATGTTCCTACGAGATAACGGTACGTACGGCTACGCGCTGCCCCCGGACCAGATCTTGCCTGCCTGCAAGGAGGCGATGGTCGGCCTCACCGAGATTATGACGGCGAAGCCAAGGCACATCAAGTCCCGCTTATTCAACTCGTCCCCGGAGCACTCCGCGATTAGAGAGGCAGGAGTGTTTTATATATTGTTCCTTTTATGGTCTATTGTGAAATAAATTTTCCATTGTGATTAAATTTATTAAAGTGAAACTTTTTTTATATCGCCTCAAATTTTTCCGTCCATCTATCGCATGTCGCATTATACAAAAACATGAGATCTTTAATTTCACAACTTCATATAGGTCAGAATTGGTATATGCGTTAGATCTTCAACTTTAAATCCGTGTGGCAGTGGTTAGATCCTGGTGTAGAGCGTTGTTTTTCATAAATTTGTCTAATAATAATAATGCTTTAGTTGACCATAAAAACACCAAAAACGAAATACAAAATGAAAACAAGACAGATTTAACTATAAACAATGATTGGTCAAATAGGACCTTCTCTCAGCTATTGCTTCTGTGGTGTATGCCACAGAAGCGCTGGTATAATGAGAAGCTCTGATTAAGTGACCCACAAGACGTCAAAATAGACGTACACAAAATACAAAGTCCAGTTATAGATATCCATTATAATACATTATAAGATCTGGCTGTATGAACATGTTCTTTGCCTTCCATTCACACCAGCCTCCATCCAGTGCTAGTCCCATGGCAAAGGATACAAAAATGTAGCTAATGCACAAAACGTGCAAGCCAGAAGAAAGTGAAAAAAAAACCCAAGCTATGTTTGTCTATTACTTAATTTTTTAATTGCTTATTGTTTATTTCATATTAAAAATTTTTAAAGTCTTCTGAAATGAAAAAAAAAACATCTGTATTAATGTAATGGAATAATGGAATAATTTTTAATGTATTATCATTATCATCACCGCTCTTAATGTCCCCACCGAGGAGCTCGAGTCTACCCTAAGTTAGGGTGTTTAGGCTTTATTCAACCACGCTGGACCAGTGAGGATTGGTTGACTTCACATACAACTTAAAATTTCTTCGCCGATGTATGCAGGTTGCCTCACGATGTTTTCCTTCACTGTAGGAGCGTCAGATAAATGTACCTACATATGAAATTCGAAAAACGAAAAACACATTGGTACATGGTCGTCTCGAACGGACCTCCCGATTTGAAGGCAAATGCCTAGTCCACAGCACCACCGACGCTTTTTCATACATTTAGGTGAAATAGGCAGATAATGTCTAGTTTTGGTCCTTGAGAATGTTGTTCATACTTATGATCTCAACGAATCACTCCTAATAATAAAAACTCACATATTGTAACACCTGTATACAGATTTGTACAAAGTTACACTATTTATTAATGAATAGTACATTACGATATTAGTGCGTTAAGATGGTTATTACATGCGAGGCGGAATTTCAGCCCGAGCGGAAAGCGAGGGCGTAATTGAGCCGAGCATGTTATAACCAATATGCACGTATATCGTACGACGTTTTTTAGCACATTTGCGAGGAAACAGAAAAGAAACATAATTTTAAATAAACTCAATCTGAGAATGCACACTGTTGCTTTCCCGCCATTTTAACAGCGCGCTAGCGCTGCCTACTGACTGGCGCCGCGCGGCGATTAGTTCGAAATTTAAATAGCAACAGCGCGCTGCTCACTAGCTGGAGTCGTGCGGCGGCGATCAGTTCCATATTTGAAATGGCAAATAATACTGTTATGGAATTTGTATGGACTATAACTTAACTATTTGCTTTGGTAACAAACGCGTTTTTTATGACCCGCTTTACATATTTAAAACCGGTGGAATTACATCAGCTTTACGAGCAAGGGTGTTAAAAATAAATTTAAAAAAGTGTATGCCACACAATGAGTTGTAATTGTTTCAAAAAATATCTAATCAGACAAATCGTTTTACAAACATGGTGATCGGAAATAAGTATACAATAGAAAATAAAAAAAGTGTAACAATAAAATTTTCATACAGTGAAAACTTCAAACAATTGTTACTAAACAGAACAAGATACATTCTACTCATGAAACTATGTATGATAGACCAAACTGTTCAGTGTCATGTGTAGATTGTGACCCTTTTAATATATATTTATGTTAATGACAGGAAGAAAAGTCTAAAAGTTTTAAAGAGGTTTTGCAGACATTTATGTACTTGTTTCAGTAAGTTGCAATAAGTAATGAAATAATTTTTTTTAATTTTTTTTTAAAAAAAACGTCGCCCCACACTAGGATTTTCTCCTGTGTCGTGGGTGCAGTTACAAACATAGAATATCACAGGCTCATACACCCAGACCGGAACAAATTTCTGTAGGCCATACAAAACATTTGTCCCGTACGGGAATCGAACCCGCGACCCGTTGCGCAGTAGGTGATCACTCGACCTCTGCGCTAAACATGTCGTGATTTAATGATTACATCCTCGAAGAAAATGCAGATGTGATGAATAATATATAATCTCCTCCTCTTCCACTCTATGTGGATTTGTAGTTTATGATCAGTGTCAGTGTGCCAAGTTGTCTTGACATTGTCTGTCATAATATTATTGTCATAATAATGTATGTTTACTTTTATGCTAATTAAAGCCAAGTTTCTTGTGGTTTATCGAGTTATTTATGTATCAGTTTTCCAGTTAAAGAATATAACTCTGCAACATCATCCAGTAATATTCTTCTCAACACATTGGTTATGAGACATCGTAGATTTATGTCACTAATACCAAATAAAAATAACACCTGCAAATAAAGGTTACATAAATAAAAATGTTTTTTAATTCTATATTTAATTCATTTACTCTACAAATATATACAATTGTCTGTTTCTTCTGTTTTATTTTTAACTGTTCATTAAAGTGATGGACAAGTTGCATCATTCTTTACTGGCAGACTTACCAGCTGAATCCATATGTGAAGGACTTTCTTATTGTTTTGCTATTTGATTAGTAAGATCGGAGACAATCTGAATAATTTGACCGCTATATAGCAAACTGCTTGTTTGTGATGCAGCCTACAATAAAAAATATTAAATCATACAACTCATCAACTACATAACGTAACTAACCCATATAATAATTGATGTCTTAACCAATGACAACCCCCAGCTGAATTCACTTTTAAAAACCTAAAATGGTTCAGAGAAATCAGTTGCACTACTTTTGAATAAAGGTACTCTATAAATGTTAGTAGTAACCACGTAGTAACTGAACTGACCTCAGAACTGACACTGGCAGTGACATGTTTCCATATTCTTTGCAAATTTTCCTCTATGCCTATATGCGAGCATTGTCCCAGTGTAACAATTTGAGGAGTCTTTAGTAATGAACTAGCATCCATTGGCAAGTAGAAACAGCATTTCTTAAAATAGTCAACAATGCAGTAATGGCAAAATGTGATACTTGGTAAATAAGAGCTCAATATCCTTTTAGTTATTAACATAAATATCATTAACATCAGGACTTTCCGTCTTATTATCAGTTATAGACCTTTCTTTATTTTTATTATGATAAACTGAATTATTATTGATGGACGAGGAAGATTGTTGGATTGGAGCCATTGGATCCATTGGAGGTGAATGAAGATCATTATGGACTGAATGTCAATATTACTAAATTATTTTATTGACTGAACTGAACTGATTCTATTTATTGTATAGCAAGTTTGCTGCAAGCTTACATGCTATCTGGGTAGCATTTATTTTTTCCCGACATCTTCAACATATATCGTTAATGTACACAGAAATAAATACAAAAACTTAACAAATTATATACTAAAACTTTCCTCGAGAATCACGCTATCGAGTGGTGAAAACCGCTTGAAAATCGGTGCAGTAGTTTTTGAGTTTATCGCGAACAGACAGACAGACAGACGCGGTGGGGGACTTTGTTTTATAATAATATATATATATATATATATATATATATGTGAGGATGCCCATTAACCGGCGTGCTGGTTTACCAGCGCCTGGCATGCCATTTACAGGCATGTGTATTCGTACCTTAACCTACAAACAAATGTCATGTGGAACTAATGTCATATCAGTTGACATTACATTTTAAATAAACAAATCAATGAATCTCTGCGGCTGAAATTGTGGTTTCAAATTCACAATAAACTACGTTCAAACAATGTTTAAGGTTACTTTGTTAATTTATTTTACAATTCTAAACTTTAAACTGTTTCAATGCAAAAAGTACTATAATAATCACACGCTTTTTCGCGGTATGCCGGCTGACGAGCGACATCTGGAATTCTTCAAAAATATAAGTGAGAGGTACGACGTGAATTTCTGGAGATCACCTGGATTGGTTAATATGCCAATTGAATTTACAGTGGGGCCTGAAGATCGACAGACGCTCCAAACTGAAGCTGACAAAAGAGGGATTCATTTGAAAGCTATTATACCTGATATCCAGAGGTAGGTTATAGCTTAAAGATAAAAGCTAGTTTTCTATTAAATTCTGAACTAAATTAAAAAATTACGTGATAAAAGTGTCAAAGTTCTGGGTGAGTGGGATTAATAAGGCTCTTCTAGGCTGTTTTAATCAGATTCAACGAAAAATATATCGATAACGGAATATCAATAAAACACACACGGAACGCAAGCAAGTACCAAAAAATATATAATTTCAAAACGAAAAACTGCTATGAGAAATATAAGATCGCTAAAAATGGTGACAATTGTGAAGGTGATGAAGCAAAATTTGAAGTGAAAGACGAATCCATTTCAGATTATATCATAATTTAAAAGTAAACAAAGTATGTGCAGATCCCGCAATTAGATAAACAAAATATTGATCTGCAGGCTTTATCTTCATTTTTATATCTTTAGGGACAGTCGCAATTGCTGCGATAGTACAATTATCTATATAAATAAAAAATTATGTATGTATGTTTGTTCGCTATGCGCTCCGAAGCCATTCATCAGATTGTAATGAAACTTTGGTAGGGAGTTCTAGGGAAGCCCGTGAGGGCTAAGCAAAAAAAATTCTGGGTAGCTGCCGTGTTATGCGTAACTCGTGTAACACGAATTACACGTATTGAGCTTAATAGGTCTTAATCGTATTTTCCATATTCACTTTAATAGGTGCAAAGAGAAAAAGATTTTTTTAAAGCAATTTTTTAAATATTTAACTTTGAATAATCCGTGTAACTCAATTTTGCGTGGCATTGTTACACGAACCTCGTGTATTTTATTTACCGCAGATATGCTTTTAACACTCGTCGGTGAAACGAATCGCGCCTTTTTCATGTAAGTAAAATTACACGATATATGCAAAACAAACCTGCGCGTACGTGTTGTGTGGCTCATTAGTTTTGTATGTGTTCTTCTTCTTCTTCAACCGATGTCCACCCACTGCTGGGTATGGGTCCTCCATTCTGCACCATTCACCACAGTGTTGGGCCTTTCTTATCCAGTTCTTGTCCTCTGCCTTTGTTTTGTCGTTTGACCAACAAACCGGCTGTCGACCAAGGTACTTTCATCCTGTTCTGGGGAGCCACTCCCATTCGATGACCTTATTGCTACAGCGGTTGTCAGTCCTGCAGGCCATGAGCCCTGCCGGCCATGAGCCCTGCCTATTGCCACTTTCTACACACCACGAAACGACCCATGGTGATCAGTTTGCGTATCTCCGTATTCCGGATCTGATCCCGCAGACCCCAAGCATAGCTCGTTCCATTTTTATCAGCTTTTATTTACTTTCACCTGCCTCGGTGTCTGTAATGAAATCTTGCAAGTTAAACTTCCCGGTTTGCGATTGAACTGTAATTTTGCATGCATATGTATATCGTGTGATAATTCAATATAATCATGACATGGAGCTGATCTGATGCTTGAACTGGAAGGTGGCCATAAGAACTCTGCAATAAAATAACACAACCCCATTGAGATTGGGCTCGTTTGATTTGTATTGACGTGTACTAAAAGCTAGTAAGTAAAAAAGTTTTTTTTAATAATTTATTCTTTGTGCTTACTGTAGGGCGTGTAGGTATATGTTGTCTTGTCAGGGTCCAGGTCTCAGCCCCATGCACGAGCACCGGCAGGATGCATTGCTCGAAAGCTCGACGCTGTAGGGATACAGGCATTACATCCCGAAGATGTGGGACATTTTACTAAATGCGCCCCAGCCTAGTTTTATTCGACGTTCTATTTCTTGTGTTTGCCCACTTTTTTCAAGAGTTGACAGCTGCCCCAGGTATATGTAGTGACCAACCTGCTCAACCACGTTTCCCGCAATCATTATGGGGCCTCCGTTCAAATCCCTGGCCATGATTTTCGTCTTTGAGTTTTAGATACTTTCAAATTTGAACGTTTGTGTTAGATTGTTTTAAATTTCTTTCTCAAAAATCTCGCAAGCTTCACTTCGCGTAAATCATTTCTTATTGTATTTTTAGAAGTTAATAAAGCTGAAATCATTAGTCATTTACGTAGAAGTTTGGTGAAGGTTTTGTCTAAAAGAAATAAAGTGCTAGATAATAGTAAAATTAGTGTTACTAATCCAGGAACTGTCTATCATAGAAATTTTGAAGACGTTTATGTAGATTGGGAATATGAAGGTCAACAGCAAAATGAAATAAACAAAAATCCTCCTAATCTGGAACTTGCGATTGAGCTATCGGCAAGTGAAGTAGAAGAATTGTCTGCTTTTAAACGAATTAGATCTTATTCACTTGATGACACAATATCAGACTTGTTAGGAAATGAAGATAGAGAGACACAGTCAAGAGAAATCAATTCAGAAAAAAACAAGACTTATTGAAACTTTGTGAAAGTAGGTATGCCACATTCTCGTCGTAATTTTTATGAGAATCTTCCAGTGAATGATTTCGTGCCGGAACTTAATCGAAATATTGATATTTAAACAGTGAATTTCTTAATTTATCAGAATTATTAAAATCAAAGGAAACTCTCCCTTTTCTTTTCACTTTGTTACACTTAATGTTCCTAATCAGGTGCTGTGGTTTTATTTATGACCTTATTATATTATAATATTACAATAAAGCTTTACTTTTAAATTCAGTCAGTCAGATCAGTACTATTTGTATTATAATATTACAATAAAGCTTTACTTTTAAATTCAGTCGTTTTATTAGTTATTATCTATCTATCGACGCCTAAATATAGATTCTTAACCTTGATTTTTCTTAACCGCACTATATCTATTCCGTGCAACTTGACATAGATACACGTAAAGGGAATATTTCGAAAAAAAATTGCGTATTCCACGCACCTCGTGTAATTTTGATACACGGTGTCGGGTAACATGATTTGTATGACATTTTGATCTGAGCAAAATAGCAAACGTTTCAAATTTAATATTACACTGTCAGCTTAAAAAAAAGATACAAGGCCGTCTGTATTATACTAATACACGGCTAGTTGTATGTTTTTTTTTTATTCAATTATCAATGTTTTTAATAAACTGGAGGCAAATAACTTTTTTATCAAAACGCGTTTTTCTCAAGTAGACCTCTTTTAAGATACACGAAATGCGCTTAACACGGGCTATTTGCTTATTATAAAACACAAATTCGTATTATGGAACTTTGGATTGCGCTACGACAGACAGAGTGACTGACGAACTAGAAATGCACGTCAACGCTTGGACACAGCGACCAATTGTTTAATTTGGTTGTTGATCACAGATCACTTAGGGAAACTTTGATCACGTTGCCTTTGTACTATTAGCAACCGGTTGCTTTTTCCCGTAATAAGCCTGCTGGTTCATTTAATCAGGTATATCAACAATGATATTTTTCAGTGCGTTCGACAAGCAAACCGTAAAGGCATATATCCGAAGAAACCTGGAGTCTTTCAACTGGCAAGATTACTACGGCCTCGACGACATCTACAGTTGGTTGAGAGACCTCAAGAAGGTTCACTCCAGCGAAATGCAAATAGTTAAAATGGGACGTACTTGGGAAAACAGAATGATGCTTGCAGTGATAATCACATTGACTGGTTGCAAATTAAGGCAAGTAGAGTTAAGGATTCACACTCAAGGCAGATTAGTAGATCCAATTTTATTATACAGCGTGTAAAAAAAAACCTGTCCGATCCATTAGGGTAGTTTTAGGTATCAAGATTTGGTTCTATTCATGTAATCATTTTCATTAAATGAAAGAAAAAATTACCCTGTCGAAAAAAGTAAAAAAATTGAAAAATTGAAATAGATTGAAAACTATATTATAAAAGCTTACATAACGTGCATAAAAGGAACCGCTTGCTTACCACTGCGTAATGCAGTGAAAAATTTCTCCCATTTTATGGGTAAATAGTATTCAATAGGTGACAAAAATGCAAACTTTAAAAATCGATAGCAAAGTTATTTTCTTGAATTAAGAAAATTGGATATTTATTTTGGCGATTTTAATTAGATACCTATATGCCCCTGTCAGATCTGACAGGGTTTTTTTTTACACACTGTATATGCATTTACTAATAAATAATTATCATACGAAAAGTATTATGATATATTAATAAGGACATTGTTTAAAAGGTGACTAATTGATAATATGGTAGAATTTACCTTAGTCGGTCATATAAAATCCTGAAATCAGGCTAAAATCACTAAAACGTATTATTTAATAACAAAATGTCTTATTTTGTTTGTAAAGTAAGCTCCCATTCAAGCTTCACATTTACACTACGAAAAGCGCTACAATTACTATCAACATAATAGCGGTAGAAAGGTCGAACAGTATAGCTTGACGAGGAGCTAGCTTACTGTACCATCAACATGAGTTTATTTTTGTAATAGCTGCTACAGAGAACTTTTTAATTCATGTCCCTTAATTGCAAATTTGGAAATTTGAGTGTTTAAATATACGTCATAAATAGAGCTTCGGAGTTGCCTGTTCTTCTCGAGAAGGCTCTCCCAATTTCGTAACAGATGAAGAGTCAACTTTTTTTCAGTTTACTTAATTGTATTTGCATACATCTTAATTATGGATGGGGTGTATAAACATACATATATATCTTATTAATTAGATTCTCGGTTGGTTAACTTTTGTATTTTTTGACGTCATTAAATAAAGGTTTATATTGAATAAAGATTTTTGAGTTTGAATCCGATATTTATGATTTATTACTATGATCTAGTTTTCCAATATTGAAAAAAATAACTCTGTAATTTATTGTAACGGTTCTATAGCAGTAGGTAGTTCTATCATATAATTGTATATAATGTGTTATTTTGTTAGATCTATCTCTATTTTATCGCCTACCACACGCGCCTACAAGGGCAGAGAGAACACCGAGGGGTTTAAGTGGGTATGCCTCGCTCTCTTCTGGAAGAGTCTCAAACACGCTCGCCGTCTAGCCAAAACGGCGGGTATGGTGCAGTCACGCATTTCCCCCCGAAAAAAAAAGATTTGACTCTATGGGCCTAAATTGCCTAATAATAAATAAATAAAAATTAATATAAAAAAACATCTTCTTCAATCAGATCAACAGTCGTCGTCGAAGGGGGCATACATGCAAGGGAGTGGATATCGCCAGCGTTCGTGACGTACATGTTGCAGGAAATTTTAAGGGCTCCAAATAGCAATGATTCTTCTCTGCATGATATAGCGTTGACCTACAAATGGATCTTCATACCAGTGGTGAACCCGGACGGATATGAATATAGTCATACAGAAGTAAGTGGATAAGCTCGTTTACTGAAACTTTTGCATACATTTTTATATAAGGAATTGCTACTGGAACCCGAATTAACCCCATCGATTGATACGCAGGACGTCCTTTTCGCACAATGTCAAAATGTTTCAAAACGTGTCATGCGCGAATGTGATTTTTAAGCACTTTGACTTTCATCCGCCCAATCGTACTAATAAATATCCACCAAACAAAAACCCTTCCGCAACCAATCACAAATTAGTTTCACAATCGGTGCGTTCCAAATTCGATAGAACGTTCGTGAGAGGTTCAGAAACTGACCATTGCTTTTTGCTGTATCACACAAATTTGACAGCACTTAACGAAAAAGAACCGAAAGTCCTGACAAAATAACGTTTAAGAAAAGTTTCATCAATTCATAGCTTTTGCAGGCATACGTTGTATTAACTTATTATAAAACTGAGTCTTTTTATAATGAATTCCTATAACTTGCTACATAGTGCAGCAGATGCTAGTAAAACAAAATAAACTGACCATCCACACTACTAAGAGTAATTTGTACAGAGGCTGTAGTTTGTGATTGTGATGATAAATTATTTACAGATTCTAATTACTTTGCAATGCTTTGCTACCAACACCTATTAGATACGTAGGGTTTAAACGCGCACAATATTAACATACTACCTAAATCTCGAAGTACATACTATGTACCTTTACCTTGTTGCGGCCGTGGTCACGAGCGAACTGGTGACTAAAGGCACATAGTATTAATATTGTCCTATTAGATACAACTGGGATATTTGAAGTATCTAACTGTTACATAGTCGGTATCTAAGGAATTGCACGAAGTGGTTGCAGTGCTGAACTATCCACTCATAACTCACACTAAGAAAGTATGTAAAATTTCTACGGACAAGTAGCAGCTTCGTAATTAAGTAGCTGAGGCGAATTTCGCGCGGGATATGGGAAGGGAAGCGATTCGCTCGCGCCGATTTTAAAAAATTCAAAATCTTTATTCATTATCTTAAAGTAGTAAACAGTAAACTGTGATTGGGATCACCCTTTAAGTATATAAATACCTGTGTTAGAAGACCCCGCTCTTCCATAACATTATCATGTAACATTTTGATTAGGTGAGACAAGTATTACATAAGCTATTGATGACGAAATTATATTATTCTGTAACGACATTTTTAAATGATAATATTAATAATGACAATTTGTAATTTATAATAATTTGTATTTTTTAATCATTTGTAATATATCAATAATTTGTATTTTTTTAAATTTCAATGGCGATAAAATAATATTTTATTTCTATTTTTGACATGTTACTATTAAAATTTTTAAATATTTGCGCACTGCCAATTTAGCAGTAAAATATGAGGAATAATGTATATAATTAATTTCACACCAATCATGTATTTTACCATATTCTTGCAAATAAAATATTATTATTATTATAATCATACATAAATAAAAAATGTTAACCATAAGTAGAGATTTAAATTTTGAATTTTATACAAACAAGCAGACTAAACATAATACAAAACAATGACATAAGTTAAGTGGAGTTGGAGGCACATGCGCGCACGCGCGTGCGTACGTGTGTGTGTGTGTGTGTGTGTGTGTGTGTGTGTGTACGTGTGTGTATGTGTGCATGTGTGTGTGTATGATTATGTTATTTACTTTACTTATTTATTATTACTTTATTTTATTTTGGTAAAACATTTTTTTTTTATACGATCTATAATACCTACATAAAGCACACACATACATATACATTCACATTTTTCCTACTACCTATCTATCTATAGCAAAAGAGCCTCAGTTTCATCATAGCTCAGCTTTTTAAGATGTTTAGTGAGAGAGGATTTGCACTCATGTTTGGTCATAGGATGTATATATAATAATTCATTCATCGCGTTATATAAGGTTGCCGATTGATTTTCTCAGCCAACTTGTATGGACGTGTTCAAATTGATGTGAATGGTCGGATAAGTTGCAACCAAAACATAAACGAGAACGTTGGTATATTGTTGCTGTATATTTTGTTCGATTCATAGCATTCTTCTGGTATACAAAAATATGTGTAAAATGTTTCTTTGTCGTTTCGTAAGGTGGATATTAAAGTGAAAAGCTCCCCGAATTCTGTATCGAATACTCGGCTCATAGACACAGTGTCTTCGCTTCTTCTCAAATCTTGAGTTTCTTCTCCAGCTACTAATAATAATAGCAATACATCAGCTTGGATATTACAAGATATCTTTTCCTATTGCGAAACTAAAAGTAATGACGCGCGGGAATTCATATCAGTTTGTGCTCAGTGGGGCTAGCACGCAGGAGAATCGAAAATCGAATCGAAATCCGAATCGAGGAGTTTGTATGGCAATTTTATTAGCGCCACGGCGGTGAGTAGCAGAACTAATAAAATTGCTATACAAACTCCTCGATTCGGATTTCGATTCGATTTTCGATTATCCTGCGTGCTAGCCCTACAGATAGCAAGCGAATCGCGGCAATTCGCGTGCCGTGTACCGCGCGGAATTCGATTCGGTTTGAATAAAGCCTCGGTAATAGTATATAACAGTAGAATGACTTCATAGAAACGGTCGAAACGCGCGCTATGCCTACGCGCCTCCATCTGGGATCGCACTTGGATCGCATAACTACAAGGGCTGTCACGAATGCAGTTCGCCGCAGGGCATACGCACGAGTCAAACTGAGCGCACGGTTGGTAAGCGAGCAGTTCTATCGCGGGCCACGCAACAAGCGATGCCGAGCGGCCGTAGGTATAAAATTTCAAAGAGGGGCTGCGTCCACTTACTGTATTATACTATTACCGTGATAAAGCTTAGAAGAGGATGAGAAGTGCATAAACGACTATGAATAGGTCCAATATCTACTATGCTAGACAATTTATCAATATTATGTGCGGTCGGCCTCAGAAGTAGATGTATATTTTAGAAACATGTCACACAAACTATTCATTTTGTTTGGTACGGTTACACCTATATTTCATTGTGAATAGTTGGTGTGACATGGTACTAAAATGTTTATCTACTTCTGAAGCTGACCGTACACACATCGTTACTTTTGAAACAGAAGCAAAACTGTGTGTGATTGTTCAGACAAACTAACTGGACTAATGACGAATTCACGAAAAAAAATCAGCTGTTCCATATATCTAAGTTCAGTGGGTGTTGAACATTTGTAAGGAGCACCCGATTTTACTTCAAGATTAATCCCATATTATATTAAAAGTTATTCAGTAGGATGGTCCGAACAAGCACTTAAAATTTGCCTTTTGCTTCAAAAGTAACCTTGAATTTATAATGTATTCCAGCTCTTAAATTTACATATTGCAACACAGAGTTTAATTTTCCTGTATAATGTAATCAAAGAAAACACTTAAAGGTATGTTTGTGTCCTCGGGTCGTAAGTATTTTACTTTGGCAAAGGTTCAATTTCGATTCGGATGAAATGATTAGGTAGTGCGATACACATTTTCGTCTCGACCAAATTGCAATCGAAGCGAATGCAAAATGTTACCGAAGCAAAACCCCGGCCACAGGTCATTCAATGAATTAATAAAATGTGCCTCAACGCTTGATGTTTGTGATGTAGAAGAAACTCCTTCTTTCCATGGCTGGATGGATGCCACCATATTGAATTAGAATATATGAGTTGCCGTTTCTTTTCATTCCGTGTAAGAAATGTAAAATTGACTTAGAGAGTTTACCGCAATAGCTCTGCGAAGATATAGAAAATTTGAAACATAGTCCAACACAAACTATGTTATGTAGTAGGTCATTTTCCTTGCCATCTAACACCAGATCCGTACCCAGCTATGAAACGCATCGAAGGGATATCATCATCACTGCCTCATCATAACAGCTCACATACGTCCCCACCGAGGGGCTCGAGCCTACCCTAAGTTAGGGTGTTTAGGACTTAGTCAACCACGCTGGCCCAGTGTAGATTGGTCGACTTCACATACACCTTTGAATTTTTTCGCAGATGTATGCAGGTTGTCTCATGTTTTTCCCGGACAAATGTACATATGAAATTCGAAGACGAAAAAAAAACATTGGTACATGGCGGGCTCAAGCCGCGGAACTCCCGATTGGAATGCAAGTGCTGAGTCCACAGTGCCACCGACGCTCATAATAAAGCTACTCGCATTGTTTATTTGAGAACGCTTACTCCTCTATGGTTCAGAATTTTATATTATTTACATCACCATTTACTATTCTTCTTCTTCTTAATATTTAACCATTATTATCCCTATTGGGCAAAGAACTCCCTTACTTGTATGAATTCTTCGCAGTCTTGGGCAAGCTCCCACCAGCTGTTTCATAAACCTTTCAGGTCGTCACTCCATCGCTATTCACCCTATCCGTCCTGCGGTACCCATTGGGTGACGATCCAATCTCAGCGGTCTGCACTAATTGGGCTCATATATCCCGTCCGGCGACGAAAAGCGTCCAAAAGCGTTGATGGATTGATGGCGTTGTGCGTAAGGCGGGTTGCCTTCCAATCGGGAGGTAGTGGTTCGAACCCCGCCACGTACCAATGTGTCTTTAAATTTTGAATTCATACGTACGTTTATTCGACGTTTTTACGGTGAAGGAAAACATCGTGAGGCAACCTGCACACACCTGCGAAGAAAGAATTTCTTTACAGGCTGTGTGTGAAGTCGACCAACTCGCACTTGGCCAGCGTGATTGACTAAGGCCTAATCGCCCTAGTTTAGGGTAGGCTCGAGCCCCTCGGTGGGGACGTATATGCGCTGTTGATGATGATGATCCTGCCTAGTTCCACTTAAGGCGTACAACTTACTGTGGTTATTAATTATCTGTGGTCAATAGTAAATACAGACAATATATACATTTACTGAGATGTTGACTATGAATACCTGCAGTGTTTGAATTTAAATTGAAAGATGTTTAATGTAAAAAAAATATTTCTTTACCCAATATTAAATAGTTATTATTATACGACAGGACAGACAATGGAGGAAAAATCGACGGTATCCGAGTGGTGTAGACATAAACAGGAATTTCGATATAGCGTTTGGTAGTAAGTTGAAATTTAATTGCTTTTGGACAATTTGGAAAAATATAATTCAGTTGTGATACTCCGAAAGAAATCGCTTATCTTCCAAATGTACTTATTACAGCCGTTGGTGTTCGTCATAACGCAAAATCTGAAGTCTACTGTGGTTCGCATCCGTTCTCCGAAAGAGAAGCAAGGGCCATGGCCAATCTGATCAAAGCAAACAGCGAGACGCTGGAATACTACATCGGCTTTCATTCCTATGGACAATGTATGATCATACCTTACGCCCATCATATGTCACATATTCAGAACTACAATGAAGTCGTGAGTATTTTGTCTACAATCTTACTTGAGTCTGCGCGGAAAGGGAACCGTCGTAACCAAAATGTGTATAAAATGTATTTACTTTCTTAATTTAATCAGGCTCGAAGGACCAATGTTATAATCCAAAAAAAGCTTGACATTTTATTAAATCAAACGTGACACCAAACATTTATTATTTCAATCTTTAGCACGTAGAGAGTTTACCACATCGATATTGACACTCCATGATTTTCAGGAAGCAATAGTCAAAATAGTAAAAAAGCAAATACAGCGAAGACACGGCACAGTCTACCGCTATGGTACCGCCTTTGATACCGTAGGTGCGTTTGAAGTATTTTTATACACCTAAGTTGGCAAAGAAGCAGGCAGCTCACCTAATGGTAAGTGGCTATAGTCCGATGTGGTTCCTGTCATCACAGCTCCTATACCACCGAGATCACAGCTTATACCGCGTGTAACTGAACACCCCAATAACATTTAAGGGCCATATAAGTTAGATACTAAATGGACCTTCGGTGCTTGTCTGAGACCTGGAACCCCAATACTTTCAGAGTTACTTGATTTTAATCTGAAAGCAAAAACTTTCAAGTGACAACCATAATCAGCTCATAATCAACACAAAAGAAATTTAAACACAAAATGACACGTGACAGACGTGAGCGTAGTATTCCTCCTACGCTTACGTAGGGCTGTCGGTACTTAATACCAAAATATAATTTATTTAGTTTGTATGACGTGAGCGTAGTATTCCTCGTATGCTTACGTAGGGTTGTCGGCACTTAATACCAAAAAATAATTTATTTAGTTTGTATGGGAAAAAAGTACCTTTGTTAGCCCTAATATTTTTCCTACAAAATCTCTACTTCTGATGGATACATATCTTTAATGTTATTGGGGTGTTCAGTTACACCCTGTATACGTCCCCGCCGAGGGGCTTGACCAACCTACTCAAATTTGGGGTGTTTAGGCTGTTAAGGAGTGAATGCGAAATCAAATGCGCAAGTAAAAGTAAATTAAATAAATGATACAAACCATGCAGATGAGAGTAGCAGCAATGACAAGCGCAGGTAGAGAATTCCAAGTGTGGGATACACTTGGAATTCTCTACCTGCGCACGTGTTTCCTCCATCCTACAACACGGGTTCCTTCAAAAGAGGCGTGAAAAAGCATCTTTTGGGCCGGCAAGGGGCGGGCACCTACAACTCAATCTGTCAACTCATTTGGGCCTCTTTCACCGCTTAACATCAGGCGAGAGGAGGTTATTTGCCGGGCCATCCATAAAAAAAAGCCTGAGCTCGCTAAGGGAGTTTGACGCAGTTATAGTGACACCTTGCAAAGATTACACTTGAAACAAAACTCTGCACCAAGCCATCTCGCCAGAGCAATGCTTAAGCCAATTCTCCTCCTCATATACCGTAGTACCGTGCCCAGCAGTGAGACGTATATTGGTTGAAACAATATAATGATGATGATGATGATAAATCTTTATTACAGGATATCAGACTTCGGGAGTTAGTGCTGATTGGGTGAAGCTCAAATTTCAGGTTCCGTAAGTGACCGATTCGTTGTTGAGTTATTACACCAATATTGGTATTCACGGACAAAAATTCCCTTTATTCCATCTAGTCCTACCAGCAGGTCTAGCACGGCTCGTGGAGTATAGAAGAGAATGTGACTAACTGTCGTCCCGTTTCGCTTAATTTTTGTTTGAGAGAGCGAGAAGAAACATGTTATTTTATTTTTGTCCCGTTTTGTCCACGGCCCATGCTACGCCTGCTGTAAATCGATAAAATATGTACAGTCAGTATCAAAAGTAGCTAAACTACATGGCGTTGTACGATCGTGATTAAGTGATCACGCTCTATCTAAACAGCAAAATTCTTTTGACACGATCTCAAGGCTTCGGTTAGGTACATCTGCAGGCCTATTACCGATCACATGGTTTTCAAATGATATCATGATGAAGTCATAGTGCAAAACATGTCATGAGACTTTCGGTCAGATTTTTGATCATTCGTTCATCATATCATGACGACATCATCAAAATTATGCCATAGTGATGATATCATTGAAGATCGGTAATAGCAAATGACCATATTTCGTGACCATATCTCAAAAATTTATATAACATGTTAAATGATGAAAGTTCCATAATAGGCCTGCCGATGTCTGCACACCGTGTCATAATAGGATTCTTTTGAGGGTCATTGTCCATTGTACTCCCTTGAGTTTACTTGGGCGGATACAGGAAAATAACTTTGTTCTTACAGCAAATCTGGCTCTGGCTGGCTCTGTTGGTTCTGCGCCAGCGTGGAGATGGCACACATCCCTATTCTTGAGGAAGGACTTTTTTGCCGCCTCCGTGGTTTAATGGTTAATACCAGGGTGTTGATCGGGAAGTCCAGGCTTCGATTTCGCACGGGGACAGAACTCTGCTCTGTTTGGTTGGTGTTGGGGCTTCTGAGCCCGCCTGGCTAGCTACCATCGACTTATCTAAATATGGTGCCATAATAACAATGTTAATAGCATTGTTGTGTTCCGACATTTAAGGGTAAGATAGCCAGTTCCTCAGTTGTTGAGAAGTCCAGGTGAAGCTCACTTCCATCTTCGGCCTTATCATTACTTACCATAAGGTGAGATGAAGGCCAAGAGCTTCCTTGTCGTGTGTAAAAAAACCAGCAGTGGATTAAGTGAATATTGGCTAATGGCCGGTTTCAATATTTTATGTAGGTATCCGTGGATTTGGTTACTAGCGATAGGCATTTCACATTAGCTCCATACAAAATACGTCAAAATTCTATCTCCAGTAAGCAAATCAACAGATAGATAGGATATTGAAACCGGTGCGGTGGTAAGACGATGATGATTTTGAATGCATTAGAGTAGTGGTAACGGCTGGAATTACCCCTTGTGTAAAGCCATGAATGCCTGTAAAATGATTGAGCAATATATGCCACGGTACAACCTATGTCAGCGACCCGCATTATTTTGCAGAGCAGCAGATAAATTTACAAGTACCTGACCATCATGCGAGCAGTTTTTAAATATATCGGAATTTTCAGGTGTGTCCCGTAGTATCGATGGGACTATAAGCGTGAATCTAGTTGGACCACGAGTCATAAGCGAATTACTCGTGGTCCAACTGGTTGTACATTTGGTTGGACTACGAGCCCGGAGTCCCAAAATTGACTATTGTCACTGATTTTAGTTACGTGGTTACATTCGAACTTCGTGATAATGGTGAGTTTGGCTTTGCTCTTCCGCCCAAGGACATATTGCCGACCTGCAAGGAGACGATGGACGGCGTGCTAACCTTGCTGAAACTGAGGCCTGACAAACACAACAAGCTCGAAATAGACCACTTCTTCAACAGGCACCAGGAAACCCGCTTTGATAAAATAGTGCTGACCTGTAACTTGCTACTTTTCATTATAGTCCGTTTTTATTAAAATATTGAGTTTGATTTACTACTACTTAGTTGCTTGTTTGTATTCGCTAGGCTTTTTTTGTAAAATTTAACATTACATTAAATTTCTAAGTCATGGATTAAAGTGAACATAAGAATGCAAAATGGTTCATACGAATGCCTTAGCAGACTAGGTGTAGTAAACACCCACACTTAGACAATTTTTTCAAGTCCCATATAATAAAGTACTTTACCTATAACCTATCGCCACATACTTTAGAATTCGTGGTGCTACCAATGACGGCCTCAAGATAAAAGTCTCCACTCCGGGGATCGAGCCCGGATCTTCAGTTTTTAATGTATGGCCTCGGTCGGTCTTATTACAAAACCTGGTCTAAAGTTAGTCTTGGTTTAAAAGTAGTGCGCTTTCACTTGTGTCAATATACATAGATAGACAGCGTCAACTTAGTCCTGGTTTAAACCAGGACTATCTTTAGTCCATGTTTTGTAATAAGACGGAATGCGCTTTCACTCGTGTTAATATACATAAATAGAGACAGCGTCAGGTTTAAACCAGGACTAAGTTTAGACCATGTTTTATATAAGACGATAATCATAATCATAAATTTATTGATAATATGAAATATCACAGGTCAAGTTGGTATTGTTGTATAAAGAGTGGTCACATAATATGTGAAAAGGTTCTATAGTTAAATTATTAAATTATTAAAAAATATAAAATTATGTCAAAATACAATACATTTAAATTCATGTCAACACATAATAAATAATGATTATAAATTCATATCGCCGGATAAGAAATCATTTACACTATAGAAATTTTGCTCTATTAGACTTTTAACCTTTTTTTAAAGGAGTCCAACGTGGTGCTATTTATTACATGCTCTGGGAGTCTATTAAACACTGAAGGTCCCATCACATGAGTCTACTTTTTTGATTTGCTTAACGTGTGAGTTAGATATAGATAGATAAATCATTTATTCATTTACACAGTACAGCTACAAGGCTTTTGACATACACATCGTAAAAACTAAGAATACAGAAAAAAACGTATTAGTGACTGCTTGTAGTGCACTGTGCAAGCGAAACGGATCTGACTCAGCATATTGCCGCAGCAAGCTGTGGCGCTGATTATTCTGCCAGAACCGGGAATAAGTCGATGAAAGGATCTACTCTGAGTGTTTTTTAAAGAAAGTTTTTTTTTAAACGTTTTAGTTACGTTCAGTTTAACACCCAGTACATCATGATCCGCAACATCAAAAGCCTTGGACAAATCGCACAGGAGCACAACCACATGTAACGACTTCTCACGGGCAGCCATCACACAGCTGATATACACACAAATATATCAACAAATTTTTAGGGAGTTTGCCATTCTCCTTGAATTCAAATCCTCCTGGAATGCTAGTAACTTGAGGCGACTTTGAATTTATTTTCGTAAATTTAATAGAAAAAAAAATAATTGATAATTTTTATGGTAACATATTAACAATCAGACAAGAAAAGTATAGTCTCATATTTGATAATAAACAATCTATTTTCTTTCCCAAGTAGTGATTTCAATATTGTATAATAATTTTACACTAATAACAATATCAGACTTCGCATTATTCAACTTCATTAGCTAAATATATCTACCATAATTTCAGGTGCCTTGTGTCATTTGATTGTTCCCGACGAGGTCAGCAAACTATTTAATATGTCCACCGCAAGCTTATGTACGTGTTCTATGACTATCTTCCATTTTATTATCCACACCCACGTTACAACCAAAATTCTAAGCTCCACTGGACACCATAAATTCTCAAATGAAAGCATTAATGATGTTATCAAAGGTGGTAATATGACTAATGATCCGAATAATCGTTTAGGCGTCACGACAAATCGCTGGATCACGTGATATGATGCCATTTATTTCAGAGACAGCGACCAGTACATGATGATCTCCCGCCCTTCGCTAATTGCAAATCAAATTATTGGGCTTCAGAGCGGCTGCCATGAAATCATGTGTCGTTTTATATTGGTCTGACGGTAGCGGTGGTAAATCAAAAATGTTTAATGTCTGCATTTTGAGCTCATTTAATTTGTGATTACGAATTATTTTTAGTTACGTCTTTGTTAATTTTACTATTACTTTTAGGCGTTTGTTTCGATTGATATAAATACTTGCCATTGTCACTGTTTACAGGACTATAATTTTATGAATTTGTTTAAGCGTATTCACTTCAATACTTATTTTATCAAAGTACTTATTAAATATTGCAAAATTATAGATCACTTTGAAATCACCATGTAGTCAGCTGTGTATAATAATGGTCAGCCTAAAAATTTTACAATGATAATAATATTACTATGGTAATTTTTTCATTCTAAAAAAAATACTTCCCAAGAAGTACTTACCTAATACAAAATGCCTTATTCAAGCAGTTTGCTGAGTATAGGTTCCCAGAGATCTACAGCAAAGGTATAAATGAGCTTCCCATGAGATGGCAGGGATGCAAGACAATTTCATATTTTAAACCTTGATATATCATAAATGCATAAATGGCAATAATTTTTATAAAAAATGTAATTATTTGAAATAAAATGTATTGGAAATGATATTTATATCCTTGATTGCTAATAAAATACTTGTATCTTATGTATTTCTAAGCCGATTTTAATTCTAATTTCACATGATTGTATCGTTTTTTACGGTATGTTAATATTTTTTGACGAGACTTGAAAATTAGAATTCAGTCATCAGCCCAATTGAGCCTTAACGTAATCTCTTCTAGCAAGGTAAAAATAATATTGAAACAGGGAGACCGCTCTTACAGCGTGTAGGGCCATGCCGTTCTCAGTGAGGTTTTAATATTGTTTTGGGCGATCATGGTTAGGGGTCTGGTGACCTCACTCACACATAAAAACATAACATGGCATAGTTGGCTGCGGTCTTTTCTAAGGTGGTCATTCATAAGGTAGTGCTTAATTACTTATTCAGTTTATCCCATTTCATATATTTTCATTTTTAACCCCAGACGCAGAAACGACGGGGTGTTATAAGTTTGACGCGCCTGTGTGTGTGTGTGTGTGTGTGTCTGTCTGTGGCATCATAACTCTCGAACGGATGAACCGTTTTTGATTTGTTTTTTATTTGTTTGAAAGGTGAATTAGTCGAGTGTTCTTAGCTATGTTTTATGACTATCGGTCCAAGATGGCCGCCGTCACAAAATGGCGGATTACATATTTTTTCATAAGTCCATCAAAATGGGTATCAAATGAAAGGGCTTGACTAGTAGAATACTACACACTATAATACATTAAAAATCCAAGATGGCCGCCAACACAATATGGTGAATTACATTTTTGTTTTTACAACTCCCTCAATATGGGTATCAAATGAGGGTGCCGAGGGTTGAAAAAGTATGAAATAAAAATAAAATTACAATATTTTAGCCCCCGACAAAAACGCCTCCAAAAAGTAAAAAAATAAAATGTGTTGGTTGACCCTTTAACTTTGATATATCTAGTAATATTTTGATTTAAGCGTCGTTGTCACGTCGTCGGGACCGCAATTACTATATCTATTTATTTAATTACTTAATGACTCAATACGTAGAACGTTACTAGATATATTAATTGCGGTTCCCCGAAGTGACGACGCTTAATTTATTATTTTTAAGTCCATTTAAAACATGCATTTAATAACCATATTGGTAAAGATATTAAACATATCAAATTATCGACAAACGACATCATTATGGCAACGACATCAATATAATATGATTGCTTTGCTCAGCCCTGAAGCGTTTATATTCAAAGTATGTATAATTTATTTATCTGTCACTAGTGTGGTGACCTCCTTGCGTCTATGACACCGCATTCCACCTCATTGCATATGTGTTCAGTGGCAAGGAATGTCACCCTTTTAAATATAGAATGAGTACATTCTAGAAGTATTGACATATAAGAGACGATCACCAGGAGTATCTGACACACATTACACATTACATTGCGGCATTGCAACATTGTAACATTGTAACTTGAGAGATCGTAAAGAGAGTTGAGAAATAGAACAGATTGAAATATATCTAAATGGTTTGAGTTAACGTCCCAAGTTCCCAACGATCCCGGAGCGCGCGTAGGGCGCTACATGGTGGAGGCGCCGGGTATTATTTGGAACTACATATATTGAACTGCGTATATTGAAGAAGAAGCAAAGAAGTCATCATGGAGCGATTCGATGGATTATCTGGTGATGTGCATGATTTTTTTAATCAATTTGATATTATAGCTGCGGTGAACAAATTCGACGCAGAGGCGAAGAAGCTTGTATTGGGGGCTTATTTAGAGGGTCCAGCGCTATTATTTTATAAATCGATGTTGTCAGACACAATTGCATTTCTAGATTTACGGAAGAAAATCAGTGATGAGTTTGCTCCAACTACGAACCCGATCGCCAATTTTTTTGCACGGAAACAGGGTCACGAGGAAGATGCATTAACTTTTTTTTATTCTCTAGAAAGCCTTGCATCGAAAGCGGAACCTGCGATTGATGAAGCATGTTTTATTCAACATTTTATAAAAAATTGCAAATTTTATTTAAAAAACAAATTAGCCCCACAGATATACGCGACGAAGGCTGAACTAAAAACGGTGTTGAAACAGCTAAAAGATGTGTATAGTGATGGTATTTCTGACTCTACGGCACAGGGGAAACTCTCGTTGAACGTGAGGCCTGGTGGTTACGTGGCTACTGTACCACCCGCTATGCATATGCAAGGGGGTGCAGGTGACGACAGGTTTCGAGTACAGCCAACTGGACGTACTGTCGGACCTACCGGGACGGTGTCAAATCCTCCTCACTCCCAACCAAATTACTCCCAGACCCGTTACAATTTTAGACCCACACCACAATTTACGAGAGGAAGTGCAGTCGGAGACAATACAAATGTGCGTGCTGGCTGGAGGCCAGATGCACCTAAACAAGTAGAGGCGTTTGATGTGATTCGAGGGACTGTTCAATCGCCGTTACAGCAAGAAGAAACCCCTCAAAAAAGTGAGTTCGTTCCATTTATACGTGTAATGTGTCGAGATAAAAAAATATGTTCTTTGATTGATACGGGCGCATCAGTCTCGGTTATATCGAAGTCCGTGGCGGATATGTTTGGAGAAATAATTGACGCCGGCGTTTTGCATCTGAAGGCAATCAATGGTGTGAACTTGTGTGTTCTAGGGAAAATGAGATTGAATATCATAATAGAAGATGTCTTATTTGTTCATAATTTTTATGTCGTAAATAATATAAAGCGAAACATGATCTTGGGACAAGATTTCTTGTATCAAAATGATGTATTGTTAGATTTTACGCGTGGTCAAGTGCAGATAAAAAAGATGGTTTGTAAGTTTATGTTAAAGTCGGAAGTTGTGAGAATTGACAACACCATTGAGGTCGTACAGCCAGCAAATAAAATTTTGTCGAAAAGTGATTATTTGTACTCTTGTAATTTAGTGTCGGAAGATGATAAATGTACATTTGAATCATCTGTCGCAGACAATGGAATAGAATTAAATGTGTCTAAATGCTTACCTCTTAATGAGCGCAATGAATTGAATAATTTACTTATGAATAATCGGTCATGTTTTGCATTTGATAAAAATGAGCTTGGCAAATGTAATTTATTAAAAGTAAAAATAGACACTATAGATAAAGTTCCGGTTCAAAGGGCACCATATAGAATGTCCAGTGAACAATGTAAAATAATTTCAGAACAAGAGAAAGAAGTGTTAAAAAATAATATCATTCGTAAGTGTCGGAGTTCATACGCTTCACCAGTAGTGTTGGTCAAAAAACCTGATAATACAGGGAGATTTTGCGTTGATTTCCGAAAATTGAATATTGTCGTTGCTAGGGAACCAGTAATACATTTCCGCTCACCACTTCGCCCGCGTTATTTTTGTTTTCCCGTGGGGTTTTTTTTCCCGTACGAAAATTACCCTATGGCCTTCCCCTGGTCTATCCCTATACCAACTTTCATCAAAATTGGTTCAGTAGTTTCGGAGCCTATTCAATACAAACAAACAATCAAATCTTTCCTCTTTATAATATTAGTATAGATTTATCATTAATATATCGATTTTCTAGTATATCGCACGCTTAAAATAATAATAATCATCATCATCACTTCAGCCAAGAGACGCCCACTGATGGGCATAGGCCTCCTCCAGGGATCTCCAAACCGATTGGTCCTGCGCCTCCCGCATCCAGCGGCTTCCCGCGACCTTCACCAGATCGACGATTGTGGGGGGCCTACGAACGCTGCGTCTCCCGGTACGCAGCCGCCTCTCAAGGACCTTTCCGCCCCAGCGGCCGTCAGTCATGCGAGATATGTGTCCTGCCCACTGCCACTTAAAGTTTGCAATTCTTTGGGCTATGTTGATGACTCTAGTTCTTCTACAGACCTCATCTTTTCAGGTACGATCACGTAGAGAAACCCCGAGCATAGACCTCTCCAAAATAATAAACAGAAATAAAATTGTTCCTTGTTCACTTTTTTAAAAATTTTGCATTTATGTACCTAATTTTTATGAGTTCTTTTACTAAATGATAATGTCACAGCGTATAACTTTTTTAGAATGTGATGATGTGCTACCATTGATTTACTACCAAACGTAGATAGAGCGCTTCATACAAAAACGCGATTAAAATCTGTCTCCTAATTGACTATACATTTGTACTCGCTGATATACTTAAATATGCTCGCCCGAATGAAAATTACCATAGAGAAAGTACCGTATTTATCGAATTCAACCTTATTCTGCATTATTACGGCAACTATTTTAAGTACAACCGTGGGAAGTTACATCATTTCATACCTGGCCACAGATCAAACGACGTAAATCAATGTGTGCTAAACAAGATAATGTTTATTGAGTTCAATTAAAGAATTTGATCACGAAAAATGCCAACATTAAAGCAAGCAGCGAAGTTGCAGTCTGTAGATGGCTGGCACTACTCATGTATCCTATTCTCTTGGCCTGGTGTATCAGCTCTAAGACCGAGTCCATGGTCTCCTGACCACTCGGTAAGATCTGGTCGGGAGGTAGCAGATGTCCATAGGTGCCTCTGTCCCGAAGCTCGTAACAGTATACTAGAGGTACTCCAACAGCTTCTTTCACCCAGTCCACACTCGTGCCTGTTGCTTTATCTGAATTTAAGGAAATTAATTTTAGTTGAAGACGAAATGGAACTATTATAATAATCGCTTTATTCTGTCCGTCTTTCTTTCTATCGAAGCTCATGGAAATCAAAAATCCCCTTGATCTGGAATCGTAAAATTTAGAGAATTTGGCGAGAAACAATGGATTTAGATGATGTGACGTGTGACTATCCATACTTTGCCCCTTGTGACTATCCACAACTATAATATCCAAAACTAAATATAACTCATGAATGGTTCCAAGAGTGACAACTGGAACCGACATGTCCATAATTATGATTTTCAGTAAAATCATCTGCTCCTTCAACCTCGTTCTGATTCAGCCTATCCTCGACATCCTTCTTACGGATTGACGGAAAGAAAATTACTCTTTCCTGTGTGAGATTGGGTGAGATTCGGCTCTACTCCCTCTAAATACCTTACGAATTTAATGGATGTCCCCAAATGGGTGAAATAAGGGTTTAAAGTTTGAATGGAAGTTCTTCATTTTTGATGTTAAAATCATGAAACTTTATTTTTGGGCTGTTGATTAAAAATAAATAAACGCCTGTTTCAGTGTTTGTGGAAATTCTATCTCAAAGGGGGTGACATAGGGATTGACAGTACGTATGGAGGTTAGTCTGGAAGTCCGTCATTTTTTAAGCTAGAAGAATGAAATTTCGTATTTAAGCTGATAATAAGAAATGAGTGAACACGAGTTTAAGCGTTTTTGAAAACTCCCCCCTTACAAATGTAAAATAGGGGTTGAAATTTTGTTTCTCGTTTGAATATTTCGTATTTAAGCTGATAATAAGAAATGAATGAACACGAGTTTAAGCGTTTTTGAAAACTCCCCCCTTACAAATGTAAAATAGGGGTTGAAATTTTGTTTCTTGTTTGAGTATATCTAACTGCTTAACGTTTTAACGGAACTTTTTTTAAACCTTTTGCTTTATAATTTGAATATTTGTACTATGGGAAATTGTCTATACTAATGCAGACAAAATCGTTAAACATGATGAAGCAGGATTGCCCGGACAGCGTTATTAAAAGCCAGATGGGAGACCTTACCACAAGATTCTTTTTTCGAGGTTTCTCTGTTAACGTGAAATAAATATGCATCTGACATATTATTATGTGACAAGTGCTTAATATTTATCACACGTATCACTCGTACCAACATTGCGTTATTATACCTCAAATTTAATCACTTTGTCGCAGTTTTTCGCTTATCGCGTATGACGACGATTTTTATTCGCTTGTGCAAGCTACTGTTATATTGTGACTAAGGCTTGGAAGTAGATTAAGGAATAAAAAAGTTTCACTTTTATAAACAATACGTACAAATAGCTTCCGCTATATTTCCCGCATTATATTGCGTATTATATCTAACAGACAATGCTCCCATAGTGCGTCGGCCAATTTTGATCTGAAACATAAAAATTTGAATATATTACCAGCACCTATATTAGTAAATATGCACAAAACTGTAGCTCACGCTAACAAATCATCATAATGTTATAATGTACTAACTGCGTCATAGTAATTAGCTAATATATCAGTTGTATTTCCGAAAGGCAGCAGCAGTAGTTGTCCAGACGAATGGAATGACAGATACAAATCAATCTCGTTTCCAATCGATTTAATGTATTCAGAGAGGGCTCTAGTCTCAGGCTCAGAGAATGGACCAGGGCCGGCGTAGTTGTTACTAGCTGGGTTAGAACTGGCTCCGACGACTAGAAAAATATAAAAAGAAACAACTGTTCCCTATTTTGTCTCATATTTCTATAAGCAATTCAGTACTATGATGAAGACCTTTAGAGTAAGCAAGTAATAGGCGAAATAATATCCGGAGTTTCAAATATTTATACAAGTCACATTCTATAATTATTACAAAATATGCTTGGAAAATAACATACCCATCCAATTATTGTTCCAATTTCTGTTCAAATCCACACCGAATTCAGAACCGAATGGGCGTCTATTTTTACGCCATAATCTAAACTGAAATTAAAACAATACTCCAGAAAGATTAGATAGCAGAGCATTGCACTACTGGCTTTCTAATATTATACCTACTATATTTAGCTGAGATCACAGAACAGTGAAAATATTTAAAAAAGTCTTGTCTGTATGTGTCTTGTGTTCCATTGATAATATCGTTCATCTTTGTTTTGGATTTTGAATCGATAGACTGGCTAAAATATTGAATGAAAAATAAAAATTGAATATACGTCATCTTTCAAAAACAATAATGTTTTTGAAAGAAAACTTTTCTGCATCTTATTTTTTTTGTAGATTTGTACTACGAGTATGTTAAGCTAATTACTTGTTAATCTATTTCAGGATAATGCATTATGCTCAGGGTATTCCATAATTGAATAAGCCTGACATCTTGAACTATACATTACTACAATACTCCTTCTCAAAATACAATATTATTAAATACAAAGTAAAATTGAGGATCGATTTGATGTTTTCATTTGTCGTGTCATGAAATCACGAAGCTTCAAAGACTACTTTGAAAGGGAGAAATCATTCACCTCAGTATGAGTCCAAACATAGCCGTCGGGATTCGTTACTGGAAAAATGTGCCAATCGAATTGGCGGGCGGCTGCGCGAATCCCTTCGTCATCACTAGTTAATAATTCATTAGTAATATAATTGACAACGGCTGGTGATATCCATTCTCTGGAATGTATGCCTCCTTCTATGAATATAATTTTTCTGCCAGCTCCGTGAGAAATTTTTATTCCTTTAATCGGTCGGCCTTCGTACGAATCTCCTCCATAAATAACACTAGCTGATTCATGTGTTTGTACTAAATCATCAATCCAAGAATATATGCCATCTAAATCATAATACGCAGTCCAGTTCATAAATCTGACATTACTCCTTTGATAGGTGCCTATAGCTTCTTTATCAATTATTCTGAAATTAAATTCAGTAAAAATAATATGTTCTACAAATCATAAATCCCTCTTTAATTTTATTTAAAACTATCTTTCCCCTCGCAGCGTCGCCCACGTTATCTTCGTTTTTCCCGTGGGAATTCCATATTTTCCTGTAGGAAAATATTCTATAGCCTATATTACTTGGTGATTGTAACATTCTAATAGCGAAAGAATTTTTCAAATCGGTCTAGTAGTTTCGGAGCCTATTCAATACAAACAAACAAAAATACAAATCATTCCTCTTTATAATATTAGTATAGATTGTTGGCATGTTACCCAACACTAGTCGATTGTTGTGTACAACACTACTTGAAGCGCGCCTCTCGCCCCTCTCCATCGTAGGACACCGCATTGTACGGTCGTGTCAATTACCTCTCTCATTAATATTGTATTTATATAATTAAACTTATTCAGTGCTCTAAGTCTATTAAAATCACAGTAATGAAATCTCAGTGTGCCTACATTGTTTGTAACTACAGTGCTCAATTAAAAACCGTATGCGAACTAGCGTGTTTCCTTTCAATACAGTCCACTACCATCACCACACCGAACATTGGTCCATCTCGCCGTACGAATACGCCTTAAACAACACGAGAGTGAAGAACAACAAGGCACTGAAGATTTGCTGAATTTTGCTGTAAGCTGCAATATACATATTATATCAAGAGGAGTTTTATTTCGTCGATTTTTCAAAAAAAGAAGAGGATTCGATTAGTCGCTTCCGGTTTCATTTCGGTTGGCCGAACCGCGCAAGTGGGTAAGGAGTTGCTGATTGGCGGAGGACGTCGTTTCACTCGCATCTGATTGGTCGCCGTACGTGACGCAACGCGGAACAGCAGAGCGGATTGGCGGAAGAACATCAACCGGCGTCTACGCCACGCTTCCATCGTTCGTCGTTTCGTTCGACGTGTTCTGTGCGTTCGACTATTCTTCTCGCCGCGACGCCGCCATTTTGTGCAACATCGTTTTACCGGACTTACCGCGTAGCACTAATTTATTTTAAGTGTGGTTTTTAAAAATATTAATTTGCACTCAATTGTTTGTTGGTGTATAAATATGGCAATGGAGTTGAAGGAATTGATAACTTGGCGAGGTCAACTAAAAGGTACCATTACACGTTTAATTAATTTCGTAAATGAAGATATCTCATTTAGAAATGTTTCAAGTGAGTCATTACTTGCTAGAAAAGCTAGGTTAATTGAATCTTTTCAAAAATATGAGTCAATAAATGTGAAAATTTTAACTTTAGATCCCGACAATAGTGAAAATCCAGAAGAGGTAGAAGAAAAATATTTCACAATTTTATCAAAAATTGACCAGCAACTCAATGCTATTAGCAGTACGAACGAATGCACCCCTTCAACCCCAGTGTCATGCAAAATTAATCTACCGAATATAATATTGAATACATTTAATGGTAAGTGTGCGGAATATGTACCCTTTATTAATTTGTTCAAATCATTAATAGACCAAAACAGTAATTTGGACAGCATACAAAAGTTGTACTATTTACGATGTTATTTGTTAGATGAGCCTCTTAATTTAATTAAAAATTTACCTTTGACACCAGAAAGTTATGGGAAAGCCCTCGAAATTTTAAATAATAGATATAATAACAAATATAGGTTAATTAGTGAGCATATCAATTCTCTCATTGATCTTAAGCCTATTGTTAAATCTACAGCAAATAATTTAAGGGAATTCATTTGTAACGTCAAACAAATTATTGCTGCTTTGTCAAATCTTGACAATAATGTAAAATATTGGGATGCCATTATATTGTGTATATTGTGTCGCAAACTAGATATGTATACATCAAGAGCATATCAAATGGAGAGAGACACGGAGGAGGAGCCTACCATTGCTGCCTTCCTCGCCTATATGGAGAAGCGAGCACTGGCGCTTGAGAATGCTGATCCCGGCTACAAGTCCTCCGGCCAGCATCGCCAGCAAAAGGAACCAGGGCTAGCTGCATTCAGCGCTACAAAACAGTCCACATGTATTTTATGTAAGTTAGATCACAAATTACATCTTTGTAGTAATTTTAAACTTATGCCAATCTCTAAGAGAGTTCAATTTGTTAAAGATAATGGCCTTTGCAGCATATGTTTAGGTAAACATCAAAATAAATGCAAATATCATTTTCGCTGTGCGGAATGCAAAAAGGCGCATAATACACTGTTGCACAACATCGATAGTCTTTCACTATCGCATAATATTTCTGGCAGTGTAGCCACTTCATCTTCTGTCTTTATGACAGCAAATAATGATAATAATGTTATTTTACCTACAGCAAAAGTCAAACTTCTAGCTCGAGATGGCAGCGAAATTTATTTGAGAGCCCTACTTGACAGTGGGTCCCAGCTGTCCTTCATTTCAGAGAAGGCTATGCGGCTGCTTGACATGAAGCCCACTCTTGCTAATGTCAATGTATTGGGTATCACAAATTCTAAAACTAGGTTGAAGCATTGCTTACCTTTAGTAATTCATTCTTTAATTAACCCTTACAATATTTCTGTCAACTGCCATGTAGTAGAACAGATCACATGTAACCTACCTCAGACAAAATTAGACAAAAATAATATTTTTGTATCTAATAATGTAAAGTTGGCAGATGAAGAATTTTATCTACCAGCCGAGATTGATTTATTAATGGGAGCTGATGTGGTATTCCAGGTGCTGCTTCCGGGGTCATCGGCCTGTACGTCTGCGGCGGCGCTGCCTAACTCTCAGCAACCTGCATCGCAATGCGGTGCGCAGTTTCCACATCTCATCAACACTCAGTTCGGTTACATCATTGGAGGTACACTGCCTATGTATAAGGCATCATCAGTTGTCTGCAACAAGGTAGCCTTAAAATGTTTTACATGCGACAATAATATCAATGATATTTTATCTAACTTTTGGAAAACTGAAAGTGTCCCTGAAGTTTTCAATGAAAAATCTTCAGAGCAAGAACTTTGTGAATATATTTTTAAAAATACTGTTCAGTTGAAGGAAGGTCGTTTTGAGGTAGTACTGCCTTTAAAATTGCACTTAAGTGGTGTGAATGATGCCTTAGGAGATTCCTTTCATCTTGCTTTAAAAAGATTTCTTAACTTAGAAAAAAGATTGCATAAGGACCCTAACCTTTTTGACCAATATAGTACATTTATTCATGAGTATATAAATTTAAAACATGGCCATTATGTAGATATAAATCTCTATAAATTGGATAAGGATCCTGTTTACTTCTTGCCCCATCATGCAGTTTTAAAGCTTGATAGTAAAACAACTAAATTACGTACTGTATTTGATGGTTCAATGAAAACCAACAAAAAGGTTTCATTGAATGACTTGTTACTTAATGGACCTGTAATTCAACGTGATCTATTTGACATATTATTATTATTTAGATTTGGTAGCTACACATTCACTACTGATATTAAACAAATGTTTAGAAACATCCGTGTAATTCCGGAGCATACCTCTCTACAGAATATTTTATGGAGAGACAGTCCAGATGAAACAATAAAATGTATCCAACTGGACACTGTTACCTATGGTTTAAAAAGTTCAACTTTCCTTGCAACCCGATGCCTTAAAGAATTAGCCACCATTTATGAACAAAAGCTACCATTAGCATCAAACATAATAAATAACTATACATTAATTGATGACGTTTTGTACAGTAACAATGATCTGCACCACCTTTTGGAGGCCAGGGCGCAACTACGGCAGCTGCTTCATTTGGGTTCTTTTCATACTCACAAATGGTCTTCCAATGATATTAGATTATTAAGTGATATTCCCTCAACTGAACAGCACTTTGATGATTTTGAACTTCAAAAAAATGATTGTAGTTTAAAGGCATTGGGCCTTACATTGCTGATTAAAAGTGATCAATTTAAGATTGATTGCCCAAAGCCATTTAATTTTAATAAGCTCACAAAAAGGGACATTCTCTCATATATAGGAAAGTTTTATGATCCCATGGGGCTTGTATCGCCTATCATAGTACAGGCTAAAGCTATTATGCAGAAATTATGGTCTTCCAAAACAGATTGGGATTCCATACCTAAAGACAATGTCAAAAATGAATGGCTTCAATTTTGTTCAAGTCTAGCCTTAATGGAACCAATCTTTATAAATCGAAATGTGTCTGTGTCTGATTCAGACACTCTTGAGCTCATAGGTTTCTCGGATGCCTCCAGCTCTATGGCATATGGATGCTGTGTGTACTTGAGAATAACGGATCCCAAAGGTATGGTAAGAATGCATTTACTCTGTTCGAAATCACGCATAAATCCGCTTCAAAACAAAAATGCCACTGTACCGCGCTTAGAACTTAATGCAGCCTTACTGCTATCTATTTTAATAAATAAAGTTCAAAGCACATTAAGACTAAAAGTTAATATAAAACATACTTATTTGTTCACTGACTCAAAAATAGTACTTGCTTGGCTGCACACGGAACCAATGCGTCTTAACGCTTACGTGGCAAACAGAGTGAAAGCTATCATTAATAATACTTCTGATTGTCACTGGCTTTATGTCAACACGGACCACAACCCTGCAGACTATATCAGCAGAGGAGTTCCTCCCAGCGAGCTTGCAGCATGCTTAACATGGTGGAGTGGACCCAGGTTTTTGCATGACAGTCACTATAAATTTGAAATTCATTTAGACTTGCCGAAGGACTTACCCGAGACAAAGGCTGTGCCTGTGTCAGCATTCTCAAGCAGTCAGGTACCCAATGATGTATTTGATAATATACGCAATTATTCTGGCATCCATAAAATGACTCGTGTGTTAGCATATATTTTAAGATTTATAAATAGTTTGAAAGGTAATAAGCCTTCACATAAATATTTGTCTGGTTCTGAATTAAATGAGGCTTTAATGTTAATTGTTAAAAATGAACAGAGAATTTATTTTAAGGAGGAAATAGCTTGTATAAAAAATAATAAAAAGGTAAAAGGTAGTTTACAGGACTTGTTTCCCTTTATTGATAGTTCAGGCATATTACGTTTAACTGGACGCTTACATCACTCTAATATACCTTATACACAAAAGCATCAGGCTATTTTACCTAAAGAGTCACCTATTACTCAGTGTCTTGTTAGATCTGAACATGAAAGACTTTTGCATGCAGGTCCAAAGCTGTTATTGTCTAATTTAAACCAAAGATTTTGGATAACTAATGGCTTAATGTATGTTAAAAAGATTACAAAAAAATGTGTAATATGTTTTAGAAACAAGGCAGAGGCCAGTAAGCAGTTGATGGGTTCCCTGCCAGCTGATCGGGTGACTGCTATGAGTCGGCCGTTCGAAAAAGTTGGAGTAGATTTCGCTGGCCCAATTAAAGTAAAACTTTCGCGCGTAAGACGTTCCTTAGAGGGAAAAGGGTACATTTGCGTATTTGTTTGTTTCGCAACAAAGGCTATACACCTTGAGCTTACTTCTGACCTCACTACTGAAGCTTACCTTGCGTGCCTTAGAAGATTTATTTCTAGAAAGGGGTTGCCTAAAGAAATCTACTCTGACAATGCCAGTACATTCAAAGGTGCACGGAACCAATTAACTGAACTATATAATCTGCAGTCCTCACACAGTCACCAAAGTAAGGTGTGCCAATATGCAGCACAACATGGCATAAATTTTCATTTCATACCATCATATTCGCCTACCTTTGGCGGGCTGTGGGAGGCTGCAGTGAAAAGTACCAAGTACCATTTAAAAAGAGTTTTGCAAGGTCAATTGTTAACTTATGAACAGATTAATACTATATTAACAGAAATTGAATGTATCTTAAATTCTAGACCACTTTTACCTTTATGTACAAATGATGACAATGATTTTAGTTATTTAACTCCTGGCCATTTTTTAATTGGTAATGCTCCTACTATGTATCCAGAAACAAATATAACTAATGTACAACAAAATAGACTTAAGTATTGGCAATTATGTACTCAGCTTAAACAATCCTTTTGGAAAGTGTGGTATAAACAATATCTTAATACATTACAAAATCGACCAAAATGGTTAAATTTATTACCAAATGTAAAAACTGGTAGTCTTGTAATTTTAAGAGAAGATAATGTACCTCCAATGTCATGGCCTATGGCTAGAATAACAAAAGTTTTTCCAGGTCATGATGGTCTAGTAAGAGCTGTAGAAGTTAGAACTCCTAATGGAAAATGTCATGTTCGTTCCATTTCAAAAATTAGTGTGTTGCCAATATATGATTAATCTTACATTTAGTAGCTAAGTATATTTCATTTTTTGCTTGTTTTAAGTAATCTTATGTAAAGTTTGAATTTCTAAATCTTAGGTATAGTAGTATGTAAGTAAAATATATTCTTTGGTTAAGTTAAGGTTAAATTCCTAATTCTTAGCAATTATTAAAAATAAAAATAATCTTTTCTTTCTCATGCTCAATTTATTGTATACTCAAATAGAACTAGAACTTAGTTGTTACTTGCTGTAGTTGTATCAAAATATAGAATAATTTTCTTTTTTTATTCATAACAATTGTAAAAATACATTTTCTGAGGCCGCAGCATGTTGGCATGTTACCCAACACTAGTCGATTGTTGTGTACAACACTACTTGAAGCGCGCCTCTCGCCCCTCTCCATCGTAGGACACCGCATTGTACGGTCGTGTCAATTACCTCTCTCATTAATATTGTATTTATATAATTAAGCTTATTCAGTGCTCTAAGTCTATTAAAATCACAGTAATCAAATCTCAGTGTGCCTACATTGTTTGTAACTACAGTGCTCAATTAAAAACCGTATGCGAACTAGCGTGTTTCCTTTCAATACAGTCCACTACCATCACCACACCGAACAATAGATATCAAAGGAGATGTTTAATGTTGTATAAGAAAATGCCAAAACATTGTATATGGTATTAAAAATATCTTAATTGAATCCTAACCCTGCGATACATGATTTTCTTGAAACAAATAAAAAATTATTAAATAGGTCTTATAAACATCCTCTTCGTTTATAATTATTCCTTATTACAATATAATGTGCAATTAATAACATGAAACTAGTTTTTTTTGTACTTACTCTTGTATGTTCGGCAAAGTAATCACAAAATTTATTTTGTTTGCATTTAAGTATTCTTGTAAATATACTTTATTTTCAGGTCTCGAAAGTATCAAAACATAGTCAACGCCTGGCATTGGGTCACTCCAAAACTCAAATCTATTATCATTGTGAAGTTCTTGTAGGACTTTTATTTGTTCAGCGTTAGCAGGAAGGGCTTTGTAAAGTGAGTAATTGTCGAAGCGATAGTTTCCGCTTACGTGCGGTACAACTATTAAGGTACTAAATACGGCTAAGACTGTCCACATTTTATATTTAATTGCTCTCTCAATTAGTGCATGTATTGAAATGAAGCAAAAATAAATATTGTCAATAAACCACCACCTTTATCTAGTGATGATAATAATCATTGTTGCTATTAATTTGTAAAATATTATCATTCCTTTGTAATCTGCGACGGTTTATCTTTTCAGATAATTGTGATTAAGCTTAAGTACTGTAATATTATATTATCTGTGGCTGAAGTATAAAATTTTATCGTAAGATATATAAAAAATATCACTATAATTGACTGTTTGATATAATATTTTCACAAAGTCACTAACAAATACGGCTATAACACATCATGTTTTTTTATAAATACCAAAAATCCATCGAATAAAAGCATCTTTTATTTAATTATCACCATTATTTTAATACCAGACATAATTTAAATCACAAACACAATAAGAGTTGTCAAAAGCGCAATTGTAATTTGCAGGGGGCTTGCGTTACTACTCATATATCCAAATCTCTTCGCTTGGTGTATGAGCTCCATCACAGAGTCCATAGTCTCCTGACCAGTTGGTAAGATCTGATCTGGAGGAAGCAGCATCCCATAGTTCCCTCTGTCACGAAGCTCGTAACAATACACCAGAGGCACTTTGATCGCCTCCTTCACCCAATCCACACTACCGCCTGATGCTTGATCTAGAATAGAACTTTAACTTAAATTTCTAAATCAGTTATAATGAAAATCGTATAATTTGGTGGGTCATACTTACATATGACTTCAGCTATGTTGCCCGTGTTATACTGTGTATTATTTCGTACCGATAAAGCTCCCATAGCTCGTCTGCCAATATTAACCTGAAGTTATAGTATAAATTTTAACTATTTATTATGGTTATAGTAGCAGCAACAGGATATATGGGAAACTTGATTTTAAAGTGCTCCATAAAGTTTCATAATTATAAAGATGTTCAAATTCCGTTTTCCGTAAAAACCATAGATTTCGGTGTGATGTTGGACTGTACGTTATCCCATTAAATTAAAAGCATCAACTATCAAATATATTATTAAACGCAAAGAATAAAATATTGTCAAACCTGTAGAAATATAAAAAAAATATAAATGTATATATAAATAATCTATATATAAAAATAAAAATGGATCTTCGAAATGTATGTACGCCCATAACTTTCGAACGATTGCACCAAACTGGTTAATTCTTATTTTGTTCGTTATTGTCAGGACAAGGTTTGTTGACAGAAGAAAATGTTTGAAATATTAAACAAAAAGTAAAATATATGAATTTACAAATTTTAATATGAAATGTGACGAAATTGACAGATTGACATTCAATATATTCCAAATTTATAATTTTTTACATTGTTGTATTGTCAAAAGCTTTTTAGTGCCCGTGCGAGGCCGGGGCGGGCAGCTAGTTTCAAATAAATGATGTAAATCGTCGTATACACTTTCCTAACTTTCTCAAAGTTATGCTTGCTCAGTCCATTTTACTCCCTATTCTCGATTATGCCGATGTCTGTTACCTGGATGACACTAATTACTTAACAAACTCGAGCGCCTTCAAAATCAGGCTATTTGTTTTATATTTTCTCTGAGAAAATATGATCACGTATCAGACTACCGGTCTAAGCTTCAGGGGCTCCCTATATGTCAACGCAGGTCCCGGCATATCGTTTGTCTTACTTACTAAATTCTTCAATGTACCCAGAACCCTGATTATTTGCGGTCCAGTTTCCATGTATTACCACGGGGTGGGTTATTGTCTAAGAAAAAATCAATCACGATCTCTTTTATTTTGACAGCCATTACGCGGTCAACACAAGACTCTGCACTGACTTTCTTTAATAAAGGAGTGATGGATGGACTACGACTGTCAAATCGTCAGCGATCGCGATAGATTTTTTCTTAGACAATAACCCCCTGGTTCAAAGGTTCACGTCCTGTGCAATTCTGTGTCACTCCTAAACCCCTTGATGTCCCTCAGTGTAATTCGAAGTTCTTTCACAACTCTTTTACTTTACGCGTTTAATGGACTCACTTAAACCCCCCGGTGTTCTCCCTGCCCTTGTGGGCGCGCATGGTAAGGTCCACACTGCGACTACCACTACCAGCGCGCCTAAAATAGAATATTACATATGTGTTTGGTTTAAAATAATATAAAAAAGAATGGTTTAAGATAATTTCCTTATAAAGTCATGCAAATATGAAATTGTCAATTGTTGCGCTAATGAGTAAAATAATTTATTTAACAGACAAAGCATCGGTGGCTTAGGCCTTCCAATCGGGAGGTAGCGGTTTGAACCCCGCCACGTACCAATGTGTTTTCTAATTTTGAGTTCATATGTACGTTTATTCGACACTTTTACGGTGAAGGAAAACATCGCGAGGAAACCTGCACACACCCGTGAAGAAAGAATTTCATTGCAGGTTGTGTGTGAATACGTCATACCCGCACTTGGCCAGCGTGGTTGACTAAGGCCTAATCGCCCTAGTTTAGGGTAGGTTGGAGCCCTTTGATGGGGACGTGTAATGAGCTGTTGATGATGAACAGGCAAACATAATTAAGTCAGCTATACAAGCTTTTAATATACAATATTAAAACCCAATATCAGTATTTAGGTAATCTTATCACATAATAATTATTAATTATTTATCATATTACAGACAAATACCTATTAGAGAAACCTTTTTTTAATTTTACTATCATTTAAATATTCACGCACCGAGCAGTAACATTTATCAAGCAATTAATTAAACAAACCGGGCCTCGTATTATGAAGTCTTATTTCCATTTGGTTTAATGACTGGTTATTTTTTTATTTCGTAATGAACTATAATGCTATGCTAAAACAGTAAGTTCCATCTATGTATAGCAAAAATAGTTGTAGGCCGCAAACGAAATAAGAGTTCGTGATACGGGGGCTGACTTGAATTTGGTTAATATACAGTAACAGTAATGTCAGTTAACTAGAATTTTGAAAAATTATTTGCATTTTAAATACAATTAACTCGGGTCTATTTCGCGGTAAACAGTAACTATATTGACTTACTGTTTCCCGACGTTTTGGCTGAATTACATCAGGCCGTGGTCACGGGTCAATATAGTTAATAAGTAAGTCAATATAATATAGTAAGTCAATATAGTTATTGTTTACCGCGAAATAGACCCGAGTTAATTGTATTTAAAATGTGTACAAATTATTTGCAGTTAGTTTTTGGGGATACCTGACACATTGATCTGATACGTTACTTACCCTGGACATGGGTAAACCCCGACGGGGTCCTACAATCAAATTCAAATTGTTAATTTCATCAGCATACTTTACAAATAGAGCTTGGTGTCTAGAGAGCTTCTTTTTAAGCTAGAAAAAGCCTGTATAAGGAACACCGCTCTCTATATCATTAAACATTATTAATAAAATAGCTACTTTGTTAATATGTGTGTGTGTGTGTGTGTGTGTGTGTGTGTGTGTGAGCCAATCATGAGATCAGTAATTTACACAAATTTTCTTTATACGGCGAATATAAGAATTAAGAATTTTACTTACGGCGTCGTAGTAATTAGCTAGTGGCTCGGTCGTGTTTCCAAATGGTAGCAGGAGAAGTTGTCCGAACGAGTGGAAAGATAGATACATATCAATTTTATCACCAATCGATTGAATGTATTCGGAGAGACTTCTGGTCTCTGGTTCCGAGAACGGTCCTGGACCGGCGTAGATGTCTGTAGCAGGATCCGTGCTTGCACCGACGACTTAAATAAAAAAATGGAAAGGAAATTTTTTTAATTAATACATAACAATTCTTTAATTAGTGCTAAAATAATCCACAATTGATCAAAATAATATCCGAGTCCTCAAAAATTTATTATTAAAAGACCAAAATTTTGTAATAAATTATTCAAATTAAAATCTTTGCGTCTAATTGCATATTGATAAGTACTACAATGATGTACTAATTTCAATTTTCAGTTCATATAATTAAAACCTCCTTTATTTTTTTTCCTTACTAGCATTTGAAAATTTTGTACAAATTAGAAGTCGGTGGAATTTTAATTATGTGTTGTATAATACAACAGTGCTTCAAGATTAACTAATCCAAACACATTATTTATTGCATGCATACAGTCATATTTATGAGCGTACATTATGAATTGCAATTTTGAAATACACTCATTATAAATGTATGCACTAATAGCATTGATGTAAAAATAATTTATACCTAACCAGTTATTGTTCCAGTTCCTGTTTAGATCCACTCCGATTTCGGAGCCAAATGGACGCCTGTTCTTTCTCCATAATCTATTCTGAAATCGAAAATTTCTGAACATATCATAAATATGTCACATAAGACAGAAAAATAAACACATATGGCAGATAAGTATGACGCAATTTAAGAACTCGGTGACCCAGTAGTTAAGGTGTCAATACGATATGATAAAGACGCACAGGCTCGATTCCCACCCGGGACAAACTTTTTTATTCTATTGATTTGTCATTTTCCAAATTTATCAAGAGTTATAGTCTAGCTGTTGCTGATGTTTTCATTTGTCGTGTCATGAAATCACGAAGTTTAAAAGACTTCTTCGAAAGGGAGAAATCATTTACCTCAGTATGGGTCCAAACATAGCCGTCGGGATTTGTCACTGGAAAAATGTGCCAATCAAATTCGCGGGCGGCTGCGCGAATCTCTTCATCATCACTAGTTAAAAGCTCATTAGTGATATAATTGACAACGGCAGGCGATATCCATTCTCTGGAATGGATGCCTCCTTCTAAGAATATGATTTTTTTGTCAGCTCCGTGAGAAATTTTTATTCCTTTAATCGGTCGACCTTCGTGCGATTTTCCACCGTTAATGACACTAGCTGATGCATGTGTTTTTACTAAATTATCAATCCAAGAATTAATGCCATCTAAATCATAATACTCAGTCCAGTTCATGGATTTAACATTGCTTCTTTGGTAGGTTCCTCTAGCTTCTTTTTCTATTACCCTTAAATTTAGAAAACCATCATTATTTTTTTGTTCACAATAAAACGCTTTTAAATTATTAATTATTTCTGTAATATCCATAATACCGTAAGGAACATTCCTAGAACTAGGTGTAGGTTACTGCACGGTATTTTAACAATGTTATGGCTTAAGGATATCGTTAAGAGTAGGAATGTTAATGATGCAATAATATTTTACGTTTCACTTACTCCTGGATATTCGGTAACGTAATAACGAAATTTATCTCGTGTGCACTCAAGTATTCTTCCAAAGCTTTTTTGTTTTCAGGGCTAGAAAGAATCGAAACATAGTCAGCGCTTGGCGTTGGATCACTCCAGAATTCAAATTTATCGTCACTTTGGAGTCGTTGTAGGATTTTTATTTCTTCAATATGCTTAGGAAGCACTTTGTAAAGAGTGTAATTATCGAATCGAAGTTTGCTGCTTACAGCAACGAACACTAAAATTAGTATTGCTAAAAATTTCCACATTTTCTATAAGACAAACTATGTTCCTAATGTATGTGTAACAAATGAACGGTTGAATAAGAACCCTTATCATTGCGATATATATCGACTTAAATAGTTTATTATCGATGTAATGCTTGAGATAATAGATTATTGTGTGATTTTCCTTTATTATTGAAGTAAGTATAACTGAAACTACTTAAACGTAGTGTAGTGTATGAGCAATTGGAAAGTGTCATCATTATATTGTAGAGCTCTAAATCAATATATCGTGTATGTGTTATAATCGAGCTTGATATTAGACTTGGTGTCGAAAATTTCATTCAAATTTCATGGAAAATTAGCTAGATAAAGTTATTAGTTACTAGATGTGCTCACGAACTACGTTTTGCCATAATAATTTTCAAAAATAAAACACCCTTATCACTTAGGTGTATAAAAATTCCAAATAAACACAAAAAAAAACATAAAAATCGGTCAAGCCCTTTCGGAGGAGTTTGGTTACAAATACTGCGACATAAGAATTTTATATATTAAGACAGATTAACGAATCATGTGAAATTATGGAAAAATAAAATCATAACAGCCTTTATAATAATAAAAATAATAGTATGGAGCCCTATATTGCACGTAGCGTAGGTCTTCGGGCAGCATGAATCCCCAGACATGGGAGCCCTGCGGTGCAGGTGGAATGTAATACCAGATTGCAACCCCACTAGGACGGTCACGGAAGGCAAGCTAAAAAGGCATATTTATCATTTAGCACCCAACCGTCTGCGCTGAGATGAGTGTCATGATAGTTCTCTTCCCGTTCTGCAGCCTTCTTCTGCAACATGATATCGCCGAGGCAACAGTCTTTTATCAACCACACTGGTCGACATCTTTCTCAAAACGTCGGACAGTGCTCCCTCGATCCCCTGCCGCCACCCAATACCAACACACTACGCTAGCATGCGTGACTAAAAATTCCACGGCGGCATACCCGCTGGTCCATGGTGCAATACCCTTACACAGACTGGAGACATATTTTTCAATCATTCGTTTGAAATCGACTTCTCAGTGGCATGATGCTCTTTTTATAAATTTTTGAATGGTTCACCACCGGTAATACCAACACAATAAAACAAAAAATTATTCAAAAATATGTCTCTTTAAGTCTTTTGCAAGGGTGAATTTTGATCAAGGGTGAGCCATGAGGACAAAAAATTACTTGATAACTTTTTTATTTATCTGCTTGTAACTGGTTTTAGGCTTCAGTTATGCCAAATAGTTACATCTCAAGTCAGAGCTCGATCTTGAGTAGCAGTTTTGACGTTATGGCACATCTGTCAAAAACAACAAGATCGACCTCGCACTTGAGATATGACTATTTATACGAGCCCAATTCTACTAATAAGTTACAGCCGAATCGAAGTTAAACCGTTGCGTTCGACCAATCAGAACGCCACATTATCACGTCATCGAACAGTTGAAAGTCAATATACGCGCTCCGATTGGGCGATCGCAACTTTTTAGTTTCGATTCGGCTGTAACTTATTAGTAGAATTGGACCACTGAAGTGTTAGCGTAGAGGTCGAGTGATCGCCTACTGCGCAACGGGTCGCGGGTTCGACCGCGGTTTTACGGGACAATATTTTGTATGGCCTACAGACATTTGTTCCGGTCTGGGCGACGTTTTCAATAAAATTTCTCCATCATGTGGTGTGTGTACAGCTTCTCATAATATTTTACGACTACCGTCTGGACCAGTAGTTTCAATCTTGAACCCTATAGATGCTTTTGAACTAATTTTTACTCACTTTAACGTTCTCTCACCACTTTTTTGGGAGTAAAATAATAAGAGATATTATACGAGTACTATTGTCTTACTCTGGCTGTGTTACTTGTGCCAAAAATAGGACGTTTACTTGTTGCTCGTTGTGAAATTTTATGTTGTGCACCATATAGTTATATTTAATAACTTTTATACCACTTCCCCTCTAAAAAGTTTATTTTATTCACTGAAAATCATCATCATCATCACAGCTCATATACGTCCCCATGGAGGGGCTCGAGCCTACCCTATGTTAGGGTGATTAGGCCTTAGTCAACCACGCTGGCCCAGTGCGGATTGGTCGACTTCACATACACCTTTGAATTTCTTCGTAGATGTATGCAGGTTACCTCGCGATGTTTTCCTTCACCGTAGGAGCGTCAGACAAATGTACATATGAAATTCGAAACGAAAAACATAGTGGTACATGGCGGTCTCGAACCCGGACCTCCCGATTGGAAGGCAAGTGCCGAGTCCACAGCGCCACCGACGTGGCCATTGAAAATAGTGAATAATTTACACACACACACAGATATATATTTGACCTCCATCTCAATGCTGTTCAACCTCAACTTGCACAAAAAATACTCGATATTCAATGTCTATTTTCGCTTAAATCTTTTTTTTCTCGCAGTCATGGTATAAAGTATAGTATGCAATACTTGAATAAAATGGATTTATACCGAGGGCCATGAATGACTCGCGTCGCTCAGGATTCTAACAGTTAAATCACTCGCTACGCTCGTGATTTAATTATCACGGATCACTCCCTGCGGTCGTGATTCAGTCGATAGAATCCTTCACTTGCTCGTGATTCATCTATGACTTTCGCTCGCTTCAAATCCGTCTTTTATTCACTAGTTGCATAATATGCTATTTTTGTGTTTAAAAACGCTTAAATGTGCATACAAATTTAAAATTATATGCAACAAAATAAAAAATAGCAACAAACAATTTATTTTGTGCTCATTTCAAAAATCATAGTTACGAGTCCCGGGGACTAATAAGATTTTTATTGGGGTGGAGGTTAAATAGTTTGCAGAAAAATCATGGGTTCGTCGTTTTCGTCCATTTATCCGACAAATAAATATACAGAGGAGCTTGGTGGCGCATTGGCGCTTGCGCTCAGCTAACGATTGCTAAGGTTAAGCAACGTTCACTGTGGTCAGTCCTAGGATGGGTGACCAAAATAAGAAACAGCTCAAGCTCCTCCGTGCTTCGGAAGGCACGTTAAACAGTGGGTCTTGCACCTGATCTCGCCCCGGTCGTGTCGGTTAACCGTCCCATCGGACTAGGCGAGTGAAGGAACAGAGAGTGCACTTCCGTTTGCGCAGTCACTTGTGCACTATAATATCTCCTGCGCAGATGGCTAGTCTCTGTGGAGATTGGCCGCCGTGACCGAATATCGGTTAGGAGGACATTATTATTATTATTAAATATACAGCAAGTATACAGCAGATCTAATAGGAGGAATTTTTTATATGTTCAGCCTTTACTCCGTTATTTAAGAACCGATTTTGATGATTATTTTTTTGTTAGACAACTTATACCCCAACTTGGGTTTTGGAGAATGAATGACTGTCTAAATATTTAATGTAGGTAGGTACGTATAGACCAATAGCTGTATTCTATCAAGTTATTTAGGTGAACTGATGATGAAAGGTCTCCTCCTTAACAATTAGGAGCTAGAGGTGATTAATAAATATCATACTGTATGCACTTTTTCGTTGTATTTTACGATTTTGATGATTATTTTTTTGTTAGACAACTTTTACACCAACTTGGGTTTTGGAGAATGAATGACTGTCTAAATATTTAATGTAGGTAGGTACGTATAGACCAATAGCTGTATTCTATCAAGTTATTTAGGTGAACTGATGATGAAAGGTCTCCTCCTTAACAATTAGGAGCTAGAGGTGATTAATAAATATCATACTGTATGCACTTTTTCCTTGTATTCTTTCAAGATATTTCGGGTAGCTTGCCCCGGGCGAAAGACACTTGAATTTGAATAGGTACCTTTAGTTACAAGAGTTTTTACAAGTTAGTTTACTGACGATTTGGCTGTTCTGTTGAAATATACCCTAATAAAAGATGACGCGAGCCACAAAAATGGGTCTATAACCAGAAACTTTTTAACAAAGATCTAAACCCACACGAAAACGATCTAAAAATCAAAAATAAATAAATTTTCTTGTTCATGATCTTTTTGAGCTATGAGGAACAGTAAATATTGCATTAAGTACTATAAAAATTTATTATAAGTTAAATTACATTAACTACATTATATAGCCTTAATGTGTTTCGCCTCTCTTAATATCGCGATGAGGGAATCGTAGGTTTCTTCGCACGACGGCAGAACCTGGTTCACTGGCAAGGTGTATCCCCAAGTGCCGTCGTCTCTCAATAGGTATGTGGCAACCAGTGGTGGTCTGAATCTGAACTTTACCCAGTCCGCTGCAACTCCCGTGGCTCCATCTGCGCAGGTGACCAGGATAGTATTAGTATCAATAAACAGAGATATCGAGGAAGACCATATCAGATTTTTATAGAACAACTAGCTGTGCCCGCGACTTCGTCCGCGTGGAATAGTAACAGTCTATTAGCGAAAGTCCCATCAAAATCGGTCCAGCCGTTCCGGAGATTAGCGGGAACAAACAGACAGACAGACAGACAAAATTTTTTTAAATTGTGTTTTTGTTATTGGTCCCCGATATACATTCATACTCATTTAGTAAAAACTTGTTATTTTGACATTACAAACAGACACTTCAATTTTATGGATTTGTATAGATGTATAGATGTTGGAAAGCAAGCAGACTGCCATTCAGTGACTTACTCGCTTTACCAGTGAGAGAAAGAATGGCAGAAAAAAAATATATGCTACACTGATAATACACTGATAAATATTCCTAATCTGCATGTTGATACGTAGTTGTCTACAGTGAGTAGAAGAACGGGCGCAAGAAACTTACTAGCTTTATCAGAAGTAGCATTTACAGTGAACTTTGTATCGTTGCCTTGCATAGTAGTATTATTCATTAATGGTTACACACAACAGCAATTCTAGACATCCTAAAGAGTAATATAAATTGTTTTTACATATTTCATTGGTTGCCCAATATACAGGCTCTGCCTAGTTTGGGAACCTCTGTGCAATCTAAAGCTACATTCTCCTTATGTACAATTAAAGCGTTTTATTGTGTGTATATATGTATCCTAAAGAAGTTTTGTGTAATAAATTATTATTATTATTATAACAATGTAATAAGAACAAGGTCAAAAATAATGATAAATGATAAATTATCACTCGGACCAACTTGAAGTTGCTAGTCTAAATTTAAATCTAGCTGTTAATGTTCAAGGCTGAGGAAGAACCTCCACCTCACATAAGATCACAGTCAAATGACGTCATGATGTGTACCTGCGTAAGTGAGGTCTCCAGACATCATTGGAGGGGTAGACACTCTTCTGCTGCCATCATGATTTCTAGGTCAACAACCGCCTTTAAAACCCCTTCCGTGGTCTAGTGGTTACGACCACCCATTATTATTCTGAATTATTCAGAATTATTCCGAAGGTCTTAGGTTTGATTCCCTATTAGGGCAGAATTTTTTCTGCTGGGTTTGGTTGGTGGTAAAGCTTCTGAGCCCGCCTGGCTAGCTACCACCGTCATACCTAACTTTGTCGCCATAATAACTATATTTACATTGTTGTGCTCCGACAATTAGAGGTAAGATGACTGGTTCCTCAGTTGTTGAGGAGTCCAGGAGAAGCTCATTTCCATCTTTGGCCTTATCATCATTTACCATTAGGTGAAATGAAGGCTAAGCGTGTCTTTGTTTCTGTAAAAAAACAAACCGCCGGCCGGCCAGCCGGGTGGAACCGCTTTACACGGTGGGTCGTTTGTTAGCCACTCATGTTATGCAGACTCATTGAAGTAGTAAAGATGAGAAGATAGTCTTACCGTGAACCTGACCAGAAGTGCCGACTAGATAATGTGTATTGTATCTGACCGACAACGATCCCATCGCTCGCCTTCCTATTGTTAGCTACAATATTTTTTTTGCATTATTAGATTATATATGACATAACACTAATATCAGCAGTATTTACTAACTACGGTTGGTAACTAGAACTGTCATTTTTGAAAGAAACTCTCAAGTTTAGTGGTTGTGTTACGGTCGCGTTCATAATAGCAGTAATGAATATGAGGTTTTTTTTTAAAAAAAAATGACAGTTCTAGTTAGCAACCCAAATTAGAAAATAGAAACTTTTCGGCCATGGTGGCGAACATCATTAGAGAGACTATACTATGGCATATTTTGAGCATGCCTATGTCCAACAGTGGGCGTCTCTTGGCTGATATGATGATGATGATGATGATTTTGAGCATGGGAGATGATTAAAGTGCACACACAAATGCATACCATCGTTGGTATAAGACACAAAATAGACTCTTCCAAAGCATGGAGCTCTAGTCGACTCCATTTTGATCTCCCATCAGCGCGCTGACCACGGTGAACATTGCTTGACTTCAGCAATCTTAACACCGATCACACACGCCACTATACCACTGAACTCCTCAAATAAGAGTTAAGTACACCAGCATAATTGGTATAATCTTTGATTAATAAAATATATTTTTCTTAAATCTCTAACGCCATTTCACTTTGATTGCTCAGATAGGCGAGATAAAGTAGGTAATGAACTACCCTTCAGACACAGTAACGTTTATTCCTAAGATACAGTTCCAACTTTATCTATTTAATAATACAATATGAAGAATAAAAAGATGGTGTTGAATATTATCTAAAGCTATGCAGAGGTAGGTACAATTAAATTTTTGAACAATGAATCCAATTATGAAATATTCATTGGCCAAGAAGAAATTTGGCAGCTGACGTGTCTTTATATCTGTATACATAGGTGACAGTGTTGCCATTATAAAAAAAAATAAGATTTGAACATACACTTTTAAAAATATATCTTAAATTTATTTAAAAAAGAATATTACACAATAAATTTACTCGGTATCGAAACTGTTTAATTTTATGGGAGTGGATGTATTGGATGCTTGCGTGCGCTCGTCGAAGATGGTAACTGGATATATGTTTCTAGTTGATGTCACTACCTCGCTTGTTTGTGCGACTGTTGAACACGAGACCTTAGGTTTGATCTCCAGGTCGAGCGAAAATGATTACAGATTTTCTAAATTTTCTGAACCAGTTCCAAGTCGTTAGTACCTCTGCATTTGTAACGAGATGAACTGCTTTTGCGCACGGTGCCTGCCGATGGCTTACGACCAGAGCGGTATGGAGGATTCACCTCGTAGTGTACAGGGCATATTCATTAAACTAACATCTGTATCCATTTTTGTCATAGATGGGACGATCTGGGCTTACTCTATCACCGGACCGGGAGAACAGACTGAACAGGGAAGACACATTTTAATTTGTAGGTTTCTACGCCATCTCACCTTTTGTGGAAGGCTTTTTGAATAACACCTTTAAGAACCCAAGATAACCCAAGGCTTTTTGAATAACACCTTTAGGAACCTAACCTAACCTAACCTCACCCTGCCGAGCCTTGCCGATGAACAGACGAGGCTCTGGTGCTTCCCACCAATAAGCTGAAATAAGCACCCCTTTTTAGGGAAGGCCCACGCCCGGCAGTTGGCGTATTGAGTTTTGGAAGTTAAACTTCTTTTTAAATGTAATGCGAAACAGAACTTACTATGTCCTTATAATTGTACATCGGTTCTGTGGTGTGAGCCATTGGGATCAACAGTCTCTGCCCGAAGCCTCTAAAGGAGAAGAAGCCGACGAGGTTTTTGGATACCGATTCGATGTATTGAGACAGGGATCTAGTCTCCACTTCAGAAAAAGGTCCCAGCCCTGGGAACGAGTCTGAAGATGGGTCGAAGTTGGCGTTAATGACTGAAAACAAAATGGCGGTAAGTTTTAAAATGAAACAAATTTTAAATTTTTTTACACTATTATTATAAAGAGGAAAGATTTGTATGTATGTAACGAATAACCTCAAAAACTACTGGACCCTTTTCAAAAATACTATCACCATTAGAATGTTACATTAACATAGGCTACAAAATTATTTTTTCTACGGGAACTATAAAATTCCCAAGGGAAAACAAAAACAATGCGGGCAAAGCTGCGTAAAGCTAGTAATTAATATAATTACTATCAGGATTGATGGCGGAAGAGGGGCATAATACTTATTCAGAAAAATTTTTGATCAATATTCCTATTGATCAAATATTTTACAATTTTTAGCAATATTCAGATACAAAAGTATCTTGCTTCCTATGTTCACGGCAACATGCCAGACATTACATTTTGACCTTAAGTGATAATGGCGGTTTTTTGCTTTTGTAATCAAAAGGTTATCGGTTGCAAGTCGGTGCAAAAATGTGTCTTTTTTTGCTGAAGTTTAAAAATTTGCCTAAAAAAGGTGTTCGAATATTAAAAAAACTGGAAAGGATACGATCTACTCGGAATGCTCTTTCATTTGATACCCATATAACGTGGGTGGCAAAAGAAAAGCGATCGGCTAATTAGGGGCGGCGGCCATATTGAATTTGAAGCAATGTCATTGACTGTATAGTATTTTACACTCAAAGTCCATTCATTTGATACCCATATTCCGTGGGTGACAAAACAAAAGCGATTTGTCATTTCGGAGCGGTGGCAACACTGAATCATCATGTGGACGCGTGTGTGCCGCGAGGTGCAAGCACCTCGCGGTGGTGTAGTGCTCACATCGCTTTTGTAATTAAAAAAAAAGTTTTCAGTTGCGATTTGGTGCAAAAATGTACCTTTTTTGAGGTCAATTTAAAATTTGCCTAAAAAAGGTGTTCGATTGATCAAAAAGCTGGAAAGGTTATGTTGTACTTTATACGCTCTTTTATTTCGAAGCGATGTCGATGTCGCGTGTGTGCCGCGGGGAGCAAGCACCCCGCGGTGGAGTGGTCCACTTAATGTTTTTCTAAGCAAAAGGTTTTCAGTTGCGAGTCGGTGCAAAAAAAAATTCGTTTTTTTAAGTTACATAAAAAATGGTGTTCGATTATTAAAAAAACTGAAAAGGTTACGTTCTACTCTGAAAATCCTTACATTTGATACCCATATTACATAGGTGGAGAAGGAAAAGCGATGTGACATTTCGGAGCGGCGGCCATATTGAGTTTGGAGCAATATCACTCACTGTATCGTGTTCTACTAATAAAATCCTTACATTTGATACCCATATCACATAGGTGGAGAAGGAAAATCGGTCTGTCATTTCGGAGCGGCGGCCATATTGAATTTTAAACAATGTCACTCACTGTATCGTGTTCTACTATCAAAGCCCTTTCATTTGATACCCATATTACATAGGTGGCAAAAGAAAAGCCATCCGCAATTTCGGAGCGGCGGCCATTTTGATTTTGGAGCAATGTCACTCACTTTATCGTCTTCTACTCCCAAATCCCTTTCATTTGATACCCATATTGCATAGGTGGCAAAGGAAATGCAATCCGCTATTTTGGAAGCGGCGGCCATATTGGATTTAGACAAAAATCATTTACTTGGTTTTGTTTCACTCTTAAAAACCCTTTCATTTGATACCCATATTGCTATGGTCGCAAAAGAAATATGAACCAGCCTTTTTTTAATGGCAGCCATTTTTAATCTATATCGGTGACACTACGTGTATCGTGTAGTACTCACATAACCCTTTCATTTGATACCCATATCACCACTCCGCGGCTGAAAACCGCACCGAAATAGCAAAAAGCGATTTTTTTTAAAAAAGGCCGCCAGCGCCGCCGCCATCTTGAAAAGTTGAAATGTCAAATTTTTTAAGAATACCTGACTATATTTCCTATCGATTGGTATCACCAGCTGGCCCCTAACCCTAACCAAACCCCGTCAAAAAATTATCAAATTCGGGTCGTCGCTTACAATAAAAACCACCCCACTTGCCAGTGTTGCCATATCACCGGTCCCAAATGTGAGTAGAAATGATCAGCGACGCCTGTTCCACCCCGCCATATGAAAAAAGTTGAAAAAAGACGAAATTTACGTTTTCCCCCAAAACGGGGAAATTACCCCAAAATCGGGGAAAATTACCCCACGGTTGGATTTCCCTTGGCAAGCACTACGAAAGACCACCCGGTGTTGTCAGTCGAAAAACGCCGGCAACCGCGTCAAAATCGCGATTTAATTTTTTCGAAATTGCAACACTTTACAAAATGGCCGCCAGCGGAGCCGCCATCTTTACATGTCAAAGTTTCGAATTTTAATTACATCGTATACGGAGCAGGATGACGTTTACCCCACGTTGCCAGCACGTCTGGAACGGGGAGATCAATTCGGGTCAAATCGGGTCTACGAAAAAATTCAAACCTCCTTGGCGGCCAGTGTTGCCAGTTGCGGAAAATAAAAATACCAGAAAGTCATAGAGGCCCCGACGCTCTATAGGCGCATGGGGTTGAAAATTGCGAAAAGTCGTTATTTCGATTTTCGAATTTTCGGGCCTCCAGAGGAAAAACTACCAAAAATGGTAGAAAATTTTTCCAATCTGGCAACACTTTGCGACGAGCTCTAACCCCGCCTAGAACATTTGTCCCCACTCCGAGGCCGCCATCTTGGCGAAAATGCGGTTCAAAAATTTGAGCGTTCCAAGATGGCCGCCGGCGCCGCCGCCATTTTGTTTTTCGCCAATCGGCTACCATAATCGAGAATTCGAGGACGCGTTTAAGGGAATTCATCCAAAAAATCAGCCGAAATCCCAAAAATCACGCGCTTGTTCGGTCGCAAACACGGGGCGAAACTGGTTTTTCGATCAAAGATGGCGGCGCGGCCATTTTGTTTTTACACATTTCGACAGAAGCACCCGATCCCCGGGAGCGAAACGATCACGCGTCCCAAAAACCAGCGCGATCGGAGTTGTTTTGGGAATTTTGACATTTCGCGGCGGCGGCCATCTTGGATTTTTCAAATTTCGAATATCGCTTTCTACTCAACTTAATCGATCGTGCATCTCGCTCTAACATCCCAAAACCCAAAAGTAACTGCAAATGTCCCAAAAATACCCCTGATCAGTGAGTCAGTTAGTCAGTCAGTCAGTGGTAATCGAGCTTATACTTTTTTACCGCCCTGGAAAATTTAAGGGACGCTTAAGGGCACGGTAGTAAAATGATTTTAATATTAATAAAAAATAGGCTGTTTCCTGTAGTCCTACCGAGTAGTCTTACCAGTAGTACTACTGGGAATTTCCTACCCTTGTTATATTTTGCTCATTAGTACTATCACACATAAAAAAATAAAACATAGACCCCAGAATTGATAGACAGTGGCTCCGAGGAAACCGCCTCTTTCCGCCATCGTTCCACGCGGCAAAAAATCCATGCCTATCACATAGATGGTTGGCAGTCCACGAATGTGCGTTTATCTCGAGGTTTCCTGCCTCGCACAGTCAAACTTTGGAACAAATTGTCGCCTGCGGTATTTCCGGACCGATACGACCTTCAAACTTTCAAAAAAGAGCGTATTCCCCACAGAACACAGAAAGAGGTTAGAAGGGCTATGTGGGCGGGGCACGCGTAGCCACAACTATGACTAAATGCTCATACTTGTGGCCCCGCAACGCGAACGCATTGTTTAATCACTGACGGACAACTACAGTGAGTGTATCGTGAAGCGCGGCGCTATAAATATAAAAAAATGCCTTCTTGTGCTATAATTACTTGTAAAACAAGAAGTCAGGTGTCAAGTGTAGCTAAAGAAGGAATTTCTTTTCATCGGTAAGTAGTAAATTAATCATAATGACCATATTCCATAGATCATAATGTCAAAATCCACCAAAACTGATCATAACGATAAGTTACATAATATTTTTCTAAAAAATATACATTACCGGCAATGTACGCCCGCGATTCTTGCCATATTACTTAGAGTGCGTAATGTAGTACACTGCTTTCGGTAGTGACGCATTTGGCTTAATGAGCATTAACGCAGTAGTCGCAGTACAAGGGATAGTGCCGTGCTAATCAAAAAACGCACGCATTACATTTTATCGATAAATGTATATTTTAAAATATTTGTATAAAGTAAAAATAACATATTATTTGTCACTTAAAATGCCATAATAATAATTATTACTTATCGATAATACAGAATGTTTGGCGAAGCTAACACCTACCCTTTCTAACATCCTATTCATATAAGTACGGCGATGTAATCAAAGATTAAAATTGTAAAATTAATTTCAATTTTCACGATACAATTAGTTCGATTAGTAAAAAAATTATGGGCAAATTCTAAACTAATTTTACAACTTAGAATTTTTAATATCACCATAATATTTATATGACTATTTTAGCATAGGTAGGTGGCCATGCAAGACATGAAGATTTGAGTACTTTAAAAAACACAAATTTATAGGTAAATATTTACTTTACAAATATTTACTTCTCCATCCAACTAAAATATCCTAACAACTAAACTACCGCACGTCCGTTTGTCAGATTATCCATTCTAGTTTATGCTTTCAGACCGGTGCATTATAGTATTATAGTTTTTCTTTTATTTTACGTCTAACCTACAACATTTTTGAGCTAAAAAGCTTTAATTTTGTTACATAGAAACAAAATATTACTTGAATATTATTAATTATAAACGTATAATGAAAGTAATAATTATTTTTTGGTTTTCTAAATATTTCAAATGGTTAAATTGCTGGCAATATTTAATATCGATAGCTATTAATCGATGTCAATCACTAAAATATTGTTATTTGTACACGCGGCTCTGGACGTCAGTGAATTTCTATGAATGAGGAGCCCAGTGAGCGTTGTGATTGGTTCAGCCCGATTTCGCGCGACTTTGCATGGGCGGTGCAAGGAAAAGAAGTGGGAGCAAAACTGGCGACAGCGGTTCCCGTACAAACGGTGCATGATTGCCTTTCTAACCTCTTTCTGTGTTCTGTGGTATTCCCACCTCAAAGCCCGGCAACGAACTTGTAACTCTTCTGGGGTTGCGGGTGTCTATGTGCGACGGTAATTACTTACCATCAGGTGATACGTCTGCTCGCTTGCCCCCTATCCCATAAAAAAAACATAGTTCGCAGGCACAGATAGTTATCTATAATCATCTAGCATTTGATATAACGTCAATCAAGTGTCAAAGTAGGATAAGATTAACACTTTTCAAACTTAATTTCTATTATAAAAAAAAACCATTGAAAACACTAACTTCCCCACTGAGAATTCCAGTTTTTAGATAAATCCACTCCCAATGCCCCCTTCACTGGTCTACGGTTCTTCATCCAAAGTCTTTCCTAAAATATTAAAAAGAACACATAAACCAATACCTGTACCGTTAATAAATAATCAGTGTTATATAGGTACTAAGTAAAATTTTATGTGAAAAATATTATGCATGTATAATTATTGAATACAACAAGAAATATCTATAAACTATTTTACTATTCATCTATATTACAATCATTTGAACCGCCGCCGTGGTCTAGTGGTTGAGGCCACCGTGTTTTGATAAGGTCTGGGGTTCAATTCTCCATGGGTGCAAAAAAAATTCTAGGGTCGAACGAACGAACATTATTACGAACATTATTCTAGGGTCTTCGTTTGTTCATCCCGCAAACGGCTTTCAAAAATCATTGTACCTCAGTCGGTCTGTGATTATATATCCAGTTTTTCCGCTACGATAGAAGAATAGGAAATATTATTCTAGTTTTACGCTTAATCGAAAGAAGGGAAATTGCAGAAACAATTGAAGTACCCAACAGCACGTTACAGTCTATACTAACCCTCTCCCCCTCCCCTGCAACTTTCCTGATAATGCCTTTCCTCATCACCTACATACCGAACATTCCCCCTCCTTATGTCGTTCAAACTCCCTCCTCCCCCCATTCCTTCAGTTAATCCATGTCCATAACCCATTTCTCCATTTAAAATTCCAGAAGATGGAGCAAGAATATATCAAATCGCATTCGAGCTCCCCCCCCCCTCCCTGGGTGGGAGGGAGATGATTCACCAATTTTGGGAAATTCCACAATTCACCAATTTTGGGAACGAACAAATAATACAGCACCTTTTTTTTTCTCGGGGAGAAATGCGTAACCGCACCGTACCCGCCGTTGGCTAGACGGCGAGCGTGTGTGGGGCTCTCCCGGCAGAGTGCCAGGCCTACCCACTAAAACCCCCCGGTGTTCTCCCTGCCCTTATGGGCGCGCTAGGTAAGGTCCACACTGTGACTCCACTACCCACGCGCCCGGAAATATACAGCACCCTAACAGCAGTATCTGTGCAAAAGTCTTACAGCGTTCTGTGAAAATTCGTGTCCATCAGGGTTCAATATTGGGAAGATATGCCAAACGAAATCCTCCGACGCTGCTTTCGCTTCGGGGTCTGTTCCTTGCACCAGCTCGTTGACGATGTAAGTAAGAACAGTCGGAGACAGCCAGTCGGCGCCAATCTGACCACCTTCGAGGATAATGTGACGATTGCCGGTGCCCCTTGAAATTTTCACTCCGGTGATGTTCCGGCCTGTATCAAACCATAGATTTACTGTATCAAATATTGCTCACTATATTATATATATAGTAATAATATGTGACGTAGCACAAAAGTAATATTAATAAGCTCTCGGTCCTTAGTCCAGGGGCCTTATACCGTTAGCGTTAACGCGTTTGTGGCGTCTCAATAATGCTTCAATAGTATCGCTTTTTGAGACAGTTATTGTTGGTTAACCGAATACTAACTAAAACATTTGTCACTATTGACTTATCAAAAAATTTTAGTACAAATTAATTGCACCAGAAAATGTGTAGAAAAGCGACAAACGGTTCATTCCAGATAAGCATTTTTAGCCATAAATACCAACATTTTTAGCATCTCTGCGTTTCGTTAGCCGGTGATGCTAGTTTTTCTTGCTGGTTGTCATGCGTTTCATTTAAGCATTTTTAACACAAAATGCTAGCATCAAATACCCATGTTAATAGATGGGTCCTCTGATACCACTTTTTGACAGCTTTCAAATTTGACATTTGGAATCTTTTTTCATTAATCAAAAAGGATTTTCAGCGGATTTAAAAAAAATATTGAAAGATATTTATAGTATTAGCCAATTCTGATTTATATTATTAAAAATTTTAAGTGGCTGGACTAAGTAGGTGAGGTGTCAAAATTCAGCACGAAAAATCAGTACCTTGCGTTTCATTTGTAACAATTAGCGCGGCTAAAAATGTCAACATTTCTTATAAGAAACGCAAAACGAGGCTAACATCAGATGTTAGCCTCAGAAAGTAGCAGTGCTTTATCTGGAACGCAGGGAAAAGTAATTTTATTGAAACTCTACCACGACCAAGGATGATCTAACTAAATAAATTATCAACAAACCTTCATATGTCTTGCCGATGTTTATTAGAGATACGACGTTGCTATGATTTTGAGCCAAGAAATTAAACCATTTGTATATATCCTCCATTGTTTGGTAGCCAGTCCAGTAGAGACCGTCACGGGTGTCCCGTTTCCTTCGACTATAGAGTTGTGCATCAAATGCTCTAAAAACGTACAGAATATATAGAAGTATACTTTATTCATTACTCGTTTTAGCATTTATTTTCTAGATCAAAATTGTTCATAATATAACTCAAACTAATGTTACTGTATTTTCTGGGTATTTTCAATACTTTTAACGAGCTGACTACCAGCCTGATTGTGATGGTTACAGTGAACTATACTACATGTGACTCTTATAAGATTCACAATTGAAATCCAACTTCTACAAGGACTAGTGTACGTTGCCAAGTCATGACACATTAGGTCATAGTACCCAGTATATTCACTGCTTGTTTCCCTTCAAACCAGAACATAGCAATGCACCTCAGGCAGGATGTTCCAGCTTTGCGGCAAAAACATAGTGAATCAATAATAATGAAGAGTAAGTATATGATATTCTGATATTTCGGACAGGTATTTCGCCAGTTTCCACCGTGGTGGTGATACCAAGTTCGCAGTGTATTTTTGAACACCCATCAGGATCCCGAAGACGAGACAGTAAATATTGCTTAACTTTAGCAATCGGAGTACCACACGCATACGTTGACTTTTCTTTTTTTTAAAAAACGTCGCCCCACACTAGGATTTTCTTCTGTGTCGTGGGTGCAGTTACAAAAATAGAATATCACATGCACATACGCCCAGACCGGAACAAATTTCTGTAGGCCATACAAAACATTTGTCCCGTACGGGATTCGAACCCGCGACCCGTTGCGCAGTAGGTGATCACTCGACCTCTGCGCTAAACGTGTCGTCTAGCGCAGAGGTTGAGTGATCACCTACTGCGCAACGACTATATTTGACTAGCGACTATATTTTTCGTGCGAGGAAATATGATAATATTATGCCTTATTGCCTATAAATACTATGCCTTATTCATCAAAAAACTCAATATTAAGGTTTGAAATAAAGATTTAATTTTACTCTGATTTACTTAAATTGGCTTAAATATCTTAGTTATTGACTATAAGTTTGATTATACTCGTATCTGTCTATACTAATATTGTTTGTTTGTTTGTATTGAATAGGCTTCGAAACTACTGAATCGATTTTGATAAAAGTTGGTATAGGGATAGTTCGAGACCAGGGAAAAGATATAGGGTAATTTTCCTACGGGAAAAAAATCCCACGGGATAACAAAAATAACGCGGGCAAAGCCGCGAGCGGAAAGCTAGTAACATATATAATTAGAACTGTGATACTGTACTATTATATTATCTGTGACTGTGATTTGTTTTTGCAATGTGATTATATCACACACACTCCACGCGCGAATGCATCTACATACACGTATACCTATTATAAATAAACGTAGGCTACCGCAATGTGCCCAACTCATCATCACAGCTCATATACGTCCCTACCGAGGGGCTCGAGCCTACCCTATGTTAGGGTGATTAGGCCTTAGTCAACCACGCTGGCCCAGTGCGGATTGGTCAACTTCACATACACCATTGAATCTCTTCGCAGATGTATGCAGGTTGCCTCACGATGTTTTTCTTCACCGTAGGAGCATCAGACAAATGTACATATGAAATTCGAAACGAAAAACACATTGGTACATGGCGGGTCTCGAACCCCGACCTCCCGTTTGGAAGGCAAGTGCCGAGTCCACAGCGCCACCGTCGCTCCGTGTGCCTAACTATCTAAGTCTAATTAAAGGGACACCTATTGTGCGATTGTGGATCACTGAATCACAAACGCATCCACCTGGGACGACACTTAATCAGCCCAGGGGAACTGAAATCTCTTAAAGCCAGAGCCATCTTGGATTTCCTGGTAGCGGCCAGGCTAAATGAGATACCTACTGTAATTTAGCGGCGAGTCACAATAGATCTTTTAGATCGCAGTAACAGTACAGCTTCATTGAAGCTGCATAGCCCCCAACAAAGCAAATAACAATACGTCTAAAGGAATACAATAAAAATGCAATATATCAACTGACCTAAAAAGGCCGCATCGGTAAAATCATTATATGAAAATAATATGATTCATTTTGGTAGTCATAAAATGGACAATTTGTTGGCGATTTGTATGAACATGTACATGAATGGAGTCCAATTTATCTTAAGTAATTCTGCTATTTGACAGCTTTGTGTAAATATTTGTAAAATGGTCCTAATTGACACTTAAGCAATTCCTAATCTGTGGCCCATTAGTGGAGTTACATAAAAGAACTTACTCTTGAATATTCTCCACCGTCAAATCCGAATGGATACTTCTTTTCCTCAGTGATCGCTCGAACTGTCCCCTAAGTTCAGGTGGTGCTACCACACTCGCGTAGTCTCCAGCCCTCGTCGCCGTTTTCCAGAAGTCCAACTCCTTGTAATTTCGTTGTAGCTCAGCCAAGTGTCTGACATCCTCATCCGACTGAGCGAGAACTTTGTACAGGGCATGATTGTCATAACGGATCTTCTCCGCAGATCCGAAAGTAACAAGTATGCTCGCGATCAATATTTTAATTAACATTTTGTGTACTAAATCTTAAGCTATTTGTCCTGAGAATGGCATTAATCGCGACTAGCGTTATCTGTAAATAAAAAATCGTATCTACACCAAACTGTGTGGAACAAAGAAAATTAGAACGTTGCACTATAGGAACACAGTTGGAATTGGAGCGTCGTCTTCGTGTTTCTTATCGAAATGATAGCAAGTAATATCTGCCATCGAAATATCGATTAATGTATGATACCCTTGTCGTATTATTAAGAAGTAGATAATTACCTATAATGGGTGTAAGAAGACCGAACGCGAAGCGGAAAACCACGTGTTGAACCCATCGTCAATATCATTTGTGTTTTATAAACCAATCCTGGGAAATTAATAGTTACCGAGATATTTAAGTTTGAAGTGATAATAGGCTATTTGACAACATTGAAAATATACTACAAATTATGGTCATCCTATTAGATAATAGGATAAAAAAGCGTCAAAAAAGGATAATTTATTATTTTGCGGAGGGTAAGTTGTTTTTTATTTAAAATTAATCCGAATTTAACTCGAGCGAAGACGCGGGAAAAGCTAGTAGAATATAAAGATTTGTAGATATACAACCTGTGCAAAGACCCAGTGTACTTTCCCAACATATTATTTATAATACAAGATGCAAATCACAGTACTTACCCAGAAATGTCACTGCCTACTTTACTCTTCAAACCGGAACACTACAATGCAAGCACTGCTGCTTGGCGGCAGAAATAGGTAAGATAAAGGTATAAACCCGTACACACGACTAGAACCGAGTCTCCCTCCAGTATATGAGGAAAAGTCGAAAAAAAATTACCGAATTAGGTTTTACCGGAGGGCCTACTCGGGTTCTCCGTGTTACCTATTTCTGCTACAAAGCAGCAGTGCTTGCATTGCTGTATTCCGGTTTAAGGATAAGACAGGCAGTGACATTTCTGGGTACTGTGATTTGCACCTTGTGTAACAATATGTTGGCAACGTACATTGGGTTTTGCAGAGGTTATTTATCTGCAAACCTTACTAGAACTTTATGTACTACTAGCTTTTGCCCGCGGCTTCGCTCGCGTCATTTTCGGGGTAGTTTTAAATTTTAAAAACCCGACTTACCCTTTTAGCCTTTGTTTTTCTCGGGGGGAAATGCGTAACCGCAACGTACCCGCCATTGGCTACACGGCGAGCGTGTGTGGGGCTCTCCCGGCAGAGAGCCAGGCCTATCCACTAAAACCCCCCGGTGTTCTCCCTGCCATTTTGGGCGCGCTAGGTAAGGTCCACACTGCGACTTCACTACCCACGCGCCCGGGCAAGCCCGTCCAACCGGTCGGGCTATCGCCAAGGGGGGATTGCCCGAGAACACCAGGGCAATCCCCAGATGGAGGGCCTTACGGTGGCGTGCACGGGGCCAACCGTGCGAATGCCCGTCTTCGCCTGCCTATCCGTCTGCGACGGATGGGAGCGGCTTGAGGATCTGCCTCCCGCTCCCTCTCCGCGGTCTCCTTCTTCTCCTTCGTTCGACAGCCCTTACCCTTATAGCCTACGGAGATGGTAAGACTGGGCGAACCCCTCTGCCAAATTACGTTGACCATACATACATACACGTTAGATAAAACGTTGACGCGCGGCCGCTGCCATTTGGTGTCGTTTCGTGTCGCAAGTAAAAGCTCGAAAAAAATGGTAAATTGTGCAGTTTCCTCTTGCAAAAAGCGATCCAGTGACCCAAATCTTCGAGACCATGGCGTTTCCCAACACATTTTAGTATAAAATGTACATTTTATTGTTTTATTTATGTACAATTTTGAAGTCATTTTTATGCCGTTACGATAGAAAAATAAAATGGTACGTTGGTAGCTCAAACACAGTACACGGGCATGATTTGCGGGCGATTGCGTAGATACACGTTAATTTGTCGATGTGTGTGTGCTTCTTTATTGTGAGGTAATACTTTCATGTGTGCGTATCTGTAATTAATTCTAGATTTAAGTAGTGTGCTATGCGTGGGGCCGATTCCACATACTGTATTATACTATTAAAATACCGTGACCGTGGTGCTTGTGGGAGTTGCAGATTTGCTGCGAATTTCACAAGAGCCAACATGAGCCTGTAAAATTTGCTATTATAGGTGACTGTTATCACTTCCCATCAGGAACACAGTATGCTTGTTTGCTAGCGTTATTGTAGGTATAAAAAAAGTGAGCGCTAAGTCGTAGCGAGAAATAGCTAAATGCTTAGCGGTCTTCGGCGTGATGGGCGTTATACATTGTAAATACGAGATAGTAGGTACACAGAGTTAAGAGGGCCTGGCGTGTCACAGCCAGCCTGCCGTGCATTCTGTCTGACGGACCCTTTATTCAGGACTTATTATGACGCCGTTATTGTACAATAATTAATCCCATGTCAGATCGAGGTCGCGATGTCACAGTGACAATTAGTTATGGGTAACGTCATGCGAAAATACACAAGATTGATAGTCCCAGGCGTAATTAGTAGTCCCGCAATCAACGCTGGAAGCGAAGTCTATTGGTCATAATTAACGTTTTGTATTAAATTTACGCATTTGTGAATAATGATTATTTATTGATTCGTACAACAGACAAGACTTGTTTTATTCTATGGTACAAATACTTATTTTATACTATGATGCGGATAAATAAAAAATGTATAATGCACATGCATATTATTTGTGGCCTATAGCTGCCCCGTGTGCACTTCGCTGAAAGTCAAAAAAATTTAATTGTGATAAAATTTTCTTGTGTGGTTCTAAGTACTGAGTGTTTAGGATCTTTATTCTGCAGCCTCAGATGTATTGGCTATATATTGATATAGCTTATGTCACCTCTATATGAATTAATATGTAATTTCACCTATCACGGTTCAAAATAATGAAAAATTATATATAAAAAAAAACTTTTTAAAATACAAGCTTTCAGTATTCGTCAATACGAATCAAACGAGCCCAAAGACCATGGGGTTGTGTCGTTTTATTCCGAAGTTTCTATGGCCACCTTTCAGCTCCAGCATTATATCAGCTCCATGTTATCATAATATTGCATTGTCATGCCATATTTTTTTTTATTTTTATTTTATTTTATTTTATTTGGGGGGCTTACAGTATAAAAACTACTTAACACATAAATATATAACAGGAAACCAATAACAAGCCTCCACATATAGTAATGAACTAGTATACATTATTATGATTCAATTACTTAAAGTATTGCTCTAATTCTAACCTATTTGTATTCTAAACAATTTTATAATAAGTTCGCTAAGTCATCGGTCATCAACTTAGTTATGCTCGCCAGCCTACTACAAAAAAGATCTATCTTATCCATATGTTTCTTGCTTATTACATTAAAATCTTTAAAAACTCTTACCAGATAAGAATTACCACGATACACAGTACGCACGTGTGGAACATGAAGCATATTCCTAGGGCGACAGTGGCGGGGCGGGACATTAATATATAATTTTGACAACAGTGAAGGGCAGTCAATCTTTGATTGCGCTATTTTCAACAGAAAACGAATATCGCTAATTTTTCTGCGAGTCTCTAATGGAAGAAGATGAAATTGGGCACAGCGATGGGAATAATCAAGATATGGAATTCTGAACTTATAGCAAAGAAATCTTGTGAACTTTCGCTGAATTCTTTCAAGTCTTGATGAGTGTACCATATAATTTGGGTTCCATACTTGGCTAGCATACTCTAGGTGGCTTCTGACAAATGCGGCATACAATATTTTAAGCGGCTTCATGCTGGTAAACATCCCACTGTTACGAATAATGAAACCAAGAGCCGAAGAAGCTTTTTTCGCTATTGCGTCAATATGAAGCTCGTACGTGAGCTGGCTATCAAGGTAAACTCCAAGATCTTTAGTATTGGTTGAACGTTCTAATGGGGTGTTATCAATGGAATAGTTAAATTCAAGTGAAATCTTTTTACGCGTAAAAGTTATAACCAGACACTTATTAATGTTAAGATCTAAATTGTTGTGCTTACAGTAGGCTACAACTCTCGTTAGATCGTCCTGAAGAAGATGGGCATCAGTCGCATCATTGATCTTTCTATAAATCTTCATATCGTCAGCAAATAGTAAAAAATGTGAATGATGAAAACATGAGCTGATGTCGTTGATGAAAAGGACAAACAGCAGAGGTCCTAACAAAGATCCCTGCGGAACTCCAGAGGGAATATTAGTCCAAGAAGATGTAAACCCATTAAGCACCACCGCTTGACTTCGATTCTGAACATATGATGAGAACCATCTAAAAAGATCTCCCTTTATGCCCAACATTGAAAGCTTTTTTTAATAGGATGACATGATCAACCCGATCAAATGCCTTGCTATAATCAGTATAAATAGCGTCAACCTGAGTTCCATCATCCATACACCCCGTGATAAAATCAGTAAACAAAATCAAATTGGATACAGTAGATCTACCTCTGAGGAACCCATGTTGTTGCTCACAAAATTTACTAGAAAGACTATTGTATAACTGATTATAGATAACGCGCTCGAAAACTTTTGCCAAAAGACACAGCTTAGAAATGGGTCTATAGTTTTCCACCATGTCCCTTGGGCCTTTCTTGTGAATAGGCGTAATAAATGCCGATTTCCATAAGCTTGGGACTATGCCTTCAGTCAGTGATCGTTTAAAAAGCAGTGCTACAGGGTCAGCTAATACATGTGCACATCTTGTCAAGAACACCGCTGGAATCCCATCAGGACCCGCTGATTTAGTTAAATCAAGCGATTTTAAGTGTTCTAATATTACAGATGTATCTATAATAATTGTACTCAAATGCGCACTACAAACCGAGTGAGCAGTTAACTCTTGAGTATTGTCGTTGGAATTGGAAGACTTTTGAAGAAATGTGGACTGAAAAAAGTCAGAGAATAATTCGCAAATATCACGGCCGTTCTCCCCTCTTTTGTCGTTATAAGTCATGTTAGACGGGTAGTTACAATTAGTTCGCTTACTCTTAATATGTGACCAAAATACTTTAGGATTTACAGAAATAGCAGATTCGACTTTGCTTATATAAAGCTTATAACAACTTTGTTCAAGCTTGTTCACTCGATCACGAAGAAGGCGGTAAGATGTTAAATCTGATAAATTGCCATACACTTTAAACTTAAGTAAGTATTTGTATTTTTCTTTCATCATTTTAATAAGGGCTGTGCTATACCAACGCGGATACCTGGAGCCTTTTATCAACCGCTTGGGAATGTATTGATCTCTCACATTTAATAAAATAGTGTAAAACTGGCTTAAAGCATCGTCAACCGTACCATGCATTAACACGTCACTCCATTTCACTTTCGCGAGGTCGGAACAGACTAGTTCATAATCGCCTTTCGCATATTGGTAGACAGTTCTAGAGGATTCACCAAGTGACTGAATATGGACATAGTTTAGTCGAACACACAATGCTGGATGATAGTTATCTTCAGGTTTCAGGTACCAGGGACTCGGGAGAAACAGACACGTTTGCTGAGTTATTTGACAGTACTAAGTCAAGTATTTTTCCAAACTTATTGGTTTGTAAATTAAACTGTTGAAGATTGCACAAGTTTAACGTGTCAACAAAATATGTAAATAAGTTGGAAGGAGGGGTGGTCGGTACGCTAATGTCACCCAATGGAGTCCAGACTATCGCACTCATATTAAAATCGCCCAATATAACAAATTTGTCATCCGGCTGACCATTTACTAAATCGGATAATTTATCTAAATAATTGTATAGTTGTGTTGACAAAGTGTTTCCGTGTTGCTGATCGCAAAGATATAAAGTACACAAATGAAATCGGTATACGGACTTATTCCGATCCTTTAACATCAGCGATATCCATATATCCTCAGCACTAGATCGCCATAAGGGATTTTCGGTTACAGACAAATCGCGACGCACAGCTACGATAACACCACCCCCCCGTGACTGCGATGTGGCAGAATAGTCCCGATCCCGTCGAAATATAAAGTATCTGCTATCAAACAATTCAGTGTCTAGTATACCGTCACATAGCCAAGTTTCGGTTAATGCGATTATGTCATAATTATTTTTACATACATTACTATATAACATATCTGTTTTAGTTCGGAGTCCCCGAACATTCTGGTAATAGATATTTAAGGAACTAAATTTTAATGACACTACAAACAAAAAATATATTTAAAATTATTGAAGTTGTAAACAACTTCAAGTGGTATAAATAAAAATTGCCACGGTATGCTTGCTGCCAGCTCAAGGTACAATTACTAACGATTAATAGGACAAGTACCATAAAATAATAAATAGGAATCAAGTGGCTTAAAAGACTAACCGAACCATCACGCAAACAATTTGCACAACGACAACCTGTATGCACAATCATATTCCACACGCGGTACATTAAAGTTCTGCAGATATGAAACAAATAATAATGAGTTAATACAATCAATGAAACCATTGCTAGCCTTGTCGATATGAATAAGTAATTCGTTTGATTTTTTTGAACCATATTTGAATTATACCAATTTTTAAAACGATAAACGTTTGAACAAAAATAGTATTGATTAATTATGTATATTATAAGCACAATAATACCATAATTTAAAATAGTTACTAAATAAGTTACCGTATTAACATTTCGACAATATTTTGATTTACTTAGAAGCAACTTATAAATTATAACTAGAGCTTTAAAATAAAAAGAAAGCAACACTACATTTATCAAAAAAGTTAGCAACTCCTTAGCACTAATAGTGTAAAGGCAGAATTCTTTTACAATATTAGTAATTTGTACTTTAAGCGGGAACGACAGGTAGACCGAATAAAACAGCTTAGGCATTAGGCGAGTTTGTTTACAATTTGAACGAATAGACGACCGTGCGCGAACAAAAGGCAACCGGACCAGTGAACAATAGAAACTGGTTAGCCGGCGCAGTGCTAATCCTAAGGCTTTCAAACTTTTAAATGTTGCAGTAATTATAAGTTTTTTTAAAACGAGGTTTTTAAATGTAAGGATACCAATCATATTTAAACAGTAAGTAAATTGACTAAACTTAGAGAAAACAAAAATATTATAAAAAAGCCTGAAGTTAAACACGAATGTTAACGTATTTTTTCTAAGTCCAGATCTGACTTTACTACAAAAACCTTTGAGGTTGGATCACGTCTTACAAAAATCCTCATGTGTTTCACCCAAACATAGTCGTATCCATTGGTTTTAGCAAGTGCTTTTGCTTTTGAGAGTCTTGTTTTGTTTCTAGCTGTCAAGTGATCATTAATAAAAATCTTCCCAGTTCCAGTCAGGCCCACATCTTTAAGCAGTAATGGATCTTTAAGTGCTCTTGCTGCAGCTATGAAATCTTCTTTGATATATTTGCTTGTAAATGAAACTATTATGTTCTTATTTCCTGACCCGCTCGTAGGAACTCTGTGTATAAAATTGATACTGTTCTTAGCAACTGAATAAGAGATTTTCTGGCCTAATTTTGTGACAATATCATAAAGATTTTCCCTGTCTTTCGTGGGGATACCTTTTATTTCAATGTTATTGGCCCGGAGCCACTGCTCTGTATCCTGAAGCTGTCCCTCCAATGAGGTTAGTGCTGATTTTAATTGAGCTGCATCAACCTAAGTCTCCTCCACTTTGGTCATTCTTTCTTCTATGACTTGTATTCTTTTCGGGAGATCTACTGTCGATGCTTTCAGCTCAATGAGCTCCTGCCGAAGTAGCTGGATCTCATTAGTTAAACCAGCAAGAGGTGCTAGCTTCGAATTAATGCTAGCCAATTCCTGCATCACAGATTCTAAAGAAATTGAAGGCGATGGAGGGGGAGATGACATAGGTGGATGGAGACCTTGACTTCCTGCGCCCTTGCAAGACGCACACCTCCAAGTTAGTTGACGATCACCCAATTTCCGATATCCTTTTTCCGTTATCCCGGAACATGGGAAATCATAATACTTTGAACACGCGGCACACTTAGCTGCATCAGACACCACTGCACCACATCTCCCACATGTAAACATTATGATGTAGTCTTACGAATATGAATGCACTTATATCAGTAAGTAGGTTTTAGAGCCACTGGAATTCACACGACGGTGCGTCTAGTTAGGCTCGAGTATGAATCGCGACTGGGTCGAGTATGAATCGCGACTGATATACATATGCATGCAAAATTTCAGCTCAATCGGAGACCAGGAAGTGGGTCAAATTTAACTTGCTAGATTTCATTACAGACACCGGACAGGTAGAAGTAAATAAAGCTTGTAAAAATGACGAGAAATCTCGTATGGCACTAATTGTGCCATACGTGCTGGCTAGCGGCTATAGCATCACATGTTTTATATGTTTTTTCACTGCTGTTGGTGTACAAAGTACATTATGCATATATTTTTATTACAGTTGGTATTGGGTCACATGTTTTATATGTTTTTCACTGCTGTTGGTATTGGGTCACATGTTGTATATGTTTTTTCACTGCTGTTCGAATTGGGGCGAACAATGTTAAGATGCAACAGCAATGTGTTTAGCTGTAATAATGTAACATGCATACTATGTGTTTAGCTGTAATACTCGTAAATACGTTCGGCGACAATGAATCAGTTGTATTTTGTTATTTAATTTGCAATATATGAATAAGTTGTTTTTTTAAATAAATTTTTACTAACATACCTACTTCTTGTTTCCGATTACTATTTCTAAAGATAGTAATTCATATCGCAAGTATGTATGGTAAATTAATTTTAGTCAGTCTATCAAAACTGTGTTTGTCACGTTTATAACGCATGATTAAATTACTAAATAAAAAATTTAACGCTAATTACGCGTTAAACCAAGCCGACATTTCTCATTGACAATGGCCAAGCAGAAGCTTTATGGAGCACTAGTAATTAGCCACGCGTCGGTTCGGCTTTCATCGAGTTATTTTTCGCTGTTAATATTTGGACAGGTGAGCTCGGCAAGGCTCGGCCATTTTGTTTTCAGGAAATTAATGGCGGCGAGTGACAGGAGAAATGTTTTATGTGGACGCTTGTGGAAATAGTTATACACAGCAGATTTTCTTCTGTCGTTACTTGTTTTTCTAGCCAATACTGTCCCACTACTGGGCAAAGGCCTCCCTCAAATCACTCCACAAAACCTTATCTCGTGCCACATGCCAGTCTTCGTGGAAAATTTTCAGTTCATCTCGCCAGCGCTTTCGTGACCACCTCTTCCGCTATATCCTTTCGGGACCCAAGGCGTAACGGCATGAGCCAATCTTTCTGGACACAGTCGGCTGATGTGTCCGGCCTACTGCCAAAGGTCTTGCTGTCTTGACTCCCACATCGGCAATGCCTGACAATACGTAGCGTCGATCAACACGATCCTTACACGATCAACTCGCCAGTTGCCCAAGACGCTACGCTCCATTGCCCTCTGGCAGATTTGTCGTTACTTTGTTTTTTTGATATTTTTTATGGAGGGCCCGGCAAATGACCTCCTCCTCCTGATGTTAAGCGGTGAAAGAGGCCCAAATGAGTTGACAGCTAGAGTAGGGACGACATCCACTATCCTACCTGCCCGCCCCTTGCCGGCCCAAAAGATGCTTTTTCACGCCTCTTTTGAAGGAACCCATGTTGTAGGATGAAGGAAACACGTGCGCAGGTAGAGAATTCCAAGTGTGGGATGAACGATAGAAGGAGGAGTTTGTAATTTCTTGGTACGGTGTGAAAAGGAGGATACAGTGTACGAATGACTCCGAAGGCCCTTACGCGTGTTTCTGTTAAGGAATGGAGAGGGAGAGATAAGGTTAAAGAGCTCCTCAGAGCATTCCCCATGGAACATTCAGTAAAAGACGCTAAGAGAGGCGATGTCACGACGAAGTTGTAGAGGCTCGAGGGTGTTAGTTACCTCTACATCGCCAATTATGCGAATAGCGTGACGCTGCAATCTGTCCAGAGCATCGAGGAGGTACTGAGTGGAGCCGTCCCAAAGGCGCTAGCAATATTTCACGCAAGACCTAACCTGAGTTTTAGTTTTAGGTATGAAACAAAGTTGACAAACTAGTAGTAGCCCATTCGACTTGCTCCCTTATTTCTGTCGGAAAAGACACGAATCACGGAATTTCTATAGCTGTCACTTTTTTTTGCTGTGCATCAAAGCGAGACGGCATCTGACTTTCCGAAGTGAATCCGCGATCCGACGTTGTGAATAGGGGGGCTGATTGTAATAATAAGTGGCTGCAAATGCTGACGTTGTTCCTTTGACTCACAAATCTGCAATCTCTACAAGAACAAAAGTATCTACACGTTACCAACTTGTAACATAGCAATGTTTAGCCACAGTACGCAGTAATTGCACTGATTGTCTTACGCTTCCAACCGAAGCACAACAATGAAATCACAGCGGCTTTACGGCAGAAATAGGCGAGATAGATTGTACCTGCATATATGATAAATGATAATGTAATGGTTGTACAGAAATGTATGTGATTGGTATTATTTGATTTTCGCATTCTAATTAAAACCGATATAAATGCACTAAGTTATATTTCCTTTCCTTTCCTATCCTGTCCTTTCCTTTCTTTTCCTACATACACAGCTAGTGTGTTCTTTTAATTTGCCCATCTTTGCCATCCCTGACCAAATTATATTTCCTTTCCTTTCCTATACTTTCCTTTCCTGTCCTTTCCTTTCCTATATACAAATTTATTGTGTTCTTCTAATTTGCCCATCTATGCCATCCCTGACCTACACCAACTCATCTGGCTAGTGTGATTTTAGACGCTTAAATATATTAACCTTACCCTGCTTGTATATCTATGAAATATGCAAATTTGTAAAGAGACACGCAAACTTTTTCACTCAGAGGCAAGATATACAAGCTAAATATACTTTGCGGCACAGGACACTGTTATCGTTACCGCAATCACAGATGAAACTACATTCAAGCAGTCCGTTTGTAATGTGTATCAAGATATTTAATAGGCTTCCTACAAATATTAGAGATATATTAGAGATAAATATTAGATTATACTTAAAACAAATGAAAATGTTACTGCTTCAAAAGTGCTACTACTCAGTAAAGGAATATACAGGGTGTCCCAAAAAATAGTGTCAAGCGTAAGTCCAGAGTTAGAGCACCTCTTGGAGTACTCGAATCACCCCCATGTATGTTCCGCGATTATTCGTAGTTTTCGAGTAATAATTTTTTTTCTGACTTTTTGAAAATTTTGATCCAAAGAACTTAAAAATTTTAAATAAAAAAAGTAGAACATATTTTAATGTTTTTCTTTTTGCCACTGAATTATCTTTAGTGCTTCTTTTATGTCTAAAATAATCAGCTTCGTAACTTTAGTGGAAATTTAGAAAACAGTAGTGTAAAGTCAAAATTTGAATGTTAGTGAATAATTACTTAAAAATTCATCTTTAAATTAAAAATCTAAACAGGCGAATTCATGATTTCTAAGTATGTGTAAAAACTTCTCTAGACTCTCTGCTTTCATAATCATTTAAAAAAAGAAGTACTTAATAGGGCTACTTTGGCTTAAATCGGCCATCAAAGACAGCGAGGTGAAAATTTCATAAAATTTACCAAATTCCTATCAGATGATAAAAAAAAATATCTGGTCTTTTTATAATTTCTAAGGTTCAGATTAATTACAATTTAGCAAAAATTTACTACATGAAACCCATATTTAAATATTTTTCTCGCGGATCACATCGGTTGTAGTGTTGGATGTAACGCAGTACTTACCTGCTAAAAAATTGCCCGAGTGAGAGGATATGAAAGAGACCGCATTATTGCTATCTCTCTCACTCTCATTGGCGAAATGGATAACTGTAACTGAGGAATGCTATTCTTTGTGACAAGGGGATGAGGCGGGGGGTGTAGTCCGAGCGCCTATTGTGTTCTGGCGCCAGTCGTTTGCCTGCTTTTGTTTGCGCCTTACGTACGATACGCTCATTTGTGATTATTTGACGAACTTTGCTTTCTTTACGAACCTTGAGTGCGATTACGATTTGGTTTTGTGTGAATACGGGATTTTGACAAATTTGACATTCTTAACGGACTTTTCAAGCTCTTCATTTTGTGATGTCTTTTTAATCGCAAGAATATGCTCTTATGCATTACTTTTATGGATATGCAAGAGGAAATGCTTCTGAAGCAGCCAGGTTGTTCCGGCAGCAAGTACAAAATGGAGGTGGACCTCAGCCTGAAACTTGGCCTGATCATCGCATGATTTTAAGAGTACATAACTCTTACATGGAAGGACGCCTACCAGGTAGAAGATCGGGGCGCCCATCTGAAATGAGTGACCCAGATACTGTCCAATCAGTGGTCGAAGAAGTGGTGAGAGATCCATCAGTTAGTGTAAGAACAATAGAACGTCGAATCGGAATTCCGAAATCACAAGCACATCGAATACTTAATCAAGAGCGTTTTCACCCATATCACATCCAGAAAGTTCAGCAGCTCAAGCCCGCAGACTACCCGAGAAGGGTGGCATTTTGTCAGGAAATGTTACGGAGACAAGCTGAAAACGAAAATTTCTTTAAAAATATTCTATGCACTGATGAATCACATTTTAAGCGATGTGGGGTGTTTAATGCGCATAACTACCATTCGTGGAGTATTGAAAATCCACACCTCACAAGGGAACCTAATTTCCAAGAACAATTTAGTATCAATTTGTGGTCAGGCATCCTAAACGGACAGCTGATTGGTCCGTTCGAACTACCCGACCGACTGAACAGCGAGGCCTACTTGCAATTTCTACGACGTGATCTCGGCGTCTTATTAGAAGATGTGGACCTATTAACGCGGAGAAATATGATTTTTCAAAACGACGGCGCTCCATGCCATTTTGCTAGAAATGTTAGACAACATTTGTCTGAAACATTTCCAGGCAGAAGGATCGGTCGTGGAGGGCCCATTGCGTGGCCGCCACGGTCCCCCGACTTGAACCCCATAGATTTTTTCGTCTGGGGATACTACAAGGAATTAGTATACGCCAAGGACATTACAAACGTCACAGTGTTAAGAACAAAATTAAGACAAGCGGAAGAAACAATAAAAAACAACAGAATTGCATTTATAAATTTAAAAGAAAACTTTTATAGACGATGTAGAATATGTATTGAGCACGAAGGTCGTCATTTTGAAAACATTCTTTAAGCGATCGAATAATAAATACTTTGAAAATAATGTTTTGTTTCATTTATTAAGTTATAATAAACCTTCAAAGGTTATTAAAGATGGCAGCAGGAACAGTTATTTTTGACCTTCAAATAATAAATTTTTAGCTTTTCTACAATCATTTTTGGTTTATTAATAAATAATTGGAATTTAAAAAAAAAATATTCAGAAGTCGAGTTTTATGAAATTTTCACCTTGCTGTCTTTGATGGCCGATTTAAGCCAAAGTAGCCCTATTAAGTACTTCTTTTTTTAAATGATTATGAAAGCAGAGAGTCTAGAGAAGTTTTTACACATACTTAGAAATCATGAATTCGCCTGTTTAGATTTTTAATTTAAAGATGAATTTTTAAGTAATTATTCACTAACATTCAAATTTTGACTTTACACTACTGTTTTCTAAATTTCCACTAAAGTTACGAACCTGATTATTTTAGACATAAAAGAAGCACTAAAGATAATTCAGTGGCAAAAAGAAAAACATTAAAATATGTTCTACTTTTTTTATTTAATATTTTTAAGTTCTTTGGATCAAAATTTTCAAAAAGTCAGAAAAAAAATTATTACTCGAAAACTACGAATAATCGCGGAACATACATGGGGGTGATTCGGGTACTCCAAGAGGTGCTCTAACTCTGGACTTACGCTTGACACTATTTTTTGGGACACCCTGTATGTGGGATAAAAAACTTAAAAATACTGGACAAACAATAACACTTAAAATAATAATTTGACATTAATTTTGAATATTATATTTTGTATTAAGTACATTACTAAGTAAGAAAAATGTAAAACTACATAAAAATACACTAATAGACATATAATTTAGTTATTCAAATATAATTTATATCAATTCAGGCGACTATTTATTATTAAATTTAAAATTAAATTAATAAATTATATGATAAATAAGAATAATATATAGGTATAATAATAAAATTGATAATATAATAAAATAATAATATAATAGGTATAATAATGAAATTGACAATATAATAAAATAATTATATAATTAATCATTTATATAATAGGTAGGTAGGTACCAATCAGACCTGTGCCCAGCATTATATGAGTTGGAGCGCAGAATAGATAATAGGTACTACGTACGGAAGTTGCACTCCTTTGATCTTGAAAAATATTTTACAAAAAATAAAAACCGACTTCAAAAACACTGAAAAGTTAAAAATAATAATATAATTATAGCTACAGACAACATCACACTTCTATATTGAAGTCGGTGCCAAACGATGATCTCCTAGAAAGTCTTAAAATTTGACACCGAAATTCGGGTGCAAGGTCAGGTCAGGTCAGGTCAAGTCCAAAAGTTAAGGATCCTTCCATCATCAGCTCAGTTCATGACTACCAGACGCAAATACGTGAATAACTTCGGAACAAACATGAAACATGTTGGACGTACCTATAAAATTTAAGGGTTTGAATATAGAATTAATGGAATCCCATCATCGGATCCTGACTTTGGTGATCTTGGGACCGCCCCAAGAGTATATTCTAACGAATACAAAAATAATTTTGAAAATCGGTTCACAACTGGCGGCCTAATCGCGTAACATACACACAAAAAAACAACATACGGGTCGAATTGATAGCCTCCTCCTTTTTTGAAGTCGGTTAAAAACAGCCGACATTTTAGATAACTAAATATAGAGCATCCAAGCTGAATCACATTTTAATGCCACGGGTGGCGTCTGTTATAAGAAAGCCTCACGTCACTACGAACTCGAGCGACAGGGTTGTTGCTGATGGTAAAATCAAGTGCGCGCAAGAAAGCAAGCGAAACGTTGCTATACACTTATGCCAAGACCGCGGCACGCAGAGTAATATACTCCGAGGCCTCCGAGCGGAGCGCGGCAGTCCTGCTGCTGTTTCAACCGACTTCGAAAAAGGAGGAGGTTCTATGTTCGGCTGTATCTATTTTTTTATGTATGTTCACCGATTACTTCGCAATTTGTGGACCGATTTTCAAAATTATTTTTGTAATCGAAAGAGTATATTCCCGAGATGGTCTCATTGTCAACATGTTATGATCTGATGTTGGGATACCATGGAAATCGAGGGAAACCCTTGAATTTCATAGGCACGTCCATCGTGTTTCATGTTTCTTCTTAAGATATTCAGGTATTTGCGTCTGGTAGTCATCATGTCATGTTACTGAGCTGATGATGGAAGGTTCCTGGTAGATTAGGAGTTCGGGAATAATTCTTTCGAAACTGATTAGAGCGAAAAACGATTTATTTTAAGTTATTCTGGCCTTGGCTCAAATTCTAATATGTATTAGCTAAAAAGATTAAAAATAACAAAAGGAAAAAAACCGACTTCAAAAACACTAAAAAGTCATAAATAATATAAGAATACATTCAACATCACAGTTTTATATTGAAGTCGGTGCCAAGCTATGATCACCTTGAAAGTCTTAAAAATATAAGAACAATTAAGGTAGTTACATAAAATTTGTATTATTGTAGTTTGTAATGTATTCTTATATTATTTATGACTTTTTAGTGTTTTTTAAGTCGGTTTTATTATTTTGTAAAAAAAATTGTTACACTGTCTGTGTGCGCGAAGCGATATTTACCTAAGCGGGTAGTGACGGAGGCTTATTTGGGGTACGTGATTATTTGACTTTGACACGAGCGGCAATCGTTTTTGTAGTTATTTTCATTGTTTATTCTGAAATAAACGCGCAGAAAAATAAAAGATTCCCCGCGCGAACGGAAATAAACATTCAGTGGTGGTCAGGCTAGTTGTGATAAATGATCGTAGCGGCTTCATTTATCTTATGGTTCTAGCGTTGACCAGTCGACTTCGTTATTGACTTTGGCGTCAGAGTTTAGAGGAATGTCGCAAACTACGCGACACTTAAAGCCTTTTCATTTGATATCATACTCGGGTGGAATAAGAAATGCGGTCCGCCATTTTGAAGTGGCGGCCATATTGAATTAAGTTAGAGAGAGATTAAAAATAAGATCCCACTTCAAAAACACTGCAAAGTCAAAAATAATATAAGTATATTATAACATCACATTTTTAATTTGAAGTCGGTGCCGATAGTAGGTACTTGCATTTTTAAAACTTTCGAAGAATTCATCTTTCCATTCATCCCATCGCTTGCTACCGATCAAGTTGGCGTTAGCTTTTTAGTTGATAGCTAAATAAGCTAAGGTAAATTACGAAATAAGTACAATATGAAAACCAATTTTGAAAAACACGCTTTAAAATGCACTAAAAATATAAATAACTTTCAAAGAACAAAAAAGCGTTGATGCAAACAGTATTTCTAACAATGTTTTTATTTTTATACTTTTCAGTACATTTTGAAGCGTGGTTAGTAAAATTGCTTTTTATAATTGTACTTATTGTTAATTTTATTATATGTACAGTCGCCAAAGTTCGCGGTCTACCAGTAGAGTTTTTTTGAGGAGTATTATTTCAAACAATAAGAGGTATAAAGCAATCATTTAAATCATATATGTAAATCCTAAAATACTTCTATTTTATATAATATTAAAACCTGTTTTAACGCTTTTATTATTTCAAATATCGCTGCCCAAAAGAACTCTACTGGTAGACCGGCAACTTTGTCAACTGTACTTGTTATCTATCAAAATATCAATACATTATCAGTAAACTGGTGGTTACCTATAGAAAATTATGAAATAGAATGGTATCGAAGAAAATCGTTGAATTTTAATAACTCCTTCCTTGACTAACGAATAAACGACTTCTGCACTCAGATTTCGAATGATAAATGGTACCTTCCCGCGGTTGTAAGGTGAAAATATTATTACATAGTTTTATTTTATTTATTTATATAGATAAATAAACGTAGATCTCGTATTTAAGTATACTTATATTAAATTATTAGATAGACAATATTGGGCAATCACGACGACGACACGATTAGCGCAGAGGTCGAGTGATCGCCTACTGCGCAACGGGTCGCGGGTTCGATTCCCGCACGGGACAAATCTTTTGTATGGCCTACAGAAATTCGTTCCGATCTGGGTGTATGTGCATGTGATATTCTATGTTTGTAACTGCACCCACGACACAGGAGAAATACCCTAGTGTGGGGCGACGTTTTTTTTTTAAATAAAAAATAAATCCTTTCAGAAGCTAACTACATTCCATCAGCATTCAACAGTTTCGTCCACAGGATGTGTACTGCAATTAGCAGAATTTTACTACAGTAGGTACTTTGGTAACCACAACTAAGAGCTGAATTCGGTGCCTCGAACCGCATAATTACGCAGACCACAGCGTTCGACGTCTAAAACAGCTAATGGTAGGCGCACGTAACAAACGCACCGTGACATCGGTGTTAAAATTACCCCCGTCGCAACATCGCGGTTTGAGGCCGCGTCTATTTTGGGCTAGATTTTATTTGCTTATTGTACTGCGGTAGATGTCAGACGAGCAGATGCTCCACCTAATAGTAAGTGATAACTAGATATTACTTTTATCGGGGCATGATCAAACCGATCTCTATACAATGCGTTGGTAAATTTGACGACACGGTTAGCGCAGAGGTCGAGTGATCGCCTACTGCGCAACGGGTCGCGGCTTCGATTCCCGTACGGCACAAATGTTTGTATGGCCTACGGAAATTTGTTCCGGTCTGGGCGTATGTGTATGTGATATTCTATGTTTGTAACTGCACCCACAACAGGGGAGAAAATCCTAGTGTGGGGCGACGTTTAAAAAAAAAATTAACGCAAAACCTCGCGACAGTCCAGCCCAACTTAAATTTATTATAAAAGAATGTATGCTTAAGTTATGGAAAAAATATTTTACAAAAAATTAAAACCGACTTCAAAAAAACTGAAAAGTTAAATATAATATAAGAACAGGTACAGACAACATCACACTTATATATTGAAGTGGGTGCCAAACGATGATCTCCTAGAAAGTCTTAAAATTTGTGACCGACTTTAATATAGAAGTGTGATGTTGTATGTATCTATTCCTATATTATTTTTAACTTTTCAGTGTTTTTGAAGTCGGTTTTTATTTTTTGTAAAATATTTTTTATTTTCAACTTTTTAGTGAAAGAACTAAAAAGTTGAATAATTTAATAACAGCTCACCGTATTTAATTAGCGTTTCACTCGATTTTCATGGGATCCCATCATCAGATCCTGACTTTGGTGACAATGGGACCACCCTTGGAGAATACTCTATCGAATACAAAAATAATTTTAAAAATCAGTGCACAATTGGCGGCGTAATCGCGTAACATACACACAAAAAAAAACATACGCATCGAGATGAGACTTTCCTCCGTTTTTGAAGTCGGTTAAAAAGAAAATAAATTTTCGCAGATTATCTATGAAGATATTTCCTTTTTTTTGTTACGTTGCATATCTAGCAATTTGAAACTCTATGGTCGCGTGCCTGCGACGATGTTGCCGCTTGCCGCCGCACTGCCAATAATTAGAGATCAAGACCATAGAGTTAAGTAAATTCAAAAACTGTAGATTTTTTTTTCTGTAAATTATGACTCATTTTTATCTGATGAATCGATTCTATTCTCAATTTTCTCGATCTCGAACAAACTAATCTCAGGTTTTGTGCAATTTCATTAACAAATTCAATGCCTTGTATACGATGCTCTCCTTAAATTTTCTTCATAAGGCAAGCTTATACATATGCTGCTAGCACAAGGCTCTTTACAACATATCACAGTAAGTTATTAAGCTCAGGAACAACCAAAACGAAGTCAAATCCAAAGCTGTCACTTTCGTAGAATAAAATAGGAGCGGGAAATGTTAGCAAACTTTTGCAGGTAAGTACGATGAAACCTTATGCAGCGTCAAGTAGTGTAGCGTCAATGACGAGGACTTGAGACGAAACAGTTATTCGGAACATACGAATAGACCCTTTGAATAGTCATTTCTTAATATCTGAAGTTAAAAACGTTTGAGGATTAATTTTGTGGAAATCATCGATCAATTTACTAAATAGCTTAACAACAAACAAGAGTTCTCAGGGAGACTCTGCACCAGGGTCGTGTCTTGCTTATTTCTGACGCAAAGCAGCAGTACTTGCGTTGTATAATAAACAAAGTAACCGTGTGTAATGTTACAAACTTATTGTTAGTTCCAAGCGGCTATTATTAGGAAAATTCTTACTTGTAATACGAAATGTGGCTGATATGTAAGAAATGTGAGTAATTGATAAATAAAAGATTCAAGCAAAAGATTTTCATCTCATTAATGTATAAAGATGTTAATGCTTATTAGCTTAAATAATAATAAACCTTTCTTTGTAACCTCCTATTACAGGCAATATGTTTTTATAAGCAATTGTCATTCTACTGATGTAGTTAAATATTATACAATATAAATAAACAGTTATATCATAAACTAAGGAGATCGGTGGCGGAGTTGTTCGAACGCTACTCTACTGTAGTTAAATATTATACAATATAAAAAAACTGTTATATCATAAACTAAGGAGATCGGTGGCGGAGTTGTTAGAGAGTTTTGGTTTCGATATTGAAAATAAAGCAACCCTCGCTATGGTTGGACTCTGGATGGGTGACCTTTGTAATCTCGAGTTCCTGCGTGCTTCGAAAGGCATGTTAAGCCATTTGTTTCGATTGCTATTGCATTGCAATTGTTTCTACCGCATTGGGCCAACATTGTGGTGCAGGTTCTCCTCGGATATAAGATGCGGACATGGGGCCCGTGGTCTATCCTCCAAGGTATCCTCTTCTTCATGGCTTCGGATCCACAAGCGGACAAACAATAAAATAATATAAGTAGGGGCTTCATTTATTTTTTTTAACACTACTGTACTCAAAAATGTAGATAAGAACATGTTCTTTATTTTGTTTCTGGTTTCAAAGGTAAACAATGGATACATAATACGCCTATCTGTTTCGCATACGACCCAAGATATTGCAAATGGTCGAAAATATATAACAGTAAAATTTGGTTGACAATTAATAAAATGGCGGTTACCTACTCCACCAACCACAGTTCTTACCTCAATTCATGATCCTGAATGTCATCTTTAATTATTCAAATAAATGGAATCGTGTGCATTTTGCTTTTAATGAAACTTGAATTTATAATAAGCATTATTATTATTTGAAATTAACCATAGAAATTGAAATTTTTTATTCTGAATTCTCATATGAAGATAATAAGAGTGGCCTGATTTTAAAGAAGAAGAAAGAAGACATTTATTCACGGCACAAAAGACACACACATACTAATTATAGGTTTGGAGACTTTTATCATACTAAACGGGACTTTTATCAAAATTAAGTAAATATACCTATGTATTTTTTATTAATACTAATAATACATTGTGTCTAGTATTTATTATAAAAATCCAACGCCGCCACATACCTATTAGATAATGAGATTTTAGATAGGTAGGTATAGTAGGTATGATCTATAGTTTAGTCTACTAGCATGTTGCCATAAATGGTGGAAAAATCAAATTTTCAGGATCAAATAGTACCTACTCGTTTTTCAATATCTATATTAATATGCGATTTAGAAATAATTTAGTTAGATTACTAAACGTTTCCATTTGTTTTATCAAATTTTAAACATTTGTCTACTAGTTTTCCGTTCAATTACTTTTACATTTAAGCTTTGCACATTGTATTATATTGTAATAATATAATTTGTAATAAGAAAAAATATTTTATTTACGCTCATATTATGCCGATGCTCAGTGATTTGACTAATATTGTCCTCGAGTGGCGGCTGCGTACCGGGAGACGCAGTGATGGTAGGTGGACCGACGATCTGGTAAAGGTCGCGGGAAGCCGCTGGATGCGGGAGGCGCAGCACCGATTGGTATGGAGATCCTTGGGGGAGGCCTCTTTCCAACAGTGGGCGTCTCTTGGCTGAAATAATGATGAAGACCTTGTCCATGCAAAATTATAATCTGGTTACGTTCTTCTCGTACGAGATTTCTGGCAGCCATTACGCACAAAAATGTTCCAGCACAGATTCAGAAGTCCAATAAACTCGCACAGGTCAACGCTAATTCAATCAAGGGTCAGGTAAACAAAGCAATGGTCAATATTCAAAGGGTCTGATAAGCGCGATACAAGACAAAGTATTCGTCCGCAAAATTCAAAAAAGGGATACGTCACGAAGCTACGGAATACAGATTGCAACTAAAGAGTTATTGTTTTTCTAATAGGCCAAAACTTTTAAGGGGCGTGGCAGATTCAAGCGAAAAAAATTTAAATGGTCAGAGGGAACTGTCCGCGATGTAAATGTACATTATCGCGGTACTTTGAGCATTCATTCTTGGTTTTTCCGCCCTTGGTGCCCAAACTGATCACAACTGAACGATTGTCGCTACTAAATTATCACAATACAAAGTATACAATACAATAAAAAGTACCAGTTAGTTGTTCCAACTATAAAGCTAAGGTATGGTCACTGTAGAAACCGCTACGCAATTTAAATAACAAAGTTACGCTTGATTCATCAAAGTTACGCTTGATTCATCAAAGTTCGAATTTTTAAACAACACGGAAAAATGTTGAGCGAATTTGAATTATGGGCAAATCGACTTATCATTTATTATTCGTAGACGTAGATGACCTTTTGAGAGCTTTCAGTTGAGGCAATCTAACTCAACGCAAAGAGGTTTGAATAATTTCATTGGAATTATTTAGGACAGCCTGTACTTCTAAATATTTATGAGCTCCGGACTTAGAAATGGTGCTTAATAACTTAAAAACAAATAATTATCTTTCACTTTGTTTATTACAGGTTGTGCCTGTATTTTCAAGATAAGGAGAATCATTAGAAAACCTATCATCATTTCAGCCAAGAGACGCCCATTGTTGAACATGGACATCCACCGTGGATCGCCAGACCGATCAAACTGTTGCGTTTCTCGCATCCAGCGGATTCCTACATCCATCAACAGATCGTCGGGACACCTCAAACCTATTATGGCTCTTCGCATTCGATCTTATAAATTTAGAAATATATAAGAGTGATGGCTGAAAAGTCTTTGGAAACAAAATAACTCGTATTTCAGTTAGCGTTTTGCTTATTCTTTTAAAATATATTTCCTGATAAACGAACCTTTGATATTAAGATGTTATTAATATTAAGAAGTATTAAAAACTTAAAGGTTTCTTGCTCCTAAAACTGCTCCTGGTGAAAAATGAATAAAGCTATACCTAAACCAAATTTTATCTTTCAGATAATAAGCATGAAAATTCTGGAGCTGACTGTAGATTTTGATGGCTGAAAACACAATTTTACTTTAGGCAAAACACGCACACAAAGATAACAAGAACAAAATTTTCCCCAAGACATAGTCAGGATCTAATAAACATTCTCACATAAATAAAGCCGAGGCAGGTGACTAAAAAAACTGTGTAAATTGCACTGAGCATTTATCACGTATGTCCCTTCTTGCCACAATAACATGGTTGACTTCATCTTCGAATAATTCTCTTTGTTCTTAACACACGCTGTTTGCAGACTCGTCTCGTGTTTCAAGTCATAGACTTTTAGCACAACAAGGAACATGGATAAGATTTGGTAACACATCAGAATATATATAATAATGTAATAGATTTTGATAAAACTACTATTAAAATAATAAACTCTTTAGTTATTAAAAATTGTATTTTTTTTTTCATTCATACTGGGTTTGTGTGCAATATTAATACAGAGATCACGCAAAGTGCTGTAACAATATAATATCGAGTGTCTCTGTTTATCCGGCAATAAACCTATACTAACTAATTTACCTGCTTATAATACGATATGCATCTGAAAAAACAAGCTTTCGGTTTCATTTGTATAATTGATCACATAGTGATAACACTGTATCTGAATCATTTCTTCGTTTAATATCACTTTGATCACCTCATTTATGAATGTATTAGTCATTCTGAAAAATTTGAGATTAGTTAATAAAAGGTTCCCAAGTTTTTCTTTAAAATAATCTTGCTTTGGAGTGCAAAGGTTGTTTTTATACAACAAACAAGTTTGCAAGTTGGTAAATCAGATTACCAACCTCATGATAATTACTTAGCTACAATCACCAGTTCCTGTAAGATTCACCAATACGCAACTACAAAGATGGCGTACGTTGCTATCTTCTTCCACGTAACATATTTTTCCACAGAACTTGTTACAAGTATTATTATTGCTTTGCGGCAGAAACAGAAAACGCCTCTACGTTTTCTGTTTCCCGCGCAGACGATTAAGATCCACTCTCTCTTTAATAACCTTTCTGTATGATAGTGTCATTTAATTCTACTGTATAGCTACAAAGGTCTAGCTACTGATACTTTTCGTACGCCCCCTTTCCGCTCCTAACAAACTCTTGGACCACAACAAGAATGCCGTACATCACAACGTGTCGTTAAGGGCAGGAGGTGGTCCAATAAATCAGGGACCGTCGTCTGCGCGGCTCCTGCACCCGCTAATGCGAGTCGTAATGAATGAGATCATGCGAGATTGTCGAACAATTTTTAGATCCGTATGTAGATTTATTTGCACTTTGACGTCGAAGATGGATGCCGCTGACGTCGACAGCGAGCCATCCGTCTGGTGTCGCAGTTAGAATACTACAAATGCCAACTTTAAATTGAAATTAAAATGAAATAATAGTGACAATGAATAGTGAAGTATGTATGTAAGTGCTTTCGGTAAAGCTTGGTGGCCGAAAATTTTTTGGTAATGGCACAGGATACGAAGCAAAGCTATGCTGAATTTTTCAACACATAGTGACAATGGAATCTATGATAACATTATTTTTTTTTCAAAAACTAAATAAAATTTATTAGAGACTGTCCTTATGGGATGCTAGTTATTACCGAAGAGATTCAGTTTTTACCGGAGATAGACTCTGTACCAGGGTCGTCTGCATCTTACCTATTTCTACCGTAAAGCAGCAGTGCTTGCATTGCTTTGTTCCTATTTGAAGGGTAAGATATGGCACTGAAATTAGTGGGTACCGTGACTTTACATATGATGTCACAAGTTGGCAACGTACAGTGTCGTTCTGTGTGGGTTGCAGCTAGTGTCACTGCGAATCTCACAGGAGCCACATGTATTATTACTTTCATCAGGTGATTGTTACCACTCTTCATCAGGTGGGCAATTTGCTTGTTTGCCAACTTAGTAGCAATAAAAAAAGTTATTAAATAAGTTGCTGTTAGTTTCGTCTCAATAATACTCGTATCAATGATTAATTTCTGGAAACAATTTCTCCAAATTTAATATCAGATCATTTCGTTCCACGGTGGCTTGATTTAACTCAGATGCTTATAAAATGGCACTTTGTTTAAATCATATTATTATGTTGCCATATCTACTTATAAACACAAGATTTTAACTGGTTCTTGTTATAGTTATCAGCAACTTTTATTTTTAGAGAACATTAAAGCCATGAGCTAAATTAGATCTTTTCAATAGACCTTAATGGATATCGCACATTTTTTCAATGAAGACTTATTAGTTTTGAAATGAAAGGAATAGACACATTTAAAAAATTCATAGCTACCTATTGCTTGCGGCTTCACTTGTATGCATTGAAATGTGAAGGCACTAATTATTTTCGACTTTGACTTCGAATCTTTGACGTCTAAATTACTGGTAACTCGACATTTTATGTCACAAGTTTGCAACGTGTATTGGCGTCCTTGTAGTGTTTGTAGATTTGCAAATCTCACAGGAACCACATGCACAATAGGCGACTGTTACCATTTACATAAGGTATAACTTTTTAATAATTTAATAAAATTAAATTTGCATTTGAATAAAATGGACCACAGTAAAAAAAAAAAGGTATAACTTATACCTGAAGATAGTAAATGGTAACACAACCATATTAGTAAACAAGAAAACTGCCTTATACCGTATAAGGCAGTTTTCTTGTTTACTAATATGGTTGTAGGTATATAAAAAATAGTTACTACTAATAAAAGCGGCTCTGCAAATACTTAATCAAATATTTAAAGTACCTATTATATAAAAAGAACTTTTTAATATTTTTTTTTGCAAAAAATAAAACTGACTTCAAAAACACTAAACGTTCATAAATAATAATTATAGGAATATAATAATAGTCATAAATTATATAATTAGATAGGTATTATTTATTATATATAATTATTAATGCAGTGGGTATAACAACAATTATAGTTGACTAGCTTTCCGCTCGCGACTTCGTCCGCGTTATTTTTGTTTTCCCGTGGGAATTTTATATTTTCCTGTAGGAAAATTAGCCTTTGTCCTTCCCCTGGTCTTGAACTATCCCTATACCAACTTTCATCAAAATCGGTTCAGTAGTTTCGAAGCCTATTCAATACAAACAAACAAACAATCAAATCTTTCCTCTTTATAATATTAGTATAGATTTATTTTTTAAGACTTTCCAGGTGATCATCACTTAATCAATATGATTAAGAGTTCTACGGTTAATTTCTATGGTTATAATATGATTGATCAAGTAGAATATTTTACTGGTCAAAGTGAATGTCAAAATAAATGTTAATTTGATAAAGATCTTGACACATCGAAGATCCTCTGAGCTGAAGTTTAATAAAAACCACCTTAAGTTTCATGTTATAATAGTCTACAAGAGGTCGTCATGGCTTTCTACAGTTCATTCTCTGTGGTAATCCATTAACTCAGACTTGTTAGATTTTGCTGCGAAAGGCGAAATTGTTCAATCCATTACAATGTTCAGCCATAAAAAGACTATTGAAAATGCATTGCCGAGCATCTCACAGGAGCGATCCATCAAAATGTTGCATTAATTCTGCCGCTGCATTCTAAGCAATTGTTTAAGCTGAATCTTATAATATGGTAAAATCAAAAGTTTCAGTATCAGTATCTCCCTTTTATTAAATAGAAACTTAATATTGTTGAGCAATATCTACATATTGAATACATCATATCTGACGTATTTAATATATTAATTTTAATTAAGTATGTGAATTGACAGAGACATTAAAGATTAAAACGAAATAATGTTTTGTAAAATATTTTTATCTTCAATACTTTTATGAATATTTTATTTAAGTATACTAGTTTTATCAATATTTTAATCTATTATATCACCATACTACCTATTCAAATTTCCAAACTTCCAAATTTTCAATAGATACCTACTTTACACCCTTCCCCTTAAATGTATACTCTAACTAAACTGCATTGTGAGTTATTTCACTTTTTATTATTAATTAAAATATACCAATAATAAACACTGAAAAACTACCAATATGCATTGAACAGCTTAGAAAAAATTTACTTATAAAGATAAGATACTGATCTTATAGTTTAGCATCACCTCTTATTGGAGGAAGGCCAACTTCTGATACCTAATTGGTACACTCGTACCGTTGTATCTACTTGTTAGAAATTTAACAGATAAATTACTTTGTAGCGTCTTTAATATGCTATGTGGTGAAACAGTGGCATGTAAGTCCTTAAGTGGCATTATAGTTTAATAAATCGGAGATTTGTCTCAATAATATCCTCTTTATTTGATATTCGGTAGCGGCGGCCAATCTAAACAATAGACTTGCTATCTGGGGCACAATTTTCAGATCGATTTTTATTGAATCTCATTTCGTTTGTGACGAAAATCAACATAATATTACAACGAATATCAATTTCAGTTCTTATATTACAACGAATATCAATTTAATTAGGTTTAATTTTTGGATCACAAAGAATATCAATATTTAATTTTACTTTTTAATTCAATTTTAATATTAGTTCGCTAGCTTGATATTGAAGTTACAGGTCATACAGGTGTGACAAATTTGACAGGAGAATTTCATGCCGGCCATGTTTTTTTACTTCAAGAACATGGCTGGCATGAAATTCGCTTAATTCCAAAAAAATTTTTTTTTTAAATTTTGTTCAAAAACTTAATGAAAATAGGTTTAAAACCAGTGCAGACGACGCTTGACGACGGGTGACGCCAGATTCAAAAATAGACCCCTTGCGCAGCAGAATATAGTACATAAAGGCAGAAACAGACTATTGTGTCGCGTCAGAAGCGTATCGGTTTCATGTATTTAATATGGCTAGAAACACATTATTCCAGTGTGTTGTGTTGTGGCGCCAATGTGTTTCTAGCCATATTAAATGTATGGAACCGATACGCTTCTGACGCGTCACAACACAACACGACACAATAGTTTGTTTTTGCCTTAAGCCGTGGCACAAGTCACTCAAGTGCACTCTCGATTCTGTTACCCGCATATTCCGATAGAACGGTTAGTCGACACGACCGCAATGAGATCAGACGCAGGACCCACTGCTCAATGTGTTTTCTGATGCACGGGGGAGTTGGCAATGTTTCACATTTTGATCACCCATCACAGGCTTGACCAGCGCTTACGTTGCTTAAATTTAGCAATTTACTTACAAATCTGTATGATCACAAAGAATATAGAACAATAATTTCCAGATACATTTGTTTCCAAACACTAATGTTAACGTTGGCAAAAGCGCCAAAACCATCGATGAACCAACGCAGATATTTAAAATTATCTTTCGCCCAGTTTACACGCCTCTGGTTCACCGAGCTGATGGGTTTGTTATATAAATATAAAACACATATATCATAACTCTTGTCATCATCACAGCTCATATACGTCCCCACCGAGGGTCTCGAACCTACCCTAAGTTAGGGTGTTTAGGCCTTAGTCAACCACGCTGGCCCAGTGCGGATTGGTCGACTTCACATTAATTTTTCGCAGATGTATGCAGGTTGCCTCACGATGTTTTCCTTCACCGTTGGAGCGTCACACAAATGTTCGTATGAAATTTGAAAAACGAAAAACGCATTGGTACATGGCGGCCTCGAACCCCGGAGCTCCCGATTGGAAGGCAAGTACAGAGTCCACAGCGCCACTGACGCTCCATAACTCTTGTATTCCTGACCAATTGTGAAAAGTGTTCTAAAATAGATCTTATCAATATTAAAAAATCGTCTTTACATTTCCGGGACGAACCACCAAATAGGAGGATAATTTTAATTCACAAATTGATACCGAACTTTTTTTCATCATCGGCCAATTATTACTTCCGCAACAGTTCAAAAAGAATTTTAATTGAGTCTGCCAAGTTAGAAATCATTACCATCCCTTTTTTTCTCATTAACTACAGCTTCTCAATGTTTACCTTCACCGAAAGAATTGTTTGCTACTGATGTTTTAAGTGATGCAGAAATTGTGTTCGGAATTTAGACATTATTTATTTTGTTACCTTAAATTTATTTACCACCACTAGAATACATGCTTTTTACGAAGTAAATCTCTTGTAACATATTTTTTATTATAATTGTAAATGAGTAGGTATATAGCAAACCTTCTAACAAAGATGTCTATATACCTACTCATTAATAATTAGTAATTGACATCCAGAAAATAACGCCTGATACCATTAATCATATTTAATTATATCAGATAATTTCAAATTATTTTTTTATATAGTTTACTGCTGACTTTATCTACTATGTTATTTGTAAAGTCGATGTTAACAATATATGACTCTGCAGGCAGATTGAAAAGAATTTGAACAGAACCACAAAGGTACGAAAATTGGAAGAAGACTTGCTACGAACTACAATGGTTTAGGAATACAGTTAAATGTAGAACAGTATAATCTATATGTCTAGAGTGTAGTCTCATCATTACAACCTCACTAGACCCCTCTAAAAATTGTCTATCTTGCTAAAAAATTCAACTGCTTAAAAGCCACTAAGACGTCGGGACGCGTCCCCATGTCCCAATTAATTAATCCGGGTTCTTGGACTCCAGCCAAGGCAACCGCACTCGAACAAAGCCTTGGAGTCGTTTTCTATTAAAAAGCAAACTAATTTAGAGAGATCTGCGGCTCTGGAGGTTAGAAACAAAGTTTGTTGCAAGGAAAGGCAAGGTAATTTAACGTTAAAAGTTGGGGTGGCACTGAAATCTAATTTCAATTAAGCATTTGGTATTGAACTGGGTATTATTTAAAATCTCATCATCAGAACAGCTCATATACGTCCCCGCAGAGGGGCTCAAGCCTACCGTAAGTTAGGGTGTTTAGTAGGGTGTCCCAAAAAAATCAGTCTTTTTTTTCAACGCATACCCTCTTATTATTTTCGAATGGTGTCAAAACACATGTAAATAAAATTTTATGTACCTAGAACCAAAGCAACCCGTGCCGACTTGAATCGATACATATGTCAGTACTTGCATACTTTGTCGCGTCGCGCGCAAGGGTTTGTTATTTCTCGTTGGTCAATTAGTAAACACATTATTTTCGTTCAAAGAAGATGTCAGTGGAATTACGCAGTTCTAGAAAAAGGATATTCTTAATAGGGGATGTAAAACATTAAATTACCCTCAAAACTGACCTCTAATGGACAAGTTCTAGCAAGTTCTGTTCTATTTTATATTCGTGAAGTGAATTTAAGTGTCAATGAAAGCGCGAATCTAACTATACGTGAGTGCGTTATTTATTGGGAAAGGGCGCGAATACCGACTAAAGCTTTAGCTGTGTTAAAAAACTAGTTACCTACCTTATATCAAGTTTGGAGAGATTTTCAAAAAAATGCAATCAAAGCTATATTTGAGTCAATAAGAGTTAGTTACAAAAGACAATTTGTTCGACATTGCACATGTCGATGCACTTCAATTAATAAAGATAAACGGAGATAGATCTTCTTGCAGCGCTAAAGAGAGCCTGACAGACCTGAGGCCCTAGACAAATGCCACACGCTAACTTATCCGCAGTCATTCCGCAGAAAAAATGTATGGAAATAACATTAGCTTACGACAACCTCACGCTATTTTTTCCGCAGCTAATGTCATCTCAATCCATTTTTTCTGAGCAACGACTGCGGAAAAGTTAACGTGTGGCATTTGTCTAGGGGGGCTGGTCATTTAGTGGAGTGAATAAAAAATTGTCGGACAAAGAGGAAAAAACGCGTCTTAGAAAAATCGAGGAACAAAAACGTTGAACCAATTATTATGCATCTCTAACTGCTTCGATGTCATATTATCAAAAAAAATTCATCATCTGATTCCGAAGTAATGGATTTACAAGTCAGTTCGCCTAACCCAATCGGGAGCGCACAGTTCGAAACAAATAAAACTTCAGTGATGAAAAATGTTATCACTCCAAAGTTAGTACCAGCTTTAGATAGGTGTTAATTAAGTATGAGAACTTCTGTCTTTATTATTGAAGCTACTATTGAGGCACTTGGGCTCTACTGACGAATTTTCCATTTGCAAGCCCTCCATTCAAAGAATCCGTACGGAAAAACGAAATGAGCGGCAGCAGCTATAAAACGCTAATAAACGCTATATTCCCTCGCAAGAAGACTTTTGTGGTTCACTTCACGAGAAAAACATTGATAACTTCGTTTTCATCAAAAGCAAAGCCTTGTTCAATTGTTTAAAAATTAATGACTGTTTTCTCAACGCTAATATTGCTACTTTTCAACGAGTTAAGAAATAGGTGATGACACTGAGAGCCGTTGATGATAAAGCAGAGAGAGCGGTTATGTTAATGCAAGATTTCCATGGAAAAATCACTGTTAAAGAGGAACAAAAGCAATTTTTACTAGGTACGTTGCATACAGGAACTGAGGTGGTTCGATAAATGGCCTGATTGTTGTGCTACTATAATTTATGTCTTCAAAATATAAATAAAACTTGGAAGATCAATAAACACAAAAATATATTCAAAAGACTTGTTCACGAAAATAAAAATTATATGTACATTAGAAATGCATTGACAAGAATGTACACAAATTTTAAATTCTATTCCTAACTATAGAAAATGACAACTTTCCTTTTAAAATAAAACATCTCGCATCAGCCAGCACTGACACTTCTATGCGCAATCCATAACAGGAACACAGACTGGTATACCCTGCCTGTAAAAAGAAAACTTTAAAAAGAAAATGTAATAAATAATGTTTTTCTACTAATAAATATTTCATAAATATATGAAAAAGGTAAAATAGTGTTTTATTTACTAAATAAAAATTAAGTTTAAAAATGTCTTCTACAGTTGTCATACAAATATTTTGTTAAAAGTTTGACATCAAGTCGGCACGGGTTATCATTATCCAATTGCAATAATATTTTTTATTTTAGTTATTAGGGTGAAATAGAAAAAATATAAAGGGTATGCATACCTAAAATTGAAAAAAAAAATTCGCCTTTATAGGCTGGGACACCCTAGTGTTTAGGTCTTAATCAACCACGCTGGCCCAGTGCGGATTGGTCGAATATATGCTTAATATGTTCAGAGTTATTTTTTTATCGTTGAAATTATAACTTAGCATATTTGTTACGTCATTATAAAAAAATATTAACATCACGATAATTATTAAATATTTTTACATTAACCTTAGCCTACATTAGAACATAGAATAAGCATTGTTTATCCCAGCGATGGCTTCGCATAGACGAAATCTTGCGCAAAAAGTTTTACATTAACCACAAAAATCACGGAACTGCCTCCCTAGACAAACGTCACACGCTAACATTTCCGCAGTCGTTACGCAGAAAAAATGTATGGAAATGACAACCTCACGCTATTTTTTCCTCAGTATATGTCATCTCCATACATTTTTTGTGAAGAACAACTGCGGAAAAGTTTGCGTGTGGCTTTTGTCTAGGGGGGCAGGTTAGTGTGATACGACATAAATTACTACATATATTCCACCACATTAATTTTTGTTGTATTTTTGTGTTATGTAAATATTAGCTTAAATAATACATGAGTAATGAGCTTAAATAACCATACAATACGATTGAATTTACTTTTTGCTCAAAAAAGTACATCTTAGGTATTCGGAGCTACGCATACTAGGTCACTTTCGGCACGACTACATGCCACTATTTTTTTATAGAATTAAGTTGGCAAACAAGCAAACTGCTCACCTGATGATAAGTGATAACAGTCACCTATAATACATGTGGCTCTTGTGAGATTCGCAGCAAATTTGCAACCCCACAAGAACCACAGTGTACGTTGCCAACTTGTGACATAAGATGTAAAGTCACGGTACCCGGTAATTTCACTGCCATGTCTTACCCTTCAAACCGGAACACAGCAATGCAAGCACTGCTGCTTGGCGGCAGAAATAGGTAAGACGGAGGTACTCAAGCAGACGACCCTGGTGCAGAGTAATTTCAGTTGCTTATGTTACTAAGTAAAGCAGTTTATAGGTCAGCCCGGTCATTTGATTTTATTTAGTACGAAACAAAGACGCCAAAGTGGTGTCCAAGGACCACTCAAGCTTTGGCAAGAATTCCGCTGTATCTTTAAATGCTCTGCTGCATCTGAAGTGTCCTCTACGGTTATTAAAGCTAACGAAGGCACATTATTCGCACGCGGCCGCGCTACACCGAAACTAAATGTATGTATAACATGCCCAATAAACCATTTTCTTTCTTTCTTTCTTCCAAATGCTGAGAATATGCTGCATTATGAAAATATTTAATACACCAATATTACAAATCAATACATCGTCATCATCACAGCTCATATACGTCCCCATCGAGGGGTCCCCACGAGCCTAGTTTGTAGATGTTAGGGCGATTAGGCCTTAGTCAAACCACGCTGGCCCATTGCGGATTGGTTGACTTCACATACACCTATGAATTATTTCGCAGGTGTATGCAGGTTTCCTCACGATGTTTTCCTTCACCGTAAAATCAATCAATACATATTATAAATATTTTTTTTCCCAGCGTCTGTCTGTATATGTGTTGGCAACCCAAACACAGCTGAACAGACTTTTACGCGTATTTCACCACAAGTGAGACAAAACCACGCTTTACTTGTGTGTGTAAACATGCAATTAAGCGTTTATGGCTGGAATTGTTTTTTTATATTTTTTTATTTGGAAAATAAAGTCCACAGATCTTATAGATATGTAACTGAATAGCCCAATAATATTTAAGGGTATGTATCCATCAGAAGTAGAGATGCTGTAGAATAAATATTAGGGCGAACAAACTTACTTTTTTTGGGTTATTGCCCGTGGTTCACCTGCGTAGTCCACCTATGTGTACCACGGGGAAAAAAAACTTCCCTTGGTTCACCAGTATGTCCATAAGCATTTAATTATAAAGTACGAAAGAAAATTGAGGATTGGCATTATAACATTTCATCAAATGACTGCTGTGTGTTAAGAGGCAATCGTACAGGCCGTTTTTCCATACAAACGTAATCCCAGTTTCCTTCCTGGATAATGGCACTAGTTGCTCTATTTTTTCCAATAAAATTAATCGCCACTATAAGGATGTTTCTATGTTTTCCTTTTTTTATTGAGTTAATTAATAAAGGAGATTTCAAACCTTCAAAAACCTACAAAATAGCCCTAATTTTCTTTTGTATTCAAACTTCCAGCAAAAAAATTGAACAAGATTATATGAAAAAAGCAAAATATAGGAACACAGAAAAAGTCTTGCTTTAATTTTTACGCAAAAAGTAATTAAATTGGTCAATTCTTTGCGAAGAAAACAGGGGACTACGAATTCATATTTTGTGTACTTTTCATAGGTATTTTCGGTCCGAGCTGCAGTTGTCCCTATCGCGCTAAGTTCGGACATACAGCGCAACAGCAATACATTTATATTTATACAGCAATACATATATATACAAATACCTATTTTTGAATTCTCTCGACCTTGGTGTTTCCTCTTAAAACTAAAATATAATCAAAGTTGGTATAAATAATCGGTCGGATTTAGAAACGGACACACTAGAGACAAACATTCTACCTGGGTAAATAATGTTTTTGTAAAATCTAAATACATAATTTCTTTACTAAAATTAATAAATATTTACCTACATAATACTGCAAGCTAAAATAAACAATAACACTTCACTTTATTTTTTATTGATAAAATACTATTTATGCTAAAAGCGCCATCTTTTGACGGCCATCATTAATTTATCGATAAAAACGAATAAAAGCAGAATAAAGCAAAAACACGAACTAAATGCTTACCTACATTTCAAAAAATTACATGGCATATCTACACTAATATTATAAAGAGAAAAACTTTGTTTGTTTGTTTGTTTGGTTATAATGAATCTCTCTCAAAAACTACTGGACCGTTTTTAAAAATTCTTTCACCATTCGAAAGCTACATTATCCACGAGTAACATAGGCAAAATTTTATTTTGGAAAAAAATAGGATTCCGTAAGATGTTTGGGTTTTTCGGACACAAGGTGTAAAAAATCAACCAGAAAAGTAACTAATTTTGCGTACGCTGCCTAAACTATAAAAGATAGAACCATAAAATGTTCTAATTAATTGTAGATCTTATAAATATCTACAAAAAAGTCCGCGACACACTATACCTATCTATGTCGAGTGAGGCACAACAACCATTTTTTTATTTAAAAATCTGTATTTTTTTTGGACTACATTTAAACGAATTTATAAACGAAATTATTTCATCACTAAGTAGAGTTTATGTAGATAATATTTAGTCTTTGAATGATTAAAATTGGATGTTTGGTTTTGAAGTTATGGCGAAATTAAAATATTATTTAAGTGCGCGTGCGGGAGGTTATGGAATAAAATGGAGGAAAAAATTAAACACTGTGTTAAGCATTTTGATGGCGAAACGTAGTTCGCGGGCACAGCTAGTTTAAAAATAAAGAATGTTTCTACAATTTGTTCCATAATGTGCACCAACGGTACTCCGTTGTATATTGTTTTCATAGCTAAAACTTTGCCGCCAACACCATTATATTGTATTTAAAAAATGTAATAATATCTTGCGGCTTAGTTAAGTGCTTAGTGAAATGCGTTGTTTTGTGGCATCAATAGTCTTTTTAGAAGTCTATTCAGTGTATTATTGATTAAAGTTAAAAACGTATCTCCACAACTCCGAATGATTGTCGGAATCAACAGATTTTTCATTTTTTACTTTATAATATTGACGCCCGGCAAACAATAGGACTAAGTATGCCTCCTTTTCTTCGAATGAAATCGAGCTCTTCGGGGGCAGACATGGTGTTTGCAGATTATTACAAATTGCCTTTACTAGTAGGTATGTATATTAAATAGATATGATAATAATTGTACAATACGATGAATCTTACAATGACAATCATTGACATCCTTCTAAAAATTTTGTTTTTAATTTGAAGTCACGTTGAAAATAAAGAAAAATATAAATTAATGCGAGCAAGAGCAACTTCTTTATCGAAAATAATTGAGATGAATACGAGTGGTGGACCACGGGAAAAATTGACTTCCGATGGTCCACCTAAGTGGACCACGGGAAAAAATTTCTTCCTGTGGTACAACTAGGTGAAACAAGGGAAGTTTTTTTTCCCCGTGGTACACATAGGTGGACTACGCAGGTGAACCACGGGCAATAACCCCTTTTTTTCCCCATACAAACTAAATAAAATATTTTTTAGTATTAAGTGCCGACAACCCTACGTAAGCGTACGAGGAATTACTACGCTCACGTCTCATACAAACTAAATAAATATTTTTTTGGTATTAAGTGCCTACAGCCTTACGTAAGCGTAGGAGGAATACTACGCTCACGTCTGTCACGTGTCATTTTGTGTTAAAAGTTCTTTTCTCTTAAAATCTTTAAAAAAGATATGTTATTATTCAACGCATTCTTTAGAGGATGGTCTTTTTAATTTTTTGATAAATTAATTAAAACTTGGTTAAAATGTGACCCAAACATGCCTCGATTTTAAAACTTTAAACCTAATCGCGTCGTAAATATTAGGTTAAATCGTATACTTTCGATTTCAATAAATAAAGTGAACAATATTCTAGGGGATGGTCTTTTTAGATTTTTTTTATTCGCCTCAATTAATGTTTTATTGAAATAATTCATCTTACGCGTAAAGGTTTGCTTAAATATTCCCCTCAGCCTCACTCACTCACTCCTATCTAATCAGTGCGGGACGATCGACGCAAGGTCATTGGGACCACTATGCGCCTTAACAGCTGATTATGGTTGTCACGTAAAAGTTTTTGCTTTCAGTTAAATATAATTGGGGTGTTCAGTTACACCCGGTATGCAATTCAAACTTAAATTAGGCCTTACATCTAATTACAGACTTACATTTTAACGATTATCTTATAATGGGTTGTTGTTGTGTGTGTGTGTGTGTGTGTGTGTGTGTGTGTATGCGTGGTATGCGTGTGCGTGGGTGTGTGTGTTTGTATTTTCCATGTTCATTCGCATAACATAGCATAATAGTTTTAACTTAGAATAATAACGCATAGAAGGATATTCCGGTAAAAAGCGCGATGATTAAAGTGAAGCAAAAATGACACCGATGTGTGCAGTCGCTTACGAGCGAAACACGCACACTACGATAAAAACAGTATGGAGCTGCCGGCGTAGTGAGCCATTTATGGCTCACATTTAGTTGCATCAAATCGTGCGCGTCGGTTAGGTTTCTATGCGTTATTATTCTAAGAGTTTTAATTATTTATTTGTAAGAATATTAAAGATAGTATTCTTAAAGTTTTGGCTGTTGCTACTAAATATATCCACTACGTCAAATCTTTTATTGAAGCATTCAAGGGTACGACATACCACAGAATTTTTATAATAGTTTGTATGTGAGTGTGGCAGATTAAACAAAGACGTATGCCTAGTGCGAGTAGTAGGTGCTCGGAGCTGTATGAATAGAGCTGTACTATCTATCGCACCCTGACATACCTTGTGGAGGAACATCATGTCGAGAAGCTTCCGTCTATCTGCCAGGGATAGCATTTCATAAAGTTTGCAGGATTCCCTATAGTCTTTCTTTGTAACATGTAGGCGATAATTTAGGTGCTTTATAAATTTAGACTGGATTTTTTCAATTTGTTGGCTGTATGTGTTATATTGAGGGTTCCATATATTACTGCAGTACTCTAGTATGCTTCTGACGTATGAGTAAAAGAGGATTTTGAGACATTTTATATCCGTAAAATGTTTACATACTCGAAGTATGAAACCAAGGTTTTTATACGATCTGTTCACAATATCTGTAACATGCTCGTTGAAGTCGAGCTTGTTGTCCATCAAAACACCCAAATTACGAACCAATTGCGTTTTTTTAATGTAAATATTATTTTTTGAATAATTGTAATTAACATTATTTTTCTTTCTTGAAAACGTTATAGCCATGCATTTACTGACATTAACTGTTATATTATTAGCCAGATAATATTTATTAAGATTATTTAAGTCCTGTTGAAGCTTTTCGCAATCTGATTGATGTTTGATATTTAAATAAATTTTAGTGTCATCAGCATACATTAGAAATTTGAAATGCTTAAAACATTTTCCGATATCGAACAGGTAGGCTGAGTATAACAGTGGAGAGATAATAGACCCTTGCGGTACACCGGACGGAATGTCTATAAAGTCAGAGCAATACCCATCAATTACAACTGCCTGGCAACGGTTACGAAGATACGATTCAATCCACCTTAAAAGATCACCGCAGATGCCGAGCTCACGAAGTTTATGAAGTAGAATGTTGTGATCCACACGGTCAAACGCCTTTTCGAAGTCCGTGTAGATCACATCAACCTGATACCCTCCATCCATACCGCTAAGGACCTCGTTGGTGAACATAGCCAAGTTCGTATTAGTGGATCGACCTTTAATGAATCCATGTTGTTGCGTAGGTATATATTTATAAATAAAAGGGTAATGGTGAATATGTGCTACCCTCTCCATTACCTTGCCCAGTGTATTTAATATTGAAATAGGGCGATAGTTTTCAACGCAAGTTTTCGTGCCTTTTTTATGTAACGGTATGACAAGTGCGTCGGTGGCGCTGTGGACTCGGTACTTGTCTTCCAATCGGGAGGTCTGGGTTCGAGACCGCCATGTACCACTGTGTTTTTCGTTTCGAATTTCATATGTACATTTGTCTGACGCTCCTACGGTGAAGGAAAACATCGTGAGGCAACCTGCATACATCTGCGAAAAAATCCAAAGGTGTATGTGAAGTCGACCAATCCGCACTGGGCCAGCGTGGTTGACTAAGGCCTAATCACCCTAACATAGGGTAGGCTCGAGCCCCTCGGTGGGGACGTATATGAGCTGTGATGATGATGATGATGATGACAAGTGCTGTTTTCCAAATTTTTGGTAAATATCCTTCTCGAAAACATTTGTTGATGATATAGGTAATGGGGGTGGTTAAGGTTTCAGCGCACCTAACGTAGAAGACTGGAGGAATCTCATCACAGCCCGCGCCTTTGGATATGTCCAGACTCCTCAATAACTTTTTTATTAGGCTATTATCAACGTTGATAGTGTGAAGAGTGTCCGTACCAATATCCCTTAGCTGGAGAGAGGAATGACTACATGTAGGCTTACAAAAATTTTTTTGGAAAAAAATTATTGAAAGCGGAGCATATTTCATTCTCGTCAGAACAACTTTGACCACTATAAAACATTATTTTTGGGTAGTTAATATTATTTTTCTTTTTAGAGTTCACGTAGGACCATAGCTATATAGGATTTATAGTCATTATTTTGTGATATTTTAACCTGAGCGCGCAGATCAGTAAACAGCTGGTAGTCTAATGGGTTTTTATACTTTTTCCAGTGACGGTGGGCTTTGGGCTTTTCTTTGATCAGTTTAATTAACTGCCGGCTGTACCAAACTGGGTAAACGTGAGAGTTAGAACATATAACTTGTGGTACATGATCTTTAATTGCACTATTAATAATTGAATATAAATTATTAACCGCCTTCTCTGCACTACACGATAACAACTTTGTACAGTCTTGATTCGACAAGTGGGTATTAATTGATTGGTAGTCTGCCTTATGGAACTGCATTTTTATGCGTCTGGCAGGTTTAATCGGCGTTATCAGTACGTCTGTTGCGTCAATACTTAAAGTAGCATGATATTTATCCTTTTTTATTAGTGGGCAATTCGATTGTTTTACGCCAAGGCAGAAATTCGCGAAAACCAAATCAAGAGTATTATTACTTGAATTAACCACAGAGTTGTATTGCTTCAAACCTAGACTAGACATTTTATTAATTAAGAATAAAGCAGCAGAATAAAGTCTTGTAAGTCTGTAGACCCTTTTCTCAATAGAATTGGGATACCCGTCATCCATTGAATACAAGGTAAGTTAAAATCGCCCGCTAAGATATTATACATAGACATATATTTACTGCAATGTTAATAATTCGGGTGAATATAAAATATTTTTGTCATCATATCAACTAATTTCTCCACGCGCGATGGTATAAATTTATCAGGAGGTAAGTACACAACACCAATGTGAAGATCACATGACAATCGAGCGTGCGGTACGGAGTTGCGGGCACGGGCCTCAAGCGCTCGCTTCGGTATAGTCACCCAGACGCATTTGAGGCAGCCATCGCATTGCCACTCAGGACGCGCGCGCGCACCCAGATGCGCAGCGCTCATTATCATTACTCCGCCCCCAAGTGATCCACGGTCTTTCCGAAAAATTTCATACCTGTGATCGCTCAATTCTGTGTTAAGGATGCCATCGTATAACCAAGTTTCTGCGACAAGGATTATATCGGCTTCACATACTACTACATTACTGTAGAAATCATTAGTCTTGGTTCTGAGCCCACGCAAATTTTGATATAAAACCTGCAAGTTACGTGAAGAGCACATTATTATACAGTAGTGTTGTAGTTACGCCTGTAAATAGAACGCATATGTGATGTGAGCGTGAATATAGCAGCAGCATGTTAATAACATTATTGAAGACAAATGAAAATTTCGGTACGAAGCAAAATAAATAGATTCTATGTATGTGCATATTATTCAAAATACCTGCAAAGAGGAAATGTGTGTGGATGAGGTGTTACAGTTATGGAACAGTATTTCATGTATTGTATTTGTAATGTGTATGTTAGAAAAGTGATAAATAAAAATTTTACATTGTAAATTAAATTAAATATTAGCAAATAAAATCTCGTTGTTACATTATTTTTTCTAAATCCGACATACATAAAATTGGAATAGGGGATGAAGTATCCGTTTTTCTTATGTAAATTCGACAGTATTTGTCCATACGTGCTTATAGTTAAATTCCGAAGCTTTTGATTTCGCGGCCTTAAGCAACTGTTTGTTATTCTTAGTGAGATGTTCGTTAATGTAAATTATTTTAACCTCACCTCCTATTCCAATCTGCCCCGTGGTGATGTGTCGGTGTTTACGAGCAGCCGCAATCGCTGTGTCTTTGGTGGAGCGTTGCCTGAACCGGGCCACTATTGCACGACCGGAACCCGCGGTTTGTTTTCGTGGTTGCACTCGATGAGCAAACTCGATTTCTTCGGGGTTGACAATCACCCCAATTTGGGCGGCGATCTTTAGAACCACATCAACAGTGGACTCCGTATCAGACTCAGGCATGCCGACAACCTCGATGTTCTGCGCTCTAGACCACTGCTGTTCGCGGGCGTGAACCTCCTCCAGATTCCTGACCCGCGCCTTGACTACAGTGAGCTCATCGCGGAGTACTTTATTATCATCTTTGAGGGTTGTTATGTCAGCTTTTGTTGTGGAAAATAATTTCAAAACATCGTCACATTGGTCGCTTATGTATTGAACTAATGTTTCGAGACTTGTTATCCTGTCACCGAGCGTTTTGAACTGGTTGGCTAATGCGTTCGTGACTTCCTTTCTTATGAGACTTGCAATATCCGTCTGCCCTTCGCAGGTTGCTTGGTATGGTGTCAGTGTCTCTGATTCGTTTTGAGGTGCGATTGCTGTCCCCTTTCTAAACGTCACATTTTCTGATCTACTTTCTTCTGCAGGTACAGTTGAGGTTTTTAGTGGCGTATCTGAGTTGTCTCCAATCTTGGGCGTTTTTGAGGTACACAAGGGGCACACCCAACATTGCATTTTTTATATACTTCCCCTTTGAGGCTGACGCAGTCAAGATGATAATGTCTTGAACATAGAGTACGAGAACAAGTCGCCCTTTCTGAAACTTTCAAGGTCTTTTTGCACGCACTGCAGTTAGCCATGCTAGATTTTATTGATAATTTATTTTAAAACGAAATTTAAATACGGAGCAACTGAAAAGTGTACTGTGTTACTTGGCTACCCTCGTTTTTTCGTGATGATGCAAAAAGGAACACTTTATAATGTTTAGATCTTCTAAAAATCCGCTTAATACCAATTTATGGAGGATTTTAATACATTTTTTATATTCTTGGTTACGTAGTTGAGTACAGTTTTTCTTATTATTTAAATTGCATATCTGTTGTTAATATTAGGTCCTTACATATGAAATTGGCGTTTTACCGTACTGGCCACTGGATCTCAAATATCTCCTTTATGGTTAGGAATTCCAAATTCAAATTTATGCAGCTATTTACTCATGTATTTGTTTCGAAAATTATAATTCACTTGTTTTTTCCTCAATTGTTTTTTTTTTCTTTGTGTCACTCAGTTTATAAAATGGAAAACTTGAAATATTGCGTTATTTAAGAGTACGAGTTCCACTGTGGCACCAGTGCTGCAGAAACGGCTCGAAGAATTAATGATGTGTAGGCGACGGTGCCGCAAAAGAAAACACAGTGCGTTTTAGGTTCCAACGTTTTCGTTCTGAAAATTTCGACCTGCAGAACAAGCCCCGTGGACGGCCGGAGACCAAAGTAGATAATAAAGAATTGAAGGCTGTTGTGGAAGCGGATTCATCGCAAACCACGTCCGAGTTAGCTGCAGGCTACGGTGTTAGCGATAAATCTGTTTTAATCCACTTGAAGCAAATTGGGAAGGTGAAAAAGCTTGAAATTGACCTACCTCACGAATTGAGTGAATCAAATCAACAAACGCGAGTTGACTGCTGCGTTGCATTACTCAACCGGTGCAATAATGAAGGGATTTTAAATCGAATCATTACTTGTGATGAAAAGTGGGTCCTGTACGAAATCGTAAGCGCTCATCGCAATAGCTGAACCCTGCCGAACCCATGCCCTAAGCGAAAATTAACTCCAAAAAAGTTACTTGTGAGCATTTGGTGGAGTGTGCTGGTGTCGTTCACTACAGCTTTCTTAAATCTGGCCAGACGATTACGGCAGATGTCTATTGTCAGCAACTGCAAACCATGATGGAAAAGCTAGCTGCTAAACAACCGAGGCTGCTCAATCGCTCTAGGCCACTGCTGATTCGTTCCCTGCCGTGGAGGCCTGCGTGCACGGTTGGCCCCGTGCACGCCGCCGTAAGGCCCTCCGTCTGGGGATTGCCCTGGTGTTCTCGGGCAATCCCCCTTGGCGATAGCCCGACCAGCAGTAGTGGAGTCGCATTGTGGACCTTACCTAGCGCGCCCCTAAGGGCAGGGAGAACACCGGGGGGTTTTAGTGGGTAGGCCTGGCACTCTGCCGGGAGAGCCCCACACACACTCGCCGTCTAACCAACGGCGGGTACAATGCGGTTACGCATTTCCCCCCGAGAAAAAAAAAGGCCACTGCTGATTCATGATAACGCTAGACCACACATTGCACAACAGACGGCTACCAAATTAGAGGAGCTTCAATTGGAATGTCTAAGACATCCACCGTTCTCTTCGGACCTTGCTCCAACATATTACTATTTTTTTAGAAATTTGGATAACTTCATGAAAGGGAAAAAATTCAACTTCGATGGGGCAGTCCAAACCGCCTTCAAATATTTTTTTTTATTGCAGAAAGTTGGCAAACAAGCAAACTGCCCACCTGATGGTAAGTGGTAACAGTCACCTATAATACATGCGGCTCTTGTGAGATTCGCAGCAAAACTGAAACCCCCACAAGAACCACAGTGTACGTTGCCAACTTGTGACACCAGATGTAAAGTCACAGTACCCAGTAATTTCACTGCCATATCTTACCCTTCAAATCGGAACACAATGCAAGCACTGCTGATTTGCGGCAGAAATAGGTAAGACGGAGGTACCTTAGCAGACGACCCTGGTACAGAGTCTCCCTCCAGTAATTTATAATTAATTCCACTCCAGTAATTTTAAATTTTATTGTACCCGTCCGAATGGCTTTCTTTGTAAAGGGATCGATGAACTACCTACGAGATGGCAAAAGTGCATAGATAGCAATGGTACATACTTTGAATGAATAAATATATAATATTTAAAAAAAAATGACATTATGTTACAAAACGCCAATTTCATATGTAAGGACCTAATATTTGTATTTTTATAATGTTATTAAACAATTTGAAGTTACTGAATAGATAGTTGAATCTAAGTAGTATGGTGGGATGAATTAATTTTTTCACATCACTCGATGACCATATTCAACATCTCTAAATTTACTAAAAAAGGTTATGCAAAAGGGAAATATCGAAGCTTACATATATAGAAGAATCTTAGCCTCGGGATAGTGTTGAAAGATGGTAAGTAAATACGGAGTACTTCTGCGATTAAAACTGTACAACTACCCGGGCTCTATTGACTGAGCCCGTTGTAAAACACCATGTGAAGACGTAGCCCGTAGCCATTAGGCAATATGAGAGCGGTCAGGGCAGGATGGATTTATGCAAAATTATGCAAGATGTCCTCGTTATATATTTCATTTGAAATCGAGGCGATATCAAGCCAAATGTGACATATTTATCAACAGAGTATTTTAATGACATTGTGTAGATTGCTGTTTTTTTTCATATTCTAGAGATTTTAAGAGAGGTATTAGTTAGATTATCTCCACGCATTTATATTCCTCGTGATTGAAATTGAAAATAGAATTCCTGTGTCTAAGGATCGACACTCATTATATGTGTTCTACCATACATCTGTACAAAGGCAGTGTACATACTTAGGAACCATTTTACTGCTCCTACCATTAAATAGTGTTCATCCTGCTCTTTGGAAATAACAGATTTAGATTGTGTAACGAGCTTTTTGCTTAGTTTTCTCTTAAGACATACGACCAATTTATAGAACAAGCAATACGCAAGAGATATTTCTAGTATGATTCAATGGCTGCATTGACCACTTACTATCAGACGGCTGCATGATTGTTTGCCGCCTTTGTGATACTTATACGAAAAAAAACAAGAATTTGAAACTGAAAACTCAAATAACAGAAACCAATTAATTCTTAAAGGAAATTATTTCTTATAGGAAAAATAATGAAATGGGTAGGTATAATAAAACGTATACATTTTTTTCAAGACTAATATTTGTTTGGATTATTGAGACACAGGTGTTTCAACAAAACATTTGTCCCGTGTAAAACATAGTTAAATAAACTTTGTGTTGCTAATTATGTGCTATTTATGTGCATACAATCAGCCTTTTCTGCTTCAATGCCATGACTAATGGGTTGCATGCATGATCCGTATCAATAAAAAATAGAATCACATTAAAGTATTCTAGGAATTTTCCGATACTAACTTCTACCTACCTACTTCTTGTTTAGAATATCGAAAAATAATCCTTATGTTAATCGTAAATTCATAATGCGTAAAATAAATTGAATTTTCGTGAAATAAATCCATTTTATAAGCAATCTGTGCCTTACATTTAAACATAAAATATCTTTTGAATTATTAGCACTGTCTTAGATTAAAATGGATGTTTTCGTTACCGCACTATGTAAGTTTCTGAGCCCTTCTGTACCATACAAGAGGCATTTAAAAACAACAAATAATTCTATTATTGGTTATACCATGTTGCATAAGCCGCTCCCTAGATCACACACCCAGTGTTCCCGCTATCGCGATCAGCAGCTCTTTGAGCCACGCGCCGTAGGCCACTCGGTACTTTGCACGGATTCCTTTATACACGCGTGGTCTAAGTGATGACAGTCAGATATGTTCACATAGAAAAGGTAACAGTAAATGCAAACCTATTTTCTAAATGTAAGGCAAATCTATATAATGAATCCCCGAAGTGTATGTATGCGCATAATTTCAGAATGCCTTCACGAAATTATAAAATTTTTGGTCGTTGTGATGGTTATTGTCAGGACAGAGATTGTAGGAAAATGCTTGAAAAATTATACGGAAAAGTTAAAAATTTTAATTTAAAATTTTTCATAATATGACAAGTAAGTGACTGGACTAAAAATTGACAGATTGGCATTATACAATATTTTGTTGTCAAAAAATCTCAAACGTTTTTTAGTATACCCGTGCGATGCCGGGGCGTGTAGCTAGTAAGTGATAAATGTTTAATGGCCAATTTCACCAACCTTGTCTTAGCTTAGGACAATCTTAAATGGCACGCTGTCACATTCTTTCATTAAAGACAAGAAGTGACAGCATACTACTTAGTATTGTCCTAAGCTAAGGCAAGGTTATATTGGCCGTAAGTAATGATCATTTGTTCTTATGATAGTACGACGTAATGTTACCGTAGCTCATCAAAGCTTGCGACAATAACATGTTTGTAACAGATAGACACCGACCGAAGACGAGTCCAAGCACAAAAGTATCCTACTGATAACGTCTAGCTCTGCTCTGCTAATCTAACCCAATGAGCTCTGTTAGTCACACCCAATGACCTCTGGTGACCACATCTTGCACAGCACAACGTGATGTTATTGGCTACGGTTTTCTTTGAGATAGAGATACTTCCTCGATCGTAGTTTTTTCTTAAAATTTTTAATCATTAATATAGACACGTATATGTTTGGACTGTAAAAATCCGGATATGAAAGATATTTTTAGCTTTTTTTTAAGTTTGTTTGTCTTTAAACAAACAACCCTAAACCTTCAAAATAAGAAATAATAATTAGTACTTTGTCCTGCCCTCTTCCCGCTTCAGGCGGGGTCGGGCCTCCTTATATATTTGCGCCAGGTCTTTCGATCCTGGGTTGTCGTTGGAGATATGTCTAGAGCTTTAATATCCCGAGCGACATTGGTCCACCAGGTGGCTGGCGGTCTTCCTCTTCCCCGGGGCTTAGTGGGCATATTCAGGACAGTTTTCACCGAGTAGCTATCTTCCCTGCATTATATAGCATTATATGGCCGTACCATCTGAGCCTACTCTCCTCGAGTTTGTCCACGATGGGTGCTACTTTAAACGAGCCCCTGATATACTCATTTCTGACCTTGTCGAGTCGTGTCACACCTCATGCCCAGCGTAGCATATTTTTCATTTCGGCTACGAGTAGCTTCTGCTCATGCTTTTTAGAGGTGGTCCAGTACTCCACTCCGTACAACATCGCGGGTCTTACTGCGGTTTTGTAGATTTTAACCTTGGTCTTAACGGGCATTTTGGGGTCGCAGAGCACACCAGTTAGGGAACGCCACTTTAACCAGGTTGTGTTTATTCGGTGGTCCACATCATATTCCATTTGCGCATTCGTTGTGAGCATAGAACCTAGGTACTTGAAATGTTTAACTTAGGGTAAGTGTGTGTTATCGATACGGATGCTATGACCTCTTGTTTCAGTACCACCAAAGTCGCATTCCATGTATTCTGTTTTTGTTCTGCTTATACGCAGTCCGTGTCTCTCCAGTTCTGTCAGCCAAATGTTAAAATAGCCCTGTAGCTCAGAGTACAACATGCACCATGGTATTGTAACACCGTTTTTTGTTAAAATTTCATAAAACACTAATTTTGCAAAAACACTTTGTTTTCACTGTAGTTTTAACACACATTTCACAACTAAAATCATAATTACAATAACTTTGTCAATGAATTTCACAGTGTCAATGTCGAGTGTCAACGTCAACGTCGTTTCACGTCACGTCAGTGACATTTGCAATTATCTTTGGTCATTATTCGATTTTGGCATAAACAAAATAAATCTCGCGTTTATCCTGGCCTTATTTACAAAGATAGTTTTTTTCGCCCAAAATCCCGTGCTTCCCTTTAGGTGGGTTGATTTTTTCAAAATTCGGAATTTGACATTTAGACCGTTTGTTTTGATCATTTCTATAGACATATTATAATAAAATACACTTAGAGCTACAGATCATATAATTATGGTTTCGTCGAATAGAATTTGGAAAGCATTCAAAGTTTGTTTAGGGTTAATTTTACATTACGTTTTGTTTTTCAACCAAACTTATAACTTTGGCTGGAAATACTTATTGCAGATTGTAGAATTTCGAAAGATCCGTATGTTGACTTCACACATCTTGAAACAAGTTAAGAATCTTACGTGTGTTATGAAATTAATTTGGTTTCGTCGCCAATACGACGCTTAACTTTCGGCAAACGGACCTCGGTTCTAGTATCTGCATAAATGCAAATCTGTGCTTAAACGGAACGCGCCCTATCTCACCGTAGTCTGTGAACGCGTCTATGCTATGATCTCGGAACTGGATACCTACCCTGCGGTCCGTAAAACGATAAAAGCGATAATATCGCGAATCCGACCAAATTAAATCGTCACAAAATATAAGGGCTATTGAATCAGTAGGTTATGTTGTGACTTTGGTCGGATCCGCGATATTATCACTTTTATCGTTTTACGGACCGCAGGCCTAGTCTGTGAGACATCGACCGAGGTAATTTGTTATTGATTTGCCAACACTATTTCAAATCTTAATTTCTGCAAAGAAAATCCATAGTTTGGCGAGCAAAAGCTCAGAAAAATCATATTTTTAATCGCCGGCGCGCATCATATTTTATCAATAGATAATACTCCGCCCACACTAAGGTATCTAATCATCTTACTGTATTTCATGATTTAAAAGAGATTTTGTTAATTTTTTTTATTAGTGGGTGAATTGATTATTAAATCAAACACATTACATTTCCAAAATTCGCCTTTTTCATCCCCTATTTCATTAAAAAACCTGATAGTAAGCGGCATTTTAGTGGGATTAATGCATATATTGAGTAACACTTGCGAATTTCATGTTAAATTCAAAATTTTCACTATATTAAGTTTCACATCATTCTTTGGCAAATAACTCACAAATTTAGCTGTTTCTTTTTATTAATAGCAACAATTATACACAAAATAAGTGCTCTCCTCTCCATATGTCCTTTTTATTAACTAACCAATAAGAAACTTTGACAATTCATTGAAAATTATGTTGGAAATTAACTTGCAATGATTATTACATTAAATTCAAATGTATTGACTGGGATTCCTTCAGAACTCAGTGTTAGACCCACTGACCCTAAGACCATAGGCATATTTAATTATACTTTTAACATAACACTGTGCTATGAATCTCCAGGGCAGTTCCCGGAGGCCGTAGGGCTCCGCTGCTTAGCTAAACAAAATAACCTGATATCAAGGAGGAATTCTGTGGAATTGTCCAAATATAATACATCAAATCTAAGGAACTGGAATATTATATCTCTGACCCGTGATCGCAGAAACTTAGCATCGAAGGTACGATCTACTAACAACCGCTCCGGGGAAAGCTACTAATTAAAAAAAAAAGAAACCTATAACTATTTGTTGGTGTACTTTATTGCCCCTCATTTTATAGTTTTGTACCCAATTTGTTTTTACCTGCCGAGATTGATCAAACAAACCTGAACCATCCTGCCCTTGGCTTGTATAGACTTGACATCTAGTTAATTTAAGTACTTTGCATTGAGAAATTTTGCTTACTTCAGTAACATATGCATAAGTGAATTACATGTACCTACATGTTTGTTTTTTTTCTTTCAACTTTAAGATTTCCCTATATTACTACAACTTTGCAAGAAAATACACTACAGTATCTCATTTTGGATGTTCCTTGTAATATAGTCCATAGTTAGGTTAAACAGAAAAGGGCTTAACGCTGATCCTTGATGTACACCAACTTGAACCTGGAACGGAGCACTAGTTCCTGACGAGCTAATTATCTGTGTGCTGACTCCATTGTACATGTCTTTTACAAGGACGATATAAGCTTCTGGGATGTTATTATTACTTAGTGCTTGCCATACTAGCTTCCTTGGGACTCTATCGAAGGTCTTTTCGAGGTCAATAAACACTAAATATAGATTTTTTTATTCATTCTGAACTTTTACATTCGTATTCTGCAAAGCGATTCTATAAGAACTATAAGTAAAAAGTGATGACGGAAATCCGTCATCACTTCGACGCACACTTCGCACTTGAACTCGAATTCATCTGAATGTCATTCAAGACCTAAAGCGAAGTGAGTGTGAACGTCGAAGTGAGATGCGGGATTTTGTTTGTATTTTATAGAATCGACATGCTGAGCGTTTGTATAGCCTCTGTGGTCGACCTACCGGTTGTGAATCCGAACTGGTTTTCTGTGGTTTTAGATATAGCTGGGTTAGTCGCTTTCCCAGTACTCTCTCTTCCATAGCTTGAGGGTGTGTGAGGTTAATTTTATTCCCCAGTAGTTGTTACATTGTGCAATATCGCCCTTATTCTGGAGTAGCTTGACCGCCATGCTTCAGGTATTTTATTTTCAAAAACAAATTTATTAAATAATTTTGTGAGCCAGGGTAATAATAATTAGTACAAGCAAAACAAATATAATAACCAAATAACCCTCTAGTGACATTTTGGTACTCTTTTGACTGGAATCACCTTACACATGCATACCATAATCGCCAATACCTATTATAAAACAGTCCCCCGCCGCATCCGTCTGTCTGTTTGTTCAGGATGATCTTAAGAACTACTGAAGGGTTTTTATGTGATTCTCACCTTTAGTTAGATTATTTATTCTGGGTGATTTACATACGTGGATTGCTAGCTTCCTCCACGAGCGTAGAATTCGCGTTGTCGTTGACGGCTACTCTTCGCGGTTCGTGGCAGTGAACGCTGGAGTTCCACAAGGCTCCGTTCTATCCCAAATATTGTTTCTTCTGCATATCAATGACATGCTTTCCTTGGGAAGTATACATTGCTATGCAGACGACAGTACAGTGCATGGGGGATATCATGGAAGCTTAGGGGCTGCTCGTGGTGATATTCGTAGGGAGAGGCAGAATCTTATCATTGAACTCAACAGGACGCTGGACCTCGACTCCGAATAGGGTTCCAACAATCTTGTTGAGTTTAATGCTAAGAAAACACAGGTGTGTGCGTTTTCGGCGAAAAGGTCACTTTTCCTCCCTCTTCCTTCTCTTCAGGGCACAACCCTTCACACGCAGAGCATCATCACCTAGCTTGGAATGAACATTCGCTGCGATCTGAATCCCAGAGACTACATCGAATCCGTTATAACTACTGCCTCACGGAAACTCGGTTTCCTGGACAAGGTGCGTAGGTATTTTGCGCCGGATCAACTACCTGTTGTGTCTAACTCAGGTTAGGTCTTGCATAGAATATTGCTCACACCTTTGGGACGGCTCCGCTCAGTACCTCCTCTATGCTCTGGGCAGATTGCAGCGTCGCGCTATTCGCATAACTGGCGATGTAGAGGCAACTAACACCCTCGAGCCTCTACAACATCGTCGTGACATCGCCTCTCTTAGCCCCTTTTACCGAATGTTCCATGGGGAATGCTCTGAGGAGCTCTTCAACCTTATCCCTTCCTCTCCATTCCTTAACAAAAATACGCGGAGGGGCCTTCGGAGTCATCCTTACACTGTATCCTCCTTTTCACACCGTACCGAGAAATTCCAAGATTCCTTCTTCTGTCGTTCGTCCCGCACTTGGAAATCTCTACCTACGCACGTGTTTCCTCCATTCTACAATATGGGTTCCTTTAAAAGAAGCGTGAAAAATCATCTTTTGGGCCGGCAGGGGTTCAGGCAGGTAGGATAGTGGGTGTCGTCCCTCCTCTATCTGTCAACTTATTTGGTCCTCTTTCACCGCTTAACATCAGGCGGGAGGAGGTCGTTTACCGGGCCCTCCATAAAAAAATATATAATAAAACCTAAAAAGTTTTTAATTATGTAGGAAAACAAACAATGTGGCGTGTGTTGTTATAAAAAATCGTGATTGGAAAAATAAATACATTGATATCACACGGATTCCTTTTCTTAAAATATACATAAATATGACTGATGTTAAGTAAGAGTGATGAGATATTCTAGAGACGTAGAGACTATATTCTCAAAACTTCACACACAGGCGCAGGTATTGTTTATCAAAATTAGAATGAACGCAAAGTTTTTCATTCAACCTCACTTAATTTATGTGCAGACACGTTGAAAACAGTGAGCTGTACGGTCATTAAAGCGACCCGTTCTGTTGTTGGTCCAATAGTTTCACCGAGAGAGCACTCGGCGATAATGGATTTGGTGGAAATTAATTATTTTCCACTGTTCCGTAGGTTAACTCCTATTTCGAGAATTTTTGATATGTGAAATTCAAATGGTCACGTCCACTTAAATTCCAGCTCTATACTCACAGTGTTTCAGTTGAGTATTGCCTTAGAATTAGTGCCGTACCACTTGTAGGCGTTCAGGAGATGAATTATTATTTTGTAAGTTAGCTTAGGCTTAATTGTGGTTTACCATTTGATGTTGCTTCGTGTTGTCTTATCTGATGAGTTTGCGTTTTAACTTAGTTTGATTTGTGCTATGTTTGGGTGTATAATTTATAATCGAATCCATTTGTAACCTATATTATTATTATACAATCTTTGGCCGTTTCCTTAATCATTTATCATTTGTCTTTTTGTCTTTTAAAAAACGTCGCCCCACACTAGGATTTTCTCCTGTGTCGTGGGTGCAGTTACAAACATAGAATTTCACATGCACATACGCCCAGATCGGAACAAATTTCTGTAGGCCATACAAAACATTTGTCCCGTACGGGAATCGAACCCGCGACCCGTTGCGAAGTAGGTGATCACTCGACCTCTGCGCTAAACGCGTCGTCATTGTTTACATAATCTTTGAAACGGGCACAGTTATTCCTCTACTACTCTGCCAAGATGTGTTTCTTTTGTCTCAATCTTTTAATATAATTGAGTAATTAGTAATAACACCTTCTCGAATCATACTAGACAAATCCCTTTGAGCCTCATAATTACTTTTACAATATTCTATCTACTTACTTATATCTCGCTTTGAGGATATTTTTTAGTGTAGTTCACTTGATAACTCCATATTGCACTCTACTAAGTCACGATATCGCTCGTCAGTGGCGCGGTGTGTATCTGACGCTCCTACGGTGAAGGAAAACATCGTGATTTAACCTGCAGCCCTTTTTCTGCGAAGAAATTCAATGTTGTATGTGAAGTCGACCAATCCGTACTAGGCCAGTGTGGTTGACTAAGGCCTAATCACCCTAATATAGAATAGGTTCGAGCCCCTCGGTGGGGACGTACGTGAGTTGGGACGATGAAGCCACGACAGTGAAAATGTTTAAAAAGCCACGACAGCGAAAGTGTTCATTAAAATGTAAATGGCTTATACTTAAATCTTGGTGGATACAGCAAAGATCGAAGATTGACTAATTTTTTTAAAGGTTATTTCATAAAAAGACCTTTCGAATTAAGTGCAAGAGAAGTAACAAGAGATTTAAATTTTGTGGATAAATATTGCAGCTAATATTTTTCTATTTTTTCATATGCGATATATTATGTATATTGTCTAAACTAAATCATGTACTTTTCAGTTATCATTTCTTTGGATGAGCTTAGCCATTTATTTATTTTTTAAACTTGCACAATTCAAACAAATATTGGCGACACAAAAGACAAATGTAAAGGTATCCCTTATATCAAAACTGCAGTTGGAAACACAATGTGTTTGAATCCAAAAAAGTCAATACTTTCACTCCAACACTGATCATTGTACACAAAACAACGAAGACTCTTTTGCGTGCACCCAACTAGTTCGATAGAACAGGACCGATGGTAGGAACCAATCGAATGCATGTCGGAACATGCAGGCGACCGCGGTTTCCGATAAATTTGCCGTTGTGTACACCCTACATATTTTATTGTGCTTCTGTTTGCGGGTACCGCCCAAATATGGACTACAAAGTATAATGAGACAGAAGGCGGAGTGTGTGGAATAAAGAGCATTGAAAATAAGTCATTAATAATAATAATAATAATAATTTTATTTCTTCTCTCACACAGAACAAATTACTTAAATGTTATTTATTAAGCTTACAGAAGGAAACATCTATGTGAGAGACTGGCGACTGTACTAGGAGACCTGTATGACAGATTGCCAGTCCCTCCACACCGGACCGGTTGGAAGTTATATAAAGCAAATGCTAGGTAGAGAAGCTACAATAAAGGTGTGTGTGTGTGTGTGTGTGTGTGTGTGTTTGTGTGTGTGTGTATGTGTGTGTGTGTGGGTGTGTGTGTATTTGCGTTTGTGTTTGTGTTAGAGTGTTTTAGCAGGGTACTGTTAACAATTTCTCAGTTTCGTTATAATCTAAACTTTTTAACCATTTATCTGTCGCATTTTTGCAGTGATATTTAGTAAGTGGATATATAAGAATAGATTTATTTATTTTGTTGTATAAATAACAACCAATAAAGCCAAAAAACCGTCTTGAAAAAGTAGTAGTCCACTGGGTGTTTGGGCTACATACGTTAGGTTTGCGTCGTTTGTTGGTATTTAGGGAGGGATCATAACTAGTTATGGCATGCTGTCTCAGCACAGTATTTACTATAAATAGTTGACGGACACTCAATACATCAGCCAAAATGAAAAGTTCATTAGTGGGATAAAGAAATGGCTTGAAATAGCTAACCTTCAATACCGCACGCTGAGCCCTTTCTATTTTTATGAGATTGGACTTACACGCACCTCCCCACACCGTAATACAATAAGTCAAGATGGATTGGCAGAGAGACTGGTATACCATTTTTATAACTTTTTTTTCAGCAATTTGGCGGAGATTTTTAAAAATGTATATAAGTTTGCGAGTTCTAGATCTTCTTAGTTCTAGAGAGAGCAGATCTGTGTGATGGTTAAAGCTGAGAGTACTATCAATCACCACACCCAAATATTTGATGCTGTCGACAACAGAAATATTGCGACAGTAACAATGTTGATTTTGAGAGCATGTATGAGCTATTAAAGCAAGGTTAACGCTTGGATGTGGAGTTTGGATATTCCCCTTCATGAACATTAGTATGTTGAAGTTCTCGTCTGAGAGTGAGGCTCGTTTCGGTGTTAAAATATCTTTGCCGGTGGAAAAAAAACGTTCAACTGCAGCGCTCGAGGGTATAGCAGTATTATATTTAATATATAAGTAAACAGATTTATAAATATCTGTTCCTCGAGGAATGCCGCATCATTAAAAGAGTCTTTGGATTTCGTGTCTAGCCACATTTTGACGAGAGATTGAGCTTTAGCCTTTAATGATTTGAGGCTCTTAGGTTTTTTTTACACTGAGTAACAGAATTAAAAAAGTCTTCCTCATCATTGTCATTGTTTCTCATTGCTGCCTCCATCACTGAAACTGTCCCTGTCCTTTGAACTTTCTGAAGCTTCTTGGCGTAACGCCTCCTCTACCTTTTTTTCCAAGCATTTAAAAAAATGTGTCCGACAAAAAAATGGTCACCCTATGCATTTCTCGCTTAGAAATGTAATAAAGTTGATTATTGTTAAAATTAAACAAGCTCTGAAATAAAAAATGAGTCAAAATTTTAGTGACAACATTTTCACAATTTTTGATGTGGCCTCCGTTTGTATTTAAGTTCGGGTTATGTAAATAATCATATCTCGCACGGGATGTTGTAAAGAAAGTATATTTTTAATTTTATCTCTAACTATTATGTTTTACATCAAGGTTTTTGTTTCACAAATTGACTCTGCGTTACTACTCGTAAAACAGAGTAAGAATATTAACGATTTATTTAGCCAAAGTTAGTAAGTTTTGGAACACTCCGTCTGCACCATAAGAGAATTGAGTGTTCCAAATAAACTTTTGCCAAATCCTAATAAACCGTTAAAATCTTTTGAATATTTGTGAATAGGTTTCACAAATTCAACACAATTATTCCACATAAAAATGTTGAACATTTATATCTAATATATTTTGAGACCGGAGTTACGTATTTTCTCTGGTTGGCAGAGTGAGTGTTCCAGTTAATCGACCAGAACTTTCTCCCTATTGATTTCACAATTTTTTTATCTTCACCATGTTGTTTTCACAATTATTTCCTAAATTCTTCCTTGATTTCGTAAAAATATTATAACCTTAAAAAAAAGAGCTCTCACACCACACGCACATTTTGTCGAAGTACCTGATCTAAAGCCAAACTGTGAGGTAGAAATATGTTTATTATCCTCAAGATAATGAATTAAACGTTTGTTTATGAGTTTCTCAATAATTTTAGATAATGTGGGCAGTATAGAAATGGGTCGGTAATTATTGACACAGCCTCTTCCATAAAGTATAATTTAGCTAGTCATTATGATGTTTTCATTGAAACCTAAGTATTTTTATAGGAGTCACTTAAACAGAATAGCCACAAATGCAAATGTAAAGAACACGAGCGTCGGTGGCGCTGTGGACTCGGTACTTGTCTTCCAATCGGGAGGTCCGGGTTCGAGACCGCCATGTACCACTGAGTTTTTCGTTTCGAATTTCATATGTACATTTGTCTGACGCTCCTATGGTGAAGGAAAACATCGTGAGGCAACCTGCATACATGTACGAAAAAATTCAAAGGTGTATGTAAAGACGACCAATCCGCACTGGGCCAGCGTGGTTGACTAAGGCCTAATCACCCGAACATAGGGTAGGCTCGAGCCTCTCGGTGGGGACGTATATGAGCTGTGATGTAAAGAACACAAGCTAACAAAAAATATTATACATTCTGCTGACACTGCTGATTGATGAAAAATAAAATTAATCAATGTAGCATACAATACCTACACAAAAAAAAAACAAAAGTACTGATAAAAAGAAGAATGTATTCGGTCTCTGAAAATCAAACACACCAGAAAATAGGCCGCATTTCTGAAAAAAAAAATCATTTTTATTTATACTATAATATGGGTGAGAAACAAGAATACTGCTCACCCTTCACCATTTTAACATAATCACATTTCATCATTTTAGACCCATTTCAGTTGTAACTAATATATTGTTCTATGGTTACTAAACGACTGTGATCCACCGTCAAATCAATGTTTTACTCTATTACCATACGTTGCTTAGTCCTTATTATCAGGATTTCGCATTAGCACGGTAAGTGTCTTGATTGAAGTAACCGACGATTTACGGATGTTCAATCGACGATTAGCCTTAGTCTTATTTCATTATAACAGCGCTTTTAGGACTACTGATTTTGATTTAGGTATTCTGGGCAATGCTGAAATGTGTCTAAATACGATAAAGTTGTCTTTACTGCTGACTATGAGTCCGATAGAAGGTTTACTAATAGATAATTTTATTTATTTATTTATTTCGCCCAACTTACAACTATCCTTACAGGTCTAACCTAATGCGATAGTGTACACCAATCGAAAGTATACGTATACAAATTTAAAATAATAATAAAGATAATTAATAAAGATTATGAAATAATAATAATAATATATATAATCACTTATAATAACATATTGTAAATAACGCTGTTTTTGTGAATTCACTCAGTGAACACGCAAACAAATCGATCCTCTCTGAAATTAAAGAGCGCGCGTGAGTGGCGCCTCGCTCAGAAGGCGCGTGCGAGCGTGCGGCACCGCCAGCAGCGGCGGCCGGCGCCGGCGCTCCACGTACCGATCTGGTACGTTCAAATATATTCCCCCTAGTAATTCGGGATTATCACCTTTCCCTATTAATAATTTAAATAAGTATGTAGCTAGTGCTAGTTCCCTCCTCACCCCTAACTCGTTAAATCCAACCATACCTAATATAAATAGGGTTGGATACATCAACGGATAAAAAGGATAGACTCCGTACAGCCGCATATATAAATATCTTATATACTTGTTTTGGACTCGCTCCAACATTAACCTATGTTTTGTATCACTTGGGGCCCATATGACTGCGTTAAACTCTAAGTGGCTTCTCACTAACGTATTATAAAGTGTCACAATTGTACTTATATTTGTAAATCCTTTAGAGTTACGAAGAACGAATCCCAGGTTGCGATATGCTTTCTTACATACCTTTGTAACATAGTCTCGAAAGGACAGTTCTGATGTGAGCTGAGTACCCAGGTCTCTAACCTCATCAACCCTCGTTATTACTACATCTCCCATTCTGTAGTCATATTGAACAGGACTATGCGACCTGGAGAAGGATATAATCACACATTTTGCATCATTAAATTGTAGGTGGTTATCCTTACTCCATTTCACCAGCCTGTTAATATCTTCTTGCAATTTGTAACAATCTTCCGGGTTTTTAATTGTTTGGTATAGTTTTAAATCGTCCGCAAATAGTAAACATTTTGCATTTTGCACCACCTTCGGTAAATCGTTAATCAGTATATTGAATTCGAGGGGCCCTAGGTTACTACCCTGACTCACACCTGACCTTGTGTAATAAGGCTCTGATACACATCCAGAATATTCCACATACTGCTGTCTGTCTATCATGTAACTAGCAAAGAATTTTAAAAGGTGAAGCGTGAACCCTGCCGCTGCAAACTTTTCAAAAAGCACCTTGTGGTCAACTAGGTCAAATGCCTTTTTGAAATCAAAGTAGACGGCGTCAACCTGTGCACCACCGTCCACCACCGGTGTAATATACGCCATGTAATTTAACAGGTTGCTAGTGGTACTTCGATTCGGCCGGAGCCCGTGCTGCGCCTCTGTTAGCTGCGTACTTATTTGCGGATACAAGCTACTATAAATGACCGACTCAAACACTTTCGCCGGAGATGACAACACCGCTACAGGTCTGTAACCACAAACCTCCGACGATGACCCCCCTTTAGGTACCGGTATGACCCTTGTAATTTTCCATCTAGCCGGAAAAACTTCTGATTCCAAAGAGCGGTTGAATATATATAAGAGTGGTTCGGCTAACACCTCCCTACAATCTTTAAAAATAAATGTCGGGATCCCGTCAGGTCCAGCCGACATTTTAGGCTTAAGCCTCCGTAATGCGTCGCGTACGTCACGCAGCTGTAGTTGGCCCAGGTGTATGCGCGCGCCTTCAGTTGGAGATATTTCATCTATCATGCCTCCAGGAGGAGGGGGTTTGACCTTTCTCCCACCACGCTGTCCGTTAGTCTAAAGGTGAGTGTGAATTTATTCCTATTTGGTGTTATTCAGAACCCCTTAAACCATTTGCTTTCAATTATTCCTTGTCGAGTCATCCTTCTGATTCGGATATTTTGTATGTCAATATTCCCCTATGCTGGCCGTTTTTTGTCGCGACGCAAATTGAATTCCTAGTTTGTCTCTAGCTACGTTCTGCTCGAGCGATCTGTTGTTTTAGCCAGTGGTGCGGCGAACAAACTGATATGTTCATTATACTCCATACAATTCTTGGATTGTTTATTTCCTACCATTTTTCGGTTCACAGGTGTGTGAATATCGAGCTGGAAAAGTGAATTCCTTGCATAATAACGTATTTGAAAAGTTGAGTGTCACTTTTGAAATTAAGAGAGATAGATAGATAGATTCTTTATTGTACTTTATTGTATTCTTATTTCACAATGTTGGCAAAGGAGATCTTACCGTTAATAGCGAACTCTTACAGACCTTAGATTCAAGAAAACTTTGATTGTAGGACGAGATTGTGACTGTTATTAAAAGCAAGCTAAAAGCTCTTATGAGGCTCTTTATTTACTAGTACAATTAAAGATCAAAAAGAAGAATATAGAAAAAAAGTATGATGTGAAACATAGTTAATTTGAATTGTGTGGAAGCAGGTGTAGAGTCAACCTTTTTTTTCATTCCTTCTTCTATTTGCAGACATCCTGAGTATATTCAGGATGTATGCACATACAAGGTTAATATGTTTCCTTTAAATTAAAATGTTTTGCTTTGTTTTAACGTCAATAAGTGCCTGTAAAGGTCTATGTTGAATAAAGATTTTTGAATTTGAATTTCATCATTATCTTCATCATAATTTTAACCTCAATACACCCAAAGATGATCATGAACTCTTAGAAAAATTTAGGCCATTTTCAACCACGCTGACGCGGTGGTTCTTTCACCTTTCAGAGCATTTTCGTCAGTCGGCAGGATGCAAAGCGGTCTTGTGACGTTGCTGGGTTAGGTCCCGTATGATGAATGACTGAATGAATAACTTTATTGTTTTAAAATATAGTTTACATAAAATTTGCTAAAAACTAATTAATTAATTTTAGGACGAGATTGTTACCATTATTGAAAGCAAGCTAAAAGCTCTTATAAAGCTACTAGTATAATAAAGAGCAAAAAGAAGAGTATAGATAAAACTTAATGATGCGAAACTTAGTTCAGTTATTTTGAATTATCATTATCATTTTAACCTCAATACACCAGAAGCTGAGCATGTCCCTTACCTTAAAAAAATTAAGGCCATTTCCAACCAACGCTGGCACGGCGATGCGGTTCTTCCAGCTTTCAGAGCTTGTTCGTCCATCGGCAGGATGCAAAGCGATCCTGTGAAGTAAATGGCTTAACCCGTATGATGAAAGACTGGATGAATAACTTAATTGTTTTAAATACAGTTTACATGAAAAAAGGCTTATTACTGCCATAATCTCTACCAGGCAACCTATTGTTGACGATATCCGGAGCTCTTTGAAATGCGCTTTTGTTAATCCAGTATTGAAACTCGAGATTCTTGCGTGTTCTAAAAGATGGCTCTACCAATTTATAGTTGTATGCGTCTATTTTTATTGTGTAGGCTAGGTACACATAGCAATACGTCAGACTGTACACGTTGACCTTGAGACCGCTCCTAGGTCACTCGCAATAGCAGGACACCGGAGGGAGACTCTGTACCAGGTTCTTCTGCTTGGGTACCTCCGTCTTACCTATTTCTGCTGCAAAGCAGCAGTGCTTGCGTTGCTGTGTTCCGGTTTGAAGGGCAAGATATGGCAGTGAAATTACTGGTACCGTGACTGTACATCTTATGTCACAAATTGGCATCGTACGCTGTGGTTCTTGTCAGGCTTGTAGATTTGTTGCAAATCTCACAAGAACCACATGTATTATTAGGTGACTGTTAACACTTACCATCAGGTGGGGCAGTATGATTGTTTGCGAACTTAGTTATATAAAAAAACATTCGTACAGCAAATGTAAAGCGTTAAGCTTTACGTATGACTGACTGTACAAGAATTTATGTTTTAATAATATATAATATAAGTATATTTTTTCTGTATGAATAAAGTAAACTTTTTCACTTATGTTTGATGAACGGAGACAAGATTACAAGAATTCACAGGTAACATACTATTTATATTATACAAAAATTAGGCTTGTTTAAATATCCGGTATAATTACATAATTTAGAGGGGCAAGTTATCATGCAACTAACTAGTGAAAACACATGAGTAGTATCAAAATCCTTAACGTGAGAAAACCATTAGTCAACAATAATCAAATTTGAGTATCTCGTATAAAATATTTCTCGTATTTTAAACAGTTCTATTTTATTCTGACGGAACGTTTATTGGGTACAGTTAGCTACAAAAGTTAATTATCATGTGTTTTTAGCAATACTCGTATTACGTTACCTATTTACGTAGAACTGTTTATTTAAATGCATTAAGGCCCGAGGCCCTATTTTTCAATCAATCGTCTGGCATCATCTGCTCTCGAATTCTTTTGATTTATGTTTCGTTCGCAATGAAATTCAATAGCGCTTTACGAAGAAAATCGGTATTATTTTGATTTTCATCGAAAACAAAAAAAAATTAGGGTAGCTCCCATATACAAGCAAAGTGGGAGTCAATTTGTTTTTCTCGACTAACCCATTGTGTGGGGTATTGTTGAATAGGTCTTTAAAAAATTATGTAAGGTTCAGAACACCATTTTTACATTTAGGGATCCATTTCTGAAATATTTGGTTTTAAAGTGCAAATATTTGTTAGAGGTAATCTCTCCCCCCTTCTATCCCCCCCTCTATCTGCTAAACGGTTATATATGGACACATGAAAAAAATTACAACAGTAGTATATATAATGAAGTTTAAAGGAAAACTATCAGAGTTGAGTACTAAGTACAAACTAAAAAGTTATAGACGACCAACTTATAAAATGTACTCGGAAAAGTAAAATTTCATTGAAAATTAGTACTTTGCAAATATCTCTTGTGAAGTAGGATTTTATAACTCTTTCTTCAGTTATCATCGTCCTATATGGGATCGTTTTTAGATGTTTTTAGTCCTTAGGCTATGAGGTGTAAGTGTGAACTCAAAGTTGACATTTGCAGCTACGGAACCCTACACTGTGGACCGACACGCACTTGGCCGGTTTTTTATCCAATCTGCTTTTATCCTTCCCCATAACTGAAACTATCTTTGTATTAAATTTCACCTATATCGGTTCAGCGGTTATGAGATGCCATATGCATATTTACACTCCTCTTTTCACTCCCTTAAATTATGATTTCTGCGATAAAAACTGTCCTTTCCCAGGACTCAAATTATCTCTTTACCAAACTTCATCTAAATCGGTTCAGCCGCTTAAGCGTGAAGAGGTACAGACAGTCAGACAGATAGATACACTATCGCATTTATAATACTAGTATGGACTAGTATGGGTAGAGTAGGGATACCTGCCAATATGTTTTTCACTATAAACTGTTTTTTTTTTGTATTGTATAGGTTAGGCAATGTTAAAATAATCATCTTACTGTTGCACCTGACTGTACTATGAATAAGATCATCTAGCGCCAACATTTTGAACATCACGAAATTATGCCGTATCATTTCAACGAAACAGCCGAATCATGGCGGAAAACAAAGATGTTTAGCCGATAATTTATTAATGGCCTGGTAGCGGGTCGGCGCTATTGAACTATCTACAAAGCAAAACGTTTGTCCTGTCTGTATGTACGCACGGATTTTTCAAACTCGGCTTACGTCATCGTGGAGTTTGTCCTGACTCTACCCTGAATGCTTATTATCTTATAACCTAGCTACCTACTTCTTTTTTTTCAAGTTTGTACAGGTTTTGGCATCCTTAGCGCCGATATTTCGATCGTTAGTAATAGCAAAGTATTAGTAATAAGAAAGTAAAACCGACCCTAAGTCTATGAGCCATAAAGTTCCTTTATGTGGTACACCTACAATAATTTGCTGTTACCACACTGTGCTGTTACTAACGATCGAAAAACCGACCCTTAGTGAAGTTTGTTGGTACGCATGTCATCCTTCATGACGTATAGAGGCGTTTCTTGGTCCGACCTCCCTTACAGGGGGCTGATTCTCGCAACATTCGTAAAAACTTCGAATTCTAGATTTTTCTCGAGCGGTAAACACAGTTAAGCCAATTAAAATACAGGACATGTCGACGACCGCAATTTTTTATGGAAAGTCGCTTTTATTGTGTCGAGTGTCCGGAGTAATCGAGACTTCAATTTGAAATTTGTAGTAGTTTTCTATTTCTTTCATTTTTGATTAGGTATCCTATTTTATATACTTTATTTTTAGTTACATTAGAGATTTATTGTGAAATTACTCATCATTTTGTTTATTTAAATAATCACAAAAAAAATATTATGATTTAAATTAAAATATTTTAAATAAGGTTTATTTACCTTAAATAGATAATATTTCATAGAAGATAAGGAAGTGAAAAACCGATTCTACTACTCGACACAAATCAAGCGTTGTTCTTTCAAAAATGGCGGAGCTCGACATGTCCAGTGTTTTGATTGGCTGAGCTGTGATTACCGCTCGAGAAATATTCGAAATCGAACTTTTTGCGAATCTTTGAGAAACAACCCTCAGCAGGGTTACTCTCTAAGTCTGTAACCAAAGTTTTGATCTCGAAGACGCTTTACAACACATTGAGAGCGCATGCTTTGGTGACGTCGATGGGAGCACGCAGAAATGAACTGCGATTTTGATACTCAAATTAGAGAGTAGCTCTCCTGATTGAGGCGGTATGGCCAGATATTATGATGATTTTCCGTTTACGTTACGAGTGCGAAATTATTATTTCTACACGACATAAAAATAGAAGTAAATCAAAAATTAGTAAGAAAATTATAAAGTACTAAATGTTATTAATTTTTGAATTTGCATTTTCTTTAAAAAATCAAAATAAGTTGAAATACGCATCGATACAAAAAGAATCCTGCCAAAGTAGATTTTTTTTCTTGTATTAATTAAATCGTTGTGAAGATTACTTAGATAATTATTAAACACCCATTACCTAGATAGGAAGTGAGCCCTTTAAGTTAATCCTGACTATATAAAAAAATCTTCCATGTCGCTTCACTCACATTCTTATTACGAGTATTAAGTTAGCATGAAATCTGTAAGACAGAGACGCGTCCTTTCACTAGGCGATAATATTGTTATAAAAAAGTGACAATGAAAAAAAACATAAACGCGCTGAACATATCAAGGTATCGATCAATTACATTCGAAATGAGAGCATTTCTTATCAATAATGGATCGATCATGGTAGTCACCCCTGTTCGCATTGGTGCACAATAGAAATCGTGTGACATAATTTTAGGGTTTTTTGTAATCGAGGGATTAATTTTTAATGAGTAGGTATATAGCAAAAGTTGCAACAAAAATGTACGTAATTGGTACTAATTACTAAGGTCAATGCATCAATCGTATGCGACAAAGGAATACCACTAATTAGTACCATACAATTCGACGCGTTTCGCCACCCTACATGGCATCTTCAGGATATTGTCGTCTTTGTTGCGTTGAACAATCCTGAAGATGCCACGTGGGAGTATTTCGTGGCGTAAGTGAGGGCCTTAGCACAGTAGCGGCTTGCAATCGTTTTCAAAGCGGAACGGGGGCAGCGAGGATGAGTAAAAAACTGCTTTGTTATTTCCAAGACAAGAGAAAGAAAACGAAAGCATTATCAATCGACCGGAAGAGAGCGACTATTTTGTAAATTTCGCAAACGAATTAAAAACGGTCATTATCGTCGCTACCGGAGAGATACTCTGTATCAGGGTTGCCTGCTTGGGTACCTCCGTCTTACCTATTTCTGCCGCAAAGCAGCAGTGCTTGCATTGCTGTGTTCCGGTTTGTATGGTAAGATCTTATGTCACAAGTTGACAACGTACACTGTGGTCCTTGTGGGTGTTGCAGATTTGCTGCAAATCTCACGTCAACTATAGGTGACTGTTACCTCTTATCATCAGGTGGTGGTGGTGGTGCTTGTTTACCAGCTTAGTTGTATAAAAAATACAAAATAATTTCATACGACACTGTACATAAAGGCGCTCACAGTGCTAATTGTAGACTCCGATTTGAAAAAGCTCGCAATCCGCCAGTATAATAACAGTATCTATTGCAAAAATACGTCTGGAAAAATATAATCTAATAATACTTGCTTCTGAGCTTACTGACAACTTTATCATTAAGTAATATTTTGTTCAGCTCAGTAATTTAATTATTAATTTATTTATAACTGTGTTCGTAATGACTAAATCTAAATTCTTCCAGGGTGGCGCAGCAGTGAATGAAGTTAAGGTACCCAAGAAAAAAAAATTAAAAACGGACCACTTCAAAGCGGCGTCATCAGAAAAGCAGCATAGTGAATAAATATAATCGGTCAGTCCGTCCGTGCGGCCCTATCAATCGCCCCAATGCGTTGTGGCCTGCGAGTATCCACACTATGTTTTGTTTTACTAAGCCCTTTCTTGTGCCCCGCTACCTTATTTTTATTTTGGACCTGCTTACTTGTCACGTCAGGGTCTGTTTTAGCCGACGCTGCTACTTTTATTATTTAGGTAGCTGTCAGGCAATCCTTTTTTAGACACAGCAGGGTAGCTTTAGGCCTTCATCTCACCTGATGGCAAGGGATGATAAGGCCGAGGATGGAAGAGAATTTCACCTGGACCCTCAACAACTGAGTAATTGGTTAGCTTACCTCTAAATGCCCTCTATTAACGAGACCAGCCCTCTAGACAAGATGTCTTTCGATAATCGCTAACGAAATCGCTAAATGGACAATGTATGAGATTTGACAATTGCGCTCGAAAGCTAAGCGAAGGCTTATGTCAAATCGCATACTTTTTCCTTCTAGCGATTGCGTTAGCGATTATCGAAATGCGTCTTGTCTAGGGGGCAGTAGGCTTACTCTCGAACCAATTCCGATCGATCGACATTGGGATTTTTTGTTCGCCTGAGTAGCAACACTAGCGCATAATTGGTTCTGTATTTTGTGAAAATTATATAATATTGAGTTCCGAATCCGCGCAATATGGGTCCGATTTGGCGCCAATGTGGCAATATTAGCGTACGAAAAATCACAATCTCGACAGTCGACACTTGTCTTATGTAAACTGTTACTATTACAAATTCAAAAGGTTGAAAACAAGTCAAAAGGTTTAGTTATCACACGCTATTACATGATTCGAGTCACTAGATCACCCCCTGGACAGTCCGACCAGTTGGCAGTACTGGCTGGGCCAACGCCAAAGGAGGAGGCACCCCGGACACTGGATGCTCCTCAATCCGTCTGGCCAGGGTAGTGTAGTAGCCCAGTTCCTTCTCGTAGGAGAGATCTATGTCAAGCAGTGGAACCTGTATTGGTTGTAATGAATGATGACAAAAAATGGGCTACGCTAACGTTAGATTAGGTAGATCAGATGAGATAAAGAAAATAATTTACATTATACTGACTAACAGAGAGAATTGGTTATAGATTTAAAAACCGGCCAAGTGCGTGTAGGGCTACGCGCAGTGTAGGGTTCCGTAGTTGCAAATGCCAACTTGCCAGCTCACACCTCACAACACGTTATTATTAAATTAGGCATTATTATTATTATTAAAGCTGCAAGCTATTAAAGCTATCTTAAAAGTTTCAGCTCGATTACTAGTCGGAAAGTGCTTCAAATGTGAGTTGCAAGATTCCACCCGAACAAACAGACAGCTAAGGAAGCGACGTAATAAAAACCTGGGAAAAATAATGAAACTGAGGTTACATAAGAGAACGTAGCAGCGACCTGCTCCTCCACTTATCACAAGAGGACATAGAGCAGACTTGCTCCTCTACTCTACATTTTCCTCGTCCACTATTAAAATCTATAAGTGAAATACACTTTTGGCAAGAATTCAACCGGAGGCAAGTGAATGAAAAGGTCAGCTTTAAGTGAAAACCGGTAAAACGGATGTCAGCAACACAAATACGTAGTCGAGTGGCTCCTTTCAAATAAAAATCTATTGTTCGCCCGCTGGCGTTCACTTGGCGTCGTGGAGCTGTGAAACTAGCTACCTACCAGCTATAATAGATATGGCAATAGGGCAATTATCTTTATAAAACTTGTTTTTAGTTTTTAAGATAAGCTGTTTTTATTTTAATAACGGGGAAGCCCTAATATTGAGGGTAATTGACAAATAGGCAAGATGTGAGGAATTTTACAGTCAGTAAAGAGAAATCTTAATCTCATAGTCGAAACACAATAATGTTCTTATGTTCGCTAGCTAAGCAGGCTCAGAAACCCTACCAACGACCAAATCAAGTAAAAAAACTTGTGCCCCCTATGGGGAAACGAATGTCGAACCCCTAGAAACACGTGCTCATACACATGGGACTATACAATCGGATAAATTTGACGAGATAATTCTGGCATTGTCTGTGTAATAATTGATTGAGAAAACGTGTGCCGCCGGCCCCTATCTTCCCTTGAATGTCGTAAGAATCGACCAAGGGAGATCGCTGCAGTTATACCTCTGTGAGGAGAAAAAATCTATCTATTACTTTTCATCCAAGGAGAGACCCGTGCCCTCTAGTGTGACGTAATATAAGTTGAAGTCAAGTCAAACTATGTAAGTAGTTCAAAGAATAAAAATTAACTAAACCAAACAGGAAAATCTCTACCAAATAGAAAATCCAATTTTTGATAGAAACGGACGAATTGAATGTTTACGTCTACTTCGGAATAATTACAAGATCATCATCGGCGTAAATACCTATGCGTAATAAAGGACAATAAAATGTACAATAGAGTTCTTTATTTGCATACGTCAATCTTAGATTGCAGCAATGACCACTCAGTTTTTGAAATACGAAAAATGCCCACTTTAAGCACTTTACGTTAGTGTAATGGGTACTTTCTAAAACAAAATAATACCATATCCACGCACTTTCGAACACCAACAAGCGTTCTAGTTTCAACGGCAGTTGAATCTATTGTGACTAAGTAATGACTGCTTATTCACATATTAAGGGAAATGTGAATATAATTTGGGGGACATTATTGTTTGCTCAAGCCTTCTACATACCGGTCAGGAAATGGACGCGACACAGATCGTTAACCCGAAAATTGTTTAATAATCGATTTGCAATAAGGAATTGAATGGACACAAAGAAGTTCTAAGTTGTCAAAGGAATCCAAAAGCGAAATGTTTCGTGTGAAATTTTGTAATTGAGTTCACTTGAACCACTTCGAAGATTTCTCATACTTTTAGATACTCATTCTCGTACTAATATTATGAAAAGAACTTCACATGAGCTGCGATACATAGCAACTACTATACAATATTATGCGTATTAACGCCGTGAAAATTTAATATATTAATTAATCTACAGATAAACAAATGTCTTCCTCTCATACTCTTATGCTCACTCTAAAGATTCTAAACTTATATGAAATTTCTCGACATATATCCACTTGATCTTCACTAGAACATATAAAAAACCGGCCAATTGCGAGTCGGACTCGCACACGAAGGCCTCCGTACCATTATCTATACAACATTAGAAAAAACGGTCACGTTTGTTGTGTGGGAGCCCCCCTTTTGTAGTTATTTTATTCTGTTTTGAGTATCTGTTGTTATAGTGGCAACAGAAATACATCATCTGTGAAAATTTCAACTGTGTAGTAGCTATCAGGGCTCATGAGATGGTGACGGACAGACGAACGAACAGACAGACGGACAGCGGAGTCTTAATAATAGGGTCCTGTTTTTACCCTTTGGGTACGGAACCCTAAAAAAGATAAATAAAAATCTAAACGTAAATATTCTCCTAACCGATTCGTTAGTTGCCCGTTGTCCGATCACTTATATTCGGTCGTCACGTCGACCAGTCTCAATAGTCTTTTTTAAGGCTGAGGAATCTGTTACGATGCCAAGGGGCTAAGTTGACTAGACCCCTACTTGGGTATGCCGTAGTACTCGGTTTACCAGGGACTACTCCGCTGATGTTCCAATACCTGGCTAAGTCAGTCACGTTTTCTTCCGCACGCGTTACGTGCCCAGTGTTGGGCACGTAACGCGTAATGACGGGCCCCTCTTCGCCAACCCCCTGTGCTGCGACTGGGGGTCAAGACAGGGCCTTCCGCGGTCAAGTACACCAGGCGATTGGGTCTTGCTCCAGACCCAGCGAGCGCCAGCAAGTCGGCCGCGGCTTGAATTGCACCCGGAGGAGCGGTGAGCTAGGAGAAAGGGGTCATTGGTCTACGTCTGGTGGTGGTGTCAGGTCCGGTGGTGGTGTCGCTTAGGCGAATCACGCACACGAGCAGTGGGGTCCCGCGGCAGACTACAAGCCACGGCTGGCTAATCCGGCTCCAAAACCACTTCGCCCTCTATGGAAATACCTTTAGGATCGGGAAGGACAATTCACCAAACGCACCCCCTGGGGACAGGCCCAGCAGTATAAACAATCTGAGACTTTGTTAATCTCAGTAGAGCCTAGCCATCTGCACGGTATATATCATATCTCTATTCTTTTGCTAACTTGCTTAGTCCAGTGGGATGGTGCAACGCTACGCCGTTCGGTTGACTTTAGGAAAATGCCTTGTCGTGTTAAGTCCGCCCTTTGTACTTAATAATAGCTAAACAAAAATTGAAATAAATAAATACTTCTAAAACGACAACAGGAGCACTGCCGCTATTTAACGTGCCTTCCGAAGAAAAAAGGTTACAATTTTTCATATTTTTGGTTACCCATCACAGCCTGACCACGGCAACGTTGCTTAACTTTAGCAATTGTCAGCTGGGCGCACACGCCACTGCGCCACTCCTCATGGCGAATAAACAATTATTGCTCTCATGGGAAATTCCTTATAAGTAATGGTGAGTGGAAGATCACTCATAAAACGCGGCACGCACGACCACCGATGATTTCGGGATTTCTATGATAGAAATGGTCTTAACTGTGGGAATCTTTTGATTGTCCTTAATAAGAGGTAAACAATATAACATTATAAAAATATAGTTCGGAAGTACGAACATTAGACTAAGTAAAAGCAATTGTAGATTTAGTACAATTCAAGTTAAAGATGAATCCGTGACCCGTTGCTTGACCCCGGAGTTCACATAGCATGATTGCTATGGTGACAAATTTAGGTAAGATGATGGAAGCTGGCTTGACTTAGAAAAGGTTAATCCTGAAACATTTGCGTCTGGTAGTCATAAACCGAGCTGATGGTGAAAGGATCTTTCACAATTGGACTTAAATTCAGGTCCAATGTCAGATCAGGAAGGTAAAGTGATATAAAATTCACTAAAAAGGTAAATATAAAAAATATTTTACAAAAACTAGAAAAAGACTTCAAAAACTCTGAAAAGTTAAAAATAATGTAAAAATAGGTACAGACAATATCACGCTTCTATATTGACGTCGGTGCCAAATTTTAAGACTTTCTAGGAGATCATCGTTTGGCACCGACTTCAATATGGAAGCGTGATGTTGTCTGTGCCTATTCTTACATTGTGTTTTTGGAGACGGTTTTTATTTTTTGTAAAATATTTTTTGTAATAAGACCGTTAGAGTTCCTTCTTTTTTGACGCGGATCTTGTAGTGAAACTTAAGGTTACGTAGTACGAAAATTCCTTGTAACATCCAAACTTAGGGTTCAATGCTAGGCTAAGTCGCCGTCCGCTCACAGAGCAACAGCTCAACCAGAAATGCCATATCTGGGTCAATCGAGCTACCGGCTCCATATTCAATTACGCAGTTAGTCTCGATATTTGGCCCCCAGCTATCTATGCGCGTCTCAGGATTGCTTACGTCTATCCAGATTTGACGTCACTCAAATCTCATCTGTAATCCATCGGGGATAGACCCGTTTTTGTCTGCCAACCCCACCCTTTGTTGAGGTCAGGAGCTTTGATTAGATATCCTTACATGTTGCGTACCAATTACTTAGAGTAAGTGATTGTCTTATGGACAAATGGATGCAAAATTTTGATATTGTGTTTTTTCCTCGCTAAAACTGTCTTGTTCTATTCACCAAACCTTGGTCTCATCAAGTTGATTACATTACAACACTTTTAAAAGAGTTTGGTGCATTTTATACTGTTGGCTTCATATGTGAGACGAAATTTATTGCAAGATAATTCAGAATAAATAAAAAATAGAAGAAACTTGATATAACTAATTCCCTTTACACACTGAAATAGACAAATTAACAGGAGCGACTCAAAATCAGTAACTTACATGATGAAACTAAAATAACTTGCGCAGTCGAAACTAAAACTATATACACTGTTAAAAAGAGAAATCATAATATTGGCAAATCTCATTTATACAAGTTGGAATAAGGAAAATATATAGCTAACTAGGCAGTGTAACAGAATAATACTCACATAACGAACAAAAATATGTCAGAGCCAAGATATTTTGATATGTAACATTCAAGAATTATCACGATCTGAAGTTCTAATCATAGTGACAGTAATTTCTGTGGATGTCTTGGTATTACATCAAGCCTTCTTATTGGCCGTGTGCACGACTTCAGCGCTACCTAGCGTTCACAACTCTGTTGGCTGTCACTTTAAAATTTAATGGCGGCATTGTGAGAAAATATTTAAATTAGAAACTATTTTTTAATTTATATTAAAATTACTGTGATACATTATATACATACATTTTTGGTCATACAAAATATTAACTTTTCCGCAACTGTGTTTGAGGTGCCCCGAGTCGGTTCTGGGTAGTCTTAAAAAAATAACAACCTATCCAACTATTAAGGTCTATCTGAGACAACATTTGCCGATTCTTTTTTACATAATTTGTGTTATTTTTTTGATAGATATAATTTTCTCAGACAACTAACCTCAAAAATCGAAACTAAGATTTTTCAAAAACGACGCTTTCCGCACAAAAAGCTTTTACGAGTAGATTATGACTTGGGGCATCAATGTCTATCAATTGCAGCCAAAATTAGCCAATTCCTAGTCCAGCAGGATACTAAAGCCAACCCATATTATCAAATACAGGATTTCAATGAACTTATAATATTACTTACTTTTTTCCTTTGACGGCAGCTATCCATTGCTTGCGTTATTTAAGTTTCCAAGTAGTCGGGAATCGGTAAAACTTGCATTTACTATTTCTGCCAGTATTCTTGCAATTTACAATACAACAACTGATATGATTCATTTTTCTTGGATTAATAATGCGATTATTAATATTAGGTAGTTAAGTCTAAACAGATTGCTTTGACATTTATGACAGTCTTAAAAAAATAACAACCTAACCAACTATTGAGGGCTATGTGAGTCAATTCTGGATGATGAAAAAAAAATTACCCATAATTAACATTTGCCGATTCTTTTTTACATAATTTGTGTTATTTTTTTGATAGATATAATTTTCTCAGACAACTAACCTTAAAAATCACAATTAAGATTTTTCAAAAACGACGCATTCCGCACAAAGTGTTTTTAGATTATGATTTGGGGCATTAATGTCTATCGATTGAAGCCAAAATTAGCCAATTACTAGTCCAGCAGGATACTAAAGCCAACCCATAATATCAAATACAGGGTTTTTAAATGAGCTTATAATATTACTTACTTTTTTCTTTTGACGGCAGCTGTCCATTGCTTGCGTTATTTAAGTTTCCAAGTAGTCGGGAATCGGTAAAACTTGCATTTACTATTTCTGCCAGTATTCTTTCAATTTACAATACAACAACTGCTATGATTCATTTTTGTTGGAGTAATAATGCGATTATTAATATTAGGTAGTTAAGTCTAAAACAGATTGCTTTGACATTTATGACAGATAACAGAGCTAACATTATTTGTACTCATGGCCATCATGAGCGCTGCGATAGATGTCATCACCCCCACCTAATACTTCGCACCCAGCGATTGTATATAATGTTCGGCAGATTGTGTTTTTTACACACATCAACCTTCCACATTTCATCGTACCAATGGCAATTGAAGGGACTTCCCATCCGCCAATCCAAAAGTCTGCTGTCTATTTCAGTCTCCAATTAAGTCTCCAACATACCTGAAGTCACACTTTGAATTTTCAAGGTCCACCCATGATCGCGACCCACGGTCATCTGGCAAACTCACCCAGATTCACCGCTCCAATTTTTTCTCCTTCTCGTTCCGCATCACTGCGATTCGTCTCTGGAATGACTTACTCTAACGCATCCGAGCGATTTTAAGTAATAATATTTTAGAGGCTGGTTCGTGAGCGCTATCTGGAGTCACTTGCATGAGACTGATCTCTCAGGACGTTAGTCTCGAGCTAATGATTTAAATTATAGTCCATCCATTGTACGTTTTAGTGCAATTAAGATTGAAATAAATAAACCTTCGCCTCACCTGATGGTAAATGACGACAGGGCCGAAATTGGAAGCGAGCGTCACCTGGATTTCTCAACAACTGGGGAACTGGATATCTTAAATCAAATTGTCAGAACACAACATTAGAATTGGGATGATGACTGAATTCAAATTCTTACGTCTCGTTATTAAATATTAAAATACGGTGGAAAAATATGCAGTCCTGTGAAATTAGAATTAAAATTGGCTTAGAAATACATTAGATACAAGCATTTTAAGTTGTTAATTTGAAGGCGATTAGACAGAGAGATCCGACATCAACCGTGACGTCACTGTTGAGTACGGCCATATAAACTCCCTGTGAATTGCCGTTTTGCTAGAAAGAGACGGAGAAAAATTTTTAATACTTTATATCTTGGTTGTTTTTATAGTTATTCGAAAACCGATTTTTTCTTTCTGTTTATTATATGAATGAGCTTCTATTAAAACAAAAAAAAATTTTTAGTCATCTAGCTAATTATGGCTACAGAGTTAGGTTAGACGGTTACAGCTAGCTAGATAGGTTTAGAAACCTATCCAATAAGCAAAAAACCAGCCAGAAGAACTTCTACACCCTTTTTTGTGAGGGGAATGCATTAACGCACCTTGGGTAGGAGCTAGGGTATAGGGTATAGGACTCCACGGTAGAGTGTCGCAACTATCTATAAAATCCCTCGGGAACATGGGCCTTTGTGCGACAACGAGCATGCGTAGAGAAGTCACTCGGCCTGGCCCATACTGCTCCTAACGTAGAACAGTATGGGCTTCCTTTCCCGTAGTCATGGGAGCAGTTAGTATTCCTTAGTTGCCCTCATCGTTCCAGGAGTCGAGTGCGATGCGAGTAACACGGTTTCCATCCGCATCGGCCACAGACTTCTACCATTGCAACGCCGCTCTGCCCTCTAACGACGCCTCGTCGTTATAGCGAGGGTAGGAACTTTTGCCGTTACGGGGAATCTAACCCATCCAGATTTGGATTCCTAGTTAGGTGTCCATAGACAAATAAACCGCGAACCAATAAACAATTTTTTATAGACTCTCAAACTTTAGACGGGCGTCACGTAGATAGTTCCCCCCTGCGTTCCATCGAGGTTCTATCTCTCTATCAGCCCCAAAATATCAGTTGCGTTCATGATAATAAGGTAGGTAGCAAGCAGCCTACTGTGGAAGTTTCTCCGCCAGCCTACAGAGGACGAAACTATTGCCAAGGAACTTAAAGGGCAATGTCCATTTTTAGCTAACAGTGAACACAATGCTACAAGGAAAATGATTTGGAAATTAATTATCTTATTATTTTAGCAAACTAACACTCAAACAGATTTTCATCAAACAACACTTTTATGAATATATTTTTTTTCAGTATTTATTTTATTTATCCGATCAATAGTAGTCGATAGTATGACATCTTCCGACGTAGCGCGCGGTATTCTATCCAATAATAATTGCTAGTGTGCGAAAGATCTAAATGCTGCGATCTGTTAAGTGGAAATAAATAAAGTTATAATATTTTTTAGTTTAAATCAGTAATATACAATAAATACACTAATTTTGCAAAAACACTTTGCTTTCACTGTAGTTTTAACACAATAGTCACAACTAAAATCGTAATTACAATAACTTTGTCAATGAATTTCACAATGTCAATGTCAAGTGTCAACGTCAACGTCGTTTCACGTCACGTCAGTGACATTTGCAATTATCTTTGGTCATTATTCACTTTTTGCATAAACAAAATAAATCTCGCGTTTATCCTGGCCTTATTTACAAAGATAGTTTTTTTTCGCCCAAAATCCCGTGCTTCCATTTAGGTGGGTTGATTTTCTCAAAATTCGGAATTTGACATTTAGACCGTTTGTTTCGATCATTTTTAGAGACATATCGTAATAAAGTACACTTAATGCTTACAGATCATATAATTATTGAATCTTCAAATAGAATTTGGAAAGCATTCACAATTTGTTTATGGTTAATTTTTCATTACGTTTTGTTTTATTGCATATTGTAGAATTTCGAAAGATCCGTATGTTGACTTGACACATCTTGAAGCAAGTTAAGAGTCTTACGAGTGTTATGAAATGAATTTGGTTTTAGGAGAGGTTCCGTCGCCAATACGGCGCTTAACATTCGGCAAACGGACCTCGGCTCCGTCGCTTCCACATAAACGCAATTCTGTGCGCAAGTGGAGCGTTGGTTTTTAGAACGCGTCTATCGTCTATGTTATGAGTAGTCTGTGAGACATCGACCGAAGTAGTTTGTTATTGATTTGAAGATCATAAAGTTTTTATATATTTATTTCCGCGAAGAAAATCCATAGGTATTTCTCTCGTTTTCCGTGTGAATTTAATTTGAAAATCCACCCTGAATCCTGACAAGTCAGTTCTTTTTGTTTTCAGCTTGAAGAGTAAAGCTAAGGAAAAAATACTATATTTACTCGCCGGCACGCGATTCATTAAATTAAATGGATTTATTGTATCAATAAGTGCAAAAAATCAATAAGGTATCTAATTAACTTATTATATTTCATGATTTAAAGCAGATTTTGTTAATTTTATTTTTATTTGTGGGTAAATTGATTATTAAATCAAACATGTTACATTTCCAAAATTCGCCTTTTTCATCCCCTATTTCATTAAAAAAACCTGATAGTAAGCGGCATCTTAGTGGGATTAAGGCATATATTGAGTAACACTTGCGAATTTCCTGTTAAATTCTAAATTTTTACAATATTAAGTTTCACATCCTTCTTTGGCAAATAACTCACAAATTAAGCTGTTTTCTTTTTATTAATAGCAGTGATTATACACAAAATAGGTGCTCTCCCCTCCATATGTCCTTTTTATTCACTAACCAATAAGACAATTTGTCAATTTATTAAAAATTATGTTTTAGAATTCATTTGCTATGTTTATTACATGAAGTTCAAATGTATTGACTGGGATTCCTTCAGAACTCAGTGTTAGACCCACTGACCCTAAGATCATAGGCATATTTAATTATATTTTTAACCTAACACTGTGCTATGAATCTCCAGGGCAGTTACCGGAGGCCGTAGGGCTCCGCTGCTTGACCTTATAGCTAGAAACCATAACAAACTAACCTAACACAAGGAGGAATTCTGTGGAATTGTACATATATAGAGAGAAAAAAATAATCTAAGGAATTGGAATATTATATCTCTGACCCGTGATCGCGGAAACTTAGCATCTAGCAGAAGGTACGCTCTACTAACAACCGCTCCGGGGAAGGCTACTAATTTCTTTTATAAAAAAAAGGAAACCTATAACTATTTGTTCGTGTACTTTATTGCCCCTCATTTTGTAGTTTTGTACCCAATTTGCACCTGATTTTTACCTGCCGAGATTGATCAAACAGACCTGAACCATCCTGCCCTTGGCTTGTATTAATTAAACATTAAGTTAAGTGCTTTGCATTGAGGGATTTTGTTAACTTCAGTAACATTATGCATAAGTGAATTACAACCATGTACCTACCAGAATAAAGCTTTTCATTTTGTATCGGACTAAAGGAATAAGTTTGTTTTTTTTCCTTCAACTTTAAGATTTCCCTATATTACTACAATTTAGCAAGAAAAAGCACTACAATTTGGCGCCCGAATATACAGCAGGTTTTGTGGCATTATATGGCCCATTATTCTGGTCAAATGCTCAGATAATGTTGATCCATCTCGGTATGTATCTTTAATAATTTTCTTTTTTAACGTTGTGTGTTAGTTAAGCTAAAACTCGAAAACAGCTCGACCGATTCTTACGAAATGTTATGTGTATTTGAATAGGTCCAGGGAAGGTTTAAAAGTACAACTGGACCCAGTAGGTGGCGCTGTAATCGGACAGGAGAACGTCTGCCGGTCTCACTAGTTAACTACACTTTAGTTATAAGATAAATAACAAGAATTCTATGCAGGTTTGGTTCAGATAGGTATAAATAAAAACAAATTTTAGTTACATTTGCAAAGGTGAATATATTTTAAGATTTTTTGTTCATAGTTTGAGTATATAACATAAATAATATTGTAAAATTAACTTATCATATAGAATAGAGCGTAGTATATTTTTACAAAAATGGAACAAAGACCAATTAGTTTTAATTTACTTAACAAAGATGAACTAGAATATGAGGTGAAAATCAGGGGTTCGAAACCAGCTGACACGGTGATGGCTCTGAGAGCACAGATCCGTACTCTCAATAAAGATCTGCCTTCTGATGAAATACTGACTTGTGATCTTGATGTCAATATTGAATTAAAGGTAATTCAAAAGAAATTAGATGATCTTGAGAAACTTATCACAAGTACTTCAAGTAAACCGTCATCACTTAAGATGATAAATAGAATTCAAACTCTTGCACACCACTTATTCCACAGAATTGGTCGCTTGTCTTTATCGGAGTATGATGATAATAATCTTACTTCTTTAATTACTTCTCTGAATAATAGATTAGATAGCATTCTTGTAAAAATAGATAATATTTGTCATAATTTTAAAAGTAGCTTGGCACCTGAACAACCTATTGAGAACTCCACTGCAACTACACACAATACAGCTAATGATTGCTCCGTGCATAAACTAAATTTACGCTTCAATGGCAAGACATGCATTAAAGCCTTCTTACAACGCCTCGAAGAGTTATGCTTGTCTCGTGGCCTTGCAGATTCAAAGCTTTTCTGTTCTGCGGCTGAACTTTTCACTGATGAAGCGCTATGCTGGTATCGAGGAGTAAAGTCAGACGTTCACAATTGGACTGAGCTGAAGACCTTGCTTCTCGATGAATATTTACCATCTGATTATGACCATAGGTTGATGCAGGAAATTAGAAGTCGTACTCAGGGCCCCGATGAAAGCATTGTGAATTATCTCAGCATTATGCAAAATTATTTTTCTCGATTATCAAAACCAATCTCTGATGATGATAAATTGAACATTATCATGTTTAATATAAGACCTTTTTATACTACTCAGCTTGCTCTAGCCCCAGTGGAATCTTGGACTGATCTAAAGAAAAAATGTAGGTTATTAGAAGGTGCAAAGGAGCGATCGGTGCATTTCAGTGAACCTCCTAGGGTCACCACTTCTTCTCTGGCTCCCGATTTGTGTTACAAAAATACTAGTGGTAACAGTGGTAGCAAGGCTCCACCAAAAGTCTCTTCAATTCAGCCAGTGAATAATACACAAAATAATCTTTTTTGTGTCCGCTGTCGGAAAAATGGCCACAGCCTGAGGTATTGCAAGGCGCCTTGGGTACTTATTTGTTATCGTTGTGGAGAAAAGGGCTTCAATGCAAATAATTGTCCAAAGTGCACTTCTTCAAAACCTTCAACCGCAGAGATTCCAAAAAACGCCAAGCAGTGAACCGATGGCATAAAACAGTATATTTTTATAATAAACATTGTAATTCTGAACAATCAAGGCAGAAATACAATAAATTCTATAATAATGTAAATAAAGCTAGTAACATACATATGCATAAAGGTAAGGTTACATCGGTTCACGCTACTACTAACGCCACCTATAATGATACCAGAGCTTATCTGAAGATTAATATTTTTGGCTTGGAATTCAGAGGATTACTAGATTCAGGATCACAGATCTCCATTGTGGGAGGGCAAGCATACAAATATTTTAAAGATTTCGCTACTTTACATAAGTCTGAGGACTTAGACTTTATAAAAACTGCAAACGGTTCTACTTCACGAGTAACTGGGTATTTATTTTTACCAGTATCGATAGAGAATAAAACTCGTGTTATTAAATTTTACGTCGTCCCTGGAGTTGCTACAGAGTTGTTATTTGGCTTAAATTTCTGGAAGGAATTTAATATTGCGCCAGATATTTTATCATTGTTAGAAGATAGCGGACATTTATATAAAAATAATAATCAGGTGTACACAGTTATGTCAGGCAGCCGTGCTTTACATGATTTTGAAACTTTATCTAAGCTTGAGCGTAGGCTGGTCAATGACGTCATAAAGCAATTTGATGACATTTCCGCAGAAAAGAAAGGCCTAGGTAGGACACACTTAGTGAGTCATAAAATTGATACCGGTGACCACCCACCTATTAAACAACGGTATTATGTAGTCTCACCCGCTAAACTGGCAGAATTAAATAAACACCTAGACCAAATGCTGAAGGATGATGTTGTGGAGCCTAGCGGAAGTGCATGGAACAACCCCGTTACTTTAGCGGTTAAATCAGATGGGTCATCACGTTTCTGCTTGGACAGCCGAAAACTTAACGCCATATCAAAGCATGACGCTTACCCTATGCCTTATATTAGCCATATTCTGGACCAGCTCAAAAACGCTAAGTACTTATCTTCTATTGACCTTAAGTCTTCATATTATCAAGTTCCTTTGGACTCTATTGAGTCCAGAGAGAAAACTGCTTTTACTATTCCCTGCAGAGGCTTGTTTCACTTTAAGGTCATGTGCTTTGGACTTACTGCAGCTCCAGCTACGCAGCAGCGGTTGATGGACCGCCTCTTTGGCCCCGAGTTTGACAATAAGGTGTTCGTATATGTTGATGATTTAATTTTACTTACCCCTGAAGGCCCAACGGCCTTCCAGGATCACCTCCAGCTCCTACGTAGGGTAAAGGAGAGACTTAAACTAGCCAACCTTACTGTCAACATGGGTAAATGCCAGTTCTTCAGGAGACAGCTGAAATTCTTGGGTCATGTGGTTGACGAATATGGTCTGCGCACGGATCCTGACAAAATTAAGGCTATAGTAGACTTTCCTATTCCCACCTGCAGGAAAGACGTCAAACGTTTCTTGGGAACTGCATCTTATTATAGGCGTTTCATAAAAAATTTTAGTCATAGAGCTGGTCCCCTTAATGCTCTTACTTCTACCCGTAAGAGCGCGCCCCCTTTCAAATGGACGACCGAGGCAGACGAGGCGTTCAACGACCTAAAACTCGCACTGTCTACTTCCCCGGTTCTGGTATGTCCTGACTTCTCGAAAGATTTTGCTGTCCACTGTGACGCTTCTGATTTCGGGTTAGGAGGTACCTTAACCCAGGTTGTAGATGGACAAGAACATCCTGTTGCGTACTGTAGCCGTTCACTAACACCCGCTGAACGTAACTATTCCGCTACAGAGCGAGAGGCATTGGCCGTGGTACATGTCGTTGAACACTTCCGCCCTTACCTTGAAGGTGGTCGACAATTTAAAATTATTACCGACCATGCTAGTCTAAAGTGGTTTTTAAACCTTAAGAATCCGACAGGACGACTAGCGCGTTGGGGGTGTAGGCTATCGCCTTATAATTTCATTATTGAGCATCGTAGTGGATCTCAAAACGTCGTACCGGATGCACTATCACGTTCTGTACCAGTGGCAGCCGTAGACGCATTTACTTCCAGCGATGCTTGGTATAACAATATATTAAAACGTTGCACGGATAGGCCGCGCGCGTGTCCCAATTTTCAAATTATTGATGGTAGGCTTTTTAGATTTACAAAAAGCACTAACAAACTCTGTGGTGACTACCAGTGGAAAGAGGTTGTACCAAAGGAGCTTAGGGAGGATATTATGAAAAGTAACCATTCTGAACCAATTGCTGCGCACTTAGGCGTTGCAAAAACTTATAAAAGATTAAAATTACGGTATTTTTGGCCCGGTATGCATAAAGATACCGAGGAATTTATTAAAAATTGTGCCACTTGCAACTCATATAAACATAGCTCACTAGCGCCAGCTGGCTTTATGGGGGAACCCAAGGTCTGCTGTCGACCATTCCAGTGCATCAGCATTGATCTAGTTGGTCCACTGCCGATGTCTCGACAGCAAAACACCTTTTTACTAGTAGTTGTGTGTTGTTTTACAAAATATTGTTTATTATTTCCTATACGGCGTGCAACGGGCAAAGTTAACGGGCAAAGTGCAACGCGCAAAGGTTAGAAGACCATGTATTTCTGGTTCACGGAATACCACAGACTGTGATGTCTGATAATGGCTCGCAATTTATAAGTCATGAGGTTCAGGCATTATATGAAAAATACAATATTCCGCAAGTACATTTGGGTCCAGTATATTGTCCACAAGTTAATACGGTGGAACGTTATAACCGCACAATAATCACTGCAGTTTCCTCGTTTGTTGAGAACGATCATAGAACGTGGGATATTAACATACATAAAATACAATTTGCCATGAACACCTCAGTAAATGAGTCTACTTCTTATACTCCTTTCATGCTAGTACACGGTAGGGAAGCTGTCACAGATGGTAGTATTTACCGTGGTTTCGAAGATCTCCAAGAGTTGGTTGTGGTACCATGCGATACTCATGCGTCTAATATTGGCCACCTCGGTGACATTTTCATCAAAGTCCGAGAGTCATTGCGTAAGGCCCATGAAAGGAATATAAAATACTATAACAACAAACGCAGAGATATCTCTTTTAATGTTGGTGATTTTGTGTGGAAGCGGACGTACAAGCAGAGTTCTGCTAATAAATATTTTACTGCTAAACTTGCCCCTAAATATGGACGTTGTAAAATTATACGTAATGTTTCTCGCCTCGTCTATGAGCTCGAAGACGAGAACGGAAAATACATAGGAAAGTGGCACATAAAAGATTTTAAAAATTTAGATACTTCGAGTGACTAAATTACATACCTAGTAACATAATACCTACTTAATTTTCATTTTCATACTCTTATGAAAATAGCCATATTTTTATAAGCATTTAAACTATTTATGCACCGCGGGTGCGGCGGTCACAGAATACCCACCCCGCCATTCTTCCTGGCGTCTCGTAGAACCCGAGTGTAGGATAACGCGCCATATAACATCTGGCGGCGTTTTTGCATGTGTCTGTCCCTGTCGTTTTTTTATTGATTTGCCTTGATACTTAAGTTTCCATATACCTAACATCTTCAAAATTGATATTACCATTACATAAGTACATAAAGATCTAAAACACAAATATTATACGTGTCTTAGTTCATACCATTATAAATATATTATTACTACCATTATATAAAATGGATATTACTTCTTTAGTATCTGATACCAGAATTAAGGAACAAGTATGTACTTATTATAACTGTTATGTGGTTAGATAGATGCATTTAGCACAAGATCACAAATATAAACGTGTCTTGTTCATTATTTTTATATGCATTCTACTCTAATCAACAAAATTAATTTTGAATTCCTCACAGGAGCGGTTTGCAACTCTAGAAATAAGCCTTTGCTATATTCTTATAATGGAGGAAGTTACATCTAGCTGGAAACGTAGGAAAATCAATATCGACGATCAGGGGCAACGACACCATGCAACTCATTTTTTTTATTATTTCCTTTTTATTGTTTTTTTTCTACTTATTATTTGACGATTAGAGTCAAAATGTCTGTAATAACGACATCTACCGGTGGTTGTTGACATTACTTGCTATACACTGTTAGTGTCAAGATATACTTATTTAACAACGCCATCTCGGCGTAAGTCCTGACACTACAGTTTTTTTTATTACTTTCTTATATTTGATGGGCATAGGATATAATGCTTTTTGCCTATTTATCACAGCCATATAGGTGCTAGCAGAAGTGGTTTCGCTAGATTTTGCCACCTTATTGGTGAATATTTTTTACAACCATGTAGGTGCTAGCAGCAGTAGTTTCGCGCTAGATTTTGTCACCTTATTGGTGAATGTGGTTTTTTATTACAATCTTTAACATACCATATTAATGGATTTACGTAGATTTAAGGTACATGCATGTTAAATATTCTTTATTTACACACGTTTATATTTAAAGCTTTATTTATTATATAATACAAATAAATAAACTTATAAAAAAAAAATAACGTTAGGCGTAATTGGGTACAGAGTTTATCACGAATGAATAGTTTTTAAGTACCTAATTGATTCTATTTATGATAATTCTGTTTGATTGGTTAGGGGGTTGAGGCTGACGGGGCGTCAGACGAATTCCCTACGTGAATTCTATCGTGGTTGGGGGGATACTGTAACACCGTTTTTTCTTAAAATTTCATAAAACACTAATTTTGCAAAAACACTTTGCTTTCACTGTAGTTTTAACACAATAGTCACAACTAAAATCGTAATTACAATAACTTTGTCAATGAATTTCACAATGTCAATGTCAAGTGTCAACGTCAACGTCGTTTCACGTCACGTCAGTGACATTTGCAATTATCTTTGGTCATTATTCACTTTTTGCATAAACAAAATAAATCTCGCGTTTATCCTGGCCTTATTTACAAAGATAGTTTTTTTTCGCCCAAAATCCCGTGCTTCCATTTAGGTGGGTTGATTTTCTCAAAATTCGGAATTTGACATTTAGACCGTTTGTTTCGATCATTTTTAGAGACATATCGTAATAAAGTACACTTAATGCTTACAGATCATATAATTATTGAATCTTCAAATAGAATTTGGAAAGCATTCACAATTTGTTTATGGTTAATTTTTCATTACGTTTTGTTTTATTGCATATTGTAGAATTTCGAAAGATCCGTATGTTGACTTGACACATCTTGAAGCAAGTTAAGAGTCTTACGAGTGTTATGAAATGAATTTGGTTTTAGGAGAGGTTCCGTCGCCAATACGGCGCTTAACATTCGGCAAACGGACCTCGGCTCCGTCGCTTCCACATAAACGCAATTCTGTGCGCAAGTGGAGCGTTGGTTTTTAGAACGCGTCTATCGTCTATGTTATGAGTAGTCTGTGAGACATCGACCGAAGTAGTTTGTTATTGATTTGAAGATCATAAAGTTTTTATATATTTATTTCCGCGAAGAAAATCCATAGGTATTTCTCTCGTTTTCCGTGTGAATTTAATTTGAAAATCCACCCTGAATCCTGACAAGTCAGTTCTTTTTGTTTTCAGCTTGAAGAGTAAAGCTAAGGAAAAAATACTATATTTACTCGCCGGCACGCGATTCATTAAATTAAATGGATTTATTGTATCAATAAGTGCAAAAAATCAATAAGGTATCTAATTAACTTATTATATTTCATGATTTAAAGCAGATTTTGTTAATTTTATTTTTATTTGTGGGTAAATTGATTATTAAATCAAACATGTTACATTTCCAAAATTCGCCTTTTTCATCCCCTATTTCATTAAAAAAACCTGATAGTAAGCGGCATCTTAGTGGGATTAAGGCATATATTGAGTAACACTTGCGAATTTCCTGTTAAATTCTAAATTTTTACAATATTAAGTTTCACATCCTTCTTTGGCAAATAACTCACAAATTAAGCTGTTTTCTTTTTATTAATAGCAGTGATTATACACAAAATAGGTGCTCTCCCCTCCATATGTCCTTTTTATTCACTAACCAATAAGACAATTTGTCAATTTATTAAAAATTATGTTTTAGAATTCATTTGCTATGTTTATTACATGAAGTTCAAATGTATTGACTGGGATTCCTTCAGAACTCAGTGTTAGACCCACTGACCCTAAGATCATAGGCATATTTAATTATATTTTTAACCTAACACTGTGCTATGAATCTCCAGGGCAGTTACCGGAGGCCGTAGGGCTCCGCTGCTTGACCTTATAGCTAGAAACCATAACAAACTAACCTAACACAAGGAGGAATTCTGTGGAATTGTACATATATAGAGAGAAAAAAATAATCTAAGGAATTGGAATATTATATCTCTGACCCGTGATCGCGGAAACTTAGCATCTAGCAGAAGGTACGCTCTACTAACAACCGCTCCGGGGAAGGCTACTAATTTCTTTTATAAAAAAAAGGAAACCTATAACTATTTGTTCGTGTACTTTATTGCCCCTCATTTTGTAGTTTTGTACCCAATTTGCACCTGATTTTTACCTGCCGAGATTGATCAAACAGACCTGAACCATCCTGCCCTTGGCTTGTATTAATTAAACATTAAGTTAAGTGCTTTGCATTGAGGGATTTTGTTAACTTCAGTAACATTATGCATAAGTGAATTACAACCATGTACCTACCAGAATAAAGCTTTTCATTTTGTATCGGACTAAAGGAATAAGTTTGTTTTTTTTCCTTCAACTTTAAGATTTCCCTATATTACTACAATTTAGCAAGAAAAAGCACTACAAAGGTATGAATTCAAATAAATATGAACTGTTTCTGACTATGATTTTATTGACATATGGCAACACACTAATACGAAAACGTGAAAAAAATATCTCATATCATGTCAAATTGTCATTCGCTATGTTTTTCTGCATCGTGAGTGTTATTTTCGTGATTTGTGCAACGCCGACTTTGTTTATTCATAATGAACCCTGATAATTCTCTTTCCGGCGACCTTCGTAATCCCACGGACATCGATTCTCGCTCTCATACTGACTCTGGTTTAGCTAAGGACACCGAACGGAAGATTTTTTGTTATACATTTTACAAAATTGGTAAGCGCTAGAAAAATCTATTTAAACACTTTGATACTAAATCATGCGCAAATTCCTTTATATGAGGCTACTAACTAATTAATTATTGTAAAAATCTTGTTATAAATGAATGTTCATCATTAGCCAAAGACTCATGCAAAATGGACAATCCCCTTTGTGTTTCCATCTAATCAATATTAATGCCATAGCAGGGTAGGACACCCGTTGCCTGGAAGTAAGTATGTGTGGAAGTCACCAAGAATGCCATAACAGTCTTTAACTTTGTCACACCACATAGCATAATACTGTACACACATACCAACCTAAGCTGCCATATCTGTCTACCCAGTGTCTGATCATGGGAATATGGGAAACCTTTTCAATTCCCATAATGCCTTTAAATGAGATAGTGGTCCTAAAGCTTTTTCAATGACGGTTGAAACAACCACAAAACGAGCCACAGGCTTTATTCAACGACATAAATAAAACGTGTTTCCCCAAAACTTTCCCTAAAACACACAAGCTCACGAAAATAACTCAGGGTAGGGCATTCATCAAATTCATACCGAGCACACCCGTAGATCCATAAATCTAACTTCGCGTTCGGAATACTCTTCCGAATGGCCAATACAGTAACGGCCGTATAAAGAGCCATAGTAAATATTCGGAAAGTATTAGCATATGAATGGTGCCGGCTAAAAAAGCCCCCAGGTGGCGTGTCCGGGCCGGAAATAGGTTCTAGCGTGAGCTTCGCGACGTAGAACGTAACTGGGTGCGGCTTGGCTTGCTATTGACGAAATGTATGATGAATGATCACGGTGATGGTTACAAAATACATGATTGTGTCGCGGCCCCCTTCTTCCAGTGGATGTTGCAAGAGCTGACTTAGGGAATTTACCGCATTCACATATCCGGGAGGAGATGGAAAACTATAAACAAAACCAACACCAATCCATCTGACCTAACACCCCTGCTCCAGGGTCTACACGTGCCTAACAATGGACGTGAGGTTGAAGTAGTGATAATAGTGGAATGAATAATGTCAAAAGTTACTTTTTATACCTTTGTGATTACAAAAGAAAATGTATCCAATTTTTATGTTTCGTACGTCAAATGGAAAAACCCTTTTAGGATCACTTAGTTGTCCCTCTGTCCATATATTCGTCTGTCTGTCGACTGTCTGCCAATACCTCTATCCCGAAACCCGTAAAGATATTAAACTTTAATTTCTATGAAAGTCTACAGTCCTGCAGTCTCTTTAAGCCAGTGAAAATTAAGCTTTTAAGTCAACATGATCGAAATTTATAAAGAAAGCTAGTCTTCTGAAAAGTAAAATTAATGTGATAAAATTCTGAGGACCGATGTCAACTTAAGTTATCCAAAAAGTAAAATTCACGAGCTCTAGGACTGGTGGCAGGTTATTTTGACACACAAAATGATGTAAATATACGATTATTAGAAATTTTGCCACTGGTACTTAACTTTACCAACTCTGAAGATTATTTATTTAATTTTAAGGTCTTATAAATCTTATAATAATATGTATAGGTCATATAATGTATTATAATATTTTTGAATTCTTATCAATTAACATACCACTTTTTTAAAAACTTAAATCCTCAGACAAGTTTGCGAACAGAATCCATTTTAAAAACTGGAAAAAATCCGATCTTGCCTTCTATATAGGTACTTAACGAAATCAATCACGCGGAAGTGCTAGGGAAAATCCGAATGAAACTAAATAGGTAAGCTTATCTGCAAGTATACTACGTGCAAAGCTACGTTTAAAGTGATATTTTGTGGTCCATGTTATAAGCTTTAAGATTGTCTAAGAAATGATTTGTTGGAAGATCTCACTCCCGGTTTTCAATTTCAGAAATATGGCAGTTTTTGTTATTTTATGAAACGGTTATCTATGCAATGTATATTATAATACATATTTTTCTCAATAATGCATAAATTCTTATTCTGAATGAGAAAATATCTTTGTTATGAGGATGACAGTACGGGTGATGTGCCGTATACTAATTCCCAGAAGGTTCAACCTCACGAAGATACAAGTGTGCGCGTTCACTGCGAAGAAGGACCCATTCATCATAGTCCCTCACTTCCAGGGAGTCACTCTTCGTATGTCCGTTGGTATTGGAATCCTCGGCGTGAACATTTCTGCTTAAGTTTGGACAAAGCCAAATTGGCAAGCGAAAAGCTGGGCGTTTAGCAAAGCCTCCTAGCCAGCGGCTGATGCATTATAAAGCATAAATTCGGCCGCATGTGGAGTACTGCTAGCACCTCTGGGCAGGAGCTCCCAAATATCAGCTCGACCCTCTTGACTCCCTGTAAAGGCGTGCATTCCACATCGTAGGTGATCCCAGTATCATGACCTTAAGGAGACGCTAGCGCAAAGACTTTAGTTCTCTTTGCGTGCTCTGTTGGCTCTTTAACGGAGAGTGCTCTGAGGAACTGTTTGCAATGGTGTCTTCGTCACCCTTTTACTATTGCACCACCCGCCACCGCAAAAGAGTTCATCCGTGCCACCTGAAACCGATCCTAGTATAGTTCGCTTTCAGCGTTCATTTTTTTCATTTACGTGCAGACTGGACTGAACTCCCGGCTGCGGTGTTTTCTGAGCGCTTCGATATTTTCGACTTCAAACGATGTTTAAAAAGAGCACTTCTCTCCAGGTAGGCAGTAACTGAGCTATGTCCTTGGCATTGCAGATGTCTATGAGCGGCGGTTACCATTTACCATCAGATGAGTCACTAGTTCGTCTACTACCGATAGTAATAAAAAAGATATCGATATCAGAAGCATAGTTCAACCAATGTCATTTCGAAAACGATATATTATTTTCGTGAATACAAATCTTACATATCTGAAAGATGATCACCAGTTCCTTATAATTTCAAAGTCATTAAGTATTGTACAGGATCATGTGAAACAGTGACTTCGCTAAAGAAAGTTTTATTCAAAAAGCTTCAAAATCGAATACGTTTTCTATTCAACATAACGTATAAGTATAAAGAGTATTGTATCGAAATTGTCAAGCATTTCCGTTACAAATGATATTCCAATATCATAAAGCCTACCCAAAATTTAGAAGCATGCATACAACCTTACTGAATAAAGATGAAACTTCATCTGTTCGGAAATCGTGACAGAATCTACTAAGAAAATAGGCAAGTCCTATCAAAAATATCGCAATTCAACCGCTAATTCGAGCTATCTATAACCTTAAAATGAGAGATTCTTTGCGAGAAAAGTTTAAAGAAATTGGTATTATGACAGTAGCGTCGCAATATATTTATGAGAATCTAATATATGTTCGTAAAAATATTCATTTGTTTTGTAAAAATAGTGATATTCATTCTGTTAATACTAGACAAAGGAATATGTTAGCTTTACCAAATACCAGGCTCCAAAAAATCAATAATTCTTTTAGAGGCCTGTGTATAGTGTGTAGAGGCCGGTGTGGAGATACAAGCTAGCGGATTGGGACGGAATGCGCCAGTTTTATGCATCGTATCCTTGGCGTACTTGCTTTTCTTCTGGGGATTCTTCGAGCTGCGCCGATGCTATCGTGGAGATTGTTCGTCTGGGTATGGAATATTTCATTCCTTACTCTGACGTCCCAAATGGCACCGAAGCACGTCCCTGGTTCAATAATGAGTGCCGCCACGCCGAAGTCCAGAAGCGGGCGGCATACCAGGCTTGGGCTGAAGCCCGACGATGCAAAGCTCCAAATACCCATGACCTGAAGAAAGCCTATAATAAAGTTGCTAAGGCATGCAAGAAGCAGTTATGCCGGGCAAGGTTTGCTCATATCGGCCGCATTGGATCAAAGCTGGCCTCATACCCAACGGGCAGCAAAGCTTTCTGGTCCCTGGCCAAAGCAACCGAAGCTAACTTCTGTCGACTGAACTTACCACCGTTGTTGAAACCTGACGGCTCACTGGCCCATACGGCAGAAGAGAAAGCAAATCTTTTTGCCTCTCTTTTTGCTGAGAATTCACGTTTGGACTCTGCAGGAAAACCTCCTCCAACTCTACCTCAAGCTGACTGCTCCATGTCAGCAGTTCACATTCACCAAAAAGAGGTACTTAAGGTTCTAAGAAATCTAGACGTGAATAAAGCCAGCGGACCTGATGGCATACCGGCTATTGTGCTGCGCAACTGTGCGCCCGAGTTGGCTCCCGTATTGACCCGCCTGTACAGACTCTCACTTGCGACTGGAGTGGTTCCCAAGTCTTGGAAGCTAGCAAATGTACAACCAGTACCTAAGAAGGGTAGTAGAGCCGATCCAGTTAACTATCGACCTATCTCAATCACGTCCATGCTGTGTAAATGTATGGAGCGTGTTCTAAACAACCGTCTCCTCGCATACCTTGAAGATAATGACCTCCTCAGCGACCGTCAGTACGGTTTTCGAAAGGGCCGGTCAACGGGAGATCTTCTCGTGTATGCCACACATATATGGGGAGAAGCTATTGATGGGCACGGCGAGGCTCTCGCAGTCTCTTTAGACATATCCAAAGCTTTTGACAGGGTCTGGCATTCTAGCCTGTTAGGCAAGCTTCCATCGTATGGTCTACCCCAGAACCTCTGCAATTGGATCTCGAACTTTTTGAGTGAACGTTCCATGCAAGTAGTATTAGATGGCTGCTGCTCCGAACAACTGACTATTGATGCTGGAGTTCCTCAAGGTTCCGTACTTTCGGCAACACTCTTTCTTCTGCACGTCAACGACTTGTTGGTGCCTGGAACCTTCGGGTATGCCGATGACACCACAGTCGTTGATAGATATGTCTCCAATGCAAAGGCCAATAAAGAGGAGATCCGGTCTTGTCGGGAGTCGATGATGGACCGTTTGAATTCTACACTCCGGGCGGTCTCTGAATGGGGTGACGCTAATTTGGTCCAGTTTAATACTAGCAAAACGCAGGCGTGTTTGTTCTCCACTAAACGGAGTCCTTTCTATCTGACTCCGACTTTCCGTGGTATATCCATACCGGTAACTGATCATCTCCACCTACTTGGTATGCAAGTAACTAACAATCTCAACTTTGGTAGTTACATAGAAACCGTTGCCAAAATTGCGGCTATGAAGCTCGGCATTCTCTCCAAGGTCAGGCGGTACTTCACACCGGAACAGTTGCTCCAACTATATCAAGCACAAGTTCGATCTTGTATGGAGTACTGCTGCCACTTGTGGGATGGGTCTGCCAAATATCAACTAGCGGCCCTTGATTCTATTGATAAGCGTGCTAAGACCCTCATTGGTGACACCAAATCAACGGGGGCCAAGCTTCAGAGCCTCGAACATCGTCGTAAGGTGGCATGTTTATCGGTATTTTATAGGATATATCACGGAGAGTGTGCTTTGGAATTACATGAAATAATTCCGGCTTCTCCTTTCCATCTCAGGGGAACCAGACGGCGGCTGGGGTTCCACCCTTTTGTCATTGATATTCCAATTAAACGCACGAAGCGATGCGCTTCCTCATTCATATGGCGAACGGCAAGGGAGTGGAACTCTTTGCCCGCGGATTTGTTCCCTGAGCAATATAACTTGGAGTTATTCAAGATGAGAGTGAATAGGCACCTTCTGGCTAGGCGTGTCCCATCTTCGGCCTCATCATCACTTTCCATCAGGTGAGATGGAGGCCAAACGCTTATCCAGCATTCATAAAAAAAAAAAAAAAAAAAAATACGTTTCTACAATAAAATCCCAAGTTGTATACAAGAACTCAGCTTAAACAAATTTAAAGCTGCAATCAAAGATGTACTTATTAAAAAAGCATATTATAAAGTGTCTGATTACATGACGGACAAAAAAGCTTGGGTTTGAACTCTCATTTCTAATATTTAACAATGTACTGCGTTTTGTTTCAAAGAAACATTCAGTGAGAGCAATTTATAAGTTCACGCACTTCTCTCAGAAATAGCTTATATAATGTGAATTAACACATCTCTTCTTGTAATGGAAGTTGAGCTCAAACTTTTGCTTTGAGGTCAGCTTCCAATTGACGACCCTGTAACAAAATCAAAATTGTAAATGGCGATTTAAAAGAGGAGATAAAAAATTTTGACCTTTCGAGTTTCTTGCCTGTTCTTCTCGAGAAGGCTCTCCCAATTTCCGAACAGGTGTAGAGTCAACTTTTTTTTTTTTTCATTCCTACTTGTATTTGCAGACATCTTGAGTATATTCAGGATGTATGCACATACAAGGTTAATAATTATGATTTCATTAAATTAGATTGTTTTGCTTTGATTTGACGTCAATAAGTGTCTGTAAAGGCCTATGTTGAATAAAGATTTTTGAATTTGAATTTGAATTACTGACATCGCATCTCCCTCGTCGCTTACACCACACGCGAGGCGGAACATGCGAGGCACGTCTAACCCCGGAACGGCGCGACTGCGCTGATTTCGGTCTCTTTTTACTTTACCAATGATAGATAGAGTCGATTCTTTTATTAGAGGTGCCGCGGAGTTCTTTTAACGGATTCCTTTTGTTGCGCCTCCGACGGCGGGGTGCTCCTCTTATTTTGAGGTGCCCGTCTGGATTGAACACGATTGTTCGCGGATTGGAAATAGAAATGTTGTCATAGACTTTTGCCGGGGCTTTATTATGTGGGCGTATTGAGAAGTGGGGGTAGACGGGCTATTTGTGTGCTCTTTCGTAACGCACTCCGGCTTCCATCCCCTCTTTGATTGATCAATCGATGTGTGTAACTTGGAAATGTATTTTGTGATTGTGAAGTCGGAGTGTTATTTGTCAATTTGGCAATTTGGCATTTGATAATAAGGTATTATGACGTGTTTTATTTTAGTGACAGGAAATGTTATCACAGTGTTATATATTTAAGTGTCAATAAAGTAGGCTAGTTTTTTTTTTTAGATATATTATAATTATGACACCTGTGATACTGACATTATTTAGAGCTTGTATTGTATAAGTTTTTAATTGTAAATTGACATGATAATCAAATAAACTCACTAGCAATGTTGCGGTGCCCTTGCAGGGTTCATGTTTGTAAGTACTTATAAAAATGTAACATCTAAATGTAACAACATGAAAGCAATAAAGGAATATGAATATGAATATGTTTTGTGAATTGTTATAGAATTCACATTAATACAGTGGTTGATGTTTAAAAAAATATTAACAAATTCTAATTGTAAATAACAAATGATGCTGCAGAAATTGGTTAAATGGAAATCAAATTTTTTCCATCATTTTCACTAAGAGAACAACAATCTCCTATAATATTTCAAATTATTACTAATCTCGTTTCCTTCGTAAGTTAAGTCTGACATAAACAAATAAAATTATAAAAATAACTTATTTAAATACAAGCTTTTAGTACTCGTCATTACGACTCAAACGAGCCCAAACTCGATAGTGTTGTGTCGTTTTATTGCGAAGTTCCTATGGCCACATTCCAGCTCCAGCATTAGATCAGCTTCATGTCATTATAATATTGCATTGTCACGCGATATACATTATGCATGCAAAATTCAATCAGCTCAATCGGAAACCGAGAAGTGGGTCAAATTAAACTTGCAAGATTTCATTACAGACACCGGGACAGATGTAAGTAAATAAAAGCTTCTAATAATAAAATGGAGTGACATTCTAGGGCATGTCAAAGTTGAGACCTATCTAAAAATGCAGTTTTGACTACTTTTCACGTTTAATATAGAACATGTCAGATGCTAGAGTTACAGCACTTATCACCTTTTATGTAGATTGATTAGTTTCTACCAACGAACGAACCAATTAACATATCTATAAACAATCGTACAATTGCGCAAAAGCACCATAAGCTCTAAACTCTTCGTGTGCCGTGCACAAATGTAGGTATTTTAATTTGGTCACAGATTATGGTAACAGATAGAGAAGACCTGTCAAAAACTAAATGGAACTTAAAACAAACTTGCTGAATATAAGTCACGTGTATTAGTAGGTATCTCGCCTTAAATGTTTCAATATACGAGTAAGTATAATATCTGATAAAGAACTTTGCATTTTCTTTAAAAATGTTAAATCGAAAATCGAGTAAAATCAATAAATAAAAATCAAGAAAAAGAATTTCAGATACGTCACATGAAATCTGTAAAGATTTCTAAATTGAATATTGATAAGTAGTTATTAACAGTGAATAAAGACTAATTTTGGTTTAACAAAATTCAAAAAGAGATAAATAGGTTAAAGATTTCGTCAGGGCTAGTAAAAGCTTGGCACCCGAGAGGCGTCAACACGGTATGCTGGAGATGCGGCTACAAAACCCGCCCGAGACGAAATTTTTTCTTTATTGATTTTAATCATGTTTTAAGTATAATATGTTGTTAAAGCTTTGTGTTGTAATTTCTTGATGGAACTCCATGGTATCTTGTTATTAAAACACTAATTTCACAAGTTCCACTTGAATCTTTATTATACTTCAATTATTGCGACCGGTTTCGATTTGCCTGACGATGATTTATCGAAACCGGTCGCAATAATTGAAGTATAATAAAGATTCAAGTGGAACTTGTGAAATTAGTGTTTTAATAACAAGATATAATATGTTGCTTGAAGTCTTGTTTCCTTCACCATCATCATCAGGTTTTGTTTCCTCCACCATCATCATCATTTCTACCCATAAATGTCCTACTGGTCACTCCTATTAAGATGAGGAGGAATTGGTCAACTACATAACGCTGACCTGACGGGTTCATAAAGGTCTTCGCTATGAATTCTCCATCTATTGGGAGAGATATAAATTACGTGTTACTCCTTTTTTTGCGGCGGGGGAATCTATTGATGCAAAGGGGCTAAGTTGACTAGACCGCTTACTTGGGTATGCCGTAGGACTCAAGTCCACCAGCGGGTATTCAACTGGTGTCCCCATGTCCCTAAACCACCCCCGAAACCTCTCCACCCCCGCTGGAGGTACGTTCGGGATCTGGAAGGCCAATTCACGGAATAGCATGTACAACACGGTACACCCTTAACAACTTACGGTTTTAATATTCTATCTATCGCTGGATTTGTTTACTAGATAGAATTTTGACGTATTTTGTATGGAGCTAATGTCAGATACCTATCGCTAGTAACCACATCCGTGGCCGTTACACAGCTTTCATCCACAGGAAGATAGGTGCAGCGACACGACGTGTATGCTAGATACGTCACCGTATGGACAAAGTTTATCCTTCACATTTCTGCCGTTGCGTTAGCAGCGTGACGTCATTTTATTTAATTATATTTGTGTATGCAAAACAAATAATTTCACAAAAATCAAATACATAATATCGAGGCAAAGATTCTGTTTATTTCCAATGAAATTTCTACCAGCAGAACTGCGATAGGAAAAATATAGGTAATGTGTAGATTTATACAATAAATGAATTAAAGCAAAACTAACTAGCTACTTGAGATATTTGCGGATACATGGTAAACTTTTTAGTCCCTAAATGAGACTAGATATACATAGATTGTATGCTCTCAAGTTTATTCAATAGCCACTCTTTGGCATTACAGACATAGTATAATCTAGGATTGGGCTTTTAATATTTTCTTATGTAATATGCGTTTTCTGTTGTTAGCTTACTCTGTGCATTTGCACCTCTTTACCGACGAGCCGACGGTTAATGCGTTTAGTGTTTACTAGTCCCAGTTTGAATTACGATGTCTGAAATAAACATTTTTGAGCGTAATGGCTCGACGTGGGGCAATATCTCACGCTGACTTCGCTCGTTTTATTTCAATTTATTTGTTTACGAGTATAAGCTAATTTGGAGCGTCACCCTGTGATCTCGCTTTTAGATTTATATGTGAAATTAGTCTGTTTATAGTCTGACAAATTTTACATAGCAGTGCTATTGTTGTCCAAAATACATTAGCTTGTTAATTATGCTGTTAAAATAAAGAGCATCTTCTTAATGTGATTCATTGGAGTTGAGTGATTTTCGATACTTTTTTATTCAAAGAAATTGATATTATGACTGTACATTCACAATATATTTATGAAAACTTACTGTATGCACACAAGAATAAAGATATCAAATTCAGTAAAAATAGTGACTATCATAATTTAAATTTAAGAAATAAAGACAAGCTAGCAATGCCCACATATAGGCTCCATAAAATAAGCAACTCTTTTGCAGGTCACTGTATACGAATGTACAACACGCTGCCATGTAACATGCATGACTTGTCAGTAAATAAATTTAAAATTTTAATTAAAGCTCAGTTAAGCAAAAAGGCTTATTACAGTGTTAAAGATTTTTTGAATGATAAGGCAGCGTGGCGGTAAAAGAAATGAATTGCTCGTTCTCTGAATAGTTTTGTAATATTCACAATTTGTAAGACATTTGGCGATTTTAAAAGAGTTTTGGCACATGAGTTTCTTGCCCGATTCTTCTCATGTTAGCCCCTACATTCGGAATCGGGTCGCTCTTGGCGATTACATGCGCGGCAACAACTCCGCGGATGTACTTGCCACTAGCGCACGGGTTAGCTTGATTTTAGTCGAATATTTTTTATGTTTTAATAATTTTGTAAAATGTGTAAAATTGACGATTTTAAGAGCCCGCAAGGGCCTATGAAATAAAGTACTTTTGATTTTGATTTTGATTTTGATTTTGATTTTTATTGATGTAATATTTACCTTACCTTAAATTCGTAAAAGTTTATTTTACGACTCTCTGAAGAATGTTCGACTATTATTTTGTAAATATTAAAAAGGTTTGAATATATGGCGTAGATTAATATTAGTTAAGTGTGTGATATCGCTATCATAAAAAAATCATAGATAAAATTTGGGAGTCACATTTTCTAAAACTGAATTGACTCAGGACTATAATGCTTTTTATACTTACCTACAATGATTTTAATAGCAGCACAGCAGATTGTGCCAATAACGGTAGGTAACAGAGGGTAACGGGGTTGACAGAGGAGTCAATAAGAAAACGAGGATAGAGGATTTACAGAGGCGTCAATAAGGAAAACATCCAACAGGACAGGACTGCCATTACCGAGGAGTTAATCGGGAAGACAGAGGTATCAGAGTAACAGGGTTAACAAAGGAATCAATCAATTTAGAAAACAGAGGAAACAGGGTTAACAGAGGCGTCAATAAGACAAACAGATCCAACAGTGTCGACGTGATAGAAGTGAGAAGACGGAGGATCAGAGTTGACAGAGGATTCAAACAAGAAAACGGAGGAAACAATATTGATAGAGAAGTCCATTAAGGAAACAGAGTTGACAGAGGATTTAATCAAGTAAACAGAAGAAAGAGGGTTGACGAAGGAGTTTACAAGAAGAAGGACAAAAATTTAACGAAGATAATAAAAGTGGATATTTTTAATTCACTACCTGGTGATAGTTTGCCTATTTTTTGTAGAGGTAAGTCACACCTTACTGTAATATAAATTAATTTCGTAATCGTACGTACCAATGAAGCTATTGCTGACTCAATGGCACTTCTGACAAGTGCCGAAGATAACCAGCTTTTCGTTTCCACATACATTGCTGTGCACAGCTAAACGTTTCTTACCGATGCGCAGTCAACCAACGATGTATGCGCGAACAAGTCATCAGACGGAGCGATTTATTTGCCGACGGAGTCAGTCGCCCCGGCAGCTATCAGCACAATAAAATAAATCAGCCCGTTTGGACGCGAAGACGTTAACGGGCAGTTGACACGTCGTTAGCAGAAAGCTCGGTGCGCACGTGCGTTTTTCTGTTAAGACAGATTCATATTTATATGTATCTGTCTTAACAAAAAAACGCACGACAAAATGCGACTTAAAATTTTGCCTTCGCAAATTTGTTTTAAATGTAATTATTACTTCACAAGTATGTATAAATTAATTAAATTATGTACTTAAAAACATTAACACTAGGTTGTCCTGTTTTTTTGAAATATATTGTCCTAAGCAATTACTTTTTTTCAACTATTCAGCTTTGTTACTAAAGTCTACTAATAAATTGAGCTATTTTTCCTAATATTTGTACTGTAACACAAATATTACAAGCTTTGTTGTGATCGACTATCACATTTGAAACAGCGATGCTCTGTATGTGGATGGGAATCAGGTGATGCTCGCTTTCATCATATCGTCACTCTACATTTGGTATTACCCGTATGATGAATGGCAAAAGCAGTTCTGAATTGATAGAAAAATATCTTGAACTTCCTACTTCAGAATAATAGAATGAGTTGAGGGTAATAATTTGAATAATACTTACAATTTTTTCAATATTACGGTATTTCAATGTTGTCCAATTTAAAAATGTACTCTATTACAAGGTTGGCTGTTTTCGCTTCGAAAATTAGGGATCAACAGTCTTGTTTATTTACCAAAAAAATAAAAACCGACTTCAAAAACACTGAAAAGTTAAAAATAATATAAGAATAGGTACAGACAACATCACACTTCTATATTGAAGTCGGTGCCAAACGATGATCTCCTAGAAAGTCTTAAAATTTGGCACCGACTTCAATATAGAAGTGTGATGTTGTCTGTACCTATTCTTATATTATTTTTAACTTTTCAGTGTTTTTGAAGTGGTTTAATGGTCACCAAAGTCAGGAGACTTTGGTGACCATTAAACCACCCTTGGAGTATACTCTATCGAACACAAAAAGAATTTTGAAAATCGGTCCACAACTGGCGGCGTAATCGCGTAACATACACAAAAAAAAACATACGCATCGAATTGAGAACCTCCTCCTTTTTTGAAGTCGGTTAAAAAATAAATAAAAATGCAAAAGCTCAAAAATGTAGGCAACATTTTGATCTGACACATTTTACTTTGTCGACAGTCTGAGCAAGCCTTATCCGGTAATAGCTTCTCAAAATAACCCGGACCGTTTTCCAAGATTCCATTTGATGGCCCTTTAAAGAAATGATTGTAGTATTCCAGAAATTCACGGTGATGTGTTGTCTTTATAGTAACTCTATTCCCGTCCAATGCCACTAACCTAGTTAAATTAGTGCACAATCGTTCTTAATCACCTAGATTTTATTAGACAGATATAAAAATACGTGAGTTTATATCAATGCTAGTATTTCAAACGTTTATTTATCTTCCTGGTTTAATTATATCTTACAAAACATTTTGAAAGGACATTTTCATAATTGTGATTTTTTATTTCAAGTTTTAAGTAGATAAAAAGCATTCAGGGTGCTTTTTAACTGATAAGAAAAATGGACGCAAGAAACTTATTTCAGCTAATTAAAAGTACCGACATTTAATTATGTCATTCGCAATAACATTACGAGTTGGTTTACATTGTAGTTATTGTTTAATGATACAGATTAACTTCAAGTATTGGCATTATTAAACAATCATTGGCTATGTAATCCTTACTTATATTCTAAACGCGAAAGTTTGTAAGTAAGGATGTATGGACGTATGGATGTTTGTTACTCTTTCACGCAAAATCTACAGAATGGATTTGGATGAAAATATGTAGGTAGACGGATTACGACATGGATCAACATGTAGGCTACTTTTATTACGGAAAAGTAAGAAGTTTCCGCCGGAAAGTAAATTAACAGTTTTATCTTTGAACTTTTAATGCGAAACATAGTTCGCGGGCACATTTAGTGAATAATTATTCCTTATTAGAGATTTTTAACGTGTTCGTTAAATTTATGAAAAGGCAAATCAGCAACAATTTGTGATATCTTGTTCTAGTTTTTTGAAACCTTGTATATTGGAACGGCAATTTTGAATTATTTTTTTTGTGTTTAATTAAAAATTTGTATCAAATGTTATAAACATGAATTGAAATTTTAATAATGCTAGCTAAGTGCTATTGGCAATATGTACCTACTTATTTCCTTAAATAGATCTTTGAGAGATTCTCTTAAATTTTTGTGGTACAAAAATGCCTAACTGCGGTCGCTTAAAACAATGTCGAAACCGAAGTGGGAGCAAAAATGCTCTCTACGTGGTAAGTCTCTATTTCTATATTACTTGAATTTTGTTTTAAGCGGGCCTTGCTCTAAGGCCCCTGTATTTTTAGAGAATTTTCTGCCCAATTTCCAACATCCCCTCTCAACTCTTCTTACTATAATGTTGTATTTTTGACGTTACGACGAAAACTAAAAAGTGAACTAACTAAAAGCCGATTTAGTTATGAGTGCTGTTATAGAGCTGTTTTGAGTAATAAATATTTCTTTAACACGAATAAATTTAAAACACTCATCACCATAAACATTTTCCACAAAATTACTTAAAAAAAGAAAGTACTTGTTTGAACTAACCATGCGGTTTGGTTTAAAAATTGAGGCATATTCGGTTCTGTCTTAAATGATTTTCTGTGATTCAGGGCGAGTTATTGAGGTGCGTTAACTATGATATTTTTGTGGTATGGGAAACTTTAACTTTCGATGAAGCTATTAGTCCCGCTGTTATTGGAATTGGGCCTATTTCGACCTAAGATGAGCTCCAATGAAGCTGAAGATATGAGGAGTAGTATAAATATCATCCAGCGAGAGGCACTGGTCAGAGGAGTCCCACATAACTCGCACCTAAAAGAGCCACTTAAAGTCAAGAAAGAATTTTCTTGTAATTTGTAACCTAACATATGCACTACATTTTTACACTTCACCATTTTCATTGACCAAAAAGATGAATTTTAATTTTACTGTCCACATTTGTATGCCGTGATAACCTATAATTAAGATCTTACTTAGAATACGTCTTATTGATGTAGTATCTAACAGATTGTATAGTGTTAATCTTGTTGGTTGTCCTAATAAATAAAATAAAATAAAATTAAATTTGTGCAACGTATTGATAAATATAAAAATGAAATTACTCGCAAAAAATATGTTTTATATTTCAATCTTTACTAATATTATACATCCAAAAATAGCTGATTCAATTAAACTAAAATACTCTCCGTACCTGCTAACTAAAATACCTTCAAACTTAATAACATCGACTCGGCGCTCATTACCGATGTTGCAGCAATTCTAGGAAACTCCAAGCAAGAGGCATAATCTCCGCCATTCGTTACTTCCCACTCACATTGGAAGTTAAATAAGTCCAGTTCCCTATTATAGAGACCGGTGCAATAATTAAATGCAAATGAAGCCATATCTACCGTACGATTTCCGAATAAAACTTGAGCTAGATGTAGCATAATACTATGCTTTGTTCAAGATTTTTTTTATTAATTTCATGGTACTGAACCTCATAGTAACACTGGGCCCAATTATTATTTACGAGTTCATAAATTTCCCCTTGTTTAGCTTTTTTTAATAAAAATTATAATTTATCTAATATATGCATTTTTTGTACTTATTATAGTGAAATTTGTTGTTATGAGTACAGAAGGTGCCACTTCTAGCTTTAAGCTTGCATTACGAAAACCGTCCCTATTACGAGCGACATTAAAGCGGTCAAAAGGTCAAACCAGTCGTGGTTTTGTCAATAGGCCGTATAGACCGCGGATTAAAGGCGGCAGCGTCCTAGGGGGGGGGGCAGATTTCAGAAAATTATTATTTTCGAAAAGCATATGGGGCGGCGGAAATAAAGTGGCCTACACTCATAAAAAACAAATCCGGCACTGGGTCAAACGGTAAAAAATGCAAAGTTTTTTTTTGCTATTATTCTAATAGGTACCCCGGATTATGGGTCCTGTCCTCCCGAGTCCCAACCTATCCAACCATTGGACTTTCCCAATAGTTGGTGAACGGGTAACTCACGATTACCCCTCCACCCTCTGCCGCAAAGCAGCATCGCATGCATTGCTGTGTTCCGGTTTGATGGGTAAGATATGGCACTGAAATTAGCGGGTACCGTGACTTTACATCTGATGTCACAAGTTGACAACGTACACTGTGGTTTTTGTGGGGGTTGCAGTTTTACTGCGAATCTCACAGGAGTCACGTGTATTATAGGTGACTGTCACCACTTACCATCAGGTGGGCAGTTTGCTTGTTTGCCAACTCAGTAACAATAAATAAAACCCTCTACGCTAGTGGGAACCTTAATAAGTATAAGTACGTAGTTATCTATACTAATATTATAAAGCTGAAGAGTTTGTTTGTTTGTTTGTTTGCTTGAACGCGCTAATCTCAGGAACTACTGATTCAAATTGAAAAATTCTTTTTGTGTTGGATAGTCCATTTATCGAGGAAGGCTTTAGGCTATATAACATCACGCTACGACTAATAGGAGCTGAGCATCAATGACAAATGTTGCAAAAACGGGTAAAAAATATACGGCGAAATCTAGTTCCCTGGCACAGCTAGTCTATCATATTCAGCAGCCAGCATCCTAACTAAAATAAAAAGATTTTAAAGTAAGTGCGGAAAGTATGTCGTCATTGTACAAGTCCCCGGTGATAAGCAATATGTATGCAAAACTGATAGTTGCGCACGTGTATAAAACGACTTTTTCCAACACGGATACGTAAAAATGAATGAAATAAAATTTAAGTTTGCGTTTGCATGTATAAAAACTATAAAAAAGTTACGTCACAATATTATGCTATTCATTGGCGATTTGCAAAATTTTCATTAAAACCTTAACACATAAAACATTTTTAATATAAACACATTAGATTGCATTTTGCATATAACTGGCTAACAAATATGTACAGTCAAAGCGAAATTGTTCGACTTTTTCTTCTTGGCCTTTATTATGACAAACATATTTGAAGATAGAAGCGCCGGAATCCTCAACAACTGAGGAACTGGCTTTTCTCTAATTGTCGGAACACAACAATGCTATTAACATTGTTATTTTGGCGACAAGACGATAGTAGCTGGTCAGGCGAGTTCAGCAGCCCTAACAACAACTAAGCCAAGCAGAAAAGTTTCTGCCCTCATGAGGAGTCGATCCCTGGTGGTTTCAACCACTAAACCATAAAGGCGGTTATTTTGTCTTATGAATTGCTTTTCAACCGACTTCAAAATAAAGGAGGAGGTTCTCACTTCATCGCGGATGTTATTTTGTGTGTTATACGCGATTTTTATTTTTTTTTGTTTTCGATAGAGTATACTCCTGAGTTGTTACTATTCTCACCAAAGACAGGATCTGATGATGGGTTCCTAGGAAAATCGTGGGAAATCCTTAATTTTATAGGCACGTCCGACGTGTTTCATGTTTTTTCTGAAACTATTCAGGTATTTGTGTCTAGTAGTCATGAGCCGAGATGATGATGGAAAGATCCTTACCTTTTAGGAGTTAAAGGCTAGTTTTGTAAAACAATAGGCACGTATTGATGCTTACTTGTATTTTTTCAAGTTACTTCAGTGAGCTGGTATTTAATTCACTAAAAAGATAAAAATATTTGTTTTGACAAAAAATAAAACCGACTTCAAAAATACTCAAACGTCAAAAATGATAGAAGAATACACACAAAATCACATTTTTATATTGAAATCCATGCCGATGCGATCATTTTCTAGAAAGTCTTATTTGGCACCGACTCCAAAATAAAAATGTGATTTTGGGTGTACGTATTCCTATATTTTTTTGACTTTTAAGTATTTTTGAAGTCGGTTTTATTAACTCTAATTATTTTTTTATTTATTTAATTGCAACAGCTAGAGGAGTATTACGGGGCAGTGGTTCAAATGATCTGTATAACTAGTGCTTTCATGCTTTCCACGGACTTTCACTATACGTAGTCCAATTTGCATATCAACCTCCTACTAAATTACTCATATTGAATTGAGCGTTTGAAAGAGATTCGATTAGGTATACCTACTCACAAAATTCTTTATGTCAATGATGACTATTATTTATGACTGATTTGCGGTAGTATGAACTACGCTATTATCTATACATAATCATTTATTATAAACAGAAAAGATTGTATTTTTTGTATGTTTGTTTGTTTGTATTGAATAGGCTTCGAAACTACTGAACCGATTTTGATGAAAGTTGGTATAATGATAGTTCGAGACCAGGGGAAGGACATAGGGTAATTTTCCTACGGGAAGAAAAATTCCCACGGGAAAACAAAAATAACGCGGACGAAGTCGCGAGCGGAAAGCTAGAAATGAATAAGTTCAAAAGCACTACATCATCATTCTTCATCTATAGAATTCTACATCATCACTGAGTAACATAGGTTATAGAATTGCTTTTCCTTCGGGAAAGTATAGAATTCCCCCGGAAAAAAACAGGGGAAAAGCTGCGAGCAAAAGCTAATAGGTCATTCATATTCATAGTTTCATATCGAAACAACTTAGAGTACTTAGCCTAAACAGTAATAGATAGATAGATAGAAAGTTAATTTGAAGATACATCACATTATTATAAGAGATAAACTAGGATATTTACATAAAATTTCTACAATTGCTGGAATTTGACGTTATGGAACATGAGAATTATGTGCGATATAACACTATGGGCCAATGCTCAGCATGCTACTTAATAATATTACAAAACTAATTAACGAGTTTTAAGAAAACAAGGATTAAGATCAATGCAAACAAAAAATAGTTTTATATTCTTGAAATAAAAAGAAAGATTATGAATGGAATGAAAATATGTTACTCCGTGGGTATAGAGTCCAAATTAATTCATTAAAACTTGAATCCACCACTCGCTCGGAACGCTAAACTTCCCTAGAAGTACGAGCGTGAAACTTAGGAGTTGCTTTTCATATAGATTACCAAGGTTATTTCAAGTCTTTATGTACAAAAAAAATAACATTGTCATAGAACCAAGCAGATTACATTCATGAATTATTATGGTTTAGTTAGATAATCAGTTAGTTACTTCATAGAAAACATAATTATTTTTGCAATCTATTTAAATGTTAGTTTTCAATGTCGAATTTGCCTTCGCTTTGAAGGAATTAACTTTTTATGACGCCTCGTAGAATTATTTTAATAACAATAAATTTTAATAAAGTTAATAACAAGTAAAATTATTTTTAAAAACTTTTTTTAAATACAAGCTTTTATATCATCATAATGTTGCATTGTCACGCGATATACATATGCATGCAAAATTTTAGCTCAATCGGAGACCGGGAAGTGGGTCAAATTTAACTTGCAAGATTTAATTACAAAAAAAAAAATTAAACAAGCTTTTATTTTTAACAAATAGGATCAAAGTAAACAATACGAATCAAACGAGCCCAAACTCGATGGGGTTGTGTCATTTAATTGCGAAGTTCTTATGGCCACCTTCTAGCTCCTTTACTGGAGGGAGACTCTGTACCAGGGTCGTATGCTTAGGTACCTCCGTCTTACCTATTTCTGCCGCAAAGCAGCAGTGCTTGCATTGCTGTGTTCCGGTTTAAAGGGTAAGATATGGCAGTGAAATTACTGGGTACTGTGACTTTACATCTGGTGTCACAAGTTGGCAACGTACACTGTGGTTCTTGTGGGGGTTGCAGTGTTGCTGTGAATCTCACAAGAGCCACATGTATTATAGGCGACTGTTACCACTTACCATCAGGTGGGCAGTTTGCTTGTTTGCCAACTTTCTGCAATAAAAAAAAAAAAAAAAAAGCTCCAGCATCAGATCAGCTCCATGTCATCATAATATTGCATTGCCACGTCATGTACCTACATATACATGCAAAATTTCAGCTCAATCGGAAACCGAAAAGTGGGTCAAATGTAACTTGCAAGAGTTCATTACAGACACCGGGACTAGTGATACATGTCCCGGTAAAACAAGTAAATTATTTAAAAAAAACTTTTTTTAAATACAAGCAATTATATCGTCATAATATTGCATTGTCACGCGATATATGTATGCATGCAAAATTTCAGCTCAATCGGAGACCGGAAAGTAGGTGAAATTTTGCTTGCAAGATTTCATTACAGACACGGGACAGGTGAAAGTAAATAAAAGCTTGTAGGTATTTTTTTACTGGAACGATTTTATTGAAGTTGATGATAATAATAATTTAACATAATTGCATTGTCATTGGAACGGTGTATACCAAATTTTAGCTCAATCGGACACTGGTAAGTGGGTCAAATTTAACATGCAAGATTTGACCCAAGCAAACAGGTCAAGATAAATATAACCGTTTTAATAAAAAGTCCGAAAGACCGTCGTTATTTTGTGACCTTGCATTTTTACTAGGATATTATTGAAAAACTCAAACTTAACTCCAATTAGCTAATGAACTATCGGAATGAACATTTAATAACACCTAGGATCTAAAATAGACGTTAACTACGGGCAGAACATTCCATTGACGTGTTGGAATTCGGGTCGAGAGTGAAATACCTAAGTTACGAGAAGAATACCGTATCGATCCTACGGAACAAGTTAAGTATAGTATTATATACTATTATATAATTATGCAAGTATGAGATTTTCATCTCACAGAAAGTATTACCGATCATCATCATCATCATTTCAACAGAGAGACGCCCACTGTTAGACATAGGCCTCCCACCAGGGATCTCCATACAGATCGGTCCTACGCCTCCCGCATCCAGCAGCTTCCCGTGACCCTCACCAGATCGTCGGTCCACCTTGTGGTGGGCTTACCAACGCCTTATAAATTTTACAGACATGATCAGATTAACAACGGCAAAGCAATTGTATTTATATACAGGATTATTTTTATATACAGAGTTTATATACATATATATACAGTACATATATACAGAGCCGGCATCGTAGTATATAAAAAAAAAAGAGTTATTTTTTAAGCATGAGCCAAATTTTGCATGCTTGCTCAGCCAAGCAATCTGAACAACTTTTACTATGGGACCAATCATGCAATCGCAAAAATCAGCTGATCAATATGTATGACTTCAGTCTATTTTGAACATTTGTACGGAACAGCTGATTTCTCTTTTCGCTATATGCATATTGGTCCTATAGTAAAAACATTAGTGTGGAACACCTGACTTCCCGCAATTCGAGTTTTAGTACACCCGCTAAGGTTGGCTGGTAGAAATCTCTCATAGAAGCTCACCCTTGTACATTGTTCTTCTCTGTAATACCTTTCCTTGTCAATTTGTGTACAATAAAGTAAAATATGAAATTCGATGCATATTTGAGAAATGCACCCCATATTGTTCACAATACACTGGACAAAACTCCTTTTCAGAAATCAGCCAAAAATCTAATATATAAAAATCTCGTGTTACAAAGTTTGTTGGCAACACCAACAAAATATTATTTTGTTATAGTGGTAACATTATTCATTGCTCTTGTACTTTATTATTGTGTTTCCGCCACCCAAGTAGTTCGGTCATATTGTGATCTTTATTAAATTGATACGTAATTATCGAAGTGCTATTTAATTAATCGCCCTCACTTCACCAACACCTCAACTCAACATACAGTCCACAGAAGCGAATTCAACATTGGTCCATCTCACCGGGAAATTGTAGTGAGTGTGCGAGTTTTAGTCAAAGAAATATCAATTTTGTTGATTTACAATAGGCGAAAAGGCCGTACGAGTATCTACTACTTCGATTTCGAGCTGGAATACGATCAAAAGTTTGTGAACAAGCCCATCAAGCAAGAAGCAGCAAGTAATCGTCATAGTGTTCGTTCATCCATCCATTTGGTACGAGTATAATAAAGCGCACTTAGCGCAGTCCGCCATATTTTGTGGACGTGGAGCGCGAACAGCAAAACAAGGTTCGTTCGAGGTTCGTTCGTTCATTATTATTTGAATTGAAAGAGAAGGTGATATTGTCAACGCAACTACAAGACAAGGACGCACAACAAAACGACAGCAAATTGACAGCATTGCACGCATCGCCTGCCACGACGTGACGCACTACGACGACGCACCAATCAGCAAGCAGATAGCGGAAGCGGACGAATCAACTTTAAGCGACGCGCCACTTCAGCAAATAGCATTAACAAGAAAAAGGTTAGGGAACCAATCTGTCACTACTACTAATCTATGTAATTTGTAAGTACGCGTAAGGTCAGTGCTACCACCACATTAATAAAAATCCACACGGAAAAAAACCCGTGCGCCGCGCCATTTTGTGTTTGTCGTATTGCAATCGATCATATTGTTAAAACGTTGTGACAAATTTTATTAGAATAAGTTAAAAAGTAGCATTATTTTATATTGTAAGTTAGTTCAGCGTTTCAGTGTCGTGATTTATTCGCGGTTGATTATAGAAAGTATTCATAATGAGTGAATTAAAAAAGCTAATAGCGGCACGTGGTTACACGAAGGGCACAATAACTAGGTTAGTTTTGCAAGATTATTGTGATGACCAGTACCAAACCCTGATAACTAAAAAAGAACGGTTGATAAAGGCATTCGATGAGTATGAAAGGTTAAACATGTCAATCTTAGAAATTGACAGCGACGATCAGGAAAATTATAATGAGATTGAGGAAAAGTACTTTCAATGTTTAAGCAAAATCAATATCGAACTAGACATAAAAAAGGGATGTCAACCTCAGCCGTCGGCAGTCAATACTAATACAAAAATCAATTTGCCGGCAATTCATATAAATAAATTCACTGGCAAATATTGTGAGTATACACCATTTATCAATTTGTTTAACTCTGTAATTAGTAAGGATTCTAGTTTAGATAATGTAGCCAAACTATATTATTTAAGGTCATTTTTGCAATGTGAGCCTTTCGATTTAATTAAAAATCTTCCACTTACTAGTGAAAATTACTTAGAAGCCTTAAGACTTTTAGATGAGCGATATAACAATAAGTATAAAATTATTAGTGACCACATTAATTCTCTATTAGACTTAAATACATTAACAAAATCATTGCCTCAAAATTTAAGAGATTTTGTATCAAGCATTAAACAAATATTAGCTGCTTTAAAAAATTTAGGTACTAAAGTTGATACATGGGATGACATTTTGTTGTGTATTTTAATTCGCAAATTAGATGGCTACACTTCGCGCGCTTACCAAATTGAAAGAGATGCAGCAGTGCAGCCGACTGTTCAGCAATTGCTGGATTTTCTTGAGAAAAGAGCATTGGCATTAGAAAATGCTATGCCAACGACATCATCTGCTTCAGCATGCTACCAACCAAAGAAAGTGGTAGTAAATATGGCAACAGCAATCACAAAATTACAATGTAAGTATTGCAATTCCAATGACCACAAGATTTTTAATTGTAAATCGTTTAAAATATTACCTGCTAGAGAGCGTTATGATTTTATTGTTAGTAAAAAATTATGTAAAATATGTCTCAACCAACATGAGCGGAAGTGTAGGTATCACTTTAAATGTACTGAGTGCAAACAAAATCATAATTCACTTATACACTTCGATCAACCACCTTCACCTGTTGCATTGTTGACAAATAATAATATGAATATTTTACTTCCCACAGCTTTGATTAAGCTTGTAGGACAAGATAAGCAGGAAATTCATGTGAAGGCAATCTTGGATTCTGCGTCCCAAACTTCACTGATAACAGAAAGAGTTGTACAACTGTTAAAATTAACTCCTATGCAAAATAATTTAAGCATCATAGGCGTTACCAATACAAAGAATATGTCTAATTATTCTGTCCCAGTCGAAATTTATTCATTAACCTCCGAATTCAAAACTTCAACAAATTGTCAAGTTGTCAATAGAATTACGTGCAAGCTTCCACAAGTTAAAATAGATGTATCCAAAATCAACATTCCACCAAATATAGTTTTGGCAGATGAGCAGTACCATACGCCATCTGAGATTGATGTTTTATTAGGTGCTAATATCTTCTTTCAGGCGCTGTTACCGCTTGAAGAACGAAACAATTGTACAAGGGCACCATACATTGTGAACACAAGGTTTGGACACATAATAGGGGGACAGCTTCTGCCACAACTTGCACCTAAAAATGAGGTTACTTCTTTAATTTGTTTAAAATGTAATTTAGATGTCAACAAAACTCTTGAAAGATTCTGGATGACAGAACAGGTCCCACAGTCTTTCAATGAAGAATTTTTAGAGCATGAACTTGCAGAAAACATTTTTAAAAACTCTGTCAACCTCCAAGATAACAGGTTTCATGTTGATTTGCCATTAAAATTACCATTGCATGAAATTAGCAATGTGTTAGGAAATTCGTTTGATTTGGCTTATCATCGATTTTTAAGTTTAGAAAAAAAATTGCATAAAGACCCAGGTTTATTAAGAGAATATCAGAGAGTCATAAATGAGTTTGTAGAATTAGGTCATGCTGAATATATTGATCTTAATAAATATAATTTAAACAAGGACCCTTTATATTTTTTGCCGCATCATGCTGTCATAAAGGAGGATAGTAAAACTACCAAGGTCCGAGCAGTATTTGATGCATCTATGCAAACGAAAAATAAAATTTCACTTAACGATTTAATGTTAAATGGTCCACAAGTACAAAGGGATCTTTTCGATATCATTCTTTTGTTTCGATTTGGTGACTACACATTTTCAACAGATATTCAGAAAATGTATAGATCTGTGATGCTTCATCCTCAATTCACACCGCTGCAAAACATTTTGTTTCGGAATAATCCAACTGAAAAATTGAAATGCTTGCGTTTGAAAACGGTCACTTATGGTCTAAAGAGCTCTGCTTTCCTTGCAACAAGATGCCTTCTTGAACTTGCTAATAAGTTTGAAAGTATTTATCCATTAGGGTCATTTATAATTAAAAACTGCTGTTATGTCGATGACCTGCTATATGCACATTCTGACTTAACACACATTTTAAATGCGAAAGATCAGTTGCAAAGGTTGCTCAGTTTGGGAAGTTTCAGTACGCACAAATGGGCGTCTAATTCACCTTTGGTTTTGAAGGACATTTCAAACTCACAATTGCATTTCAATGAGCCTGATTCGCAAAGGCAAGAATATAAAATGAAAGCTTTAGGCTTAATTATTGACATAAAAAAGGATTGTTTCATAATTGATTGTCCCGAGGCATATAATATGAATTCAATCACAAAAAAAGATATTTTAAGTTACATTGCACGCTTTTATGATCCATTAGGTTTCATTAGTCCAATAATTATTAAAGCTAAAGCAATTATGCAACAGCTATGGTTACAAAAGTTAGGCTGGAATGATACTGTACCTGAAAGCATAAAGACTGAATGGCTTAATTTTATAAACGGTTTGTCTAAAATGCATTCCATACATTTAACTAGAAATATTGCAGTTCCTGAGTCAGCCACATTAATACAACTGATTGGGTTCGCTGATGCTTCAAGCAGCGTCGGATATGGGTGCTGCATATACCTACGTATAGTGGATAGGACAAACAAGGTTACAGTAGCGCTACTCTGTTCCAAATCGCGAATCAATCCTACAAATAAACCATTAACTGTGCCGCGTTTAGAGCTAAATGCAGCACTTTTGCTTTCCATGTTAATGACTAGAGTTTATAATACATTAATAATTAAAATTAAAGTTGATGATATAATTCTTTACTGTGATTCAAAAATTGTATTAGCCTGGTTAAAAACAGACATCACAAGATTACTACCGTATGCAGCCAACAGAGTAAAAATAATTAATCAAAATTCCACAAATTACACTTGGTGCTATGTAAGCAGTCAAGACAACCCTGCTGATCTTATAAGTAGAGGAGTCGATGCTCACGAGCTGTCTGATTGTTCTTTATGGTGGCAGGGTCCGTCGTTTTTGCATGACTGTAAGTACACAATTAAAGGTAAGGAAAATATTGATTTACCGATGAGCTTACCAGAGTTGAAAACAGAAACAATTTCATCGAATGCAGTATCTCTCATTGTTCAGAAAAAGGAGAATATAATTCAATATTTCTCAAAGTTTTCTGATATCAATAAAATTACTCGAATAATGGCCTACGTTTTAAGATACATTAACAATGTCAAACCAAGTAGCAAAAAACAACTGGATAATTTCTTACATTGTAGTGAACTGGAACAAGCATTGTCTCTTCTTATAAAACACGAGCAATACACATATTTTGAAGATGAGATAAAATGTACAAAAAATTGCAAAAATGTCAGTGGTCCCTTGAACCCGCTGTATCCCTTTTTAGATAAGCAGGGCTTAGTTAGAGTGGGTGGAAGACTTCAAAATTCAGATTTTATGTATACACAAAAACACCCTATTATATTGCCAAAGCAATCTTATATAACTAAATTAATAATAGCACATGAACATCTGCGATTATTACATGCAGCGCCTAAGTTAATGTTAGCACATCTCAATCAAAAATATTGGATCATTAGTGCCTTAAGAGAAATTAAAAAAATTACACACAAATGTATAACGTGTTTCAGGTTAAAAGCCAGCAGTGCAAAACAGTTGATGGGTTCCTTGCCTCACCAACGCGTCACAGCCGCGAGACCATTTGAAAGAGTCGGCATAGACTTCGCTGGTCCTGTAGACGTAAAGAACTCGCGAGTGAGGCGAGCATTAACCTCAAAAGGCTATGTCTGTGTGTTAGTGTGTTTTGTTACCAAAGCAGTTCATTTTGAACTGGCATCAGATTTATCAACTGATAATTTTTTAGCATGTTTTAAGAGATTTATTGCTCGTCGTGGCATACCCAGCGAAGTCTTTTGTGACAATGGTACAAATTTCAAAGGGGCAAGCAATCAGTTGGCTGAGTTGTACAAACTGCATGCTTCAGCAAGTCATCAAACATTAGTACAAGAGTATGCTACCCAACAACGCATTCAATTTCACTTTGTGCCAAGTTACTCGCCAGTATTTGCTGGACTTGCTGAAGCAGCGGTTAAAAGCATGAAATTTCACCTCAAAAGAATAGTATTGAAATCAATATTAACTTATGAACAACTAAACACTGTTCTTACTGAAGTCGAAGCAGTATTAAACTCTAGACCCTTGTTACCTATGTCATCAGACAGTTCTGACTTTAGTTATCTCACCCCAGGTCATTTTTTAATAAAAACAGCTCTTGTTACTTATCCAGAACCTAATGTTACAGATATACCTACAAATAGGCTTAAATATTGGCAGCTGTGTAACCAGTTAACTCAGCAGTTTTGGAAAGTGTGGCATAAATATTACTTGAACGCTTTGCAATTTAGACCAAAATGGCGTGACAACCTTCCTAATCTAAAGGAAGGCATGTTAATTATTTTAAGAACACCTAACGCGCCTCCACTCTTTTGGCCAATGGCAAGAATAGTAAAAACATATCCTGGAAAGGATAACATAGTCAGAGCAGTAGATGTAATGATTCCCAATGGAAAAATTTACAATCGTTCCTTGTCAAGCATATGTATACTGCCCATAGATGAAAACCTTAATTAAAATACCTTTCTTAAATGACTAGTATTTTTTTGCACTTAATTTAGTATAAGAAGCATTTCATGATTTGTTAGTAGTTATAAGTATTATGTTATATAAAAAATTTAAAACATAAGCTATGAGTAATTAACAACATTTAGCAACATAATTAGCTCTCAGAAATTAAACATGGTTATGTTAGTACATTAAAACATTAGTTACAATTGATTGCTAGAGATAAAAAATTAAAAAAAAAAACGAAATGTATATTTTGAAAAGGCATAAAAATAAAACGAAGCAAATATGTATCATATTTTATTTCATATAGAACAAGGTGTAATGATGTAAAAAAAAAATAATAGTAAAAAATAATGTATAAGTAAAAAATAAGAAAGATTTCAGTGATGTAAATCATAAATAGGTTAATTAAAATAGGTTTCCCTTTAAGTAATTGTTTAACAGCAATTTAACTAAGTTAAGTTCCATAATGTCGTTTTAGTGGTTGTGGAGCATGTTGGCAACACCAACAAAATATTATTTTGTTATAGTGGTAACATTATTCATTGCTCTTGTACTTTATTATTGTGTTTCCGCCACCCAAGTAGTTCGGTCATATTGTGATCTTTATTAAATTGATACGTAATTATCGAAGTGCTATTTAATTAATCGCCCTCACTTCACCAACACCTCAACTCAACATACAGTCCACAGAAGCGAATTCAACAAAGTTTGTTATCGAACTTCCCCGAAATGGCTTGACTGAATGATTTTTCTTTGTGTATATTTGGTAGGTCTGAGAATAGGTTGTAGGCTATTTTTTATACCCCTAGCTGATAAAGGTGGCCCTCTCCAAATTTTTTTTACAATTATTATAGCGAAACCTAGTTCGCGGGCACAGTCATTGATGTATAACAAACTACCTATATATGTTTCATTGTTGATTGTTTGTTTGATTGGTTGAACGCGCTAATCTCAGGAACTACTGATTCGAATTCAAAATTTATTTTTGTGTTGGATAGTCCATTTATCTAGGAGGGATTTAGGCTATATAACATCACGCTACGATTAATAGGAGCTGAGCATCAATAAAAAACGGGAAAAAATATATGGCGGAACGTAGTTCGTGGGCACAGATAGTAATATATACAGGCAAAACAATTGTAGCCCATTTTACGATAAGTGCATACTTTATGATAGCGATACCCCGATTAAGGGCAAAGCATTAATTTTGAGCCCAATATTCCTCCGGATAAAGTTGAGATTCCACTTCCGCGGTCATACGAGTCCGTTCAGGCACGATATCCCGATTTGATAAGGTGTCGCCGCGGCTGTATTTAAAATAATTTATGGGCCATTAGAGCTCGTTAGGTTTTCCACGTAAACAATGCTATTCGGATACAGTAGTGATCTGATCAATTTCCTATTAAAAATCTACACTAGCAAAATGGTTTACATCTATAGATTTTCCGCAATATATCTTCCCATACATCCATTATGGTTGGTTGGAAGAGATTTCTTTTAGAGATAAGTCTACCTTTTTGCATATCCAATCTGTATTACGTTTCTGTGTAGTTTTGTTTGGTCTCTTTGATAAACATAGTGCTTCTCACCACAGTTCATATACACGGTGTTTCAAAATAACCAATAAATAATCAATTCTTTATCGAAAACTCATTATTAAAATGTTCCATCTCTAGCTCTTTATACATAATGTCATTCAACCCAAAATTGACATGGAAATCATAGTCAATTTTGAGTTGAATGCCTTTAAGTATAAACAGCTAGAGATGGCACATTTTAATAATGAGTTTTAAATAAAGAATTGATTATTTATTGGTTATTTTGAAACACCGTGTATATCCCTACCGAGGGGCTCAAGCCCGCCCTAAATTAGGTTGCTTAGACCTTAGTCAACCACGCTAGCCCAGTGCGTATTGGTCGACTTCATATCGTCATTACAGCTCATATACGTCCCCACTCGAGCCTACCCTAAGTTGGGTGTTTAGGCCTTAGTCAACCACGCTGGCCCAGTGCGGATTGGTCAACTTCACATACACCTTTGAACTTCCTCGCATATGTATGCAAGTTGCCTCAAAATTTTTGCTTCACCGTAGGAGCGTGGGACCAATGTACATTATGAAATTTTAAAAAGGAAAAAACATATTGGTAATAAAAAATACAAGACCTTCCGAATTTCTTGCCTCTTCTTCTCGAGAAGGCTCTCCCAATTTCCGAACAGGTGTATCAACTTTTTTTCATTTTACTTGTATTTACATACATCTTGATAATGGTGTGTATATAGAAGGATTAAACAATTAGTTAATTCGATTCTTGGTTGAAGATTTTTATGTATTTTTTGACGTCAATAACTGCCTATAAAGATCTATATTGAATAAAGATTTTTGAGTTTTGAGTTTTTTTTTTTGACATGGCAGAATCGAGTCCCGGACTTCCCGACTAGAAGGCTAGATTCAAGTCCAAAGCGCTACCGACGCTCACTTTACATACTTACATGTTAAAATTCTTCGCAGATGTATGCAGGTTGCCTCACGATGTTTTCCTTGAGCGTAGGAGCGTCGGACAAAATGTACAATTATTAAATTCGAAAAACAAAAAACACATTAGTACATGGCAGGATCGAACCCCGGACCTCCCGATTAGAAGGCCAGTACCGAGTCCACAGCGCCACCGACGCTCCGACATAGTGTTTACTGTACACTAAAGAATAGTCTTTCGGTCCGTTAGGTCCTTTTCAACATATTTTCTCGTAAAGTGGATCTAATTTCACCGGATTTAGATACATAAACCACTCATAAAACACGCGTGTGTTATGACCTAAATAGGGCGGTTATAGATCTAATAACCGTACTATTACCGTTATAGTATTATTTTTTAAATAGTAATATAAGAGACCTCAATAAACTACATTGATTTTTCAAACGATTATTTTAATTTCATTATTTAGTTTTGTCTTCCTACAATTTGACAATGATTTGTGTAATTTAATCCAAAAATTCCGTTTTTTAAGTATTTTTCCTCACAAGTGTATTGAATAATGCCGTACGATATACGTGCGTATATTGGTTATACACATAACCACAATAACGCACTTATATCGTAATGTACTATTATATAATAGTATCCACCAATATTCCTCAACCACAAAGATACTTGGCTATTCAGCAACAGTAGCCCCTTATGTATGGGGTATTCTTGGAGAAATTTCGACAGCTAGCCAGAAAATCTAAAAAATTCACCACTAACCAAATAGATCCATTATGAACCTGATCTCATCCCACCTTTTGACTTCCTATTTCATCCACTATACGTCGTCTCGTACTTCACATGCAGATCCTTCTTCACGCTATCCTTCCATAATTTCATGGGACTTCTCCTACCCTACTTTCGGTTACTATTCGCATCTATATCTCTTCTTATAATATAACTCTCATCCATTCTCATAACACGAATCAAATAAATAACACCAGATAATGTGACAGTCTTCGGTAATTATTCTACTAAAAGTTGCTCTTGCATATCTCTTGACTGTGTAAAGTTCTTCGCTAATGTAAAATTCAAAACATATAATTCAAGTCGGATTACATAATCACTTCTGAATGTAAATGAAGCTACAGCATTGGTTCACAATCACAAGTCTACGGCGGGAGACTTTGTACTGGAAAGAACCAGCAAGAAGACCAGGGCTATTTTTTCTCCCTGTATTGTTACAGAGTTGTCAATTGAAAGGTGACCTCAAAGCAAAAATTTGAGCTCAACTTCCATTACAAGGTAAGATGTGTCAGTTCTCTTCTTACTGTGTCATTGCCAAATACAACAATATTTGTTTACAATATAATATTTATACACAACAACACGATTCAATATAATATCTTCAAATTAACACCAGGCATTAGCATCTTTCAAATAATCGTTGACTTTATAGTAACTTCTGTATCGTATCTTTTACGTATAGTATCTTTTTACTCCTGTTGATTAAGGATATGCATATTATCTTCGAAACATCATTTCGAATGTCATTTTCGTTTTATAGTTTTGTAAATTAATAGTAGGCACATATATATTAGTTTATTTTATTTATAATATTTATGTATTAGTATATTATGTATATAGCATTATATATATACCATTATCCAGTTGTTTTTACCCTTAAAGTACTACATCTACTTCCTTTTCTCTGCACCACCCAAAGGTTGACTGGCAGATAATGCCTTTGGCATTAAGTCCGCCTCTGTACACAAATTGTACTGGAAGTTTAAATAAATAAAAAAATAAATAACCTTTACTACTCATAAAAGGGTTTTTTACATGCGCTTTAAACTTATAAAATGGCAAATCAGTAACACTTTGCTATTTCATATGTTTAAAGCGCGAAGTTTAAAATAAAAAGTGACGATCAAAGCTCCTTCCTGCAGCCTTTCCATATACCCAACAACAGTACTATGGCTGAAATTAAAATAAATTATTTTTACCCTGAATGCAGAAAAATCCCTTTGCCCGCTTGTTAGGCTGTATGACAACTGAAAACGAATTGGCCAACAAGCAACTCATTGCGAATTCACGCCGGCAGCGTCGTCCGTTCTCAATAGGGTGATGCGCCCGCGCACGCCATTACGGGGAGCTTCTAGCGACATCTCATAACGAGCGTGTCAACTAACGCTGTGCCAATTGCTCATACATAAACATCTAAACTCAGGGCTGGCTGCGAGAAATACTATTTTTTTCAGGTTGAGATAGGTTTTATAGATATCGGCGATCGAATAATGTGACGAGCCAGCTTTCGGTAATGCAAAGACTTCCTGCGGCTATTCGCCGAACAGACAGAGCATCCCCCTTACCACGATCGCCTTAACAGTATCAAAACTGCAATGAGTTTGAGATGGCGCTATTATATCATTGTCTATGTTTCGATACTCTTTTAACCATGCTCTAAAGCGATCATAGATATAGCAGTCCAGCAGTTTTCACATACGCATGATACTTTGCTCCGGATGGAAATACGAGTAAGTACTTCTAAATATTTTATTTATTGTTGTGCGTAAAGTTATGATTAATAAATATGTACTCATCTCCGAAAAACACTTGAAAGCTTAGCAACCCCAAATCGCCTTAGATGATATAATCTCGCCTGGAACAGTTTCGAGGTTTTGTGTTTATTTGAAATATAAGTCTACCATAAGCTATGTAAGAAGTTATATTTGGTAAGCAGGTGACATTTAAATTTGTTTTGATTACTTATATAAAATAACTTATAAAAATAAGTATATAGACTTAGTTACACAAGGAGAGTTTCTCGCACGCGAGCGGCAAAATATCGTATGCGATTATGGCATGGCAAAACTTGTCATTCGATTATCGCCTGTAGTTGTTTACATTTTGATAAAAACTCGTATTAATCAAACGACACAGGCTCGCGGCCGCTTAAGCAGCAATAATTGTATTCGAGAGGCAACATTCGTATAGTTTGTTCACACTTTAGGCGAGCATATTGTTGCCTAGAAGAAATCGCCGCTCGCGTGCGAGAAACTTTGCTTGTGTGACTGAGTCTTTATTGTTTTGTTATTTACACAAGCAATTATCTTCTGACCATTTGAAATCGATATTCAACCAAATTGTGTGTGAATGTGTGTCGTTCTAACTATTTCTTGCGTTTTCTTTGCGAACCTTTATGAAGTCGATTAGATTTTTTATAAATTCCTAATAGTTAGGATATGAAAATGTTGGGTCATGTTTTGGTTGAAATAATAACATTGACTTGAAGTCATAATAAACGAGAACAAAATATAGGTATGTTTCACCAATACATAGTACTGTTTTCGAACAGTTTCAAAGTGTATTGACCTTCAGTTAGCACAAGAGATAAAACTATCTCCTTGCAACACAATAAGTCATGAGTAAAATCTTAGCTACTTGAATGAGTGAACATCGATCATTGTGAGGAATGGCTTTAACCGATTCAATGTGCAAATAACAAAAATGGACACTTCTAGTATATCTCAACAAAGAGTTATAACAATTATGAATATATTTATCTAATAATTAAAATCTCGTATCACAGTGTTGACTTGACCGATTTTTATAACTTTTTTTATATATATATGTTGACTATCCTAAGCTGGTAGCGAACCTATTTATATAGAACTAGCTGTGCCCGCGACTTTGTCCGCGGGCTAACATACTAAATTTATTTGTATAGATTTGTATTTTTATATTTTTCTTATTCTATTTTTTGATAGAATGTTGTTTTTGATAATTTCTGTCATTATACGTTTTACAAGAGATAGCGAGCGTACGTTATTTGTAGCATTTTTTCCAATTTCCTTAACAGTATATTTGATAGGAATAGGTCGTAGGTTATGTATATACCCCTAGGTGATAAGAATGACGTTCTCCAGAATTGTTTTATGAAACAATTATTATGGTGAAACGTGGTTCACCGGCACTACCATGTATATATTTTAATCTTGAGCATTGCAATTTTTGGAGCAATTTTAGGTACTTTCACATTTAACTGACTTACACAAGTTTTGTTAAATTTAATATCTTTTTTACGGGGTGGACTCACCATTACTCACCATCAGCTGGTGCACACTGCACCAGCTGATGGTGAGTCGACAAGCGTATATGACACTCTCCGCAGAGTGTTCGTCTTGTCAATAGTCAGGGTAAACCTTATCCTATTTTGGACTGAGAATACCCGATTCTTCAAGTCACCCCGAGGCAGCTCGGCAAGCAAACCGGATTTTTACACCTAGTTTCTATTTATTTATTCATAGGCATGCACTACAGAACAAGTACTCTGCCAAATTAATGGTATTGATTGTTTATTAACAAGATTTACTAACTACATACCTATTAACAAACTAACTTTAATCTGTTTAGAGATATTTCGAATATGCTTGCTCAATTGTGCCAGAACAGTGTTCCCGTCCCGTGTACAAATGAATAATATAAAGTGAAACAATTTTTTTTTCATCCCCCCATCTCGGAAAGAGTATTTTTGCTATTCGATATCTGACCGCCAAAGCCGTTTTTATCCGCTTGAGGTTAAAGTAAATTTGAATTAAGAACATCGCGTTCAACTAGGTATGTGATTTCAAAACATCATCAAATCTATTTACTTCAATCTCCATGGTGCCGAATTTATCATACAACATTTTTTAAATTTGTTAAAAACTCAGACTCTGAACCTCCTTGGTGTACTTTTGTTTTTGATTTGCTTTGCGCGCGCCATTTTGTTTTGACGTCGTATTATTATATAAGTAATAAACTTGAAAATAAGTAAAAAAAACGTATTATTTGTTATACATAATATAAATTATTTTCTGTAATATATTATAATGTTGTAGTAAATATGTACCTAAACTGAAATAAAAGTAAGTATCTTGTGATTGTAAATGTTTTGTTTTGCATTTAGTCATTTCCTCGCTGAGTGGGGATGAAAAGTTACGTGTTGCACTCGAGTGCAAAGATTTTTCAACTTTGATTCCCTCACTAACGCTCAGGATTCTAAATTTTAGAATCCTTCGCTTGCTCGGTCATCAAAGTTGAGCACGCGGTTAAAAAGCAACTTCGCACTCATGTATAACAAATAACTATTTCATTATAATTACAGTTGTTTTTGCGTGATCGGCTAGTTATGCAAAGTTTGCAAATTTTTACACTAAATTTCTTTTTTAAATTAATTTCACGTGTTAACCAAAACAAGAACGAAGTTATCTGGACGAAACCAGCTGAAAATATTCAGCTTTTTATAACCGATCACTCAAACAATAAAATTAAAGTATGCAGATTTAAACAAATCAAATCAACTGAAAGCCTTTCCAGCAAGTCGCCAAGAACTAAGGCAGCGGGAGCACATTGATTTTACGTCGCTGATCTGCTTTGATTAATGGTCAACGAAGGGAACTGTGCAATGCATATATTCCAGTAATTATATAAGGATAGAAAGATGGATGATCTCAAACTTCTATGGAATGTGCATAAAAACTAGTTTGTATTTGCCCGCAACTAGTTTCCTTCAATGCGATTCTACAGCATTGTAGAAGCGATGTATTTTGGTAAAATTTTGGTAAATGTTTAAGCAGAATTTGATCTGAGAAGTTTTCAGCTACTAATGATTGATTAGAGTTGTCGTGTTCGAAATGTTTTTGATTTTTAAGTAAATAAAGTTTGTAACTTTTTTATTTCTACGTTTAGTCATTACACTTTGTCTCCTGAACAATGTTTCAATTATTTCCAATGAAGAATTTTCATTGCAGAATTAGTATTGCATGAATTGATTAGCAAAACGTATCTAAAACCAACACCACATTACTGTGTTAAAGAGATTTTCTTTTTTATTATTTCAGTGATGCTTTTTTCGTTTTTTTACACACAATAGAGCAGCTTATGACATTTATCTTATCTGATGCTAAATGATGATAAGGCTGAAAACTTACCAGAACTTATCAACAGCCGAGGCACTGGCTACCTTACCTCTATTGTCGGAACGCAACAATGTAATTCACATTGCTATTATGGCGACAAACTTAGGTAAGACGGTGAAGCTAGCCAGGTGGGCTCAGAATATCATAGCAAGTGCACACCGTTTATAACCGAAGAATCTAAATTCCCATCTTGAACTAGGAAATCAGTTGGGCAATATCAATAGAATGTCCAACAATTGACCATAGAACGCGAGCAGAGAGCACATTCAAATAAATCGTTGTCGGCTGCGCGTGCGCAACCCTATATTTTACGCGCAATTTTAAATTCCAAGCGTCCATTGTTGTCGCCTATCCTCTCTACATCGTCTCTGCTTTATTCGTGTTGCTCGACCAATTTAAGTAGGCACATGTGAACAGGGGATAGCGATGACAGGCCACGCAAGTTTCCATTGGAATACGCATGTGAAGGTCTTGTTATAGTGGTTTTAATACAGGAATAATGTTCGCAACGCCATCTGTCCTAATAAGGCGTGCCGACTGCGTACGCGTATCGGGGCTTGTTTCGGGAAGGCAAGTAACTAAATCTAGCATTTGTTTCGCTTGTTTGCGTAGACACTGCATATATTAAGAAGATTGCATGCATTCCGTACATTCATGTGTGACCGATGAAATTCATTAGCATTGAGCTTGAAACATGGGAAGGGTTGAAGTTTTGGTTTGATCTGGAATGATGTTGGTTTTAGGAATACTTATTGCGTGTATGGATGAAATTATAACATTCACAACATTCAAAGTTTGTAATAAATTCCTCAATAAATTTAAAAAAGGTTATTTTATTTTTATTTTTTTATTATCTTTGATTTATTTGGTTTAATAAGAATTTTATTTTTTTAGAGCTTTAGAGCCAGAGCGCACTAGCGATTTTTAGTTGGACGATAGTTTGATCGTTCAGGGAATAAGAGCCAGAGCGCACTAGCGACTTTTAGTTGGACGATAGTTTGATCGTTCAGGGAATAAGACATAGAGCTATATGGAAGTGCACACGCATTTAGCGATTAAAAATCGGCGAAAATGACTATGTGATTTCTAATCAATCAAACTATCGGGCAACTATCGGGCAACAAAAAGTCGCTAGTGCGCTCTGGCTCTTATACATTTTACTCGTAGATTGTAAAAAACTTAAATTTAAGGTATTTTCTGAAATAAATGAATAATAATAATAGCATTTATTTAACAATCTTATAAAATAAATATTTTCCACTAAATATAAAGTCTTATAATTTGACACCAGTTTAGCCTCCCCTAAAGCTTACCACAAAGTGCGATCTTGCGTCTTCTTTCTCCATGTAATACCTGCTATTTGGTTAAATAGCAGCTATTTAACTGTGACTTAGGTAATGTACCAATTACAATTGGTATGATCTTATAATTTATTAAGACTAAAAATTTTTCAATTTACATTAAGTGACAGCATACCACTAAGGAATGTCCTAAGCTAAGACAAGGTTGGTGCAATTGACAGCAATTGTTATTAGATTTGGAATGCCTGGATAGTCTCCTCGCTGTTGTCCCCTTACCCCTGTCTTGTGACGGATGGAGAAGCTGCTGGGGGGTTTTGAGTGGGTAGGCCTTTTTTTTTTTTTCGAGGGGACTGCGTGACCGCACCGTACTCGCCGTTGGCTAGACGACGAGCGTGTGTGGGGCTCTCCCGGCAGAGAGCCGGGCCTACCCACTAAACCCCCCGGTGTTCTCCCTGCCCTTATGGGCGCGCGTGGTAGGGTCCACACTGCGACTACCACTACCGACGCGCCCGGGCTATCGCCAAGGGGGGATTGCCCGAGAACACTAGGGCAATCCCCAGACGGAGGGCCTTACGGCGACGTGCACGGGGCCAACCGTGCACGCAGGCCTCCACGCCAGGGTCATTAGGCGGGCATCGCTTGTGCGAATGCCCGCCTTCGCCTGCCTGTCCGTCTGTGGCGGATGGGAGCGGCTTGAGGATCATTCTCCCGCTCCCTCTCCGCGGCCTCCTTCTGCAAGATGACGTCCTCGCAGAAGGAGGTGACAGCCCCCCATTCCGCCTCGCCGCGGAGCATGGCCACGACCATGCTCGTCAGCGACAGGTTTCCGTCACCCAGCGCAGCGATGAGTTCGCTGCGCTGGCGTCGCCAGGTCGGGCACACCAACAGGGTGTGCTCGGCAGTGTCGTCGGGAGCGTCGCAGTGATGACACTGCGGCGTTTCCTCCCGACGCGCGACCCGGTACAGGTAGTGGCCAAAACAACCATGTCCGGTCAGTACCTGCAGGCCTGGACCGATACAGCCCGGGTTTGGCTCGGCCACGAGGGATGCGTAAAGCATTTTCCCCCTCCCAAAAAAAAAGGCTGATAGTCTATTTCTTTTCTTAGTAACTTGTAAAGGCTTTAGGCATTCCTTATTCGTGTTCATTACTTGATTTTCATAGTATAATCCACATTAATTAACAGACTTCAAAAAAGGAGGAGGTTCTCAATTCGACGCGTATGTTTTTTTTTGTGTATGTTACGCGATTACGCCGCCAGTTGTGGACCGATTTTCAAAATTTTTTTTTGTATTCGATAGAGTATTCGTGTCGTTGACACCGACGCTCCCTCCTACGCATCACGCCCAGTTGCAGCCGTCCTTCGCTCAGCCGAAGACGAAAAAATGAGGAAATACTGTGGCCCATGCGAGACACGCCATGCCACCTTTACACCCCTGGTAACCTCAGTCGACGGGGTCTTCGCACCACAATTGAAAACCTTCGCCAAACACCTCGCCGAAGCACTGGCAGACCGCTGGAGCCGGCCCCTCGCCCCAATAATGGGATGGTTACGCGCAAGAATCCAGATCGCGATCATCAGGGCCAGCAGTATGTGCATCCGTGGCACCCGCCACAGATGGCAGCGCTCTGGTCTCTGCGAGGATGGAGCTGCACTCCCCGACGGTTTGTCATGACTTCGCCTGTGATAAACCTGTCTCTATATTATTGTTTATTTAATTCTTGTTTTACTTTATATTTTTTAGAATCTGAATTTCTCAATAAAGTTTATACATTCGATAGAGTATACTCCAAGGGTGGTGCTATGGTCACCAAAGTCAGGATCTGATGATGGGATCCCATGAAAATCGAGGAAAACCCTTTAATTTTAAGGTGTTTCCAACGTGTTTTGTGTGTATGTTACGCGATTACTCCGCCAACCGATTACTCCGCCACCTTCGGTGAGCTGGTATTAAATTATTTAAATTAGGGTTTCTTTCACATCACGATTTCAAAATAAGAAAAGATTTCATTCACTTTAAAGTTAAAAATAAAAAATATTTTACAAAAAATAAAAACCGACTTCAAAAACACTGAAAAGATAAAAATAATATAAGAATAGAGGTACAGACAACATCACACTTCTATATTGAAGTCGGTGCCAAATTTTAAGACTTTCAGGAGATCATCGTTTGGCACCGACTTCAATTTTCATAACTATGTTCCTCTTGGTAGTAAATTTAAGCTATGTTGTGCCCGAATATCCTATTTCTATTTGAAAATATCGCTATCAATTTATGCAACGGTGCTTGGATTGTACCGTAATCGTGAGTCTATATGCTATGCGCCTGCGCCGCTAGAGCGATGCGTGTGATCTTGTCTGCGCAGGCTTTTACACTCAACTCAGAGCGCGTAAATTTCTCTATACAACAATCGTCCGTGTGGTCTTGCGGCTACGAATGTCTGATTCATAGGGGCGATCTGCAGGCCTATTCTCTAACTTCGGTTGCTAACTAGAACTGTCATTTTTGATAGAAACTGAACATCCATTACTGCTATCATGAACGCTGTCGTAACACATAAGATCACATAACTAGTAATATAAAACTAGACAAATAACTATAAACTAAATAATACTAAACGAGTAATGGATATAAAGTTTCTTTCAAAAATGACAGTTCTAGTTACCAACCGTAGTTAGAGAATAGGCCTGCTGATAACCCCTCGGTAATCGGCATTGCATGGATCTAGTGATTCTTCTCGGGAAAAATCGATTTTAGGAGTCCGAGTATTTATTTATCAAAGCGACCATTAATATTCTGCTTTTTGTTCTTGTTGTGTCTTCCAAATAGAACTCGTACGAATAGCGATCCAGATCTGAGAGCAGACGGTATATCACCTCCATTTTTCTTTCCTCATAATTGACATAGTATACTTCATACACTAATTATGATAGATCAAAACAAGCAATAAAATATAACAGTAAAGATAAACCCCCGTGAGCTACACTTCAAATAAACTATTTTTTTAAGGTTTTACAACTAGTTTTATTATGTAAAAATTGGGGTTACCCAGACCCCGGATCACCCGATTATTGACAAGAAGAACATCGAAGTTGGTTTAGTGGGTATGCCCCGCAATCAGCTGGGCGAGTTCCACACACGCTTGTCGACAGCCATCGGCAGGTGTGGTGCGCAACAGCATTCCACCTCGTTAAAAAAAGGTAAAAAAACCTTAATAATCTCACTGTAGATACTTAGCAGTTTACAAACCTTTTGACGAATTCTGAATCCTGCAAATGCCTACAATGCTGCCGTTAACCTAAAGCCTTTACTTCCTAGATAGTTAAACGCTGATTTCACTGTTAGTATTCCATAGATTTCTAGAATTGGATAAATACTTTGACTTTACGATCTGGATATACTATTTATACGCACTTAGTGCATATTCTTCATTCTTGATATTTAATGTTCGATTTACAACGGCTAAGTGTTTATTTGCGAAGTGCAGTGCTGCAACATTTGCGAGTCAACTTGTTTTGCTGTAACAAAATTTCATAGAATTGCTTTCAATTTTCGACTTCAACGAATGTTCAGTAAGCTCCCATTCAAGCTTTACATTTGCGCTACAAAAACCGCTACTATTACGAGCGACATAAGAACTGCCCAAAGGTCAAACAGAATAGCTTGACAAGGAGCTTACTGTACCTGATCGACGTAAACCAGGTTGAATGTTAACGTAGTTATTACCAGAAAACGGGGGTTAGTCCAACTAGTTATACTGTTAGTTAGACGATATCATTGTATTCCCAAAAACTCTGAACATAGAAATATAGGTATATAGGAATATTCAAATTAAGAGTATATTATCTACTTTTCATTAGGTGACAAGAGTCGCTCCTCTTATCAATAAATGGTATCGATTTTAGTTGTTTCAATGCAATTGGCTTTAATAAAACTGTCAATTTGATTACCGAAAGCCAACTATACTCAGAATAACAACTAATGTTATTCTGAGCATCATCGTTTGCGCAAGACCACAAACAAAATACGTCACGGCCCGACTCATGCGCAGGTCTGCCGCGGCGATTTAGTTTGTTGACAAGCTCCATCTATAGGCACTATTGTTCTCCAGGTTTTTATTGATTGCAGCTTTGAGAAGTCTGTGTATTTTTATGGCAAAATGTTGTGGAGTGGCGATTTCCATGTGACCAATGCCAATTTTTGACAGAGTCGGATACACGCACACTTATAATCGTTTCCGTGGTCTAGTGGTCTAGACCACCGGGTGTTGATCGGGAGGTCCGGGGTTTCATTGGCTCGGTTTGGTTGGTGATAGGGCTTCTGAGCCCGACTGGCTAGCTACCACCGTATTACCTAAGTTCGTCGCCATAATAAAAATGTTAGTAGCATTGTTGTGCTCGGACAATAAGAGGTAAAATAGCCAGTTCCTCAGCTGCCAAGGAGTCCAGGTGAAGCTCGCTTCCACCTTCGGCCTTATCTTCACTTACCATCAGGCTCTACCTGTAGTATGTAAAAAAACAGTGACGAGTTCAGGATCTTATTGGGTAGGTAACAATGAATGTAAAAGAATTTGAGCTCCTCCGTGATTTAGTAGACACGTTCAATATTGGGTTCTGCTCCCAATCTTTCTTCGGCCGTTGGTTGATTGTCGTCTCATTGGACTGCGAGTTAAATAGTGTGATGTGATATCACTGATATCACAGGATTCGTATAAGAGTTTGTATATGATTTAGCCAAATTTGCCATCTAATAGTTTTGACCTGATTCAGGGAACCAAGCGTGACTTCAAATAAATAGTTAGTGAGTTTGTCTATGATTTTAGTCGACCTTGACATTTACTGGATCTGAATTTCGGTGGAGACAAAGTTAGTTGAATGTTTAAAGCATGTAGTTTAATGGGTATCTACCACGATCTTACCTAAGTTTTATAGTATCCACCAGTAGCAATGATTTTTGCGTTGTGATCCTACAATTAGAAGTGAAATAGTCTGTTCTCTGATTATTCATTTGTTGAACGGGTCGAAACGATCAATAGAAAATAAAAAAAATAATCGAACTGTCGTTTCGTCCCGCGAGCCGAACATCGCGTGGGACGAAACGACCAACGAGCCAAGGACTCCAGGTTAAGTTTACTTCCCGGCCGCGCTGGTAGTGGCGTCGCAATGTGGACCTTACCATGCGCGCCCATAAGGGCAGGGAGAACACCGAGGGGTTTTAGTGGCAAGGACCGAAACCACTTTCCATATAAGGGGTTTTTGATTGGGTAATTTATAGACTTGTTTTCACAAACCCTATCAATACGGTAAGCATTTCATCGACTTACTGCACCGAAAGGCTAACCAAAATAATACAGTTAATTAGGGTAAGCACTTACCGCATCCGAAAACCCCATTGAGGCTAACCCTATCAATAGGGTTTTAACGCGCACAAGCAATTCAAGTTTTTACGTCAAATGCATTAGACTTATTGTTGCATAACCGTTTACGTGTGTAGTTCTCGACAGCCGCAAAATATCGCCCCATCAAATAATAAGGAATATTAAGTTATTCGCACTAAAGTTAATTTTCGTGTGACTCGTCAATCAGTTTACGTTAAGATGTCGCCAAGCTGCGCGCCAGTCGCGGTGCAGCTTGTTTGTTTTTACAAACTTGTATTTAGCCTGCACTGTATGTATGTGTATTTGTATGTATGTTTGTATGTTCGGGTCATTTTTTTTTATAAAATCATTTCCGTCCGGAACCAAATACACAAATAGTCAGTTTTTGTTGCGTATTAAATGTTTGTGAATAGCAAAATTTGTGACAAAATTTGTAACTTTTTACAACAAAGTTCCACATAGTGTCAGTTACACTTGCCTTTTTATAAGTTTAAAGCGCATGTAAAAAAGACTCTAATGAGTAAAGGATAATAAAAAGTCAACGATTATTTAAATGATGCCAATGCCTGGTGTTTAATATGAAGTTATTATTTTATTCGTTATAATGTCAATAATCGTGTTGTTGTTATAGCTATTGATGTTAACAGATATTGTTGTCAGAAAAGAACTGACACTGATTTTGAATTATATAGACTAAGTTATCATATGTTTGGTAACAACATACCTAATTTTTTGTATTATGGTTAGTGTATAAGTCTATAACTTATTTTTTGACATTTTAAGTGTATGTAAACATACCGATTGTATTTTTTTAACTTTCAATGACTATGTAACGAAACCAAAATTGTAAATGGCGATTTAAAAGAGGAGATAAAAAAATTTGACCTTTCGAGTTTCTTGCCTGTTCTTCTCAAGAAGGCTCTCCCAATTTCCGAACAGGTGTAGATTCAACTTTTTTTTTCATTGCTACTTGTATTTGCAGAGTATATTCAGGATGTATGCACATACAAGGTTAAATATGTTTTCTTTAAATTGGAATGTTTTGCTTTGTTTTGACGTCAATAAGTGCCTGTAAAGGCTTAGGTTGAATAAAGATTTTTGAATTTGAATTAGTGCGTGTTGTCATTCTTAAGGACTTATTCGTCAACTGGCGAGTGCGAAACTCGCGAGCGCGCGCCAGTTGGCACCTTCCGATTTTATTTTATTTTTTTTGTCGTCAACTCGCGCGCTCATGTAAAGTACAGTCAAATAAAAAAAGATTGAAACCAAAAACTATAAAAACTAGCTATTTCCCGCAGCTTTATCTGGGTTTGGAAGGTTGGTAACTGAGTCTTTGTGTTTTGTTTTCTGGGTTGGAATTCAATTTTAAGATATGTACAATCGTATTTGGTTTTCATTTTCGGACCAAAACGTTGCTCTGCCCAGATTAGCATGCTTAAGCGTGCTTTGGTTTTTATAATAAAAATTAAGCCTTTAATACTGCCGCCTGTAGAGAAAATATGGAAATAAAACAGTTAATATTTAACTATGGACGTAAGGCCTCTAAGGCCCCTTGTCTACAAATATAAGGACAAACATATTTTTATTTCCTTGTACTTTTAATCAATTTTTCATTAAAAATGTTCAATATAATCAGCTGTGCAGCCAGCAGTGCGTCAGAAAATATCGATAAAGCAATTGTATTACGATTGCTTTTGTTAAATAGGTGTCATTTTTCTATTTTTTTACCTACGAGCTTTCTTTTATGTTTAATTTACTTATTAGAATTCATAATTGAGGAAAAAGTAGTTTTTCTTGTTAGATGAGACTTATTCCTATAATTATTATCACATAAGTTCTTTATTTCGTTATACTAAGTAAAATTTATTAACATTTTATTTAATTTGTATTGGTTTAGTTTGATTTGAACCTATTTATTACGATTAAGACATAAATTTTAGCCTAATATCTAAAAAAACGTGTAAACTGCGTAACGAAGAACAGGGGCCTCAGTGATCCCGTCCATAGAAGTGTAAGGAAAAAATGACGTACAAAATTAAAGGCGAAACAGTGAAAAATATTTGAATGTGGAAGTTTTTAGTGATATTAATGTATTGTAGGGGTAAATTGATGATTTTACTTAGTTAAAATAAGTATTATACTTACGTCTTCTAATGTGAAACGTATACTTAACTTTAAAACTTAACAAAAACTAAAATTTTCATATAAAATATCGAGAAGAAATTGCACTCGTGTCAGCGATATCAATGGCGGGTGCTACCTGGCTAAATGCAATTGTTCAAAATCAAAATAAATCAAAATCATTTATTCATTCACAATAGAAAATGGTAGGTATAGTTGCAGATGGTCAGCTTTAAAAAGGTTCAACATTTTCTAGTTATACTACTTATACTACGATAACATGTGAATATGTGTTACAATAAAAGTTTAAAAACTAATACTAAAACTAATTATTACTTAAAAATTCTTTAACAAAAAAAAATACATTGCAACCATTAATATAACTCAACTTTAAATCTGTTAAATGTTAATTTTTTTCTGGTATTATACAGTGTGTCCCCGGATAAGGTGCACAAACGAAAATGGGTGAAACTAGACTACAATTGATCGATAAAAAAATTTTTTTAGAAAAAAAATTGTATTTAATATTTATTTTTATTTTTTTATTCTCTTTTTAAGACCTTTTGTGTTTGTAAAATTGTAACATTGTAACCACTGCGTGGATTTTGTTCAAATAAAAACAATAATGATGCCAAAAGATTAACACGGTATGGTAAATAAAAAAAAGTCCATAAAAGCAGTCAATAGGGAGAAAAACATTTTTTTTAACTAATTTTGAACATAAAAGTGTTAAATTTTGAGTAAATGTTTATTTTTACCAAATAATGCCCCCTATAACAAATTCTTTTTATTACCTCTTATTAATCCAGATCTTATAACCTTTCCAACAAAAAAAACAACATTCTGTCTCTAATACATGTTTAGCTACGAGGCTTTAATTGAGGGGCCTGCTAACGCGCCGTCCCCTGGCGCCCGCGCCGCTGCATTTTTGTCAACCGCTGAGATATCTTTTCTTAAATTGGAATTTAGCTAAACACATTTAAGCATTTTTTAAACTTAAGCTAAGCTTTTTCATTGTAAAATTGATTAAAACAAGAAAAACAAATCACAATAAGTATTTATTACAAAAAATCGATAAAAACATTTTTTATTAACTGCATTATTTGGTAAAAATAAACATTTACTCTAAATTTACTGAAGGGAGACTCTGTACCAGGGTCGTCTGCTTAGGTACCTCCGTCTTACCTATTTCTGCCGCAAACAGCAGTGCTTGCATTGCTGTGTTCCGGTTTGAAGGGTAAGATATGGCAGTGAAATTATTGGGTACTGTGACTTTACATCTTGTGTCACAAGTTGGCAACGTACACTGTGGTTCTTGTGGAGGTTGCAGTTTTGCTGCGAATCTCACAAGAGCCACATGTATTATAGGTGACTGTTACCACTTACCATCAGGTGGACAGTTTGTTTGTTTGCCAACTTTATGCAATAAAAAAAAATAACACTTTTATGTTCAAAATTAGTGAAAAAAAAAATGTTTTTCTCCCTATTGACTGCTTTTATGTACTTTTTTTTATTTACCATACAGTCCTCGTTTTCCATTTAAGCGTCACCATTTTGTCACGCTAACATCAAATGCTAACCACGTTTTGCGTTTCTTATAAGAAATGTTAAAATTTTTAACCGCGCTATGTTTCACAAAGGAAACCTAACCTAAAAATCAAGATATTGTTTAAATGGAACGCATTACGTCAACATCATGAAGTTATGTCAACATACGATGCTAGCCCTGCTAGCGTCAAAAGCTAATGAAACGCGATGATGCTAAAAATGTTGAAAATGCTGCGAATCTGCGCTCAAATGGAACGCGCCTATAGTTAATCTTTTGGCATCATTATTGTTTTTACTTGAATAAAATCCACGCAGTGGTTACAATGTTACAATTTTACAAACACAAAAGGTCTTAAAAAGAGAATAAAAAAATCAACATTAAATACAATTTAATTTTAAAATTTTTCTTCTCTTTTTTATCGATAAATTGTAGTCTAGTTTCACCCATTTTCGTTTGTGCACCTTATCCGGGGACACACTGTATATAGAGATACACATTCAACAACAGTTAATTATGAATTTTGTAGAATTTGGTCGAACACCAGGGTCAAGTCTATTTATATATCTTGTATATTTATTTGGAAATAATTCTTTAGTACTTTTAAAGATACTTCTATTTTGTTTTACAAATTTTGCAATTTCAAATATACACGGTGTTTCATAATAACCAATAAATATTTTATTGTTATCTAAAACTAATTAATAAATAGTTTATCCCGTAATGTTATTCAACCCAAAATTTTCATGTATATCATAATATCATCATCATGTCTATGATTTACATGAAAATTTTGGGTTGAATGACATTACGGGTAAACACAATTAATTAATTAGTTTTAGATAACGATAAAATATTTATTGGTTATTATGAAACACCGTGTATAGGAAGGGGTAGTAAATTAAGTTTCTTAAAAAGTATTCATAGTGAAATTCACTCACATTGCTTAGTTTTAGACAGTTAATATAATAGGTAATCAGCCAAATTCTTGAGTCATTGTGATATTGTTGATAATTATTAAGGAAATGAGCAGTTTTTGTCATGTTGATTTATATATTTATCTCAAAACTATGTTTTGTTTTATTTTAAACTTACATCGTATAAAGTATCTTAAACATTAAAAAAGGTACCTACTTTAAATTTACTTAAACATTTTTGTAGCTGACTGTACATAAATATGTCAAATTCCACCATCGAGCGAGTTGACGACCAAAAAATTAGGTAAAATCGGAAGGTGCCAACTGGCGAGCGCTCGCGAGTTTTGCGACCAGTTGACGAATAAGTCTTCTTAAGTTATTAGGAATTTGCTGCGGTAACATAGGATTTCCCAGATCTCGAAATCGGCTGAACGCAGAAGTTTGAAAAAAAAAACGATAATAGACCTTAATTTCTTCAAATTAGTTCAAGCATTAGTTTTTGATTTGCTTGATGAATAACTATGTAATGGCAAATGTTGCTATTCACAAACATTCAATACGCAACAAGAGCTGTCTATTCGTTATGTTAATGCCCTAAAAAGAGGAAAAACATTAATTTATTACATGATACATTTTTTTATTAAAATATAAAAGCTTGCCGCAATATTTTTTTAATAAAACAAATATTTTTCTTAGAGTTATCAATATCAAGATCAACTTAAATAGGTAAGTATTGTATTATTCTTTATCTACAATCTCGCGACAAGATTTATAGCTGTATTATAGATTCCATGTTTATAATAATTTAACATAAAACTTGAAAACAGATATCAGCGTCAATCTAATAAATAAGAAAACACTGCCGTCCGCCGCCCTCACCGTCGGCGTCGGTCGAATTAATCAATGTTAGTAAAAATCGCGAAAATGTGCGGAAACAAGATAGGAGACAATAGGGTAACCTTATTAGTTGGTAAGCACTTAAAATTAAAGGGTAAGCTTATTCAAAAAAGTTTCCGCAAGGAAAGACTAACCCTATCAATGGGGTAACCCTATCGTTCGGTAACCTTTTGATAGGGTTTCCCTAACAATCGGGTTAATCAAATAAAGGGGTTTTCCGGTCCTTGTTTAGTGGGTAGGGGTGGCACTGTGCTGGAAGAGCCACACACGCTCGCCGTCTAGCCAACGGCAGGTAAAAAAAATTTGCTTCCAATGTCAAACATGCTACCACTAACCATCAGGTAGGTAGAGCAAGATTTTTTCTATTATATAAATGTACAAATGAGTATTAATTTCTTATATAGAAAAGAGTCAAGCAATCCCAGTGTAAGTCTAATTTGGGATAACTCCCATCATTTGCCGTTCACTCCTAGCGAAAATCATGCGCTTTATAGAAGTTATTATTTTTATACACACTTATTATTTTTTGAATCACACTTGTTGGTGTAGTATAAGTTTATTAGTTTATTAGAATCAATAAACGTACACTACACTGAAATTGTTTCCATTGTAGAAGAGTCGTGCAACCGCGCAATGAAATCAGCGCCATTGGCGATCGATGTGCAATGGGATATATTTTGACGTGTTCGATTTTCAAAAAAAAAATACATTCGCTCTTTTTTCCTGTTTCAGCGCGCGGCGAGGACAATGCGGTCTGGGCGTAACGAATAACGTGGTATATAAAAACGCATGCTCGCCTCTGGTTATGACGAATATTCAGCTTAAAGTTGAATACACACTATCGGGAAAATAGGACTTTTACACAATACATATTTTAATTCATCATCATCACAGCTCATATACGTCCCCACCGAGGGATTCGAGCCTACTCTATGTTAGGGTGATTAGGCCTTAGTCAACCACGCTGGCCCAGTGCGGATTGGTCGACTTCACATACACCATTGAATTCTTCGCAGATGTATGCAGGTTGCCTCACGATGTTTTCCTTCACCGTAGGAGCGTCAGACAAATGTACATCTGAAATTCGAAACGAATAACACATTGGTACATGGTGGGTCTCGAACCCGGACCCCCCGATTGGAAGGCAAGTGCCGAGTCCACAGCGCCACCGACGCTCTTCATATTTTAATTATATATGAGGAAATCATTTTCTTGTTGTTGTTGCGAGTGCTGCTTTGAACCACAAAAATACATACAGTATAGAAGCATCACCATCATGAGTTGTCAAGCGCACAATTTTAGACCGATTCGTTTCGGAAAATTATTTTGTCATGGTTTATTCCAATTTGTAAACGGTTTTTATGTTAGAAAAACCGAAAAATTATAATGATTATACTAACATAAAAAAGCACATATTCCCTCTTGTTATTGCATAAATGAATAATAAACACTGAAACGTAAAAATAAAATCAATTACAGTGATAATACAAAAATAATATTAATGGGTAGCTTGATATTTTATGCATGAGCACCCAGCCTTACAATATTGATTTGCTTTGTGCGCTTCGGATTCGTTTTATGCGCATTTTGTAGGTGCAAATGCGTGTTCAGCGCCTTTACACTGTTGTTTCTCTTGACTTTATGTAAACTTTTTTATTTTGTTTTTTTTTCTATACTTTGTATCCAGTACCTTTATAGTAGAGAAGCTCACGGAACATACAACATGTAATAATATGAATTATGCTATCGGGCAATTGGTATATTATGTAGGTACTGTACACTACATATTATTTGGAAAGACTGGCATTCAAAAGACTAACCGCTTTGACAGACTTGGTGGTCTAAAGGAATCCCTATTCATATGGAGGTGGTTCAATTCCTCACGAAGCCACAAGTCTTTTAGCTAAGTTTTCTTGTAGAAGTCTTTAGCGAGTATCTTATTTATTGGGGAGTCCGGGTACAGCTCGCTTTCATCTTTGGTCTTACTGAAGTGAGATGAACATACTCAGCCATGAGTTCTTATGTGTTTTTTTTTACATACGACAGGGAAGCTCTTGGCCGTCATCTCACCTGATGGTAAGTGACGATAAGGCCGAAGGTGGAAGCAAACTTCACCTGGACTCCTAAACAACTGATGAACTGTCATCTTACCTCGAACTATCGGAACATAAAAATGCTATTAACATTGTTATTATGGCGACAAACTTAGGTAAGACGGCGGTGGCTAGCCAGGCGGGCTCAGAAGCCCTAAAATGTCTGCTCCGGTGGGAAGGCGAACCCCGGACCTCTCGATTAACACTCGGCGGTGTTAACCACTAGACTACTGAGGTAGTTAATTAACATTCCACAGATCCGCAATCTGTAACCTGTAGAATGTTTTCTTAGCTTCTAAAAATCTTATTTAGTGCCGCATTGCAGGTGGTTAGGTTTGTCCTTGACTACCAGTAAAAACTTCATAAGTAATAGTTGGAAGTACCATGATACTATATAATACAATAAAACACCCTTAGCTTAAGACCCAGCTCTTCGCGAAGGTAGAACGACACATGTTAAAGACTCTTTGTGCCCTTGTTAGTGTGACTTCAACGTGTTTCTTTCACTCAAGTTCCTTGGATTACTCCCAGATATTTAACTTCCGTGGAACATGATAGTTCTTTCTCGTAGAGGATAGGGTTCCTCATATCTTTGAGTTTTCTTTTCCTGGTGAATAGTATAACCACTGTTTGGTTTGGATTAATAGTTTCGATGTGTTTCTTCACACACTATACCTTGCGTAAAGCTTCCTGCATTAAACTGGATACTACACTCGGCGCTTTTCCATTAATCAAGATTACTAAGTCGTCTGCCTAGTCCAAGTCTATTGTGCGAAATGGCCCTTCGTTCATTTGTGAGATCAATGAATCCACCACCAGGCTCCATAGAAGTGGTGAGAGCACACCTTCTTGCGGGTACCCTCTTCTTACCTTGGCACTCATAGGATCGTATTATAATGAACGCGTCTCAAGGTTGAGATCGATCTTAAGCTGCAGTTTTGACGTTTAATGTATGGAACATGTGTGAAAAACAGTATCTTAAGATCGATCTCATTCTTGAGTTGCAATTATTAGTACGAGCCATAGATACCCATGACGTCAGCGGTTATGATTGTGCTTTTAAGCAGCAGTCTATCTACCTAGTGATGGTTCTGCTGATACCATATTTATCTGCTGCTTTGTTGATAGATTCAAAGGTGGTCGTCTGGTCGTGTCAAATCCTATCGGAAATTAATCAAATCAAATCAATTTTATTTGGAAATGTAGGTAGCATTACAACATGGTCAAATAGGTTAGTCCGCTACATTTTACCTGAAGGCATACAAATATTATAATAATTAAATTATGACATTATATTTAAAATATTATTATTAATTATATTACAATAACTTACATACTAACACTCTACCCCGATCTGAAGTCATGCAAATATTATTAATGTCAAGAAGTGATCTATTCAAAATTATAATTAAAATTAAACTTAAAAAAATATATATACAAAATTATTATTACATTATTGAATATAAATTATACAATAAATTATATTAAACACAATTACAAATGTCCTCATAAATTACATGTCAACAGTATCCTCCATAAACTCAGTTGTGGAGTAATAACATTTGCTAACTAGAAATTGTTTCAGTTTCTTTTTGAACATATTAGCATCGAGGATCTTTATATCTCGTGGGATTTTATTGTATATGGCTGGAGCTATTCTATAGATGCTTTTACGCAAGAGGGCGGTTTTGCTGAGTTGAACACATAGAACATTCGATTCCCTCTTTCTTAACCGTGCATCTGCAGGGGCTCTCATTTGAAATAGCTGTGGGTTTGTTTTAACAAACACAGCCACCTCAAAGATGTATAATGATGGAAATGTTAGAGGTTTCAACGAATTAAAAAGTGGTTTACAACTGTCCCTCGATGGTAAATTACATATAGCGCGTACACATTTTTTTTGTGCGATGAAGACATCATTCTTATCTGTCGAGTTTCCCCAGAAGATAACTCCATACCTTTAAACAGATTCTACGTAGCTATGATAAGCAATAAGCACGGCATCACGGTTTACAAATCTGGACAGCTTATGAAGAGCAAAAGCAAAACTGTTTAGTTTCTTACAAATTTCTTCGGCATGCGGTTTCCATGTGAGTTGACTGTCTATCACTAACCCTAAAAACTTTGTGGTGTCTGTTCTTGTTACAAAATGTCCATTATGACTAATATTTACCGGTGGTTGTTGTCTTTGCCGCTGACTAAAATGCATTATGCTAGTATTTTCTAAATTAATTTTTAAATTATTTGACTTTAACCAATCTATACTGTGCATCTGTTTCATTGATTTCTTGTTCATAATCATAAGATTCATCTTTTTTTTATCACAATTGTACTATCATCCGCAAATAATACTGATGGGTGATTGATACTTTTTGGGAGATCATTTATGTACACAAGAAAAAGTAGGGGCCCCAATACGCTCCCCTGAGGTACCCCGTACTTCACTGTTCTAAGCATTGATCGGTATTTAATTTCGCGCTTAGTTTTAATATTCATATTTGTTATTTCCGTATATTGTTGCCGGTTACTTAAATATGACATGATAAGCTCTAGACCTTTGCCACGTATTCCATATCTTTCTAATTTGTCGATGAGTATGGGATGATCGACGTGATCGAAAGCTTTTGTCATGTCCATATAAAGGGCGCAGTTATCCACACTTGACATAATTTCTTTAAGAAAATCATAAATAGCAATATTAATAGACTTACCCTTTCTAAACCCTTTTTGTTCATCAACAAGAACATTCCTATTTTCGAGAAAATTGTAAATTCGGTTATGTATTATTTTCTCTATAACTTTCGAGTATATCGATATTAATGCTACTGGTCGGTAATTTTTAATTGCAGTCCTGTCCCCTTTCTTATACAACGGTTTAATAATAGACACTTTGAGTTTATCAGGGAATACTCCTTTTTCAATACATATATTTATTATATAAGATAGTGGATGACAAATAATATGATGGACTTTTTTTTATTATGTTAGTTGTAATATTATCGTTTCCTGTACTTTTAGTGTTTCTGAGAGATTGAATCATTCTCGAAACCTCTTCTGGATCGGTTGGATTCAAAAAAATTGATTCTTTCACTCTATCTTTTTGTTATGGTTTTCTATTGCAGCCCGGAGTAATTTGATCAATATAAAAATCATTAAATGCATTGCAGATGTCTTTAGTATTTATTATTTCTGTATTATCGTGAATAATTTTTATAATCGGTTCATTAGGGAAATCAATCTTGTTGTCGTTAATTATTTTCCAAGTGGCTTTACTTTTATTATTAGATGTCTTAATGTAATGATTATTCTGTACAAACTTAGTTAATCTTATAATTCTTTTATATCGATTTGCGTATGTAGTGTATATTGTTTTATTGTTCTCATTTTTTGTATGACGATATTGCCACAATAATTTACGTTTTATTTTGCTGCATGTTTTTATACCCTTTGATAACCATTTTTGCTTCTTATTAATTGTTTTTGTTACTATTTTTACAGGAAAGCAAAGGTCGTAAAACAGTTTAAATATTCCTACAAAGTTGTCATATACTAAATTTGGATCATTTACTTCATAAACCTCACTGAAGCTTAGGCTTGCAATACATTCAACAAACGTTTCTATATAATCAGAAGAATAGTCTCTTGTTTCCATTTTCCATGAATGTATTGCACACGTTTTTTTAATATTGCATTTTAATATCTGCGCAGTGTGGTCCGATAGTGCAGTCTCAATTACTTCTCCGTTGTTACCACGAGCATTATGAAATATATTGTCTATACAGGTACCGCTAGACAAGCGAGTCGGTTGTTTAGTAAGTATTTTGAGATTAAATCCGTGAACTATATTCATAAATGTTTTGGTTACTTGATCATTTTTTAACAAATTTATATTGTAATTTCCGCAAATGACCAAAGTTTTATTAGTTTTTGTGTAATGTGTAATAAGAGATAGTAAGTTTTCAAATATTTCAAAGAAAAGAGAAAGATGAATCTTGACATGAGTATTTTTTGGAACTCTATACATACAGACGACAATAACGTTATGTTGCGTGAGTTCTATGCCACAGCATTCAATAATATTTATTTTAGACAGTTTTTTAATTTCTTTTAAGACTTTATACTCATGAATATTTCTTACTAAAATACAAGCGCCACCCTTTCTTTTATCTCTATAAAAACAGTCACTCAATTTATAATCCGGTAACATGAGCATATTCTCATCGCCTAGTACCATATTATGTTCAGTAACACACAAGACATCAATTGATTTATTTGCCTTAGAAAATTCTGCTAACTGTACAGTTAGCATGTCAGCTTTATTAATCAACCCTGCTATATTCTGGTGCATGATATTTAAATAATTATAGACGAAAAAAAATTTCATTTGAACTGCGAATGACATTATTTAATGGACTAGTAATACTATTTACCCTTCTTTCTCCTTTTGAGATAGAAAAGTAATCTGTTATCCTTTTTTGATATGATGCATGTTTTAGTCTATTTCCGTTGGTATTGCGTTTGTTTGTGTTTATTGTATATTTAATTTCAGTACTACGTGGTATAAATTTATTATTATAGTCAATGGTATCAACAACTAAGTTTATTTCAGAACAAATATTTTGAATATATTCATAGCTATTTCGGTAAAGTATTTTATGCTTAATAAAGTTACAATGGTCAAATCTACTTGATATATATCGAATCACATCATTAAGATTTTGTTCATTAAGATATCGATTCTGACAAACGGAAAGCAATATTACTGATGCCTTTGTTCTTTTTAATATCCAATAAAATTCATGTGAAAGTCTTTGTGGATCTGATTCTTCTTCCCCTACACACAACACCAGCTTGTCCTGTTGTGTAAGTTCGAGGGTGTCGCAGCAATCCATCAATGATTCCATTGGTGCTTCTGGGTATACTAATCCCTGTATGTTGTATTTATCATAGTTGCTATTAATTCTGGACTGTATTAGTTCGGATGCTAAGCCTCGGCACTGTTTACCCCCAATAATCATAAGTTTCTTAAATGTTGCCTTTGTATTTTAGTTGGGAAGAGTCAAATTATTTAGTTCACTAACATTCCGAATCTGTGTCGTAGTTTTAAGTCTGGCTTCAGGTTTTGGGCACATTATATTTATTTCAGGGTTTTTTGAGTTAATGTTTGTGCTTTGTGTAGTTATAATGCATTTTTCCTTTAAATTATCTATAATTGTCTCGTTATTACTTACAATTGTCTTTAGTGAACTATTCTCAGATAGTAGGTCCTTTAATTCACACTCCGTAGAAACTATCTTTTCTTGCAACACCTTTACCAGTATATCCAGTTCTTCTAGTCTTTTCCTTTCATTACTTTGAAGACTTAGGTAACTTGCATAGTGCTGGCTGTTTGATGTAAAAGACAAGTCACCGTCTTCCTCTTCAGTTTTGTTAGTATTACTCACGGTCTGATTCAACTTCAAGTTTGGTTGCTTTTTTTCGTCCTGGGAGTCCTGAGAGTAGCTTTTTGAAACAGTCATGGGGCTGTTTGAAAAACTGTCAATGAGTCGCCGTCTCGTATTTTTTGTAAGGCTAGAAGACATGCTCTTCCTGAATGTTGATAGAGGACTTGTACATATTTGTTTCAGTGTGACCATTTCTTGGCTCATGTTTTTGCCTCCTTAGATCGGAATTTTCTAAGCTAATTGTATCTAACTCATTTTGCGTACTTTGTAGACTCGATTTGTAGTCTTATTTCCTCCCGCAATTCCTCAACGCAATCGTTGTTTTGCATATAGGTAGACAAATCTAGACTTCTACCCAGCAGGTCTTCCGATAATGTGGAGTCTACGGAGCTATTTATATTTAACATTGATCTGTCTCCGCAGCGTGACATTTTTATTTGCACTATCCATTTTAATACCATTAAGATACAGAGTCACTTGGTCTTAAAACACTTTTGTATGTTGAATCATTATGCAAAAGAATAAAAAAAAAATATTTTTTTTTTGAGGGCTAAAAAAAAATAAAAAAATAAAAACACTTTTTAAACAAAATTAATTGTCCATCCAACAATCAACTTAATATTATTGATAGGGCTGAATTCATATTACAAAATAAAAAACAAAAAGAATAAGCCTGCCACCGGACTCGAACTCATGAACTCGAAAGCGCGAGGCAGTTAATTTGCATTAGGGCTACATGTGTTGTTGTGGTTCAGTTGAAATTGTAGTTCCATTAGCAGTCTTTACCGATAAAGTTCGTTATTAAGGTGCAAGTTTATTTAAAAACCATTTTTATAAACAGTGACGGGTGGGTCGAATATTATTGTTCACTTTATTCACTTTGAGAATGTTTTTGTTTTTAGTTTCACTTATATTTTGCTATTGTATTAGGTTGGGGAAAAAGTCTTTTCGCATTATAGTATGTATAAACTTGTAATAAAATCTCTTTGGCTATACTATTTGTATCTGGCTGGTTTTGGTATCATTGAAAGTTTAAATTTAAAAGAACATAATTCCAAATTCAAATTAGGAAAATGTGTGATTTTCATTTGTTTTTCGTACCGCCAAGATGAGTAAATCTAATGAAGAAATTCGATACATTTTAAAATTTTACTACAAAAAAGGTAAAAATGCAACGCAAGCCGCGAAAAAAAATTGCGATGTTTATGGACCTAGTGCAGTTTCTGTGAGAGTAGCACAAATTTGGTTTAAGCGTTTTCAATCCGGAAATTTTGATGTCAAAGATGCACGTTGCTCTGGTCGCCCTATTACAGATAAAATGGATGCCATTTTTGAAAAAGTGGAGCAAGATCGGCATGTCAGTAGTTACGACGTAGCTGAAGAACTGGGAATTGACCACAAAACAGTTTTGGCGCATTTGAAAAAAACTGGGTACACAAAAAAGCTCGACATTTGGGTACCTCACGAGCTCACTGAAAGAAACCTAATGAACCGTGTACTCATTTGTGATTCTTTATTACGACGTAATGAAACCGAACCATTTTTGAAGAAGCTGATAACTGGTGATGAAAAGTGGATCACGTACGACAAGAACGTGCGAAAAAGGTCGTGGTCAAAGGCCGGTCAGGCTTCACAGACTGTGGCGAAACCCGGGTTAACTCGCAACAAGGTGATGCTGTGTGTGTGGTGGGATTGGAAGGGCATTATTCATTATGAGCTGTTACCACCAGGCAGGACCATCGATTCTGAACTCTACTGCGAACAACTGATGAGATTAAAGCAAGAAGTTGAGAGAAAGCGGCCGGAATTAATCAACAGAAGGGGTGTGGTTTTTCATCATGATAACGCTAGACCTCACACATCTTTAGCCACTCAGCAAAAATTAAGAGAGTTTGGCTGGGAGGTGTTAATGCATCCGCTGTATAGTCCTGACCTTGCACCTTCAGATTTCCACCTGTTTCGGTCTCTTCAGAATTCTTTAGGCAGTGTCAGTGGTGGTGCCCCAAGTAGACTCCACCACGTCGGCGTTTCACCGACTTGTATTGCTGAATTTTATTCACCGAATACCAGCTCTTGGAAAATTGGTATTACTTACCTTGGTTCCCATTGTCTCCGTCCGTCTCCTCCGTAGCCGGTGGACTTCCTGAGCTAGCTCGAAGGAAGTCGCGGCTCCTGAAGTTCTGCAGTGGATCCACCGGTGGAGACCGGAGCACTACAAAGGCCTATTAGGCCACCACGACTCACACACGCGATTTTGACACCTTGCACAACACAAAGCGGGCTTTCGCACCCCGATATTAGGTGCGCCGTGCGAATCACTATTTGCTTGAATATTGTGTATTATATTTTATTCCGGCCCGCACATAACCTCTAAGCATGTCATGACATTTCGACTCGACTCAACTGACATGTCACATGCGGCCGGCCGCCAAAAAAGCTGTCACTGCACAGACTAGAATGCAGTGCCGCCACTCGCTCTTCCTCGAGCGTGAACATCCCCCCGCTCCGGACAGTCCCGGACTGTCCGCCAAATCAGTCTAAGGGGAGGCGAGAAAGAGTAGCGACCGCGCGCTTCAAAACAGAATCCCCAACTAGGACCTCGGCAAACCTGGGCACACCATCAGACCCTAGAGTAAGTTGGACAATGTGTCCGCGACGCCAACGTAAGAGTGGCAGGTTTGGGTCCTTCACTAACACGAGGTCTCCAACCCTCGGTGGGTTTGTCTTATCTGACCACTTAACGCGCTGTTGCAAAATGTGTAAATATTCAAGGTGCCAGCGGCGCCAGAAACTCTGGGTAAGCTGCTGGAGCAACTCAAACCGCGAAAGGCGTCCGGGATTGATATCTCTATAAGAATACTCGGGCAGGGCGTTAAGTGGTCTGCCTATCAAGAAATGGCCCGGCGTGAGGGCCTGCAAATCGTTCGCGTCGGTAGACAACGGACATAACGGACGCGAGTTGAGAACCGCCTCAATCTTATGAAACACCGTCGCGAGTTCCTCAAACGTGAGAATAGTCTCCCCAATAACGCGGCGAAGGTGAGTCTTGGCGGCCTTTACAACAGATTCAAAAATCCCTCCCCAGTGAGGGCAAGACGGCGGGGAGTATCGCCATGTTACCCCCCTACGGGAGAGTGTGGATCCGATCTCAATATTATTTTTATCTAAAAATTCACAAACTTCTCTTATATGTCTATCAGTGCCCTTGAAGTTCGTCCCACAATCGGACCGAATTAGAGAAGGCAGTCCCCGGCGGGAGACAAATCTGCCTAACGCTGCTAAGAAAGCGTCCATGGTGAGTGCACTCACCACCTCCAAATGAACGGCTTTAGTGGCCAAACAAACAAACACACACAAATAAGCCTTTTCAGTCTTAGCATTACGGAGTCGCGACGTTTTTATAGTGAACGGTCCCGCGAAATCAGTTCCAACTCCTAAGAAGGTCATCGATTCATTCACACGATCAGCAGGCAAATCACCCATTTGGGGCTGCATCGTCTCGGGGCGTAAACGATAGCAGGGCAGACATCGAAAGATAACAGATCGGATTATTCTTCGCGCTGACAAAATCCAAAACTCCCGTTGGAGGAGCGCGGTCAATGCATTACATCCGGCATGAGCATTCTTCACATGGCGATCAATGATCAACAATCGCACCAATGGTCCGTCCTTGGGGAGCAACAGGGGATGACGTGATCTATAAGGCAAGTTAGCGTGCCTCAATCGGCCTCCTACACGCAACAATCCTTTATCATCCAGAAAGGGAGTCAAACGCACCAAGGGTCCCTTTAATTTGGACGTCCCGGTACGGAAAACCTTAAGTTCCGGTTCAAACGCTCTAGACTGGGTCATACGCACCCAATGCAGAAGAGCATCTTGGCGCTCCTGCGGTGAGAGGACCGGACACAAATCTTTGTCCTGAGGCCGGCGACAATTTCGAATAAATCTTCTTATCCAAGCGGTCACGCCGAGCAACTTGTCCAGTGAACTGTAGCGGTCTAATAAAAATTCCCGCTCTGGAGCCGCCATAGTCTCGACAGCGTGAACACGCAAGCCCGGATTTGGTACCTTCACCACAGCTGGTGTGGAAGGCCAAGACGGTAGTAACAACCATTCGGGACCCCACCACAGAGTGTGGTCAATAAGCTGAGGGGCTTCGCTGCCACGTGATGCACAGTCAGCAGGGTTTATTTCACCTGGCACGTGGCGCCAAATCAACGTGGCCTTCGAGGCCTGTATTTGGGATACCCGATTGGCCACAAATACTTCCAGGGAGTGGACGGAGTTCTTAATCCAACACAGGACAACCTGACTGTCGGACCAAGCAAAGAGCGACTCAAAGTCCACACTACGTCCCAGGGTGTCAACAACGTGGTTCATCAACCGAACCAGAAGAGTAGCTCCAGACAATTCTAACTTCGGAATCGTTAATCGAGTCCGAAGTGGAGCAACCTTACTCTTAGCAATTAGCAAGTGGAGCTTAACAGCTCCTCTATCATCGACCGTCCGGATATATACGACGTCTGCGTATCCACTCTCAGACGCGTCACAAAAGCCATGAAGGCTGGCCGTAAACCGTCCCTTAGGCAGTATATGTCTAGGGATACTAACACGGTTAATGTCGGGGAGAGACAACATGAAGGACTCCCAATCTCGCAGCAAACGGCCGGAGAGGGGCTCATCCCACGACACTTCGGCTGACCAAAGTTCCTGTAGGAAGCACTTCATCCAAAACACTACGGGACTAATCCAGCCATTTGGGTCAAAGGTACGAGCTACTGTAGACAAAACCAACCGTTTCGTCCAGACCTTGGGGCTTGGCAGCTCCAATCGATAGGTGAACGTGTCCTGGACAGGTCTGTATTGCACTCCCAAAACAGACAGTAAATCTGGAGTGTTGGCATTCTCAAAAATATGAGGCTCCTGAGTAGTGTATTATTGTTCCTTCTATATCTCGTTCAATCGCAGACACGATTTCACTCCATCTAGAAGGAACAATAAAACACGTGGTAGCAGCGTCTAGTAAGTAAATTATCAGATAAGATTCAATTCAGGTCTGTAATTGGTTGTAAAATATTCCGCTATTTATAACGTTTTAACGCGACAATGCAGTCATCATTTTGTTGAAGTACACGCATCACATCGGTCACATTTAAGTGCAGATATGAAATTTATCAAACAAAAACAATCACTAAAATTAGAATGTATTTGTCCTACGTCAATGAATGAACCAAAGCGTCATGGCAACTTACTACCAAATACCATTCGCTGTGTTGTTTGTGGCCCATCGAATTGTGGAAAGACCAACTTAGTAATAAGTTTATTATTACATGAAGATGGTCCACGATTTCAAAATCTGTATGTTTATTCAAAGTCTTTGTATCAGCCTAAATATACATTCTTAGAAAAAGTTATGAGTATGGTTACGAACACGACTTATAATAAATATAATCATAATAGTGAAATTTTAAGCCCTCACGAAGCTTTGCCGAACTCGATCATTATATTTGACGATGTTGCTTGTGAGAATCAAAATAGCATCCGAGACTATTTTGCTATGGGACGTCATAAAAACATTGATTGTTTTTATATTAATCAAACTTATACTAAAATACCGAAACAATTAGTACGAGATAATTCTAACTTGATTATTTTATTTAAACTAGACGACATTAACTTAAGACATGTCTATGAGGAACATGTAGGGTCTGACATGTCTTGGGCTCAATTTCGAGAAATGTGCTCAACTGTTTGGAATCAACCATTCAGCTACATTGTTATCAATAAAGACTGCGAACGGAATAAGGGATGCTATAGAAAGGCATTTGACACATTTATTATGGTGGACTAGCATTCATAAAAAGGTGTTACATAAATATGGAATCAGTTTCATTTGTGATTTCATACCGAGAGGAAATATAAACAAAATGGAACAAAATTTGAAAGAACAAATTATAAAATCTGCCGCAGCTGTGAAAAGGAAGGTTAATATGATAAAAGATGCAAAAGACGCTAGCAATATGGCATTAGAAACAATATTTAAGCCTATTGTAGAACCACTTAATGTGTTAACAAGCAAAAATAACGAAAGTCTTCATAAAAATTTGGATATTGACCAAAACCACCCAGTAAAAAAAAATAAGTACAGCGAAAGTGAGTCATCAAATTCTGTAAGTGAAGATTTCGAGGAAGCTATGAACGAAGAAGATGAAAACTCTTATGGTGATGAGGCTTATAAATTATCTAACAAAACTCTTACGATATTACCCTCTGAAGATCACGATGAGCATGAAAACTCGTTTAAATCCATTCAATCATCTCCGAGTATTGCAAAAGAATCTTTCTCATGGCCTACGTCGTGTGATCTAATAAAAGATATACCTTATGGAGTCAGAAACGAGCGAGGTAAACTTTTGCTTGGCAAAACTCGCGTTTACGATGAAGGTTGTAGACTGAGGATTGGAAATCATGATCTGGAAAAAACACCCGGTTTAAAGGAATTATTGTTTAAAAAGATACCAAATTTAGACCTTGTCACTGACGACGACTTACAAAATTATAAACAGATACTAATAGATACTAATGCTCATAAACGTAATTACGATCCTTTAAAACCAGTGAACAGTAATAAAGGATTTAAATATATACGTATTATTAAACCACTGTTTAAATACACAAGAAATATTACAAGTAGTGTGGAAAGTATTCCTCGAGGAGAAGGTATAAACCTTTTAAAAAGGGTTAAAACAGATACTGATTTGGTTTACTGGGACGATCCAAATGAGTTAGTGGAACGATTAAAATTACTACTAGCATCAAAAGAAGCTGGTAATACCGGAGTGATAAATGAAATATATGCAATAATTGAAGAACTATATGAAGCTGGCATCATAAATGTAGAATATAAAAAGCATCCATCAGGAAAATTATTCAGTCTCGTTTCAATGAAGACTGCATCAAGACGACAATGAATGTAGACAAATTTGGACATCATGTACACAAGCGTTTAAGATTATCAGAATTCATTAACACTCTCAATGATACTTTAGTAAAATCTGAAACAGGTGACTTTGATTTAAAATCAACAAAGTTGAAGGGTTTGCAATTTCCTGAAAATAACGACGAAGCAGTAAATAAAGAATACGTGGATAAATGTATTGAAGAACTAAGACAAGAAATAAAAAATAATAATAGTGATGTTAAAAGATATTTAAGTAGTTTAGAAAAGGCGACAATTGTTAGTTTGAGTGCCTTATTTTACACAAAAAAAGAAATAGATTTTATGATTCAAGCAAATTCAACTAAGGATGAGTAAGCGAGACGTAGTTAACGAACTTCACAAAGCAGCACGAAGAAATTTTTCTCGTCGATGTACATTCATAAAAGGAATTGATGATCTATGGCAAGCAGACCTTATGGATTTACAAAAATATTCACAATTCAATAAAGGCCATAAATACGTTCTAGTAGTGATTGATGGCTTATCAAAATACGTTTGGGCTAAACCTTTAAAATCAAAAACAGCAAACTGTGTTATGAATGCTATGCAAAGTATATTAACCACTTCTTCGCGTAATCCTAAAAATTTACAAACCGATTTAGGAACTGAGTTTTATAATACGAGTTTTAAAAAATTGATGGAAACGTATAAAATAAATCATTATTCTACATATTCTGCAAAAAAAGCATCCATTGTCGAACGTGTCATTAGAACAATCAAGTCTCATCTTTACAAATTATTTAGTCTTCATGGACGATATCAATGGCTTGAACATAATTTGGATGACGTGATACAAAACTATAACAACACTAAACATCGAATTACTAAATTTAAGCCTGTTGATGTTACTAAGTCAAACGAAATTTTTGTTAAGTCAAACATTGTTAAAACGCAACAACCTAAAACAAAAAAGAGATTTGCGTTTCGAATAGGTGATTATGTTCGTATAAGTAAATACAAAGGAGATTTTCGTAAGGGTTATACTCCAAATTGGTCTACAGAAATTTTCCGCATAGTAAAAGTTAATGAAACCAATCCTCAAACATATCAAATAGAAGATAAACACAAACAAATTATTTTGGGATCTTTTTACGGGTATGAATTACAAAAAACTAAAGTTCCTGATCTTTACCTTATTGAGAAAGTTTTAAAAAGAAAAGGAAACACACTATATGTAAAATGGTTAGGTCTAAATAATAAAGAGAACAGTTGGATTGACAAGAGTGAATTGGTTCAATAGTATAAATATTGCTACGCAATTCTGTATCTTCTATTCACTTTAGAATTATCAATGAAGGAAGGTGGTGGTATACTTAACACAATAATAGACAATTTACCGATTGAGTTACATTTACCTGGATATCAATTTTGTGGCCCTGGAACAAAACTTCATAAACGGTTGCTTAAAGGTGAACGAGGCATAAACAAATTAGATAATGCTTGTATGTACCACGATATAGCTTATACAAATAGAAATTTAGACGTTCGACATAAAGCTGATTTAGGACTTTTAAATATGGCGAAAAGAAGGTTAAAATCCAAGGATGCTGGAAGAGGAGAAAAGTTTGCCTCTTGGATAGTTAAAAATGCAATGAAAGCTAAACTCAAAGCAGGGAGTGGGCTCAAATCATTTATGACCGGTGTAAAAAAAATACGCTTACAATTAAAAAAACTTAAATCTAAAGACAGTCACTCTGCAATTAAATATGCCCACGCTGCTGCAAAAAAGATATTTACAAATAAAAAGGGAATACGTTTGCCGCGTCGCATTCCTATTCCAAAATGTGGAGGACTTTTACCACTTATTCCGATTTTTGCGGGATTGTCGGCTTTAGGTTCATTAGCCGGAGGAGCAGCAGGTATAGCAAAGGCTGTTAATGATTCTAAAGCTGCACAAAAAAGTCTTCAGGAATCTGAACGACACAACAGGATGATGGAAGCTGTGGCTCTTGGAAAAGGGCTGTATATAAAACCTCACAAAAAAGGAGCTGGACTGTATTTTAATCCATCAAAAAACTAAATAAGGGGCTACCCAGACGTGCACTTACCAATATTGATATATTAGAACACGCAAGTGACATTCCATTTTTTCGTGGTGTTTTCATGAGAGATACGTTACCTACGAAACCTAAAAAGATAGAATGTGCGATATTGAATTTGGATAGCTCCAAAAATCCTGGAACACATTGGGTAGCCTTCGTCAAGCAAAACAATTACGCTGAATATTTTGATAGTTTTGGTAATTTGAAACCTCCATTAGAATTAATTCAATATTTACACAACTTACCAATAAACTATAATTACGTACAACACCAAAAATTTGGTACTACTAACTGTGGTCATCTATGTTTAAAATTTTTAAGATGTTATTGGAAAAATCATTTATATAACGTGTAAAATAAATAAAATTGTCAGTATAAAAATGTCTTTCACTGTGTCTATAACTGGGAGAGGAGCCTCCTTGACAACGAACTATTCGCCAACATTGGAGTTACATGGCGACTATGAATGTGGTCTTTTATATTTTTCTACTTTTAATTCTATTCCTAATATTGATAAACGAAACAATAAATTTTATTATGGCGAAAATGAAGTCATCGAAATTCCTGAAGGGTCTTATGAACTTCAAGATATTTGTGATTACATAAAAAGTAATATTAAAAACACCGTATTAAAATTGACTTGTAACAACAATACTCTAAAGACAAATATATTTTGTTCCAAAAATGTTCACTTTAACAAAAGTGATTCACTAGGTCAAATTTTAGGGTTTCGAACTGAAACAATACATGCAAATATAAGTACTGAATCTCAGAATCCGGTCAGCATTTTATCAACAACCATCGTGAGGATTGAATGCGACGTAGTCAGCGGTTCATTTGTGAACGGAAAAGCTAGTCATATAATTTATGAATTTGTGCCTAATGTACCACCAGGATATCGGATCATTGAAATACCTAAAAATTTAATATATTTTCCAGTAAACCAAAGTTCTATAAGTGCGATTAGCATACGGTTACTAGACGCTGAAAACAAACAGGTAAATTTACGAGGTGAAGAAGTACAACTATATTTGCATTTCCGAAAAAAAAATGATTGATTTCAATAAAAAGCAAGAGGCATCGTGTACTCGAGTCAGTTTGAAAAGATCACCTCAAAAAGACGCACCGCTTCGGCTTAGAAAGAAGTTGACTAAAAGCAATAAGGATTTTTTGAAGTTAGTGGGCTTGTTAAAATGAATATATTAAATATAACTCAACCGACGTCAATAGATAACAGCATTGAAAGTTTTGAATATCACTCGTACAAACCATATGTAACAAGTTTCAACAAGAATGATGAAATACGAATACCTATCAATCAGCAAGATTTGTATGTGCTGCCCTCACTCAGCACTTTGTATATTGAGGGCACAATTAATGTTTATAACAGCAAAAAAGAAAAGGTGTCAAGTGTGCATTTCGTAAATAATCCGGTGTTATTTCTATTTCAAGACATTCGATATGAACTAAACGGAGTGGAAATAGACAAAATAAAAAATGCAGGAATTAGCACAACTATAAAATCTTATTTATCATTAAATGAAAATGAATCCAAAAGCGCAAGAGCTTGGGGCTGGTCGACTACAGGTACAACTAGTGTTGGTGATGGCGGATTCTCTGCTTCTATACCAATGAACAAAATATTGGGTTTTGCAGAAGACTATGAAAAAGTTATAATAAACTGCAAACATGAGTTAGTATTGTTGAGAAGCAACACAAATCTGAATGCTTTGATATTAAATAAAGGTGAAATAGTGGATGATATAATAATTACTAAAATTGCTTGGCGAGTTCCGCACATTAAAGTATCAGACCGTGAAAGAATTAACTTACTAAAACATTTAGAGAGAGATCGAGCAATCACTTTAGCTTTTCGTAATTGGGACTTATATGAATATCCATTATTACCGAAAACTCGTAAACATACTTGGTCTATCAAAACATCTTCACAAATAGAGAAACCTCGATTTGTTATAATTGCCTTACAAACTAATCGGAAACATAACGCTGAATTATCAATGGCAGAGTTCGATCATTGTCATGTACGTGACATACGAGTCTTTTTAAATTCGTCATATTATCCCTATGAAGGACTGAATGTAAATTTTTCAGATGATAAATTTACTTTATTATACGAACAGTACATTAGATTTCAACAGTCTTATCACGGACGTCGACCAGAGCCGTTGATGAGTCTAAAAGAATTCAGAGACGTCGCTCCTTTATTCATCATTGATTGTTCACGTCAGCATGAAACGTTAAAAGGATCTATTGACGTTAGAGTTGAAATTGAAACAGATCAAGAAATACCTGACCAAACAGCTGCATATTGTTTGATTCTGAACGATTGCATATTTGAATATAAACCTTTAAGCAATATTGTAAGGAAAATATCATGAACAACGATACGATAATTGTAGATTTGCAAGGATTTAAAAATAATAAAAATGAGTTTTTAGTAAAAGAATTTGTTATAGCAACTCTCGAGTTTACCCATATATTTTTAATTAAACCTCCTTATCCGTTTTCTACACTAACTGATGAAGAAAAAAAACAAGTTTGTTGGATAGAAAGAAACAGAGGTTACCAATGGAGTGAAGGATATATAGACTACAGAGAATTTAACAGAATTATTAAACCTTTCTTGAAAGACAGGAAAATAATTGTAAAAGGTGAAGAAAAAGTTAAATGGGTAGAGGATTTATGTGGTCATAATAATATCATAGACATAAGTTATACAGGTATACCAAATTTAAATACGTTAAATGATTTGTATAGTAATAATATGTTCCATTGTTTAACTCATTAAAAAAGATGTGCGTTAAGAAATTCATTGTGTATTAAAAAATGGTGTTTTCTCAATGGATACACATTATATGATTTTTGAATCTAAATTTAGAGAAACAATCTTGTTTAAAAATTAATATACAACTATATTAAGAATTTTTCAAATAAAATGTCATGTGTAATAAAAGTTGTTTTTATTATGTTTGATACCCAAAAAGAAAAAAACTTAGTACTTGAAAATATTTTTTTATTAGGAAAACGTTTTAACAAAATTAAAAAGTTATCTATAAGTTATCACCACAAAGTTTTTTGGATATTTTTCTTATAACGGTTTCCGTAAGGTCCATGATTTCATCCACCGGTTCCTGCACCACATATTGAGCACTCAGCACTACGTTTTCTTCCGCATCAGCAATGTCAAAGCAGCTATTTGATGCACTTGAAGAATCGTTCACTAAGTCCAAGACCAGTATTTTAATTAATTTCACGCCTTTCTGCTCCTTAGTGATCACAAATGATTTTGTAGATTTACGAGCTCTTTTTCTTGTGATGTCCTTTCTTTGTCTTATTTTTCTCTCTCCCTGTCTTGATTCATTAGTTTGTTCTTCCCGACGTATCATGTTTTGATATTCTTGCGTGAAGCCTTCCAATGGATCTTGTGCATATTGGGAAAACAAGATATCCGACGAGTTTGACATTATCTGTAACAAGTGAATAATAATAATGAATAAGTTGATATCCATAATTACCTCAATAATCAATAATGATTAAAAAATGATATGAAAAGAGAATGATACTTACAATAATATTACAATATGGACTGCTTGTCACGAACAACGAGTTATGAATGAATATAATATCAAATAAAGTTGAGGCTTAGACTAAATTTGCTTATCTAGCATTGCATCACACTTGACCTCAATACAACACGTGGAAATATATGACATGTGTAAGTGCAGTAATTTATAGTGTAGGTATGCAATAAAAAAACACAATACTATTTTAATGCTTATTTGGCATTGCATCATATTTAGCCTTAATATAACACGCGGAAATATGTAGCATGTGTAAGTGCAGTAATTTATAGCATACTAGCTTTCCGCTCGCGACTTCGCCCGAGTTATTTTTGTTTCCTGGTCTCGAACTATCCCTATACCAACTTTTATCTAAATTGGTTCAGTAGTTTCGAATCCTATACAATACAAACAAACAAACAATCAAATCTTTCCTCTTTATAATATTAATATAGATGCAATAATAAATAAAACACATAATACTATTTTAATTGCATTTATTAACTATAAAAAATATTAACAGGTCAAAAACAATTATATTAACTAATTTAACACTATCTTAGATTAGATTTTCATGTCCCCAAGCCCAGGTTCTAATTTTATCGGATAAAATAAAACGTTTATCATCTTGATTAGATAAAGCTACTTTGTTAACACTCTGAGTAAAAATCTCATGCTTAATGCATCTAAACAAAATATTTTTTTTCCGTATTATTTTGTCGTGAAGCAGAACTGATTTATAATCATCTAATGTTAAGTCTCTTACTACATTTTTTTTCACACCTTTTGCTTTTTTAATAAATGCTGATTCCGTTTTTATACAGTACAACTTAGACCGGAGACCTACGAATTCTGTCATAATTTCACCTCCTAATTCATCTTTAAATAAGCCCGGTATCTTTTTGTTTTTTAAAGGCAGACCAAATATATTGTCACAACTATAGTTACTGGTGTCAAAGAAGCTTAAAAAGTTATCTTTCAAATCATGATAAAAATCTTTCGTTTCAATCTTATAAACAAAGCTATCAGTATCGGTGTAGCAAAGTTGTATTTTATTTCCATAGTAAGGTTTTATGACAGAATAATGGAATTGATACATATGACTTTTAGATAGTTCTAAAACAGTAAAACCAATATAAATTGGCTTATCCAAGATAACCCTTTCAGGTTTCATTTGAACCGCAACTAAATTATTGGAAAAAATAGTAGCGCTGTGAAAATTAGGTCTCGCTATTAATTTGTCCGCTGAAATGAACTTTTTTGTCTTGTTAGATTTATCACACCACTTATTAACCAAGCGAACATCGACTCTTTTTTCACTGTCTTCCAATGTTTTTCCAAACACTGAATTATTCATCAACTTAAAAAGGTCTTGCTGAAAAGTAGTTACAGCTTGTTTTCTCAGTTCTGTGTTTAAATTGATATATTTAGCCAAAAAAGGGCTTTGTTTAAAAATTAAGGCGCGATGAATTTTATTTAAAACAAGACCATTATTAATGCATGTTTTCAAATAAACATAATGGATTACATACTGATATTTAGAATACAGATTAGGACAGAGTTTAGAAGTTTTACCTCCGAGTGGTACAAATTTTTCGGGACAAAAAGGATAATCGTTATGGTCATTATGTAGCTCCTCGGGATATGTTAAGTCCACTTCAAGAATATATCCGAACTCAGCATCATCTGCTACGTTCATGATATTTAACAAATCTACTTCGTATTCGCTTAAAAGTCTAAAATCTGAAACAGGTAAGTACTGACACATACTATAACCATACAAGTTATTGCAATCGATGTAAACTAGAAAAGAATCTGGTTCTGTAAAATCATATTGTGGCATATATTTATTGTTTGCACGAGCATATCGCGTTGAGCACATACAGATACCTCCCCGTATCCCTTTCTGTATAAAACGTATAATTTCTAAGTCAGTTAATAATTCTAACTGAATGCCGGTTTTAAGTAACATAGCATCGAATGAAAGACTTGGAGCTGTTAAGTAAAAAGCAGGATCTAATTGATAGTTCAATTTACAAATTTCACGGAAATTTTCAAATACATCAGTCAATAGCAATACATCGGTTTTTAGATAAAGGTCTGTGTACCCACCCATATCTTGTATTCTAAATGTAGACCAAACTTCCTGAGCATGAGTGTAATCTTTATCACTTATATCTTCATCAGTTAAAGAATTATAGAAACCTTTTTTGTGTGGAAGTTGTTTCTCGGAAAATGATTTCCAATGTGTCATATGATCATACGGATATACTCCTTTGCGTGTTAATAATTTAAATTCAGTTGCGTTTGGAAAATATTTTTTTAAATGCTTAAAATCTGTTTTATCTAACCCACTCGCTAATTTTTCCAAACTGGTTCCTAAGAATTGAAACGAATCGACAAATCGTATTTGAGCATATTTTTCATTCTTTAACTGTAAAAATTTTGTAAATGATACGTATTTTTCCTTATTTTTAGGTATGACTTTAACAGGTCCTAAACTATCGGCTAATTCTTTGATGAACAGATGACAGTCATAGCCGGATAGGTTATGGAAAAAAACGGGAACTAATTTAGGAACGCTAAACCGTAAGTTACAGTATTGATGCGCAGCACCTCGATAACTTCCAGTGAGGTGACAATGATCTCTCACTTTGTCAAAAAATAATAATTGCTTACAAATATGACAAACATCGGTACGCGCATAGGCCTCTGCGTCATATTCATCGAATTCCATCGCAATTTCTATATCTAAGATGTCATAAATCTTTTTAACGTCAAAATACAGTTTATCAAGAAATTTTTGGACACAGTCTTTTCCTCGATACTGTACAAAAGAATTCAGACTGGTATCGTACGAGCACACTATGTGATAAGCAAAAGCTGATGGAATGTGCTGTTGACGCTGAGAAGTAAAACTTAATGAAGGGTCAGGCTCACAGCCATCGAACGGTATAAGAAGAGTTTCAAAGTCAGCATAGACCACAAAAGGAACGTCTTGCTTCCGTTCGAAATTTTTGAATTGTAGATAAGTTCCTTTCTCAGGCAGTACTGTACAAACGCCGCTGCATGTATGATTATCAAGATTAACTTCAGAAGTAAAAAATAGCAAGCAATCATCACAAAAATATAGTTTCTTATGATTTTTCGTAATTTGACTTCTTACAAGTCGAGAAAGGTTTTTTATCAAAACAAAGTGACATAGAACATTATTTTCAAGTAGAAGCAAGTTAATTTTAGTTCTGGTTTTGGATTTATATCCAGACTTATAAATGGGACCTACAACTATCTGATTATTCTTTAATGAATATACGTTTACACTTAAATGTGGATTGTTTTGTTCGAATTTCGCGATATCCGTAAACGTTACTGGGAAAGATATATCGTCGGTGTTTAGGACCTGTTCAAAGTGCGGATACGACGACGTACGGTCACCGTTCTTTTTAGCCGGGTACAAAGCGGCAACGACGCTCCACAAAAAACAATATTCATCTTTATTCCTGATGTTAATACACGCCTTTTTCTTTTTTATCGCTAGTGGTAAATCTACATAAGTTGAACCAGACCCTCTTAGAGGATCATATCTATTAATGTTAACTTCTAAGGAAACATTACTTAAAAAAGTCCAACCACTGTCACGATCCTCAAATTCTTCAACTTTGTTCTTAATAGTATTTACGAGTGTTTCAAACAACTCGTTAAAATCAAAATTGCGATGAATCGTTAAATTTTTTGTAACAAACGACTTAATGTTATTTACCTCGTTCTTAAATAAAAGAAAATCGGCAAAATATTCAAAATTTACTTTTAAACATATATGCTTATTTAGAGACATTTGCAAAAGATTATAAATTTTAGAAAATATACTATGCAAGAATGAATCGGGTAAAGAGCATCGGTACTCATCTGTAGGAGTAATTCTGTATGTAACGATGCGACCTCTAAACGCACTCGCGAGTTCGACAACACCGGCGTCGTCGTGCGCCCGCGACACTGCGCACCTGCGCTTGTGCGCGCTGCTGCGCAGGTGTCCTACCCATTGTCTGCTGCCTAATTGCATCGAACACTCTGAGCAAAAAGGCATCGTAGCAATTCAGAAAAATAAAGTATACAACTTGTTACCTAACGCTAATCTATAGTCTTTTTAGTTAATTACTTATCCACTTAACTAAATGAATGATTACCGTACCTCATTAATACCTAAGTTACGACTGTAACTTTACCTGGACGTGGGCTCAAAAAAACCGGATTAAATATAAAAACCTATTGTAAAAAATATTTTACTTGCTTAGTTAATTTATTTATTTAATATTTGTTTTATTACTATAAAATACAGGCTTATCTTTAAACAACGACTTTGACCGCTTTAAAAACTGCTGCAAGTAGTCCCACTCGGGCTGGTCTGGCTCTAGCTGCACCTTGAGTGTGACAAGCGCCTTGGTGTACCGCTGGTCGGGCGCTACGGCCAACGCCTCGTCCGTGCTGTATACGCGCGTCTCCACGTAGTAGCGACCGTCGAGCGGAGTACGCCGCAGGAGCGTGCCGTGCGCGGTCTTGTTGGCGAGGCTGCTGTCGAGTCGTTTGCCCTGCCTGACGCGTGACGCACGCTCGGCTGTAACTTCTTCGTCGTCCGACACCAACCCGAACAAATTCAACGACTCCTTTGAGCTCGACTTAGCCTTTTTCGATGAACCAGACCTGTAAAAGACAAAAGAGATTGTATTATATCCTATGTTAGGACAATCAGCAAGAACGTGAAACAACTCAACAATAATTGATATTACTATGTTGTTGTAGAACGCAATGTTCCTATCCTACGATTGACACCTGCAATCTTCGAATTTATCTAACCCACTATGATCGATAAAGAAAACAACACTTCAATACAAAAAAAAACCCACTCTATCAGTGATGAACCTAAAACGAAATTACCACTTCACTTGCATAAATAACTCATATCTTACCTGATAGTATCGCGAGAGATTGGTTTTCTCTTAGGCTTAGGCTTCTGCGCTGGCTCGAACAGTTCTTGCTCGGAGTCAGACCTGAAAAGATAAATTTAATAATATTGTTAGTCTCCTAGCTAATACTGATCAGCAACAGCATACTAACACCGTTCACTCATTCATAATCATTTTAGTGTTCAATTGTTATCCACTTCAATCTAATTCATTAATATGTGTACTGTTGGCATACCCTAATAAATAAATATTGTGGTATTATCACATAAAATCTTCACTAACGATTCGAAGATTTAATAAATACTATGACGACAGCATAAATTAAACCTTACCTGATGTTTTCTCGAGATGTTGGTTTTGTCTTAGGTTTGGTCTTCTGCACTGGTTGGAAGACTTCAAACTCGGAGTCAGACCTGAAAAAGTAACGCAAAATTGAGTATCGGAAAAAGACAATGCATACTTACACTGATCCTTCATTGTAAGTGTGACGATCTTTAAAACTATCTCATTGTTATTTTCTCCGTACGAAACTTGGAGGAAATAGTAATTACAACCAACTATCAGTAAACCTTTCAAAGTACTTACATAATGAACACTCACAAATAAAGTACTGTGGCTGAAGATCTGGGTGCTCGGGAGACTCCTCGACGACGACTGACGACACTGTTGCAGCTAGTTCCTTGGCTCGAAGCACTTTGAAGAACAGAATGAACCACTACTCGAAAATTTCGCATTATATAGGAACTTATTGAAAATTCATCAATTTTTACTAGGGTTGTCACAAATGTATCTGTTTTTGAAACCTGAATAAGAAAAACTACAACGAAAAATAGTATTAACTTTAAGTCTAACACAAAGAGATCAATATGAAGTGATAGTCGATGCACTGTGCTGGTGCAAAAGTTGATGAAGGTTGATGAGCTGTTGACTGTACGTGAAAAAATTATCCTGAATGTTGTTTCAGTAAATCTACGTTAGTGAAAAACGTAATCAACTTTCATTAGAAAAAACAATTTGTATTTTTTTTAAGTAAAGTAGTTTATAAGTATTTTGTTTCTAGTTATTCCTTTTTTCTTTGTATACTAGTTTTAGTAAGACATTTCTGTGACGTCATTATTATGTCATCAATAATTAAAAATATTTGTTATTAAATAGAAAAAAACAATACAATGTATAATATTTATACATTGTTATTACAGATTTTGACTATTGTAACATTAAGCAAACAATCAATACCTATATGTTTAACAGGTCAGTACACTAGGATTGTCCTAAAACTAATTGAATACTATTACTACTAAAGTAAAATCTTACAGCAAAATCTTGTTGTCGACGTCCCACTACGACTGACTCTCTCTCGTCACTCGTGACAACCCTATCGAGAGTTGCGCGCTAGACATTTTTCGCCGTGGTGCCGTGTGCAATAACCTATTTAAATGACTTTACGTATTGACCTTTAATTTGCTCGTTAAAAACTTTCCATTCATTATTGAAATAATTCAATTTCAAAGATTTATTATTTAAACACAAATTAAACAAAACATCAATTAAATTTTATACATAAAATATATTTATTAGGGTAGTTTATTGACATAATTGTGTTTTAAACGAAAGAAATTCATTATTAGATTTTAAAATTAATGTAAATAAGATACATATATACCCACGTTTTTAACTAAGACGACATTTGTTACTAAAAAGTTTAAAAAAATGCAGTAATACCTTGTAAATGCATTTTTATAACTTTCAATGTATTTGAATTTTTTATATATTACTAGCTGTGCCGCGCGAACTACGTTTCGCCATAATAAAAAATAGTTTACGACCTATTCTCAGACCTACTGAAAATATTCAAAAAATTTCATAAAGATCGGTCAAGCCGTTTCGGAGGTGTTTGATAACAAACACTGTGACACGAGAATTTTATATATTAGATTTATGTTTCAGTGTTATTAAAACAAACCAAAAAATAAGAATGAAACATTATTAAACACGAAAACTTATTGCAATTTTAATTAAAGTACAATCAACAGCACATCAACCTACGATAAATATTTAATTGGGTCTTTGTTAATTAATATAATAATAGTTTCATTGATTGAAAATCAGTTGTTATGACCTTTAAGTTTTTGGATATGTCGAACTGCCTTTACCATTTTTTTGTCGAGGGGAACCGTACTCGCCGTTGGCTAGACGACGAGCGTGTATGGGGCTCCCAGCAGAGTGCCGGCCTAACCACTAAACCACCCCGGTATTCTCCCTGCCCTTATAGGCGCGCGTGATAGGGTCCACACTGCGACTTCCACGTAGTTAAAATGTGCATACGCTCATTATGCTGCTATTTATTTATATGCTTTATTATGTTAAACCTTATACATATTTAATTCAGACAGTAAGTAGGCATGCCTCCTACCCGGTGGATAAGTGACCTGGTTAGGGTTGAAGGAGATTCATAGGGAGGCCTATGTCTTCTGAGCAGAAGACCTAATGGCTGATGATGATGTTGATATTTGATTCTAATCGCTAGTCCATATCCACTTATTTAACTTACATATATTAATATCTAGTGAATGCTAATAAATAAAACCAAATTCAGTAAGTTGTACATATATATTAACCTTGGGCGTTAATAATTGTAATAAATAAATAATTGGGTTTAACCATTATTTCTATATAGGTTTTCAAACGAATAATTTACATTTTGATATATACTTACATATAAAATTAAGTATTTTTGCTATCATTTGGGTCCGTTTCTTTACACTTATATCAAACAAAACTGACAAGGATTATAAACATAAAATAAAAATCCTACGTCATATGGAGTACATCTTTTTGTCTATTTTTAGTGCAAGCATAATATATATTTCATCATAACGCTTTCTGTTTGTACGCTAATACTAGAAAAACCGCTAGTATAACATTTTTCACATTTAGGAATGTCGCAAAATCATTTAAACAAAGTGTCCTCTGTCCAAAGGTTCTCCGGAAGATATCACTCTTAGCGATAAGACTGTCGAAATTGTACATTTTAGCTTTGTAAAACTTCTGTAACTGTACTACTTTCGTGGTGAGTAATAAAGAGTATCTTTCTATCATCACTTCGTAGCCCAGGGTCTGATTTGCTTGGAATGACAATCACTCCAAAACATAGTTTTGACTGAGGTTTTTACAGCCGATCTGTCTGACGCCAACTTTCTTTGGATATAATAATAATAATGTCCTCCTAACCGATATTCGGTCACGGCGGACAATCTCCACAGAGACTAGCCATCTGCGCAGGAGATATTATAGGGCACAAGTGACTGCGCAAACGCAAGTGCACTCTCTGTTCCTTCACTCGCCTAGTCCGATGGGACGGTTAACCGACACGATCGGGGTGAGATCAGGCGCAGGACCCACTGTTTAACGTGCCTTCCGAAGCACGGAGGAGCTTGAGATGTTTCTTATTTTGGTCACCCATCCTAGGACTGACCACAGCGAACGTTGCTGTGGTCAGTCAAACAAAACCGTATTTCTAGCTGCAATATTCAATTCAATTTAAAATAATTATTTTTGAAGACAAAACAAGTGTAATTAGGTCGCGGACGCCGCGGTCACACCGGACGCGGCGAGCCATACGACACTAAGAATTTGCTGACAGTAAATACTTAACTACTTAATGGCGCAACGAGCCATATGACGCTAAACATTTGCTGACAGAAAATACTTAACTACTGAAATGGTTAGATTTGAAGTAAATTATTTTGAATGATAATTTATCAAAACATAACCAGCAATCGCTGGTTCGAATCATTAGGTGATTTTGTACTTAAACACGGAATAATACGAGCGTAAACTTCTAAACTGAAAATTTACTTTTGTAACTGTAAAAATCTGCTACCACGTGTTTTATTGTTCCTTATAGATGGAGTGAAATCGTGTCTGCGATTGAACGAGATATAGAAGGAACAATAATACACTACTCTCCTGCTGGTGGTCGTCTGGCAAGTCACACAAAAGCTGAGGTGAGTTGGACATCCACTTCCTCAGTTCATAACCACCAGCCCCGAGAAGAGCAATTAGTTCATCTCGCAAAATCAAGGCTTCCTCGACACTAGAGGAGCCCGTACAAATATCATCAACAAATGCATCCTCCTTGAGAACCAAGGATGCGCGACGGTATCGTAATCGTTCACGTTCAGCGAGTTCCACAAGTGAGCGAATTGCCACAAAGGGGCTCGAACGCAAACCGTATGTATTGGTGTTCAGCTCGTAGACCAGCATGGGATCCCTGGGATCCTCCCTCCATAATATGAGCTGATATCGTCTATCGTCCGGGTGAATCACAGTCTGCCGAAACATCATCCGGATATCGGTCACAAAGACGACGGCATGGCGACGGAAGTTGGTCAATACATCACCCACCTCGTGGTGCAACTTCGGTCCAGCATGCAGACATTGATTCAGCGAAACTCCGGTAGACGTAGGAGCTGACCCATCAAAAACAACGCGTATCTTCCCGGTGGAAGGTTTCAAAACCGCGTGGTGAGGAAGAAAATTATGTTCCTCGTTTCGCCAGTCCAGTCGCGAGACCGACATGTGCCCCAATTGCTCATATTCTCGCATGAAGTCGACATACTTCTGTTTGAGGTCGGAGTTCCTACTCATACGACGCTCCATGGACAGCAGCCGCTTCTCGGCCAACGGCCGGGAGCTGCCAAGTGAGGGGCGAACTGACAAAAAGGGCAAACGAGTGATCAGCCGTCCCGAGTGAAGGCGACCTGTATTGTTCTGGTAGAACAACTCACACTCCTCGTCTAAGGGGTTCACTCGCTTCACGGTAGGGGGCTCTTCCACCTCCCAAAACCGTTGTAGGACATCCGATAAGGTGGAGCTAACAGTTATGTAACTGTCCACCGATGGAGATGGTGGGTTATGCCTAACTGGTCCCATCACTACAAACCCAAGCGATGTAGATAAGGCTACCAGCCCACCCTTCTGTAACTCTCTCCTCTTCCCACAATACACGCGGCCTAGAACATCGGCACCGAGCAATAAGTGAATCGGACCGGTTCGGTGGAAGGAAGGGTCAGCCAAGGTCAATCCTGATGTCGCATCAACGACAGCGCGCGAAACGTGCTGTTGCGGAAGCTGACCAACAACCTTCTCATAAACAATCGCGGTAGCGCCAATTTTAGGCGCTGAAGAGAAGTGGGGGGAGAAGGAGAACAAAACCTGACCGATCGGATCCGGGATCCGCAGGTCTCCGATTCCTTGTACCGATTCAAGGTATGGAGATGTGTTCAAACTCAACTGCCGGACCAGCCAGCTGGAGGCAATGCAGCCCTGAGCTCCCGTATCCAAAAGGGCGCGAACTAAAACAAAGGTGCCCCTCGGGCCCCACACCTGTACGGAGGCTGTTGGTAACAGCACCTGCTCCTGTGGGGGGGTTGCAGCCGACAGTTGGTGTAGTGAAAATCCTCCCGCATTCCCCGCAACGGTGGGGAAGGGGGGTCCGAAGAAAAATGCGTGCGCGGCGGAGGAACAGGGCGCTCAAGGCGCTCGAGCGGGTCCCAATCCGGCACGTACTGGCCCCGATCAAAGCGGCATCGGGGGGCCGGGCGGTGCCCATGATGGGCGAAAGTTGGGGGAGCCCGTGACAACCGGGGTCTCTCCATCAGAGGGGGAGAGAAGCGTATTGGCTCCCGACGTGGCTCCCTAATGACCGCGGCCCAATCCCGCGGTGGCGCCTCATAAGCGGCGCGTCGATCCCCCCCGCCCGTAGGGGGGGTGGGGCGCCCAATCCTCTCACTGGAGGGGGGGCGCCTGTCCAATCTCCGCGGAGGGGTGGCACGCCCCTCCGATCTCCTCGGAGATGTGGGTGACCTACGAGGGCCCCCGCCCGTGTGCGAGTCCCTCTCTCTCACCACCTCACGAGTTTCTTTATTATTAAAGCACAAGAGGGGGTGATGGGCCCCTCCACAACAGTGACAATCTTGTGGGTGGGGGCAAGCCGATGCCATATGAGCCCCCAGGCAGCGGTAGCACCAATTCCGCTGCTTGGCCATATTCCTACGCCCCTCGGTGCGTAGGCCAACAAATTTGGGACAGGCCGGCAAACGATGGCCATCCCGCTTGCAACACTTGCAAGGCCTCGGCCTCTCCCCGTGTGGAGAGTTCTGCCGCACTGCAGTATACTGCTTGTACGGGCGGCGCTCTCTCTGTGGCGCTGCCCGGGTCGCCTCAAAGCGGCCTGTACTCGGTCCCGGTATAGGAACCAGATCTAAGTGGTCCGTCATCCGACACTCATCCTCCAAAAATCTGAGGAGATCCGAGAAGGGGGGGAGGTACGAGGCACTATTGCCCCCATATCTTTGTTCAAAGCGCCCCTTCATCTCCATGGGAAGCTTATCGAGGATGAGGTGGAGCAAAATAAAGGACCACTGGTCCACCGGTAGATCAAGTCGTTTGAGTGCGTTAATGGCGCTTAGCAGCGGGTTCAAAATCTCCTTCCTCAATGAGGAGACCCGCGATACTCGTGGCAGCCCTAAAATGGCAGCCACATGTGTGTCCGCTAGCAAGCGAACATTCTGATACCGGGCGGTCAACAACGCCCTTGCAATATCATAACTGTCATCATTGACAGGTAGATGCTGGACAAGTACACCAGCCTCTCCACGTAAGGCAGAGAGCAAATAGGCCAATTTCTGTCTAGGGAACAGGTCGTCCCTCGAGTGAACCAGGCTATCAAAGAGGTTAATGAACCCCATCCAAGAAGCCAGGTTCCCATCAAAGGTTGGGATGTCCAAAGTGGGCAGTCTGCCCAGCAAGCCGGCCGGGGTAGGCTTGACCTCCCCGGGCGTGCACGACTCACCCCTCCGGACGGATAGGATTGCCTGAGCCTTGTTTATAATCACATCCGCCTGTTCAAAACACTGATCATAATCGGCATTAAATTGGTCGACTGCCCGCAACTCAGCGGCACCCTCGGCTGGGTGGTCGAGCAGATATTGTTGATGAGCAACGAAAAGCTGCTCCAATTCCTTCAAGCGAGCCGGTACTCCCTCATGCCGAATTAACAAGGCCTGTTCTCGGTCTGGTCGGTCTACCAAAGCGACGGCACTAGCAAACCATCTCAAAATCTTTTGTGCACCCGCGCGGGCACCACTAAGCGGGCTGACTGGCGGGACCATTTTGCACCAAGATTAATAAACACTATAATAATACACGGACAAACAGACCGACAACCGCAGACAATAAAACAGATCGGGAGGAACTTCAAAGGCAGAACAAAATATATAAACAAACCAAAATCAAGTGTAAATGCTAGAACTTAACTAGAACAACAAAGGCATTTAACAACAGAATTTTTCAAACAAATTAAATTCAAGCATTAAGTCAATAACTTAACAAACATAATATTCAAAGGCAAAGAAAACAAAATCAAATGTAAATGCTAAAACTTAACACAGCAATATAGTGTATTACAACAACAGCAAAGTCATTTAGCAGCAAAATCTGTTAAACAAATTAAATTCAAGTATAAGTTTACAACTTAACAAACAAAATAGTCAAGGGCAGAACAAAGATATGAAAAAACAAACCAAAATCAAATATAGGTAAATGCTAGAACTTAACTAGAACAACAAAGGCATTTAACCCCAATTTTTCATATACAATGACAATTAGTTAAGGAGATCGGTCTACAAATGAGCTGGTAGTCGGTTTAAAATCAGCAATCAAAACCAATTAATATGTATTGCCCGTTTGGACAACCAACAAGATTACAATATTAATTGTACAATACTAATCAAATACTCAAATCTAAGAACCACGCTCTGCTACCAAGAGATGGTGGTGCCCCAAGTAGACTCCACCACGTCGGCGTTTCACCGACTTGTATTGCTGAATTTTATTCACCGAATACCAGCTCTTGGAAAATTGGTATTACTTACCTTGGTTCCAATTGTCTCCGTCCGTCTCCTCCGTAGCCGGTGGACTTCCTGAGCTAGCTCGAAGGAAGTCGCGGCTCCTGAAGTTCTGCAGTGGATCCACCGGTGGAGACCGGAGCACTACAAAGGCCTATTAGGCCACCACGACTCACACACGCGATTTTGACACCTTGCACAACACAAAGCGGGCTTTCGCACCCCGATATTAGGTGCGCCGCGCAAATCACTATTTGCTTGAATATTGTGTATTATATTTTATTCCGGCCCGCACATAACCTCTAAGCATGTCATGACATTTCGACTCGACTCAACTGACATGTCACATGCGGCCGGCCGCCAAAAAAGCTGTCACTGCACAGACTAGAATGCAGTGCCGCCACTCGCTCTTCCTCGAGCGTGAACAGTCAGGTTAACATCACGAGAGGACTGCCAAAACCACTTGTCGCGGTATTTTGACCAGAAGTCCCAAAATTTCTATAGCAATGGGATCATGTCCCTACCTACAAGATGGCAAAAAGTTATCGAACAAAATGGTACCTACATACTTTAGTTAAATGTAAATAAACTATATTAAAAAATGTTTTGAATTTTCTTAAAAAATGCGAAGAAACTTTTTCCCTAACCTATTATGTATTTTAACTGTTTATCAAGTGGTTTGTACTGTACTTTATTGGTTGTTGAGGTAATTATAACAACACAAACACTCTTGTTCACTGTTCAAAATTTTAAATCACTATAGCACTGTTCACTGTTGCAGATCAGTTGAAATAACGATATCACATAAAATTGGCACTTTTTGAAGTATTTTAATACTATACTTTATCGAAAATTATTGCTTTAAACATTATTTTTATAAAAATATACGGAGCACAATCTTTACTTGACAGCAACGCCATCGAGTGTTGAACCAAATCAATACCGGATGGTCTCGACTATATACTAGACCATTGAGGCTGTTAAAATATGTCTTGCTTGTGCTTATATTCCTACTTACATATATAGTCTCTTACGAAAGCTTTTGATGAATTCAATCAAAATTAACATTGAATACGATACCCCAAAGAGTAACGATTTAATTCGGTCGGCATGTATGAAACAACCGAAAATTATGGTGCCGAATTTTCGTATCCCTTATTTATACAGTTCGGCCGCGGAATTGGTACGCAGCGAGTGCTCCATACAAAGATTACATTATAAATTTAAAGCGTACCGCTCGTTAAAATATCGAGTTTGCGGCAGCAACTTTTGTACTTCCCGCGAAATGACGGCCATCGGCGACTGATTTGATATTTTGTTTTTGAAAACAATAATGGAAAAAGTTTTTGAACAATCTTAACATCGGCTTTTGTCCATTTTTTCTATTTAGGTTTCTTTTTTAATTTATAATTAAGTAGGCCTTGGACTTCGTCTTATCCGTTCGGTTTTGAAAAGGCTGAAGATGAGAGTCTAGATGAAGTGTCGATTTACCTGGATTCATCATCATCGTCATCACAGCTTATAGATATACGTTCCCACCGAATCATCGTCATCACAGCTTATATACGTCCCCACCGAGGGGCTCGAGCCTACCCTAAGTTAGGGTGTTTAAGCCTTAGTCAACCACGCTGGCCTAGTGCGGATTGTTCGACTTCACATACACTTTGATTTCTTTGCATTTGATGTATGCAGGTTGAAACCTACAAATAAAACACTAACAAACTGTGACACGTAAAACACATTAGTACATGGCAGGATCGAACCCCGGACCTCCCAATTAGAAGGTCACTGCTGAGTCCACAGCGCCACCGACGCTTCTATTCACCTGGATTTCTCTACATTTTTTTACATACGACAAGGAAGCTCTTGGCCTTCATCTCACCTGATAGTAAGTAATGATAAGGCCGAAGGTGGAAGCAAGCTACGCCTGGACTCCTCAATATCTGAGGAACTTACTATCTTACCTCTAAATTGCCGGAACACAACAATGCTATAAACATTGTTATTATGGCGACAAACTTAGGTAACACGGTGGTAACCAGCCAGGCGGGCTCAGAAGCCCTACCACCAACTAAACCGAGCAAAAAATAATCTGCCCCCAATAGGAATCGAACCCCAGACCTCCCGATCAACACCCGGTGGTCTCAACCACTGGACCAAGGAGGCGGCTAAATTTCATTATTTATTTAATTTTATCGTACAACGTTAAAAAAGATGTAAAAAAACCGCCTTTTGTACTCTACCAGTCAATGGGTTAAAATGTTTGAGTGAAAGTATGGAGTTTGCCCTAAGTCAAACCTGGGCTTCAAGATCTGCAGCCTTCCTTAACTGATATTTTAATCACCAAAATTATAGACATGACAAAATTATAAAATCCTCGTACTGGTACCTCAAGCATTAATCTTTCACAGGGGTGGCCAAACGATCGATCGCGGTTATTAGTCCAGTCGATCGTGGTGAGTCAAAAAACATATAACTTTAAAATACCTTCTTTTGAGGCGGGAGGATCTGCTTACGATGCCAAAGGGCTGACTTGACTAGACCGCCCACTTGGGCAAGTCGTAGGACTTGGTTCACCAGCGACTATTCCGCTGGTGTAGGTCTAAAACATCCTCCGAAACCTCTCCACTCCCGATGAAAGTACATTCGGGATCGGAAGGCCAATTCACCGAGCGCACCCCTAGAGACAGACCCAAGAGTATAAACAAGCTGGGACTTCGCCTAGGTCATCAAATTTAAATCGTGAACCCGAGACGGGCAATCAGGTCAGGACCACATCTCCCAGTCAGAAATCCCCCATACAAACAGTTGGATCTGTAAAACAAAATGTTATGGGGATTCGAAAATTTATTTTTTTTTAATATCGATTTTTCAACAAATTTTATATGACTATTAGCTGTGCCCGCCAACTAAGCTCAACACTCAAAATTTTCTAGAGAGGGCCACCTTTATCACCTATAGGGGTTTAAAAAATAACCTACGACCTATTCTCAGAAGTACCTCTAGGTCAAACCGTTTTGCCGTTCGATTACTAACACTGTGGTACGAGTTTTTTTTACATATTAGATGTTAGCATGGACATTGGACAGGTTTCGGCTTGATATGTTCCAGCCACGTTGTATATGCATGTTAGTTCACAGCCCGCAGTACAGGTCCCGCGGATTCCTTCCGCACCCTTCGCACCTACTAATATTACCACTATTCCACCTCTCTGCTGTTTTTCTATCTTTTATTATCCCTTTTCTATAGTTGCCTGGAAGAGATTGCTGTGCAGCAATAAGGCCGCCCATTACTTTTTTGTTTCTTTGTTATGTTTTATCTATGGTAGGTATGTAATAATGTGCTATTCAATAAAGTGTTGTGTATGTATGTAATATTATTAAGTCACTGACCCATCAACGTCTAACCCCAAGTCCTTGGACCTAGAAAGCTGATTTTTACAAGTGTTGCTTTAAGACGTAGGACAGCAATAAGATAGGATTTTTCCAATGTCAGCCCTTAAGGGGGTGAAAAGGGGGATGACCAACTTGATTAGACCGATGATCTACTCCTAACGAAAGCATGTGCTATCTATCAATTGCATACAAATATTCAAATCCAAATAAAAGAGAGATACTATGTTGTTGTCCGCGTCTATATCTGCGTGAAATTCTATTATATCGTGGAATTGTATTGTACATTCGGGATAAAAGTTAGCCTTTGTTCCAATTTTCATTATAATTGGATCAGCAGTTTAGGCGTGAAAGCGTGACAGACAGACGGATAGACAAACAGTCATTACATTCGCATTTATAATATTAGTATGGATTATTAATAACACGCATAGCCTGGACCCCTTTAGCTGTCGAAGGTCACAGACCTTGAGATCATAAGTTTTATTTTGTGAATGCGGCGTAGATTTCTTGTGTTGTAGCGTCGGCAAAATCAAAAATTTAAATTTAAATGTTTACTTATATTATCATCTTCTTCTTATATATAAAAAAAATGAGTTGCCGTTCGTTAGTCTCCACCAGTAAAATGAAGAAAAATTGTTGATGATGAATGTGAATTGTTATTATGAAAGGAAGCAATTGTAAGTATAAATAATGAGATAATAATAATAAATAGATTATGTATGTATATAAATGTTGAATAACAAATACTAATTTACTCTAAATAAACTCATTTTATTTTTATGCTTCTATTTACATTGCTACTTATCCGCTTAATCTAGAAGTGTAGAACTAATTTTTGTAGAGACATTTTCACCAATACACTGGGAAAATATTTGGTTCATGATATATTTTTTTCACAACACAACACTAAAAACCGTATGTAGAATATAAGATATTACTAGCTGTGTCGGCGAACTATGTTTCGCCATAATAATAAATAGTTTACGACCTATTCTCAGACCTACCGAAAATACACAAAAAAAATCATAAAGATCGGTCAAGCCGTTTCGGAGGAGTTTGGTCTAATATATAAAATTCTCGTGTCACAGACACGAGAATTTTATATATTAGAAGACTAGCTTTCCGCTCACAGCTTCGCCCGCGTTATTTTTGTTTGCCCCTGGGAATTTATTTATTTTTTCCGTAGGAAACATAATTTTATAGCCTATTTTATCAGGGATAACGTAGGATTCTCATCGCGAAAGAATTTTTCAAATCGGTCCAGTAGTTTTGGAGCCTCTATTCAATACAAACAAACAAACAATCAAATCTTCCCTCTTTATAGATTTGTCTTTGCTTTTATTTGATCTATTTATATTATTTGTTAAAATAGTTGGCGTTATCCAAGTTAGTTGTTATAGATTTTAAGCCTGTTGATATTAGTCCTATAATATAAAATACTGTTATATGGCTACCTTTATTGTGTGTAATACTGTTATATGGCTATTTTCAGACAACTACTAAAAAGCTGGCTATACTAAAGCTTCTACTAACAAATATTTCTCTAATATTTTTTTTTGCTCCCAGTACAATAACGCGGTGGGTAAGCATAAAACAGTATAATGCGAACCGGTCTGGCCCACTGCACTGCCAATGGCACATGTTCCGTACAAAAACGCCGACAAACGCCGATAATGATTCGTGGTTCCGTAGAATCTGTGAACGCCTGATGAGCCAGGTGGAAGCGCCAGTGTTTTTGTGCCCGTTAAAAATTCCTGCGAAAATGCTCCCCGACGCAATAAAAATTCAATTTCCGTGTATCAACAGTTTTATTATGACCTTCATAATAATGTTACTGCGTTTGCAATTAGTCATAAGATTTTGGATGTAATATCCTGCAGGTCTAGTACCGATCTCATGGTTTTCAAATGATATCATTATGAAATCATTGCGCAAAACGAAAAATAGGATTTTTGCTCAGATTTTTGATTATTCGTTCATTATATGATTAGGGAATGCAATCTCGTTCTCGCGAGATCTCGTTTTCGCGAGATCTCGGCCTTTTTTAGCGAGATTGATCTCGGACGAAAAAAAGGCGAGATCTCGCGAGTTTAACGAGATTGCACTTGAGCATGAAATAGTCCAATAGTCTGACTAATTGGTATGTGTTGTTAATTAATCTGTAATATCTAATGGATCTACTGAGTAGATAAGTATAGTTTCATTACTTTCATTTAATTAATAATAATATCTCAGTTTAATAGTCGACTCAACTTAGATAATAACTTTCATTATTTTTGACTTCTCGTTGTTTTGTTTGTTATAAAAGAACTCTTTTATAACTAAAAGATTTTTCTTTGATATTAGAAGAGAAGACTGGTTGTTTCTTTCATTTGTTATTTGATAGATACGTATGTCAAACTTTACTACTTAGAAGTTTATTAAAAAATTAAAGACAGATACGTCAAACAATGTTTGATGCATAAAAGTCGTGAAAAAGTTGAAAAAATTCGTGAAAATAAATATTTATCTTATAATACTTATAATATTTAGTATTTTTTGCTAATTTATTCAAATATTGTGATTATTTGCAAAAAAAAACACACCAAACTGCTAATCTCGCGAGATCTCGAAATTGGCGAGATCTCGCAGTATTGTTATACATAAACTTGCGGGATCTCGCTTGAGCCTCAATCTCGCGAGATTTGCATTCCCTAATCATGATGACATCATTGAAATTATGTCATAGTGATGATATCATTGGAGATCGGTAATACGAAATGAAGCATTTCATGATTTCTTTATCTCAAAATTTATACCATGACATACGATCCATAATAGGCCTGTGGTTCTAGGGTGGTTGGGTAAGGTCTTTCGATTCTCATTTTCATGCCAAGTTGGTAGGTATGATGAACGATGATTCATATCAAGTTTTCCTACCAAACTGGATAGAGCCGGTTCGCCCTTCGCCCTTCAATAACCCGAAACTCCATAAGGAGCGAAGAGGTTCAATGGGGAGATTTAACTGAGTACAGCGACATCATCTGAATTGTACTTACTCCAATTTTCCAAAAATCGGTTAAAATGTGTAATAAATAACACATTAGTTCGGTCATAGCGCGTAAGCGATATTAGAAGCTATGCAATTATCAACTATATTACCTTTAATAAAGCAGTCGCCGCGCACGAGTAGATTTCCTGGAAACCTCGCCTTAAGTTGATTTGACACCTAAATTATAAATCCATACTAATATTATAAACGCGAAAGTAACTCTGTCTGTCTGTCTGTCGTATTTTCACGCCAAAACTACTGAACCGGTTTAGACATAGCTTGAGTCCCAGGAAAAGGCTTGCGACCATTCGATCGACTTCATCGGATATTTTTCCGATACTTATTGGTTACCGCATGTATGCCTTGTAGATAAGCTGCTTTAATTTATCAATAAATACATTTTTGCCATTTTAAAGAAACATCTTGTGACTGGCAATGATGTTGAATGAAAATCAAAATATTTGTTGTCAAAATAAATATGATGTTTCCAATATTAAAAACTTTTCTAGTATAGCAATATTCGATCACATTACAAAATATACCATATAATCATACAATACACGGAAGTCAACGCCCGCATAATCTATGCATAATAAATTTAGAAGTTCTACTCTCTATGTCCGCAAAGTTTTGAATAGCATTCTGCGTGCTATCAGCGAGCTCTCGCAGCATTGCGCATTGTTTAAGTAACTTCGAGATCATAACTTTGATTACGGACTTAGAGAGTAGTCCTTCATATGCGACACGAAAACTTTATCGGCTGACTGTCATCATACATTAGAAACAAAAGATAGCCTTGCCCAAAACTGCAAACCATTGTCAGTATTATCTTCGAGATGCCAAACTAAAAAATGACCGCGATAGAAAGACATTGGGTTCATTAAAAACGCATAACGTGGTGACGTATGTACCGCACAGCTAAGATAAGATAGGAATGGTTGCGGGATATGAAAAGAACATATATAATCCGTAACTTAGGCAATAGCTGGGAGAGTAAATCGCCGGGTATCGGAGATTGGCGTAGCGCTGTGTACGAACGGCCTTAGATGTAATAAGCCTTTATCGTTAGTTAAATACAGCTACTATTACAGTACTGTCCTGATTCATACACGAAAGCTAAATAAAATGTCAACTAAAGTAAAACGTCAAATAATATTATGACAAAACAGAAGAATAACATGTCAGAAATAAAACAAGTTAAACAACTTAAATGAAACCATTATGAATTGTGTGTTCAGAATTCTCGTACTGAGTGAACAAGTGCTGAGTGAACTACTCAGATAAAACGAATTAATGGAAAGAATTTGAACTTTTCTTGGTTTAATCCATGCATGTTACGTTAACACACTTACTTGCGAGCATCTTTAAGATTTGATAATCCACAGATGCTCGCTAAAGAACATTGATCCACCCCAATGATGCTACGCGAGGCTATTGAGATTCAAAAACACCTAAATTTCAATAGAGATAATGGTTGTAGTACTCCAACTGCTTGGAACCCTATCGCGAAAATAATCAAATCCCAAGCCCCCCACAGACTGCTAAAAGACACCACGAGCTCTGTTTGCGTGAAACGGACCACACAAATAAATGAGATAATGGTATAAAATAACAAATCTGATGTTATATACTCTATGACAGCTTTAGTCATCCCGTGGTCACGAATGCCGTAAAGCGTTCGAAACGTCGAACTTAATATTTTTTTATTGCTTTAGAAGGCAGACGAGCAGACGGCCCACCTGATGGTAAGTGGTAACCGCCGCCAATAGACTTTCCCAATATCAGGGACATAGCCAAGCCGCTGCCTACTTTGAATGTAATACTCTTCTTGAACCTCGCTTGAAAATGGACATATTACGAGTATAGTGCTCGGGAAACACCGTAGCAGGAAGTTCATTTCAAAGCCGGACCGTACGTGGTAAAAATGAGCGCTGAAAATGAACCGTGCTAGACGATACTGCTTACAGGTAGTAGGGATGAACTGTACTGCGGTGTCGGGTGGTCCAGTTATAAAAAGGTGACGTTGGTACCAAGTCGGACAGTATTCCTCGGAGCAGTCACCGTTGAAAAGGCGATAAAAGACACAGAGAGATCCGAAATCCCTCCGTAACTCCAGCGACTCTAATGAGTCCAGTAGATCAGAATTACCGATGATTCGAGCGGCCCGTCTTCTCAGGGAGTCAAATGGTTCAGGTTAGTATTTTGGGGCTCCTGCCCAGAGATGTGAGCAGTACTCCACATGCAGACGAACTTGAGCTTTGTAAAGCACAAGACGTTAATGAGGCATGAAGTACCGCTTTGCTCTGTTCAGGACACCCAGCTTTTTGCTAGCTAGTAAAGCCTTGTCTTCTTTTGGAGCCATAGTTATGGCATCAAGGCTGACCGGGGCAAAGGAACTGGTTCTCATGGCTGATAGTAACCAGATCCCCTTCATCGACAGAAACGACCTTTTCGAAATGCGTTACGAAAGTCCTGCCGCCATTACGTCCATTACCGAAAAGCTCCTCTGTACACACCGAAGTCCGACGGATGTGGTGTACGCTCTCCAAGACATTTATGAGGGTATTTACACATCCCGGCAAGTACTGAGGTCCTTAACATGCGGAATGGCTTCGGGAGCGAGACTGCGAAAGTGCGACCCCAATACTCTCTTCCTGACCTTCACTCAAGATGAGAAAGAAGTGCACAAGAGGGATGGATTTGGCATTGGAGTTAAGTCTAGGCTGCTCACGATACATGAAGCTCAGGGGCTAACGTACGACTACGTGGTTGTGCTCAGAGGAGCGGAACCAAAGAATCCAGTTCACGACAGCGTTGCTCATGCGGTGGTCGCCATAACAAGGCACACGGTGACCTGCACCTACTACTACCGGGAGCTGTAGGAGGATTACGCCATTAGACGCCTCGTTGCCTTTTCTAGCACGGCAACGGATTACGTGGTCATCGATTATAACGACCAGACCAGATAATATCTGGTCTCTGACAGACATTTTTTCGTTATGCCCAGTGACTTGGATGCGGAAACGAACCACCTCACTCCAAATCCCTCTTGCGGTAGTCCCTCTAGCGTTAACCTTTTTTTTTTTTTTCTCGGGGGAAAATGCGTAACTGCACCGTACCCGCCGTTGGCTAAACAGCGAGCTTGTGTGGGGCTCTCCCGGCAGCATGCCAGGCCTACCTACTAAAACCCCCCGGTGTTCTCCCTGCCCTTAAGGGCGCGCTAGGTAAGGTCCACACTGCGACTCCACTACCTACGCGCCCGGGCAAGCCCGACCCACTGGTCGGGCTATCGCCAAGGGGGGATTGCCCGAGAACTCCAGGGCAATCCCCAGACGGAGGGCCTTACGGCGGCGTGCACGGGGCCAACCGTGCACGCAGGCCTCCACGGCAGGGTCATTAGACGGGCATCGCTTGTGCAAATGCCCGCCTTCGCCTGCCTATCCGTCTGCGGCGGATGGGAGCGGCTTGAGGATCTGCCTCCCGCTCCCTCTCTGCGGCCTCCTTCTGCGAGATTACGTCCTCGCAGAAGGAGGCGACAGTCCCCATTCCGCATCGCCGCGGAGCATGGCCACGACCATGCTCGGCAGCGAGAGGTCTCCGACTCCCAGCGCAGCGAAAAGCTCGCTGCGCTGGGGTCGCCATGCCGGGCACTCCAATAGGGTGTGCTCGGCAGTGTCGTCGGGAGCGGCGCAGTGGTAACACCGCGGCGTTTCTTCCCGACGCGCGACCCGGTGCAAGTAGTGACCGAAGCAGCCATGCCCGGTCAGTACCTGCACCATGCGGAACGTGAGACTGCCCTGCCGGCGCCCAACCCACTCCTCCAACACCGGACGAATCGCGTCGATCGTCCGGTGGCCGGCAGCTGGGGAGGCGAGTGCCTCACCCCACTGACGTAGAGCCTCCCTCTGCGCCATGGTACGAATCCGCTCCACCTCTTGTGGAGCGGACCGTCCCCCTCGTTCACGAATAGCAACCCGATGTCGATACACCTCCGCGAGGACGCGTGCGTCGACATGCCACGGCGTTTGGCCCGCAAGAACGCAGGCCGCGCCGTGGCTGACCGTGCGATACGCTCGCACGGCCCGGGTCGCTACGACCCTCTGCGGACGTCGCAAGAGGGCCACCGTTCGGGGGGAGAGGCACTCCGCCCATATCGGGGCTCCGTAGAGTGCCATCGACCGTATCACCCCGTGATACAGTCGACGGCACGCCGATCCTGGTCCTCCTATATTAGGGAGGACCCGTCCGAGTGCGGCTGCGGCGGCGCACAGCCGTGGAGCGAGGAGCTTAAAATGCTCCTCGAAACTCCATCGGGGGTCCAGAACCAGGCCGAGGTACTTAAAGTGCGCCTCGATCGGTATACGGACCTCCACGCGGACGCGGAGCCCCCTGCGAGGGGGGGCGTGGAATAGCATGGCCCTCGTTTTTTCTAGGGCCACATCCAGGCCTAGGAGGCGGATGCGTCGGACGACCAGTGAGGTGCCGACCGACGCAAGGTGGGTCGCCTCCTCCCCCGTTTTTGCTCTCGCCGCGACGAGCGTGTCGTCGGCGAAGCAAAGGACCTTCGTTCGTGGCAGAAGGTCGCCTCGCAGGACCCAGTTGTACCCAAGGTTCCATAAAAGAGGACCTAGTATGGAACCCTGGGGTACACCCGCCGCCATTGTCCACGTGTGGATGCGGCCATCCGGCCCCTCGTAGAGGATGGACCTACCCTGCAGGTAATCCTCCACGAGGGCGCGGAGGTACGGAACCACCCGGTGGAAGCGGAATGCCTCCTTTATGCACTCGTGAGGCAGGCTGTTGAAAGCGTTGCGGATGTCAAGAGACACCGCAACAATAGTCTCCCCACGAGCTGTGGCCTCCTCAGTCCACCCCTTGAGGAGGGCTACCGCGTCCACCGTGGACCGGCCGATGCGGAAGCCGAACTGGTTGTCAGCCAAGTCCGGCCCCCGGTCCTCTAGATGCTCGACGATGCAGGAAGCCAGGATTTTCTCCAGGAACTTCCCGGCCTCGTCGAGCAGCACCACCGGCCGATACCCAGTCGGGGAATCCACGGGGCGGCCCTCTTTCCTTAACAGGCAGACCCTGCCCGCTTTCCAACGACTGGGGAAGCGGCCTGAGGAGATGCTTAAATTTTGCACCGCCCGGAACCGCTCCTCAAGGTGTCCCAGGGCGAGGGCCAGAACCCTGCTTGGGACACCGTCCGGTCCCGGCGGCGCCTTCTTTTTGCGCCGGAACCGTTCCCTCACCGTATCGAATTCCACGTTCGACACGGGAGGGATAGCGGCAGCTTCCACCGGAGGAGCGTCCGGGGGGACCATTCTGGGAGGCTGGAACGGACCGGGATCGGGAAACAGAGTCCCCAGCACCCGATCCAGCAGCCCTCTGTCCATAGCGGAGGTAGGGGGAGCGGAAGATTTAAACTTCCCCCTCACCATCCGGTACGGACGTCCCCACGGATCATCGTCCAGGAGACGTATAAATTGCTCCCTGGACTCCTCCTTGGCCCTGCAGATTTCGTTCCGCAGGGCCTTCTTGGCTGCCGCATACACCCGACGAAGTTCAGCTTCCTCGTTGGGTGCTCTAGCGTTAATCTAAGCTAAGTCATAAGTTAAAAAAAATGCTACAAATGTTAATAGTTAAGAACACGTATAAAAATATGGAATGTGTACATGCAATTAATAATAATAAAAAACAACACAAATAATATATTTTAATGTTATCATCAACAGCTCATTTACGTCCCCACCGAGGGGCTCGAGCCTACCCTAAACTACTGCGATTAGGCCTTAGTCAACCACGCTGGCCAAGTGAATATAATGTAATGTAGAATAACAAAAATCTGTAATATGTAAAGTATAAAATGTAATATGAATATAATAGGTATGTATGGGTATAAATATATATGTGACGTATATACGTGTATGTATTATATAAACATAATATAAACATGTAGGATAGTTACATTTTAGGTGATGCGCAACTCACCCTAGATACAGAGTAGAGTAGTCGGACTTATTAAGTTATAAACAGATCAAAAAGAAAATACAGCATTAAAAGGGCACGTACCACGAGTCTGTGGTTATATAACTATTTAAAAAAAAAAGCCTTGTCTTCCAAATGACTCCCGAACTGGACTTTGCTCTAGATATCGACACAAAGGCTCCTGATACTGTCAGAAATTTGTAGGGGTTCTCCTTGGAAATGAGGAGTCATAGAAAAGGGGATCTTCTTGGTAGTGAAAGCGCAGACTTGTGTCATTGTGGGGTTGTACTGAACTAAATTCAATCCCCCCCATTCTGAGGTCCTCAACTTCGGACACATAAAAACAAAAAAATGTTCACACAAAACATGGGCCAGGCCCCCCTGAAAAACAACTCTAGCTACGCAATGCCTTTGGCTCTGATATATGTATGGGCTATGGGTACTGCTGTAAAGAAAAAAGTGTTTCTTAAACTAACCTCAACATCGGACTCATATTGATTTGTAATTCGATTTCGAAGCTCATCTGTAGTTATTTATATGAACATACAGTATTTACTAATGTCTAATAACACAAAAAACATTTTTTTTTCACTTCTGTTGGTATTGGGGCGAACGATGTATGATGCAGAGCAATGTCCTGAAACAATGTACTAAAACACGAACCTGTCTTTTAGTACTATACCTGAAAAACGCTACAAATGTTTTGTCATCACCCTCATTGAGGACAGAATAAATAAAGCTCGCGAACGAGCGAAATTTATCAGCGCGATAACGCGGAGCGATCCCCGCGAATTCGGGGCGTAACAACAATAATTTTATTCCGAGTGTTGATAAAGTTATTTAAGACGCGGCCAGAACGAGTGCTGATACTTTATCTTTAATTAAAAGCCGTGCAGTCGGCTGTCAGAATCGGAAATTATGTTTATCTGGCCGATACAGAGGAATGGGAGGTAGCCAGAGTCGGCCTGTGCCGTGGTCGCCGTGGACAAGTTTTATCGTGTACTGATCTTGTTCGACCATCTCGCTATGTTACTGTACTATTATGAGCGCTCCACATTCTCGCGAGAATCTCGCGAGAACGCGAGAACAACACGAGAAGCGTGAATGTGAATCCGATTCGCATATTCTTCGCAGGTTCTTGCGATGTTCTCGCGATGTTCTCCGACTATTGTCGGTTTTTTGGCGCGAGACAAAGGCGCAAGAACAGACGAGAACTTGTATCCAGCGAGTCGCCGATGAGAACAGTTGTGCGTGTTATTTATGCTGCAACAAAATGAGCGGGATTTGGTCGAATGAACTTGAATTGACATTGCTAGAATATTTTCAAGCGGAACCTATTTTATGGAATACAAATTTAAAAGATTATAAAAATAAATTAAAGAACCACGATGCATAGTTATAATAAGCAAATGCGCATAGCAATAAGCTTGTCGCAGCAGTTACTTCTGCGTCCATCTGCGTCGTCGAGCTCGAGAACTATATTGAGAACCTTGTACCTTCTCGCGAGAATCTCGCGAGAAGTGTGTACCCAAGAAGTTCTCGCTGAGATTCTCGCCGAGGATCTCGCGTGAATGTGGAGCGCTCTTTAGCGTTTCGATGGCATTTCAGCTGAATTAATCGCATTTTGTCGTTGAGTTAATGTCTCGACTTTCTTCAATAAGTATCCAAGCTCAAAAACCGACTTCAAAAACGCCAAAAAGTCATAAATAACAAAAGAATACATACAACATCACATTGAACACAATTTTATATTGAAGCTGTATGGTGCCAAATTTCAACTAACTACATTAATATTATTCTTACATTTTTGAGACTTCCCAGATCATTCACCGATTTCAATATAAAACTATGATGTTGTAGGTATTGATTCTTATATTATTTGTGACTCTTTAATGTTTTTGAAGTCTGTTTAACTTTTTGTAAAAAAATATTTCAATCCTTTTTGTAAATTCAATACATGCGTAATATTAGAATTTGACTCAAGGCAAACACCAGAATAACTTAAAATAAAATGTCTTTCGCTCTAACAGTATTATAAGAATTGTTGCCGAACTCATAACCTACCAGAAACTTTTCATCATCAGCTCAATAACACGATCTATCATGTAATGCTGCGAGGTGAAGTTTTTGCTACGTCACTGCCCGGCCTTGTTAACTCCAAATTATAATGCCTCAGTATCTTCACCAAAATTTTGCAACTAAGTTGATCTCCACAAGTGTCTCCAATCATGAATTTTGAATCCCAGAGTTATAACAAGTCTTTTAGCGATGACCTTTGTAACCCTTTTTCGTAATGTATAAGTTGAAAGAGCCCTACCACCATCAAGCACACTTGATTTCAACCATTAGATTACGGAGATGGTTACTCAACTTGAAATACATATTATTTTCAAATCAGTATTTTGTATCTATCTCATCTGACAGTGGAATGAAGTGAAATAATGATTAGTCGGAAGTTAGGAATTTCCAGGACTCTTCTCGACTCTTAACTGTTGGAATGCAATAGAATATTCTTAACGTTGTTATTGTGGTGAACATGTATCATAGATAGAAGTTACACATGGTGGGCTCAAGAACCCTCATCATCATCAACCCGGTAGAGTGCCAGGCCTACCCACTAAACCCCCCGGTGTTCTTCCTGCCCTTATGGACGCGCGTGGTAGGGTCCACACTGCGACTACCACTACCAACGCGCCCGGGCTATACCGACCTGACTGGTAGGGCTATCGCCAAGGGGGGATTGCCCGAGAACACCAGGGCAATCCCCAGACGGAGGGCCTTACGGCGGCGTACACGGGGCCAACTGTGCACGCAGGCCTCCACGGCAGGGTCATTAGACGGGCATTGCTTGCGCGAATGCCCGCCTTCACCTGCCTGTCCGTCTGCGGCGGATGGGAGCGGCTTGAGGATCATTCTCTCGCTCCCTCTCCGCAGCCTCCTTCTGCGAGATGACGTCCTCGCAGAAGGAGGCAACAGCCCCCCATTCCGCTTCTCCACGGAGCATGGCCACGACCATGCTCGGCAGCAAGAGGTCTCCGCCTCCCAGCGCAACGTTAAGTTCGCTGCGGGTACGAGCCTACCCTAACCTGTTATGTTAGGGCGATTAGGCCTTACTCAAACCACGCTGGCCCAGTGCGGATTGGTTGACTTTACATACACCATTGAATTACTTCGCAGGTGTATGCAGGTTTCCTCACGATGTTTTTCTTCATCGTAGGAGCGTTAGATAAATGTACATATGAAATTCGTAAAACGAAAAATACATTGGTACATGGCAGGATCGATCGCGGGGCTCCCGATTCTATTTGGGGCACAGTCCAGTGCCGAGGTCACAGCGCTACCGACCGACGCTCAAGAACCGTACCCCCAACCAATACAAGCAGAAAATATCAGGAAATATCCCATAGGAAATGCTACTGGTCCAGTGCCACCAAATATGAACCAATATTATTTTCCCGTTGTACGGTGAGTCGATTAGTAGCACGCGATTGAATAATCGAGAGTAAAGATATACGTCACGTCGCGTCGTCGTTCAGAAATCGAATTTGTACATAAATATAAACGAATTGAAGTTTTTCGAACGCGTTCTGACTGAGATAATGACAGTGAAGGTATTTTATTAGACTCAAGAAAGCAACATCAAAACCCCTTAACCGCTAACGTATAAAACGACCATAAAGTATTAGAAACAAAAGCTGTCCTTTACGCCTGTACCTGTAGGCGAGCGCGAATCCGTACGAAATTTCACACGTCAGACGCAAATGAACAACACAAAATGGAGTTGTAAACAAATAAAAAAGTTTCGCGGCAAACAAACATTAATTAGCACTCCCCCACTAAGTGATTTCGTGTTTGAGTTGCGTTTTGTTCAACTTTTTTATTTCCTATTCGTATATTTTAAATGGTGCGTCGTAAAATTTACAGCGAAATAAATCATGGCGCAATAAAAGTACGTGTTCACAATGGGGAATAATTTTGGAGGTTTTTGATAGAGTGACTTTATGGCGCATTAAGTTGTACGCCTCTGCAAAAACGCCACGGGGCCCTCTACGAGCGATAAAATCTTGGTTCAAACAGTGTCCGAATGAAGACAGTACAACAGCTTGCATTCGTCTATAGTACATGTTGATCCTATTGGTACTTAAGACTTGCATATTTACAATCCCTACAAGGACGTCAATGTACATTACTAACTTGTGACATCAGATGTAAAGTCACGGTACCCAGTAATTTCACTGCATGTCTGTCCCTTCAAACCGGAACACAGCGATGCAAGCACCGCTGCGTGGCAGCAGAAATAGGTAAGATAGTTCCACGCAAACGAATCTAGCACAGAGTCTTCCTCTGGTAAAATGTTATTGTTTAAATAGAGAACAAAGGGCAATCTCTGGAACTACTGAATCAATGTCAATGCATCCCAAAATGTTTGCAGATACAGGTGGTAGTAGAAAAAACTTGTCTTGTTCATAAGGAAATCTTTTGCCTCCTGAGCAACTAAAGAACTGGCTATCTTACCTCTTATTGTCGGAACACAACAATGTTATAAACATTGTTATTATGGCGACAAACTTAGGTAAGACGGTGATAGCTAGCCAGGCGGGCTAAGAAGCCTAACCACCAACCAAACCAGATAGAAAATCTTCTGCTCCCACTGGGAATCGAACCCCGGACCCCCTGATCGAAACACGGCGATGAAACTATGATTGCGAATTAATTAGTCTTTCATCCTATCTATTCAACAAACGACGTTTTGTTCGCTAAGAAGCGCGCGCAAAATAGGTCTTTTCCACTAGAGACCTTCAAACAGGGTAGAAATGAGGTTTGAATTTGTAATATTAAAAATGAAATAAATTTTCGAGACAAAATGATCAAATGCGTATTCGCATGAACACTGGCACCTATGGCCGCCAATTCTACGTTCTTTTTTCAAATGCGAAACGCGTTTATTTCTTTGCGTACTGTGTTAAAACCTAAGTTAAAATCTAATTTTTTATTGATGATCAGCTCCTGTTAGTCGTAGCGTGCTGTTATATAGCCTTCCTTGATAAATGGTCTATCCAATACACCAAAATAATTTTTCAATCTGAATCAGTAATTCCTGAGATTAGCACGTTCACCTAAACAAACAAACAATTAAAATAAACTCTTCAGCTTTATAATATTAGTACTTATATGTAGATTGTTCATTTACAAAAAAAATGAGTTCATCTAGTGAAGGTCTAGATTTAACACATGAAAGTGTAGGAAACGATGCGAACTTTTATAAATAACCTATTATCGAAGAAACCTCGAGGAAAATATCAAAAGGCCTACAAGAATTTCATGAAACGGATGACTACAAAGGGGGCTAAGAGTTTCTCAGAAAATCTGTTTTTGGCATCTTATTTTCAAGAGTTAGCCAACTGTAAAAGTTCTTTTACTCTTTATTTTGTTTTTTTTTCGTGGATATTAAGTAGAGTGTATCATTCGCTCGCAAATTTATTTTTCCCTCTGGAGAACTACTTTGAATTTCTCACTAAGCTCAGGATTCTGCATTTGAATACTAGAATGATTCGATTTGTTCGTGGATCGTGTTTAAAAAAAGCGCCCTCGCTGCAAAATATTATGTTGCTCCCTTATGATACAATCTACCAATACGGTATTGTTGTTGGTTGACAACCGTCAGATATAATCTTAATTTAAGATATTATATACAGGATGTAAATAGACCCATAACGAAGCCCGCGTCTACGCATTCAGATCATTAAAATTACTTATATATAAAAAAAAATGATGGGATATTTATTTTTAGGTTTTAAGAAACAACTGCTAAAAATGCTACACAATGTAACGCACGCGAGCGCGCTACGAATCTCATATCTGCGACTCTGCGTGAGTCAGCGGCTCGTGACGACAATAGACAGCGTCCGTTGTAAATACATTACGCGTTGTAAATTAAAAACTTTTATTTGTTAACAAATACTGATTTTTTTTTTGATGTTTCTTTGGACGAAAATTAACAAATAATATACCAAGCACTTTGGTATAAAAACCCCCAAAAAATAATTGTCACTGTGAACTTAAATATCTTGGTAGCGATTAATTTCCCAGGTATCCCGAACGCGAATCGGTTTCGCGTTTGGTCTTTTTGCATAAACAGAATAGACCTATGTCGATCGATCTTTTATCGTGACCTAATTTAATTTAATCACGATCAGAGATCGATTTAAAATGATTTGACCATTTCAATCAAACGGGTGGCAGTTCATTTATAACTAAATCCACAACATAATTATTGTAATGTGTCGCGAGTCACAACTTACCGCCACAACTAATTGAATGAGTCCCAAAACAAAACTCGATTACAGACTGCGAAACTTGATTGCGCTATGATAGTATTGCGCGAATCAGCATACATAGTTTATTTTAAAATTTATATTTAAAACAAGTAGGTACGATAATCGTGGATGTATGTGAGTAAAGAGATAGGGGAATGATGTGTGATTGAATTATACGATCGTTTAAGTAAGTTAACAGTTGACGTACAACAGTGCATGAAAATAAATGTTAATTTGGCTTGCTGTCTATGTTCATTCATAATACCCAGAAAAATCGGGTTAATCGATCGAATTTTTTTATGGCCGATAATTCGTGTTCAGGTTGCGATCGAATCAAAAAGATTCGATTTATCGACATCAACACATACCTAGTAGGCAGTTTATGTGGTCTGTGGTTCTGAGAGGAGAAAAAAATGTTTGTGTCACATTAGTGTGACAAAATGGTGTGACAGTGAGCCAGCAACTCCAAACCAAGACCTAAGTACACGGGACATAAAACAGTACGACTGACTACTAACTAATATTTTGGAGAGAACTGTCTGTTAACTAATGGTATAAGAAGTTCTTACGAATTATTTATTGTCAAAGGTAAATAGGGGTTAAAAGATATTGTGAATCTTTGAAACGTATTTCGCTAACGTATCTTAATCCCACAGTAGTCCGCCTTCTTACTGAGCTGTATACAGTTAGCCCTGCCGTAGGAGGACACGGCTTACCCCCCAGGCTTTTCGAGAAAGTTAAGGTGATGGTACACTGTTGAAATCGAAACAAATGTTTTTGTTGTAAATATTTTAAACACTTTTAATCACACATATTTACTCAGCTTTCTGTATTATACCTAATAATATAAGAAAGGACAATGTCGAAAATCGCCCCGTGACCAACAAAAATTTGATTAGCGTCATAATTATATGCATATTTTATAACACTCATAACACATTATATGTATCCGACGGACAAATCAAAAATATTTTACTTTATGAAACCAAACCAACCTAAGTAAAATGGTTAACTAATGGTTATTGTTACCTTTGCTCGAGTGACTAGAATTGAGTCGTTTTATGTAGGTATGGATATTTATTTATCGGTATAAATTATGATTTTCATAACTACTTTCACAATTTACAACGTTAACACACGTCAATTGACTACTCACGCGCTGTCGCTTGCTAGTTCGTTGTGTTTTTGACTTGTTTTTTACTTCATGGCTATAATAAAGCTCATTGATTAATTGCAATAATTATTATTTTAATTATTGTACAGGTATGGACCATAATGTATTGATGTAACAAAATAAAGTGTTATTTCAACTAGCCTCAAAATCTGATTCATTTTGATATTAATTCGGTTTCAAAGCTAGTAGTAATTGATGTGGATGTACAGTATTTACTAATGTCTTATTATACAAAAAGCATTTTACTGCCATTAGTATTGGAGCGAACAAGTATGGACGCAGAGCAATATCCTTTATGGTAAAAGTGACATTCAATAATAACAAAAAAAAGATTTCTTTTCTTACCTATTTATAGAGTTACATGTTCATCTGGATTTAATTATAGGTAGCATAGGAGTTTCAATGAGAAAATGTGACCGATATGATCAATGCATATCAGAAGGAAGCAACAATTAAATTTCCCACTGCTGCATGCTAGTCAAAAACCTCTCGCATAAACTTCAACTTGTTCTTGGACACCCCCATGCAAATTGAAATTTAGTTACTTTTTTCTCCACCCACACGAACAAACACGCACGCGCACACACAAACTCACACATACACCCACACCCACACACACTTATTCATTTTTAAACAATTTCACACATCATGTATAAGTGGTGGGTATGTACATTTCATTTGTAAAAAGCATAGATATAAAAATGTTTGCTTTCTTTGTCCTAAGGGGGTGGAGACCAAGAGATCCATAACACGGGTTTACCTATTTGGACTCCTGTTCTTTCACGTAATACTGCACTGTTAATTTATTTGTTTGTAACATTGTAATGTGGAAGGAAAATAAATATCATCATCATCATTTCAGCCAAGAGACGCCCACTGTTGGACATAGGCCTCCCCCAAGGATCTCCATACCGATCGGTCCTGCGCCTCTCGCATCCAGCCGCTTCCCGCGACCTTCACCAGATCGTCGGTCCACCTTGTGGGGGGCCTACCAACATTGCGTCTCTGGGTACGCGTCCGCCACTCGAGGACCTTTCCGCTCCATCGGCCGTCAGTCCTACGAGCGATGTGTTCTGCCCACAGCCACTTAAGGTTTGCAATTTTTAATTAAAATAAATATATTTATTTATTGTTTTCTATACTATTAACTATCTCTGTAATGTTTGATATTAGATTCATCTGTGTGTACCCCTGCTAACAATGATGTTCGCATGCACAGACAAGATATACGAGTGTTCACCGGTAGGCAAGTAATTCATAACGATGCCACTAGTGCCTCAACCACATTAATGTGTATGCAGCTTACACAATGCATCATTGTCGTTTCGCATGATACGTCATGCACATCGTAAAGTAGCCCACACCACTCTTGTTTTAAACATTTAGCTTGAGAATTGTTTCAACTTTAAAAATGGATCAAACCTTTCATCTGGTTTTTATATTTTTTAACAAATTTGGCAAACAAGCAGACTATCTTACTAATGGTAATTAGTATTGTAAGGTCCGCAAACTTACAACCCTCACAAGAATTGTAGTGTACCTACTTTGCCAATTTGTACCCAGTAACTTCATTGCTTGTATTGCCGATATACAAAAATGCAAGGCTTACGGCTTTACAATAGATAAGATAGCGGTACCCCGTACATATGACTCTCGTACAGAATTTCCCTCTGGTAATTTTATATAATATGTAATAAGTCAATGAGTCTTTTCGTTTCAATTAACATTGATTATGAGAGACAGAGCATGTCACTCACACTGTAAAGAGCAACCAGACTTGGACCACACAGAGAACATACAGAAAATAGCTATAAAACTTTTTGTACACATGGACATCACAATCTTCGTTTAAGCAACTATACACTTAAATATTAAAAAAGAGCATATAAGAAACATGGTAAACAAAATACATAATATGCTTCTCAACCACACTTGTGCAAAGTGTAACAGTAGAGAGATAAAATGTTTCGGATTGTGCTAAGAAATAACAAACTTGTTTTAAAAAGTTCTCTTAGTCCGATAATCGGACTCCGATTGATCGCACTATGCAGTCCAATAACCCGGCCCGAGGGTATAAACATTTTATTACAATAAAAAACTACAGTAATATAAACAATCATAATTTTTATCCGTAAAATATTAAGTTACAGAGGTACTTAAAGATCGTTAAAGATGTGAAAAGATGCCATGTGTTGCTGAGGTACTTGAATTTTATAAGTAAAAAGAAACAAAATACAATTTACAAAGTACGCTTCTATTGAGCAACAGATAATAATGACAACAGCAAAAGCAAAAGAAAAACAATAAGTCAAAAAACAAAAGAAAAAAATACAAATAGCGGTCAACTTGCTAGTCCGCAACAGCATGTGTCCAATCTTTTTAATTTAGTATTTTTTTTATTAAAAGCCAATTCGGTGATCAAAAACGTGGGCTTCCTTATAAATCATAACCAAGGGCAGAACATGAAATTATATATGTACTAGGTGCATTATTATTTTATTTCGTTAAAAGGATTCATGAATTCACAAAACCTCAAACATTTACCATTATACTTTCCCACAGTTAATCTGACTCAGTCGACTGTGAAATAGTCAACTGTTTTCATTTCAGAGAGCTAAGCTTAATGCAGTTCTGTTTATGTGAGGAAAAGATTTCTTGCAAAGGTAATATTGGACCTGGCTCAGTTGGCTCTGTGGAGCATTTTGTTCACTTTGTTTTGCATCTTGTTTATCTGGCAAACTAATTTAAGTTTGGCAACCATGATTCAAGTAAACAGTTAAGATTAAAGTCACTGTTAATTTGTCTGTAGCATAAAGTCTGTTGGCTGTTAGCTTATATATAACTATTACAGTAGAACATACAAATGTTAAAGATCCAGCAATATACGTTAGTAGCAATGATAACGAGGAAAGCAATTTGAATTTCTCTAAAGGAGGATCTAGTTCAACTGAAACTACTCGAAAGGATAATAAATGTAAGTCTACTTACTGTTCTATTCTACAAAACAGTCTGACTTTACAGTCGGCACAGATTCTTGAAAGCGGGGTCCACAATATTTAAGAATCTTTCAGTTTTAGACCAACCTAACGTGTCATTTCCAAATATAATAATGAGTTTTACATATTTTTCGACATACTTACATTAAAAAAGACTACGTAAGAGAAAGTTTAATGAGCAATTTGTTATTATTTATGGAAATGTGATGACTTTTATTAAATGTATATAATTGATTGAAAAAGCCATTTTTCACAAATCGATTATAATCAACCAAAACGGACACATCAAAATTAATTCCAATTAAATTAATTGTAAAGGAATTTCCATGTGAAAAATATTTTTTAGTTTCACTTTCACTAGCCAACAAAGAAAATTCCAACGAATCGATTCTGAAAGCATTCGATGCAGCGCAAAGCCTTATTAATAAATCGATACGTACAATCGTTGAGCGCCGCAAGCACATTGCCGTATAAATTCAGTTCGGATTCGATTACCGTTATCGGCTGCATCGCCCGCTCGAATAGAATAGATAATCGAGAGAGCTGAGGGCGTCGAGATACCGCGCTAAGCAACAATGCAGTAGCTGGTTTACTACAAAAAGCCGTATCTTTTTTTACATTAATCCTTTTTCTGTTGTTTGCTGTTTGAACACCGACTTTATGTTACTATTTTGCTTAATAATTTATTATTGTTCTTCACTTGTTTCATTGTAGCTGATAACTTTGTTAATGGTTCTAGATTGCTAATAGAATTGAGATCGTTATTAAGAATAAATCATAACCAATACTTGTTTTGCAATAAATTTTAACAAACCCCAATTCGTGCGATGTGTACAAGTCTGAAGACATTTGGCAAGCGCAATGTCTAAGGTAAGAGGTAGGTGTTTCTAAAAACCAACATTCTAATGAGTGTCTATATTTATTAATATTAATCATGCTTGCTTGTTATTTGTTAGCGTATATCTAAAAACGTGTAAAAGCAAGAATTCAAATTAACGATTATTATGTGCAGATGAAAACACTCGCCCCTTTGTTGAGTTAGAAGAGTAAATTAGCCTAAACGCTGATAAAGGCTTTGTATAAACGCCGTATTATTATTAATATTCGACGTCCATACTTTTGTAGGCGAATGGATTCAAAGTATCCGTTCGCAGCGATCCGGGCGTCGAATTAACGCATTCCTGAGCTTTGGAGCGCTCCAATTTTACGATCACCTCCTCCGCTATTTGCATGCCACGCGGTTGTGCTGCTTGGCATTATCAAGACGATGCTAGAATGTTCTTCAGCTTTTATAAGTCTCAGTTTTGTTTTTTTTCTAGAATGTTTTTATTCTATCCAATTTCGTGCTATAAACGCTATTTTAGTCGCGTCAATTTCCATACATTATTTTACTATCTATTACTTTTTGATTCTTGTTTATTATTCAAAAACATTATTATGGCGCCGCATGGACTCTATGTGAAGAACTAAGTTTTGAAATAGAATTTGACTCAGAGTCTGTCAGAAGCAGAGGGTTTCTTGTTATTGAAAGGCTCATCACAATTGTGTATTTATTTAGTTTGTTTAGGACAACAAACAGCTATTCATTCAAGAATTTATATTGTTTAAAAAATTACAAAGTAATTCAATGTATGTACAACCAACGACATTATCCACATGTCAACAAAGTACAAATACGACCCAGTGTGTTGATAATATTAAAGATCGATAAATAGGGAATATGCATAGAGTCTGAATTCTAATTTTATTTATAACATAATAATATCATAAAATATTCCAAACCCTTACAAATTGCGAATAAACGATGTTATTATAATGAAGAATTGAAAAGTTACTAAGCTACTAGCTAATGAAATGTAGATTACTACATAAGTCACAAGACAAGTGAGTAAACATCAGGATTAGCAACAATGTCAAATGTACAATGTTAGTCCCAATTTGCATAATTATGATAAGCTAATATTATTAGTCCGCTGAGTTGAGTTTATATTACATGTCTATCGCAGATTGAAATAAAATTCATCAAATAGAATAGCCCTACCTTCTACTAGAGGGTTTCACACTCTCTGGTTTCACACCCATTCACTGTCTGGCCTACAGTAGGAACATTTTGTAGATCTTGGTCGTAATCTTGACGAAAAGTAGTCCAAAAGTATTTAGCATAATAATGTTGATAATACCGACCTATCGGAAACATAGTCATAATTTTCCACTAGAGGGATGCGGTGATGCCTTTTTTCAAGGACCCATAGTTTTTAAATGAACTGCTATCTCACATATATTTTACATGTACACATTAACTAATTCACCTCAACAAGTATTTAACGTGGAATCCTTGCAATTTTTCCAACACCTAAGCTGTTCAGTAGACAAGTTCATCGTCTCCGTTAATTAAGACTCGTTAAAATGCAATAAAGGAGTTGACTATCATTTTGAACAGTTGAGCGCTAAGCGACCAAACTGTTCACTGGACCAGCTTTAATACACGCAAATTCTCGGGCAAGTGCCACCAAACGGCCGAATTATACAATCACTTGTTACTTAATTTATTCCAGTCGGCATTCGCGGATCGTTTTACGTTTTTAATCGAACCCCCGTATTCAAATTAAGATGTTAAAAGCGAACTAAAAGGATGCTAATGAGAGGCCCTCGCCTTAATTTCCGCATAAAACCAGATCGATCCCCGCGTGGGAGGTTGAATTGAAAATTTGACCCGTCTAGATAAGTATCTCAGCGTAGTTGGGAGGATTCAATGGTGCTAATTAACTGCAACTTTGCGAGAAATCGCGTGTTCAAGAGATGTCTATATATCTTGAAGAGAAAAATAAGTATGTAGGCAGTCAGTCTTGCTATCGTCCTTTCATAATTCTACCTATACAAGATACGCCATTGAAAATAAAAAGCACTGGAATGAAAATATTGTACTAAATATAGAAAATATATTTGTAAACTTATTCGAAGTGATTTGATATCTTCTTGGTTTTAAACCTTATTCTAATACTTACTTTATAAGTTATTTCATGCTTTGCCTTGTCTATGTAAGCACATTCGATTCCCCTATTGCATGTAATTTCTATACATTTATTTCCTCATTGGTTCGTTAACTTGTTAAGTAAAGATTACTGCCATAAATCTGGAATGTACCTTTTACACTGAATTTTATCTGAAATGAACACTGCTTTCTTAACTGGACAACCAATATCCTGAAAGCTTTTTATAAGTTTCTATATCTACTACACAAAATCGTTTCACTTCGCTTCTTTTCCAGGAAATAGTGTGTGTCAGCTCCTTTTTGAGCCCACGTCGGCTTTAATTGGAGCTCTCGACAAAGGTATTCACTTGCTTTAGTGGTAAGTATCTCGTGTCCTTCAAATCAGTGCCAGGATACTTCAGGGTTCTTTTCTGGTGCCCCATTTATAACATTCACGTATCTATACTATCTGAGCTATATTTAGGTGATTTATTTCGTAAAAATAATATCGAACTCGGTTTTTATACAATCCAATATATAAATTCAAGATCACGACACGGTTAGGTAAACGTGGTGTGAGACGCCCTATGACACGATGGACCGGCAGTTTGGGAAGGTGGCTGGGACGAGATGGAATACGGATATTTGAGAGGGGCCTTCTTTCATTCACTATTTAAACAGAAGAAACTAAAAACAAACAGCGTACGCGAAGATTTGACAACCTCCTTTTTTGAAGTCGGTTAAAAAATAAACTTGCGGTTCCAACGTATAGGCTTCAAGAAACTAAAGGCTCGTTTATAGGAAAATGTATAATTTTTCACAGCAAAGTTCCATAAAATGTTGCTTATTTGCCTTTTTAAAAGCGTAAAGCATAAAAATATGTTAAGGGGTTCTTATGAGTGTAGGTAATTAATGATCGATGATGATGTCAATGACTATTTGAATGATGCCAATGCTTGGTGTTAGTTTTAAACATTACTTGTTGTAATGTTGACTATTTATGTAAGCCAATATTATCGTGTATTAATATCACCCATTCATCTTGTAAGCCAAAAAGACGATCTGAATAGGCGGTAGGTTAAAAAAATGACAACTGAAAAGAACTTTCTACCAAGTTATATTTGAGTAAAAGACGATTGATGATTATCCAAGCAGACAAAATTACCGATAAATTTTTGACGCTAAACACTATAAAATATGGTTTTTGGTTTCAAATATTGACGCAAGTCATTCTTGCGACAGCATATTAAGGGTTAAAAAAAATAAATCAAAACAAGAAACAATTTCAACTTGGCCAAGACTTGAGGTTTTTTAACATACCGATAACGCCATGACCACTTAAAGTGCCTAGGACTTTTCCAACCTAAGCCAAATAATAATGTCCTCCTAACCGAAATTCGGTACGGCGGCCAATCTCAACAGAGATAAACCTTCTGCGCAGGAGACATTATAGTGCACAAGTGACTGCGCAAACACGAGTGCACTCTGTTCCTTCATTCGCATAGTCCGATGGGACGGTTAGCCGACACGACCGGGGCGAGATCTGGCGCAGGACCCACTGTTTAGCGTGCCCTCCAAAGCACGGAGGAGCTCCAGATGTTTAGTATTTCGGTCACCCATCATAGTAGGACTGACCACAACGAACGTTGCTTAATTGTGCGCACGCAATGCGCCACCAAGCTCCTCAAAGCCAAATATAAACTGTAGCTTTGTTAAGCAAAAGTAGACTATAATTTAGAAGTCTACAGATTTCGTGAAAATTGTTTAGGAATTAAGCAGAGCTACAAATTTCATATTAATAACTTTGCATTTCTTCGAAATTGCAAAAAAAATCGCTCGGGTTGAATAACTTATGAGTGGAGTTATTGGTAATGGCGTCAACACAGATTCTGGGAATCCTTCGAATCCTGCTCTAGGAGAAGTTTTTTCTTCTATTTATTTATTTCTCAATTTGCTTAGCTTTATAAAGAAACTGCAAAGTCACAAATATACATAAAGTCCTTATGATTTCGCACATTTGTCTTTGCAGATAATACCTTTTTGTAGATTTGAAGTTCTCCGATGTCATCCCACACGAAACGGTCTTTATTTAAATCCTTTTCTCAACTGCGCTCGATTTATTCAACGACTTTAATTATTCGCGTGTGTTTAGCTTTAATTAAGACGTTGCTCGCATCGTTGCGTTTGTTTGTTTATTTTGTCACATTGCATTTTATGGTGCACGCTACGTTGCAAACGAGACTGAGCTGTCGTCCGTCGTGTTACAGCTTAGATTAGCGTGCGGCTCGCCTTCATTAGCGAACTTTTAAGGTAATTTTTGCGACCACCTTATTAATGGCTGTTGAAATATTTTCGATTGCCCTTTAATTGTCCTGTTTATTATTTTATTATTGGAACAATTTTATTTTTTTCCGCCCAGTAAAATATCAAGTTTGGAGAATATTTTATGACTTCGATTATTTATTTATTTTTAGATATTGTGGCGATGAGCTCATATTGTCCTTTTGAGGTTGAGAGTATGATTGGCAGGATAGATTGAGCCAGCATTTGCGAACCCACAATCTACCCACGATTAATCTGCCCAATTATAAATTTGTCGGACTCTTTTACATTTAAATACGTTTCGCAGCACCTATAGGAATTTCGATTCAGTATTTTATAAAACTAAATGAAGATATTCTACCGCAAAGCCGTTAGATATTGTGGCGATGAGCTCATATTGTCCTTTTGAGGTTGAGAGTGTGATTGGCAGGATAGATTGAGCCAGCATTTGCGAACCCACAATCTACCCACGATTAGTCTGCCCAATTATAAATTAGGCGGACTCTTTTACATTTAAATACGTTTCGCAGCACCTATAGGAATTTCGATTCAGTCAGTATTTAATAAAACTAAATGAAGATATTCTACCGCAAAGCCGTTAGTGGTCTGACGAGCCGTGCAATTAATTAGCGGATCGCGATCTAGATAGGGACATTTGCTATTAATTCGAAGGCGATCGATAGCCGATAGCAAGTAGCTGTCTCATTACAGCTGTTATAAATCAGCTGCTCTTAGCTTAATTGATTATTTACTTGTAAAACGATCATGCAGTATGGTTGTAATTAATTAGACTTTTGATTGTAAGTACCTAGTGTTTTCCTATCAACATTACGAGTATACTTACATAATGTAAATTGGATTTATCTTACTAGTAAAATATGTTTTAAATGCAAACGGTCCTGTTTGAGATCCACGAATTGAGTTTGTTTCGTCATTCTGTCGCACTAACTATGCCAATAACCACTTTTTTGTTACATCATGTTAAATTTATAGTGTTATCAACAATTTAATATTTTTTCCCTTAGTGTCTCTTAAGTCCAAAAAGTGAATTTGTATCCATCGTTCTGCAGCTGGCAATGTTACTTAATGTCATTAAATATTAAAATTAAATATTATGCTGTTACAATAGCGTATAATATTATGTACGTCGATTTCTATAATTTCTATTTAGCAAGAATTTGTTTTAATTTAGTGTTTGCTCAACTGTTTTGTTTTAATTTTTAGTGGAAACTGTATTGGCCTCTGTATGTACCGACCCACTATTTTGTATTCATACGAGTATGTCCTATATCAAGCTGTTTGCTTCCCTTTCCAAATAAAATAAAAAGATCTTATTATTTATCTAAAATAATAAACGTTTTGATTAATATTAATTTAAAGTTTTAAAAGTAAATTAAAAATAAAAGGAGTTGAGTACGCAAATGAAATCAACAATAAACAAACAAAACAAAGAAGCAGTTTCACACCCGAGATAGACAATTATTTTATTGTTGTGACTACATCTATACTAATATTATAAAGAGGAAAGATTTGATTGTTTGTTTTGTTTGTTGGTATTGAATAGGTTTCGAAACTACTGAACCGATTTTGATGAAAGTTGGTACCTATAGGGATAGTTCGAGACCAGGGGAAGGACATAAGGTAATTTTCCTACGGGAAAAAAAATCCCACTGGAAAACAAAAATAACACGGGCGAAATCGCGAGCGGAAAGCTAGTCTTCTATAATTTAAAAAAGAAAAAAGGACATAAAAAATGAGGAGACAAAAAATGTGTCCTTTTCAGTTTCTTGAAGCCTTTTCTGGAGAAGGCTCTTCTAATTTCCGAACCAGTATAAAGTCAACTTCCTATTTTATATTACTCGTGTTAACGCCAATAAAAGATACGCAATTGTTTGAACCTCGCGCCTCACACCTTCCCTAATTCCCTTGTGCGGCGCACTAGTTAACAAAAGGACGACGTCGCAAATTCTAATAAGTTAGTTGTTATCGAACACTCATCGCTGTCACTTTGTCGCCGCACCGGAACGCAATCGTGCGCATTTTCCGCTTCCGCAGTCTTCGAAGCTCACCGCTGGGCTAGTGTAAAGTGTCGTGAACAAGAGAATAAGCTTTGTAAGGCTTGCCCATCGCATCCCGCTGTCAAAATATATATAGTGGACCCGCATCTTAGCAACAAAGCTATCGAAGGTGTTACGCAAGCGTGGCGCGCAGTCTCTCTTCATATCCAGGCCAGCCCCCGTAGCACGTCCACCAAAACACGATATGATAAAGCGATATATCGCGGTGAACTGTCAAAATACGACGAAATCCGATTGTATTTTGACAGTTCACCGCGATAAACCGCTTTATCATATCGTGTTTTGGTGGACGTGCTAGGGGGGCTGGATTTAACGGTGCCTCCCAAGGAACACCAGCCATCGCGTTCCTGGGCACTTCGCACGAGGTCCAGATCAAGAAGAAAGGTAGGTGCGCCGCACTTTTCCGCACTCCCGCTTTTTTTGCGTGAGATATTTTTTGTTTCTATATACCTATCGCAATTCGCCACACCAACTCGTATTGGCAGACATTCTAAACGTGGTAACTTCTTAATTAATATTAATTACATTTTTAATTAAATTCTTGCCTAATTAAATTTTTGTTTGTTTACTGACGTCAATATATATAATTCTCGTGTCACAGTGTTTGTTACCAAACTCCTCCGAAACGGCTTGACCGATGTTTATAAAATTTTTTGAGTATGTTCGGTAGGTCTGAGAATAGGTCGTAAACTATTTTTTATTATGGCGAAACGTAGTTCGCCGGCACACACAGCTAGTTTTTAATATAAAAAGGTATAACTTACAAATCTGCTGAAATACATTTTTTTATTTGTGTTTAGGCAACAAAGGCCCATAGATAAATACCTTACAAACTGACATAAATGATTATAACAGGGTCGTAACAAAACCTAAGCGTTATTACAACAAAAAGCTCGCGGCATCGCTGCCGCGTCATGTACAGGCAGTACCTATGAAAAATAGAGGAACGTCGAAATTTTAATATGTGAATAGTTGGAAAATTCGCTTAGAAGTTAGACGTTATAAAACTGTCTCTATATGAGTTTTATGAATAAAATGAAATTTATTATTACTTTTTAACGTGCTTTGTTATCATCATCATCATTTCAGCCAAGAGACGCCCACTGCTGGACATAGGCCTCCCCCAGGGATCTCTAAACCGATCGGTCCTGCGCTTAAGGTTTGGGTTCATGGGGGGTTTTGGGCCATCTCTCACCACGCTGGCCCAGTGCGGGTTGGTGGGGAGCGCCAGAGCCTCGTCTGTTATATAGCAGGGTGCACCGCGTGCAGGTGAAGTTGGCTTGGGTCCCGATAGGTGGTATTTGGAACCCCTTGCACCCCGTTATTTGTGCTTTGTTTTGTGCTTTGTTATGTCTTAGATAATACGAAGAAAAAAAAACACGATTTGTATTTACTTATAATCGATATAGGTTAGTTATGTATGATTTACTAAAAATATTTTTGGTATCATCCTCCGTAACAATCCATAAAATAAATAGCTGTTTTTACATGAATACGGCGCTTCTCATTTATCATCTATTTATTTACCGAAGCTTATAAAAGTTTACAAGCTATCCAATTATTAATTTAGTCAAAAATTTTACAATCACTTTCAATTTGCTAAAAATTCTATATTATGAAAGTATAGCCATGTTGGATGATCTTAACTCTATAAAAAATATTTTACAAAAAATAAAAACCGACTTCAAAAACACTGAAAAGTTGAAAATAATATAAGAATAGGTACAGACAACATCACACATCTATATTGAAATCGGTGCCAAACTATGATCTACAAAGTCTTAAAAGGACAATGTCGAAAATCGCCCCATGACCAACAAAGATTTGAATTACGTCATAATTATATGCATATTTTATAACACTCATAACAAATATATGTATTCAACGGACAAATCAAAATTAGGTAAAAGTACTTACAGAAACAAAACTAAATGAAGTATAAAATATACTAATTGTTATTGTTACATTTGCTCGACTGAATAGAATTGAGTCGATTTTATGTAGGTAATATATTTATTTATTTGTATAACTTATGTTTTTCATAACTTCTTTCACAATTTACAACGTAAATGAAATTAAAACATACGTCAATTGACTACTCACGCACGGTCGCTTGTTAGTTCGTTGTGTTTTTGACTTGCTTTATAATTTAGAGATTTCTTGTTCTTTACTACGTGACTTAACGTTCTATGATTGATTACAATAATTATTATTTTAATAATTGTATATGGACTATGTGTATTGTTCTAACGAAATAAAGTGTAACTTCAACTAACCTCAAAATCTGATTCATTTTGATATATAATTCGATTTCAAAGCTTGATTGTAGTAATTGATGTGGACGTAAAGTATTTACTAATGTCAAATTATACGAAAAGCATTTTTTCACTGCTGTTGGTGTTGGGGCGAACAATGTATGGACGCAGAGCAATGTCCTTTGTCACCGACTTCAATATAGAAGTGTGATGTTGTCTGCACCTATTCTTATATAATTTTTAACTTTTCAGTGTTTTTGAAGTCGGTTTTTATTTTTTGTAAAATATTTTAGTGAATGAAATCTTTTGAGTGAAAGAAACCCTAATTTTATTAAATTTGCGTTTCCCTCGATTTTCATGGGATCCCATCATCCGATCCTGACTTTGGTGACCTTGGGACCACCTTAAGAGTATACTTTATCAAATACAAAAATAATTTTGAAAATTGGTCCACATTTGGCGTAGTAATCGCGTATCATACACACAAAACACGTTGGACACAACTTTAAAATTTAAGGGTTTTCCTCGATTTTCATGGGATCCTATCATTAGATCCTAACTTTAGTGACCATGGGACCATCCTTGGAGTATACTTTATCAAATACAAAAAGAATTTTGAAAATCGGTCCACAATTGGCGTAATCGCGTAACATACGCACACACACACACACAAAAAAACATACGCATCGAATTGAGAACTTCCTCCTTTTTTGAAGTCGGTTAAAAATATGAAGAATTTAGGCTCATAATTTAACAAATGAACTCACACGCATTTGCTGTGTAATAAAATCACATTAGTAGGCACACGAAAACAATGCAATTCCCAGAGAATATAATGTACAAATAATCACCCTGTACAAGTAATAGACAGCGTATAATATGAAGGAGCAAACGATTGCGCGATAAAGATAGATATAAGCGATCTTATTCAGAACGGGTTGATTTATATCTTTATTGTGAGAGCCGCGCTGTGGAAAATGAAACTGGTTTTAAGGCCTGAGCATGAGCAGTAGGAGGTCGAACGCTTTAGGCAAATAGGGTTACGGTAGTATCTGACGCGATATCTGCTGTTGACCAACCGATAGAGTTTATTTATTTTCTTATATAGCCATACAGCCTTCAAGGCAATGTTGGCTTACAAATCCAAAAACTTTATTTAGAATTTAGGTGTTGTAATTTTAATTTTTTTTCGCAACAAACCTTTATTTGGCAGCGCGTATGTGCTCTTGTTTCTATCTGTCCGACCGTCTCGCAGGGGCCTTATTCAGCTAAAGCTCCCTAACCATGACCGCTCAAAACAATATCAAAACCGCACCAAGAGCGAGATGGCGCTATACGCAGCAAGAACGGTGTCTCTGTTTTAATATTGTTTTAACCCTGCTATAAGCGATCATGGTAAGGCCCCTGGAGACGCATTTTTGAATCGTTAGAAATGAATCTTAATTCGAACGCGAATACAAATCACGTGCGAAATTATTTTCTACTGTTGCCAATTTCAAAGATTTTTGAATCACTCAAATTCAGTATTTTCATTAATATTAAATAATAAATATACACCGCTATTTTTAAGTTATGACAAAAATTGTGTGTGCTTGTTCAGACAAGCAAACTGAACAACTTTCACTATGGGATCAACTTCGAAATCGCAAAAAAAAGTCAGCTGTTTCATACATTTAGGTTCAGTGATTGTTGAGCATTTGTATGGAACAGCTGATTTTTTTTGCGATTTCGAAGTTGGTCCCATAGTGAAAGTTGTTCAGTTTGCTTGTCTAAACAAGCACACAAAATTTTTGTCATAACTAAAAAATAAACATGTATTAGAGACCGTTACACGCAGAAAAAAATAAATCCGGTACGCAACAACGTGACAATAACTCGTTAATTTAAAAAACCAGCGGTGAATCGCATATAAAACGGAACGTATAACATTGCGTATATTTTACTAGTGGAAATCAAAAACGAATGGGTTGGACCACTCGTTGCAGAATTGACGGAATTGATATTCAAAAATAGTGAATTCGGAAATTCGTATGCGAATCTTACGATTTCGAATGCGAATTTGAATTCTATTGTTTCAAAAATGCGTCTCTTGTAGCATTGCTTTTTGTGACAGTTATTGTTGGTTAGGCTATAACTAACCAAATGTTTGTCACTATTGACTTATCAAGAAATTGTAGTACGTATAAATTGCACAAAATGACAAAAGCAGTTTTTTTGAAACGCTATATCAAGACACGACTACAACGTTGACATTGGCTCAATTAGGCCCTTGGCTGTCTCTTCCATCGAAACGGCACCTGAACTACCTACAGTCTTCGAGTTTTTATTTGATGATATAGGGCTTGAATTCTAATTTAGCTAATTTTGGAAATTTTGTTAATTTGACTTTGTATGGTGAAAAGGGTTCTAAATAAGGTTTGAAGGGGCTCAAGAACACCAACCGCGAGTATGTTAGATTAGATAAATAGAGCCTTTGATCGGGTGTGGCACAAAGCGCTTCTCTCAAAACTTTCTTCGTATGAGCTTTTTAGCAGACAGAAGCATCAAAGTCTTAATTGATGGCCAATGCTCAGACTCACTGTCTGTAAATGCTGGTGTCCCCCAAGGATATGTGCTATCACCTACACTATTCCTTCTGCATATCAAAGATATGCTGCAAATCAGCGGCATTCATTGTTATGCAGACGACAGCACGAAAGACACCTTCTATAACGGCCGTGCGAACATTTCTCGGGAAAACGTCATTGAGTGCCGGAATAAACTTGTGTCCGAAATTGAATCTTCATTAGAGAAAATCTCTAACTGGGGTCGACTTAATTAGGTCCATTTCAACCCTACAAAGACACAGGTTTGCGCGTTCACCGCAAAGAAAATGCAATTTTTCGTATCTCCTCGCTTTCAGAGTATCCCCCTAACTGCCTCAGCCAATATTGAGATCCTTGGTGCCGACATAACGAGCGAAGTCCAGTTCCGTGGTCACTTAGAGGGTAAAGCTAAATTAGCTTTTAAGAAACTTGGTGTGCTCAATAGATCGAGACAGTATTTCACTCCGGCGCACCGCCTTCAGCTTTACAAGGCGCAGGTTCGGCCTCATACGGAATACTGTTCTCATCTTTGGGCTGGGGCACCCCAATACCAGCTTCTCCCACTGGACCGCATTCAACGGAGAGCAACTCGAATCGTCGACTGCTTGGAAATATCAAATCGGCTTGATACTTTGGCGCTGCGTAGAGATGTCGCCTCGCTATGCATCTTCTATCGCATTTATCAGGGGGAATGCTCCGAGGAATTGTTCGGACTTATATCTGCCGCCTCTTTCCGCCATCGTTCCACGCGACAAAAAATCCATGCCCATCACTTAGATGGTTGACAGTCCACAACTGTGCGATTCTCCCGTAGCTTCCTGCCTCGCACAGTCAAACTTTGGAACGAATTGTCGCCTGCGGTATTTCCGGACCGATACGACCTTCAAACTTTCAAATAAAAGAGCGTATTCCTTCCTCAAAGGCCGGCAACGCACTTGTAACTCCTCTGGGGTTGCGGGTGTCCATGGGCGACGGTAATCACTTACCATCAGGTGATACGTCTGCTCGTTTGCCCCCTATACCATAAAAAAAGCAAGCTCTCAAAACCCGCAATGAGCCAGACTGTGATGGCCTAGATTACTCTGATTGGGGAACACTTAGAATATTGTGTCTCCCACCAGGCTGATCCAGCGCGTGTTGGTGGGCAGGATGACTTGGGCCCTATGAGTATTTGGAACCCCTGTCCCTGTAGCACGTCCACCAAAACACGAAATGATAAAGCGATTTATCGCGGTAAACTGTCAAAACACGACGTAACCCTATTGTATTTTGACAGTTCACCGCGATAAACCGCTTTATCATATCGTGTTTTGGTAGACGTGCTAGGGGGGCTGTTATACCTCCTTCAATACCTATACTCATGCATGTTCTGATTGAGTTGCAGAAACCGTGCGGTCCTTGGAATTGGGATTTAAACGTGATAAAGAGTTAGGATACTTTTTATTACTCCCAAAGTCTGCATACAAAAACATTTTTATTATTTCGATACCTATCTTATGTTAATTATTCTACTAGTAACTTACATAGGTCGCCTTTTATTTATTGTTGTATTCATATCGTCTCGTCGTACCGTATCGTCATACACCTGTATTTTAGTCCGAATCATACAAATATATTTGTAAAATATAAAGTTGTCTGTAAAATAGAAAAATATAATTTGGAATAAGTTTGAAAAAATAATAAAAAATAATAAGATTTCGCGAGATCAGCTAATAATATGGGGAATCAAGTACAGCACACGAATTAGCTCGAAAAAATCAATTTAATCCAACTAATTCTTGACTCTAGAAAACAATATGTCCAGATCACAATCGAGAATTGGGGTTACTCATACCAAGTCCTACCTATATTCAGAAGTTCATAATTTATTTTCAAAATGTATACAAATTTTATTAAAAATATCTCTTTGTTACAAAAGACTTTATTTATGCTCAGCAAAATTGTCATGAGCCATTGACGTCTTTGGCGTTACGCAGTCGATTTTGAACTTTGCCAAGTCGAAACAAGTTCCATGATAAGCAATCAGGAAAAATGATTAACCAATCAATCGCACGAAGTTTGGCGAGCGATCGGCTCCTGACCCTTTTCATTACATTTTTCCAACGGCTGCAAACTTCCACCGAACTTTGATTGGAAATTGTTGTACAGATTGTTCCGCTGTTACTTTTGTGTAACATTGACAAATCATTTTGCTTTCTGCCTCGCTGCCGTTTTGTAGGCAATTTGCCTCGCGCTAGGCAAACGTTTGTGTCATCGACTGAATTTACGAAGGACGGGCTATAATTTTCGTTTGACTATTTAAACTAACAAAAACAAAATAGTTGTAAGAGAATACTGTGTCACGGTGGACAATTTCGAGTGACTGTATGCATCTGCACTTAAGCTAGAGTTGATGAAATCTATTCATTTACTAGAGTTCATTATTCCATTGCAATATGGATTATGCATAGCTTAAATTGGCGCTTCACCACGTGTGACGGAGTTTTATCACAAATTTCTTGGCGTGCCTGTGCGCCGACTGCTGTGGTTGTAGCAAGGGCTTTAAAACTTTAGAAGATGTAGCAGCAGTCGAAGAGCAAAAAATTTGTGATAAAACTCAGTCACACGTGTCTCTTGACGAGCGTCAAGAAATTTTTATCACGTCAGTCCCACTTAATACGCGCCACCGTGCTACTCTTTAAGACATAGAGGTTATGTCACTGAAATTGTGAGATAATGCGTGACTCGAGTCCAGGCTTGGCAGCCCGTGCTAGGCCTGTTGGGGGGTTATTGTCTAAGAAAACATCGATCACGATCGCCTTGAATTTTCTTGTCATTGCGGCCTCAATACAAGACTGTGTAGACTGACTGATAAAAATAGTAATGGACGATACTATTTTTATCAGTCAGTGTACGAGAAGATATGAATGCACTATGACTGTCAACATTGAAAGCTTTCGCGATAGACTTTTGTTATACAATCAAGGGCCTTGTGGTAAATCGCTACAGTCCACATATTAGGGGTTAAAGTAGGAAATTGCCGTTTTGTATGAAGATTTGTAAGAACATTGCTTATTTCACACTAACGTTTTTTTAGTTATTTAATAACCAATAAAGCAAACTTTATGAAACTTTTAGAGACTGGTAGAATAGACGGGTTAGAGGCGTTCAAAATAAGTAATAACATAATTTTGAAGACAATAAAATTAGTTTTCACAAAGTTATCATCAATAATAATATACAACATTCTGACGGAAAAAAATAGGACGTAATTATTGAGATTCTTTTTTTTTCTTTTTAATATATTATTAAACTAATTCAGAGATTAAATTGTAACCAAAACGTTCACTCTAGGGTCAAAAAGTAATAAAAATAATAATTATTTTTTATAGCTCCTAAATTAAAAAAGTTATATATAAAGTTGGTAAATACACAAACGAAAAAAACGACAATTTCATACTTTAACCCCTATTACATGTGGTTGCCGGGACGCTTCAGGGGTGTAAAGCGCACAACACCTGCGCCGCTCACAAAGCAGCAGGAGCAGAGCCACACGCCTTTTTTGGCGTAGCGTGAGTCCGGCAACGGACGACTCACAGGCAGGGGGTCAGCAGGAACAAGGCCTCACTGTTGTCCCCTTACCCTTGTCTTGTGACGGACGGAGGAGCTGCGGGGGGGTTTTTAGTGTATAGGCCTGGACTGATATGGCCCGGGGAGTCCACATACCCTCGCGGTTTGGCTTGGCCACGAGGGATGCGTAAAAGCATTTTCCCCCTACCCAAAAACAAAGGATGCAAAATACAACCCCTTCAAGGACCCTTACTTGAAACCTAAGATGTAATCGCACTGCATGATTACGTTTTTGCACGTAAAATAAAAACAAACATTTTCTTCGCGTTTTGTAACACCGCCTAATTGTTATTTATTCAATTGAGTCATTAATTATTATAATTAATTCTCGGCTCCAATATAAAAACGATGACCGTTTCAAATATAACAAAATTCCATGACTAGTATTTTAAAAGTTACAATTTAAGACACTCCAAAAATACTGAGGCAAAAACTTGTGTTCTTTATGTGTAAATATAGATACTTTGCAATATAAACAAAAAAACACTTGGAAATATTAACCGCTATTATAAAGTCATAATCATGAACAAAATGTCTATATGGAGACTGCTTCTCGCGTTATTATGAAATATGGTCGGCAAATTTTCTATCAAATAAAATAATAATCATCATCAATTTTATTGACTACAAGCATTTATTTACTTTCACCTATCCCGTGAATGAAATCTTGCAAGCTAAATTTGACCCATTTCCCGGTTCCCGACTGTGCTGAAATTTTGCATGCATATGTATATCGCGTGACAATGCAATAATAAAAGCTTGTTTAATTTTTTTTACCTCTTATTTATTTTTATATACTTTTACAATAGGTGACAAATCTCAGCGGTCATCGGGTGTCGTTGGTTGCACAGGACTTTGTTTACCCTCATAAATTAAAAGCGACTCGGCATCCATGACAATTCGAAACCACAAGAACCCTCCAGTTTTGCGTCCTATTTAAATCGCTCGGTTAATACAATCCGACCCTTCCCGACAGGACTGTCCGACCGAAATGGCATCTTTGGACACAATTTTGTAGCCATCCAAAGGGTTATTCACATTCACCTAAAAACCATGTAAGTGCCTAGACATTTAATAGATTTATTATTTTTCATTTCATCCGATCACCAAGAACTGGCAATAATTAATACTTTTATGAAAATATAATCAACTATTTCAAAAATGCATTTACTTTTTGGGCGTTATCCCTACGGTTTAAGAATTTTAGTGATATTAATGTGAAATTCTTAAATGAATTGTTAATTTAAGTTTTGACTCGAGAGACAGTGGCATGAAATTAGCCTGGAATTAAAGGATAAATTGAATATCTATTGAAGTGTTTACGTGTTTTAGACTCAATTCAATCGAGACTGGACTCGTTTATTTTACAATTTTCACTCAATTTCAATTTGACGAGATTGTTGATATAAAATAAATGTAGCAATTATAAAAACTCTTGGCATTCTCACCTTATGGTAAATGACAATAAGTCCGAAGAATAAAGCGTGCTTTATCCACAGACGTATAAAGGGAAGCAGACTAAACGTATCGTTCAAAAAGCGTGGCAACTTTACCACATGCAAACATTACTCACACACAAACAATATTAATTTAATTTTATTGTAATTTCTGCAGTTTTATTATATGATGCGCTAGAACACTTCGGGGCACAGCACTTTACTTTCTTGTCCGATTAGCAGTTATTTTTATTTATAATCAGAAAACAAAACATAATAGTACAATGTCACGACGCCATTTGTCTCTTATTTTGACAAAGCTAAACATGGCGTCCACATGGCGTCTGCCACGGCTTCGGAAATGTTTATGTGTGCGTTAGTATCGCCATAGATAAAAAACAGAAATAGTGATATATCATGTCACTTTAGAGTGAAAGTAAAAACGATATACATTACTTAATGACAAATGTGTGAGTAAAATTATGTTAAGTCTGCTTCTCTTTATACGTCTGTGGCTTGACCAAGTCTTTGACAACTGACCCCTAAAGTGTAGAACACAACAATGCTAATATGACGACAAACTTAGGTATGACGTTGGGTGGCTAGCACCCAAAAAAGGGTCTCAAAAGCACTACCACCACCCAAGCTAAACAGAAAAACTGCGATTCCGGAATCAAACTCCGGACCTTTAGATCAAATGCGCGTGTCGCAACTACGGAGGCGGTTATAGATCACCGAATGTGTGAAATAATTGAATTAAAAAACCTAGAAGGTATCCTAAACCATTACACTTCCTTAGTTTTTTGCGCATGTTCAATTATTAAAGTGAAACTTTTTTATATCGGCTCAAATTTTTATGTCCATCTGTCGCACATCGTATGCCATAACAACATGAAATCATTAATTTCACTATTTCCTAGGACAGGGTTTATGCGTTAGATCTTCGACTTTAAATCTGGGTGGCAGTGATTCGACCCTGGTGTAGAGCTTTTTTCATAAATATGTTTTTTATTATTTCGTTTTTTATTACCTCTTTATTTTATTTTATTTTTTTACCTTTTTGTTTCTATTTATTAATATTTTTTATTTATAATATCTTTTCAGAAGAAAACGATTTAAATTGGATTAAAAACTCGATTTTAATACCCTAAATCGAATAATTTTCTGAAAATTTTCAGTTAAAGGCCCATGATCCGAAAAAAGTTTCACTTGCATCGTGGTTTCATAAAACCATACAATGATTTTATTATACAGTCTGCAGGCTTACTCTTGAGTCGATTCCGATAGAGATCGATTTTGAGATTGTAATTTTTCGTGCGTTTGAGCATTTTTTTATATTGGGTCTAGCAAATTACTTTATTCCACCTGATCGTAAGTACAAGTGGGATCCAAATGCTAAGATAGATAACTAGTGCAGGGGAGAGAATTCACGCTGCACTGATCACCTTCACCTTGCCATCTTGCAAGGTGCTTCTTCACGACCATTTTAAAGGACCTGGGATTGTACGAAAGAGGAAACAGGTTTCTTGATTGTGCGGCAAAGAAATGAGTTACCACGTAATACGGATCCAACTTGGCGCCAATGTGGAAACTTATTTCATATCGATATATATGGAATAAGTTTCCACATTGGCGCCAGAATTAATTCAAGAGTAATTCAATCAAAGCAATAATCAAAGCTTCAAGCTTGTTACTAAAATAATCTGCATATGAAAGGAAATTGTATCTACATGGTGTTTAAAATCCAACGTGTAACCGTGATTACACTCAAGAAGCTCTCACCCCGTTCACGGACGCAATTTGCAATAGTCGTAAATGTAACTACACGAAATTATGTATTCATACAGCCCAAAGTAACACCATCGTACACTCTCCCTTAGGGACGTCACGGGACCTGCGTTCGAGGCCTATTCAAATAGATCCAGTGCTACAATAAGGGCTGCCGGAAAGGTAACTTTATTTATTTATGTGTCATGAGGACAATTTTATAAATTTCCTCGCGAACACTCTCATATCGGAGAGTCAATATTGAATGTAAAGACTTACCCCGCCTGATTATCGTTGAGGTGTTGAATGCGTATTGAAAAAGAGTTCTGTGACTCGTTCAGTAACTCGTTCTTCTTCGATAACTGCTCGCTTACTTGTCATTATTTGCTGTGTCTGTGTTTGAAAGATGTATATAGTTTTTTGAGAAGGTACAGTTATTTTTTTAACATTGTCACAATTGTCAATATTTTATAATGACCATGTTGGATAAATTAACTTTTTAGGGATAATGTCCACTGTCCACGTGGTGATGGATTGCTTATTATAAGCCGAACCCAGGGTTAAACCGCTTTCGTGATCTCGTGGTTGACACCACCTGGTTCTGATTTGGAGCTTAGGGATGTGAAGCCCCATGATCTGATTCTGAGCCCTCCTGGCAAGTAATATGACTGTCTTACCTAAATTATGACCGTCTTACCTTTGTCGCCATAATAACAGTGTAACATTGTTCCGATAGTTGAGAAGGATTCCTGATAAAGCTCATTTTTATCATCAGTCACTTGCCATCAGGTGAGATGAAGGCCTAGTCCGCCATAACAAAAAAAATATGATAAAATACCACTACTACACACTGCAGAGAGATGGAAAATTCAAAACAAACCCCTTTTGCACGGCACCAAAAGGTTTTAAATCTACTATATTAGAGGTAGCTTACTACCTCTTGTGGTTACCCCGACTTCCCCGCTAATCGGGGTACCTACACCCACTAAAAAACTTTTGGTGTGTTCCGTCAGTCTAATCATGGGTAACCTGAGATTTGGGTGACCCAAGTTACCAGATTACCCCCTCAAAACAAAACCTATGGCAACTGATCTGGCTAGCATTATGTACTGAGCTTATTCAAGAGAACTGAGCTTATTTAAGAGACCCGTGCCCAGCATAGGCTAGATTTCATAAATATGGGTATAATGTTAATAGTGCTACTTAGCTCCAAAATTTTGGTATTTAAACTCTACCATACAAAATGACAGCCAATTCAAATCATTACGCTGTCAAGTGCTGCTAGAAATTATTTTTATTCTCTACAATGGGAAACTGTGCTATGGGAATTTCTTTAATACCTGATTAGAGTTACAGATAATCTTCGAATAATAGGTTTTTTTGATATAGTTTTGCCTGTTAATAGTAGGCAAGTATATTTTAGTTTATTTTATCCATAATTTGTGTATTAATATTTTATTTATATGCAGGTTATTATAGAATATGACAAAACATAGTGTTTGACAAAATGTACACAGAGCAACACGTCAGACTTTATATATTGGTAGGTCCATGATATTGATCTTGAGACCACTGTTACGTGGCTCGTAATAGCGGCGGCTATCGTAATGCAAATGTAAAGCTTGACATATTGCTGATTGTACATAATAAAGGATGTCAGTTCTATTTACTGATAGAGTACTACATACTACATACTCTGCGCCACCCAAAGGTTGACAGGTAGATAATGTCTTCTGCATTAAGTCTGCCTCTGCACACAAAATGTACTGAAAGATTTCATAAATGCTAAAACAATTACCTCTCAACATCCAGTGACCGTACGATTAGGTAATAGTATACATATATTTAAAAAAATGGGGCGATGTAAAAAAGGTTTCACTTTAAAAAAGCAATCGAGAAGACAGTCCACCTGATGTTATAAAGCTAGTTCTTGTCAGATTCGCAAATATGCAAGCAGGTGTTCCCAACCTTTTACCCTATGCGCCTCACCCAACATTATGCTAATATACTACGCCCCCCTAGGGGCCGAAATGGGGAGTCAAAATATGAAAACTAAACAAACGATGAAAATATTGGCGTGTTTAGTTTTATTCAAAAGTAGTTAATCAACTAAGAAAAGTCAAATATACAATTAATGAGAGAACTATGGCCTGCACTTTAATAACCAATTGCTGAATCCTTGGCTTCATAGAAATCAGTGCACAGCGAAGATCGTTTTCCTCAATGTACTTTTACTGGAGGGAGACTCTGTACCAGGGTCGTCTGCTTAGGTACCTCCGTCTTACCTATTTCTGCCGCAGAGCAGCAGTGCTTGCATTACTGTGTTCCGGTTTGAAGGGTAAGATATGGCAGTGAAGTTACTGGGTACTGTGACTTTACATCTTGTGTCACAAGTTGGCAACGTACACTGTGGTTCTTGTGGGGATTGCAGTTTTGCTGCGAATCTCACAAGAGCCACATGTATTATAGGTGACTGTTACCACTTACCATCAGGTGGGCAGTTTGCTTGTTTGCCAACTTTCTGCAATAAAAAAAAATTATACAGTTTAATTCTGGAGCCGCTCACTGCGCCCCCCTTGGTTCACTCTACGCTTCCCAGGTGGGGCGCTCCCCACTGGTTGGGAAACCCTGCCCTAGAATAACTACTACAGTTCAAGACATTTGTCATAATGGCATTTCAAGCTATTAAAGCACAGGTAGAACTTCTCAACACCGGACTGGATAGAATGAAAACACACTCACGACGAACCACTCTACTGTTCCATGGTTTGCCAGAGGTGCCAGGTGAGACAATTAATGATACAATCCTAGATGTACTTGGCAAGCAAATGAAATTGACCTCTTTGAGTCCCGACAGTGTGGAGGCTTGTCACCGGCTTGGTACTGTGACGGACGGGCACACTAGGCCTGTGTTGGTAAGGTTTAGTAGTCAGAAGCTCCGAAGTACAGTGTGGAGTGCCAAGACTCTCCTCAAGGGCTCCGAGTTTTTAACCAAATTACGTCAGCTTGTATTCAGCACGGCACGCAGGCACTTTGGTATCCGGAATTGTTGGTCGTCCGACGGTACTATAGTCATCTTGCTGCCTAACAAATGCAAAGTGAAGATCACAACTGTGCGGGAGTTAAAGAGGTTGCAACTTGACAATCCGATTGAGACAAAATAGAGGTGTATTGTTGATAGATTGGCAGATTGGCTGTCGTAACATTGTTCATTCCAATTATTATTTCCGTTGGCGAGCATAAGCAATTAAGATTTTATACAATTAACGTTGATCTATTGTCTTCGTTTAGGTCTAACTTAATGTAGGTTGAATCAGTTTTATTTATCTAAATACAGGTAGAAACAAATTTTTGTCACAAAATTAACAGGTTGGTATTCTTTTATGACCAAAATACAAGTTTGACATTAGAAACGATCACTTTGACAGCTGGCTTATAATAATGTTTGCTCCTATAAAGGCAAAGGAAACTCAAAATGCACAACCTTGGTAATGTGTCATTAATGAATATTGTAATAGTCATTTTGTTATATTTTATTAGGAATTATTATTATTTATATTTAACTGTAGATACGTTTTTTTTTGCATTGTGTTTCGGATTAGATAATGAATGTTTATGATAATTGTTCAGATAGCTCTTCGTGTGAATTTGAGAGTGCTAATAGTAGCGATTTCTCTTTCCACTCAACATCTGACATACAACCCTTAGGCGATGAACTGCAGTCTGTCTTCCGCAGTAAAAAACCCCTCCTTAACCTTGTGCATATCAACGCTCAAAGTGTTCCTGCTCATATGACTGATATGATTGCATCTTTTGGTAGCGGCGTGGTTGATGTAATTTTAATTTCTGAATCCTGGTTAAAACCGTCTTTACCATCTTCGTCTTTTTCTCTGTATGGCTATAGATTATTTCGTAATGACAGGACTGGCGCAGGTGGTGGAGGCGTTTGTGTCTACATACGCGATAACATACCCTGCACAATTGTAAATAAATCACCAAGTGAGTATACCGGTTCCCTAGAGTACCTTTTTCTTGAGGTTCAAATCCACCATGCGAAAATTCTTGTCGGAGTGGTCTATAGCCCTAACAGTGCAGTTGACTATTTTAATATTTTTGAATCCACTCTTGAATCCCTTAGTTCCACACATGACCATGTGATTGTGATGGGTGATCTCAACACATGTTTGCTCAAATGTGATAACAAGTCTCAAAAGCTCATGTCTATAGTCTCTTCTGTTAATTTTGAATTACTCCCTCTTTCCCCCACTCATTACTCTCCCAACAACCAACCCTCACTTATCGATGTGCAAATCATTTCCAAGTCTAATTTGTTATCTGTCCATGGACAGTTGACCTCTCCTTTTTCCTATCACGACCTTCTTTACCTTTCGTATAAGGTTCGTCCTCCTAAATGCACACCCAAAACTGCTTTTCTGCGTAATTTTAGTGGTATAAATGTTGATCACTTGAGAGATGATTTTCACAAAGTGGACTGGTCACTAATCTATGCTTGTGACTCTATTAATGACAAAGTTGCCAAACTGAATTCTTCACTGTTGGAACTATACAATACTCACGCCCCTATTAGGCCAGTGCGAATCAAGCGCTTGCCGGCACCTTGGCTAACTCAATCTATTAAATCTAACATGAGTCGTAGAGATAAAGCAAAGCACAAACTAAAATTACATTATAGTGAAGAGAATCTACGTGCTTACAAAAGTCTGCGCAATCTCTGCAACAGGCTGTGTAGGGATGCTAATATCTACGTTCCCGCTTTCAACAAATCCCTCCGAGCTCTCGTCCGAAACGTTCCTGCATTACACACACACTTGTTGTGCCTCTCTCTAACACCAAATTCCTCCATAAATCCTTTACCGTCCATGCTGCCCAACTGTGAAACAGACTGCCAGCGTATATACGAGAAAGCCGCACTATTGACAACTTCAAACACAAAATAAAAGACTATCTGTTGTCTAACCCTACCTTAGCTTAAGTTTTTTTTTATATATAGTTGATAATTATGTATTATATGTCTTTGTTATATATATTAATTTGTGTGTTATAATTGTTTATTTGTTATGTTTTAAAAGTTTGTACATTCCCCCGCTGTCACCATCTCTTCACTTCTGTTAGGGTTGGCTGGCAGAGATTTCTAATGGAAATAAGCCCGCCCTTGTACATATTATTTTAATTGTATTTGTTTATCATGTTTGTTTGTGTACAATAAAGAATTTATAATAATAAAAAGTAGCCTATATATTAATCCCTGCCTTAATCCGTCTACCTACAAAATTTCATCCAAATCCATTCAGTAGTTTTCGCGTGAAAGAGTAACAAACATCCATACATATTCACAAACTTTCGCGTTTATAATATTAGTATAGTAAGTAGGGAAGTTAGGATCGTAAGATTCAAAGAATTATTTCAGAAAACTAAGAATGATCAATTAGACTAAATCGAAGAGAAATAGTTATTTGTTTTAGATTACGATCTGGCCACGTTCCATTGAACAAGTTTGGTTACTTAATGCGTAAAATTGAAAATCCTAACTGTATAGTTTGCTCAAAAGAAGAAGATCTGTTTCATTTGTTGATTGAATGTAAAATAAACGAATCTCTACGACAAGAACTTTTAAATGATACGCAATGTCATCGAAACGATCTATTTTTCATGTTTCATTCAACATTTGGTTCAAATTTTAAGTGTAAATATGGCAGTAGAATAATGAGTTTTTTTATTTATTCTTTATATTTAAGGAAAAATGTAATCTCGTGTCTTAATGTAGATGTAGAAAACCTGTAATGATACTTATTATTGTTCTTTAATATTTATAAGCCGGCTTAATCTTAAGGTTTATGGCTTTAATAAAGATTAAAAAAAAAAAAAAAAAAGAATGATCAATATTTCGATGCTTGGGAGAAATGGCTAGAACTCTAAATCTCTAGAAAAACCAGCAGACACGCCCACAAATTCTAGTTTGTTCTCAGAGACTCGCAGATTTATTATTTTCGGCATTGCACCACCTATGAGTAAGAAAGTCAATGGATATGTTCGAAAAGAATGTCGATTTTTATAAAACCTAGTAGATGTGATGACAGATTAAGGCATTTTTAACCAAACATCAAGATTTTTGCCAGGAGATGCCGACTTATGGGCACAGGCTTTCTCCTATAAATGACCCCTTTGTAGACGAAATCCCAGTTTATTTTAACTGATGGATCTGTCTTCGGGAGGTACATTTGGTAAATTGGTCTTTTTGACACTAAAAGTGCCCTGCATAGGTGATAGAGAGATTTCGGAGGGAGGTGTAGCCGGGTATGGAAAGGGCCACTGGTGGATCAAAGTCCTATAGTATATCTCTTGAAATCCTAATAAAGGACCCTACGAAGAGTGACTGAAGCCTTAAATCTAACTACTTTAATAGAGCGTAGGGATCGTGGTGACTTGATTGAAACCTACAAAGTGCTATCTAGGCATTATGGTGTTGAGGTAATTCAGGAAATACTCTGCCGGAACAGCTGTTTTAGGGTTTACCTCAAATTATGTACCACGATCGCCAGAAATAATCCTCGGCGACATTACCTCAAATTATGTACCACGATCGCTAGAAATAATCCTCGACGACATTTCTTGTGCAACCGAGTGGTGGATGCATGGAATCGGCTCCCCGAAGATGTTGTCTCGGCACAGAGCATTAATGAGCTCAACAACGAATTGGACAGATTCATAGACGATAGTGAAAGAACCACTAGACGATATCCGGATGCAGGCACATCAGTTGAATCAACTGCCTGCCTGCTATTAAATAATAATAAAAATAAAGCCTTCCTCTATAAAGGTGGGGGGTTGTTCTGTCTTCTACTTTGTTCATTTCTCGAGTTCAGATTTGTGGGAAGTGTCAGAGCTCTAGTCTGTTGATCAGCGTACGCCAGCAGGTGAGGTCGATCTGGATCCTTCGGATATTACTTGAAGCCGCCTATAGCTATTCTTTCTCTTGATGTATACAAATAAACTAGAGTTTTATTAGCAGATAAATGAGGGTCGTATAACGTAGTCTAGATAATTCTGAGTCTGGTTCCACAAGATCGTTTGCACTTAGCGAATACGGGGTCTTACCATGATCGCTTATAGCAAGGTTAAATAATATTAAAAAAGAGATACCGCTCTTGCTGTGTATAGCGCTATCTCGCTCTCAGTGCGGTTTTAATACTGTTTTGGGCGATCATGGTTGGGGGACCTATAAATGAATCGTACCTCCCCTACCCTGGTAGTTAAATTCACTCAAAAGACACTTCTTCGAGAATTGAATTCAAAATGGGAGACGTTAATTTTGATAACGCAGATGAGCTGAATGCTTACAAGTTAAGGAAATCTGAAATTTAATAAGGTATCAACGAGAAGTTACAGCTGCAACAGTACTCACACTATCTACCAACGTCACAAAATCAAATTCATTTGCCGTATCCATATTGCACTCACACCCTGAACAGCGAGCCCACATTTCGGAATCGTTTTAAAATCATTCATCACTCGTCGCCCGGATGATCCTCCCCTGATTTATTTATGTCTCACGATCTTTTGTAGTAGCTCTAATGGCGACGATTCCGCTGATTCAGGCTTACACAACATACGGAGTGTAAGACACCGCGGACAAAGGCAACGGATTTCACAAATATTTCCCTCAACATTAATAATATGTATGAGCAAAGTCATGTCAGTTGGGCAAATAGATTGTTGGCAGTATGTTCACTGTTTTGTTTGTGTGTTGCTAGTTGTATATAATCTGTAGGTTTTGATATGACGTCGATAGTCCTCCTTCTTTTGACTTTTTAGGGTTCCGTAGCCAAATGGCAAAAAACGGAACCCTTATAGATTCGTCATGTCTGTCCGTCCGTATGTCACAGCCACTTTTCCCCGAAACTATAAGAACTACACTGTTGAAACTTGGTAAGTAGATGTATTCTGTGAACCGCATTAAGATTTTCACACAAAAATAGAAAAAAGCAATAAATTTTGGGGGTTCCCCATACATAGAACTGAAACTCAAAAAATTTTTTTTCATCAAACCCATACTTTTGGGATATCTATGGATAGGTCTTTAAAAATCATATTGAGGTTTCTAATATCCTTTTTTTTTCTAAACTGAATAGTTTGCGCGTGGTAAAATGTGTCCCCCCCCCCTGTAACTTCTAAAATAAGAGAATGATAAAACAAAAAAAATATATGATGTACAATTACCATGCAAACTACCACCAAAAATTGGTTTGAGCGAGATCTAGTAAGTAGTTTTTTTAATACGTCATAAATCGTACGGAACCCTTCACGGGCGAGTCAGACTCGCGCTAGGCCGGTTTTTTGTTGTTGTGAACTGGCAATCTAGTTCAGGATTAAGAATTCGCTACCTTAAATGATTTCGTAACTTTGTTATTTTAGTGTACATCAAAGAAAATATCTAAAAACCTTAGTACGTTTTTACCAGCCTTAAAAAAACAAAGTAATACATCGCGGTTTTGAGTTAAATAGATATTTTTTTGCATCTTTTGGCTACTACTATTTTACTACGTCCCACGTTTTGTCATCTGTAGGTATGTGGGTGATTGGGTCATCCCAGACCCCCAGAGAGGATTATACTTTGTTGTTTGTTTTTGATCTTCCTATACTGTACTTAGTAATCAAAGCAACCGATAAAATAATAAAACAAGTAGTAATGAATTGAAAGCATAACAACTGATCAGCTTAAGGAATTGAAACTTGAAGGTTAGCTAGAATGTGATACAACTTACCGACTCTAAGTCAAAAAATGCCCGGTCAGCAAGCAACCGGATTGATTGGTCTAAACGTTCCGGCCGGCCGGTCCGCAATACGAGTAGTTCTACCATAACTATAACGACCCTGATAGCACAGTTTGAGGACTTTTAGGTTTTGTTGTAATTATATCGTCAACGTCTTTAAGACCACAATACCCAAAGCCTCGTGAGATCTTAAATTTTCCGAGAGTGCCATAGCAGTTCACACCGGACGGGTCACTCTCAAAGGGCTCTTTCGCGAGATCCCTAACAGTGGTGATACGTTTAACACTCACATTGTGGGCCCTAACAAAAAGCCAACGCAACAAAAGGACGTTTCGTATTTACAACAAGCACTGGAAGAGACTTGATTGAAAAGTTTTTTTGTTACACACAACATGGAAGCTATTTTTCAAGTTACTTGATGGCACGTGATGGTAAGTGACGATAAACCCGAAGATGGAATTGAGCTTCACCTAGACTCCTCAACAACTTAGTAACTGGCTATTCCCTCTAATTTTCGTAATACAGCAATAATCTTCAACAATAAATAACATACTGTAACTTTTTGATCATCATTCTTATAAAAAAATTCTTACGCTTAACTGCTTAGATTGCTTGATACATATTTGGCTCTTGTGGGGGTTGTCGAATGCAGCGATAAACGCGTGTTCTGTGTCGCTGCATCATGTATGAGATCGCAAGAGTCCAAAAACGGATGTAACGATTTTCGAAGACGAGACCTGATGTAGCTTCGAATCCATAACTCATCACTGATGATTTAACATAGGAAGATAGAGGGTATTTCTGGCACTAGGACGATTTATTTCCCGGTAAAGGGCAGTACAGGCATGCATATATCATTAACCCTATAGTTAAAAGGGGCTGCATGCAGATTAGTAGTATAAAAGACTAACTATTTCTCATCAAGTGGATAGTTTGCTTATTTGTCAACTTTGATGTAGAAAAAAACAAAGATGCAAAAAGAACTGCCTGAAGGGTTATTCTTTGTTCAGCTATCCTTATAATCAGTCAGAAAGTTCGTTGATATTTTGACTAACAACTTTTTAATGACATTAGTGCAGCTGCAAATTGGTACACATTCTTTCAAGCCACACAACAAATTATGATTTCCAGTAATAATGCCAAAGTTTTGTAGATACAAATTTAATAATTTCGAAGTTTAAAATAACTCTGATGTAACTAAAGAGAACCAGTACTTTGATTGAAAAGTTTAAAACAACAATTCATCAAATGCCTCTTCCAGTCGAAGATCGCTTTCTCCACTCCCTCGCTCACAACAAAGGGCATCCACATTATACAGCCACAAGAGAGCCTTAAGGAGGCCTTATGCGGAAGATGCCACTTGTAATGTAAATACGCCATTGTGTCGGCCACGAACACAGAGGTGTCTCGGACGCTGTCCCCTGAATTAAGTCGCGTTGATTGTTTAATTGTACTTTTTGTCCGTACATTTTGAGTACACTTTTGGAGGCTAGCTGAGTAAGGATATCGTTAACTTGGGTACACTCTTGACGAAATCCAATTCGGTTTAACACGGCAAGAGAATGAACAAGTATTTTCGCTGAAAATATTGGTATCATGAAAAGAAGACCTTTTCAGGTCCAAAATTTTGATGCTTACGATTCTCCCATGTGTAATATTAAAATGAAACGAAACAGACAATAGCTTCTTACACTCACTACATACTCGTAAGTTCAACTTTAATACCATATTCTAGGAATATTTTCATTGCCTCAGAGCAAAGGCTGTAAAACAGAGACTAATGCTTAGCTTCTACAGTGTAGGCGAAGCATTTCTAAGACACGGTTATTGCGATTACAAGGTGTAAACGCGCTCCCCTGATTTATTGCTCAATAACTTGCGCAAACGCAACCGGTCTAATTGCGGACGATTCCGCACGCCTAGACAATGGAGGAGGACGTCACACTCAACCACCGGTCTTACAAGGTAGACTATTCATGTCTTCTATATTTGCCACATCTAAAAATTATTGTTGCATTTCACATTTTTATAAAGTGCTTTTTCTTATTTCATATAGAATAATATTAATTACTAGTGGGCCCGGCGGACGTTGTCCCGCCCGATTACAGCGCCACCTACTGAGTCCAACTGTACGTTTAAACGTTCCTTGGATCTATTCAAATACACACAGAAAATTTCGTAAGAATCTGTCGAGCCGTTTCAGAGTTTTTGCGAGACAAACACACAGCGTTTCATTTTTATATATAAGAAGAAGATAAGCTAAAGAGTTTGTTTGTTTGGTTAGTTGAACGCGCTAATCTCAGGAACTAATTCAAATTGAAAAATTATTTTTGTGTCGGATAGTCCATTTATCGAGAAAGACTATATCGAAATGCTCGCTACGACTAATAGGAGCTGAGCACCAATGAAAAATTTTGCAAAAGCGGGAAAAATATACGACATTTGTTATTTTCCGAAATCCACGCGAACGAAGTCGCGGGCACAGCTAGTATAAAATACAATGACACGAAGATAAAAATTATTTATAGTTTTGCTAATATAATAGTGTTGATATACACGTATCAGTCTTACTGCATTGATGATAATGGTCGTTTAAAAAAAATATAAAATACGTAGTCCGGTTACGTAGCGTTTAAGCCTTAAAAATGTTCTTTTTAAAAGGAAATCATACGGGCCATTTTTCCATACACACGTAGATCCCTGTTTCCTTCCGGTATAATGGCAGTAGTTGTTCTATAAAAAAAATGGCCACTATTAGCGTGTTTCGATGTTTTTCTTTTATTATTAAGTTAATTATTATTGGAGCTTTAATCCTTTAAAAACTAAGAAATATGCCAGATTTTAATTTTCTGCTGTAATTAAAAATCCAGCCATTTCATAAGATTATTATAGAAAAAGCAAAACATGAAACACAGCCAAAGCTTTTACTTTATTTTAATTGCAAAAAGTTGTTAAATCAGTCTTGTCATAGAGGAGAAAACAGGGGATTACGTAACGTCTTTTTTAGGGTTCCGTAGCCAAATGGCAAAAAACGATCCCTTATAGATTCGTCATGTCTGTCTGTCTGTCCGTCCGTATGTCACAGCCACTTTTCTCCGAAACTATAAGAACTACACTGTTGAAACTTGGTAAGTAGATGTATTCTATGAACAGCATTAAGATTTTTACACATAAATAGAAATAAGCAATAAATTTTAGGGGTTCCCCGTAGATAGAACTGAAACTCAAATGTTTTTTTCATCAAACCCATACGTGTGGGATATCTATGGATAGGTCTTCAAAAATCATATTGAGGTTCCTAATATTTTTTTTTCTAAACTTAATAGTTTGCGCGAAAGACACGTCCAAAGTGGTAAAATGTGTGTCCCCCTGTAACTTGTAAAATAAGAGAATGATAAAACTAAAAAAATATATGATGTACATTACCATGCAAACTTCATCCAAAAATTGGTTTAAACGAGATCTAGTAAGTAGTTTTTTTAATACGTCATAAATCCTACGGAACCCTTCATAGGCGAGTCCGACTCGCGCTTGGCCGGTTTTTTTGTGTACTTCTCATAGGTATTTTCGGTCCGAGCAGCAGATGTCTCTGTCGCACTCAGCCAGTTTGTTCGGAGACACAGCGGGACAGCAATACATTTTACAAACACCTATTTTTGAATTATCTCGACCATAGTGTTCCCTCTTAAGAGCCGAGTGGAAAAACTGTAGCTTAAATAATAAATGGATTGTTGTATACCGGGTGTAACAGGATACCGCAATAATATTTAAGGTTGTTGATTAACAAAAAAAATGTTTTATGACTCTTCTTTGTATTTTTATTATATGCCTACTTTCGATTTAATACGCTTAACTGTTAAGCTTATTACATCGAAAGTAGGCATATAATAAAAATACAAAGAATAGTCATAAAACATTTTTATTGTTAATCAACAACCTTAAATATTATTGCGGTATCCTGTTACACCCGGTATAGGTTTATTTACTTACCATCAGGCTAATGAACCTACTCCTTAACAAGGTTGCTTTTACTATGAAAATAATGATAGGAAGAACTTTTAAAAAGCTTATCTGCTACAATAATTAAAAATGTTTCAAGGCTCATTAAGGCAACTGCTCGACGTTTGTCAAAGTCAAAATTATTCAGACAACGTGCATTATAAATTCATCTTTAGTAGCATTCTTAATAACTTTAAAATACTGAAGTCGTTATAATAAAAATACATTTCTAATAATTACAATTTCTTTGAAGGGATTAAAGCACCTAACGCTATGTGGCTAGAGTTCAAAGTGAGTTGGATAGACTTAAGTAATACGGCGTTTACACCCGTGACCAATGTTCTAAAGTTACGAGGTGTTTACAAATAATGGCTACTTAGTTACAGAGCGTAAACTTTAGTGAAAGGACGAAATGTTAATAAGCTCTAGAAATGGTGTGTTAGCTGTGTGTTTCGTTGAACATTAGAATTACTTTACAACAGTCTTAGGACTTATGCATATTACAAGTTTTCATTTTACTACGAATACTCGGTTAGTGTTATATCATCAAGAAAAAAATATGTTCAACAATCTACAGAAATTCGTTGTGTTAACAGAACCTTGGATAGAAACATCATAAAAATACGATGAAATCACAATAAAGAATTATTGCAATGTACCTACTTCATTCTTTTAGAGGCAGCGAATCACTCTGTTTTTAGAGCCTTTCAGAACAAACCTGGACAGCTTTTTAATGAATTTGCTGCAGATGTCAAATATACTTACGACAGTGAGTAAAAGTATTACGCAGTCTGTGAATATTTCAATGTTAATCACCATCTCAATTACAACGCCCACCGCTGGCGAAGTCTCCTTCAGAAGTGGATATTTGGAAGGCCACACGCTGCTGGTTCAGTACGGGCTATTTAGGGACGTCGAGCCTCGTCCACTGGTTGCCTTGTGGATTTAAGAGGCAAAGATGTCACTGATGAATTTAAGTGAAGAATAAATTAAGCTTTGGCTCCACCAGTGGAGCCTGGTGATAGACGGTTTATGCATTAGGATAAAATACCATAAGATGTACCAGTAGATTTAAGAGGCTAAGAAAATACTTAAATCAATAAATAGATTCAAGAGGAGGAAAAGTTATTTTTAGCTCCACCGGTGGAGCCTGCCGGTGGATCCAAGTGGACGGAGGGGTCTTGTAAGAAGTTACTCGACCTCCTACTGTGAACCCCTTATATTTAAACGATGCTTTGAGTTAATTTGAAGGTACATTATCTTTAACAGATCCAAAAAATTCTAGGTCATCTAATATCTAGTTCATATGAAGGCAATCTGATTCTCCTACGGCGAAGGAAAACATCGTGAGGAAACCTGGATACACCTGCGAAGTAATTCAAAGGTATATGTGAAGTCAACCAATCCGCACTTGACCAGCGTGGTTTGATTAGGGCCTAATCGCCCTAACTAGTTAGGGTAGGCTCGTGCCCCTCGGTGGGGACGTATATATGAGCTGTGATGATGATGAGGGCGATGCCTATTAAATTATACTCAGTACCAGAGTTGTTTGGTCGGGTACCTTCATCTTACCTATTTTTGCCGCCAAGAAGCGGTTGCGTTGCTGTGTTCCGGTTTGAAGGGTAAGAGACAGGCAGTGAAATTACGCTTTATTCGCAGAACACTAGATTCTCAAAACACCAGATTCTCATAATACCAGGTTCTCAAAATACCAGATTCACAAAATAGGAGATTTTGGACAGTCGAAATCAAAATATTATTAACATTTATTTATTGATGATAGATATTTATATGAAGTATCCTCATTTTTAGGTATGAATAAATAGATACATACTGTCTGATTTTCTTTATGGTTTATTGACTATTTATTGACAATGTCACTGTCCTATAAAAGCGAAGTAAAGAACTTGATTTTTTTTCAATATAATAACAATATAATATTATCCCGGAAGCGTACCTCGCAATGAAGACGCGCTAAAAGACAAGATATCCTCGAAATTTTTAGAGTACCTACTTCAGTAGCCAACTGATGATTGAGTACCTATGTTACAAGTTGGTAACATACATTGGGGTTCTTGTAGGGGTTGTAGATTTGCAAGTCTTACAGGAACCACATGTTCCGCAACTGTAACCACTTAGCATCAGGTAGACAGCTTGCTTGTTAAAATAAAAAATGTAAAAAACCTTTTTAAAAACAAGCTTTTATTTAAATGCGCTAAAAAGAAAAAATAAACTTTTACACTAAAACTTTTTCTTATAACGTCATTTCACATTTGACACAATTTATATGACATAAAAGCTTGTCGCGAGATTTACTTGTGTGTAGTAACTTAAAAGTACTTATAAGAGTACTTTTAAGTACCTACTCGTATTTACTTCGTTTGAAAATTCTAATGGATAAAATTATTCACATCAAATTATTTAATTTACTTGTTTATCTACAAAAGTAATTACATTCTTTCATTCATTTCATTAGCTATAAGTAATGCAAATAAAAAATATTTAACAAAATTAAGAACCGACTTCAAAAACACTGAACAGTTAAAAATAATATAAGAATAGTTACACACAACATCACACTTCTATATTGAAGTTGCTGCCAAATGACGATCTCCTAGAAAGTCTTAATCTGGCATCGACTACAATATACTCGTAGATGGGTGAGTTGTTGTTTTATTTTTGTAAAATATTTTTTTTTATTGTTTTAGGTCCAAAAGTTAAAGATCGTGACTTTGGTGACCTTCGAACCACCCCAAAAGTATACTCTATCGAATACGAAAACAATTTTGAAAATCGTCCACAATTGGCGGAGCAATCGTGTAACATACGCACAAAAAAAAAACTTACGCATCCGAATTGATGATCTCCTTCTTTTGAAGTCGGCTATAAACATTGAATAATTCAAAACACTCGCAGCTTTATCTCAATTCAATTGAAATCAACTTCATCTTTATTGAAAAATATTCCAGTAAACAATGAAAACTAAGTAATAAAATTATAAATATGCACAGTGGTCGTGTTATACAATTATCGATGATTAACATTGTAAAAGCAATTCAGCTGGAACCACGCTTTGTCCAGCTGATAAGATACGAACGAAGTACTCGTTACTCCACAATGAATCACTATGTTGGCGGTGAGTGGCGCTTTCGGGAATTACTATAAAGCTCTGGAGCTCCGCAAACGGAATTAATATGCACGTAATTCACCGAATTTATTGCAACACCTCACGTTTGGATGCAACGAGGCTTGCTTTGTTGCGTTTTGATAGCTTTGCAACAATTCAAATTAAGCGTTGGAGCACTACATATTTCTGGGGAAGCCTTATAAGGCACCCATGGAGCAGAAGAATATAGTGAACGTGGCATTTTGTTGTGTTACACGTGACACATTAATGCGGGGCTCCACATAACTGAACTTGTTCTTCCTTTCCCGAACACAAATAGTACATCTCACGATAGGTCCATTGGTTATGGCCTCCTCAATGGCCTTTCTCACCAGTCGGGGATCATACACTCATCTTTTTTAGTCCAATCTATCTACTGGACGTCCATTGGTTATGTCTATGACCTCCTCAAATGCCCTTATCACCAGTCAGAAATCATACACTCAAATTTTTTAGTCCAATCTATCTATTGGACGTTAGAAAGTCATCTAGCAAATTTAGATTTGAAAATATATTACGGACATTTTTGCAGGGTAAGCTTTCATCTGAAAATGCGGCTGAAAACTAATCTTAGTACGATAATATAAACAATGTAGCTGGCGCTTTAATTTACTTCTGAAGCTAGTTCTAGCTTTAGCCAGCCCAAAGCTACAGGATATTGAAAATGGCCTGAATTGCTTCGAGAAAGGGATAATACGGCTGTGCCGCTTTATTTTGCTCGACTTGGCGGAGGCACTGCCGTACCCCCAGATTTGGTACAAGATAGTATAAGCCCTGAAGAAGTATTTAGGATATTTTTTATAAGTATTGAATTTCAATGAGTTCCCCTGGAAACTCGACATAAAATCGAACTCGCGATATAAACGAACTATTTATAATTTAAATTTAACGTACAACAATAAAAAAATCACCAGAATTATCGACACTAAACGAAAGCATATTTCACCATTCAACATGCGGAATAACATAAAAGACCCCGCGGAGGTCAAGTCGGTATCACCTCACAATTTATTTTTACGAACATTTTATGACTCGAAAGGCTCGCAGATAGTGAGTGTAGAAACATCGATAAAATATGTTGCGCTGACGTTTTTACGTTTTCCGAAACAATGGTGGCAAAGAAATGCAGTCGAACTTCTTTGAGAGCAAATAAAAATGAACAGACGCAATCAAACATTGATTGTATAATAGGTTCACGAAGCAGACGATTTGTACATTCCACAATTGTAAATGTGTTTTCATCTTAACTCATTTTATGAATGCAAAGGTGTTTGTCTGTTGCAATGATTTCTCACCTAAATCGTCAATTTAGATGAATATCGGTGGAGATATGCATGAACCTCAGCGAAGGACAAAGGCGTATAATACCAGCTCACCTTTGGTGAATTCTTATATTATTTTTAACTTTTCAGTGTTTTTGAAGTCAGTTTTTATTTTTTGTAAAAAAAAATTCCAAAGCTATTCAGTGTTAAGCTGGTAGTCATGAACCGAGCTGATGATGGAAGGATGTTCTTTAACTTTTAGAAGTTAGAGTTAGTTTTTACAATGCACGTATTGGCCGATTGCCTTATTCTTTCAAGTAACTTCGGTGAGCTGGTATTAAATTCACAAAAAGATAAATATGAAAAAAGATACAAAAAATACAAAAACCGACTTTATTTTTGTTAAATTTTGATTGTGTTAGGTATTTATTACTTGCCTATATCACTCAGCAAATACTCACTGTTAAATAAATTACGATTTCTCGATCAGAATTCTCGTTGGCATACAGATCCATTGACAAATTACATCGTAGATACATACAAACACCATTAGCAATACAACCGATGTAAACAATAGTTACACAGTCGTGCTAGAACGACCGATGACCGGTGAGGTTTGCAAGCGATGAATACGTCATAGTTTTTATACATAAATATATAAGATTCTAATAAAAAAGTAAAAAATATAAACTGCAATAAAAATATCATGATAATTTTTAAAATGTACGATACTTGATTGCTATCGCAGCTATGGATAGCACAAACTGATATTAATGTACGAGTACAGTCACGTACACTATATTATTAATCTGTTAGTTTGTACTGTATACTGGTAAATAAATTTAAAAAAAATGTAAATGTGTGGCAGATTGAAGATTATTATATTTAGTCGTATAATACCAATAAAAACAATACAAAGTAGTATTGATATTTTGAAAATTGATTGTGTTCCAAAGCGCTCATTTGCTTTAACAATATGATAAAATCAAAAAATCTTTAACCTGCCTACGCATTCAAATTCCTAGACTATTGTTATATAGTGGTTCAATTTTTTTAATCGACAGATAGGTTCAATAGAAAATCAAAAATCTGTCAAGCCGCCATTTTTATTCTACAGTGAAATGCTACATACCGACCTCTATAAGCCCATAATCATAATTTAGTTGTAATGTTGTTTTAATAGTTCTCTATTAACATGCCATCGAACTGTATTTAATCTAGTAGTCTTTCTAAGCTTCATTCATATTATAATCAAAGAGGAAGCAACTATAACGCACGGGAAGCTCAAGAATAAAACAAAATATAATATTCATCTATTTGTCAGATTTATAAACTTGCCTGGCCTTATTGGCTTAGTGTAGTATTGCTGTAGTGTATTTTTATCGATATAATGATTATATACGAATTGATACTGAAATCACAATCGCGCAGGTCGCGCTCAGCTTCCACTTCAGCTTTGCGTGAGAACAAGAGATTAAATTATTAGCTCCAACGTTTCCGAGGAATGAAAGACTCATACGCAACGTGCACGCAGCTTTGCGCCGCAAAAATTGGCGCTAGTGCAAGCACAGCCCTACGTGTCACAACAAAAACAACTTCAACGCAGTGATAATAATATGGCCATAATAAGATAATAATGATTTTGTTTTTTTGCAGAAGTTATTGAAGAACTTAAAAAAATTAAAGAAGTTACTATAGACACGTGTAGTCAAACTGCCTAATCCACTGCAGCCAGTGGCACCAGTCTCCTAAAACATAAATTAAGAAAAGGTGCCTATTTCATTATAAAATAAAACCGGCCAAGTGCGAGTTGAACTCGCGTGAAGAGAGTTCCGTACGATGTTACCTATATTGAGTGATTTACCATGTTATTTAAATAGCATGGCCTTCTTATAGGTTTTCATAGTCTATAAGTAGAAAACTAATTTCTGTATTTTTTCAAAATTTTAGGTTCAGTAGTATCGGATTGGTCGATTTTCGTCTATTTTCTTAAATAACTTGGAAACTATTTATTTTAAAATTACAAAAAAAAATACATTAAAGATCATCACAACAATACCTTTCATTTAATATGTCACACGATGCAGTTTTCAATATTTTTTTTAAATTTTCCACCTTCCCCCCAAAAATGACCTCCCATATACAGATTTCATCTATTGACGTCACACCTCTACGTTTGGGTCACAGAAATTATTGTGTACCAAATTTCAACTTTATCGGTCTAGTAGATTCGGAGATAATTGACTGTGACCGACAGACAGACGGATGCACGAGTGATCCTATAAGGGTTCCGTTTTTTTATTCGGACGTACGGAACCCTAAAAATATTATTACAGTCGAACATTGAAACAAATCTAAACGCAGATTCGTCGCATAGAGGCGGCACTCGGAAACTTTCATCCAGAGCCGGTGTGTCGTCGCAAAGTCCTATATTTACGGCGCGACAGGGCCGAGTTATGACGCCGGCCCGCGGCCATTACGCGCACACAATGCGTCATGCGATGCCGCCGTTTTGTTTCGCTGTTCATTGTCATTTACGACTTCTGAATCCGATCCAGTTCGAAGGTTAGAACGGGATTTAATACACCTACATAGTTGTGTTTAGGATAATAGGAGCTTCGCGTTTGAGTGTAGGTGGCTTGAGTGATTTAACGTAATCGCAGGGGCAAGAAGAAGCTATGCTTTGATTTTTTTTATTTACAAAATTAACTCTCGACAGACTCGTGTATCGTGCCTTTATCATTTACAAGTTTCTTTATGATCAATTCTGTATAATAATTATTAAATTATATTAGGACTTACGATTACTTTTCACTCCTATTTTATATCGACTCTATATTCGGTATTCGGCGTAGCAAAAATTTGCTAACGCTTTCATAAACTATGATCTAACAGAGCTGAGGTACTGTTCTGTAAATCTCTACCAAAAAATATAATTCTGAATTTGTTTTAATTTACTACTTAAATATTGAACACTTTCAAGAACACTAATAATTAATAGCGACGGTTTCTAAAAGGGATACAAGAGCCGAGATGATTTTTTTTCACGTGTTGGGTACTATACTTTTTATTAATGACTGCGAGAAAATATTTACTCTAAAAATTTTAAATTGAGGCATATTCCATTCAGCAAGTTATTACGTTTCGGTGGTTTTTAGTACGTTTTTATACCGAGAGTGTGCAACCTCTTAGCACGTTTTTTTCTTACTATAATCAGGTATATTCGCGCATGTTCCAAATTAAATTTTTTTATTCACTCAGTGAAACAAAGAGCGTTTTAATCACTGTTTTTGAAGAATCGCGAACCCTTTGCCGAGTGTCAATGGTAAAAAAAATACTTTTAACTTGTTCCGTGAACATGGTGAGTGCAACAGTAAAGAAGAAAGAAATCGATAAAGCGTTGAGCATAAGCATCCTTAAAACTTACAACAGTCAAATCAACTCCAAATTCACGGACATCGCAGACACAAAAATGCATACTTATTACATTTAAGTTTTCCATCGCTTCCTTATGACTCAGCTTGAGCGCCCGCCGGCCAAAAAGCACCTTGTAAACTTCACCAACTCACCAACTTAAGCGAAGACAACGTAAGGAGATATAAATGTTGAAGACACTGAAATGAAAGCCAAACGAACGAAGGCAATAAAGAGGGGATTTCGCCCACTCGACTCGGGCGGACCCGCGACCTATTCGCGCGAACGCGACCGGAACATGTGGGCGGGAAGGCGAAGGTGTGAGTATCCGCGAGCTACAAGTATACAATGAGCGAGCGTTTGTAAATGGAATCTTTAATTTATTTGGCTGACGGCACAGAATAGATAATAGTACTACGCACAGAACGGTCACTCACCTCCCCGCACTCATTTCAAATACCTCGTCCTACCCGGCACTTCGTCATAGACATCACTGACACATAAACGAGGGCGCGCGCGATCGCTCGGACGAGTAGACGCGAGCGCCGGCCGATAACAGAGACGGCGCTATGCGGGTGAAAGGGAAGGCAGTCGCTGCACTTCCCGCGTCATTTCGATTGATAACCGCGCACTCAGCCCTACTAGATTCCACGCACACATTTGCGCGTGTACGAACGTCATTTGTTTATGTAGTAGTAATAGGTAATTGATTTGCGAACGTTGTATGGAGTGTCCGGGGTGTGCTGACGGTACAGGTAAGACAGGGCTGGCATGTTCCTATAAACACCTTGCGAACTCGCAGCTCGTCTAATCGCCAATGCGATGCTGCCAGCGTGCTAACTCAAACTTCAAAATCTTTATCCGATATAGATCTACTGCTTTCCGCTCGCGGCTTCGCCCGCGTTATTATGGTTTTCCCGTGGGAATTTATATTTTCCCGGAGGAAAAATAATGTTGTAGCCTATTTAGGCCCGGATGATAAATTTCAAAGAAATTGGAGCAGATTTGAAAAATTTTCTATAGAAATTTTCAACCCCTATTTTGCACCCTAGGGGGGTTAATTCCAATAAACCATAAAACACGTGTCCAATGAAATATTTTTAAGAGCATGAGTCTCAAGTTTTATCAAAATCCTTGCTAATTTAAAGATTTTTACATACATAAACTTGCAACCCCTATTTCATCCCTTCAGGGTTAAATTTTTTTAAAATCCCTTCTTAGTGTGCGTCCGCATTTTGAATTAAAACAACTGTCCAAATTTCACGTTTCTACTATTAGCGGTTACGGCTGTTCCTGCGTCTATAGATGGGAACATCTCCTTTTTTATATATAAGCACTTATTGACGTCAAACAAAAAATACAAAAATCTAACCAACCAAGATTTTTTTTTATGTGTCTTTGCGTTTGCGTTTTCTTCAAAAATAGCATTTTATATAAATAGAAAAATGATGAATAAATCAATATAGAAAAAGTCTCGCCTCGGGCGGGATTTGAACCCGCGTCTCCAACATGCCGCGTTGACGACTTGAACAACTAGACCACCGAGCTCTTACCAGCCCCGACGAAATTCTTAGCTGTACTGATTTCCTTTATTCTTAGTTAAGCCAAAGAAGTCTTTATTCACTGTTACTACGTATCAACATCCAAATTAGAAATCTTTACAGATTTCTTGAAAACTGGTTAAGGCGCATAGTGCTCCCAATGACCTTGCATCGTTCGTCCCGCACTGATTACATAGGAGTGAGTGAGTCAGCGTGAGGGGAATATTTAAGCAAACCTTTACGCGTAAGATGAATTATTTAAATTAAACATTAATAAAAGCAAATAAAAAAAAATCTAAAAAGACCATCCTCTAGAATATTGTTCACTTTATTTATTGAAATCGAAAGTATATGATTAACCTAATATTTACGACGCGATTAGATTTAAAGTTTTAAAATCGAGGCATGTTTGGGTCACATTTTAACCAAGTTTGAATTAATTTATCAAAAAATTAAGAAGACCATCCTCTAAAGAATGCGTTGAATAATAACATATCTTTTTTAAAGATTATTTTATTCAATATTTATGAAGAGAACCGGTTTTTTCTGCAGTGAATTTTTATGATTGACCTTACTATGCGCCTTAAGAATAAAGCAAACTTACAAATTGTTTTATATGTGACATTGCATTAAAGTGCTAAATAAATTCCTTCATTGCTGTAGTCTAGAAAAGGATTTAAGTTGACATTTAAAACGTGATTTTAAAACCCTAAATCGAATTTTTCGGATTTGATATAAATTTCAGTTTATTACCTCTTCAAGTACAAGTTCCTGAGAAAAGGAGTCTTGATAGACAAAAGGACAGATTTGCACGGCCGGACAAAGAGGCTGGCGGACTGACAGAAGTTGAATTTGCTCAAAGAGTAGAGTACTATGAATCTAAGATCATTACTTTAGATTCAATATGGCCGCCGCCCAAAATACATGGACAAAATTTCACCAGCCCAGTAACATGGGTAACGAATGAAAGGGCTTAAAGAGTAGAGTGCTTAACCTTTTTTTCCCGAGGGAAAATGCGTGACCGCATCGTACCCGCCGTTGGCTAGACGGCAAGCGTCAGAGAGCTGGCTCTACCGGCCTAGAACCGGGTATACCCACTAAAACTCCCCATTCTTCCCCACTCCGTATTCTCTCTGCCTTTTTGGGCATGTGTAGGTAGGGTTAACCTAGCAACATTTCACTAATTTCAATATTGCTACCATCCATAATGACGGATAAAATTTCTATGACAACCACAGTCATATGTGTAGGTATCGAATGAGAGGGCCCTGAAGAGGGCACTATAAACTTAGCAACATCACCCGAAATTCAATATGGCCGCCACTCAAAATAGTGGCAAAAAATTCCGTTTTCAACCCCAATAATATGAATGTCATATAATTGTGAAAATACTTGAAGGGTAAAAGCATTATTATAGCAAAAACCATTTTTAATCCGCCCTCTTCTTTCTTTTATTCTTCTTTCTTTCTTTTTATAACGTTGACGTCACAATGAAATTTTATACCCTATCTCACTGCCACAATAAAGACAAATTTAATGACACCTTATACGTCAAAATCCGTTAAACAAACCGTTTATGGTACAGATAAATAAATACACCACTAGAATGTAGGTACTTTTTGGACGTTGTCGGTAAAATTTATTGTTAGTAAAAGTACTTAAAAGTTATATTTTATCAAATCTGCTTTATTTCTATATTTTTATTTAAACAACATATATTACTTAGAAATAATCATTTGTAAAACTCGACGAAACCTTTTGCACGTCTGACTACTTCAACAAATTATGTAGAGCCATTGAAATTTAAGAACTTGTGTCGCCATATTCTAGCAAAAAATAATATATTTCTTTCTTTCGAAGAAACGGAGATGGACTATGGATGACGTTACTGAATCTCGGTAGGGCTACACTGTCAGCCAACTTAGAGTGCCTGTGAGAGTTTTCAGAACTGAGTGCCTAGTGGGAGTTTATCGAGTGCTTAAACGTAAATTTTGTATAGGATTGAGTCCCAATCTGGCGGTCGTTTTTTTTGTCAACTAACTCTTGTGGATTCACAACATATTTTTTTTTGCTATTTGTGATCGACTAGCTGTGCCTGCGTGTATGTTGGGAAAAAACATCCTCGTGGTGTTATATAGCCTATAGCCTTCCTTAATAAATGGACTATCCAACACAAAAATAATTTTTGAATTCAGTACTTCCTGAGATTGGCGCGTTCAACCAACAAAAAAAAACAGTTTTCAGCTTCTATCTATACTATATAAAGCTCGACCAAGATCGCAAACATGAATCTAGATAGATGCCGCGAGTGTATTTCAGTCAGCAACAAGTGAAGCATTACTTGAACTACAATAACCGCTGCTATTACAAGGGGCATAAGAGCGGTCTGAAAGTCAATGAGTAAACTCTGATCTGATTTCGTGTGTACTTCGCGTGTTACGATTATCGACATCGGCCGTCAAACCAAAATAACGTAATTATGTTGTATTGAGATGTAAAACTCAAGAGAGGAGCCTTCACGGTTTCGGTAACGGTAGCTTTTTGAGTGATCCATTGACATCACATTCGGTGAATAAAAATTGGTACGCATGGTTATGAATCACCCAAAGGTTGGCTGGTAGAAAATGCCTCTGGCATTAAGTCCGCCTATGTACACAAATTGTACTGAAAGTATTAAATAAATAAATAAATGGTTTTCATACAGATGGTGGGTTTTGGCATTATCTAATAGGATCTTTTTACACACAACAGGAAAACTCTTAACCTGCATCTCACGCCGAAGACAGAACCGAACTTCACTTGAACTGTTTAACATCTGAGGAACTGGCTATCTTCTCTCTTATCTTATTTTATCATCATTATCATAACAGCTCACATGCTCATAGGTTTAGGCCTTAGTCAACCACGCTGGCCCAGTGCGAATTGGTCGACTTCACATACACCTTTGAATTTCTTCGCAGATATATGCACATTGGCTCTCGATATTTTCCTTCGTCGTGGGAGCGTTGGACAAATGTACATATGAAATTCGAAAAACAAAAACACATTGATACATGGCAGGATCGAACCCCGGACCTTCCGATTAGTAGACCAGTGCCAAGTCCATAGCGCCAACTACATTTACATTGTTATTATAGCGACAAACTTAGGTAAGACAGCGATAGCTGGCTAGATGGGCTCGTAAGCCCTGCTAACAATTGAACCAAACAGAAAAACTTATGCTGCTACAAGGAATCGAATTCGGAACATCCAGATCAATACCAAAGACCATGAAAGACCATAGAGGCGGTTAATTTGCATGCGCCCGTTTTAGCAAAGGCACTTAAACGAGTTGGATATTTTTGAATTCATAAACCAGACGTGGGTACTCGTACATAGACTTATTTCAACGTTATCGGTGAGACAGATAATATGCGCTTTGCGAGCTCATAAGCTCGCCAATACACATACAAGATGTGTGGTAAAGGCACCCCTACATGCACTTCCTTAAATAAGCCTAATTATGGTACGCACGTTAGAAACGCTAGTCTGACACCGCCCTAATCACTTTCGCGTTGTTAATAAATGAAACGTACCAACATTATTGGACCTCTACCGCCTACACTGCGACCCCACCCTCTTCCACTCTTCAACTGTAAAGAATACGGAATAAAATTAAAAACAGCAAATAAAACCTTCAACATCGATACTCTTAAAAATATTTACAGCCAATTTACGCACAGAACTGCTTTGAAAGTAAACGATTGGCAGTATTGGCACTGCGCTCGTAGTTTGTAGCAGTGTAAAGTAAATTGAAATCCTTTATGACTAAAGTTATGGAACATTTGGATTATAGAATATTCCTGATCGGGATTGGCTCGATGCATGGCAATCAATGGATTGAACGATGCTTATGAACTGCATATGTAAATACACGGTAAGCACTTCAATATTTATTTCATAGAGTGACCAATTTATATTAAGCTTAATAATGTACTAGGACAATACAAATTTTCATATTTTACGTGAGCGATGGGTGTGTTTTATTGAAATTTGGGGGAACATAATTATCATACATTTGCCTTGTTTTGAATGAAATATGGAAGAAACTATCTGTTAAGTCCAATAAAACCATGTATTTAGGTAAATACGTTTAATGAGCTAAGGAGCACACGACATCAAAATCACAACTGGCGATTATCAAAATACCCTCAACTTAACCAACATTATTTTGACAATAAGGCTTGGCAAGTTTCTATGACTTATACACAACATACCTTTCCCCCAAGTATGGACATAAATATAAACTCAAAATACTACAGACAATTACTAAACATAAGAAACATCTTCTGTTACACAATTCATATATAAGACTTAATTATTATACATATTTTATTACTAAAATAAATCTTTAATCGAAACAAAGACAATACATTAATTATCATTATCCTAATCTAACTTCTAACATAATCTATATTTACAAAATGTAATTGTTTTCATGAATAGGTTTAGTGTATGGTGACCTGCCATGTAAACTAAGTTTGTTTTTTATTTTTCCACCTGAAAACCCAGACCCTGGCTCAACTGGAATTCCTAACATTTCCGCCCATTTATCCGAACTAGGAATTTCTATAATTTGTTCGGTTTCCTGACTGGAAGAGATATCATCTCTCACTGCCATTCCCCCTTCACTTTCTTGAGCTGTAAACTCACCTTCCTTTTCCCTACTTGCATCAGTTTCCTGGGGTATTGGATCTTCCATCTTTTTACTTATTAATTGGTCGATGTGCCTACTAATTATTGATCCATCTTCAGTCTCGACCCGATAGCTAGCTGGACCTTCTCTATTTACCACTCTCCCAGGTAGCCAACGCGCACCTTGAGCAAAGTTTCTATACATAACAGTTTTACCTATTTCTGCATGCCTGTGTGTCTTAAAACTGTTTCTTTGAATTTGATTTTCTTTATTAGTTCGCTTTTGTTCATCCGGGTGCAGTGTGTCTAACAATGTACGAACTCGCCGATTGAACAGAAGTTCTGCTGGACTTTTATTAGTCGCAGTACTGGGTGTGGCCCGGAGGCCTAATAGCATGTTAAGAATCTTGACATCCCACGACATACCGTCCATTTTTCGCAACTTGTCTTTAACCGTCTGTACCATACGTTCCGCCAAACCGTTAGTGGACGGGTGAAAGGGCGCCGATGTTATATGTTTTATTTTGTTAGCCTTCAAGAACTGCTTTGTTTCTTCTGAAACAAATGATGGCCCATTGTCGGAAACTATAGTTTCACACAGGCCATGTGTTGCGAAGATCATGCGCAAGTGCCGAATAACTGTTGCAGAAGTCATATTATTTACGACGAACACCTCAGGCCATTTCGAGTATGCATCGACAATAATAAAAAAATATTTATTTTGAAATGGCCCCGCAAAATCCATATTTAACCTAGACCAAGGTCTAGCTGGCATGATCCATTCGTAAGTGGTTCTTGGTGGCATATGACGGTGTTCTAGACACTTGTTACAATTTTGTATCAATGTCTCTATGTCCTCATTTAGACGTGGCCACCAGACGTAGCTTCTGGCTAATGCTTTTGTTTGTACAATGCCACTGTGTGTTTTGTGTAAAACTCGTAATACATTCTCACGCAGTGAGGGCGGCACCACTACACGACAGCCCAGTAGTATACAATCCTGGTGTACCGACAACTCAGCGCGGTGCAGCCAGTATGGACGTAACTGCTCATCAGACACTTTGGGAGGCCAGCCAGATAAAATGTGATGGATTACTCGAGAGAGAATCCTGTCACGCTTGGTAGCAGTTACTATTTGATCGATGTCAATCGGAAAGTCCTCAGGTGCCTCAGCCATGAGCAGTATATCACACAGTTGTGGTTCCGGCTGCTCTGGTACCGGCTGCGGCCAGCGGCTCAAACCATCTGCATGGCCTATCTGTGGTCCCGGTTTGTATGCTATATCGTAACTATATGATGTAAGTACTAATGTCATTCTAGTCAAACGGGGAGACAAAACATTAGGTATTGGTCTTTTAGGGTCGAATATACCGAGTAACGGTTTATGGTCCGTAATTATTTTGAAGGATCTGCCCATCAAATAGTTGTGAAACTTACTGACGCCAAACATGATGGCAGTCGCTTCTTTATCAAGTTGTGAATAGCGTCTCTCATGTGTGTGTAGTGTACGGGACCCCATGGCGATTGGACGCTCCTGTCCGTCGTCCATGATATGTGCTAACACTGCGCCTACGCCGTACTCGGAACTATCGCAAGTAAGAACCAGTGGTTTTGTCAAATCGTAATGTACGAGGGTTAAATCGGATGATAACAGGCGCTTTGCTGTATCAAAGCTACGCTGTTCCCGTTCAGTCCACGACCACGCACGTGATTTGTCGAGCAATCTGTGTAGAGGCTCGAGTATTGTTGCTTTGTGAGGAACGAATCTCTCATAGAAATTATATAAGCCCAGGAAAGCTTGTAACTCTTGGATATTTTTGGGTTCTGGTGTGTGTAATATCGACTCGATTTTGCTCGGTGCTGGGTGAATACCTTCGGCGTCGATAACAAAACCCAAAAATTCCACTCGTTCTTTAGCAAACTTACATTTGTTTCTGTTGAGACGTAGACCAGCCTTCTCGATCCTGTCAAGAACTGCATCAAGGCGCTGCGTCATCTCGGGCATGGTGCGGCCGCTGATGATGACGTCATCGATCAGCACGGCGACGCCCGGTACGCCCGCTAACAGCGCCGTCATCAGTCGCTGAAATATTCCTGGGCACGCCTTTACTCCGAACGCCAACCTGTGCACAGTATACAAACCTTTGCACGTGTTTAAGGTTAAAAGCCGCGCTGTAGGCTCATCAACTACAACCTGAGTATAAGCTCTGTCTAAATCTAGGGTACTATAAAACTTACCACCAGAAATAGTTGCGAAAACCTCGCTCGCAGTCGGCATAGGATAGGTATCCGATTCTGTAGCCTGATTCACGGTACTGCGATAATCACCACAGAGTCGTATAGCCCCGTTCTTTTTAATAATCGGAACGACAGGTGTCGCCCAGTCTGAAAACGCTACAGGACGAAGAACGTTCTCGTTCACCAAACGATCTATCTCCTGTTCGACCCTTTCCCTAATAGCGTACGGCACAGATCTTGCTTTTAAAAATTTTGGCACGACATTAGGTTTCAACTGAATCGCGACGGGATCACCTCGGTAGGTACCGAGTTCCTCTCTAAACACTTCACCGTGCTTCGCTAGAATATTGTTCGTCGCTGTCATGTCTATATCTAAAATCTTATGGATTTTAAAAGTGATACCTAGAGCCTCGAACCAATCGCGCCCTATCAGATTGGGACCTGACCCCCTAGCAATAACAACATTGAGTGAGCGCTTAATGTCCTTATACTGCACTGTGACTGTAGCTTGCCCGAGGACGGGCACGGGCTCTTCGGTCCATGTGCGCAGGCGGCGGGGCAGCGGACGCGGCGCGACGCGCGCGCGCAGCCGACCCCACGTGCGCTCGTTGAGCAGCGTGTACGCGGCGCCCGAGTCCACCTCCATGCTCACCGGTACGCCGTCCAGCTGCAGCCGTAGTTCATACGCAGGAACGCGCGTCTGCGCCCCCTCCACATTGTAAATCCCATTCAGTTGGGAATCAGCATCCTCGTCAGTGTAGTTGACAACGCGTGCAGCGTTTCCAGGGCCATTCTTCTTCTTGGCCGTGCATATCTTCTCGATATGGCCTCTCTTCTTGCAGTAGTGACAGATCGCATTTACGAAACGGCATTCCCCTCCGTGTCGATCCCCACATCGGTAGCAGAGACGGAAATTGGGCCTTGCCCTGACAGCGTTAACATCCATCGGCTCGTAAGCGGGTAGCTCACTGTGCGGCGCCGTGTGGTAGGGCGCGAGCGGTGGCTGTGGCGCGGCGAGCTGTGGCGCCGGCGCGGCGGCCTGCATCATGTGCGCGTCGCGGCCCGCGCTCTCGGCCGATAGCATGGCGTCGACAACGTCTGTGTACCCGAGATTGTTTTTCTTCAACAGCTCGTACTGTAGCCCGTGATCACGCATTCCACACACCAACCTGTCACGCAGCATGCGTTCTAGGTTAGGAAAATTACACCCGGCACTGCTTTTCCGTAACTGAGCGATATATTCCGAAGCCGTTTCAGATTGTAACTGATCACGTTTATAAAATTTATAAGACACTGATATTTCGTTCGGTTTCGGACTGTAATGGGTTGTAAGAATGTCAATGATTTCAACATAGGTCACATCACTCGATTTTTTGGGTGTAATTAGCGCACAAAGAGTTTCGAACACTTGTACGCCACAAACTGTGTAGAAATTAGCCCTTTTTACTGTCTCATCACCGATTCCGTTCGCCACAAAACAATAATTTAGTCGATCGACGTAATTGTCCCAATTGTCATTTTGCACATTAAATTCACTGAATTTCACTAATTTATGCGTCATTTTTCACGTTTCAGTCCTCGTCGCCACTGTTAAGTCCAATAAAACCATGTATTTAGGTAAATACGTTTAATGAGCTAAGGAGCACACGACATCAAAATCACAACTGGCGATTATCAAAATACCCTCAACTTAACCAACATTATTTTGACAATAAGGCTTGGCAAGTTTCTATGACTTATACACAACACTATCTTTCTCAGCAATTAAATACGTCGGTCTTATTAAAAAAAAAAATCATTTCTTATATCATCCTAGTAATGTAGATCATCAGATTCTGTTAGTTTACCTGTGACAGCCAATATATGAGGACAAAATAAAACATGGGTCAATTTACTCCGTAAACCATCTTCATAATAGCTGTGCTCAAAAAAATCCATATTATACCTGTGACAATCAATAATGTAAGAGCAAGACAAACTACGGATCCAAGGATGATGCAAGGAGATATCTTGATTAATATTATAAATGAGAAAGTAACTTTATCTGTCTGATTGATTGTTACGAGTATGCTTTCACGCATAAACTGCTGAACGAATTTGAATGAAATCTGAAGAAGGACATAGACTTGTTTTTTTTTTATCCCAAATTTAAATGAACTCCCTAAGACCAAGCGTAATATTACCGAACTGGCGATATAATTGTATTTCACGCAAATGAAGCCAAGGCATAAATAAGTCCCAATTAACACTCGAAACCCTCCTGTTCTGCAAAAATCTTCATTAAGATACTATCTGTACGTAAACAAGATTACTTTGTCTGCATAATTAACGACCCTCTCAGTTCTATCACATTCACATCGTAATGACGTCGAAAAAGAAACGAGTGAAATATGAGCGATAAAACGGAGATTTATATCACATAATCTAGACGATACACCCTTCCAATGTCAGGTTAGACACGGACTGTTGAACTTAAGATCGGGAGTGACAGTAATCACGGCTGTATCGCGCCGTCTGATTGACTCCAAGCACTCTTTATAAAAAAAAACAAGAAGGCAAAATGATTGTGCTCGATGAAGAGACTTGGCTTTGTAACAGAAATCTTATTCAGGCTTATTGACGACTTGCTTACTTACTTTCTTGTAATAAATTATCAAATTATATTTGTAAAGTGTTAACTAGAGATTATTGTTAAGTATACATATACGATTTGTAAGAAGAAAACTGATTTCATGTTTTCATTTTAAATTGTATTAAAAATGCATTCCGCAGAAATCTTTAACACCATTAATTGCATTATTTATATAAATACAACAGCTGAATTTAAATACAAGTAGCTGAATTTAAAGATTTGCACTTAACATTGCAAGGAGTCGACGCTTATGATATCCTTTATGATACCGATCGAAAGAATTAATCACAAGGAAAAAAATTCTTGGACAAATATTTTATAGACTTGGTTTGGTTAACTCTATACAAAAATGGTCCATTGCGATGAAAAAATTTTGGAATATAATTAATTATGAATATTCTGGTAGAAGTAGTGCCATGAACTCTGTTAGGTGGATCTAATTGTTGATTGCATTCTCATACAATATACATTAACTCCATTGCGATGGTCCATTGTGATGAAAAAATCTTAGAATATAATTAATTATGAATATTCTGGTAGAAGTAGTGCCATGAACTCTCTGTTAGGTGGATCTAATTGTTGATTGCATTCTCATACAATATTACATTAAGTCTACTAATTGTATATTATTTTTACTGTGCAATAAAGTTGTAATAAATGGATATTATTAGTAACCAACGGTTAATGAAATCAAAAGAATGTACAAACCACAAGGTAAGGTATCGAGTTACTAACACCGTCAACAAATTATTTAAGCCTCAACTCTTACTGTGGTCTTGTTAACAAGTCACTGTATTTCAAAAACTAAATGCCCTGTCACATATACAGGGTGTCTCAGAAACAATGGATAAACCTTTAACTGTTGATAGGTATCGTCGAGACCTCTCTAATCTCAAATTTTGACTTTAGTAAAAATATCTCGGTTTTCAAGATATTTGATAGTTTATGATTTTTTTAAAAAATGCCACTTTTGGTTGGTTTTTAATGTGCCATTTTTACAAATACGGACTTTTTCTGATTCAGTTTTTTTTAGCTTCTAACGGAATAGTTCAGCTATCAAACCCAGTGGTTAAAATTGAGCTAGCTAATCACGAAGTGCTTGGAAAAAACAATGTTCCAAAAAAAATTAAACAAGAAATTATTTTTCTTCGTGTTTGGTCAGCTACCATGTAAAAAAAATGTATGACGCTCATCGTGCCCATTATCTTAAAAAAATGCTTAGTTATTCTAGTTTCAAAAAAGGTATGATAAACTTATGCTTAATGTATCTCTTAAATTTTATTACTGCTTGAATAGCAAATGGTATGAAATTTTAAAAAGATTTTTTCGGAATAGTTATTAATTCTTAGTTTGAATAAAGAATTTGAAATAAAACAACATGAAATTTTAATTTTTTATTAAATATACAATAAATGTTCGAATTGGCGTCCTTGCGCTCTGATACATGCCCTACATCTTTTTATAAAAGAAAGTTTGATGCGGCGCGCGTAACCAGACGTTTTTATGTGTGCAGCTGCATTTTGTATGCGAGTACGCAACTCTGTTATTGAGGATACTGGCCTCGGGTAGACAAGGTCTTTCAGACATCCCCAATAAAAAAAATCGAAGGGATTTAGATCCGGCGATCTGGGCGGCCATAAAATAGGGCCGAGCCGGCCTATCCACCTTTGTGGGAAGTGTTGATTTAAATAATTTCTTACTACTATTGCGTAGTGAGCTGGGCACCCATCATTTTGAAGCCACATTCTCCGCCTTACTTCTAAATTGACATCTTCTAGCATGCCGGGTAAATCATTTTGTAAAAAATTAAGGTAAATTTCACTATTCAGTGTAGCTGGAAGTTCATATGGCCCGATCACCTGTCCGTCAATAATCCCAGTCCACAAGTTAACTTTAAATTGAACTTGGGACCGATCTTCCCTCATCAAATGTGGGTTTTCAACTTGCCAGCTATGTAGATTGTGGATGTTGAAATATCCATCTCTCCGGCATGAGGATTCATCCGTCCATAAAATTTTATTGAAAAATTGCGGGTCCTCCCTTATTTTATTTAACATGATTCTGCAGAATGCAATCCTGCGCGGATAGTCAGCAGGCTATAGAGTTTGGACCCTTTGAATATGGAAAGTGTGCAAAAGGTATTTTTTCAATATGCGATGCACTTTGCTTCTATTAATGCCGGTTCGACGTGCAATTCCACGCACAGAACGTGTTGAATCTTCTTCTATTTCGTCGAGGACTACTACTTCTTCATCGTCGTTTCTTTCTGGTCTTCCTGGCCCTGCATCACCAATGCCTCTTCCTGGAAGCCTCCCTTCGCAGTACGAATTATGTACCCGAGCAAAAACTCGATAGTCCGGGTGACGTGCGTTGGGGTACCTAATACAAAAAATGACGTTATTAAATTTACTAATTCATTTAATTTTAAAATCTAATTAAACACGGCGTGTGACTATTTTTAGAAGGATAACATAATGTAAGACCCATCCTGATACGTTTAACTAAAGTTGCAATAAATGTGTGTGATTTAAAAAAAAATAAGATTGATTGAATTAAAGAGAAAATAAATAATCTTACCTCTCTGCGTACAGACGAGCAGCAGCGTTAGCATTTCCTCGACATTCGCCATAAACGAAATGCATGTTTGCATATTCGCGCGACGTGTACTGATGTCTAGGCATGTTCAGTGTTATGTATTGGTTGTCAGTTAGGTTTCACAGCACAAACAATATCCAAATCGTAAAGCTAGCCAAGTCCATATGATCACCAGTTGTCAATAGGTTTCACAGCACAAACAATATCCGAATCGCAAAGCTAGTCAAGTCCAAAATCACAGCAAAATGTCGTTTAAAATCATCGAAGCTCTATCGAATCTCTCGAATACAGAAAACACGCGTGGGTCACAACCGGAGTTCAGAAGGACACTAACAATCGTAACAAAGAACCCAATGATCAGACGCAGGTAAAAAAAGTCGTTCCAGGAAATTCGATAGCAGGTAAGGTTGCAAATGCTTATGACTCATGTGCTGTTAATGATAAGGCTCCTTTTTGATTGCGCATAGTGGATGAGACATGTGGCAGGCAGGGGCCACAAAAAAAACACGTTTCTCAACTCTGTGACTCGCAAACGAATGTTTACAAATAAGCTTTAAGTGCTTATTAGTGGAAAAAAAACCTTTTTTTTTAAATTTACATTTTATTTGCTATTCAACCAGTCAGAAAGTCAAGAAAGCATAAACTTAATACTGGAAAACTAAATTAACCGAATAAAATTAATCCGAAAAATAATTAATCCGACAAACAATCTTTTTAAAATTTTCATACCATTTGCTATTCAAGCAGTAATAAAAGTTCAGAGATACATTAAGCATAAGTTTATCATACCTTTTTTGAAACTAGAATAACTAAGCATTTTTTTAAGATAATGGGCAGGATGAGCGTCATACATTTTTTTTACATGGTAGCAGACCAAACACGAAGAAAAATAATTTCTTGTTTAATTTTTTTTGGAACATTGTTTTTTCCAAGCACTTCGTGATTAGCTAGCTCAATTTTAACCACTGTTATTGATAGCTGAACTATTCCGTTAGAAGCTAAAAAAACCTAAATCAGAAAAAGACCGTATTTGTAAAAATGGCACATTAAAAACCAACCAAAAGTGGCATTTTTAAAAAAAAACATAAACTATCAAATATCTTGAAAACCGAGATATTTTTACTAAAGTCAAAATTTGAGATTAGAGAGGTCTCGACGAAACCTATCAACAGTTAAAGGTTTATCCATTGTTTCTGAGACACCCTGTATTTGCACGCCACGAAAGCGCACCATTACATATATCTCTGGCTAGACAAGGCAAAATAGGCTGTAAATATTGTGAAAGACAAGCGCCTTAATTGCTTCAAACATAAATGCTATTTTCGACGCCTCAGCTTATTACAAATGTTGGCCATAATTCTACAATAAATCATAACTATGGAAATTACCAATTTAAAAGTGGCAGTTATTTACAGCTTTGTCGATTTCATATTCATTCGCATCTAGAGCTTTTAAGTGTCTTTTATTTTCTTAATATTTTTAGTACACGCTATTAAAGAATATATCTTTCGGTACTTGTCTCTCTTTCGCCAACAACAATTTTATATCCATATACTAATGATATAGTATGGTATATATGGGTGCTTTGACATCAGTAGCTATTAAAGAATATATCTTTCGGTACTTGTCTTTCTTTCGTCAGCAACAATTTTATATCCATATACTAATGATATAGTATGGTATATATGGGTGCCTTGACATCAATTCCCTTTCTTATTAACACGACTGTAATGCACTCAAATACCTCAATATAAACAGAATATTTTACAATGTAACGTACGTAACCCAAGCTAAATTGATCCAGGAATTTCACATTCATGATTGGAGATTGTTATATGAAAACCACAATAAAAGGCTTTGCAGTATAAAACTCCGGCGTTAAAAATAAGAAACTGTATTGCTCTCAAGTCATCTCTTTACCTGGAACCCAATAGCTTTCATGAGGGGTAGGATTATCTTGAATTTTATGATGGTCAAGGGAGCAAGATTTGTTTGCATAGTCGGATTAAAGTTTCAATTGTCAATGAAGTCTCAGATCAGTGTAGTATTTAAAATTTATTGAAACCATTCAAGTATTCTTGCCGTTAGTTTCAACTTCTGACCGGCTGACTCCTAATTTACATTTTGATAGTACTGGCTACAATTTCTTCGCAACGTTTATTTTTAATTTGACGTTCAATAATCTGTTATAATCAAACAATAAAGCTATTGGCTGTATCTGCTATAAAATAAGACATATTACCGGAGCAAATACCAGTTTCTAGCGATATATCTTCACCTACGACAGCTCAATCATAAATTGCTTTATCTTCCATAACAATTAAAGAAAATTGACCGCAATTTGGGTCAGTTAAGTCATCAATTCATTAATAGTCCAAAATGATAGCTCACAAGCGCCGCCGGGTACAGGCGTCGCCTGGGCCAAGTGCACTCTCTATCTCCAAGCTGCATACACAAAGCTGCATCCGAGCTCCCACCCCACCTGTGCGTGCATCCCGCTCAGCCCCATCGAAAGTTCAGCCGTCTCGTTTCCTCATCAAAATTACGTTCGGCCGCTTTCGTTTAAGCTCGGTCGCAATAGACGGTGTGCTCGCTAAACATAATTTGAGCCAGTCGCTTCCCGGCCGCTGAAGGAGGCGAGTCTTTGCCGGCTTCGGGCCAGCATACGAAACATCGTGCCGGCTCGGTGCAGCGGTGTTTGTACAGGGATGTTTGTTCCCAGATAGTGCGCTAAAACAACTATAAGGATTTGTACTGTGCTGTGTTGGAGTGTTAGACGCGCTTCCTTGTGAGAGTGCTGTGGATTTGATGGTCGGTTTGCTAGCGGATGTTAATGCTGCAAGATCGGCTAACAAAGTAAACATGCATTTTTATGTCTGTCTTATAAGATTATATACAATGCATCGTCTGACAAACATTTTAAAGGATGCAACATCAGAAATGAAATGTTTGATATTTTACATTTCAGTTTCTCTGAAATGAAGTTAGGATGACTTTGAGAACAATTTGGTTCAGAAAAACTATTTTTATCACAATGTTCACTTAATGTTTTGACATTAGCGTCAAACTGATGAGATTTTATTAACTTATGAAAACCAAAACTTTAACCTTTGACGTTTTTGAATATGAAATAGGTTTGAATACTATCATCTTACGATTTAAAAGATGTGGGTGGAATAAAAGCCATCAATGACCAGCAGTTTTCGATGAACATGTAACGAAACAATTCATTATAACAATAGCGCATTGTTTGTGATGGAGATAACTTGTTTTTTGTTGTTTAATTACATTTATTTGTGAATGAATTCATAAGTTAAGCATGTGGGCTGAATAATTCTGTACGAGTCTTCTCGATTGATGATCAGCATTTTTTGTATCCTATAAGAATGTATCAAACAAACTATGAAAATACTTTCACAATATTTGAAATGTCTGTTAGGTATGTAGACAACTTTTATGACAAAAGTTCGCTTAGCAAAAGTTAATAAAACATTTCTCCCTTTTCATGGCTGCTTCACTGTTTATATTTGGACTTAAAAGACAGAAAACAAGCTGTAAAATAAATGTATATTATGTCACCGAAATCGTATAAGACACACACGTACTTCAAAAAAAGTACTTTATTACCTACTTATTTCACAAGTCTCTACTTTTGGTTTAAAAAGAATGGTCAGTTTTACAAAGCTTGGATCTTTGATAATGAAATACGCGGCTTAGATCTTGCAGCATTAATAAATTATTAAGCCTCTAACAAGTTGACATCTCAAATTATTTTAATTTTGACTATTCTAGATCATAAAAACACATTAAAACTTCGAAAACATTAAAAAGTATTCGGTGTAAGTGTAGATATTAATGAATTATCTGGAAAAGGATCTGCGACGGGAAAGCATAAATTACCAAGTAAGTTTTTCTTTCTCTACATCTTTTCTTTATGGCTTCTTCCGACGATCTATAATATTTAATGATTGTTAAAAAGCTCATTGTCTTTAGAAATTTTGCGGAAATGTTTTCGTACAGTATTTTTGTCCAAAAACATTGATTTATTTATTTGTATTTTTATCACACGTATTAATACAGTACGTCATACCTACATCGTTATTATAAAACGTTTGTAAGTAAAACTATTTTCAATCTAATAAACGTAAAAAATATGAAAAGTATTTTTTCTATTATTAGATATATAATTATATAAAATGTTTCTTGAATTCCATTTGACCCACTATCAGCAAATACCGATAAAGAAGGACGCCGAGTAGATTCATCACGGACTGGCATCCGCCTTTCAAATCGAACAATTCTTAACAAATGCACTACTCACCCAACATTTCGGCCTACATACAAACTATGATGGATGTAACACGACTCGGGCCGCATTATATCGACTCTGAACGGTACACTTGCTTGTCCTTTTTTTACCAGCTCTGACATTGTAAAGTGCTTGGATTGATTGTTAACTACCAAACACTTAATGAGCTCAAAATTCCTAAGCAAAAGAACGGCTATCGAATTACAATAAAAGAAGCAATAGATAAAAATCCAAATGTGAAACAAATCAAGGCAAAAGCTTTTACAGTTTCACAGGTGATTGATTTACATAAATGAAATTATTAGCTGATAAATTATCAAGCCCCTCTTTTCTTCAATGTGCTCAACTATAAATAATAAGGCAGCCACATCGAAACGAAACGCCTGAAAGTACCGCGAAGGCAAAGAGAAAAAATTGCGGTTATATCGGCTTCCTTTCATTAAAGATCATTAGAGTTTGGAGGATGAAAAATGAAATATAAATAAAGGAAGCTTTCACCGCAGTATTTTCAATAAGTATTAGGAGCGGAGAATTTTATTCTGCTCTATAACGAAGTCTTAAGCCTTGCTGTTCCTTCATTTCGCCCCCTCGGAGTGCACAGTTCACACGAATCATATCTGATTGGTTACCTCGACTGCATTGTCTTATTAAATCATCGAGGTAGGACTTACGGCAATAATTTAAGATTTACCTATCAGATCCGAATTCTCACCGAGACAGAGCAATCGGGCCCGATCAGGCCAACTTTGAAATAAGTAACTTAATGTTATTCAGAACGTGTCGCTACATTTATCCTAACTGGAAGATCTGGCACGACTTCACCAACAGCAAGGCAACTCCATATAAATCTAACTCGAATATATTTTAACTTGGTAATAGCGAAGAAATGGATCTCATTGAAAATTCCACCTAGAGGAAAGTTTGAGACGGATTTCTTGGGAGTAGTTCGCCCCGGTGTGGAAATAAGGTTGGAAATCCGAATGGGCGTATAAACGAAACGTTGCCGCGTTCCTTTTACGACGTTTCGGTCACAGATGCTAAAACCATTCACCGTTTCAACTTCTTTTCTGGTATAGCAAATTTAAATGATCGATTGATTACCAACCAATGGCTTAATTTAAAATAGAATTATTATAAGTCAAATATCTTCTTACATCGATCGGACACATTCCCGGAAATGTCTTATAAGATTCTAATTTGAAGAACTTCGAATTTAAACAGAACTGGGATAAAATAAAGAATTATTTCTTTATGGCCAATCAGCTTAAGCGGATTATTTTGACTTCTTTAATGTTCAACGATTTCGAGTATATAAATAATACGTTTTGAATCTATTTGTAACTAATTGTTGGCTTACTGTTGCTATAAAAAATTATGTGTCTATTATTTGGTTGTGGGATTTCTTCAAAAAGAATATGTGTTACAATATGTAGTTTACGACTCCAATCTCAATTCACACTATTTTCATCTACAATACTATAATTTAGATCAAATTCACTACACAGTACTGGGCCGGTATCGGCAAGGGATACATGAACGCCATCTCTGAATAGATAGAACGACATGTCCAAGATAATGATGCGAAACTTGCTCCAAACAGTCCCACTCATTAGGTGAATTCAGCTGATGGCTGCTTTCAGACCTTTCAGCACGCCGAGATGGCCTTAATGACTGTTCATTAAATTTTGGGATGTGAACTCAAAATTTATGCAAAACACGATCTCGAAGAAATAGCTTTCGTTCAATTTATTTTTAATCGACTTCTAAAAAGGAGGAGGTTCTCAATTCGATGCGTATGTTTTTTTTAACGACTTCAAAAAATGAGGAGGTTATCAATTCGGTTGTATTTTTTTTTCATGTTTGTTACCTCATAACTCCGTCATTTTTAAACCGATTTCCAAAATTCTTTTTGTATTTGATAGAGTATACTGCAAGGGTGGTCCCATGGTCACCAAAGTCAGGATCTGATGATGGGATCCCATAGATAATCGAGGAAAACACTAATTTAAATTAGGGTTTCTTTCACTAAAAAGATTTCATTCACTAAACAGTTAAAAATATTTTTTTTTTTAAAAATAGAACCGACTTCAAAAACACTGAAAACTTAAAAATAATATAAGAATAGGTACAGACAACATCACACTTCTATATTAAAGTCGGTGACAAATTTTAACACTTTCTAGGAGATCATCGTTTGGCGCCGACTTCAATATACTCGTAGAAGTGTGATGTTGTCTGTACTTATTCTTATATTATTTTTAAGTTTTCAGTGTTTTTGAAGTCGGTTCTATTTTTTGTAAAAAAAAAAATTTTGTGTGTATGTTACGCGATTACTCTGTCAATTGTGGACCGATTTTCAAAATTCTTTTTGTATTTAAAAGAGTATACTCTTAAGGTGGTCTCATTGTTTCCAAAGTCAAGACCTGATGATGAGATCCCAGGTAAATCGAGTGAAAGCTCTCAAATTTTATTGTGACATACTTAATTTTATTTCAAATGTTATATATATAAAATTATTCAGGTATTTGCATCTGGTAGTCTTCATTTCATGATGCTGAGCTGATGATGAAAGGTTCCTTTCAGATTAGGAGTTAAGAGATAGTTCTTTTGATATTATAATCACGTATTAACCCGTGTTTGTATTCTTTTTAGTTGCTTTGGTGAGCTGGTATTAAATTCACTAAAAAGTTAAAAATCTTTTTTTTTACAAAAAATAAAAACGGACTTCAAAAACACTTAAAAGTCAAAATTAGGTGCCAAGCGATGATCGCCTGGAATTTATGTGATATTGTGTGTATTCATAAATTTATTTTTGACTTTTAGGTGTTTTTGAAGTCGATTTTATTGTATTAGTCAATTTCAAAAAAAGGGTATTGTTTGAAATAGGCTGATATGATCTTGTTACATTATATTTCGATTTTTGTAAAAAAAAATGCTTTATGTGATGAACTAACATCTCACTAATTATTGCAATAGAAAAAACTATACGAATAAAGCTTTGTCATTTGTGCTCTTAAAGAATTATTCGTTCTTTATGTAGGAGAGACTATTATTGGAGTTATGTTTGTATTAACGCGAATAATTTATGAGTTTTTTTTATAAGTTTGCTATTTGTTGGTATCAATTGATTTTTTTATCAGTTTGCTATTTGTTGGTATTAATTAATTGATGTCATCGCACCAACGACAATATAAATTATTTGACTACTTTTTATGATAACTACTTTAAAATATTTTTTTTACTTTACAACGTACAATGTACTTTGAGCAAAATATGATTTCCAGGATTATTTGCTCGTGACATTTAAACCTAAATTCACATTCTCTGCCATCGGTGCATTAAGAGTATCTTATGCAAAGATCAGTCCAACTAATGTCTCTCATTCCGATTTCTTGTATTCCAAACGAAGCCGAAGGGGAGATGGTCGTCTAGATTCTAAGATGGCAACGAACAGTCCCATGCATTAGGCTAAACGTAAAGGTTCTAATCTCGTTTAAAAGGTTTCATTCCAGTAATTAGCTGATAAGATTTATTTACAACTAGCAAATACTATATGTTGTAATGAAAACGGCATCCTATGTGTTTTTAACTCTTCCTAAATTTCGAAAAGGGTTAGTTTTCGAATCGCTTCTTGCATCTAGCATAAGAAACGAAAATCGGCTTGTTATTTATTAATTTTAATTTACAAACGGAATATCCTTCTGATATTCATTTATTGTTAACAAAATTATTCAAATTTTAATCACGCTTTCATTATATGTTTTACTCCTACGGAATTTAAATAAATGTAAGTGTTTTATAATCAGATCGATGCTATAATGTTATGAGTAAATGAACATACTCAAGGGTATATCATGATCATACTAATGACCTTTGCGGATTAGAAGCAACTTTTTCTTTCAATAAAAGCGCTTCGTTTATTTTTATATCTAACTTGTTACTATTTTTCAACATTTATTTACTTCAGTATGTAACAAAAACCTGTTTTAAAAGTCTAGATGCCTTAACAATTAAGGATCTTTAGAATATGCTTACTTTTGTCACTGAAAACAGACGTTCAATTCAAAATGTATATTTTCAACTTCAATACATTTTTTTAATGTTCCGGTCGTAAATGTTTCATGAACCCGTCTAATAATCTGCTATCACTGTTTACGTACGGATCTAAAATCGTTTACATGAGCGACGTGTAAACTTTGATATACGGACTATATTTAACCCTTTGATCTTGAGGACGATTTGTTTGATTGATGGGAAATCATAACGATATTTGACTCACATATTACAGCGCAACCAAACATTTCTCAGGTTTTCCGCAGTATGAATATTATCATGTATACGTTTACTTTTAATAAGGCGGGTTCGATTGTAAGGGAATTAATTTTGAAACGTACCGATTTAACGGGTATAAAGGAAAAGCAATATATGATATTAGCACGTGTGCTCCTTTAAAAACCCTTATAAGCATGAATCAGATGTGCAAAGATTTTATTGTAAAAATTTATTTGTGAAAAAAATAATTTGGTGTAAGACCTATACTTAATTGTTTAAATAAAAATCACGAGTTACCTACAACAAATGCTATGTCTGAATTTCGTAGGTAAATGTGTATTCCGACCTTCTTATGTTTCTATATTTATTATCACATTACTTATGGTAATCAAACATCACAATATTAATTAAGGTTTATTGTTCAATCTTCCTTTTAGTCAACAAATTACAATAATGATTTATAACACAAATATTGAACGAAATTTGTCGTAAAGCCTACGTTATGGGCGTCTATTGGAGTTTCCCTTGTATTGTGTTTCAATTCTGATTAAATTATGGCCGCCATAAACAATTTCAAACGGAAACCTCGTCATAACCATGAGCAATTAAGGTCGCAAATGAATGATATATTATAAATTATAATGTAGATATCGATGTAAAAGATACGAGGAATCAAATTTACAACTTTGCCAAAAAACAATAAGGGGAGGATATAACTAGAATATTCGCTGGAGATCGTCTTGATGAGTTCGAAATAGATTCAGCCTGATGTTCGGTACATATTTTATTAAAAAAGTTGAGCGGTCTCGTCACCGCGGTCGCAGTTACAAGTTCAAAACGTCCCAATTCTGTCGTATATTAAAATATTTTCGCATCTCACAAGGCAAAAATCGCTGTATCCACTCCAGTGGATGGCTCAGAATCTGTTGAAATTAAAAATCTGGCTGAACACAATAACCTTTTATTGATTCATGAAATAGCAGCAACTTTGTAGTAGCGTCGTTTGAAGCTTCGAAGGGAAGTTAGGAAATTAAGTACTCGTCCATTTCGGTAATAAGATCACAGAACTCCGCGTAATAGTTAATTTGCTTTTCATAGACTAGACAAAAATCACACGGGTAGCGAAATCCATAGTTTTGCGGGAAGACTGCTCTATCATTAATGAATGTTTTGTGTGAATTCAATATTAAAAAAAATAACATACTATATACATGTTCTTAATAATTATTGTAACGTAGAAAGTGAGAAATAAAACTTTTTCTTATTAACATACTATAAGTACTGAAAATTAAATTCAATGTATTTTTTTTTGTAAAGAAATATGGTTTATTGCTAATTGAATTACGATTAAATCTGGATGAATTTCTTTGATTTCACTTTTAAGCTTTACTGTACTATTTGTATTAAGCGCGTATAAAAAGTATGAATAGCCAGTAAGTATAACAATTTCAAATAATTTTGTCCAAACAGTTCAATAGTCGAACTATTGGTAGTACCTACAGGTGGAATAAACGAAATATATCGTTTAGTCGAGTTCACAAATGAGGTTGGTTATAGCACGGTAATTATATCTATACTATTACCGTGGTTATAGTTTCTGATCTGAAGCTTTGAGTTTAAGTTTCGTGCCTGTTATTTTTCGACAAGGCTCTCCCAATTTCCGCACAGATGTAAAGTCGATAATTATCTTCCTTTCTTCTGTTTGCAAACATCTTGATTATAGTTACGTAATGGCGTATAATATTTACAAGGCGAAAAATTAATTTCACATTAATTTCATTATTGTATTTCGAGGTTGATAAATGACTGTAAAGTGTATATTGAATACACTTTTTGTATTTCAATTTGTAAAACTCAAGGAGAATTTAATAAATTCAGAATATTGAAGCAGGCGTTGATTTTGCGACACTTGCACTGAACCGAACGGGAAGTGGCTTATTGTTCTAAAGGCCATTCAATTCACAAAAGGCAACGCACACTTCACAGCACAATGAGACAAGGAACTGGATACACTTCAAGTGTCTATTGTACCTTCACCACCCATAGAGGGGCTGTAAATCGAAAAAACTTGCAACGAACGAGTTAGGTTTGCGCGATCGCGGTTCCGTGATGATAGTTTGGCGTGTTTTATTTAAAAATAATCTCTAATAAAGTATGGAACGAAATTGTGAGGCGTCGGTGGCGCTGTGGATACAGCACTGGCCTTCTAATCAGGAGGTCCGGGTTCGATCCTGCCATGTACCAATATGGTTTTCATTTTTCGAATTTCATATGTAGGTACATTTGTCCGACGCTACTACGGCGAAAGAAAGCAAAGTGAGGCAACCTGCATATATCTGCGAAGAAATTCAAAGGTGTATGTGAAGTCGACCAATCTGCACTGGGTCAGCATGGTTGACTATAAGGCACACCCTAACTAAGGTGCTCGAGCCCTTGGTGGGGACATTTATGAGTTGTGGTGATGATGGTGAATATTGCACTATTAAATCTTATCATTGTGGTTTATCTGTACATCAATATTATTCTTACTTATTTTATCAAAATAAAAAATACAATAAAGAGTTTATCGATAATGTTAAGTCCTAGTTAAACCTTATATTGTACTCGTATCACACTTAAACCTTAAAGTACCTGGCAGTAATTATTTTTTTTATTGTGTAATATAAGAGATTATTTTTCTAGCTAATTCTTGGAGTTGTTACAACATTAGGATTATGTTGAAATTTTGTTATATTTTGGTATTCGATATCAACATTCCGATGTTTTAAAAAGACAAAGTCTCCCTTCAGCGAATCAATACCCGCTCTTTTAATCTCGAAAAACCACAAGGATCTCTAAATTGCTTTCAAATGTCGCCCTTTGAGATAGAAACACAGCAAGTTTGTACAGGAAGCGCGCTTTTTATTGGGGTGCCGTTCAATAGATTATTGTGGAATTTTATTGAGCGACGCATTCGTTAGTTGATGTTAATGAGGTCCTGTTAATTGAGGCTTCCTGTGTCGTTTGTTTATTGCACTCCCAATTCGGTTTATCGTGTTTTACATAATGTTTCTTTGAAGTAGTTTGCAACATCACCGCATACAATGTAGTTAATGAAAAAATTCCAGAATGCTTAGATGTCATTGTTAGGATATCTTTGTTTATTAAATAAACTCTTGTTATATATCTGTTTTATGTGCATGTTTTGTCAAAGCAAATGCGCTTTATTTAATCATCGCAAAATTTTGATAAGCCTTCAACATCTTATTAGGTATGAATGTAGCATTGTTATTTTGTTTATTTATTCTTAGTTTCTAATGTGAATTTTTATTATTAAATTATTATTTAAGCTTTGGACAGTATCATTCAGATAAATTTACGAATAAATTTATCTGAATGATACTGTCCAAAGCGTTTATATAAGACCGAAACATGTGTAAGATATTTGTAGTAAGACCATGCACCGACGAATCGGGATGCTGAAATAGGTTAATACTTCCTAGATACGACAGTATCCTGCAGCAAACTGTTTGCTTGCTCACGAAAATGTAAATAGAACTTAGTCCTAGTGATCTGCCTGACAATATGCATCCCAAAAAACTATTACATTAAAATCAAAACTTTTCTTTCTAAAATTCTATTATAACTGATATTCAGACTTCTAAGGAAAACATAAAATATATACTTTATTATATGTATAGAGATAGCAATACCATTGGCAGTAAAATATTACACTTTGATAAATATTTTTTCTGCTGATAGCATTTCCGAAGCAAGTAACGATTGGGGACTTCCGTCAGGAATGCACACATAGCTACCTATTTAATAAGATTACACCCAAGGGGACTAATTCTTGATGGGCAGGGTAAACATGAATTGTACGAATATTCTCGCGGGTATTTGGATTGCCCTATTTCTATTATATAACTAACTAATTCTGTTTCTCAAAAAATAGCTGAATATTGTAAAATATTGTTAGATGTAAGAAACATGAATTTTTATCAAAAGATAAATATTATAACAGAATAAAATGTTGTGATGATTGATGCTCTATCATTTACTCTAGCTAGTGAGGGGTTTGATAGTCCTGACAACTTATAACTGTGAAAAATTATAATAGTGGTGATTCAATCGCTTGAGAAAAACAGTACAAATAACTAACTCAAATTAAAATAAAATTTGGACGGCATTAAATTGTGTCATTTGAAAAAAGTTTAACATTCGCACCAAAACTAAAACAACTCATATTATTAACCAGAGACAATCCGATATAAATTCAGTTGTTTGTTAAATCTGTATTAAACTTCAATTGGTATTACATGTATCAGAGTCGTCTGCATGGGTACCTCTATCATACCTGTTTCCAAAAATGTCCTATTTAAGAACTGCAGAGCCTGTATTGGATACCAAAAAACATTCTATTATTATTTCCTTTACTCATAACATTTCTTAAATGTACATTTTTATAACATAAATATAAAAAAAATTAAATATTATAAAACAACCTACATTTAGCGGGACCATCGGCACTTTGGCAGCGAGATAGTGCCAAACTACCGGTGGTTAGGGTGAGGAACCTCCTAACAATTCGTGCTTGCTGAGCTTGCCCTTTACAGCTTTCACGAGGTTCTCGTCATGGGTGATGATGGTGACATCGACTATCATTACCCTGCGTTGGGACCGGTCTATTAGCACGATATCAGGCTTATTGGCTGCAATAAAGCAGTCCGTGATGATAGAGCGGTCCCAGTAGAGCAAGGCACGACAATTCTCAAGAACTGGGCACTGGTGTGTATTTATAATACGGCACCTCAGTCTCAACATGGAGCGGCAAAAATTATAATAATATTTATATTTGTAAAACACTTATAAAAGAAAACTGGAAAGAATATTTTGACCAAAGATCTAAAAGTAAAGGAATATTGTACAAAACTATCCAAAGTGAGCCTCTTCATGTTCCCTGGATTTGTAAATCAAAGTTGAGTAGAAGTAATATAATAATAATTCTCAGACTTAGTTCCGGACACATACCGTCAAACAGCTTTAAGTACCTCATGAAAAAAGTTGTTTCTCCTAATTGTGAAGTTTGCAGAAAGGTTGATGATGTTCAACACTTATTGACGGAGTGCGAACGGAACGAAAATCAACGTCAGCAATTGATAAATCCTCTAAAATTAAATAGGTTAAATTTAGGTGTTTTTCAAACAATTCTGTCTGAAACTCTATCAGATAATGTTAAGTTAATTTGTAATTTGGTTAAATTTTGATTAAATAATAAGTTTCATTTAGTAACTATAGTCTACAATATAGTTTACAATAGGATTGAAATGTCTTTTCAAGACCAAAGTCCTTAAAATAAAAAGATTTAAAAAAAATTATAATAACTCGCTCATCGGAGAGCAAGTTATTATTATTATTTTTGGCGCCAACAGCGGTGTTTGCATCTCTGTGTTTCGGTTTAAAGGGTAAGACGGGCAGTGAAATTACTGGGTGCTGTGACTGAACATCATGTCACAGGTTGGCAACGTAGAATGGCGTCCTTTTAGGGGTTGTAGATTTGCAAGTCTTACAGGAACCACACGTACTATATAATAGGCGACTGTAGCCACCATACCTATCACCATACCTACCATCTGGTAGGCAGTCAGCTTACCGATTTGCCAACTTACAATTTTAATGTGTCATTTTTTAAATTATACATACTCACTAACTAATGCTCGCACACCATTAGCCGCATCTCCAATAATTCCGAATGCCATCTCTCGAATAATCACTGAAACTATAAAATCCCAATCTCGAGTTATTGAGTCTATAACGTTTATAAACGCAATAAAATAGCAATCAAATTTTAGCCATTAATATCTTAATTAAAATCTCACACGCTACGTATGATGATGTTTATTAAAGTTTGCGTTGAGATCAGAGGAGTGTGCGGTTGGAATTTAACAGATTGAAATAATTCTAACCAGTCATTCCTTAGTTTTGTTTTGATGTATTCGTTTAATTCAATAACACACTTATTTTCAATTCGTTACTTACACGCCTTATTTATTATCTATGTGTTTTAAGAATGACAATTTAAGAGTTCATTTTAAGTCGGAAATCAAAATCATTCGCATAAGTCCTTCGCTGTACAATACTCAGAAAGCGTACTAAATCCAGAATGCATTCTATGATAGGCATGTGTCTTTTATTGGCCTGCTTAGTAGTGTCTTAATGCTGAACACGTTATGATATTAGAGACTAAAATTTGTCACCATCAGCTCCGTTACTTCAAAACTATAATCTTTTGTATTATTTATAAATGTCTTTTTTGCCTTTTCATTTATATCTATCATGGAAACACAATATTATTTGTCTACGACACCACATCATTCGTCGGTCATTCTTTAATCATTCATCTAATCCTTTTTATTCAATGTAAAGTAAATACTTATTCATACACTCTCAAAAACTGTCATTCTTCAAGCGTTCATGAAATCAACTACCTACCAATATTTAACAAATATCATTCAACTATTCTAAAATTCCTACATCTTATTTCTTTTGTTCGTTAACATTGTTAATACCGTCTACAATATCTCACACATTTTACTACTTGACTGGTAGAGAATGCGTCAGGCATTATTTCGCTTTTTGTACGTCGTTTTCATTTTTGTACGACAAATATAAAATAAATCAATAATTTGTTTGATATGAATATTGAAATTGAATTGAAAAAAATGAAAACTTTTAATGAAAATAGAGGCTTAGAGGCAGCGAAATAGCACTTCCCTTAAACCAGAAACATTGGGTTAGCACATTATTTCTCAGAAGATATAATGTCTGTAATCTAAGTGATGCAACCTGGACATTAAGAAAGGTCGTTGATTCACGTGAAAGCTGTAAAAACGGTTCTATCGAACCACAAGTGATTATAGTGCAAATGGGACACAATCACTGGGGCTGCCTGCATTTCACCACAGCATGACACCATAAGTCATCAAGCTGTGAAAGCGGCTAAAATAAAACTATCTGGCGGTAGGAAGGGCCGTTAGCTGGAACATGTTTGTATATGCGCTGACATATAAACCACATTTAAGCCAGCTATTTGACGTAACCCCACATCATTATAATTAAGCAATGTAAGTATCTTTGGGAATAAACAAGTTTCTACTATCTGCTCCAATAAGATTATTTGTTTATGTAGGTAAATAGCTACTTCCTTTGTTTGCGCCAAATACATTTGTTGTGATTTATTGTTTTGGTTAGGTTACGTAGAGAATGAATTGCTGCATTAAGTCCTCATTTCGTACACTTATTTAGTGCAAAAAAACAACGGTTAAATAAATTTAACTTGCTACTTAGCTAGCTCAATCTTATCAATTTATATTCCGAGAATATAAATCATTATAAGAGATTCGTTAGTCTGTTTCAAAATCAATTTAATCCCAATATATTGTTCTAAGATTTTGTGACTAGATTAATTTTGATCTGCTCCTGCTTTAGAATTTTCCTACTAATTTTCTTCTTCTTCATCATCTTCTTCTTCTTCTTATATATAAAAATCAAACGCTGTGTGTTAGTCTCGCAAAAACTCTGAAACGGCTCGACAGATTCTTACGAAATTTTCTGTGTGTGTTTGAATAGGCCCAAGGAAGGTTTAAACGTAAAGTTGGACCCGATAGGTGGCGCTGGATCGGGCAGGATAACGTCTGCCGGGCCCACTAGTTTGATATAATTCCCTTAAAAGTATTACTCTCGAAGTAGGATATTTTAATTAAAAAATCATAATTGATCAAATAAGCACAATACCTCTTTATAATTATAATTGTTTTTATAATTGTGTGTATTATTTGAATTACCTGTTATAGTTACCCTGCTTTCAATGTCATTGTATACCTACAAAAAGTATGATGCTGTAAAATAAATAAAACAAAGACATAAGGAAAATTTAATAGACACTTAAACTAATTTTGTAGCTTTTCACATATACGTACGCATTCTGAGCAAAGAGCCACAAAAACTTCCAACCAATGCAGACGACATAAACATTCCCGGAGCACCGCAAGAACCTGCCTCACTAATGAACGAGCATCAGAATTATAGTGCAATTACTACGTTAGATTTGCATAAAATCCATCCAGAAACCGATATAGAAACGTTGGAGGAATTAAAAAGTCGGGGAATTGTATCGGTAGCACTAATGACAGAGGATATTAATGGCCACAAACGGCCCGATCTAAAGAGCTTTATGAAAGCAGTGATCTCATTTTAATTGTTGGTCAAATGGTCTTAATGCACGTCACGGTTTGCATAGTAAGTATCGCTTGTGACGGCTAGCAGATGTTGATGCATAAAACGAACCAAATTTTTACACTAGGTATGAATACATTTTATCATGACAGAGAAGCGTAAACCACATTCACATAATAATATATATTTTAGAGGTTTAATTTTTGTATTTGATTCTAAGTATTTGATAAAGGAAAGGAAAGGTCAGAAAACCATTCAATTTTATTGCTACCTTAAATTTTATTACAAACTAATATTAATCTAACTTTAATTCAATTGAATTGCGGGTAAAGGCCAACCATGCCTACGTAAATACCACGGTGGCTGCAGGATTTGAATCATAATGGGGAGAACTGACAGATCAATGGACGAAAGTTAGCTTTTTGATGTGCAGTTCATTGAGCTGTTAAATAATAAATATTTTATTTTAATAAGGCGTCAATATACTGCATCATTGTTTGATTCCTGTTTATGTTGGAAATTTATTCACGATATTGTATCGAAACTATTTTTATCGTCCGGCATGCATACAGCTTATTTTGTATAACTCTTAGAGTTCATTTTGTTAAATATCACTTGCGTTTCTATTTATTCTACTGCTGAGAATATATTCAAAGCGGAAAATTACAGTATCCAAACAAGTTACTGTTAAGACTCTATTTTTTGTTTTGTGTTAATGTCTTTTCCAGAATCACTCACTTAGTCATGATCATTCTTGTTTATCACTATAAAATATAATCCATGTACCTATATGCAAAATAAATTCAAGTTTTGAATCAATTAAAATATTTGTTGTCAACGAATCCGTTAGTAAAATCATCAGTGAGTCCATTAAAATACTCAATGTTTACAAAACAAACAATAAAGCAGCACAAAAAGACGGTCATAACTATAAAGAGGTAAATTCCACTAAATTAATTTTATTAAAGAGGCAAATGTATCGGATTTCAATTAAATCTTCGGGTTGTACTGATAACATCTCCAGCAGCGCCAGTTTAGATTGATCTATGTAAATTGTGTAATAAAGTTGTGGTTCAATGACCTGCTAGGGTTCAAAGTATAATGGCTAGAAATAATTGCTACTTTCCAAAACCAGTAAGCTTGAATAATGCTTGGAATGCGTTTTCAAAATTCGCAACTGTATTGTGTGGTAATGATAGTTTTGATGTAAGTAATATTAACTCTATTGTCAGAGTCACAAAGTAAAATATAATTTTTTCCTATTCAGTTGTTTAAAATTCGATGATTCCGCTATTTGAAATATTGCATACCTACATAGGTGTCCTTGGTCGGAATGTTCCTATTCATCGACCTCTAGGTATATTAGGGTCAATTAACTCCTCAATCAAAAAACATTTACATTCGTATCAATATCGTATTTGATTCTTAAAGTCTTTTTTTAAACTTAAAATTGTAATAAGTTACATTCGCAGTGTCACTGTTTATTTTATCATTGTACGCTGTGTTTATATCTACATAATGAATGTAATCTGTAGATTATGGTTGTACATCTTAACACATTTAAAATACTAAGCGTGAATTCAGTTATGTTAACCGTAAAATAAATTTAAAAACTGATTATTTAGACATTGGATAAACTATATAGGATAAACTATATATTATATTATATTGGATAAACTATAATAGGAGCAACATTAAAAACTATATGAAACATCGCTGTATGATAAACCGAAGCTCCGACCTCAACACCTATGATTTCTCCGCTGTTAACACCTGGAGCCAAATCCAATATTCTGGCACAAATACGGTGGTCTCGCTTTCTTAGGTAATATTATTCAGCAGACGAATGCCATATCCAGCATTCTCGTATCTCGAAAGTCGTGACAGTTCACACGCGCCCTCCGCGCTGCCGGCGATCGAGCACTTGTAATGGTCTATGAAATTATTCACGTGGCTCCCTCATCCGTGTTCCTGATTTGGACATATCTAGACACTTCGACATCTATGGTATTTGTGGGAAACGAACAGTCGCTTTCGGCTATATATTACAATATCCAGTAATAGTTACTTTTCAATTTTAACTTTCAGTACCGGTTTTATTATCTTTAAGTTATAAGTGAGTTTATAGGTATGTTTTATTTTAATTTATATATGTACATGATCGCATTAGGTTTGATTTATAAAGATAGCTTTAAGTGAGGCAAAATAAATAAATCAATCTTAAGTAATAGCATCTAAGAATTGTTATTTGCAGTAAAACTATTTTAACTTTGGAGTATAAATTAAAAATATTAGGCTCTGTTCTGGCAGAACTTTAAACCTCATATTTATAGGCAATGTCTTTAGTAGCCTTTAAATTAACAAAATTCGTCGCGATAAGTAAAAGTTTAAGTCAGTGTACTCGTAGTTTTTGACAAATGCTACTTGAAAAAAAGCCGCACAGAAAAGCTCGATTTTTCACTTCAACATATATCAGTTACCAATAAAATTTTTGCTATCTTTAACAGCCGCTACGATAATCAGATACCATATAAAAAGATAACCCTATTTGGGTTAACTTATTTATATGGCAATATATTAAGTACCTAATAGGTATTAATCGTTTATTACTTTGGTATTTACAACATATTTTAGAATGGTTGAATAAAGTAATAAAATCTGATTGCTTGTTGATTTGAAATTCCTTCTTAGTGATAATAAATAAATTAAAAAATTGGTGTGCTTTATTGCACCAACATACACAGCAATCAAATTGAATTATATCAACATTTAAAGCCATTCGTTTGAGGATATATGGGCATTATTGTATAATTTGGTCAGCTTTTTATTCAGTATTTTTTCTCTATTGAGAACAGCATATAAATTTTTCAGTGTTTAATTTATTTATTTGGGTACATAATTTTGACTAGAGATCCAATAAAATGTGTTACTTAAAGTACCTATAAAGAAAAATGCAAGAAGAAATAAAATTCGAGAATTTCTTAAAGCATACAAAGCTACATTCGATTAATAACATTATTGTGATTGAAAATAATTAGACAATATTGGATAGGAACTGTAAAATTGCTGTCCAAAGCGTATCTCGAAGGTTCAAAGCCCTTTCATCAATTCGCTGAATAAGGTCGGACCCTTCTAAGTCGTAGTTACGAATAAGATTTGCCTAACCCAACGATTTACTGTTTACCTTTTAAATTACATACAGATTGCGTGTAAATGGACGTTCAACTAAATCCATTTCTATTCCAGCTAACAACTTCAAATTGTAATAAATAGATAGATAATGTAATGTTAATATTGTAATAACTTATTTTTTTTTTGTGATTAAATTTATTGGTTTATTTTCAAATATTAAAATACCGATGCTTCGATCGAATTTAACTGATTTGTTTATAGTAATTGAAATTGGCAACGGTTGATTGAAAGTTGATAGATGTAGAAATTTTGATTCATTATTCATTGACTCACGAGTCACGAGTAACCAAATGCCTTTATATACTCGTATCATACTAAGGAATAGATCTGCTGATTTTATGTTATTACTAACTTTTGCTTGCGGTTCCGCTCGCGTAAATTCGAGGTAATTTGGTTCACTTTATAGAACTTGGATTACAACTTGAAGTCCAGATATAAGCGTAGAATAATAAGCGTATAATTGCAATTTAAACAGACCCAAAAAACCATAAAAACGATACCCATATTGATTTTAATACTTTGACACAGAAATTTGAAAAAGTCTGAAAAACGAGTTTACTTATTAATATTTACTTACAGAAGTACTTCTGTCAAGTTCAAAAAAAAAGACTATGTTATCTTATTTTCCATAAAACATTGAACCCCCATTTTATCTCCTTGGGGGAGGATTTTAAATCCTTTCAGTAAATGTGTCAATTTTAATTCTGTTATGTTTTAATTAGTGATTTTATGTAAATTTGATAATGTTTATTTATAATGTATGATTTTACTTAATCTTAATTTTATTTGTATTTTTTTTTATTTTGATTGACATTTGCAAAAATTTATGATATTTTATTTTATTTATGACATTTTCATTAATTGGTAACTAATCCTTTTTTGTAATTTTGTATTTAATGGGTCTAATGTAACCTGAAATAAATGAATTTGAAATTTGAAAATTAACGGTTGCCTACGTCATCTACGTGTCAAATTTCGGCGCAATCCGTTCATTGATTTGAGCCTTTGAGCTGTGTGTTGAATGATCAGTCAATAACAGTTGCCTGTCTACTGCATTTGACTAGACTAATAAATAACTTAACGTTTTTGTTTTGCTCTACACTTATGACTCAGTGACATAATTTTACAATTAAATTATCATGCATCATGTATATGTGCTCTTGTAAATGCGTATATTACAAAATATCACTCAAAAGTTTTCATGCGTGTCTCACGGAACAGAACTAAGGAACGTCCCGACCTCTGTACATTCACCGAATACTAATAAGTTAATCTTTTATATCACGTTTTCGTGAAACAAAGAGATGAGAGCAAGTATATGGCGCGGTGGCATATTTAAGCTGACCTACCGTTATCCATGTGCGCTCTCTTGGTGAGCCCGCAGCCCAGAGAGGCGCGGAGGGTGGGGAAGATCCCCCATTTGGTCGCGAACGGTGGTCGAGTGGTGCCTGTATTAAGCAGCAGGGGAATTATGAAGTATGTGCTCTTTGAATACTAAACGGCCCTTTCGAAAGGTCCAGTTGGAGCAAAACGAGCTTAGAAGCGGCATTAAAAAAGATATGGGTGTGACTAACGTTTTTTCTAACACTAAAATATATTCATATGTTAATCAAGGCGTTAATAGTGTTATTAAAGTTAGAGCGACGTGAGATAACGAACACCACGCAACAGAGTCTGCCGTAGATATTTTTGAAAATGGATTATTTACTGGTAAGTTAAGATGTTTCCAGTGAAATGTCAGAAAACAATAATGAAAACTGTCTAGAAAAACAATATGATTACGTAGCCAAAGAGCCTTTCGGTTTATGCTTAGACGCAAAAATCCTACCGCCCGTTCAGGTGGCTAATGGCGATAATTAACTATGCAAAATAATCATCAGCAAACTCCAATGTTTCCTGCTCCTAAGCGGGAAGCGTAACAAGATCCGCCAAGGAAATACTTTTCGCTTCATTTGTATGTACAACCTCACTCCCTTAAACGGCTGTACTGTTTTGAATAAATCTCTAGCCTAAATACTAACTCAATAAGAGGAGTACTCGTTTGGCTCGTGTTGGAAGTTAACGCTCACTGAATTGAAAAAGGTTAACCTGATTTGCATTTCAGTTAAGCAGTTCACGACGTCTTCCTAAGGGATCGTCGAGTACTTAAATAAGGTTGACTCTTTATCAACCTGTTGAAGTTCGGGGAAATCATTTTGATGGATTCGCCCACACGCTTTCAAGGCATGTTTACCACCTGCGTAAGGTAAAGTTGGATATTTTCGACAGTTTTTTTTATAATTCCAGTGAAACATGTGATGAGTTCGAAGCTATTGTAAGTGTTGTTTGCGGTTTTAGCTATTGCGGTGAATTTGCTGTTCAAAGAGAAAGAAAACTAATTGCCTATGGAATTGTGACTAAGTGAGAAAATAAAGCAAATGTGTAATTGACGAGTCACGAATATGAAATCTGCAAACATTTTTCGAAGACTATTAACAGTTCATTAGCAAGCAAATAAACGTTTCGAGTTAGAGGATAACTATAATTTTAAATTCAAAGTCACCGGGGAGCTGAGTCACTCCATACAATTGCGCCTAATGAATTGTCTAATTTTGTATATTGGACATTGACAGCCTATTAATACGGTGCACCGTATTTGTATGAGATTCCGAGGCACTTGATACGGTAAGATTATATTTTATAAGTATAGTGTGGTAACAGTATGATAGCCAAATAATAGCACCTTGGGTATTTAGGGATGTCCGTAACAAAGATAGCAATTTGCTATTGTAATAAAGTATATTTATTACAATAGCAAATTGATTCCAAAGGTTTTTGCATAAAACTGATGATTTCTGAAAAAATATTATGCTGCTTGCGTATTTTTTGTGAGCTCAAATTTGTGATTTATGAACTATCGATTCATATCCAGAGATCAATTTGATCATCTACCACGACGTGATTCTTTAATTTACGTATAAAACGTTAATTGACAATAAAAAATAATCTAGTAACATAATTATGTAATATAATTTTAGTAATTTCTAAGCTTATAGTTTCTATATATACGCAACAGTAGATCCAAAATTGTAATCAGGTCACTAATATTGCTTAAGCTTAAATACAACGCTATTCTATATGCAGATATATATTTACATATATCAGTATCTGTTGTATCGACTACATTGATGGGCTTCACTATCCCACACTTATTTTCAAAGAAAGGCGGCATGCGTTGTTATTAAAATACTCTATGAGGTATTGTTAAATGGAATATTTTTCTAAGTTTGTTACTTGCCTTGAATATTAATACGTTTCTTGCGTTCTATCTAATTAGTATGCGTTTGTTGAATTCATTGTACAGACAATTAATTTTATGATAATTAAAAATCTGGTTTCGTGTTTTAAATTGGATGCTTGGGTGTCGCTCAAGTATCCAGCTCTGTATAATAATGTCGTACGCCCATATAAATAAAATGTTGTTTTAAACAGTATCATTTGAAGTTGCAATACCATCATTACTCAATTCAATTAATGTACTAATCTGATTCTATTCTGCTAAAATATTTAATAAAAGTCTATAATAATTTGTATTTTTCTCGTTATCCATCACCGAAGACACCATGAACTGCGCTATGTATTAATTTTATTTTAAATTATCATTAAATCTCACAGATATGTTTATAGTTGTGAAGTAAAATAAATAATATCTCAAGTTTAGTTATAAGCTTTCACATATGGAAAGTATAAAACAAATAATTAAACATTACAAATTATATTTGTTTACCTACATTTCAGTTCATAAGCGTTGTATGTATTTAGTTGTATCATTAGATCAATTTGATTGTCCATATAAACATAATTTATTAATTTCAAAAAATAATAAACAGAAAATAATTCATCAGAAGTAGTTATTGTTTCTATAATGAGTGTAAGTGTTATGTGTTGAATGTAAAACAAGACAAATCTCTGTCGGAGATTGTGACTGAAGCTTTTAACACAGTTCTGTTTAACAGCTAAGGAGTCCTAAGCTGTTAAACAAAACTGAGTTAAAAGTTTCAGTCACAATCTCCGTCAGTACTATTACCGTGCGTTATATTCATATCAACATAAAGGTCAGCATGTTATTTCGCAATAATAACCAGTGATTCATCTATTAAAAGAAATCGGTTGCTAAAAGCATAAAACTCTGGTCATGTGCGAGAGCACAATTTTTGATAATCTAGATCACCACTCCATTATAGACGCACGTATCACTAATCTCCACATACCTACAGTTACAAAACAAAAAACCTAGCGTTAAACTATAGCCGATCGAGTCGGTACGAATTCAATTGGCCGTGGAGTAATGAAGACATTAAAGTCCGTTCGAGATACGTATCTGCCGACGGTAATCGCGCCTCCATCATGATTACAACTCACTACAGATGTGGCCAGTAATGAATCTCTGTTCGATTCTCCAAGGTCGCTTGGGGATTGAACGCGTTGTACAAGCAATCTTGGTGGATGAACGCAAAACACAGGATTTAAAATTGGAACGCTATTGTTAAAAAATCATAATTGTGCTTTTTTGTTGTTCGATTCCATATTGTGTCCACCTATAGTTAAAACATAATCCAAAATTATGTTATAACTATAGGTGATTTCGTTATGACTGTCATTGTTCCTGAATTGTTATCCAACATGTCCGTTGTAATAAAACAATGATTGTTAACTTTTGCAACAATTTGTTTTCTCTCGGGAATATTTGAAATTTTAATAACTTTTAAAATTGTAATATTTTGACCCACCTCCTGTTTCCTTAATTTATTGACTATGAAAATAGTAACATCTATCACAATATCAGAAATTCGAAACAAACAAAAAAGTAAGACAACGTCGACCTCGTAAGCTCTACCTATTATTGAACCATCTCCTTTCTAAATGCTTGTTTAAAATACAAGTACTAACAAAAAAGTAGATTTCCTATTGTAGTATTAGTAGCCAGTATTGTTACAACAAGCTTGATGATATCACACTAAAAATCGGGTCACCAAATATTAAGATATCTTAGAATATCCTTATCCATGATGCATGATGGATAGCGTAGTGCGTATAGCTCCATATGCAATGCCACCACACCAGAGTCTACGGATACCGAGACTATAGAGTAATAAAAGAGTAATTTAAATAAAATGACATTTTAGAATGTTGTTTACGATGTAATTACAGCTTTAGGCCACAGTAGTTTGCTATACTATAAATGTTCGTGTAGCTAAAATCTGTACTCCATCTGCGCCGTTAAGGAGCAGGATGTCGTTTTGCATAGTCTGACATGATTCCACCTTTGAGAATACACGTTTTATAACACTGCTGTTGCAGTAACTACGGTAAGCATTGAGGGTGCTTTGACCTAAGCACGTTCAACACGCTGCCACATGTAATGCAAAAGAATCGCATCTCAAATGAAAAACTACCATGAATTGTGATGTTGTACTGATTTATGCTATGTATGTGAAACTATGTTTAAATTAATTAGTAATTCACGAGTTGTCATTAAATTATATTATTTAAAACATTTTCTGCGTGGTTTGTTTGGTGGTAAGGCTTCTGAGCCCGCCTAGCTAGCTACCACCATCTTACCAAGTTTTTCGCCATTATAATGTTAATAACCAGGTCGTCGGTCCACCTTGTGGGGGCTTACCAACGCTGCGTCTGCCGGTACTACTCGAGGACCTTTCCGCCCCAACGCCGTCAGTCCTACGAGCGTGTATACTGCCCACTGTCACTTAAAGTTTGAAATTATTTGGGCTATGTTGGTGACTCTAGTTCTTCTACGGATTTTATCATTTCTGATGCGATCGCGTGGAGAAACCCTTAGCATAATTTTTACAAAAAATAAAACAGACTTCAAAAACACCAAAAAGACATACATAATAAAGGAATACATTCAACATCACAGTTTTAAATTGAAGTCGGTGCCAAGCAACGCTCACCTGGAAAGTCTCAAAAAATATAAGAACCATAGTTTGATAAAATTTGCACCAACTTCAATAAAAAACTGTGATGTTGAATGTATTCTTATATTTTTTATGACTTTTTGGTGTTTTTGAAGTCGGTCTTATTTTTATAAAATAAATAATTTCAATCTTAGTAATCTAATAAAGTAAATTCAGTAAATTTAAATGGGTCTCATCAGAAGGCTCCGTGTCACTGATAATTCGGCTAATTCATTATAGATCTTATTAGTAAATATAAAAATCCAACTAAAAAGTCGTAAGGAAAGTCCACTTCATAAGAATACTCTTAGATCTGCTTGTTTATCTGAATATTCACTTAAGTTAAAAGCCCGCTTCCCGTGTAAACAAACACACTAATAAAGAAACTACTTAGCAAATTAAACTCAAAACCACTCGAAGTAGATAGTCAAGTTTATCAATACAATTTGAATCAAATATCTGGCTTAGTTTCGCGTGTGTACATTCAAAGGTACCTTTGATGTACCTTCCCTTTCGATCACCTTATTAGTATTCCTAACAAAGTTTAGGGGTCCTCGGTTTAGATTTATATCGATAATACATGTAGGCGATACGTGCCTCAATCTTATAGTATGAAGCAGTGCATTAAGTGCCAAAACCACCCCTGTCCCTTTGACTCATGCTTCATTATCCAAAACCAGCGTAATCTTCCCAATTTCTGATTACGTTATGGGTTAAATTCAAACGGTTACAAAAGTTTGGGCACCTATTTGAATTAGTGGCCTGGAGTTATTTGCAGATAACCTTTTGATATGCATTAGGCCTCGGGATTCTTATTATTGCTAGTTGAGATAAAATTGAATTTAGGATTTTAGGGTCGATTTGAATTATCTTAATGAACTGTGAAATTTGATAGAGATAATGATTCCATGACTTTTATTAGACTCATGAATAAATTATTTTCAACTCATGCTTCCTTACTTAGAGGAGGTGGTATTAAATTACAACACCACACTGGTTCAGTACATCAGTCTTCTTTCGTTTTTTGCAAGGTGATTAAAGAGAACCTCTGACTCCACACGGACTTGAAGCAAATTTTAAAAATACGATAAAACAATGAAAAATGGAGTTGAAATCTCTTTAACCATGAAAAAAGTAAGTAACGCATACATACTCGTAATTTTACGCGATAATGACACTGCAATTGTATAACACTTCCAATAAATCTGCAAAACAATACAGCAATCAACACAACAAATGAAGATTGACAGACATTCCATTTTGTGTTCGAGTAGTCAAAAGCTTTTCTGCGTATCGAAAAAAGTACCTACGTACAACAATCCAAATTAACAGACAACTATGACAAGTTACAAGTGCTTTTGACAAATAAAAGTGTTCAGTTATCCGTGTACACTAATACTAATGTGAACCTTACCCATGTTAGACAAAGTTCAAAATTACATGTCACCGTTTTGGTGACGACAAAACTAAACTTGTAAAATTGAAGGACCATTGAGACTTTTGTGCTGGCTGTTACAAAGACAATAAGCGAGACAAAAGAGGCCTTGGAGAGTGGTCAACATTTTCTATTGGCGTTTTACTGTACGGTATAATACCGTTATTTTCACAAGACGTTTTTATTTATTAGCCAGCACATTAGACTATTGATAACATACTCTTTTGATAGACTGGTTTAAAATTATTAGCATCTTAAAGGTACGCTAATATTTAAGTGCTGCTTTAAAAACTATTTACATAAAAGTCATCATTCTATATTTATATCACTGCTGGACATGGTTTTCTGTTTAAACGAGGATAATTTGATACTGTCTTTTATTTGCACGAGAACTACACATTTAAATAAAACTACACATTTCGAATTTACTCGCGTATATTTAGTTCTAAAACATTTTAATCATTTAGCCCGACGCGACGTGTCGAACGCTTTACAGCATTTGTGGTCACGGGATGACTGAAGCTGATGGGTGTCATAAAGAAACATTAGATTTATTATTTTACTATCGTCATCTCATAATAATATCTATGTGGTCCATTTCACGCAAACAGAGCTCACTGTATCTATTATTTTAGCAGTCTCCGAATGGGCTTGGGATTTGATTATTTTCGTAGCAGTTGGAATACTCCAACCATTATCTCTATTGAAATTCGGGTGTTTTTCAATCTCAATAGCCTCGCATAGCATCATTGGGTTGATTTGATGTTCTTTGAAGAGAATAATTTAGCCTACGCTTTTACCACGCTGCCTGGCCAAATATGTTGGTGTAGGGTTTGTCTTGAGTTTTTCACTTCTTTGCAGATGTATGATCGCGATAAATTCGCTTATTCTTACAATATCCACAGGAAGAAGGGGAAAGCCGACATATGTATTCTGGATCTGTGAACGTATATCGACCACATACGGACTGAGAAATAAAAAGTTTCGGGTTTAACGGACTGGAGATATCAATTGGTTGAAACGATACTCCAATCTAGAATCTAGATGTATCGTTTGTGAGAATACGTGTTCGTGATAAAAGCAATCGAAAGGTAAAAATATACATGCAAACATTTAGTCGTCAGCAAATTGTAGCCTCGTTAAAATAACTAGTTCACATTTTTCAACTGACAAGATATCATGTTCGTCTGATGGTCGTGATTAAAACAAGAGCGGAGAGACAAACGTAGACGTCTAGCGGGCTGCAATTGATTGAGAGGTCGGTCCGACAATTTTATCAGCAATAAATATTAACTGTTGATTTATAAAGAGCGCCGGTTAATAAATTCACCATCGTGACCATCCCGCGGCTTGTTATCACGAGTTTGGCTCTTCGTGATCCCGTTCCACGTCACAGGATGCTTTGTTACAATGTTCCGTCTCGTTTTGGATCATTTCGATATGAGTAATGAATTTATTAATGTTGAACTTTGACGTCTTTATTGGGTCTTTATGTGAGGTGGCTTCTGATTGTTATTGTGCCGTGGTAGTTTTTGTTGTTGTTTCTATATTTTGGTGCTCTTTGTTTTAAATAAACGTGGTTTTCGTTCTGGCTCTCTTTCATTATGCAATAAATCTTGTTATTATTTCCTGCAGTATCTTCTTTTAATTTGATTACAAACCAATCCATCTATCTGCTTCTGTTTTCAGGTATATTCTTTTTGTCCAAAATAAATTAAAGGCGTAAATTAAATATGGCATTGATATTTTAATCTTAGCTCAATTCTGTTTGTGTCAACCTTCACAAAGAATATTTGCATAGATAAGCGCAAAATTTTCCCGCAAAATTAAGGTGAATTAATTTTGAACGCCCATTGCTTTAGAGATAATGTCCTTTAATTAACGATGTATGGCGTATATCTTAACCAATCAGGAAAGATTGAGTACTTCACCCAAACGATTATAAATAAGTCTGTTAACGACTACCAGCTTATTAAAAACCAGAACGAGTATCTAAACATTAGCTTGTAATGTCTTAATTATAGCTAATCGACTCCTGCTTCGTGGAATGCTAATATGTATCGATTAAGTTGGATTATATATTTAATAGGTCAGGTAGATATCAAGTAAGATCCGCATGATTGCTTCGTGATCCGAAGGTGGTTATTTATCAAGTATACTTGAAGCTTTATTTTTTAAGCCCCAGATGAAGTGATTTCATGCTAGGGATAGATCGCTTGAGATAGGTATATTTTCTAATTATAGTTCAAAATTATAGATAGTGTTATGGAATACCTATTACTTTACACGGTATTTTTGAATTTAAAGTGTAAAATAACAACTGAAGATGTTTGTACTATTAGAACTGACATTTTTAACATGTAAGCAAACACTTTCTTTACTGGTAGTCGCTTATCATCAGGTGAGAATGAATTCTTACGCTGACGACGTGAGACAGTGTAATAAAAGCAACGTTTTATTAAGTTGTGATAACCGGTAAACGGAATCTCTTTATTTATTCAATATTTTATTGTATAATGAAACACAAATAATATAAGCATTTGAGGAGAAAACAGTCTCTTCCACTGTGAAGCTTATTACTGGCAGAAATTTCACCCACCCGTCTTTCTATCCCATGGGTTATCTTATTATTTCCTGTTTATTCGAATGAAGAAATCATGTCATTGCAATTTTCAGATCCTTCTGAAAGGATTTACTTTTTATACTTCCATTGAAAAAGTACGATTTTTAATCTCATAAGAATGACATTGTTCTCACGAAATATTCGGAGTTAAAAACCAATGAATAGATATTTTAGTTCTGATTTCTCAATTCAATAATCTTCTTACACAATAACGGATAATAGTATTAAGTTTGCATTTGCTTTTTCAATTCGATCGCACCATTTTTTGGATCGCTTTCAGGTCAGTTGCAAAACAAGAAAATCCTCTTTTTTATATTAATTCAAAGGGGTTTTGCTTGCAGCCCGATTTACCGTGACGGCGAATTTAACCCTCAACCGATTTCAAAGGATGGGCCGCTCGTAAAAAACTGACTGTTACCTGAGACGAAATATTCCCTCATTTCGTTTAGTTCACGTGAGGTGATAATCTGGAAACGTATATGGCTACGGTCTTACATTACCGGGTTCTGTTCGCTTTATGTTTGTGGGTAAAACGATTGCTACTTAAATCCTTAAATCCTAGCTTCGAGTTACACTGAGTTCATGTACCTTGAAGAATGAAGAATTCGCAACGACTGTTTACTTGGTAAACTAACCTCTTCGTTAAGATTTTCGTAATGTTTTCTGCAAAATAGATATAGTATGGTGTAGTATTAATCGTGATGATGAGTAACCTAAATAAGAAAGTTGTTCTACATTACAGAAAAACGTAGCTATTAGAATTGACAATACTAACGATCCTAAGCATAGTTTCCATAACAATGTTACAAATAGCTTTCGCACTTTTAACAATGTTATCAGTTTGTATACTTCGCAATAATTTACATATGAAATTGTCGCATTTATCCACATTAATACACATGTTGCTGTTTATAGTTGTGATAATTATGATATGATACGGGTATAATAAAAAACTGTGTAAGCAGTATTACTTTTATGAGTACATTCATGCATCTGATTATGTCTTATCTATCCTATACTATCTTATTTAGTCTACATCATCACATGCTTATGTTGTTATGATAATTCAAAAGTATTTTATTTCATATTTTAAGATCAAGAGTTAGCAAAATTTTATTTTCATTTCAAAATAATTTTAATGCTCTAATTCTAAAGGTGTAAATGCTTCGTTCTTGGAATGAAGCGTTAATCTGCTTTTTACAAATTCTTAGTAATTTTTTGTAGATAAGAATTTCAATGCTGAATTTTCTTTGAAGCTCAAAGTGAATTTTTATAACATCCTTTGAATATTTATTAAATAAGGAATATACATTATGAAATTACTTAAAAATTTGCCGTGTGAGCCTGATATGAATTAAAACCAATACATCATTGTTTATTTTTATACATAACTAGTGGGCCCGGCAGACGTTGTCCTGCCCGATTATTGTACATATAAACCTTCCCTGGGCCTATTTAAACACCCACAGAAAAAAGTTTTTGCGAGACTACCACACAGCGTTTCATTTTTATGTATAAGATTATCAATTTTATACAGTATAATATAGAAATCTACATAATGATATATTAAAATTATATACTAAAATATAATTATATATGAGAATGTTAAATTGCGAACTAACATTTTTTAAACATCGATTAGTACCAAAGGGGATAATTTTAACACTGTTTAAGAACTAAAACTGAAGTATTATTTTTATGTACGACAGCCCCCGAACGATTCCCTGGGTAGCAGTTTTTCTGCTTGGTTTGATTGGTAGCAGGGCTTCTGAGTCCGCCTAGCTAGCTACTACCGTCTTACCCAAGATTGTCGCCATTATAACAATAGCGTGTTCCAAAAATTAAAGGTACGATAGTCAGTTCCTGTGTTGAAGAGGAGTCCAGATGAAGCTCGCTTCCATCTTCAGTCTTATGTCGAAAATCGATATAATTTCAATTTTCGAACATAGACGTCGAATCAGTAGAAATCGAACATAGACGTCGTCTTCGTCTCCATCTTCGACGAGCGCTCGGCACCTAGAAGAATGGTCCAAAATTAGAGCCCCAGAACTCCCACCACATGAACCCTGTGATCCTTACAACTCATGTGATATATAAAAGGACACAACACCAATTTAAACTATAAACAAACATAAACGATTTGAAGCTATACCACGCAAATACGGGGACGCCGCCTATAAAACGCTTAGAAAATGGACGGGTCCTAATGGGGAGTTTCGGGGAATTAATGGGAATTAACGCCATTAATCGTGTGTAAGCTGATTATGTGGAAACGAGGTAAATATGGCGGGATGTTTTTATTCAACAGTAAGCCAATTTAGAAGCCGTTACTCACAAAGTTGTTGAACATTTTTCAGGACGGTTCCGGTATTATAAATAATGAGGGTTTCATAATGGCCAAAGCGAGTGAGATTTGTATGTTTATTGCTTATATTATTTAGGCCTGTGTAAACTCTGGCTGGGTTTAATTTCAAAGCAAAAATGTCGGCAGGACGCAACTGACAAATGATGAACTTCGATTCATTGGATATATTGTGTGTGTGATTAAAAATTCGCAGTCATTTTGAAAAAAAAACATCAGCAAATTAACAAACAGGTTGAGTGTGTTCCTGAAGAAAACAGCGATACGAGTTCCTTTAACGATAAAATAACATCAAAATACTATTAAGCGTTGTAGGTTAGTCAACAATTGAAAATTTCTGCAATAGTCAAACTATAAATATCTATAATGCATGCAATACCATCTGAATATACCAAAAAAAGAATCTACAAATAAGCTTAATGCTAAAGCAACAAACACAAAATCAAGAAATAAATTCGTATTAAGCCTACTCATACCAAGAGAAAGGCCGAAGAATATAATAGGGACACATAGAGATATAAATATCCCAACACATGTAACCTGACTCCGGGGTATCATGCTGTTTATTTGCCAACGGGGCCATACACTATCTATTGTCCCCTTTTTGAGAGGTTTTACTGTAGGCTGGAGAACAGTCAGCAATAGTACAACAAAGATATTTACACTGGTTATAAGGCTAAAGGCTATATATTATCCCTTATATCATTACAGTGGCTTAACTAGAACAAGGTAACTGACCCAAATATCTTATGGAGCAGCATTGAAAATTAAAGTAAAACATAATGATATAAAAGAATGTCTAGTAACGATTTTAATAGTGTTTACATATATATATTTTCCCTTATATCATTGCAGTGACTTAACTAGAACAAGGTAACCGACCCAAATATTATATGGCGCAGCATTGAAAATTAAAGTAAAACATAATGATATAAAAGAATGTCTAGTAATGAAAAAAAGGTTGATTATAAAATGAAGTCAATTTGATTTTTTATAAGTAGAATAATTCCAATTCCAAATAATTCGATGAATGAAATACGAGAATTCACTACCACCAATTCGTATTTCCTAATTTCTAAGAAGTCTTAAGATTACACTGAACAAATAAATAAAAAAGTAGTCTCAACAAATAAATTGTAACAAAAAAACGTACAAAAAATTGTCGCTAAAAAAACCGGCGACGTTGAATCGAAATCGACAACATAATGAACAGTCCGTAATATGAATGATAAAATTAATCAAGAGGACAAAATTGGCCGACTTGTTGAAACAGTCCACGGTTATTGCGAGCGAGAAATTCGTCGACAGAATTGTGATATTGCAGATTTCTCAGCACAATTTGTTATATCTTTTATAATAATACGAAAAATACAAGATAGAGCCGCCAGCTCGTTGTGAGTAACGTCCATTTGTGAAATGGCAATAAAACACGAATATAATATTTCCAGACGCTCTTTTGCAGACTGTACTGCTTTCATCCCTCCTAAACATGATATCCACAGGAGTGGATTGCTAACAAAAGGCCATTCTGATTTTGTTTTGACTAAAATTGAAGCCGGCGGCAGATCATATTTCAGAAAACATGCTTCGTTCATACCGTCTTAATATGACACCGAATATTAAGGACATTTTATATTTACTTGCATATTGAAATGTTAATGCGACAAAGTAAAATATTGTATCCTTTTAATGATATATTTGAATCGAGTTTCTTATTTTTCCAAGCTTCAAAATAAATTTCCATATTTTATTCCTTAGTAATTTGGGAAGGTGTTACAACATTTATTTCTTTGTTGTCAAGTCGATGAGATCTCCTAGTTCTGGTTCGGAGGTCCGGACTTTTGTTCTCGATGGAGATAGAAGCTTTTTTTGCTCGTGTCGAAAAGTGGCACCCTACCACTTTTCGAGCCAGCTAGCTAATCACCATTTCTACCTAAGTTCCTTAGTAGCCGAAGAATCCAGCTAAAACTTATTTTGATCATCGACCTCTTGTCACTTACCATCAGTTGAGATGAATGCCAAAATCTCCACGGTAGTATGAAAAATTAATTATTTTGCAGTTTTTAAAAAGGTCATTATTTAATAATATTGGCAAAATAAATTACTGTCAACTATTTTTAGATTAAAGTTTCAAAAATCAATTGTTATCTTGTGTATTCATTATTGACATCCGACCCGATAGGCAAGTATTTTTTGCACAAACCGGCAACGGTGACAAACAATATTCTTTTTAAATTAAAAGCCCAGCGTTTACGGTTGTTTGCGGTTGGATGTTCCATGGCAACTTGTGTCACGGTAGACTACATTGTCCTTTATAATAGTCCGGAAGTTGGCAGACGTCCGTATAATCTGAAGCTTCACATAAAGTATAAATGACAACAAATATCGTTTGTCCCGCATATATTTTATTGACAGCGTCACAATGGCAGATCACGTGAATAGAGGATTCCATTGCATCCTACGGGCTTAGATCGTCCTTATTGTGGAAGTTCCTCTTTCTTCACTGATATTTTTTGTCGGAGACAACAGTCGCATCCTTTTTCTGATATTCCTTTACATTTGAGATCGGTAGTTGAAAAATTTTTATCTTCTTAACAAAAGATTATTAATATTGTTCAATTTTAGTTTCTAGTGCGGCTTCGTCTGAGATTGTTTCATTGTCTCTATTATGACTATCTATTTGTATCCGTGTGAATTCCTTTGCTCCCGCGATATCGTAAGAGCCGGCTAGGAGTTTACTGCAATCACAACTCTGCAAAAAGATGTGAAACTCGAAACGAAACTCGACACAAAGTCTGGCCAAAGTCATATATTAAGCCAGTTCCTTCTCGTCTGATGGGTGATGTTCCAGCAGTTGGACGTATATGGGTTAAAGTGAACGATTTCATTTAAATCAGTCCAGCCGCTTTTGCACGATGGAGTACATTCCCCCAAGCTACTCGTATAACTACAGAAACTCAACGAGGTCTTTAAATTTAGCTTAGCGATTTCTTCACCTGCTCAAGTGCACTTGAACTGACTAGTATCTATTTAAATATAATTTATAGGCCCATGGTGTGTGAGCATAAGTGGTTGCACAGATGCTTTTAATGCTTGCGGTCTTTTTAACTCAAAGGCAGGGAGTGTGGATGGATTACTCCAATTTGTAACAGGACTACGCGTATTATCTCATCTCTGTACTCGCCAACGTGTTTTTCGGTGCGGTCTTAAGCTTGTTTTTATAATTGTTGAAGCAGTTTCTTTTTCGTTAAGCGTAAGATCCGTCAATTATTTAAGAGTGCTTCAATAAAGTGTAGGTAGTGCATACATTTTTTAGCCTACTAAAAGATAATTTATTATTAATAACCTGCGCATCTCTTGGATGCGAATAGTTATGTTTTATTTTATTATGTTTCGAAATCTACATCCCTTAAAAATAGGTTATATTATAATAGTTGAAATTTCATATGATTCCTATATTGAGACATCAGTCTTACAGTATCTTAGTTTGCAATCTTTTATTCATTTGATTGGGAGATTCTCAGAACGTAGTTCCATCAGCGGTCTGGAACAGTGTCACGTGACTTGATTAAATTTTAATAGGAGCCTCCTTCGACATAGGTCCGATCGATAGAATACCAACCGTTGCGATAAATATTGTGGTTACGGTTACGTTACTGTACGGTTGCGGTTACGGTGCAAAAGTGATCACGGACCAATCGATCCTTGCTATTTTTTTTTTTTTTTTTTTTTTTTAAAACGTCTCCCCACTCTAGGATTTTCTCCTGTATCGTGGGTGCAGTTACAAACATAGAATATCACATGCACATACGCCCAGACCGGAACAAACTTCTGTAGGCCATACAAAACATCTGTCCCGTGCGGGAATCGAACCCGCAACCCGTTGCGCAGTAGGCGATCACTCGACCTCTGCGCTAACCGTGTCGTCATTATTATAGATAAAAAAAACAATTTTATTATAGATAAAAAAAAACAAGTAAAAATATTGTCACTATAAATAGCTATATAATATTTACGGTATGCTTGGATTGCCGCAAGAAATAGACTACTACTCTTCTGTGTTTCATAATGACTTATAAATAATTGTAACATTATGTCTTTTCTTCTCCTACAATAAATTATAGTGTAATTAGTGTTTGTAACTATTTGAAGAATAGGTTAATAGATTGATACGTGTCTTGACTGTAATTAATGTTAATATATTAATTAATAATATGTTTCAATGATTTATTGTACCTTTGACATCGTTAAAGTATCGTAGTTGTAGGTATATTGCAATCCTTCTTCCGTTAGAGAAAATTTATCTTTTCTGGCTAACATGTTTTTTGTTGATCTAGTGGTGTTTGCTCCAGGAAAACTCTATGAGACAGGAGGCTAAAGAATAAAAATCTGTAAGGAACCTCAGTCTTTAGGCAATTTAGTGTCAGTTTTCTTGTATATCGCTGTCTAAATAGAGCCATCAGGTCGTACAAAATGGAAGGGAAGAGCTGCATAGCAAACTAAAATACCAACCCTTCTTGATTTAGGTGAAACAAACCTTCGCATTTATAATATCACTTCGTTGTGACTTAAATTGTACACGCCCAAGATTGATTAGATTGAATCTAAAGGCAATCACTGCAACTTATCGAAATCACTCAATAAAACATCAGTCAGGCTACGCAGCTTTTTGTATTGATGAAAATATTGCCTCCACTGCACAAGCTTTTAGCGTGCCCACCCATCATCCGAGCACAAATGGTCCTGTAATTCTTTTTTATCCGACGTAATTTCGAAGAAAAGAAGCTTATAAGGTTATCGAAACACAAATAGCAAATAAGATAACTTATAGGGCCCCTCGCAATCTAATCGCGCAGAAACTGCTCCGTCAAAAATATTGTTCTCCACCGAATCGTGTTCCATCCATTCTGACCGAACCGAATTGTCAAGGCGGGGTGTGTCATTTTTTTCATTTCTATTCAGTCCCATCTCTCTGTTGACACTTTGATGTATGATCGAGATGGGAATATCGGTTGGTCACACTCCTCAGGTAATGTTTTTCAATTTATTGACGAATTGGTTTTGATTTCGGACGTCCACGAATTCCACGATAGATACGAATCGTAATTGGTCTTTTGATTCTCTTATGATGAAAGGTTTTTGAGTGTGGAGAAGTCAGCAATTGGTTGATTGATTGATGAAGTTTTGGTGTAAGGTTATATGAATAATGTAGAAACCTAGTATATACCTAAATGTACATCTTCATATTTATCACCTTGCCCCTACCGCACATGATACATCGTGCCGGTAATTACATTCTTTGCATGCATATCTTTTATACGCCTATATGCATAGGAAAGATTTTCAATTTTTGCAGTGAAACACTTTAAAAATAGTAATTCAAAGTCATTTATTTAAGATGTACAATTCGTAGATCAAGAGATATAAATATTTGCATTTTACCCACGAATCTGTTAAAACTGAAACATTACAAATTATTATTTTCATGATGAGATAGAATCAACGCGCATTATATTGATCAAACTATGTGTAATACAAAGATTATGCATTATTGAAACCGTAATGAAAAAAAAAATAAAACCATCAATATAACTAAATCAAATAAAGCATTGTATCACTATCCGATGGTTAGCATATAGCGACACTTTAGAGTTTGGAAGTATTAGTGAATTGAAAGGGAAGCATAAAAGGTCCTCTAAAATAAGTAAGAATGCCTAAGCATTTCCTCTCAACTTTCATTTCGATAAATCCCTGCTAAGAAGGTAAACAAGATGTCTACTCTGTGCAAATGCGAGAAGCGATAGAGCGAATACAACAGCACAGCAGAAGTTGGGAGCTGAAAATAACTCCGAAACGTGCTCACATACAATTGTCTTAAAAGTATTGTTTCATGCTTTCCTTATTTCATGAAGGACTCCGTTGATGGCGCCCCTTTGGGACATCTCTCACTATTCATTTCCAACGAAGTAAGCTTTTTCTAAGATTCTATCCCTGCTAGCCACTTGATAGATTAACCTAATGTTATTGTTTCGTGCTGAACTCCAGTTGAGTGCTCATTTTATATTTATTGCAGTGGTGTCATTACTGTAAGTCTTGTGATCTTTAGCAGTCCGTTTAGATGATATCTGTATTTTTCTGGAGATATATTATCATATCGAAACAATGTCTGCCTTTCTAAAACGGTTATTTATATGTAGTAACGAAGTAGCTTTAATGGCATGGATGATCATATTTTTGACATGAATGATCTGTGTTTTTTTTTTATATTTTTATGTCGAAATAAGATCGGAATAGTAGTTTTAAGTCATATGGATATTTCAAAAATTGACCGCTGTGGGAAATAAACCCAATGAAACGATTCGGTTTTCGGTAACGTTTCAATGAATTCCGCTAACGTACTGATGAATTACGGAGTTCTTAAAAACACAAACAAATTAAAACAATTTGAATTATGACTAGGTAAAGCGAATGAAATTTAATTAAAGTTACTAACATTACAACTATTAGGAGCGCAAAACTTTTATTGCCTGCTTAAAAGAAAACTACAACTAAAAATTTGTCTATTCGAAGAAACCACCTGGCGCAAAGGAACCATGGATACTTGCAGCATTGCCCCTTTGTATAGCAATGGCAAACCTATGCACCAGCAGGCGTAACACGGGCTGCCAAGACTGGACTCGAGTCACGCATTATCTCACAATTTCAGTGACATAATCTCTATGTCTTAAAGAGTAGCACGGTGACGCGTATTTAGTGTGACCTACGTGATAATTTTCTTGACGCTCATCAAGGAACATGTGTGTGTGACTGAGTTTTATCACAAATTTCTTGGCATGTCTGTGAATCGACTGCTGTGGTTGTAGCAAAGGTTTTAATACTTTAGAAGATGTAGCAGCAGTCTGAGAGCAAAAAAATTGTAATGACACTCAATCACACGTGTCTCTTGACGAGCCTCAAGAAATTTTTATCACGTTAGACCCACTTAATGCGCGCCACCGTGCTACTCTTTAAGACATGGAGAAGATTATGTCACTGAAATTGTGAGATAATGCGTGACTCGAGTCCAGTCTTGGCAGCCCGTGCTACGTCTGCAGAAGCGAACCGGAGCGGTTGCCCCATACCCCGATCACGGCGGCGACGACCTACCTCACTTACTTCAAAGTATAATTTAAACACAAATGTACGAGCGTAAATGAAGCGATCGGTTGATTGCTTGCAAATACAAACACAGCATACTTATTATGTTCTATTTGTTTATTTAATACGCCGTGTGTAAATGAATCAATACGAATGTAACCAAATAACACACTCATGTATCGCCGAATGCCCGGCCAGATATCAGGGTCTGTCTGTGTTTGAGTTCGGTTAATACGTTTAACTCAATATTTGTACGGCTGGTAGGTCAAAGCTGATCAAATAAAATTCTTACATTACTTTATCCTGAGAGAATCGAGGCCTGAGTTTGTGGGAAAATCGTCAAAATTTAGTACGCGTTAAGCTTAGTTCTTACATTCGCGTTGAACTTGACTCCTTGTTATAAAAGCTGGATATTATTGTTTTCTTTAAGCGGAAACGTTCATTATTTAGCTGTACCTACCACTATCTAACCTACTTCTGCCGCAGAGAAGCGGTGTTAGGTATTTCTGTGTTCCGGTTTGAATGAAAAGAAAGGCAGCAGAATTACTGGGTACTGTGACTATTAGATCTTATGTCACAAGTCAACAACACAAGGCAACAAACGCTGCGGTTCGTGTATGAGTTGTATATTTGCGAACATTACAAGTGCCGCATACTATACACTTATCATCAAGTGGACAGTCTGTTTGCCATTTTTGTTGTATGAAAATATGTGCAGAAAACCGGTACTATTAGACATGCTGTGCCCGCGAACTACGTTTCCCCCTAAAAGCGTTCTTAGTTTCGTATCTTCTATATTTTACCCGTTTTAGCAACATTTTTCATTGATTCTCCTCTCTTATTGGTGATGTAACATAGCCTAAAGCCTTCCTCGATAAATGGACTATCCAACACAAAAATATTTTTTCTATTCGGACCAGTAGTTCCAGAGATTAGCACTTTCAACCAACCAAATAAACAAACAACATAAAACCTATAGAGTATAGATTGGCATGCAACCACCCCGCATAAGAGTGAGATAAGAGTAATCCCACTCTTGTGCTTGGTGGTTGCATGTTTTTTTTTCTATTTGTCACTTTCTTAGTACTTACCTTCTTCGCACAATAATCCATCCATACTTTCTCAGGTCTTCCTTCACTCTTTTCTTTTAAAGTGAAACTTTTTTTCATTGCTTCAAATTTTTTCGTCCATCTATCGCATGTTGCATTACACAAAAACATGAGATCTTTGATTTCACTACTTCATATAGGTTGGGATTGGTCGATGCTTTAGATCTTTGACTTTAAATCTGTACCACTGCGCTACGGTACGATCCTGATGTATTTTTTTCATAAATTTGTTATTTCTTTATTATTTTGTTTATTTTATTAATTTGTTTTTTATTACTTTTTGTTTTTTTTTGGTCAGAAGAAAAAAGTAATAATATTCCAAAAATTTTCAGTTAAATGCCTACGATCCGAAAAAAAGTTTCACTTGCATCGTGGTTTCATAAGACCACACAATGATTTTTTATCCATGTTCATTTTCGTACCTCTTCTAGTAATATTATTCTTGCCACCCCTCATCAAATGTCCACACCACATTTACCTGTTACTTCTTATCATTTCTGTCACTACCGCTACTATCACGCTTCCTCTTATCTTATCCATAATTATACTGTATAACCCAAACATTGAATTTGAATCCGGGAGCTCTGGTTTTGTATGTTGAAGAGGATCCAACAATTTTAGTGTCATGTCACGTTAAAGCAGTATCGATACTGTTGCACGTTTGACGTTTTTATTGACATGATTTAATGATTTTGTTGTGATAAAGTACAAAAATGTAAAATTGATAAATTTTACTTAATATCACTGTATAGAATATAAAAGCTTGGACTTATAAAAACAGATTTCAACACCACAATGTTTTTATATTACAAACAATTTCATTGCTTAAACAATTTTATTTAAATATATTTTTAACGATTTTTCAACTGTCACACTATATTTATCTGGCAAATATCTGCCATATATATTATTATAATGACAGACTTATCAATGCAAGATCTGTCATTCTGTTGTAAATCATAAAATCATCGAATTTTAATTAAATTCCGTGAATCCTAAAAGTGTAACTTTTTTAAACTTTTGAACAGTCGTTATCTTAATCTTAATTCTAAAACGGTATTTCATAAACCAAAGCTAAATTAGATATATTATATCCGTCAATTAACTTTACGTGTGTTCGAATATTGACACCGTCTCAGAATTACAAAAAAATTCAGAGTAGCACGCAAAGCATATCGATCAGTTTGTGGCCGACAGTTTTTGCGACACCGAAAATCAATCATAAAAATTATAGGCATGTCGCCGCTGTGATTTTTTTTAATATGTCTAAGCCCATTTTTTCTAGCTTTTCAGTTAACACTAAGTTTAATACTAAGTAAGCGAATATTTGACCAAAGTAGCTCATATTAATCATCAATTTTAAAAAAAGATTTGCATACTATCTACATAATATTTTTATTTTCCATATTTTTAGAAATTACGACATTTGTTATCGAAAATGGTATTCTGAAGCAATAATAATTTTACGTTTTTGCACGCCACACCACTTTTTGAAAGTGATTATAGTTTTAGATACTTAGATAAAAGGTTGTTAAAAGAACAGTTCAAAGTTATTTGCCCTCTAGCACACACATTTTTTTAATATACACATTTTTATAATATACGATTCTGCACAGTATCACATGTGTGTATTACAGCAGGACAAAAGGGCTATAACTCCGAGTCTAGCTTGCCCTTTCAAACGAATACTGCCCCCTTACTATGAACGCTTCTAACAAGGTTTAAACAATATTAAAACACAGACACCGCTCTTGCTGCGTATAGCGCCATCCCGTTCTCAGCGCGGTTTTAATATTGTTTTGGGTGAACATGATTAGGGGGCTGATCTTCGTCATCGTACAGGAAGGAAACCAACGCGACGCGACGATCTCAAACATTGATCAATGAACGAATGAGTATCAGGTAAAATTAAATAACAATAAAAAAGGTTGTTGCGTTAAGTTTTCAATATTCGAAAACACTTATTCACTCGTCAAAGGCGAACATAAAAAAACTGAGTCGTATTCAAGAACATTCCTTACCTTTTGTTGAGCATTTTTGTTGACTCTACAATAACGCTGATAGTACGTATTTTTGTCTTCTCTGCAATATTGCTGAGAAACAAACACAATTACAAAAACACCCATAGAAGTTGTATTCCTTATGCATCAGCTTTTCAAGCAGTGAGCTAGAGCAGGCTACGTGAGCGTTTTTCTCTTAAATTGTTTAGTGATAGAACAAACGATCTCACTATTATTTACATAAGAATGCGAGTGTATAATGTTAAAATTCTATTTTTCTATATTGGTGTTATTTGATTTTCAATGAATTATAATGAAACTCTATAAAAAGCCAAAATTTTATTAACATAAATACTACCTTCAACAATATCGGTTTTTTGTTTACATGTGGTCAATACTAAATAATTTACAATTCAGCAACGTATTAACGTTCCGGAAAAAAAACAATATAAAAATCTATATGAATAAACTGAATTAATTAAAATTATATTGATGATCATATTATCACTTATTTTCAATTACTATCTGCATAGCAACTCTGGTTTAGTGCGTTAAATTTTTAATTTCGAGTTTTTAAATTTTAAATTAATTCTCATAATATTATTTTTCAGCATTACATTTTTAACTTAACTGTGCGACTTTTAACGTATTGTTATATTGCATTTAGTTTTAGAATTTTGGAACTTTAACAAATGTATTCGAATGACACGTAGGTGCTATCTCATTGTGCTATCTATCATAAGATACTTTATATTATGTACGGGTACATCTACCACATTTGCTGTCTGCACCTCCTGAATATTGACTGGCAGAGAATGCCTCAGGCATTAAGTCCGCCATTGTACACCAATGTACATAAATAATTAATAAATAAATAAATTATGAATGTTTCTTGGCTTCAGTTTCAAATATAGTTTCACTTAATTTAGATGCGAAAACATTCAACACGATTTATAACAATTTTGTCATAATATAACGTTTGGATTTTCGGAATTCTCAATTGAGCAGTTCATCGATAAACGTTACTACAGCACTAGCTTCCTTTAAAATACCAACGACTGCAATTATCGAAGAAACTAGAATTTCTGGATTCGTGCGATTCAGTGTAGACACTCGGCTTAAGTTAATTGCTTGCGACTAAATGTGCTAATATAGTGCTTCGGACCTCAGGCGCTACTTATATGCAATTAAGTTAGAGCCCATAATTTCTCGCTAGTGGACATGTTCATTGAGTTTGATAATGCGTTTCTCTGATTAGAATAGAGTGCTCAGCCTTAAATTAAAATTTTATTGGAAGATACAAGTCGCGGTTCTCTTGAGAGTTGCTTAGCTTGTTTTGCCTCAAGAAACAGAAAATTGAAGATTTTTTTCCCCTTTGATTATCGTATTGCTTATACTTCATTTATTAATGAAAATAAATATGGTATTTTTACATAAAAATAAATATGTGATTTAAATTATTCATAACTACAATACATTTCTTGCAGTTAGGAAAATCAGTAGTAATGAATATTAGTTACAAGTTGTAACAATTATTGAAAAATTAAGGTTTGTTTTTGTAAGGAAAAAAGTAGAGATAAAGCTTAGCTATCGATTTAAACTTATTAACATACATATAAATATACTAACACCAATACAGACAAAAAATAACTAATATCACGTTTGATTGCAGGTATTATTTCTTACGCAACTTTAGGTTCTTAACTTTCATGTCCTGTTAAAAGTATAAAATTATTTTCAGATTCTAAATAATAATTACCTACTCCTTAGTAGGCAATAAAAAAACTGAAAACAATATTATAGTTCAGAGCCCATACAACCTTTTACACCATACATATTATTAGTTAACGTCCTCTTCTCAATAAGCTAATGAAATTAAATTATGTGCCAGTGGGTGATTAAGGCGTAATACTTAAGGCACCGTTTCCCGAACGGCAACCTGGCCTATTACTTATTTAATTAATGCTACACCATTAGAGATTTCCTGCGGTGCTAAGATTGACTTACTTGCGTCACTGTTCAAATTTCTAGCGTCTGTATCTTGGTTAACTTTGACGTCACATTGTTAACTAGTTATATTTGAGCTAAATTTAACGCTGAGACGTCCGTCTAAACGGTGTAGTTCAGACGCTTTCTAGAGTTCTATAGATGTTTATAATATATGTTTTGTATTCTATTTAATCGCTTTTTATTGTAAAATGCAATTCAATCATTGAGAAAAATGTCCGAGCCCGCATATTCTTAAGCTGTTTTCAAGTGGTCATATACAACAAACATTCTCAATGACTTGCATTTACAAACTACGATTAGAGCAAATTTAAGCGCTTGAATATAATTTTCGACAATTTCAGACCAATGTCAAAGTAAAAACGGAAACAATTCAGCATTCGTACAAGTCGGCTCAACTTTTATAGTTCGATAATTAGTATGAATATTCAAAGTATAAAAAAGTATGACATGACGTGCATTATCAATACGAATTCTTTTTATCTGTGGCTGTACCAGTACCGATAGGCTCTCTTGCTTCATTGAAATTCGATTTTAATCGTATCACATCAATAAAAAGAAAGTCAAAACTAAAGATTAGGCGGGAGACATCTCGTCACCTCATTATCTCTCGGTAGCCGCAGTGCATCGGACATTTATCAATTTGTAAATAAGTCGAGACATGTTTTTATTAAGTGGAAGGATGTAATGGATTAGGCTGGCGCTGTCCGAGCTCAGGGGCTATTTTTGTGAGCGATAATCGAGTTTAGTAGCCGTCGCTTGGAGTACAATGCTGTGTGAACTGTTCCTGATTACTACTATACTGTACGTACACCTGCCTAATACTATAAAACATATATTATAAAACTTTATAACATATTATAAACTAAGTGGTATTGGGCACGTTTTAATAAATTTCTCAGAAACTTAGGAAAATACCAATTTGAAAAATTTTAAGTAAATTTGAATTTATTTTTTATATTTTTCTTCGATACTTTTTTAAAATATAGAAACGTAACAAAAGCGAGCTATTGCATACCGTTCAAATTCAAATTCAAATTCAAAAATCTTTATTCAACATAGGCCTTTACAGGCACTTATTGACGTCAAAACAAAGCAAAACAATCTAATTTAAAGAAATTATATTAACCTTGTATGTGCATACATCCTAAATATACTCAAGATGTCTGCAAATACAAGTAGGAATGAAAAAAAAAAAAAAGTTGATTCTACACCTGTTCGGAAATTGGGAGAGCCTTCTCGAGAAGAACAGGCAAGAAACTCGAAAGGTCTAAATTTTTTATCTCCTCTTTTAAATCGCCATTTACAATTTTGGTTTGTTACAGAGTCGTCAATTGGAAGCTGACCTCAAAGCAAAAGTTTGAGCTCAACTTCCATTACAAGAATAGATGTGTTAATTCACATTATATAAGCTATCTCTGAGAGAAGTGCGTGAACTTAGATTATAAATAAATTGCTCTCACTGAACGTTTCTTTGAAACAAAATGCAATACATTGTTAAATATTAGAATTGAGAGTTCAAACCCAAGCTTTTTTGTCCGTCATGTAATCAGACACTTTATAATATGCTTTTTTAATAAGTACATCTTTGATTGCAACTTTAAATTTGTTTAAGCTAAGTTCTTGTATACAACTTGGGATTTTATTGTAGAAACGTATACACAGGCCTCTAAAAGAATTATTAATTTTTTGGAGCCTGGTATTTGGTAAAGCTAACATATTCTTTTGTCTAGTATTAACTGAATGAATATCACTATTTTTACAAAACACATGAATATTCTTACGAACATATATTAGATTCTCATAAATATATTGCGACGCTACTGTCATAATACCAATTTCTTTGAACTTTTCTTGCAAAGAATCTCTCATTTTAAGGTTATAGATTGCTCGAATAGCCCTTTTCTGCAGTACAAAAACAATCTGAATGTCGGCAGCATTTCCCCACAACAAAATACCATACGACATCACACTATGAAAGTAAGAAAAGTATACAAGTCTTGCTGTATCAACATCAGTCAGTTGACGTATTTTCCATACAGCGTGAGCTGCAGAACTAAGTCTCTTTGACAATTTATCGATATGTGGGCCCCATTGCAGCTTAGAATCAAGTGTGATCCCAAGAAATACTGTGGTGTCCACAGGGTCAACACCTATATCCTTTATTTTTACAGTGGTGTGAACCTCTTTGACATTGGGTAAAACAAATTTTATACATTTTGTTTTCCCTTCATTAAGTGACAGGTTGTTCACATTAAACCAGTGAACAATTCTTGAGATAGAATTATTTACATCGTCATTAATTTGCACACCTCTTTTAATTTTAAATAAAAGTGAAGTATCATCTGCAAATAATACCATCTCATGTCTATCCTGTACAAAATCAGGGAGGTCATTGACATATATAAGAAATAGAAAAGGACCAAGAATCGAACCTTGCGGAACTCCCATTTTAACTGCAGAACCTTGAGACCTTTTTCCATTGATGTCTACTTTTTGAATCCTCCCACTTAGATAAGAGATTAGAAGATCAAGTGCAGTGTCACGAAACCCATAGTGGTGTAATTTTCTGATCAAGATTTCGTGATAAACGCAATCAAATGCCTTGGACAAGTCACAAAAAATGCCTAACGCATCGTGTGAGTCTTCCCAGGCTTCGAATATATGTTGTATTAACTCAACACCAGCATCGGTTGTTGAGCGACCCCTCCTAAAACCAAATTGTTTACAGTGTAGAAGATTATTCCTATTAAAATAACTTTGCATTTGCTCCAACATTATTTTTTCAAAAATTTTGCTAAAAGTAGGTAGCACAGAGATAGGTCTAAAATTACTGGGGTCTGATGTGCTACCAGATTTATGTAAAGGAATAATTTTACTTAGCTTCATAAGATCAGGAAATACACCACAGTCAATGCAATCATTAAAAATGTTAGCAAGTATTGGAGCTATTGTTTCAATTACGGATTTAGTAACATCAACGGAATTGCCCCACAGATCCGCAGTTTTCTTTTTATTTAAAGTTTTAAATGACTTTGTTATATCAATTCCACTAATGTGTATAAATTTGAATTTATCATTACAAACTTTAACATGATCCTTCACTATAGATTCAGCAATAGCGGGGGATGAATCCAAAGACTTTGTGATTGAGACTGGAATATCAGTAAAGAACTTTTCAAATTCTGCAGCTACTTCTGTGTCAACTGTTACCTTCTTACCATCAACATTCAAACAATATTGATTATTAGTAGTTTTAGCTTTTCCAGTTTCATTATTTATAATATTCCATGTCATTTTAATTTTATTACTACTGTTTTTTATTTTTGAACTTAAATAATTAGATTTAGCAAGCTTGCAAACTTTTTTGAACACTTTGGAATAAGTTTTTACATAAAGTTTAAATTCATCACTAGTATTGAATGAGCGTTCATTGTAAAGTTCAAAAAGTTTTATTCTGCTTTTGTGAATACCTGGTGTAGCCCATTCACTAAAAGCTAAAGTGCCATCAACCGATATAGTCTTTGGAATAAAAATATTTTTAAATTCAGAACAAAATGTATGAAAAAAGTTTTCATATAATTTATTTGGATTTTCTTCATAACCTATATAATTTAATTTAATACCAATATTATTTTTCAGCCGTTCTAAGCGACCAGCAGTCTTTGGTACAACAGTGATATTCTTTTTTTCCATGCTTTTACATTTAAGTGGAATGGTAACAATTTGTCCAGAATGGTCAGATTCTAAATTATTAAAAACTCTTCTTGCTAAAGGAACAATATTTGTATAAATATTGTCAATGCATGTGGCAGACGATTGAGTTGTTCTTGTTGGCTCCAAAAATAAATTTCCAAGGTTATATGACCAAAACAGATTTTTAATCCTAATAGATAAACTAGAATTTTCTAATAAATTAATATTAGAATCACCACAAACAATGGTTTGTTTTGTGGAACTACACACTTTTTTCAATACTTCATCCATAGTATCTTCAAAAAGGTCATATAATCCTGAAGGAGGCCTGTATATACTTAATACAATAATCTGGTCCAGCTCCACGCAGGCTATTTCTATTGTTCGCTCAATCGAAAGACTCACAATATCCTTACGATCCTTAAATTTCAGCTTTTTATCTAATATTATTAAAGAACCACCACGAATTGATTTTTCTCGACTGAACGAACTACCAACCAGATGATTGCTGAAATTAAACATGAACTGATAACTTTTAAGCCAGTGTTCAGTTACACAAAAGATGTCTACATTACTACAGTTCAAGAATAATTCCACTTCCAGATCCTTGCCTAACATCCTTGAATGTTCTGGTGCACCAGGTTGATAAGATTTATTTTATTTTTGTTTTCAAATGGGTTTTGCAATACATTTACAAAGTTTTCAGTATCTTTTCTACCTAATGATAAGCAAGAGGATGTCTCTTTTGTCTCATTACTTAATTTAAAGATTTATTAAAAATATCATCAGTAACATTACTGACAGTCGTTTCACTACCACAGTATTGCTCAATAGGAGCAATTTCAGTACTTTGAGTGGGCTGCTCAATAAAAGCATTGTCAGAGAAAGAATTTATAGCCATGTTTTTGGCTAAAGTTTGTAAATAAAATCTTAGCGAAATAGCTAATTGTTTTTTATAGAATGTTGATAGATATAATCTATCTTCTGTCAAATAAGCTTTAATATATGTCAGTTTGTTGAAGTCAATAATATGGAATTTTTTCGAATAATTTGTCATTAAATCTAATGTCAAATTAAGTTTGTATCTAATATTATTTTCATGTTGTGACAAACGATTATGGTAGGGAAGGGTAAACATTATTATTTGATTAACATGTAAATTATTTAAATGAGAACAAAAATGTTTTAGTACTTTTTTGTTCAAATTACCCCTATTTCCCAAGATCATAACCAGTTTGTCATTAATATCAAACTTATAACTATTAATTTTATTTGCAATATCATGGAAACTTGAGCCAGGCATACAATAATTAATGACACTAAAATCCAACTGATTTGTCAATAACTGGCCCATACCTTTGCCTATGTCATCACAAAAAATAATACATTTAGGCTTAGACACAGACATCTTACAATGAAAACTAGATTGCTCATTGACTGGTGACTGACATACAATACTATGAGCGGAGGATGTATGACTGGGTGCATTGTTATTATTTGTGACATTGCATTCTGTTATTGAAATATTCTCACTTGCAGTCAAAAGTTGTTTGTCAAGAAGGGACTGATAGCGGTCCTCATTATGCTGACAGAGTGTGGCTAGTTCTCTGATAGATTGAATATGCATTTTAATATCATTTTGAGCCGTGTCATAATTTTCGGAGATAGTTGACAATTTGTGTTGTAAATTTCTAATAGTATTATTGAGTTCTTCAACGTCCCTATCATACAAACCCCTACTCTCTTTCAATTTGCTATCATAAATGTCTAATGAATCTATTAGACATGCACGCTCTTTCCGTAATTTAATATTACTCCTAAATGAGTTATACTTTTTTAATTGGTATTGAGTCCTTTTTAGCATTTTCTTGATTTTAATATATTTTTTAAATTTTTTATTACTCATATGATTGTTCAATAAGGGCCTACCCTCTGTAGGCGAAGAGGATTCTGCTAAATTTTGTCCACCAGGTGACTGCATGAGTTCATCGAACAAGCTGTGTGTGTGAGCATTTTCTTGATTTTGTTTAAATTGTTCCAGTTCAGAAATTTGCCTATTCGCCTCACGCAAGTCCCGTTCAAGTTCTGTGATTCGATCCAATGCCTTCACATAAGTGTCATTACACTGCGTAAAACCGATGATGGTGTGCTGCAGCTGGTGTCGCTCCTCAAGTACTTCCTTATATTTGACATCCAATTCGGAGAGCTCACTTTTAAGGAAGGTGTTTTTGTCTATGATCTTTTTGATTTCGATCTCACTTTCATCACGTTCCCTTAGAAGTTGATCGCAGGAATCCTTCAATGTCTTTATTTCAATGACAGCTTGCCTGAGTTTTGCCTCAGTATTTTGGGCAGCAGCTTTGCGGGTCAGCATTTTGTTAGCTCATCAATTGCCTAAAAAAGTTGAATTTTATTTTAATAGGAAGTATAAACTGGGTAATGAAACAAGACCTAGGAATTTAAAGGCAACTGATAAGAAAGGGATATTTTGAAAAAGAAAATAAAAGTAGAAAAATAAAGAAAATAAAATAACTTGTCAAGGAATAATATTATCAAACAAAAACAGAAAAGGTGATATACAAATAGCAAAGAGAACAAAAAAAAAAAAAAGTAAAGAAACAGTTTATACTGTAAAAACGTCTCCTATATATTTATTACGTTAACACTGTCATCATCAATTTGATTAGGGAAGTACCTCCACCCTTTTGAAGACCACAGCCAAAAAGTCATGTTGTGACTGCGCATGAGTTGGGTTGCTAAAGATCAAACGAAAGTTGTTATCTCTTGTTCTGACGTGGAGTTTCAGACCACGCGTTCATAGGCCGTACACACTCAGCGTACGGATCACGTCAAACGAACCACTGCGTCCACTGTATATCCGCTGGAATCGGACTGGCTTCTCAACACACACTAGATAAACCAGTAAGTGCCACAAATTTCATAACACAAATATCCTAAAATATTTTTGGTGCGATCCGTACGCAAAATACGTTGCGTATACATGTAAGCTTAGATTGGATCGACCGCGTGTTTGTAACCCATGTTTAATAAAAGAGATAGGGACATGACATCACAAGCAGCAATGTACGGCGAACAACGAACATGTAACATCGATCGATCATTAGAATATCCCCGCTGGCGATAGCTTGATTGATCGCCACTGTGTTATCAATTTGTTTCGGGACTACACGGCTTTGTTGTGATGTCTGTCGGTTTGACAAGCCATGTTTGTTTGGGCACCGGCATTTGTTTCCGTAGCACAATATTTGCCCTAATTAAAGTCTTTTTTATAGGAGTTAAAATAATTTGAACCACGTCGAAAGCTAACGTTAGAATCGATAGATTTTAGATTTTAATTAATACTAAATATCTGAGCAAATTTGCTATTAGAAATGTGTCTTTTTAGAGTTCCTTTGTTTTTCTAGTAGTTGCTTTTTCGTTGATTTAGTTGAACCCAATCACATCACTACGTGTTGACAGAACCGAACCCAAGCTGATTTTAATCCTTTCGGCTAAGCTCTTTCGCTTTTTTCAACTCACAGATCGCCTTAATTGTTCTATATAAATAATCATACCTAAGTTTGTCACCATAATATCAATGTTAATAACTTTATTGTGCACCGATAATGAGAGGCAAGGTAGCCAAGTCCTCTATTGCAGAGATTTAAATCTGCTCTATTGCAGTCCAGATGAAGCTTGAATGTCTTCAGCCTAATCGTCACTTGTCATCACATGAGATGTAGGTCAAGAGCTGCCCTGTTAAAGGAAAACAAATTTTAACAAAAAATAAAAATCGTCTTCAAAAACACTGAAAAGTTAAAAACAATATAAGAATAGGTACAGATAACATCACATTTTCATATTGAAGTGTGCCAAATCTTAAGACTTTCTAGATCATCGTTTGGCATCGACTTCAATATAGAAATGTAATGTTATCCTTGCCTCTTCTTATATAATTTTTAACTTTTCAGTATTTTTGAAGTCGCTTTTTTGTAATTTTTATTTTATGTATTTTTATTGAAGTACACGTCACAGTGGCAATACATACATATTGTATAAAAAGGGTCGATACGCTGCTGTTATATTTAAGAAACACCTTACTCCTACAAGTTAACGGGTCCTTCCATCATCAGCTCGGGTCATGACTACCAGACGTAAATACCTGAATAGCTTTGGAAGAAACATGAAACACTACGTTGGACGAACCTAAAAAAATTTAAGGGTTTCCCTCGATTTTGGTGGGACCCTCAGATCCTGACTTTGGTGACAATGATATCACCACAGGAATATACTTTACGGAATACAAATAGAATTTTGAAAATCGGTTCACAATTGGCGGCGTAATCACACAACACAAAAAAACCATACGAATTGATAACCTCCTCCTTTTTGAAGCCGGTTAAAAATAGTTAAAGATTACAAAATAACTCTCCCAATACCTATACTAAATTCGCTGAGTTTTATTTTTGGGTTTCACGCAGATCTGTCGAAAAACACAAAGGTTGATGGCCTCGTTTCGGCTGACCCGTCGGCCTCCTGAGATTTCTATGAAACCTTTCTTTGTCCATCTACGTCACTCAAGAAAATCCTATGCAAATGACCAGGTCTCCCGAGGCGCTGTTCTTATAAAATATGTCGTTTTCGGAACGAGCAATATGTATTTTATTTATGTTTACGAGCGAATATTGTCAGCGCGAACGCTTATAACGCTTCAGCGTTTTTAACCGACTTCAAAAAAGGAGGAGGTTCTCAATTCGATGCGTATGTTTTTTTTGTATGTTACGCGATTACGCCGCCAATTGTGGACCGATTTTCAAAATTCTTTTTGTATTCGATAGAGTATACTCCAAGGGTGGTCCCATGGTCACCAAAGTTGGGATCTGATGATGGGATCCCATGAAAATCGAGGGAAACGTTAATTAGGGTTTCTTTCACTAAAAAGATTTTATTCACTAAAAAGTTAAAAATAAATAAAACCGACTTCAAAAACACTGAAAAGTTAAAAATAATATTAGAATAGGTACAGATAACATCACACTTCTATATTGAAGTCGGTGACAAATTTTAAGACTTTCTAGGAGATCATCGCTTGGCACCGACTTCAATATAGAAGTGTGATGTTGTCTGTACCTATTCTTATATTGTTTTTAACTTTTCAGTGTTTTTGAAGTCGGTTTTTATTTTTTTTAAGTAGGCAACTTACTTTAGAAGACGATTTTATGTAAGCCTTAATTATTGTTTTTGCTATAAAAGCTATTCACAGGACTGTTGTAACTTGGTATACTGCCATAAGAACAATACGCCGTATCGTTAATTTAAACCGAAGTTCACCTTCACAATTTTAATTATGATTGAGACACAACCGAAGGTGGGACCAAACATCACGGCATTTAATTTTAAATTTTTAAGCGCGGTCCGCGGACCGTGACCTGCCGATAGCGGACTCGGAACGCATTATCTTATTATTAACATAAATTTAATACGAGACCCGTTGACAGGAGGATACGCCCTTCTTTGTATCCCATTTATTAGGGTTCGTTCGGAAAATTATGAAACCCTCGGGGGATTTGCACATAAATCACTGGAGAAGGTTGTAAGAATGGAAAACGCTTTCGGAAAAAGGGCAATATAGTTATGTCATTAGTGCTTAGTAGAATACTGTGGGCTTACTCTGGAACTAATTCCGATCGATCGACATTGGAATTGTGATTGTTCGTACGTTCGAGCACTACACTAGTGCGGAACTGGATTCGCATCATATGAAATTTATATACTCGTAGCACTGTGTTTGGTTTACTCAAAATCCACAAATTACGGGTCCAATTCGACGTATGACGTATATATGGAAACTCAAGCGTTTGAAAAACCACAATATCAATGTCGATCGATCGGAATTAGTTTAAGAATAAGCTTACTGTACCTACTGTTGAGCCCAAAAATGTGGAACGAACATTTTAGTTCTGTAGGGGTCTGGATGACATCAGACGGACTCGAACCTACGTGAGGTAAGCTCGAGTCCGTCTGATGTCATCCAGACTGGGGGCCTAGACAAAGTAACAATTCAAAAATTAGCTAAAGGTGCAAACGAACTGGGCTTATGTGATGCCACGTGTGTGATGTTACGTCCATCAGAAGACATCGGTCTTAATAGAAAATGTATGAAAAATCATTATTTAGAACTACACTTAGCTTACGTGACGTCGTTATCGCGACCAATCACATAACGTGGCGTGGCATCATATATGCCCAGTTTGTTTGCACCTTTAGAAAAGACCAAAATGTATAGGAATGATTTACGAGTCACTGTCATACATTGCCGTTCGATACAGAAGAAGCCTCGTACTCATTTAGAGGTGTAGCAAGTGATGTATCTGATACTGTAGCTATCTACTGTAGCAATCTACAAGCTTATGTGCCGTCTACGAGCACGCTGCGAGCGCCTTTGTGATCGCGCAAAAACCGCCAACCAGCGGGTCGCTGCGAGCACACTGCGCTCCGCGGGCGAATGGCTCACAGCAAGCTACTGTGTCAGATACGTTACGCGTTACACCTCTAAGTGAGTACGCTGCTTAAGCTAAACAGATGCGAATGGTGTTTTGTATAGCCTAGGGGCCTAACAATGATCGCTTATAGTAAGGTTAAAACAATTTTGGAACAGAGACACCGCTCTTGCTGCTTATAGTGCTATCCTGCTATCAGTGCGGTGTTAATATTGTTTTGAGCGATCATGGTTCCCAGATGGCTTACCACGAGCGCTTAGAGTGAGATTATTTAAGCTTGAAGAGCTGTCTTGCCTTCGCTGCGGTTTGAATACTGTACTCGTATTTTTTATTGATATAAGTTTGCTGATGGCAGTACTTACTACCTGCCGATCAACGGTAGAAGCTATCGCAATGCTACGTAAAAGGGTGTGTACTGTGTAATAAGATTTAATAAGTATTCTGTAGTAGGTGTATAGGGTGCAATCTATAATATATAACTTAGTCAATAGTGGAATGCACTCGTATTTTATTTTTTAGAAAATTGTGAAAATGTTTAATTTTTTAATCTAGTTTTCCAAAATTGGATTAGAAGGTAATAGAAAGAAACGTTTTCGTCCGATCGTGCAGCGCGTTTGCGACTTTAGTAGGTACATGTGCAATCGCCGTGCACAAATAGATTTCATGGGAAACCTCGCCTTCAATAAAATGAAACTAATCGCATTAAAATAAACCGGCAAAGTGCGAGGTTCCGTACAAACTTCTATAACCTCGTAATTATGTACAAGACCTTGCTTCTTGCCAAATTTTACGATTCTAGGTCAAGAGGAAGTACCCGATTAATTTTGATTCCCTTGAGAGTGTCGAAATATACGTTTTTGTGGCATAAATAGCAATATCTTCTTTTTGCGTTAACTTAGAAGTTTGATTTTTTCACAGCTTCAAGGGATTGTAAACCTGAGTATATGGTTTTAATTTCAACTCGATACCTTCACGCGTTCCCGAGATAAAAGGTCTTGACAGACAGACGGACGGACGGAAAACAAAATGATCCTATAAGGGTTCCATTTTTCCATTTTGAGGTACGGAACCCAAGAAAAGAGTAGAACCTCCATCTTTCTAGAAATGTCTATAGATTTTAATTTTACAGATGCAAGCGAGATTTGAATAATGCCATCAACAGCACTCGGATAAAATAAAGACCTTTTGAGGGCGCGCCGGAATTACATTCGGGACATAATTCACTTTGGTTCGTATGCCATTAACGACACTCATGATTCTGTACACCCCCGAGTGTTTGGTAGATTTGCTGCGAAGCTTCCTCCTCTCTTACGCTATTCTGTAATCTTTTTTGCCTAATTCCTTTTGTTTCTGGCGGCGAATGTTGCGAAACAATATCGCTTTTTTATCTTCCATTTAAATAGCAACATTGAGCTTTTTATTCAATTTATGCTTATCAGTTCTGGTGTATGCAGTAAAAAAATAAGACAACTTAATAATGTTGAAATGGAAAGATTAATTTACTTATGCTATTTTCATAGTATCATGTCATGGTATAGTATTACTGTGGGAATCGCCTACTTGGCAAACAAGCATACTGCCCACCTGATGGTAAGTGGTAACAGTAACTTATAGTACATGTGGTTCTTGTGCGATTCTCACAAGAACCACAGTGTACGTTGTCAACTTGTGACATAAGATGTAAAGTCACGGTACCCAAGTAATTTCACAGCCATATCCTACCCTTCAAACCGGAACACAGCAATACAAGCGCTGCTGCTTTGCGGCAGAAATAGGTAAGGCGGAGGTACCCAAGCGGGCGACCCTGGTACAGTCTTCCTCCGGTGGAACGCGGTCTTCCGCGTGTGCTTAAAGAAATAACATTTCGCACTATCGATTAGGCCATCAAGATATTCTGTAACGGATTTATTAAAAGAAATGAATATATTTACTTTATCAGGACAGTACATTTATGAAAAATTTATTAATGTTTTCAAATTTATCGTTAAAACAAGGCTGTAACAACCGTCCTTTATAATGTGGTGATGGGTGCATAATGGATGTTAAATTTCAAAGCGACCATATATTTTAAATTACACAATAAAAGGGCAGCTCATTTATTACAGAGAGGAAATTCATTCTAAAAACTATCATTCAAATTCCCTACTTTCTTTATCTTATAGCAATACATAATAACCTGAAATAAGAAATGTTACGATAGAAGCGTAAATCACAAATCAGTGGCTTTAATAACTTAATTATTGTAACACAAACAACACCACCATTTTCGTTCGAAACAAAACAAAGCTTCTTCTCGAAAATAAGACATATCAAGAATAAAACGCGCCATTTATCATCCCATTCTGCTAATAAAGCTGCTGTTCACGAAACCAAAACCCTGAAAGCCTCAAATCACAGGCAATCTATCTGAGCACCGAGTACTATAAAAATAATAATTCGTCTCAGTCAAGTAAACGGTTTGAGGCATAAGTTACGGCGTTTTACGAGTAGCATTATTACTAGCTGATATTAGAGTATATCAGAGCATTGTTAGAGTATATTTATTAGATAATGTTAAGAATCTTTCAAGTGCAATATCTAAGACTTTGAATTGAGTTATTATCTATGCTAATATTATAAAGAGGAAAGACTTGATTGTTTGTTTGTTTGTTTGTATTGAATAGGCTTCGGAACTATTGAACCGATTTTGATGAAAGTTGGTATAAGAATAGTTCGATACCAGGGGAAGGACATAGGGTAATTTTTTTACGGGAAAATATAAAATTCCCACGGGAAAACAAAAATAACGCGGACGATATCGCGAGGGGATAGCTTATATATTATATAATGTATACTTATATAAGCAAGAAGCAGATGACATTAATAAAACGTAAAAGATTATCATACGGATGCATATTTTTTTATGATGACTATGAAAAGTTATACTAAAAAAGATTTTTAGCACAACTGAATAAAAGAATCTAGCAGATGCTATAACAGTGTTTTAATAGTGTTCATAAGCAAGAAAACTTGTTTCAACACAAAGCCGACCAATATCTTTATGTTTTACTGTATTGCTATTAGAAAGAACTATATATAAAAATGAAAAAAATTAAACGGCTTGACCAATTTTTACAACATTTTCTGTGTATGTTTGAATAGGTCCAGTGAAACCTTCACTGGACCTATTATATATAGTTTATAAATAAAATTAGACCTAGTAGGTGGCGTTGTAAACGGACAGGACAACGTCTGTCGGGCCCACTAGTCTTCTTCTCTTATATATAAAAATGAAAATGAATGAATCGCTGTGTGTTATATAGTCTCGCAAAAACTCTGAAACGGCTCGACCGATTCTTACAAAATTTTCTGTGTGTGTTTGAATAGGTCCAGGGAAGATTTATACGTACAAATGGAACCGGTAGATGTCACTGTAATCGGGCAGGACAACGTCTGTCAGGCTCACTTGTATAACATAAATTCTTGAACATTATATCATGCCATTCATTACAGGGGACTGATAGTAGAGTAGAATATATCATATCCAATGTTATTTAGAAAGATATATTTATTTATTTATTTATTTATTTATTATAATTACAAATATTTTTAGCATTCCTTTTAAAACATCTTGGCGGTATAAACACAAACTCACTAGAGTTTTTCCGTATACCGTCATTCGCCGTGGTTACTGTGTAGTGTCGGTTGATGTCTAAAATAGACTAACTACCTTCAATTTTAATGTTGGAGACATTTTTTTTTGTGTGTTTATCAAGTAACTTTATACAGCGTGTACTAGTAGTGTTGCGTGATTTTATGTAAGAGTTAGGTTTTAAATGTACAAAACGGAGATGGTATTAATGTGTTAGATTAAAATAGGTAGATAGACAGCAATAGTAATTAATTAACATGCGATATGCAATAATATACTATAAAAAATATATAATAAAATACAAATGAAATATTTTTATGTGAGACTTAATAGAAAATATTTTTTTAATACATGTTTAATATTTTTCTTGTTTATTTTATTTTTTATTTCAATTGGTAGTGCATTTAAAAGATATGGTATTTTGTACTCTAACATATTTTTGCCGTAATGATTATTATATTTTCTAATAATTAATTTAGGGTTATTGGCTTGACGAGTTATAATTTTGGGAATGTAAGCTTTTTGAATATGTTCATTAAAAAATTGTTCTGTAAGCAAATGTTTTTTTATGTTAACATTAATAGGAATTACTCCACAATGCTGAAAGATGTTGAGATTATTATCTTTATACTTTTCTTTGATTTTTTTTGGTAGAATGGATTTTAAAATTCGTAACTGCAAGTCATATATCCTATATAGATGAGATTTGAAAGTGCGTCCGTAACTGCTTAACCCGTATGAGACAATTGATTCCCCTAAGGCCTTGTAAAGCATTAATACTGTAGTATAAGGTATTTTCGAATTATAATTTACCACCGAAAACTTTGCTAATAATGCTCTTAGTTTATCGCACACATAATTAATGTGATCTGTCCATTTTAATCGGTTATCTATTATTAGACCCAAATATGTATGTTGGTTAACCAATTCGATGTTAGGACATTGACAATGTTTCCCTGTTTGACTAAGTTGATGCAGGCACTCATGCTCGTGAGCAACCAAATTCAGTTGCTGGTGCACTCTATTTTGACTAGAACTAATGTACATTAACTTAGTCTTTTGAGCATTGAACTTTAAGCCAGAGTCATGTGACCATTTCATAAGATTTGTAAAATCGTTTTGTAAAAGTTCAAGAGCAACCTTTATGTTCTCATGAGCTACTACCATGCATGTATCGTCCGCAAATTGAAAGATGTCACTATTCTTAATAACATTAACCGCATTATTGACATATGTTAAATAATGCAATGGCCCCAATACAGAACCCTGTGCTGTACCCTCATTCACGTTAACCATTTCGCTAAGGTCGTTAGCTACTTTTACTGCATAGGAGCGCTGGTGGAGGTAGTCCTGGCACCAATCAAGCAAAGGTCCTCTTATTCCGGACTCATCAAGTCTCTCAATAAGTGCATCATGCCGTAGTGTATCAAACGCTTTGCTGTAGTCTATGAATACAACAAGCACATGTTTAACCAATATGGTTATTGGATTTAAATTATATCACTTAGTATATCGTAGTTTATTTCAAACAAATTTTAACCAATATCACATTATCATATATCTAAGGTTTATCACCAACTATAATTGTATTGAAACCGAGTGATGTCTTAGATTAAGAATCAGTTAAAATTGTGAAATTGTGACACATTGACCTTTAAACAAATTTAGGTCAATGTTGTGACACCATTAAAGTTCATTAAAATACCGACAAATAAATACCTATATGAAATTTAAAAATAAACTTTTATTTCTTAGCGCAAGTCTACATAAACAAGACCCATTTGATGTTTTCCCTAAACTATTACTGTTGCCAATTCATGAAGAAAATCCTTGAGGAAAAACCTGAAATAATTAGCTAGTAATTTAAAAAATACATAACCTTTTACAGCCTATTAGATGTCTCGTTTAATGTGGTTTAAAATTCATTCTAACGACACCGTTTCGCAAGATATAAAGGTCATGTACTGCAGAAACAGATGCATGTGATTGCCAAGCTAGAGCATAGCTTTCAAATCATCACAACAGCTCATAAACGTCCCCACCGAGGGTTCGAGCCTTTTGTTTTTTTTTTCGAGGGGAATGCGTGATCGCACCGTACTCGCCGTTGGCTAGACGACGAGCGTGTGTGGGGCTCTCCCGGCAGAGTGCCAAGCCTACCCACTAAACCCCCCGGTGTTCTTCCTGCCCTTATGGGCGCGCGTGGTCCACACTGCGACTACCACTACCAACGCGCCCGGGCTAGCCCGACCTGACTGGTCGGGCTATCGCCAAGGGGGGATTGCCCGAGAACACCAGGGCAATCCCCAGACGGAGGGCCTTACGGCGGCGTACACGGGGCCAACCATGCACGCAGGCCTCCACGGCAGGGTCATTAGACGGGCATTGCTTGCGCGAATGCCCGCCTTCGCCTGCCTGTCCGTCTGCGGCGGATGGGAGCGGCTTGAGGATCATTCTCCCGCTCCCTCTCAGCGGCCTCCTTCTGTGAGATGACGTCCTCGCAGAAGGAGGCGACAGCCCCCCATTCCGCCCCGCCACGGAGCATGGCCACGACCATGCTCGGCAGCGAGAGGTCTCCGCCTCCCAGCACAACGTTAAGTTCGCTGCGCTGGCGTCGCCAGGCCGGGCACACCAGCAGGGTGTGCTCGGCAGTGTCGTCGGGATCGTCGCAGTGATGACACTGCGGCGTTTCCTCCCGACGCGCGACCCGATGCAGATAGTGACCGAAACAACCATGTCCGGTCAGTACCTTTACCATGCGGAACGTGAGGCTGCCCTGCCGGCGCCCTACCCACTCCTCCAACACCGGACGTATCGCTTCGATCGTCCGGTGGCCGGCAGCTGGGAAGGCGAGTGCCTCACCCCATCGACGCAGAGCCTCCCTCTGCGCTTGGGTACGAACTCGGTCCACTTCCTCAGGAGCGGATCGTCCCCCCCGTTCTCTAACGGCAACCCGATGTCGATACACCTCTGCATGTACACGTGCATCGACATCCCACGGCGTTTGGCCCGCAAGAACGCAGGCCGCGCCGTGGCTTACCGTGCGATAAGCTCGCACGGCCCGGGTTGCTATGACCCTCTGCGGACGTCGCAAGAGGGCCACCGTTCGGGGGGAAAGGCACTCCGCCCATACCGGGGCTCCGTAGAGTGCCATCGACCGTATCACCCCGTGATATAGTCGACGGCACGCCGATCCTGGCCCTCCCACATTAGGGAGGACCCGTCCGAGTGCGGCTGCGGCGGCACATAGCCGTGGAGTGAGGAGCTTAAAGTGCTCCTCAAAGCTCCATCGGGGATCCAAGACCAGGCCGAAGTACTTAAGGTGTGCCTCGACCGGTATGCGGACCCCCTCCACTCGGAACCGAGGGTTCGAGCCTACCCTAAGTAAGGGTCTTTAGGCCTTATCAACTACGCTGCTGGCCCAGTGCGGATTGACCGACTTGACGTACACTTTTGAATTTCTTTGCAGATGTATGCAGGTTGCCTCACGATGTTTTTCTTCACCGTAGGAGCGTCAGACAAATGTAGGTATACATATGAAATTCAAAAACGAAAAACACATTGGTACTCCTACATTCATTTCTTGTGTTGAAATATCATTGTGTCCTAATATAAAAGATGGTTGTATGTTATGAATTGTTTATTGTGGTTGTTGTCTAATAAATATCTTTTCTTTTTTTCTTTCCTTCTTTCTACATGGCGGTCTCGAGCCCTGGACCTCCCGATTGGAAAGCAAGTGCCGAGTCTACAGCGCCGCCGACGTTCAAATATCTAAAACGAAAAAGCCTATTCGGATTGTTCATACAAATATTAGAATCGCCACCACCAAACTGCTATGCCTCGCACCACACAACCAGACGCGTTCGTGATCTCTGGACCAGCCGGGTGGCGCGACCCAATATCTCTCTGAGAGCACGCCACGCCGGCTTTTCACAAAGTATACATCCGTGTGCCTATACACAGGTATGTAGTGCACTACATTCTGCTCTTTAACTTACGTCAGCTGCATCAGTCGCCTTATAACCTCGTCAGATCGTAATCTCGCTAGATTTAGAGATGGTTGGGGAAATCCGTTTTCTTGCTTACATTTAGGTTTATTTGCAATATTAGTAGAACTACGTGACTCGTTGAATTTAATTGTTTTCTGAAAGAGTAATGTAATACTTAATGTTTGCTTTGCTTGCTTAATGTTTTTGATTAATTGTCAATGTTTTTATTACTTTTTATAGTACAATAATAGTTACTAAAAGCCTATCTGTGCAGGAAAACTGATTGGTATTCATAGTTTAGCAAAGCTGAATGAAATAAGTTTTCAACTACGAAAGCTAATTTGCAAAGGTAGCGAAAAACTGGATGACAAATAAATAGTAATTTATAGACTAATTAAAATAATAAAATTTTTATCATTTCGTCATCTTATAATTTATGCTCGGGCTTATTGAAAGCGTTTCATACGGTATAATAAAAATAAAGCAGAAAAAATGTAAATTAATATTACTTTTGATAAATAAAATTTAATTGAGTAAAGCTAGTAGTCCACTTATTAAATCCAAACACAACTCCTCTATATTTCTACTAGCTCAGATAACATCTCACGACAAAAGTATCATAAACTTCGCTACATGTTAAGCGACCTTTTGCGGGAAACAAAGTTTCAACTCGAACACAGTTTGGCTCGAACAGGCCGAGTTTTACGATACAATCATCAAAAACAATCAGCCGTGTTACAAACAACCGGGAACTCGCGACCTCACAACGGAAAAAAGGAACCGGTTTCAGACCCGATTAAGTTATCTCGGCGTGTTCCACCGATTTTGTTAATTTCTTCATTTTGTTGCGTCTCACGAGCCGGGGCGCCCGCCGCCTTTTTTTCCATTTTACCTCTTCCAACATTTGTCCGAAATAGAACGAGCAATTTTTCTAATGGCCCATCAGGAGAGCTTCGATTTTGATCGATAGCTTTCTAAATTGTTGTTGTGATGGCGTGTCGCTGTAAATAGGCTGAGGACTTCGTTTGGCGTCTGTAATTGAAATGAAACATTTTGTTTTCGCCTTGTACGTTTTCTTATTTGGGTGTTTGGGTGATGATCGATACTTGTTGGACAGTTGGCTGGATTTGTAATCACAGTAAATCCATTTCACGTTACAGTGATCTGAAGCTATTGGACTCGCTAACTATGTAGAGCGTCGGTGGCGCTGTAGACTCGGCACTTGCCTTCCAATAGGGAGACCCGGGTTCGAGACCGCCATGTACCAATGTGTTTTTCGGTTCACACATTTAATATATACATTTATTTGATGCTCTTACGGTGAAGCAAAACATCGTGAGCCAACCTGCATACAACTGCGAAGACAGGTGTATGTGAAGTCGACCAACCCGCATTGAGCGAGCGCAGCGTGATTTGACTAAGGCCTAACTTAGGGTAGGCTCAAGCCCCTCGGTGGGGACGTATATCAGCTGTTATGGTGATGAGCTATGAAGTATAAGAAACAGATTTTTAGTAAGGCAGTACGACTGGTTTTGCCTGTTCATACAAATAATAATATAATGCACAAAACAAGGATAAGTACAGCACAAGGAAAACGAAAAGTCCCTCTTTGAACATCTAATTTAAGCATTATACAAACAGCGTTTAAAGCACTTAAGAACATAAATATTCAAGTACCTATCTGTCAAAGTATATCTAACAATTTAGATGATATTAGAGGAACCTTTCTTTAGAAAATGAACACGTTGATAATTGTAAAAAATTAAAGGTTTCTTCAGCTGTTTCTATTAAGATCTTGTACCTAATACCGCAAACTATTAAAAGCGGTTTATAATTAAATAACTTCATAACATTTAATAATATTTACACAAGCGTTTCATCATCTCAGCTCATATACGTCCCCACCGAGGGGCTCGAGCCTACCCTAAGTTAGGCCTTAGTCAAACCAGGCTGCGCTGGCTCAGTGAGGGTTGGTCGACTTCACATACACCTTTAAATTTCTTCGCAGATGTATGCAGGTTGCCTCACGATGTTTTCCTTCACCGTAGGAGCATCGGACAAATGTACTTACATAATTATGAAATTGGAAAACGAAAAACACATTGGTACGTGGCAGGATCGAATCCTGGATCTTCCGATTAAAAGGCCAGTGCAGAGTCCACAGCGACACCAACGATTCTTCGACACATGCGTTTACATGTATACTTCCAACAGTTTGTTCATATGCTGTGTCTATTACATTAGCTGTGTTTATTACAACGCGGAGTGCTCAAAATTAATTGGTAGCCGAACCAAGAAATGTTTCCGTTATACTTTGTCAAGGTACTATTTTAGTGACGGCACCTATTAATCTTGTAAGGCCACCGTGAGCTGTGACCTTGTCAAAGTGTCTTCCAATCTGGTTCATATCCGATGGGCGTCCTCTGACAGCTACGGATTCCAGCGAGTCGTGAGCCAGTTGTCATTCTCGTGACTTTATCTTTGACTACCCACTTTTTTCTTGTTTACCTCTGTGCTTTTCGTGGTCATATTTTAGTTCTAAATTATTTCAGAATGAAAAAATTGCGCCATCTTTGAATCCTTTCTATAAAATTTCATGTTTCACGCACGAAATGATTGTGATTTTAGCAAATGAAATAAGTGTTACATTGATTTCATGATTTTTAAAGGTATAGCAATCCAGTAAACCTATACATTATATGACTTAACATTTGCCTTCATGTGAGGTGAAGCCCAGATTTACTCAGTAGCGAGTACAAAAAAATAATAGCCACTCTAAAAAGAGCCTCCATATTCTGCATATACATTATACTGACAGCACACTTTCAATTTAGGTCGACTAGTTCGATGTATTTCAAGTATTCTCACGGATATCTAGCAGTTATCAAACGTGAAGTGGTTACGATTTTGAACTTTATTGACATTGAAGATGTCAATCAGCTAGATAAGCCTTTACCGTGTAATGAAATTGCACAAGTCACCGTTAAACGCATGAATCAACATCAATAACCAGGGGTCATGTGTTAACGAACACTTCATGTACGGAATAGGTTACATAATACGCGTGAAATTAAAGAGTTTTTTAACATTCGATATGTTTGTAATAACTAAGTTTTGACAAGTAGTTTGTTAACGGAAAGTTTGGCGTCGCTTTTGATAAGCGTGAAATTTGTGTTGAAAGACGATAGGTATTAACGGGTTTGAATGCTAGCCAACGTGTCATCACAAGTAGTAGTGTAATACACACATCATTTAACAAATCCTTGGAGACAAATTGCCAAACTTTCTTTTCATTGGATGTTGTTAGAGATATCAACTAATCTTTACTCGTGAAACGTATAATAATTTGATGTCTATAGGGAGTTACTAATAACTCGCATATTTTTTTGGCAATGACTTAGGGAGTACGCAAAGACAGCAAAAACCATTTTTTTAATATGCGCCGAAAATTAATTAAATACAAGCCAAAAATTAACAATTTAAGGCTGCGCAAAAAAGCTCATTGGATGATGTTACTGCCTTGAATGTCAATTTTTCCTGCCGCGTGAACATTATTTCCATAACGAATAAATAAAAAATATTTTCAGTTTTATGTAACTTAATAAATAAGATTTTCACAACAAGTACCAAATGACAATAAATCTCACAGAAAAGTGTGCAGTGATCTATTATTATATACCTATCTATTTGCACTTCCAAACCTGTCAGGTTCTTTGACAAAGTATTTACTTAGCGTGTAAAAATGTAGGCTCTGCACTTTAAATCACTAACAAAAAAGCGTTTGCCTTTTGATGTCTACACTTGAAAACTTTGAATTTTCTCTAAAAAAACATCGCATCGTGTTCATATACTTATTATAATTATACTCGTATAAGATACTTAGGACGGCTGTGATTGAGTCTGCATGATTTCTCTATTTTTGATTTGTCGAAGAGTTTAAACTGACATATTTCAAAGTACGAATTCTTATGAAGTGACGACACGTTATTGGTTTCAAATTACGTTTATTATCTTACTTATAATAAATTTTTGAGTAAAGGACTTTTTCTATAATACGTTAATATTTGATTATAAATATAATTTCTCAATACCATTTACTTTACAATTTAAGCTGTTGAATGCTTACAATATTATTAGTCTGCTAAGTATTAACAACAGCATTCGTGGCTACCAGTCGTAGACTTTAAATTCAAGTCCAACTCCTTACAAAAGCGAACGGATTTTATCCGAGTCAGAGCTGATCCGAGTAACTGACATTGTCAATCCTAGTATGCTCTATAAATTACTTCCTCGGAGAAAGCATTGTTCGTACATGACGTTATAAGCTTCTATAAATTAACTCGTAAAGGACGTAACCCACACATCAAACGAGCCTGATTGAATGGCAACCGTAAATAAATCTCCGGCCAAGCCAAGGCGGCCAGTGATAGAGCACTTTAATGACACCAGATACCCCAATACCAGTTTACAGCCGGGAATAATCATAAATTTGTTAGTGTAACAATGCCATTGAGCTCGGACCATTTGTTAATGTTGTATTACTCGGACATTGTTTTGCTCCGACGCATTCAGTTACAAACGAGGTGGCAGCTCGTAAAATCTGACTATCGATTGTCCGAGATTGTTTACGGCTACACTGAATTCGAGTTTTGTGATTGATTCGATTCAACACCCCCAGATAAATTTCGACGAAGATTACGAATCGAGTTCCCGTTTGTTTTGTGCGGCAATATCACGTTTTGTATTTAGAGGAGCTCACCGATTTATGGACGAGATCGTTTCAGATAAAGAACTGAGGCTTATTAAAACAAAATTTATCTTTCCGCCGGCCTATCGATTCTGGAGATTTTACGATTCAATTAAATATGGACCGGCGTGCAGGAGCTCCGAATGGGGGTCAATGAAATCGCTACGCGCCTATTTTAATTTAACACATTAGAAATACGGCATATTGGTGTTGCTTATCGAAGTCAATTCTAATCAAATCAGCTCGAAGCAAATGGATATGGCTCGCCGACAAATACACACGCAAAGCACCTCGCACCATGAAATCCATACTGATATGAGTTTCAACGAGCTCCGCAGCGTCTATGTCGCGCTGAAACACCTTAATTCTCCAATTATAAAGTCCATTTCGGAACGCAAGCAGAAGCTTTTAAGCGATTAAAACTTCAACATCCGAGTGGCGTGATGCGAGGCACTCTCCCGCTTGGTTAATTAAGACATAGATTATCAAACGTTTTTGGGCAGTAAATAAAATAGTAATCTTTTACCTTATAGCATAGGCGTCCCCATAACACGAGTTTATCTACGAATGGTAAGTCGAAACATATAACGTTTCTTTGATCCCACACCTACGCTCACATTTAAAAAGTAATATCCTACCAATAACACTAATGCACTGTCAAATTTTAACGTAACGAATTATATTACACGAAAAAGGGTCAAATGTGTAGCACACGCTGTGGTCACTTGTCTGAAGACATTATGTTTTATGCCATAATAATATCAAAAACTATCCTTAGTATCAGTTTATTTTTGTCGTCTTTTCTTATTTAGATTATTTTCATCAAAAGCCTATCATAGGATTGTCATGACTAAAATAAATACATCATGATGTGCAAATATCACAACTATTTATAAAGCCATAATTTTTTTCAAATTAACTGCCAGGAATACAAGAACTGTATGAGAACTAAACATAATGTTTTTTAATGAAGAGAACTTACTTAAGTTCCTTTTAAAAATACTCTTCTAAGATTTCCAAAGGAGCAGCAACAACGATTAATATGGAGTATATTAATCGTCTCATTCACAGCCGAAAATGTAAAATAAGGTTTATATAAGGAAAGTATTAATATTTACATTATCTTTCTTTTCAGCTAAGTATTCGGTATTTCCAAAGAGCATCGACAAGACATCTTTGTAAGTAGCAAACAACCTTTCGACAGTGTTACGCAGGGTTCATCATTACCTTCATTTGAGAGCGCGTTTCTAATTTTTCTTTAACTCACTTTGTTTCGAATACGTTCGTTCAAATTAAGTAAACTTCAGAAGATATAAGTCACGTCAGAACTTTTTGCTAAGAACAAGGAGGAATGAGTGCTCTAGAACAAACTGATTAAATACTTTAATCTTTATTTACTGAATGTCTGCGAGAAATTTGTTTAAGAATTTATCGTGTAACTTTTAACGAGTCAAAATGAAAGTGGATGGCGCCCTGACAGTTGGTGTGTTTGCTGATTATTTACTTGCGAAGTTCTGTCATATTGTGATTGTAGAGTTTGACCATGTGCTGCCTCAGTGGTTTAACCTTAACCACATCTGAAGGCGGAGCATGGGTTGCCAAGACAGCACTTTGAGTCACGCATTTTCTCACAATTTCTCTGTCTTATACAATATCATGGCGGCGCGTATTTAGTGTGACTGGCGGGATAAAAATTACTTGACGCTCGTCAAGGGACACGTGTGACTGAGTAACACAAATTTCTTGCTCTCCGACTGCTGCTACATCTTCCAAAGTATTAAAACCACAGCAGTAGGAGCACAGGCACGCCTTACAAAGATAGTATAACTTTAAAAAATGTGTCGTCGTGAATTGATGGGTTTTATTTGATTTGAAATTTATTTTCCTCTTTTTAGAGCATGCAAATAAAAGCTTGATTTTAAAAATGATTTTTATTATTAATACATAGAAAAAACATGAATACTTATGCGCATTAAGCTGTGTACACGTTGTAAAAACTCGGCCTAGGTGGCTTTATTTATAACTAGCTGTGCCCGCGAACTCCGTTTCGCCATCAAAATGCTTAAAACAGTGTTTAGATTTTTCCTCCATTTTATTCCATAATGATTCAACTTTATTCTGCCTTTCTTGAGCAGCGGCCATTTGGAAATTAACAAATTAAGACAATTATCGTAGGTTCGTAATGCTCTAGGTACTTTTCAGGGCCTTTCATTTAATACCCATATTGCTGGGTTTGAAAACGATCTTTAATCCATTTTTTGAACGGCGGCCATGTTTAATTTAGGGCAATTTTCCTAAGTTCATAATGCGCTACTCTTTGAGACCTTTTATTTGATACCCATATTGCTAGGTTTGGAAACGAACTTTTATCCACCTTTTTGAGCAGCGGCTATGTTGAATTTATGTCATTTTTGCTAAGTTCATAGTGCTTTACTCGTCAAGGCCTTTCATTTGATACCCATATTGCTGCGTTTGAAAACGAACTTTTATCCTTTTTTTAGCGGCGGCCATGTTGAATTTAGATCGATTTTTCTAGTTACCTAATGCTTTACCCTTCAAGGCCTTTCATTTGATACCCATATTGCTAGGTTTGGAAACGAACTTTCATCCACCATTTTTGAGCGGCAGCCATGTTGAATTTATGTCAATGTTGCTAGGTTCATAGTGCTTTATGCATCAAAGCTTTTGATTTGATACCCATATTGCAGGGTTTGAAAACGAACTTTTATCCTTTTTTTTTGAGCGGTAGCCATGTTTAATTTAGACCAATTTTCCTAACTTCATATTGCTCTACTCTTTGATGCCTTTCATTTGATACCCATATTGCTAGGTTTGGAAAGGAACTTTTATCCACCTTTTTCGAGCAGCGGCTATGTTGAATTTATGTCAATATTGCTAGGTTTATAGTGCTTTACTCGTCAACGCCTTTCATTTGATACCCATATTGCTGGGTATGAAAACGAACTTTTATCCTTTTTTTACGAACTTTTATCCGTTAGGACAATTTTTCTAGGTACCTAATGCTCTACTTTTCAAGGCTTTTCATTTGATACCCATATTGCTAGGTTTGGAAAAGAATTTGTATCCACCTTTTTTTGAGCGGCGGCCATGTTGAATTTAGGTCAATTTTTCTAGATACCTAATGCTTTACTCTTCAAGGCCTTTCATTTGATAACCATATTGCTGGGTTTGAAAACGAACTTTTATCCATTTTTTTGAGCGGCGACCATGTTTAATTTAGGGCATTTTTCCTAAGTTGATAATGCTTTACTCTTCTAGGCCTTTCATTTGATACCCATATTGCTAGGTTTGGAAACGATCTTGTATCCACCTTTTTTGAGCGGCGGCCATGTTGAATTTATGTCAATGTTGCTAGGTTCATAGTGCTCTACACATTGGCCTTTCATTTGATACCCATATTGCTGGGTTTGGAAACGAACTTGTATCCACCTTTTTTGAGCGGCGGCCATGTTGAATTTTAGGCGATTTTCCTAGGTTCATAATGTTCTACGCTTCAAGGCCTTTCACTTGATACCTATATTGCTAGGTTTGGAAACGAACTTTTATCCACCTTTTTTGAGCATCAGCTATGTCGGCGAATTTACGTCAATGTTACATTAGGATCAAGAGTCCCGTACTCCCTCTACGCGTAATACTTTTAATAGTTTTAAATGGATGAAAGAGTTTGATTCCTTAGTCATAATGTAAAAACATAATATAACACCTTTCAAAATGCCTTGAAAAGGGTATCTTCATTTTTAAACATTTCAAATATTGTACCGATTTTGTGAAAATTGGCCAAAAATTGAACCAACCTACAAATTTTATATTTGTGACGTGATATTGTCATAAAAAATGCTATATACATTGGTTGTATGGCTTGATCCTTTTTCCTTACCACCACGGTACTACATAAGAAAAATACAATTTAAACTTCTTGGTTGGCAAAATTCAGATGGGCACAGCCAATAACAGAAAAGATTTTTTTTTGCAATATGTAACAGACTTGTCAAAATAATTTCACGTGCGCCATGTTGATTTTCTACATATTTGTCATCAAAAATTTTATATGGTATTTTTGAATAAAAATAAAAAGTGAATTTAAGCAAATGAAATTATGCCTAAATGTTCTTCCGGAAAATTTTAAGCATTGTGGTGTAAGCCATATCAAATTCTGTCCAGTAGTTTCGGAGATCTTTCCGGACAAACATTTGTACCCCTACGATTTTATTATATATGGAGATGAGACACTTTACTTTTAATCTATATACACTTCTGGACACATCTATTGGCCCACCTTGCATTTTCAGTTTCGTTTAGTCCTAGCTAAAATTTTATATTAGGTCGAGCAAAAAGTTTTTATGCAGTTTTAAACCTGGCACATTCATAATTATATTCAATAGTCTTTTTTTGAATTTCGAACACAGAATTTAAAGAAACAAAAGACAATTTGGAGCCTGTTCGTTGATATCAAACAATCGAATACTAAGAAAACCTGATTTTATTGGTTTACTTGGATTTAATTCTTGAAAGTGTGATTTTTCTCTTTGGTTTTGCAACAAACATTACTTATTCTTAACATTAAGGTGAGGTTCTATTAATAATCTATGGATACTTCGCCTGAAGTTGCAGCCCAAGCTGTGGCACTTATCCAGGCCGGACACAGCCAAATAAATGTGAGTGCTCAACTTAATTTAAGTCGATCTGCGGTCCGAAATGTTAATCGGAGGTACCTAGAGACTGGCGGCTTTGTTCGTCGCCAGGGAAGGCCACGATCTCGGGTCACAACTGAAAGGCAGGATCGAATCATCGTGACGACTAGCTTGAGAAATCGTCACCTTACCTCCATTGAGATACAAAACCAACTTCGCGACTTCCACGGAGTATCTGTGAGCGCTCGAACTGTTCGGAGAAGGTTAAAAGAACGCGATATGGTACCACACAAGCCAGCTAATGGCCCCAAACTAACGCGAGCCCACCGAACAGCGCGTCTTCATTTTCCGCGCACTCATTTAAATTGTACTCAGCAGCATTGGAGCTGTGTACTCTTTTCTGATGAGTGTAAAATTGCGTTACATGGCAATGATGGAAGGAAGAAGGTCTACCGACGTAAGGGAGAGCGTTTTGCACAATGCTGCTTTGAAGAGAGGGTTGCTTATGGCGGTGGCTCATGGACTGTCTGGGGCGGTATATCCGCGAGCGACAAAACTCAACTTGAGGTTGTTACGGGACCACGGCTGCCAACATTAAATGCTGAAAGGTACATTCGTGAGTGCTTAGAACCTCACGTGATGCCATACGTGGACCATGTGGGCCCAAATTTCCTTTTTATGCATGATAATGCAAGAGCCCATACGGCCGGCATCGTCAGGGAATATCTTTGGGATGTGAACATCATAGTTATGGACTGGCCAGCCAGAAGCCCAGACATGAGCCCGATTGAGCACATGTGGGACGAGCTAAAAAGACGTGTTAGGGCTCGTCAGCCAGTTGCCCAGACGATGCAGGAGTTGAAAACTGCCATAGAAGAGGAATGGGAGATGATCCCTCAAAATTTCATAGAGCGGTTGATAAACTCTATGCCTAATCGTATGAGAGCTGTCGTAGATGCCAATGGAGGCAACACGCGCTATTAAATTAAACCTTTATTTAATAAAACATGTTTTTTATTCAAAAATCAACTGCCTTCATCAAGGCGCATACCCGACTTGTTAGGCGTAGCTCCATGTCGTGTGGTATTCTGAATTCAAATTTAAAACAATACGATCGAAAAAGATATTAATATGTATCAGGTTTAAAACTGCATCAATAGTTTTTGTTCAATCTAGCAATCATATTTAGGTAGGGGCCATCGAAACCTAAACTCTAAGGTGGGCCAATAGATGTGTCCAGAAGTGTATAATATTAAAGGAGCTAAACATTATTTAATGCCCCAGAAAACACGGTACAAAACTATTCCCTATAACTTTCATGTTTCGCTGTCATTGTTACTAAGAGCGTTTACTGGAGGTGCCATATTTCAAAAACTTTCTTTCTTCGACACGATGTTCAGTTGTTTTAAAATGTTGTATAGTTGTATTCCCACTTTCCGAAGCAATATGAGCTATCACCCACTTACCAATATCAACAAAAATATTTTCAATACGTAACAGGGTTCCTAATGGATCAAGTAGCGATACTTGTCAACAAGCTATCCGGCCGTTGCAATGAGTTTTTAGTTGTTAGAAATAGGGTTGGTTTTCGTGCGGCGCATTTTTTGTGTTGAGAGCGAAGCGAAGAAGTCATTTCTATGCTGTCACTGATGGGCTTACAAATATTGACCGGTTCAACCATTATCTTTGGGAGTGTGACGGCCAGCAGGTCTTTGATAACGGCGTGCCCGCCGCCCGAACGTTTGTTTTACTGTCTGTGTTTGCATCGGTGCGGATATTAAAAGGTGCGGGTCCTTTGTAATTAAGAACGGACACTGACCCCCCTACGTAGAAGCAATTCCGAATTTTTCGTTTTGCATCGCCACAGTTTTTGTTTATGCCGAACGACGAACAATGGCGGATACAAACCATTTTTCTTTTGATAACACTGTCCCATTGTTTCACTAGTGATTTAGAGGATTCGGATCTGATAAACGGGAGATTTAAGAAAAAAAGCGGCCAAATACGAGTTAAACTAGCGTACCCAGGGTTCCCTACAAAGGTTTAGTAGATATTGGACTTATTCGCAAAATGGCTCACACCAAAAAAAACGACCTATTCTCGAAATGACATATTCTTAAAAGGACCTTTTCGCATAATGCCTCATTCTGGAATTAACCCTTAAATGGTCGCCCGGGGTGTCTAACACCCCACAATCAGTTAATTAATAAAATACAAAATAATCTCAACTTTCAATTATATTGGCGATCACATTTGAACATGAATATTAATCAACTTTTAAAGTTGTTTTTAAATTATTAATAAATTTTAAACAAGAAACAAAATAAATGTAATAGTAGTTATCTGGGACATAATTTTAACAGACTACAATCATATTATGGTCGCTACGTGCATTATCGAGCACTTAGAGCATTCAAGCCTGGCTTTTCTGCCCTTGGTGCCCAAACCGTTCACAACTGAATGATTATTGCGACTAATTTCTATATGTAACACTTTTAATGAAGCTACCTAGAAGAGTAGTGCCATAATCTCTTATTTTAAAAAGTTAGAAGCCTGGAAACTTGTTTTTGGGTGTATAACACCCCACGCGCCCAATTAAGGGTTAAGTGAGTATATAATTTTTTCCTTAATATGTGCCTTATGACATTTTTTGCCAATTTTCATGATATTAGTTCAACAAGAAGTACCCTTATAGGCTTTGATTCCCCTGTGAAACCGCAAAATATGCGACATAACCGGTCATATCTATGATGGCGTTGACTCACAAGTTTGATTTTTTCACTGCTGAAAGAGACCGTCGACCCGAATATTTGACATAAATATCAGTTTGATATCACTATACGCGTTCCCGAGAAAAAGGGTCGTCATAGACAGATGGACAGCAAAGTGAAGCTACAAGGGGTCATTTTTTCCTTTTGTGTCACAGAACCCTAAAATGATAAGGGCGTTATTGTAAGTGATAGTCACAGTTTTCCGAATCTACCTGTTCAAATACTTACCACTATACTTGAACACAATTAATTATGATATCACTCATAGACTAAAGGCCTTATTCATAAAAATATTAAAACAATGTTTGAGTTAATTAATGTTACTGTCACTTTCTATATTATTTTTCTTGTAATGAGATAAAAGGGACAGTGACACTGCTTACCATAAATATTATTTACGGCCGGCCTCAAATAAATATCTGTGTCTGTTGCGTCAGTGTTTCATTTTTTATATTGTTACTAGCTGTGCCCGCGAACTACGTTTCGCCATATATTTTATGCCGTTTTTGCAACATATTTCATTAAGGCCCAGCTCCTATTAGTTGTGGCGTGATGTTATATAGCCTATTGCCTTTCTCGATAAATGGGATATCGAACACAAAAAGATTTTTTTAATTTCAATCAGTAGTTCCTGAGATTAGCGCGTTCAACCAAACAAACAAAGAAACAATCAAACAAACGGTTTAACTTACACCCCTATTTTTTAATTATGACAAAAATTTTGTGTGCTTGTTCAGACAAGCAAACTGAACAACTTTCACTATGGCACCAACTTTGAAATCGCAAAAAAAAAATCAGCTGTTCCATACATTTAGGTTCAGTGAATGTTGAACATTTGTATGGAACAGCTGATTTTTTTTTCGATTTCGAAGTTGGTCCCATAGTGAAAGTTGTTCAGTTTGCTTGTCTGAACAAGCACACAAAATTTTTGTCATAACTAAAAAATAAACTTTTATTTTTATTTTTTTATAGTTTATAGGTAGGCACTTGTCCCCATCTTGCCTGATGGTAAGCAAAGGTGGGGACTAAGGTGGAGCGTGCCTACTCATTAGGTGCCGATTCACTCTAGTTCTGAAAAGACCCGGGTTGTAGTGAGGTGGGAACACAGAGGACGGCAAAGAATTCCATTCCCTCGCAGTACGCATTAAAAAAGTGGAAGCGAAACGCTTCGTACGGACAAGTGGAATTTCTACTACGTAGGGGTGGGTCTTTGCCGTTCTCCGGGTGCCTCGGTAATAAAAGGGAGACGGTGGAATAAGATCAAACAGCTCTTGGGAACACTCCCCGAAATGTAACCTGTAAAAAACCGATAAACGGGCCACTGTGCGGCGATGTTCAAGACTCTGAAAATTTGAAATTTTCAGTGTGTCTTCACCGATCAATCTCTTCGCCCGGCGCTCTACCGAGTCAAGGGCAGATAGCTGGTACTTAGCAGAGCCGTCCCAAAGGTGGCTGCAGTATTCCATGCACGACCGGACCTGTGCTTGATAAAGTGTAAGAAGCTGCCCCGGCGTGAAATACCGCCTAACCTTCGAGAGTATGCCAAGCTTTTTAGCTGCAGTAGCCGCCTTCGCCTCAATAGAACGCCCAAAGTTAAGGTTCGGTGAGAGGTCAATGCCCAGTAGGCTTAAATGATCCGTTAAAGGCAAGGGTACATTTCGGAAAGTGGGAACCAAGTTGAACGGGTTCCGCTTGGAGCTGAAAAGACAGGCCTGGGTCTTGAAGGCATTGAACTCGACTCTGTTAGCTTCCCCCCAATCCGAAACTTCTTGCAGGGTCGAGTTCACGCGTTCTACCATGTTGGCTCTGAGCAGCTCGATTTCAGCCTTCCCAGCCTTAGCATCGGACATATATCTCTCTGCAACTGTGCTATCGTCTGCGTACCCAAAGATACCGGGTTTTAACAGATCGTTGATATGTAGCAAAAAAAGTGTTGCAGAGAGGACCGATCCCTGGGGGACTCCGGCATTGATAGCCAAGGGATCGGACGAGCAGCCATCAATGACTACCCGAATCGATCTGTCCTTCAGGAAATCAGATATCCATGAGCAGAGGTTTGGAGGTAGTCCATATGAGGGAAGCTTGCTAAGTAAACCGTCGTGCCAGACCCTATCAAATGCCTTTGAGATATCCAATGAAACCGCGAGAGCTTCACCGTACCTCTCAACGGCTTCACTCCAGAGGTGTGTGGCATACACCAGAAGGTCCCCAGTTGATCGTCTTGACCGGAAACCGTACTGTCGGTCACTGAGGAGGTCGTTACCTTCTAGGTAGCCAATGAGACGAGCATTCAGTACACGCTCCATACTCTTACAAAGAATGGAGGTGATAGCTATTGGTCAGCACGACTACCCTTTTTGGGTACTGGCTGCACATTAGCAAGCTTCCAAGATCTTGGAACTTGACCGGTGTTCAGAGAGAGACCGTACAGGCGTGTGAGAACAGGAGACAACTCGGGAGCGCAAGTTTTAAGGACTACCGCAGGAATTCCATCTGGGCCACTGGCTTTGTTCACCCCTCAGTGATAGAAGAACCTTCTTCTGACGGATGCGAATCTCCGGCATTGCGGAACTGCTTGAGGGTATTGTGGGTGGAGGTTGGCTTGTGGGGTCTAGATGCGAGTTTTCCGCAAAGAGAGAGGCAAATAAATTTGCCTTATCCTTTGCGGTGTAAGCCAGTGATCCATCAGGCTTCTGAAGGGGCGGTAGTGATGGCCGGCAGAAGTTCGTCTCGACCGCTTTGGCATGGGACCAAAAGGCTCTATTCCCCGATGGGTATGATGAGAGTCTGGCCCCAATACGACCAATGTGGTCGAGGCGAGCCTTCTTCTGTGCTTTTTTGCAGGACTTGGCGGCTTTATTAAAAGCTTTCTTCTTGGCTCCGAGGTCGGCAAGTTTTCTACTGCGCGCGGCAGCCCATTCCTGATATGCCGACTGTTTAAGGGCATCAGCCTTTGCGCAGTCGGCATTATACCAGGGACGGGCGAAACGTTCGGTGGTCACGTCAGAATAAGGAATGAAGTACCTACTCCATAGCTTGCCGTATCACGTTAACAATGTTGTCAGCGCAGATCGTAGGGTCCTCGAATGCAAAGCACGTTTGCCGCCAAGGGTAAGATGCAAAAAAGTGACGCATCTCATCCCAATCTGCTGACTTGTATCGCCATCTCCGCCTGGTTTCCCTAGGGCCAATGTCAGGCGGGGAGAATGTTGATACAGATTTCACCAGACAGTGATCGGAACTTGTATAAACTAAGTCAGAATTTAAAACTATTAAACTAGAATATGAGATTGATAGAATGAAAAATGTTCATTCTTCAGATATTTTCATTAAACTAGCAATAGGCTTGAGAAAACATAAAATGACACCACAAACTTTAAAAATATAATATACAGAATATAATATAATCCACAGAAATATTAAGACCTATGATTAGTTTCTTCAGTGTCAATCATTCATTTGTCTTAGTTCATTTGAGTAACTGTTTGAGTTCATTTGAGTAACCCCGACAGGCATTGGTATATTATTATTTTTAAAATTAAAAATGTTTGTGAAATATAATATTTGTAATGATAGAAATTTAAAGCAGAAAAAAAATACAAGACCTTCCGAGTTTCTTGCCTGTTCTTCTCGAAAAGGCTCTTCAATTTCCGAACGGGTGTAGAGTTACTTGTATTTGCATACATCTTAATAATAGTTGGCGTGTGTGTATATACAAGGATTAAATAATTAGTTAATTAGATTCTTAGTTAATAAGATTTTTATGTTTTGTTTGACGTCAATAAGTGCCTGTAAAGGTCTATATTCAATAAAGATTTTTGAGTTTGAGTCAATACTCATTTATATGAATGCAATAAATAATTGAGTATTGACACCGAAGAAACCAATCAATGCTATTGTTAAAATCGGTTAAAAATGCCAAACACTGAAATGATGAAACTTAATTGCGATAGCTATAAACTACTTAGCGAACAATCCAGGACCGAAATAAGGCGATAAATCTGAAACATGACTCGTGCATGTGTTGAGAGAACGTTCAGAAGATATTAATTAACTGACAGACACACATCCGACCCGAAGAGTTCTCAGTGTGTATTTCAACTACTTAATTGGGAACAAATGTGTTGATATGAGGAAACTTGAGGGATGTTCGCGAGATGCTTAAGTTTATTATGAGTTTTGACGTAACATAAATTGATGGTGATCAGTTGTGAAGTGAAAAATACACAGACAGCGTGGAGAAAAGGAAAACGAATGAAACGAAATAGTCCCTATTTCAAAAGGCGGAATTTGAAAAACGCTTTAAACACGTGTTCACTCATTTCTAATAATCGGCTTAAATACAATATTTAATGCTTCTAGATTCAATGAACGAACGAACGAACAGACTATTCTAAATACGTACTGTTAACCCCTATTTCACAATTTCAGTATTTCCACAAACGCTGAAACAAGCGTTTACTCATTTTTAATCAGTAACCCAAAAATTAAGTTTCGTGTTTCTAACTTCAACAATGACGGATTTCCATCAAGGTAAAATTTAAATCACTATTTCGCCCCATTAGTGGTAGAGTTTCCAAAAATACCTCCTTTGTGAGTATCTACTCAATAAAATGACCTTATTACCAATGTTTAAGTGTCTAACGTATCTTGAAAATCATATGGTACCTGACCTTAAGTTTTGCGATTTGAGGATGAATAAATATATCCTTTCGATAGCAAGCGATGCGTTGTTAGAATAGGGCTTCTGACATCATTGTCATTTTAGCCAGGAGATGCCCACTATTTGACATAGACTACCCCCAAAGATCTCCAAACCGATCATGTCGGTATCGTGTTAAACATCAATACATGTTCCATTGTACAGATTAATAAGGACACGCATAATGCGGAAAAGTCTCTTTTCAGGCGTAGGGGCACTTGTGACATTGGGATTGCCTACAATTTGCATAGCAAGTCTCTGAACAGCGTCAAAGGGTCATGCTGGTATTTTGGTACTCCTTCCAAAAATGTGATAGGCAACACTCTAGTCATATTTTTCTATCTTTTCGAATCGTAACACGAAGCCTAGAAAAGTAATTATAATATTTAAAGTATACATTACATGGCTCTTCATGCAAAGATATACAAATGAGTAAAGACAATTTGTGCGCCATGCCACTTTTGCGTGCAAATTTAAATGACATTATATAGATTCAAATGGACATGAAGCGCTAAAGCGTAGCAAAACTTATAATTGCTTCCTTAAGCATGACGCGAATAAAAAAAATCAAAACATTAATCTTGTAGGCAAACATCGAATACAAGATCTTTATCACACATCATCGTCTCGCTATATCTCAATAAAAAATCTGATTAACATAACAATATTCTTAATTGCATCGGCTGTTGCAATCCGGTTGTGTAAATCGTCTGCTTACATTCGATTAAATACGTTCAGAGATTCCTTTTCAAAAACAAAAGATAATTAATCTTGGACAATACGTTGTGTGGTATTCGCATTTTCATTATTATTCCTTAAACTTTTTACAGGTGCATCAGGGTCTTTCTCAACTGTGAATGCGTGGAATGCTTTGCGATTTTTTATCTTTTAATAAGCTAACTCAAATAGATGCGGTTTTATATTATTATTCTCTACAGACTCGTGGTCGGTGCCGTTTTCATTCTTTACTCTTTTTGATCTTTTGCTATTTCTATCTTCACTTAATTCTAATATAAGTTGCGCATCTTCTTTTATATAAGTATATTAAAGATAAATTCTTGTATCTATTATTTTATAACACATACTCTCTATTTAGACTTAGAGTTTATAGACACTTTTAAAATATTATGTATTGTCATTTAAGAATTCTAAATATCAGCTTTTGTACTATTGTTTTTAAAGCATTTTTATACCCAATGGATCATTTTCTTTTTATTCTGAATAATTGTATTGTTGTTCATTTTTCTTAATTATTTATAGCTACATTTTATTTTTTATTTACTCTCCTTTTAATATTATATTTATTCTTACATAAAAGTATATTATGTGCATCTTAATAGATGCGGTTTATATTCTTAATGTAATTTTGTCGGAAGTAAATAAAATTACTCAAAAGTTAGTACATAATGTTTGTATAAAAACACAAAATACTTTGTCTTTTATTATTTCATAACTTAAATCGTGCCAATTAAAATTTACAATTTCATTTATTACTGGCCTTATTTCTTCACACAAAAATACTATATCGTAAAAAATATATCTCAATATTAATATTTTTATTTGGGAACATTGTGGCTGGTTTCAAATTAAGTAATGCAATATCGTGCCAACCATGTCATTGGACGAGTTTCCAGCTTAAGTCGGATTAGCCTTTCAAACCCTCACTTTGAGTATGTTTAATTAAGAAATTAAAACCTCTCACTTAATTAGACAGCAATTTAACTTTGCAAAGTAAATCAACTTGTTTTTTCAGCTGGATGGAGGTTAAACTCCGTACACTTCGAAACTGTGGCTGACTCGAGCAAATTACAAGGTACCCTGCTGATTCCGACACAATCGCTTCGAGTCTGGTGTAATTACAAACTTTTTTGTCTGTCCGATGCTCAGATATGTTAATAAGAAACGTTTTCGATGTTTAAAGTTATGATCACATCATAAAGCTTACATTCGCCAGGTTTAGGCTTTAAAAGTTAATGAGGGCTATCAATAACTTTATTACAAAAATTCAGTGTGCACATAAAATAAATTACACTCTCAGAGAGATCATATACCATCGGAAAGTGCTCTACAATTTTTAATGAAGTCTGGCCAAAACAAATTGATGCTTTTTTGCTATTTATATTAAGTAATTAGAGTTTTTTTTTTATTAAAGACAGGGAGACTTCCTCTGCTAAGATAATTATGTTAAGGTTAATAATGGATGTACGCTTCCTAAAGATCCTTCAATCTATCACGCGCGCCCATAAGGGCAGGGAGAACATCGGGGGGGTTAGTGGGTAGGCCCGGCACTCTGCCGGGAGAGCCCCACACACGCTCGTCGTCTAGCCAATGGCAAGTACAGTGCGGTCACGCATTCCCCTCGAAAAAAACAAAAAAAAAGGGTTCCGTACAGACTTCTATAACTTCCTAACTATGGACATATTCAGACTTTTTCCTTAATATGTGCTATAAGACCTTGCTTTTTGCCAAATTTCATGATTCTAGGTCAACAAGAATTACCCTATTCATTTTGATGTTCTTGAGAGCATCGAAGAGGTACTTATACGTTTTATTTGAGCATAAACGACTGTTTTTTTTCGTTAACCTAGAAGTTTGATTTTTCACAGCTTCAAGGGACTGTAGACCTGAGTATTTGGTTTTAATTTCAACTCGATACCTCCACGCGTTCCCGAGATAAAGGGTCTTGACAGACAGACGGAAGGATCGGATCCTATACAGGTTCCGTTTTTCCTTTTGAGGTGCGGAACCCTAAAAACATCATCATCTCAGCCAAGAAACTTCCACTGTTGGACATACGCCTCCCCTAAGAATTAAAAACCTATCGATCCTGCGCTTCGCCAATCCAGCGGCTTCCCACGGCCTTCACTTGATCGTCAGTCTTCCTTATAGGGGCCTACCAACGCTGCGCCTTCCGGTACGCGGCCGCCACTCAAGGATCTTTCCGCCCCAATGGCCGCCCCTGCGACCTATGTGCCCTGCCCACTAACAAATTCAAATTCAAATTCAATAATCTTTATTCAACATAGGCCTTTACAGGCACTTATTGACGTCAAAACAAAGCAAAACAATCTAATTTAAAGAAATCATATTAACCTTGTATGTGCATACATCCTGAATATATTCAAGATGTCTGCAAATACAAGTAAGAATGAAAAAAAAAAAAAGTTGACTCTATACCTGTTCGGAAATTGGGAGAGCCATCTCGAGAAGAACAGGCAAGAAACTCGAAAGGTCAAATTTTTTTATCTCCTCTTTTAAATCGCCATTTACAATTTTGGTTTTGTTACAAAATCGTCAATTGGAAGCTGACCTCAAAGCAAAAGTTTGAGCTCAACTTCCATTACAAGAAGAGATGTGTTAATTCACATTATATAAGCTATCTCTGAGAGAAGTGCGTGAACTTAGCTTATAAATTGCTCTCACTGAATGTTTCTTTGAAACAAAACGCAGCACATTGTTAAATATTAGAAATGAGAGTTCAAACCCAAGCTTTTTTGTCCGTCATGTAATCAGAAACTTTATAATATGCTTTTTTAATAAGTACATATTTGATTGCAACTTTAAATTTGTTTAAGCTAAGTTCTTGTATACAACTTGGTATTTTATTGTAGAAACGTATACACAGGCCTCTAAAAGAATTATTGTTTTTTTGGAGCCTGGTATTTGGTAAAGCTAACATGTTCCTTTGTCTAGTATTAACTGAATGAATATCACTATTTTTACAAAACAAATGAATATTTTTACGAACATATATTAGATTCTCATAAATATATTGCGACGCTACTGTCATAATACCAATTTCTTCAAACTTTTCTCGCAAAGAATCTCTCATTTTAAGGTTATAGATAGCTCGAATAGCCCTTTTCTGTAGCACAAAAACGATCTGAATGTCGGCAGCATTTCCCCACAACAAAATGTCATATGACATCAAACTATGAAAGTAAGAAAAATATACAAGTCTTGCTGTATCAACATCAGTCAACTGACGTATTTTCCATACAGCGTGAGCTGCAGAACTAAGTCTCTTTGACAATTTATCTATATGTGGGCCCCATTGCAGCTTAGAATCAAATGTGATCCCAAGAAATACTGTGGTGTCCACAAGGTCAACACCTATATCCTTTATTTTTACAGTGGTGTGAACCTCTTTCACATTGGGTAAAACAAATTTTATACATTTTGTTTTCCCTTCATTAAGTGACAGGTTGTTTACATTAAACCAATGAACAATTCTTGAGATAGAATTATTTACATCGTCATTCATTTGCAATCCTCTTTTAATTTTAAATAAAAGTGAAGTATCATCTGCAAATAATACTATCCCATGCCTGTCCTGTATAAAATCAGGGAGGTCATTGACATATATAAGAAAAAGAAAAGGACCAAGAATCGAACCCTGCGGTACTCCCATTTTAACTGCGGAACCTTGAGACCTTTTTCCATTGACGTCTACTTTTTGAATCCTTCCACTTAGATAAGAGAGTAGAAGATCCAGTGCAGTATCACGAAACCCATAGTGGTGTAATTTTCTGATCAAGGTTTCGTGATAAACGCAATCAAATGCCTTAGACAAATCACAAAAAATGCCTAACGCATCGTGTGAGTCTTAAAACACTAAACTAACTAACACTAAACTAACTAACACTTAACTTAAAACACTAAAGGCTGGCCATTCTTTTTGTCGGTGACTTTAGTTCTTCCACAAAACTCGATCTCGAATTGAAGACGCGTCTTGTAACACTACGATAGATGTGCCAAGAATATGCTGCATAGCTTCCCGAATACTACCCATCAGGTGAGTAATTTAGTAACTCATCGGCAATCGGCCATCGTATAGATTTGATAGTTTTGTTTGATTAAAACTGAATTTTAATATGTTTGACATTCTGTAACGTCATCGTCTGAGTGTTTTTGGTATATTTGTTGAATAAATTAACCAATACTTATAGCTAATGAACATAATTCAGCCTGAGAGCCTCCAAACTTCACAGGAGTGGGTACTACATGGAAATTAAAGAAAATATTTATTAGAATAAAATTCTCCACTTTTGCCTAATTGTGTCCCAGAAGCCGACGTCAAGCCGAAAGCAGGTGATAGACTAACTCATATATGTTATCAGAAAAATATAAAAAAATCTAAGTGACCTATTTAAAAAAAAATCTAGCATTAAAAAAATGGATAAAATTTACACCCTGTGACGGTTTTTTCACTGTTGTTGCTACAATTCTTGACTTTTCTAAACATTTTCTTTTGTTTTGTAATCCTGAATAATTTTTCTGTATACTCTAATCTAAAATTTAAAGCCAGCTGCTCCAAATTAGAAGAATATGCCATTTTTATCTAAATTAAATATTCAAAATTAATTTTTCGCATAGCTTTAACAAGCTGTACTGAAAGAAAAATGTACTATGCGATTTTGGCCAGTAACTGCAAAAGTTGGCGCATTCAATAAGAATTCCAAAATGGTATGATACTTGGTAGATAATTTCTACGATTGCAGACAAAAATTTTTTTTTTCCAAAAACAGGCAGTTTTGAACAAATTTTTCTTACGTAATTAAAATTTATTCTAATGTACCCATGGTTTGCTTTAAGGCCGTAACTTTAACATTCTAGTTTGAGTGAGACCTGGAGAGTCATTTTACGAAGTGTGAGAGAGACTGATAGTGAAATAAATTAAATACACAAAAATTGTTTAACATAATTTATTTAAATGTCAAGATTTACAACAGGTGTTCAAACTGTCTTCCTTCAGCTCTAATGCAGGCTCGACATCTTCTTAAAAAAGATCGGGCTATCAAGCGGGCGAATCTTCCATTATTAACAAAATCATTTGCTTCTATTAATCTTTGCCGTAGGTCAATCACAGTTTCGATTGGCTTTACGTAAACTTTTTCTTTCACCGCTCCCCAGTATAAGAAATCTAATGGATTTAAATCTGGGGAACGGGCTGGCCACGATATAGTACCAGATCGTCCTATCCATCTGCCTGGGTATTCCTCATCGAGATATTCTCTTACTGAGCTGGCATAGTGAGCTGGGCAACCATCTTGTTGAAACCACATATCTCTTAGAATGTTAAGTGGCACATCTTCCAGTAGATTTGGTAAATCATTTTGTAAAAAATGTAAATAAACTTCACCAGTCAAGGCGTCTGGCAGCTCAAAAGGACCTATTATTTGTCCATTTAAAATTCCGGTCCACATATTCACTTTAAATCGATATTGTGATCTATCTTGCCTCATCAAATGAGGATTTTCGATATGCCACTCGTGTAAGTTGTGTAGGTTCATGTAACCATCTTTTTTAAATGTCGACTCATCTGACCACAAATTTTTTTCGAAGAATCGCGGATCTTCTCTGTGTTTTTGTAGCATTGTTTGACAAAAAGCAACACGGGGACGATGGTCCCAGGGTAGTAGAGTTTGTACTCGCTGTACGTGTAGCTGATTTCTTTGCAAAATCCGATGGGCTGTACTTTTGGGTACTCCTGTGCTTCTCTCTATTCCACGTACAGAAATACTCCGATCTTCTTCGACAATGTCTAGTACAACGTCCTCGTAAGGGGGACGAAATCTTCTTTCACTATGTACTTGATTCGGCAGTCGGCCCTCTGAGAAGAGTAATCGGTGCACATTTGTAAAGACTCGATGATCCGGAAAACGAGCTGCATTTGGGTACCTCTCACGATAAAGTCTAGCTGCAGCGTTGGCATTGCATCTACATTCCCCATAAATTAAATGCATGTTGGCGTATTCTTGTGTCGTGTACGCAGACATGGTGGCACTACACAATTACACAATCAACGATAAGTAGTCCGGAGCAAAGCAAAGGTCGTCGGTAGAGAAACTAAACAGTCCGAATCCAAATCACAAGCAATCAAGTCCAATAAACGAAGCAGAAAGTGGTAAGTACGAAATCAACACGAACGAATACAAAAAGATGCGCAGTAAGCGAAGGAGCGAAACGTACTGATGTGTATTGTTTGTGCGTTAGCGAATAATTGGCGTTACTATCTGTCTCACTTCCACTTCGTAAAATAGTCATTTTACGAAGTGGATGTGAGACTTGCCGTCTCTGTCACGTTAGCGTCACTATCTGTCTCGCTCATACTTCGAATCTCTCCGTCTCTGTCACGTTAGCGTCACTATCTGTCTCTCTCACACTTCGTAAAATGACTCTCCCGGTCTCACTCAAACAAGAATGTTAAAGTTACAGCCTTAAAGCAAACCATGGGTACATTAGAATAAATTTTAAGTACGTATGAAAAATTTGTTCAAAACTGCCTGTTTTTGGAAAAAAAATATTGTCTGCAATCGTAGAAATTATCTACCAAGTATCATACCATTTTGGAATCCTTATTGAATGCGCCAACTTTTGCAGTTACTTGCCAAACTCGCATAGTACATTTTTTTTCAGTACAGCTTGTTAAAGCTATGCGAAAAATTAATTTTGAATATTTAATTTAGATAAAAATGGCATATTCTTCTAATTTGGAGCAGCTGGCTTTAAATTTTAGATTAGAGAATACAGAAACATTATTCAGGATTACAAAACAAAAGAAAATGTTTAAAAAAGTCAAGATTTGTAGCAACAAGAATGAAAAAACCGTCACAGGGTGTAAATTATATCGATTTTTTTAAATGTTAGTTTTTTTTTAAACAGGTGACTTAGATTTTTTTATATTTTTCTGATAACATATATGAGTTAGTCTACCGCCTGCTTTCGGCTTGATGTCGGCTTCTGGGACACCCTGTAGATGAGCATTTTGATAGTCGCGCAGCTTTTTTTTTATAACAAAATCGTAATTTTTCCCGCTGCCTACCTGATGGTCATTGGCTACAGTTGCCTCTAGTATATGTGGTTCCTATAAGACTTGTAATTTACAACCCATACAAGGACATAAGATCTCAAGTCACAGTAGGTACCCAGTAATTTCCCTACACATCTTACCCTTCACACCGGAACACATTAATGCAAGCACTGCTGCTTGGCGGTAGAGACAAGTAAGATAGCAGTTCCTATGTAGACGACTCTCGTGTAGAGTCTTTCTTTGTTAGAATTAGAATAGCTGCCAAAAAAGCTGAATATCTTGACACTTAAAATGCCTAGGCCATGAAAACGACGCTATACTATTTATTGCGCTTCAAGCGTCAGTTTCAAGCGAAAAAAGAAAATGTATTGGACTGTTTATTATGCCAAGATCAAGAATATTTTGCTACGCTTGCGGCGCTAGTTGGTGCTTATGTAGATAATTTATTTTTGATTCTCGCCGCTGACACTTGCAGCGCAAAGCGAATTCGCTTAAAGCGTCGCATCTTAAGGTCTTCTAATTATGCCAAATCCTGAATGCAAGTTGCAGATATTCGCATTCAGAAATTGCATTTGTATTCAACAAGGCAGCAATAACAATACAGCTACTAAAAACTCATTTTGATTTTAAAATATTCTTATAGCCAAAGAGGACACAAGCTCGGAGGACCTACAAAATACTCATAAAACTATTTCACGCAGCATTTGCACACAAAGACGTTGAACCTCGGTAGCTGAGTAAAACGTTTTCATAATCATCTGCTCCAGTTTGAAGCTTGCGAGCTTCTGTTCGCCTCACTGCATTCTTAAAGGGCTCCGCATTCAGAACAGGTTCCGAGCAAAAACCGTGGTCCGGTCTCCGTTCCCCACATTCATAACAGTTTTTGTCACCTGCCTACCTCCTCGTATTATTTCAATAATAATTCCACTGAGCTCCAACTTACATAAATCGAGCGTACGACTTATCAAGATTAAATGGTTATTAGTTGCGAAGACAAATTTCTTGTGACACTGGCGATAAAAAGACTTATTTTGGAATGACAAAGCTCCTTTCGCTTCTCATTATGATCAAAAAAGACACTTTATTATTTCGCGGAAGTTCAGCTTAATTAAAATTGAAAATGTAGAAGGGTGGGCGAAAAGAACGTGTAGCGTTTCAATTTGTTTAATAATTGAAATTGCAATAATGTTGTGCTAATGAACAGGCTGGTAGGTACGATATTATTTATATATAAATATTTTTCTTTGAACATCGCTTACTTGAATATGAAATTAAAGTATAATAATCTACCTAGTTTTTCTGTATAACGAAGCATTAAGTTTATTGTTAAGGAAGGTTTATTTATTTTACTATTGCTGTTCTATCCAAAGATATGTTTTAAGAAATCTTCACTATTCTTTAAAGACTAAGAACAATTCGTTTTACTATATCTCAGTATAAATAGTTGTTAAGATATGTCCAAATCATTCATTACAAGACTATCAAGGCAACAGATAAAATCATTTGCATCAAACAATCTTCGACCTTCGACCTTTGCTCTCGAAACGTCAGAACTTTAATTATTTGTAACATCATAATCATTTGGATCGTGAGTAGTCATCGAACACAAGTATTAATACTACACATCCACTACATTCAGATCACCTCTTCGCCCTTTCGATGTACCCAGTTGGAATTTTTGAAAGCTCTCCGTTATTTGGTCGACAAATACTTAGATTATTACATTAACCTTATGGTAAGACACTAGTTTACTTGTCTGAACCACCCGCTGAGCTCTATGTGAGGCGTCTGAACAACCAGCTTCACAGTCAAACGCATCGATCAAAATCAAATTCATTATAAACTCTACTGCTTTCGTAAAAGGGTCAGTTTCACTATCGCTGATATCGCCAGTCCTCGTGAATTGTGTGAGCAACCATACATCCCATGCCGTTTCATTACAATCCTTACATCGTTTATCATACTTTACATTGCCATAATTTATTCATAAAGGCGATCTTGTTTTATTTCCACCAAGATTGCTTTACATGGTGTTCTCAGATTTCTTTATACGTGACGCGATTCCCTATATAAAGTCGTTCCGTTGAATAATCGTAGTTTTATTATCGATAACAATATTTCACACGTCACCAAGTGCAGTGTAAGATGAGAACTTTGGTTTGTTACGACCAATAACTTTATGGATGTGTTGTCTTTATTATGAACGGGGATATTCAACTCATCCTCACCATCGAAAGGGTATCTTGTGTCAAACACTACGTTTTCACAAGGTAAAAGTGTATTTTTTTTCAAAAAGTCATCTTTATTGCTATAATAGATTTCATTATATTTTTTTTTAAATTTGAGAAAGTTTGTGACAAGTATACTTGAACTTTTTATCAAACTTCATTTCATACAACCAGGCTGTCTTACTAAATTTTAGATATCACATCTCTTAAATAAATAAAAGCTTTTTAAGAAACTTCATCCTGTAAGTATAGCTTAATTTCTAATTGGGTCATGTAACGGTAGCTATTCGGTTTCGAAATCTTTTTTTAGATGAGTAACCGCGCGCAATTACTGCGATTATTTTTTATTATTTGCGCATCCTGATCTTGGAATCAACGTCAGGCGACAAAAAAGTTGGCAGAAATTGCTATCTCTAAGTTTTAATCAAAATATATTTGAAAATGTAAGTTAGTTGATTGATTGATCATGGTTTCCAACCAGTGCTGTTTTGTATTTCTCCTTTAATATATACACTAAGAGATAATTCCCAAAATCCTTAGTACATAGCTTAACAAACATATAGCATATTTTTCGTGTAATGCAGAAAAATTGAATGGATAGAAAAATGATTTGAACAGAAACTACGAGTCTTCACAGTTGCTTAAATTTTTGCTGCTTTTGTTCACTTCTGTTTTCTAAAATCATGTATATCAAATATCTACATAAATATAATACACAAATTTTCCTTTCCGCATGACCGGCACTAAATCAAAATCCGATACAAAGCAACACCATTTATCTAAATGAAAACCAGATCTAAGTGAAACGGCATCTAATGGATCTCACTGTCGCACGTTTATTGGGTGCTGCATGATTTATAGCCATTAATACTATCAACCCATAAATGCGAGGGCATTACGTCTTGTTATATTAACTTCGATTAATCCATGTGTCTCGCGTGATTTGTACACCCGACAATTATTAGTGATAGAGATGTCGAACGTTAAAATTATTTCGATGCGGTTAATCAAAGGCTGCACAAGTTGAGCCGCTTGCATTGAATTATATTGAACCATGGATGGTTCTGGAGTTCAATCAGAGACACTAAAGTAGTAATCATTACATAAAGCAGTGTCAACTACTAGTTACAAGTACAGTCTGGCACTTGCTCTACTAAACACTAGATAGAGCATTCATCGCGGTCGAGTCAGATTATTGACCATACATATATTGAAAGGAAACTCTGATGAGTGACCAATACATAGCGAAAGAAAACTCTGAAAAGTGACCAATACATAAATCGAACAGAAATTCTGACGAGTGGCCAATACACGTACCGATAGGAAACTACCAATACATAAATCGTAACAGTGATAACGGAGTCTGATTTCACCCCGGCCAAGTCACAATAGGGAATATGCATGATTTTTTTTATTTCATAAACTAATGAATTACATCTTTATAACATAGAAAAAAATATAAATAGGCTTGAAAATAGTCAAGTTATTGTTCAAAGTGAAATTTAAAACATCGAATAAATTTGAGCCGTTCAAACGCCATCATTTTGCGCGCATTTTGATGACGTCATTGGTTTTAGTTGTCATTGGTCCCGTGTTTGTTTACTGCGCCCACATACTTATTTCGTGACTTAATTTCAGTTAATTGTTATACAAATCATGGAAGAAGTTAAAAAACCTTTTTACAAGTATTGTATGGTACCGCAGTGCAAAAACAATATTAATAATACACCCCATAATAGTTATTTTCACTACAAATAACGGCGAACTTACGTTTCGCCGTAATAAAAAATAGTTTACGACCTATTCTCAGACCTACTGAATATACACAAAAAATTTCATAAAGATCGGTCAAGCCGTTTCGGAGGAGTTCGGTAACAAACACTGTGACACGAGAATTTTATATATTAGATAGATTAAACTTTTAAGCAAATAACAACAATCAATAATCACGCAGACAAAATTTTAGAAAAATGGCGCCAAATATGTCGTCGTAAGTACACAGCAGTGACAAAGCAAATGCGTGCTATGCTTTGCTTGTCGTGTTTTTAAAAGCAAGATCCGGCCGTGCTTTTTGTTATGCTTTGCTTTTAGGCATGCTTTTACAATACAAAATCTGGTAGACCAGTCAGATTATTTAGCGCAATCTTAATTTAGCATGCTAGAAAAAAGCAGGAAAAAAGCAAAATGTGTGTCATTCTAGACACTTTACATTTGGTAAAGAAAAAGCACTAGCGCGTAATGGTGGTCATCCCGGTCGCTAAACAGCCCTGCAATATACTACTTTTTAAGCAACTGTATTAAAGTGTCTTTTCGTATTCCACGCGATGCGAAATTACGAAAAAATGGTGTAAGATGATGAGAAGGGAAAATGTATCTCCATTATCGGTTGTATTTTGTTGTAAATTTAACGTGTGCTATATTTATGTACGGCTTAGTGTGAATTAGCTATTGAGCAGTAGATGATTCGGTCTAAAACTAACCTAACTTGTACAAAAGTTCATTAAAAACTTATCTAAAGAGCTTGCTTATTCCTATTGCGGTTTTACGAAATTTTGATTTTTTATTACAACAAAGTTAGCAAGTTAGTTTCAGTTTCGATTCGGCTATTACTTATTAGCAGAATTGGGCCGCTGATCTGAAACAAACAAGCACTTAAATACTGAAAGAAAATTTGAAATGTAAATCGCAATATAGTAAGTATTTATTTCATTTTGACAAAAAGTATATAAACATGTCATACTTGAGTGAGCTTCAATAATATAATATTACGTGTAAATTATAATGATATAGACGTAAATTAGGAGTTTAGGAACAATTTTAATGACAAATGGTTATGTAGGTAGGTAGATGGTTATGTATGGTAAAGGTTATGTTTTGTTGTAAGTATTATTTTAACATTTATGAATAAAATTCTATGTTCTGAACTTAAATATACCATTTAACATAAAAATTACCTTGCTGCTTTCAGTAGGTTTGATCACTGCGCTCGTAAAATCGAGATTTGATGCAAAAAATGCTGACATAATAAATGCATCTATTTTCGGTAGATTATCCGATTGTGCTTTGACAAAACCAGTTTCTGTCATCGTCCTAGATTGATTACAAATATATATAAGTACACAAGTAATCACACAGAAAAACAGTTTTAAACCATTTTTCTCACAAACACTACTAACACATGAATATCGACGCCGATAAATCCATTGAGGCATTGACGTGAATGACCACTGACGTCACATTCCGTTTGACCAATGGTGGCGCGTTTTGTAAGTTTGAATTTCTCTCCCATAATTTTCGCTTTTTACATAATATTTTTTGGGTATAAATAACAACGAAATAAAAAAATACCTTTTAAGTATAATGTAAAAGACAATAAAGAATCTAGAAAAAATATTTAATACAAATTTAAATTTTGTGCATATTCCCTATTGATGCACCAAGTATAGGTATACCGTCTGTTTACGCTCGAGGAAGATCGAGTGGCAACACTGCTAATAGTCTGTGCATGTGATGGTCTGTGGCGGCCGGCCGCTGTGACATGACAGTCGAGTCGAATTTGTAATGTCATTGAACTAGTTACCACGCGGCCACGCGGCGCGCTTTCTCGAGTAAAATTGTCATTGAATTGTGTTTTGCGCGGCGCACCTAATTATTATGGTTGCGAAAGTCCGCTTGTGATTGTTCTCCGAAATAATTATTGTCGCGAATGTCCGCTAATTAATTGAGCTAGTGAGTGGTGGTGGCTTATTAGGCACATGTGATCTGGTCGTAGTTGGGTGGATTGACAGCAGCCCTTCAGGAGCCGCGACTTCCTTCGAGCTAGCTCAGGAAGTCCACCGGCTACATACGGAGACCGGACCAGTTTTGGGGTAAGAGATATTGTATTTCATTAGATTGTAGTTGGCCACAAAATCAGCCACGATTAAACAGCGAAACGCCGAATTGGTTGCGACGACTTTAGGTTCGGCCCTATCAAGGACAATGGCAAAGGCATGAACCATGAGCTCGAGGCTCTCATCAACCGGGAGACGATAGTGAGATACGTGTAGTCACAACGCTTTAGGTGGGTCGGACACGTAGAGAGGATGGGCTAGGATAGGGCACCCAAGGTGATGACGTATTGGAAGCCGCAGCACAAAAGACCACGCGGGAGGCCAAAGAAAAGGTGGATCGACTACGTTGAGGAAGACCTGAAGCCATGGGACGCTTCACTAGCTGGAGAAGGAAAGCCACGAATCGGAGGGAGTGGCGCAAGTATGTGGAGGAGGCCAGGACCCACAAAGGGTTGTAGCGCCGCAGAAGTAAGAAGTAAGTAAGTACACTACATAAATGCCTTGATTTTCAAAGAATATGTCGACTTTCACTTTACAATAGTATATTCTTAACACCAGCTTAGAGTGCTTATCCTTAAGTAATGTTATTTTACAAATTGTGACATCGAGACATTTTAAATATCCTGATCTCGGCAATAGGTGTTAACACTTTGTGATAGTGAGATAAATTTCATTCGAGTAACTGTTCCACTCACACCGACAGGCATTTCTATATTATTTAAAAAAATGTTTGTGAAATATAATATTGTAATGATGGCATTTTAAAAGAGGAGACAAAAAAAATACAAGACCTTCCGAGTTTCTTGCCTGTTCTTCTTGAGAAGGCTCTCCCAATTTCCGAACAGGTGTAGAGTCAATTTTTTTTTTTTTCATTTGACTTGTATTTGCACACATCTTAATAATGGTTGGGGTGTGTGTACATACAAGGATTAAATAATTTAGTTAATTAGATTCTTGGTTGAAGATTTTTATGTTTTCATTTTGACGTCAATAAGTGCCTGTAAAGGTCTATATTGAATAAAGATTTTTGAGTTTGAGTTTGAGTTTGAGAGTGACGGGAGAACAGAATGAAAATTATGATAAATATAAAAAATCTAAAACGCAGCCATGTAAGGCGGAAACGCAACGAGTCGCAGTATGAAAAAAAGTGAAAGGGTAAAAGGTTATAATAATTATGAAAAGTATATTATACACACCTGTGACATAATCTGCCGTTCACGTCAAATTAAATAATGATTAGCGTCATATTAAAATTTAATTTGAAGCATCTTTAGAATAATAAACCTACGACGCTTTAACTCAGATTCCTTTTCAAGCTTTTTCGCCGAAGTAGTAATTCTGCAGTATTTAATTGAATGCAGGGCAACTAAACAATTTACAGGTACGATTTATTAAACTGCTTGTTTTACAAGACATTAATGGTTTCCTAATGCGTCTGAGCTAATCTGCTTTGCATATTCGATCACGCTAGCTTAGAAAGCTTTAATAGTTTTGTGTAAAAAATGTATCGCCCAATCTGAAATATTTGTAGCATTTACATTATTTTAATAGCTCTTTGGTTTTTAGTGGGAAATTCCCATGCTTATCTTGGTTGTTAATTATTTGTAGGTCGATCATTCTCCTAATATCAACTGATTTTGCGTTATTATGACAAACATCTAAATATCTATCACATGTAGTGGGATGTTCATTTCAGAATCAGCTTGTATCAGTTCGATTCTCCTTTAATCAGCCCGTTATCCCTTTTGGTCATGTTACTCAAAAACTACTACTGCCGTTGAAGTTTAATACCACATAATGTCGAAAATAGCAACTTTTTTAAAGAATAAAAAAACTGCACAATTTTCGAATAGATACGTTTTAATACCATTGCATTAATTGATCTTCATAAGATCTATTGAGTATCGACTAAACCCATTACATTTTAGTAAAAATTTATATTTTAATGCGGACTTTTAGAATAACATCGTGTGATCTATTTTCTGCTAGAAAAGACTTACGTGAAATGAAAGCTTCAACGACGAAGTATCGTAAATATAATGGAAGAGCAGAGCTGCTTTTAAGTAACCCTAGCTAGTGGTACAGACTTAGTTTGAAACCTTTATTAGTCCACCAGTTAGATATTAAAAACATCAGACACGTGTTTTTTTTTTCAAAATAAAAAAAACTGATATAAAGTTGGCAAACAAGCAGGCTGCCTACCTTATGGTAAGGGGCTACAGTTGCGTATAGTATATGTGGTTCCTGTGGGATTTGCAAATCTAGAATCCTTTTTTTTATTTCGGGGGGAATCCTCATGGATGCCCTACACTGTGGGACGCAGGGTTATGTTGGACTCCGACGAGAAGGTGACTCGCTGACCTACCAATTAAACCACCCTGGGGTTCAGCAGCTCGCCAGGTAGGCGGGAAAGGGGGAGTTGCACGCTGGTGCATTTATCCTCGTCATACTCCACCCGGCGTTCGCCCGTAGGCATACCGCTCTCTGTCTGTCAGTCTGTCAGTGGTATGGGGGTCCAGAGCACCCCACGGAGCACCGTCGCAGGAACCTGTACAATACAGGCAGCCGTCAAAATTTACAGCCCCTACATGAACCCCAACGTACGTTGCCAACCTGTGTTATGGGATGTCAAGGCACAGTACTCACTCTTTCATCACAGCTCATATACGTCCCCAGCGAGGGGTTCGAGCCTACCCTATGTCAGGCCTTAGTGAACCACGCTGGCCCAGTGCGGATTGGTCGACTTCACATACACCATTGAATTTCTTCGCAGATGTATGCAGGTTGCCTCACGATGATTTCTCACTCTTTAAACCGGAAAAAAACCATTGCAGCCATTGTTGTTTGGTAGAAAAATAGGTAAGGTAAAGTTACCCGCGCAGCTGTAGTCTGACTGTCCGCCTCGGAATGGGTGCTCTCTGTGTCACAAATAAGTAGAATATTTACTTAGACCTTATGTAACATCGTCAAAGTTTTCGGCTGTGTATTTTTTAATTTACCTACACTGTCCCACTGCTGGGCAAAGGTCTCCCTCAATCCACTCCACACATCTTCAACAATGACCAGATATTACTAAAGATCGTGTAAAAATAAATGTCCAAAATTATTTAAAAACCTACTTGATGGACCTTATTAAATATATTCCACTTCTCTGTTATCATCGTAGTACGATTGAATGACCTAAGATTCAATTTCTGTTGTTTGCAGTGGAAGAAAATCAGCCTTAAATCAGACTTCAAAAATAAATAAGACAGCTACTTGTTTACATTCTTTACCATGTCAATAAAGAAAGAAATATCTGTAGCCCATTCATATATCACCGAAAATTCATAAACAACAACATAAGTCAATGAAAGCGAGTATTAATAAAAAACAAACAACTTTTCCTGTTAAAACATCACGCACGCAGCCATTTCATTTCCAAGCTACGTTATGCTGTATCACGTACCGCATTACGAATATTGTTTTGTCAGCAAAAGAACTGCCTAATAGAAGCGATCGTAACATTGTTGTGTCACATATTAATTAAATTGACACCATGTTTGTTCTTGTAATATTGTTTTATGAATGTAAGTAATAGGATTAGATGTCGTTGCTTGCTGTTAAAAATAGTTATTTTGTACTAAATGTAGCATTAACAGTAGTATCTTTTACGGAGAATCATCATCTTCACATTATTTTATTCTAACATTGAACGTAAGCCTTTCCCTATTCTCATACTTCTCTGCTGGTACCTAGTTATCTTTGCTATAAGTACATCGCTTCTCGGTTAACATCACAATATTATTATCAGCTTCTTAAGGTGCTTTTGGTATACTTGGTCTTCGGCCATCAGACCGTGAACGCCATTTAGTGACTTTCCAGTTCCAGCGTTCGTTCCGACGTCTCATCAATATATGTCCGGCCCAATGCGTGCGTGCGCGTATTGGGCCGGACATTATGTACGCGTGCTATCCGCTGTTTGATGTCAACCACGCGTGACCTTCTTCTGTTTTTGAGGTTTTGCACTCTTGGCAAACTGCAGTCACTATAATCTTCAAACGTACTTAAAGTAAATGAAGTATCTCTCCTCTCCTTCTTGCTCTCTCTCAATGTATATACAAGAATTCGTATAATGTCCGCTTCGTCATTGTGAAAGAAGGGCGTGTAAAGTTCATGGTGGGATGAAACTAATGAATAACTTTCGCCCCGCCAATTCCTACAACGCCATTCTGCTCTTTGTAGGGTTCCGGATAATTTACTTTACGTAGACTTTAAAGAGAATGGGGAACAAAGTGTACCCTTGGCGTCCTTCTCTGTGCTCGAGATCAAAGTATCCACTTGGATCGTACCTTAACTGTGTTGCCTATATATAAATGAGGAAATCCTAATGCTTCTATACTCAGAATGTGAGACTCGGTTCTGATAAAGCTTTTCAAACCAGTGCTAGTTCCAGTCAAATGCTGACCATGAGACTTATCTTAGAACTAATTCTTGTTTTATTTTGATACTTAGTAGATCTAAATATTAAAATTTGGCTTACTAATTAAAAGATATAATTCATGATGATTAAATTAGTAATAACTACTGACGAAACATCTCAAAATCTTGTCACATAAAATATTTGAATGTTCACTAATTTGAAGTCATCACACTAATTACTGATTAATATAGGTACGTAAGATTTTCATAAAATCAATTGCTATTATATATCTTGAATGCAAATCAAGAACTCGCCTTATAATCAGTAGAGCATCACAGTCGATCCATTAAAACACTTTTGACAAGTCAATCGCGCCAATTAATAACAGCCTCACAAGCAATCAGAGACGGAACCGCTTTTCGTCTAGCCCCATTACGCCAGTGTAAAATTGCCTCTTACCGAACATCAAAAAATAAATATGCCTTTTTGTTATTTATTATTAACATCAATTAACGTGTGAGCAACATTAACATATTAATACATTTCGAAATCATAAATAAGAGTCGTTTGAATACAGTTCGTTTATTTTTTACGGGCGATGGGCGAGGTGGAAATTTGAGTCGGATTCAATTAACAATTTTGACGTCGCGCTTATCCGGAGCATTTGCTTTAACAAATCTGACTTTACTGTTTTGTTTTTATCCATATGGTTATCGGGTGGTTTATCTGGGATTAGCGATTGCTATCAGGTAAATATCGTTATGTATGGAGCATAATTTATTGTTTTTTATTAGCAGCAATTTCGAAGTGTGACCTAACTGAGAATGGCTCATAGAAATTCGGCATATAGGTTGAAAGTCACGAATGCTGGATTCATAATTGATAATATGTAGGTATATTGAAACAAATGATTCTAGAATTTATTATGTTCCAAAATTTACGAAAAGTTAAATTTTAATATAATAAAACTTAACGTTAATCTTTGATCAACCAACTTAAATTCTTCTGGACAATATTTACTCGATGTTTATCAGCTAACAATGCTATCCCCAAGCAAAGATAGATTTAGCTTTAAGCAGATTTCAGGAGTTAGTGGTCTAGTTACCCATTTAGAACAGATTGATCCCGAGTCGAACTCCCTAACTATTCCATAACAAAAACCGCCGAACTCGCAACTCTGACCGTTTTCGATTGAAGTGTCTACAACTAAAAATAACTTCCGACAAAGGGGCCGACGAATGTCTTAATTCCCCGAACCCAATACGAATTGCCAACAATTGGTCGGTCTCGTTGGCTTGATATCTAAATTAGTATGGAGACAGGCCTATTCTTTTTCTTTTTAGTCCTTCTGCAAACTTGAAACTTGACGTCTCAATTAATGACGTGCAATTTCAAGGATCTGAAGCGTTGGGACTAATTCTGGTGCGAAGCGATGCTATGCATCTTCTGGCCTGTTGATACTGGTATAAATATGAGGCATCCATCATTTCAACTCAAGTCCAGGTACTTTTATTGCTGTCATACATCAAAGATCATAGGCAATCCACATTTAAAACGATAAATTATCTATTCTCTTTGCAGACTTACAACTTATACGTACTTATTGCAAATTCAATGAGTATTTATAAATATCAGAAGAAGATAGATTTATTATTGACGTTACCTGTTTGTCTCTGATTTGAATACAAATTTATTCTAAGCCGCAAAACGTTCCGACCAAAATTTCAAAGTATGAAAAGGTGTAGCTTTTCAAGGTGAAAATGGAGTGAATTCTGAATGAGCTAACTTTACAGAAAACATAAAATGGCCGGACTCAAAAGATGTTAATTAAAAGATTTTAGATATTATAAAAACAGTAACAAACTTCCCTGTAGGTATACTTTGTTAAAAATGAATGCAAAATAATACAATTTTGTTGAGAGTATGCGCTGAGTTAAGTCAGAGATTGTAAAACCCCTCAGCTTTTCTAGACAACCGAACGAGCTGTATTTATTTTAGTGCCTAATTTAAATAAGACGACGCTTAAGTTCTTTTCTGAGGACTTTGTTGAGGCTCGCAAACAAATTAGCTCCTTTGAAATGGATAATTATTTTATTTACGGAACAACGACTTAATATAATGTTTTGATCCACCAATCCCTGCGATAATTGTACCTTATTTAATATTTTAATAAATTACGAGTTGAGCCACTGGAAATGTCTGGAATTGGTTAATTGTACATACAAAATATGTATTAATATATTTTCTTATGTATTTTATTTTAGTGCAATAATCAATAAATATTTTTACATAGTAGTAGTAATCCATGGGGATACAACATAATTTTTGGAATGTTAATTTGACTCATGTGAAAGTAAGGCTCAAAAATCTTGAGTACACACAATAAATAGTAATTACAATAATTTTAAAGATAATTAATCTCGAAACGACATAAACTGTGGTAAGAACTTCATAATTTGAGCAGTTAATCCCTTGGAGCGTTTAAAAAGAAAACGATGAGAAAATACTTACAAAAACCGAACAATTCATCATAATACTGTCAGGCAATTATTGTTAGAAGCGTTAATGACTGCCGTCCATTATTAATCTGTGGGGAACTTGTTTTGAACTTACAAGACTTATAGCGATTTCGATAATAATCTTGTTTTAATAATTACTCACTTATTTCTCTTCTCACAATCTTGATTAACCCTATTTGTATGTTATTTTTCTAAGTCACCGTTAGCCTTAATACGGTCGCCTGACAACTCTTTTAAGGGATAGTTAATTCATGTGATTTTTCTTGGCTGGCGTTATCTAGGCGGAACATCACTATGGAGTGTTTCTAGGAAATGTTTTTTATATTTGTTTTCTCTAATCGCGTATGTACTCCATTATCTTGTTTTGTAGACTTACTTGGTACGCGTCCAAATAGTAAACTAAGTAGGCAGCATAAATTTAAAAGTACACTACACAGTGTTTTAGAGTGTTATTTTCTGAACATATGAAAGAACTCTCGTGGTACGATGAATATTGATGATAATAGTTATTAATACCTATTTTCTACATAACCATGTGGACTTGCGTTGTTTTCCGTGTATTTATAATGTGTTTACTTAGCAATAACTATTTTCCTAATCTTTAAAGAGAATTGTAAATAAAAAACTACCTTTTCAGTTCCCTCGATGAGAGTATTCACTACAAACATATAACCTCTTGGTTGGCTGTTTTATCATAAATAATAATAATGGACTAACTCGCGTGTTAAGTGTTTCCTGCTACTGTAAGAAAATTACCAATGCCCGAACGAATTTAATTCATAAAGGCTTCATTATCATATAACAGACCCGAACGTGTGGGTTGGACTGCTTTGACTTATTCCTAACTGGTATTTTTAATAGTATAACATTTTTGACTCCTCGTATCTCTTGTTGCTCATTGGAAAAGTGCTTGACAGTAAATTGCGGAACGATAATTACATTGGCGGATGATTCATGAATACCTAATGCGATTTGAGATACTTTTTCTTTAATTTCCGACGCTGCGCGGAGGATTCCAATAATTCAGATAGCGGCTTATTAAAACCACACCTTCGCCGTATAAATAAAATTTGCCGCCATTTTGTTTAAGCTCGTTACGGCTCGACACACGCCACCGGCCCTCCTAATTATGATGTAAAGTTGTTTCGTGTGTGTGTTACATTCACAATAGCGCGAATAAAATTTATATTGGTGTGCGTGAGTACCGTCATTATACATGCGTCCACGCATTTACTCGTAGTTTGTATGTGTGGCTGTTTGTCGGCTTTTTTGAGTCCGGTGCTTGTCTAACAATAATTACTATATACCTTACACCCGCAGGCGGTTCAAACGCCCCTCCCTAACAATATTTTTTTGTCTCGCTTTTTTATAGCACCTTAATCAAAAAGCTTGATAGTAGCGACGCGCGTGCTTGGCGAATAGCCAAAAATGGTTTTGAATTCGTTGTTTAATGGTTAATCACGATTGTTATCGCTTTTCGATTATGAGGGGCGCGTTCGGATACATAAATATGCTCCAGCAAATATTGGCTTAGCACTTGTTGGAAGCAATTTACACGGCGTTCGCTTTAACGTTCCTGAATAACGTGGAACTGAAACATTGACTAATGAATTAGCTCCCAAGCTGTACTTAAATACGTATGAAGCAACGACCTTTAGTTAAAGATCAATGACAACACCGTACATCATTCAAAGTGAATTCGCTCCCGACGGAGAGAATATAATGAATAGTGTAAGTTTCGCAATATAAATATACAAAAGGAAAATATTGAAATAGCCGTTGAGTGCGTAAAACAGGACTGAGACGTGTGGACCCTACAGATCGACGAAGTAACGTCTCAATCTACGTTCATTTGCTTCAACTCAAAACGAGTTATACGGGCTGAAGGAAAATGAGATATATGTAAATGTTGTAGCGAAGGAAAATACAATGAAATTGTTAACAAAAGATAAATAAACACAAAGGGCCTTAAGTGGTGTAGTTTGTATGAGAACTGCCCTCCGGTCGCCCTCCGAATGCGCAGTCACGAATGTGACTTCGAAATTTCGAAAAAGGCACAGTTGCTTCATTTGAATAAATGACAAATTTTACTCACAAATATTTCAGGGACTGACTCAGGATGTGCGAGCTCTTTTTGTTGTTAAATCAAAAACGGCTATGTTGTTGCGTTTCCGTTCGATAATAATGTCAAGTCGTATGTTAATAAGAAATCAAGCGAATTTTTCCGAATTGTGTTTTCATAGGCGAGGAAGCTGTTGGTCTTAATGTATTCATTGTGATAGTATATGATAGAAAGGTTAAAGTAAAATCTGTGCACTGGAAACTAAACTTTGAATCCCTTGGTGTTTTTTAAATCATATGTTTGAAACATAAATATACACGGTTATTTTTTTATCACCCTGGAAAATTTTAGGGACGCTTCAGGACACATCCAATATTATATAAAAAATAAAAAAAATGAAATAAAAAATAATAAAAAAATATAAAAAAAAATAAAAAAATCTCTAAAAATGCTGCTCTCAACTAGTGCAGCATTTTTTGTATTTTTTAAAAAATTAATATAAAATTAAGGAGGGGGGTTATTTTTTTTATTTATATTTAAATCATTCTAATACCATGTCGTGAAGCGTCCCTTAAATTTTCCAGGGTGATAAAAAAATAACCGTGTATATTAAACATTAAGTAAGAATACATTTGTTAAAGTAGAAATACATTTACAGCCTTATTCATAAAAATATTTAAGCAATGTTTAAGTTAAGTAATGTTGCTGTCTCTTTTGATGTCCTTTCTTTTGTAATGAGATTGAAAGTGACAGCAACATTATTTAAGTTAAACATTGCTTAAATATTTTTATGAATAAGGCCATTAATGTTTAAATGCGAATCGGGACACTAATTTGTTTCAGTTATATAGAGTTTCTTTGATTAACATAAATGATTGCAGCAGCATTTTAAATCGAACATTCCCATTTGAGCACTGAAATTGGTAAAAAAATCGTTTAACATCGTGGAGCAATAGCAATGCATTCTGGGCCACTGGCGGTAGTCGGACACTGTCACGACTGGCACACTCCGCGATTGTCACTTTTTGCTCTATTTATTCCGTTTTCTTGCTGTTGTTTGCTTTTTGTTGCTCACTTGTTGGTTTTGTCAAGAATGTAAAGGAATTGACGTCTTCATCGCGGTTCGTCACGCTTTGCCGTCGACAGAATGACGCTGCGATTTTTTCCACTATTAAAAGGAACAATCTGGATGATGTTCAAACCGAATTCGTTCTTAGTGTTTTATGTTAGGGTAGATTTTAGATTGGAGACGCAGAAATGTCGTGAGCTTAAAATACACAAGTGAAGTAGCATGCAGACCCCTTATAGTGAGAAGTGATGACTTAATTCCAACAGTCCATTTACTATGGGTGCGGGGGTTTGCATATCTTTGCCAGTTACCTTTCGTAAGATTATTACAATATTCTTATATTGGAATCATTTTCATGAGCTAAAATTGGTCTCTGACGAGGAGCGTCGGTGGCGCTGTGGACTCGGCACTTTCCTTCCAATCGGGGGGTCGAGGTTCGAGACCCGCCATGTACCAATGTGTTTTTCGTTTCGAATTTCATATGTACATATGTCTGACGCTTCTACGGTGAAGGAAAACATCGTGAGGCAACCTGCATACATCTGCGAAGAAATTCAATGATGTATGTGAAGTCGACCAATCCGCACTGGGCCAGCGTGGTTGACTAAGGCCTAATCACACTAACATAGGGTAGGCTCGAACCCCTCGGTGGGGACGTATATGAGCTGTGATGATGATGATGATGATGAAAATTGGTCTATAAAGTCAGCGATTTTATTCGTTGCGTCAAAAGTGGCGAATTCATTGATCAAAAATTAAACGCAAAGCTCTTAAAACGCGATTTACGAGTAGTCAGTTAAGTACCTCTTTATAGAAACTTTTATGGAAGTCGAAGCCGAAGTTCACGGTGAGCTTAGGATGACGGAGTTTTGAATAAACTTTCAATTTTATGTTATTCCTTCGCAGTACATAATCCGGAATCATCATTATTCATCTTTTCTTAATAGTCTAATACTTTAAAGTACCTAAATATTTTAAAACTTTGAGTTCTTAAATGCCTTATATTAGGAGAGTTTTTTGCCGGATTCCACGTACGCTCAAAATTATTGAATGAATGAAAGCTGTATAAACCTGGGCAGATTTATACATCTTTATTTATTACATCATTATTATACTTGGTCTCTGTGAATCACAGAATGACTAGGTCCTAGTAACCCAAGGTAAACTTATTCACTGCTGACAATGTTGATGTTCTGCGTGATTCAAATATGATTCCCTAAAAGCTTTTGCACAAAGCAACAAATGAAAGACGTTGTCCCTCTCCAAAGCTTTTCACAGCTTTGTCTTCTACAGTAGTAATAGTATCTCCAATAATAAACTGCACCTGTAAAGAAGTAATAAATAATCAAAATTATTGCTCTGATTATTGAAAAAATGAAATTATTACAATTTATGCTCTCAAAATTTATTGTCTTTATTTTCAAATATAATTATAATATCTTACATAAAAACTTTGTAACGAATTTCTGTTCAACAGTTCGTTTATGATATTTTAATGGATAAAATAAATTCAATATATCAATTTAGGCTATAAATTACTAATTAATATCTTTTAGCAGAGATCGCTAATCAGCCGTTCTTGCGAGATAGAATAACAAACGGTAAAATATCCAATCATGGATGAAAAGGGTGCCAAATAGTACGAGGCACCCTTCCGACCAACAGACGAGATTTAGGCGCTTCCAACAGACCCATACTGGTAGTTACTTCCGCCGTGGTAGCAAAGAGGCTAAATCCTCCTTCTTGGGGAGATTTGTGCCTGGCATTGAGCGACCGGGGCTGAAATTATGGTGGTGTTCTACTTATTTGAAAATTTGTTACTTAAAAGGTTAAATTTAAAAAGTCTTAAGAGGAAAACAAATACTGAGTTATGAAATACTATCATATATTCTGTGACTGAGTTCAATGTGACTTCTTGGTAATGCTAAACATTAACATTACGAGTATGAACTCAACAAAACAATCTGTTTACTCAGACCGTGTCGGCAGTTGCCAACGAATTAATGTATGGGATCGCAGTTGTGAGCCGTTACGAGTAAATCCAGTTCGGTTTCTCGAACGAGATACATGGGATTCTCAGTAATTACATCCTGTAGCTGGAACGTAAATTACACCGAATCAGATCTCGTAAAGGCTCGTAGGCATAATGTGTCTTTATAGTCTTCACTCCACAAACGTGTACAAGGGGACTATTCTCATAATCGACAATCATTGAGGAGCTCTCAGTAACGTGTGTTACAAGCACTACTATAATGAAGCAACGTTCCTCGTGGTCAGGACTCTGATGGGCTACCAAAAATCTGATTCATCTCGAGTTTCGTGATTCGGAAGGCGAGTAGTAGGTGAGTCGATCTGATTTCGGTCGTATCTGTGAGCAGTCCCATCGAACTATGGGTTTGAGAATCGGGAGTTTTAAGAGTGTACCTGACTCTATGCTAGACTGAAATAACTTATAACTTATTTGAATTTCAATAAATCAATCGGAACCTCTGTACCGCCAAATGATGTGATTTTTTTAACAGAAATTATACTTGTATTTTATATCGTTATATAGCAATTAGCATTATCATCGTGTGTACAAGGAAAAATATTATTATTAGCAACCACATTACAATTAGCATTATTAACATTAATAATAAGCATATTATTTTTAGCACCAACTCAATAAAATTGTAGTAAGGTACCTACAATATTGGATATTTTTTTTATTACTTTTCTCACTATTATTAATATAGGTACTATGTTTAGTATTAAATATATGTTTGTTCTTCAGTTATACACGCATACCATTTTTACAATACAATTTCTCCTCTCCCCTGTCTGCTGAAGGAAATTTCATTTCTGAAATAAGCAGTACCTTTGTACATTTTTACTTCTATGTTGTGTATATGTATGTTAAATACTGCGTGCATAAATTGTTAAATAAATAACATTTAGTGCTTCAACACCTGAACACTAAAAGCGAAAAGTGAACACAAAACTATCGACATATTTATTTGAGCAACACATTCGACACAACGTCCAAGAGCACATTTATGGCGCGGATTTCTCGTGTGGATACACGGGATTCAGTGAGATTAAATCTGTAGTGCGAACATAAATTACTCCGCCTTGTGGAGTCAGGCTCTGAATGTAGATGCCTGTTCGGAATGATAAAGAGTGTTCCGCTATTGATACCTGGAGGTCCTTTTCCTGAGCGACTATTATCCTTTTTTAAATTGAGTTGCGTGCGGTAGAAATATCTGGGTCCTTCGATACTGGTAGTGGTTTGTGATAAGGATGGTTATTTTGGGGAGCATTTTTGAGGATTTGCAGACATTGTGCTTTAAATCGAGAAGTAATATGATAAATTACATGATAAATTGCGTCTATGCACGTAGCTATATTGACAGAAGACAGACATTGCTCCTGCAGGAAAAAACTCACAATTCGTGAATGTATGCTTGTTCATGTTCATATCTGTGGGGTTAAAAAATCATGTAAACCATCTAAATAGGATTTAGGAGGAGGAGAGAACTCTATAGACTAAAAGCCTCGATGCAGGAATGGATCACTTAATAGAGCTTCGATTGCAGGCAAATAGGACTAGGTATCCTATAATATTTTGAAATTTACAGAAAAACTAACATTTGGCGCAAGTCTCATCTTGTACGTTGAAATACAGGTACAGCAGCTTGTCTTAGATCTGGAAACCTATTCTTTCCGAGTTACTCGAATTTATACTGAAAGAAAACTAAGAAAGAAAAACCTTCAACTATTTTAGTTTCAACCATTGGTACAACTGACTATAGATTAACACAAAATAAATGTAAACACTGAATTAAAGATTAAAATAAATTAATTAAATAATAATTGTTCCTTTGCTACTCCATGAACATGGCATTTGAAAGCAATAAAATTTTGCATCTATGAAAATGATTTGGTGAAGATCTTAATGTAAGCATCGCAATTGGCTTGGAGATCTTTTGAGCAGGAAATTGATGAGTGAATATTACCAATCGTGTCTTTCTTTTTCTATATTGTGAAAAACTTCAGCAGCGTCGTCAGTTCATTTCAAACTCTTCTTTCCGAAAAACCTTAATATTACACGGAAAAAAAATTAATTTCCGTTTTATTTCTCGGAAAACTTATTACAGCTGCACTCGTATGTCACGATAATCAGATCGCGTGCTTTCCGTGCCGCATTACAATGCGACTAGCGAAATACTATCGCGACTTTATCACACATTTACATTGAATTTAAATAATTCCAATGAAAACTGGACACTTTTATTGCCGCGCTTAATGCTGTCATTAAAGCTGTTATACAGCTTATGACAATATCAGTTCTGGTTACCGAATCAGAATTCGATAGTTTATAGCTTGTGGTGTTTATTTGCTAATGAGCGGTGTTTGGACGTGAAACCTAATATTTAAAATGTAAAGGTAATGTGATTATGATAATTTGAAGCTACTGAGTTGTAACACCGAAGAGTTTTGTAGCTTTACGCTTGTGACCAGAGCCAGTGCACGATTCCAGGCCTCTCAGCCAGGGCAAGAATATCAACAGGGATGCGACTCTTGAGCCAAGCCCTCTAACCATGATTGCTTGAGAGAATTGTTAAGCTGTAAATTTTCATACAAAAAGCGATAACGCTTTTCTCCCTTTAAACATAGTCCAATTTTCATAATTTTTGGAAATGTTGTAGGTATAATAAAGATCTAAGTTTGTACGTTTGATTTTGAAGTAATATTGCTTAGAATATAAATTATTAGCATCTAAATATCCATATTTTAGACATAAAAACTACCTCGAGCAGTTTTATCTTTATTGACTAAATTATACTGAATTACAAAAAAAGCAAAACGTACAAACATAGATAAAGGTATACTGAATATAATGAGACCAAAAGTGTCTAATTTCGTAAAGGTTTAGGGGAGTAAAACAGTTATCGCCCGAAACAATTTCAATAAGAAATGTAGGCACTTGCCTCGGACTTTCAACTCTAAGCGGTATGCAACAAGCTGCATTTTTTAAAGTGCATACGCGAGCCATGAATTGGCACTTCAAAGTCCTCTTAAAACAATATTAAAACCGCACTTAGAGTGAGATGGCGCTATATGCAGCAAGAGCGAAGACTCTTTTTCAACGTTGTTTTAATCTCACTCGCCAGAAAAAAAACATGACACTTTTAGCTAGGTCTCTCTTGTAAAGTGGAGGCATTTCCTTAGTTGGACTAAGGGGATATCATTTTACTCTATCACTACACGAGAACTACTTTGAAACATTTATTCAGGCCGTAAAAGACTTCATCTTCTTCTTAAAATTCAATCTAATCTCAAATAATGTTCGCAAAATTGTTAATGGGTAGGTATATAGCAAAACCTTCGGAAAAGATGTCAGTAATAGGTACAAATAAGCACGCCATGGTTGCACAGCCCGCCCTCCCCTCAAATGGCATGCGACAAGGGAATATTACCAAGAAGTACCACACCAACATGCAAATACTTAGATGCATGTTGGTTGGTATACATACATACACATAAAATGTAACATTTACTCGTTTAGGTACATTGCAAAAAAAAGAAAAGAAAAAAAAGAACATAATGAGATGAACTTAAAAGTAGGTGAGCTTTCAATTTACATTATCCGTGGAATATAGTGAGATAGATAGATAGAGACACTTTATTTTGCTTTGTAAATGACACAAACAGGATAACACATGCACAAATAGCAAAAGAGGCGGCCTTATCGCTAGAGACGATCTCTATCAGACAACTCTACAGGCATGAGACCTAGCCCAATTAATTGCACCAAAACGAACAAAGCCGAATTGCGTATCTAACGTTGTACATAACTCATTAATATTTCCGACCGAGTGCGATAGTACAATGTACATTTGCATTCATAATTAAGCGGAATATGTAAATTGTGTACATTACTCATGTTCGAAGCGCTAATTAAATATTACGTGGAGTATGTTGACGTAAACATACTTATATGTGTGTAATTGCTTCAGACAGATATGACGCTTTAACATACCGCAGACGTGAGTTAATAAAGCCAATTGTATTTGTTTTCCGTAGGCTCATTCCTTTCCACTTTTTAGGGTTCCGTACCTCGAAAGGAAAAAACGGAACCCTTATCGGATCACTTTGTTGTTCGTCCGTCTGTCTGTCTGTCAAGATCCTTTTTCTCAGGAACGCGTGGAGGTATCAAGCTGAAATTTATATCAAATATACTCAGGTCTACTGTCCCTAGGAGTTGTGAAAAAATTAAACTTCTAAGCCAACGCAATCAAAAGATACAGCCGTTTATGTCGCAAATTTCTGTCACAGGTTTCTACGGAACCCTCGGTGCGCGAGTCCGACTCACACTTGGCCGGTTTTTTATCTACAGATAACTTTTTATCTGTAGAATTGTTTACAGTCCACCACAAAGTGGTACAGTCGCCTATAGTACATGTGGTTCCTACAAGACTTGCAAATCTACAACCCCTACAAGAACGCCAATATACGTTGGCAATTTCTGACAGTATACCTAGTAAGTTCACTACTTGTATCCTAACCCTTCAAACTAGAACACAGCAATGCAGCACCGCTGCTTGGCGGCAGAAACACCACCTCACGACATGATAAAACGATAAATCGATATGAACCGTCAAACTATGGTGCATATAATGGTGTCCTTGAAATTTACTTCCTTCAAATTTTTTCGACATTAAGTCAATAAAATTAATGTCGATCAAATTTCAAGGAATATGCAACAAAATATTTTGACAGTACATATCGATTTATCGTATAATACTTACCCAATATAACAATACCAATATCCAACGCATACTCAAAAGTTCAAAATAGCTAAAAAATCGCAACTTTTTTAAACAGTCCATATCGATATATCGTCTTATCGTGTTTTGGTGGTCATGCGCGGGGGCAGGTAGGACAGTGATACCTATGTAGACAACTGTGGTACGGAGTCTCCCTGTCGTAAATTACGTACGGTCCCCTCAGTCCGGCAATTTTGATGGGGCTAGTGTCATGTTCTGTGTTATGTTAATTATAAACATTTATCACAATTCATTGATTGGTATTTATTCAAATTATAAAATATATTACTCTGAAATTATTGTGATTAAGTCGTTAAAAAAATTCCTAAATTATTTTTGTTGCTAAAACTTTGTTTTTAACGCTGAGGCTAAAGCAAAAGTCTTCATTTCTGAATTGGGATTGGCATCGCTGAATTGGCACTTTCTTTCGCTCTCTACTAACCCACACTGGAAAAACATCATGTGGGTTGATCCAAATTCTTGAAAGAAACCTACACTGAAGAGTGCGTTATATTATTATGGGTTAAATAGTAATAATTTTAGTATAATGAAGAAATGCACATGGGTGTAACATACATTCAAGGAAACCTTTTGTAGTAGGTACGAGTATATTGTGAACGATGGTAGTTCATTTGTATACTGTTATAAATGTAGCTAATGTAATAACTGCAACCATATAGATACATTGTACTAAATAAACAATATTATTCTATTATAATTATGTCATTCTACTAGTTTTGTCTTATTGCTGCCGATAACTTACCTTTGAACTTTTTTGATTCTGATCTTTCAAACATTTGTTTATCACTATAGCAATGTACTCAATTATTATTATTTCATTTAGAAAACAATTAGGTTCTTTGTGTATAGAACGTTAGTGCAAAGATTAGACACTCACTTTACCTTTCTTAATTACATTAGCCGGAATCTAAAGGAATCTCTATTTTCATAAGACGAAGGAATTACATACACAAAATAAGGGCGTTTTTATTTCACACCACCTAAAACTCAAAACAAGTCACTAACCATTTCGTAGACATGTAGAAAATTACACAGGACCAAGTTAGATTTCCCAAAAGACTGGAGGGAGTCATGAAGTTCACATATGAATTGTTAACGAAAAAACTCTTGCGGTAACGTACTGACGATATGTGACAGGGTGCTTGTGTTCCATTCATATAAATTTATTTATTCATACAGTTTTTGTGTTTACGAAATTGCATTATCCTATACATGCATACGCACAGATTATATTCAGGCCTCTCTCCGTGACAGATATCAGTTTTCCACGATCGAAACATAATTGTCTAGTTCCCTTGATTTTGATACATGTGCATCGGTAAAGGTTACTCTTGTTCAGGCTTTTCTTTATAATGTTTGTTTGGTCCAGGTAGGTTCACCTAGGACTTACGAACATTCCTCAAGCCGCTCTTCTCCGCCGCAGACGGATAGGTAGGCGAAGGCGGGCATTTGCCCAAGCAATTCCCGAGTGACCCTGCCGTAGAGGCCTGCGTGCACGGTTCTCGGACAATCCCCCCCTTGGCGATAACTCGGCCATTGTGGTCTAGCTAGTCCGGGTGCGTGGGTAGTGGTATCGCATTGTGGACCCTACCACGCGCTCTCATAAAGGCAGTGAGAAAACTGCGGGAGTTACGTGGGTACACCCAGCGCCTTGCTGGGAGAGCCCCACATACGCTCGTCGTCTAGTCAACAGCGGGTACGGTGCTGTCACGCATTCCCATTGAAAAAAAGACTTACATCTTGCCTAATTGCCCACCTTAACCAAATACACATACCCAAACTTAAGTTATCACATTATTCCGCAATTTATCCATTATAATCATTCTTCTGAAACCCCACTGCTATAATCATAATTTCAACCTTCTTTTGATGATCAAATTAACTCCAATACACAGCATATAAATCTTAAAAATTAGGTGAATATGTCAAGAAGGCATGGTTTGTATTGTTGTCTATGTCGCTTGTGAAAGTGTAAGCAAGTGATCTTATTAGGTGGTCAGTTCTATTATTATCATTGTGTATGACATTATTAATTATAGTGCTAGCCAAATGCCTTATACCGTTAACAACATGTCAATCTTTACACTTTCACTTTAACTTCATAAACGGAAGGTATTAAAATCACATTAACAGTTTCGTCGTAAAAAGTGAATATCCTGCTGCCCTGCAAACTATTTAAGTATTTAAAACAGATTATAACTTCAGTCATAGTACGACCACTGTTTGGCATATGCTTTGCCTAAAAACGGGGAGCCATGCTGAATCTTTGCGGCTTAATAGGGAACCAGAGTTATTTTTTGTCTCGTGTTAGTTCATAGGGATTCGGGGATATTACCAGAAATTCGAAGATACAATATTCGGATCAGAAATACAAAAACATTTTGTTCCATTTCCATCTACTTAATTCAATTATGCTTCTATCAATTTTATTTTGATTATTTCACTGGACCTTGTTGAGTTTCTAGCGTAGTTAGATTCGTTTTCAATCAAATAGATTGGACCTCGGAAACACATTCAATTAAGAGAAGTAGCGATGTCCGAGTCGGACTCGGCGCTCCGTACACAGCTCGAATTAGTCCACCTAAGGATCACTTGTACGCTCATTTCACGTAACTGAACGAATTCAGACGTGAAAATAAATATGTTTTTTAACTCAGAATATTTTTTATTTTGATTTATTGTGACCTTATCATATGACTGTTCCTCGACGGAAGTTAAATTGCCTATACGTCGTTTATTCTATTCATAAGCGAGAATGCAAGAAAGTTCACTCAGCTACTATCGCTCCTCTCATAGCACCAACTACTCACCATCACACAACATACACCGTATTATTATAACACATGGTCTAAACATAGTCCTGGTTTAAGCCAGGAGTTAAGGCTAAGTCGATGCTGTCTCTATCTATGTATATTTACACAGGTGATAGCGCACTAAGTTTAAACCAAGAATAACTTTAGACCAGGTTTAGTCCACGTTTTGTAATAAGACCGATACGGTCTTCAGTAGGAGTAAGGTTCCCATCACCAGATGACAGCCCTAGTTCTGAGCGAATGTCACCTAGACTTATACATTATACATATCTACAGGTTGACACATCATATCAGTTTTACTCACAAGCACTTTGTATGGTAAAAGAATTGTTATGCAAAGATATAGAATTTAACCTCTACCATAGAGCGTTTGAACTAAATATATGTCAAGAGCTTTTTGAAGTTCCGAACCTACATACGGAACTGCGTCATATCGTGGGAAATTATAATTGAGTGAGTTATGTTCTCGAGAATACTGAGATGTATTTGGTTAACATCAAAGGTGACTTAATATGCGAATCTTCATTTATATTTCACCGCAGCGCCTTGAAGATGTTCATTTATTCACGACTTATGTATGTTTACGAATCAATAAAGCATCAACTATATACTTCGATCGCAATTTACATTTCAAACACAATCCCACGAGAATTCGCTCGTCTAATACTGGAGGGGAGACGGTTATTTAGTCATATTAGATAGACCGCCCGTGCTGTTGGGTTAGCTCCGAGTGTTAAGTCACGAGCTTCATGCGAGAACACTGAGTAGGTACTATCTAATGGCTCTACTTAGAAAATGGCAATACGATTAATAAAGGGTGAATTTACACATAGTGTCTTTTTTTAAACTACTTAATAATGTATCTAATAAAATTACTCGTTATGTAAGCGAGGAAGATAGATTGCAGTGACAACATACTGATACCTAGTTGCGCATGTTAGTACCTATCACTTATTAAGTTTTGGCAATCGAGACTACAGATTTTTAATTGTAGACTCAGATCTCACATCATCTCTTAGAGCGTATAAATAAAGAATACACCCACGTAATAATGACACTTATTAACATTCGATATCGTAACTAAAGACATTTTGTGCATAACAAAAAAAGAACGAGCAAAATTTGGATTAAGCATAATTGAGCTAAAGCTTACGTGTGTGGTAACAAAGTATTCGGATCGAAAGACTATCGCCTCTCCATTAGATTATAGGCGCACTATCTGTAACATTAAACGCCGCTGTAAGCTCTCAGACGGCGATAATTCATTAGGCTGCGATAAGCTAGAGTTCTGTTTTGACGTATGTATTATACGCCCACGGCACTAAATCTTGCGTGGTCTTAGCAATAATAGCTACCGAGTGAAAAACCGGCAGCGAAATGTTTTAAGGAACTCCTAAATTAATAGGCAAAGTAATAGCTAAATAAAAAAATACAACATTTTTGTTGCTGATCGATGAAGTGGACTGTATTGTTAAACGAAATTCGGAGATTTTATAAATATATATATTAGAACAAATACTTAATATGAATAAATTACAAATAGATATATAAAAATATGAGATAATATAATTTTAATGTTGACAATCTAATCTTTAGAAGGCGAATGACAAGTAAGTTTTAACTACTTAGACATAGAGATTCGTATTGTAGATAAACGTGTAACCGGCTAGTTGCCAACAATTTTAAATATTACATTTTCAAGTAATCTGCAAAGTAGATGTGAAAACTTCATTAGGTAAATCTGTTTGGTAATGTGTGTAAGTATCTTGATGGTTGAAGATACCTAAGCCGGTGTGGCTTAGGTTAGGTTTCTCTATAGATTTAAAACTAAAGAAAATCCGGTATTTAAGTATGGATGGAGACCAGATGGCGGCAATAATTTTACCTGACCTATCAAATTTTGTCATTAAAGAATTAAAATTTGAATCACTAAAATATAAATAAGAACCCAAAATGTGATATCATTAGAAGAGGAGTTGATAAAGTGTTAAAATTAAGCCAATTTACGCTGGAAGCAGAGATTAAAAAGCAAATTTTGATTTTGAATCATAGATATGTATACATGTTTCAGGTTTAAACTCGTCTGATATAGTTAAAAACAACAAATTACTTAGACAGAACTGTCAAAATATCTAAATGAGTTGTCAACTTTGTAACAGACATTTCGAATTTGTTCTTAAATTATGCATACTGCTCGCCTCTCGGAATTATTTGTGGAACTTACAATAACAGGGACTGTTATTGTTGTTGGGGTAAAAAGTGGCAATCGGTTAAGACTACATTTAAGTTAAGGTATTCAAAATAAAAACTAATTAGCATTCGGAATTCCCGCCTCGATAACAATGTTTTTTAACCATTCACTGAAACTTAGTAGGTATGGAGTTTTTAACAATTACATCCCACCGGAAACTTGGCTGGCTGGTAAGCGATAATAATCTGTGCTTTTTAATTACGCCAAAAGACCCCGCCCGGTGTCGTAATTTATATGGAAACGTCCAATCACATTAGACCTCGTTGACGTCGAGTGTCACTCGCCCAAGCCCAAGAAATATTAATCACTCTGCATTATGATTTGAAATTAGAATTCAGCTGCTATGTTCCTTTTTCTCTCGCACGCGCAGCAAGGAGCAATATTAAAATATAGTGTTGGTTAACGTGATTGTTAGACAACAAAGGGTCATTGTTTGTTGTTAAGATTAGTTATTTCTACTCGCAAAAGGTACACGTAAAAAATTAAAATTACAAACATTCCTAAAAGGTCATTTACTAAGTTCACAATAAAAAAAATGTTTACTTTGAAAATCTCTAGTAGATTATAGCTGTAGATGATTACAGTTATTCTATTGTTAATGCAGAATGTGGAAATTATCTTATGTATTTAGCAGGACAGTACGTAAAAATACCTATATCACAACTTAAATTATACAAACAAAATAATGTAACAAAAAGTAAATAAGTAATAAGAGTCCGGTCTGCAAATTCAGAAATTGTACTCGAACCATTATTCAAGCTACGAATGAAGTAACCGTACAATTCGTATCTAATATAAAAGCGTAACACTCCCAATAAGTAGCGGTCTAATTCCTCACACGAGAATTTACTTACATTTTATACAGTGCCTATATAATTTACAGCTGCTCAAGCGGATGCCTTCTCACAAATTATGATTCAAAATAACACATTTCTCTCGCCGGCCGCGGCTATAATGCAGGGAGACTCGAAATTAACCATAATTGCTTAATTCGGAACTCATGCGTTGTTTGCCCTGATCCGAACGCCGCAAAGGGTTCGTGACGAACGGGATGGATATACAAAAAAGGTTAACGATGAAAGAGATGGAGGCATTGAGCTAGAAATCGGCGCCGAGGTAACGTTTGCATCAGTGAACACCTTCCTAGTAATGGCTATAACGTGTGAAGGGAATGAGACTGGAATCATTACCGGGATAGTTTTTGTGTGTTAATGACGTGGAATATGAGAAAGCGTTTGTCGCTCTATCATAGTCTGGTCCTCGTAATAAGCTTTGCTTTGTGGATAAAGATAACGATCCTTTTCAGATTATATGAGACTGTCTGAGTGAGGGAGGGAAAATAATCAATTTTAATCATTAGAATGCCATTACGCATTCAACATGAATGAAAAGAGACTGACAGGAATTGTACAAAATAATTTTGTTATTGGCACTGTTGTAACAATGTAATTTTTGTTTCAGATGACGTGATTAATGAGCTGCAATTAGAGGTTTGTATGTTTTTAGATTATGTATTTTAGATTTTTAGATTACTTTAATGCTTATCTTGTAAATTGGGTAAATATACTTTCATTGGGTAAATATATTTTCTATCTTCATAATAGTTTTATCAAAATCATAAAAAAAAAAACATAAAATATTGCGACAAATTAAAATGTAACATTCTGTTTATTTATTGATTTATAAAATGTAATATATGTCAGGTGAATTAATACAGAATGCTATTTCGTGGAAATTTGACTTGAAATAATACTTTGGGCCTTCCACCGACTCGTTTAATATTTAGTATGCTTAGATAATTTATCCTGATAATACCAGTAGTCTGAAAACTGCGCATGCTAACGATACCATTTAGCACATGTTCGCGTGATCAACAACCGAATTCAGCATAATCGAGGCATTCATATGCTTTTATACTAATGGATTCACGACTCGCGACGGGTTGTTCCTCGTGGTCCTATAAATAAAACTTAGTGATTAGCCTTAATCCACACCAACAACCAAATTATGGTAAAATTTGCTCTCTGAGAATATTCTTATAAGTCTATGTAATTTTTTTTAAAGCAGTGATAAAATTCTAGATTGGCTGTCAAATAAAAAACGATCGAACTAGATGTGGGATATGTCTTCAGATATGAGTCAGCTGCTCTTAAATACTAAACCATGCATGATTTAAACCAATTGATGATCGACAAAATTATGATATTTTGTCTAATCATTTGGAACACTTTTGAGTCAATATTTTTAGTGTTTCAATCCGTTTCGAATTTTGACAATAAATTACGCCAATAACTACTCGTATAAAGGCTTATCTAAATGCCAATTTTCTTGTAAGTCGCTTGATTTATTAACATAAATATTCGATTTCATTGTCATCACATTATCGATTATAACTGGGATAGTGAAATAAAGGATATTAAATATAAACGGCTTAACGTTTCAAATTTAATCATGCTTCATTTCGTTCTCGCAGATTAGGCCTGTCAACCGTGTTAATCTGACAGTTGTTTCTCCAAAAGATGTTGACAGAACATACAAATCAATGTCTGGCGCGAAACCACATACACGTCTCACCCAGGATTACAATTCCTAGAAGTTGCGTTTGGAACGAACTCGTATTTGGACTTTGGAGTGACAAACTAATTTAGGGGCTTGGATTGTTTTTTTTTTAATTAACTGCCACTTCGACAAGAATGTTTCGCGGGATTTCGTGGCGACAGACAATTTTTTCCGATAATTTGTCAATTGGTATGTTCGGGTGAATATTTTACAGAAAAGGCGGTGTTGCCTATTTTGGTGTAGTATTAACTATTTAGAAATTTGAAATTATTGAAATTTATTTTTTATTATTTTAATATTTAGTGACACAGTTGCTAAATTAAGAGTTACTTATGAAAAGTTAAATATTTCAAAAAAGTCTTCAAACCGTATGATTTACAGCAGTGAATGAATTTTTGAATACTAGGTACATAGTATATTGTCATGGCTTGTCGCGGGAAGCCGCTGGATGTGGGCTGCACCGATCGTTGTGGAGATCCATGGGGGAGGCCTATGCCCAGCAGTGGGCGTCATGCGGCTAAGATGGTGATGATGATGATGATATTGTCATAATTGACAATCCTTAATAAATAACTCAAAACTTTCTTTATTTCTCTGAAGTCACTGGAATTAGCGTACAAAAATCCTACGATTTCACTTACATCGTTTTAAAATAAGCATTTTCTGGAAAATTTCGAACAGAATTTTAAATATTTAGTATTTAACTAAAAGATTTTTTGTGCATTTACCAATTTATCATAATGTCACTATAAAATCGGTAACATAATATTAGACAATTTTAAACATTAAAATGTACAAATTTATCAAGAAAGAATACAACTCACGGCAATGTCTGTATAGGCTTTGCTAAAAATGAGCTTGTTTTAAAAACACCAGGCCGACATTTTAAAACAGATGTTCCACCTCTACGCTTGACGGATGGGTCAAGCGAGGTCGCCCGCCATCTTGAGAGATTCCCGCCAATCGCGTCCCGGGGAGCCTGTCAACGTACCGGCGAAACAATTACCGGGATCGTGACTTTGTAAACAAAGCGATAAGAGAGGATGTAATTACAGAATGATTGTGTTAATTTATGCCCTTAAAATAATCAGAGGTATTTAAGAGCATCGCAGTGCGAATAAGTGGTTTATTTCGTGTAATGCCAACGCTTTGTGAGGTAAGTGGGTGAAGGAGTATGTTTGAGGGAAGCTAAATTGTGTCAAGTGTTTCATAGATTTGTCTATTTAAAAATATTTTACAAAATATAAAAACCGACTTCTTACAAAAAAAAAATAAAAACCGACTTCAAAAAAGTTAAAAATAATATAAGAATAGGCACAGACAACATCACACTTCTATATTGAAGTCGGTGACAAATTTTAAGATTTTCTAGGGATCATCATTTGGCACCGACTTCGATATATAAGTGTAATGTTGTCTGTGACAATTCTTATATTATTTTTAACTTTTTTGAAGTCGGTTTTTATTTTTTTTTGTAAAATATTTTTTATTTTGAACTTTTTAGTGAATGAAATCTTTTTAGTGAAAGGATCCCTAATTCCCTCGATTTTCATAAGATCCGATCATCATATCCTGACTTTAGTAATCTTGGGACTACCCCAGGAGTATACTCTATCGAATACAAAAGGAGTTTTGAAAATCGGTCCACAAATTAGCGGAGTAATAGCGTAACATACACACAAAACACGTTGGACACACCTAAAACTTTAAGGGTTTCCCTCGATCTTATGGGATTCAATCATCAGATCCTAACTTTGGTAACCATGGGACCACCCTTGGAGTATCCTCTATCGAATACAGAAAGAATCATCAAAATCGGCTCAAAAACGACGAAGTTATCCGCGAACAAACAGAAAAAAGCATATATACGGTCGAATTGAGAAACCTCCTCCTTTTGAAGTCGGTTAAAACTTGATATCACCATTTTTACGAATAAATAATTTATTCGTAAAGCTCACTATCTAAACACTTTCGTTTATGTAAGAGTGTTAAAAGTAAATCTAATATATCTTAATAATTCATATTACATATATTCATTAAGTAACAAAACAAAGTAGGAACCTACACGTTGGAATCCGTAATATTTTGCAAAAAAGAGGTTTTTTGCAAAATGTTTTTGTGCTGATTTGTATAATGCATAGATTAACATTTCTTTCTGCCAAAGTCCTCTTTGGGTTTTGAATAGTTTTATTTCCCTTACTAATGTCAAAATATACGGCAAAAATAGACTGTAACTAAAGATTAACAAATTAAGATAACTATAGTAAAAAAATACAACCGAATTTAAGCAAATACAATATATTATAAGGTAGCCTTAATACAATAAGTTGCTTTTGACGTTTCAAAACAGTAGAAGCTTTCGAAAAATCCTTTATCAATAGAAATACAGCCATGATTACACTGTGTCAGAAAAATCTAAACACGCAACAGCTTATCTCCGAATCGATAGATACAGTTGATTAGTCTTCGCTCAATAATTACACACCAGTCCGAGCTCGCAGCTTCCAATCATTTCGGAGCACCTGTCACGGAGCCGTCTCCTTTGTTATAATGAAGACATTTGCCCCGTCGCAGGTGTCCGTGACTTTTGGCCCAGCATTAAGTTGTTTAAATCATTATGAGTTTTGTTTCCTCTTTTTTACCGTCCCGCAAAACTTTATTGTCTCTGCTACAATTTATTATGGACACAAAGGTGCATAATAAATCGTATCAATTCGAATAACAGATGTACGCAATTAAGTTGTAAAGTTACTACGTTTTTACGACTATCAAGGGGAAAAGTAATCGACTCTATTCAGGCATTGTGCTCGAATTAGCTTAAGCAATACTTACTAGCGACGTTGCAAGAGGGAGGTTTTTGTTTCAATTCAAAGATAGAACAACATTTCGAATGTTCGTGTTCCTTTATTTTTAGGTCTGACAACTTTTCTTGATATCGCCGACATGCCGAACAGCGTTTCGCGTTTCGAATTTCGAACACTCATTGACATTTTAGATGTTCCCCGGTAGATTTAAAACGTTGAAACAACTCCACTGACAATAGGTAAACACGATTCCAACAGCATTACAATAAGAATCGAATTCGTGTGAGTTTTGAAACCACCTGCGGCATATTGTACACGAAACAAACACTCCTTAAGATAATACACAAGATTCAGATGGAAGTTCCTGTCAATTGTTTCAAGGCACTGTGGGCTTTATTCACAATCGATTAGAACTCGATCTTATTCGATTCGACACGTCCGATTGGTACAGTATAAAAGTTATAGAATGATCACTGATTAGATGATTATCGGAGCAGAGTTGCGTCGCACCGTGGATGTAGTACGAACATTTTATATGGTAATTGAAATGTAATATAAGCATCGGGTATCGAGGCTTCATTACGTGTGGTTTATTACGTTCTGCGTGTTGTGTAGCAAGCGTCGAATGTCAGAATCAGTTATATAGCAATTATGATAAGGGATGTAGCGAGCGCATGAATTTTAATGAACAAATCTGATACTCGAGTCCGATGCACCGGCACAAGTTGCTTCGCCCTAAAGGAATGGGAGAAAAAAAAGGACAATAGCAGCAGATGCGTCCGAAGACTGCACAATTAATTTTATATATACGTTCCCAAAAATAACATCTCTATCGAGGAAACCATTTCTCCGAAGATTTGACGTGTTATAAATTTTTGTATGAATGCTTTTTGTGGGGCCACGGTCGCCATATGCTCGTCTAATGTTTTATTCAGGCTCGCTAGCGTGTAGTTGACCAGTAGTTTTTGTTTACGGTTATTACTTGTTGTGAAGTTGAATGGCAAAGTGATGGCTATGCGGTATTTTGCAAATGTTGCGTCTGGTGTGCTGTACACTTGATAATTTTACTCGTAGACACTAATGTTTTATTAGTGTCTACGAGTCTAAAATGATAACTTTAGCATTCACAATATTTGAATCTTTGCTTAGTCTATCATTCCTTGATTCATTAATTCTTTAGAGATATTTAAATTTAATATTGCCAATAAGAGATTTTAGAATGAATCGTAACTTTGACAAATGAGTGTTTTTATTCAGTATAATACCGTTGAAAATAAGTATTTTGTCCTGATTGGTTTATTATTTACAATCTCTAGTGATAATGATCTCCGAATTGTCTTTATCTGTCAAAAATGTTATGACATGTGTATTTGTTGTCTATCGACATACGGGCATAAAAACACATTAAATTTTAACTACTATTACGATTTTGCAAAAAAAGATGATGAAGTCGTTCGCATAAATTTTGTACCCCAACAAAATCGTATTATATCGGTCGGCTACCCGAAATTTCAAAAGCGACAGATGGCCAGAGGCTCCCCATACATTATGGCGCTGCAAAAACTCCTTTGAAACCATTAGATCAACAAATACGACTGCATTAATACAACAGAGGTTTGCAATGTTTAGTCGGCCACGATAACACTATACAACAATTTCGGCCCGGTCCTTTGTAAGCAGAATATCGTGCGAACTGAAATTTCAACTATCCGGTCACCGTTTAGCGTCAGCAAATTAAATTATCGTTCTGTTTATTGTAACATACAGTAATATACAGCGATTCACTGAATCAGTCACTGATAACAATAACGCTTTTATGATTATGCGTATCACATGAAATTGTAATTTAAATGTTAATCAGAATATTTTGTTTAATTAATAATGTTTGTATGCTGTGATACGATCAAATGGCAGAATTTTTTGACTTAGTACTAAATCCAAAATGTAGTATCAGAACATCAAATATGAGAGAAAAGCTAAGGAATCAGATAAGAAACATAGCCTTAAGCTTATACTTTGATAAGCTGCCTTACTAAACTAATATTTTTCCTGTCTACACGGCTAGGCGCCAAACATATGCCGCTAAAGACTTTAAGAAAAGGAAAGTTTATGATTCAACAAAAATGCCTAATAGTACAAGTTTTTGCTACCGACCAAAGCCATAAAGTTTGTTTACGTCTACACTTGTTCCAGTGACGTAAAGAAAATACTTCCCGACACCCTTTATTTTTTTAAGAGACCCTGTTTTTGGGACGTACCGTGATTTAAGTGCACCGCTTTTTCGAGAACTGATTCAAGATACATTGAGCCATCATAATCGCAAACGTCATTGGCAAAAGTAACTGGCGTTTAGGTAATTGTTTTCTTTGAAGTTCGGGACTCAAGATGCAGGCTTTTGTCTTGTTTGAGTTCTACCAGTAACCAATGTACCAGTACGCTACAGCTTACTGTTATTTGAACTGTAGGTATATAAATTATGCAAAACTACAACCAAGCGTTTTAATAATAAACATTATTATTGATGTATTACGTTCATAATGTTAGGATTCGTAAAAAAAAAACATAAAAGTACACGCCTCCGAAATGAATATAAGAACATGTTTAGTTATTATATATCCTTTGTGTATTAAATAATTATAATGTATAAAATATATTTTAATGAGGCTACGCGTCGATCTATTTCTTAACCTCTTCCGTGGGCAAGTGGATGAGGTTGTCTGGTTCTGATCTGGAGGTCCGGTTTGATTCCTCATCAGAACAGAGGTTTTCTGGTTAAGTTTGGATTCCACCATCGTGCTTATTATTCGTTTGTCGCTTTATAACAATGTTGATAACATTGATATGTTCTTTATTTTTTTATTTTCTTTATTAGGGATAACAACAGCATTTTACAATTGCTAATATACCACATTAATTACATTTTGTAAGCCAATTATAGCTATCCACGGTAAAAATAAACATACTTATCCACATCTTCACTTTTAGGCGAAGTAAAGGCTTCCCTAGCATATTCAAATAAAGCAGTTGCAGTTCCACCGTTTAAAAAGCATATTTAAGTAGTCCGATTTAAATATGTGAAGTTTGATTTAAATCTACAACTGTTAAAGATTGATTAATGTCTACATCCACTGCATTGCCCATATAAATAATATCATTATGTTCATAATCACGCTCGATACAATCTTATTTAAATAGATCATCAACACCTCCCTAGCCGTTTTTTGTGATGAGTTTATCCTATACTAATTTGAAGCTTCATCAATCATTTCTCAAAGAAACGCAATTTATGTAGCCATATGCCGAGACTTCGTTTACCTGAGGCATGGAAAAAAATCACAGGAAAAAAAGGTGACAATAACTTTGACATGACCGTAAACTAGTAGGAGATCTCAATTTATGAAGTCCACTTAACAATAAATGGGAAACAATTTGTTCTTAGAAGTCAGTGTAGGCGACAAAATTTGAAATTGAATAGCGACGAGATACCTATTTGGAATATTATTAAAAGCTTTGATGCTACCGTCCTCGTTCTAGTTGAGCTTCTAACAGCTTCAGAAACAGTACAATAAAAAATCCAAGCAGGATAGGATTTCTCATACTGATACCATCACGCAACGCCTCATTGGCGGGCAATCTACTGTGTTTCCATCCTACATTCCTGCATTTTGAATAAGGCTATATTTCACTGCCTGTCCACCGACATTTATCAGACAGCCTTCAAAGGCACCAAACTTGACAACTCATTTCTTACCGAAATTTCCGTGATCATAGAGTGTGAACAGTTAGGGATAAATTATACGCAGCTAAAACAAAAATTCTCATCTAGATCCCTCGAGAATTGGAGCTTCTAAGAAATTTATAGATGTTTATCGGGTTGGCTTTTAAGTTTCGGCACCGCTAACGAAGGTCGTTTTGGTACCTGTTTATTTTTTCGTTGTCCTACGGCATCGGTGGGCACCCACATGTCACGAGTGAGGGAGACAGACGATTATCGATAGCCACCGATTGTCATCAGCGAACTTCTTCAACGCTTATGTTGAAATGTCAACGGAATGTAGATTTATGTTTAGGATACATGATTTTTTTTCAATTTTAAGCTATTTTTTGTTATTGCTCTATACGACTCAACATGTATATACGTACATTAAATTTAGCTTCAATTTTAGCTTTTAGGCTTAAAGGCAGTTGGATCCAACTTGCATTAAACTTATACAAACTCACTTATAAACTCAGTTTTAATGTTTAAATGAATGTAGCAAGCTAATCTATAGAATTATTTGATAACACAATTAACATGTTTTGACAGATTTTATCTACAACTATCGCCTCTGTTGCACCTTCAAATTTGAAGTGCATCCACGTGTCAAAATCAGAAGGTGATAACACTATCTATTTAATCCTACTAACTGTTGTTACCCTGTCCCCAGCACACATGTCGCAGTAACGCTCTTTTGTAAACCGTATCAAAATTTAGATAATGCACGTCCGTAGAAATTTCTACTTTATTATTAGCCTCGTTCTTCCTACAGCTGTCGTGTTTTGTTATATTTTTTGTCGACGAGTGGGCAGTGACCGGCCGTTATAGATTGGTGCGGTCCCATAAAAGTGAACAGGTAATGAGCTTCGAAATTCGTAATGACTATATAAAGTTTGAAATGTAACGCGTGCGTTTTGATACTATAATTTCCAGTTATAACAGCGTATCCTGGAATTGTCTATTTAAAGTACGTTGCCGTGCAGCGAGGGTGTATGCAAAGCGGGTGATATAGACAAATCGAGATTTTGATCCTTACAGCACTCCTCGTTAACTCCTACACTCTCTAAATCGCAGTTGTCATAACAGCTACCATTTGTTACCGTCCCGTGTTTGTTTTCTTTCTATATTTCAAATAACATCGAATCTCCCCCCTAAGTTAGTATGCGTGTGTTGCCCTACGTCAAATTTCATTGAATTAATTGCGCCGCCAAATATTTGTTCCGATTCTGTCCATGTCGTTAGTTCTGTTCGTGTTCTGTCAATATGTCCACTAATAAAGGGCAGCATGACGCGTGTCCACGAAATCCCATTCTAATTTGAAGCATTTGCTGACGGAACAGAATTGAACTTCGTTGACCCAAATCGATTGTTATGCCAGAGACAGAATTATAGTTTCCGAGCTTAACATTGCTTCTAATTATGCAGTTTAGTAGATCGCAAACAAAACTTTGGTTATTTCTCAAAGTTGCACTCTCACTACAAAACGTTGTCTAACTGTAAGCTGTATAAAGTGAGTCATTGTTTAAATATGATGCTGTTTCATTTATGTTAACAATTTGTAGGTAGAGATAGCGTTAGGCTTAAGCTATGATTAACTTGAGAACATGCGTTGTGTGTTATGTTACTAGTACCACTGCTAAAGTATAATTGCTATCGCAAATACTATGAGATAGATAGATAGATAAAAAGTTTATTCGCAGTTACATACATCACATATTGTAGAGACTTACACTAGGAAACTTACATAAATTTAGTATAATTGCTAGTACCTATTTGACATTATGGAAAAACTGAAAATGTGCGATGTACGACTACAAATGGGCCACAGCTCAGCATGTGATTTTATCATGTATGTACATAAACAAATCGCTGTTATTCTGCTGCAAACCCGAGGGGTCAGTGAGGTCCCAAAGTGCCACAAAATAGAATAAAAAAAAGGTTAAATAATGAGAAAAGATAACTCGTCAAAAGTTTGGGGTTAATATGGTCATTCATAAATTTAGGTAGTAATATAATGACTTTACATATATATATATATATATATACAATACACATACACATTTGCACGAAAAACTTGTACATAATTCACATTCACAGCACGGCACAGGGAGAGGTGTTAGTAAATAGGAGTACTAAGTATTCATGCATATCCACCAAACGCATTTCCTGTGACCACACACCAGGCCCAAGCTATATGTAGGTATACGCATGAGGCTGGAACTGATACATGTGAAAATTACCTATGAACATTATGGCGGGGGATATCTATAGTACCAAATCGTCTATTGAATATCCTTTGGGTATACCCACGCGCTGCTTATTTAACAGAAATATTTTTAAATGTTTTTTAAAAGTATGCTTCGAAGTAGCAGTACACAGTGGTGGTGGTAGGTTGTTCCAGCACTTGGTAGCCGAGTAGCGGAAACTACCCCTGAAAGCAGCTGTCTTATGCGGGTAATTTTCTAGCAAACATCTGCCAGTTCTGGTGGTATATCTACTGCGAAGTATACGAAGCTTTTTAAAAAGGTAGATTGGTTTCTCAAACTTCAAAACATCAAACAGCAGTCCGGCAAAGTGAAGATGTCTACGTGAAGACATATTTAGCATAGCAGCGTCATTTAAATAAGGAGTGATGTGACTTCTAGGGGGTATCGAGAGGCAAAAACGACAACAGGCGTTCTGTACTCTTTGTATGAGGCGACGAGATCTCGATAGCATACGCGGCCCGTAAACAAGGTCACCATAGTTGAGTTTCGACAAAATTAGTGCTTCGCAGATATGAGTTCGCACTTTTGTATCAAGAAATTGTCGAATGCTATACAGTATTTTCAGTCGATAGAAACATGCTCGAACCAATTCTAATATATGGGTTTCAAAGCGCAAGCCACCATCCATTAATATACCTAAGTTTCTAGCTTCATCCACCCGTTCTATTGTTTGATTCCCGATTACAATCTTAGGTTCATTCGTAATAATTTCAGCAAGCTGTGCCCTAGATCCTAAGATCAGATATTTCGTTTTGCTTGAGTTTAGAATCAACCCATTATCAGTTGACCACTCTGCCACCGCCCTGAGGTCTTCATTCATCTCAGTAACTGCCTTTTGAAAATTGCGGGGGTTAGCAGATGCGTACAATTGAACGTCGTCCGCATATAAATGATATCCACAGTATTTGATTACATGAGTGATGTCAGCGCTAAACAGAATAAAAAGCAGAGGCGACAGCAAGGAGCCTTGGGGTACACCACGCTGTAAAGGTTTTAGCGTAGAGAGTAAGCAGCTACCATCCTCCCTGAGGAGCCTCACTGATTGATGTCGATCAGTGAGAAATGATTCAAACCAAGTGAGTGCCTTGAAGTTAATGCCATAGTACTGCAGTTTCGCGAGTAATAGAGATAAGTTTAAACAGTCGAATGCTCGTGAGAAATCTAGGAGCGTGAGTATGGTACCATTGCCAATATCCTGCTGCGCTAGAATATCATCGACTATATTTAAAAGAGCAGTTACAGTACCCATACCCTTACGGAAACCAGATTGCATCGCAGGTAAAATATTGTTACTCTCAATGAACCTGCTCATCTGAACATAAACGGCTTTTTCTAGAATTTTTGACATGTACGGCAATACACTAATCGGCCTTAGTTCTTTCAGTTGAGTAGGATTGCTTACTTTTGGTAGAGGTGTTATCAGAGCTGATTTGCATGCCTCGGGAAATTCGCCTGATGATAAAGATTTATTAATGATGGCAGTGATGGCTCCGAGTGACTGGGGAAGTGTAATTAAAAGCATATCTCTACTGATTCCATCTATTCCAGTGGCACTTGAGGTCAACGAAATAATATAATTTGCTACATCGCTTTCCTGCACGGGCTTCAGGTCAAAAACCGCATTGCCATATTTCTGTTGCCGGAAGAACAGCAGTTTAGATTGTGATATTGAGTTATCTCCAGGTAAATTTAGAAAATGATCATTTATGATGTCAGGGTTATTAAATTGATCCGGGATGTTTTCGCGTTTAAAAAAGTTTGGGAAAATATTTTGTTTTAAATTATTTATGACTCTTTCAATGTTATTCGCGGTAAATAAGTTTGATGTCTTTTGATGTTTCACCAGCTGTAAAAATTTTACTGTTCTGTTTTACGTCTGACATGGTGCCCGACAGGGTTAACAATCGCATTTATACGCTTGAAGTCTTTTGACCATAGACCATACTTAGCTTACTCCCAAATAGTTTGTAGTTCATATTTATGTCTCAATATTCTTTGTAACGTTACATTAACAAAACTAAAGTCGTTTTACTTTATGTTCAATTACATTTTTGAGTTGCTCAATTCTTTATTTAAAGTTCTTGTCTTTCTAGATCATACTAGTTTTATATCTGATATGGTATTATAAAGTCCAATGACAAAAATACTTCATAAATTTCTAAAAACGCGTGATTCTTGACACTGAACAGACGATAAATCGTCTGTAAATGGACGAGTTGTTTCACAATAAATATCTGATCTAACACCGTCTTCCTGCCCACGCCCATAATTCAGAGAGAATTATTGGTATAAATTAAATAAACATCTCAAGTGAGACATTTACAACGAATGTCCAAGTCACTGCGAAATTATTTATAGAAACTCTTAGTTGCTAATGCCAGGATAGTTTTAATTGAGCGTGCAACTGCAGCCCGCGGGGAACTTTGTACATCAAATGTTAACAGACAGAGAGTTAATCAAGAATGCAAACATAGAAGTTAAACTGTTTAGTTTTGCGAAAATCATCATACTTAAACTTTATCACAACGCCGTGAAGAATTTGACGGCGCTATCGTTGTGGGTGTTAAAACATTTTTTTGTTATTTTCTTACATCTAAAAGAGCTCGAGTGTGATAAAAAGCGAGATTTTATGATACGAGATTCTCTAAAACATTGTTCTTCTTGGGTGGCCAACGTAACAGGCCCGACATAATGTCTTGCTCTAATAGACACTTGTTTTGCGGCCGACTCACAAATTTAATGTTTATTTTCATAACAACAAAAGGCGACTGCCATATATGTACCATGAAATAGTAAACACCTGATTTATCATTTGTAATAAAATAGTGTATCACGTTACGGACGTGTTCCGTACTTTATTCTTTATTTACTGTATCTACGTTTATAATGTTTTGTGGCGTAAAATAAAGCTATAAGAAAATTAATGATTATTGCAATAAAAAATGAGGGCTATACACGGTGTTTCATAATAACCAATAAATAATCAAAGCGTTATCTAAAACTAATTATTAAATTGTGTTTACCCGTAATGTCATTCAACCCAAAATTTTCATGTAAATCATAGACATGATGATGATACTATGATATACATGAAAATTTTGGGCTGAATGACATTACGTGTAAACACATTTTAATAATTAGTTTTAGATAACACATTGATTATTTATTGGTTATTATGAAACACCGTGTATAAGCTAATATTTTTTAATTTTTTTTATAATCATTTATTTATTTTTATGCACGAAATTTCTTCAAATAATGCATGTCGTTATAATCACGTGGACACCAAAGATAATATTATATTACTCAGAAAGGCCACGCAGCTGCGTTAATGTAATTTTACATTCAGAACTTCTGCAAAGAGAATGTTGTGATCGACTTCGTCGTTGAATTTAGTATTAATATTCCTACTGCTTCGATTTATTGGCTTTGATTGGATTATTTCCGTAGCAACTTCTTCTCTTCCTTCGCCTATAAAATATTATTCAGCGGCGACATTAAAGGCTATTAGACTCGGCACCTTGCTTCTTGTTTATGATTCCAAGTTTATCATTTCATTTTCACTTAATAGTATTACGTAAATAAACATGTTTTAAATAAACAGGAAAACAAAAGGAGTCTATGACAACTCTCACAATCTAACAAAGTTTCCTGAGAAAAAGAAAGTGTAGACGAAACAATTAAGACCTCGACGAAAAAGTTTGCGAACTCAACAGCTAAATACGACGAAAATCACTTAAGACCCTTAAGTCCGAACATTGCGCTCCCTCTAAGTTTTTGCTCGGCGAAAGGAGACAACCGACAGTTGAGTGTCATACATTTTGATGGCAGTGTTTTTGCGTCCTCTTGTTATTGTCGAAACAAAAACAGCCCGTTGTTCTCTGCGGTGCAGTTTTTGCAGGCTGACAAGCGACACGAGCGCCGAGTTTAATTTGTCAGGAATAATTACGTAATTATTTGTCACGAATGCTGTATCCCGCGTCAGTTACAATACGTTTCACAATATTTCCCAACCTCCATCTGTTGAAAACCGACACTTATCCAGCAAGTTCAAACTTATTTGATCCTTGGTCATCGAATGGTATTGTAACGTCTTTTTTTAGATCATGTTAAGTGGAATCTACTATGGCAGAAACCGTAATAGGATTGGTATCTTTAAAAATGACATTAAAACTTCACAGCAATAATTAAGACAAACTCGTATCTCCCCTAGCTGGGGTAGCCTTAAATTTATAATTTGTCTTCCCCTAAGACGTTTGCATTCAAATTTGGCGATTTTCTTTTTTACTAATTAGCTTTTGCCGGAATTAGAAGCAGCTATGGAAATAATAACTTTTCACAACGTTAGCCGTGCACGTCAGGGGTCGAAACAACGAAATGAACTGTCAACTGGGTCGACCAAATCCAATTATTCTTGGGCTTACAAACGCCGAGATTCAAATTAACCTTCATTCTCCCTTTTTACAAGCTATGGCTGGGTTCCGCGGTGCCATCGGCCTTTTGTGCTATGACACCGGTGATTAAGATTCATTTTTATTTGCCATTAGGAAATTATAACAGCCTTCGCAGAGGATTTCTTGAATGAAGCTATTCGGTTATCGAGAATATCATCTCAGTTTGCAGCGGGGCTGGGGTGGCAATGATTGGTTGTTCGCGTCGCAAAATTCAAATGCTAATTTTAAACTGTGTTTTTTATACGTAGTAAGTACCTCTATCTACAACTTATTTTAGTATATAATATAAAACGTTGACTTGAATAGCTCATTGTTTGTTTAGTTGGTCAATCGAATCTGGAAATCGTGCCTGGTTAATTGCAATAGGGTCGCTTACAGAAGACTTATGGCCATTTTGACGTGTCTTGGCTTAGGATACCTACTCTTAGGTGGCATACTGTCACATTCTTTTCATTTAAGAAAAAAAATTACCAATTGTTGTTAAGTTACTGTAGCATATATTTGTATGTTATCAATAACGAAAAAGGTGTATCCACTGAAAATAAACGTATCTTTCATGATTAAAAAACAAGTCTTATAACGTGAAGACGACTATAAAACAAAATTGAACATATTAAAAGTTAAATCTAAAACTTTGCAAATATTTTAAAAATAGCTAAGATGGAATACAATCAAATAACGTATCAAGATTATCTTCAATATAAGCCTGCAAATATTTAAAAAATAGTTAAGATGGAATATAATCCTATAACGTATCAAGATTATCTACAATATAAGCCGTATTCTTGAAATTGTTTAAAATTCAACACCACCAAATAATTTTAACTCGATTATTGATGCAACTTTACACATTTCAATATGTTTTACTATACGTTACGTATTATTGCTAATTTGAAAATGTAGATAATCTGTTATCCGTGTATCTCGATCACAGAACAACAAAACTCTGTCACAATTGTTCTCAAATCGTGAAGCAGCCGAATTCTCCTGCGCCGACAAATCTCGAATGATGCTCAGGCTTCGGCAACGACCAATCAATCAATGCTAAGACCCAATAAGAAATCAAACTCTGGATTAGTGTGAGAACGGTGACAAATGGTACAGTAATTGCTCGAGATGCTATTGGAGGGAAAGATTTTTTTTTGTTCGGGACAAAAGTCGCATTCGCTCAAATAACTCCGAATCCGATTGATGAGCTGCCGGGGACAAATGAAAAACGAATGTCCTTTTTGCAGTTGATTACCACAGAGTAGCTGCTGCTCAGAGGCGGAAAAGGGCTTACGGATTGAATGTTTATCAGTATACTGTTTTCTGAAGAGCTGTTAGACTAATAAATGAACTTCGTAAGTATCCCGCGATCGATATATTCAATATGAAGCCTGCGATTCTGTCGCCGTAGCATGTACACCGAAACACGACATGATAAGACGATAAATCGATATGAAGTGTCAAAATATGTTGAATATAATGGGTACATTGAAGTTTTGTCGACATTAATTATATTAAGAATGTCCAAAATAACAAGGCCAGTATCCAAAACATACTCGAAACTTCAAAATAGCTCAAAAATCCAACTTTTTAACAGTTTTCGCTTTATCACATCTTGTTTCGGTGGTCATACTAGGGGGTTGAGGTGGATAGTTGCCATCTCTTATTTTGATAAGGTTATACTAACCTAATTACAGTAATACAATTAGTGTAAAATAACAGCACTAGAATTATATGAAATGTTAGCTTAGGAAATGTTACAGATATTTCGGGATGTTTATATGACTATATCAATTATAATTTATAATTTAGAGTTTCATTTTAATTAAGACACGAATAGTCTACGCTCAGAACTATCAGTACCTATTTTTTAAATAATTATGAATACGGCATATCTTACTTAATACTAGACAAAGTCTCACTAAACTGTTGTCTGTACACATTTGCACAAGGTGTTTGCATATTGTTATTGTATTAAGAATATTCAACATTATTAAGGCTTATAAAATTTGCGAGTTGTGTTATGAATTTTATAAGTCAATTTTTTTAGATATACTGATCTGTATAATTCCAAACTCAGTTTAGAGTTCAAAGAAGTGCCTATGTTCATTACTCTTTGCTCAGCGCATAGCATATTTGAACAGCTCAGGCATTTTCAGCCATGTCGCTGCGAGAAAGGAGTTTCAAAAACCCCAAGATTTATGAGAACCGCCGTTCAACTGCGAAAAACTTGCCAGTTCCAAGTGAAAGAATGTTGATAGTGGCTATATTTGACAATTGACTCTTTTTACTCATCAATTTCGTTATTTGGCAAGTATTGGAAGTAAATGTTGGAATATTTTTATTTGCACATTCCATCGCAATATTGTTCTCAAACCGCCTTTTAAATTGGTGGGTAAGAGGGTATTAAGCTACACTCTTTTCAGAGTGTTTGAATGCCGACACCTTTTTTTATTGATGCAGAATTTACGAAAAGACAAAGCCTCCAATATTCCTCTATATTATAAATCCGACTGACTGATATTATTATTGACTTAAATTTAGGCATTTCTTAACTGAAGTTCAGCAAATAGCTCGTTTTTTGTAAGAATTAATTTCCCATAGAATCCTTTTTTCTCTGGCAACGAGTACACTGTAGTGGAAGGATATCTTTAGTACGACTCCTTAAGAGATATCTAGGAATTCCTTTCAAATAGCGACGCTACTAACGATAGCTAGATTAATAACTTAGACCAATAGCAGTAATAAAGAGAATATTTGTTTTATTCATTAGTAGTTCTGATCAAAGTTAAATACATATAAAATAATGGGATAAGAACGCAACAATTAGGAACATACTAAAAAGCAAGAAGATTTTCCCCAATTTTTTTGATAAAAATAACATCAACCGTTTATTTAAACCAATCGACCTAAACGTTCCAAAAGAACTACGCAATAATAATATATTACCAAGAACAGCTTAAATTATTGAACAGTGAACTCCTCAGCAAAATTGGCTCGTCCTCCATCTAGCCTATAAATTTGTTTTTGAATTTCAAGAAAAACTCCCAAAGCGACCTTTCATAAATTTCGGGTCCATTCAGCCGGCATTTGTTTTTGCGATAGCCAACCACAATTTTAGCCGGCAAATCTGCAGCCATGTTCGGGATAAAAACTTTGGTCCAAGTTAGGAGTTAGCTTAAGTTGCAGGCGACGGCGACGGTAAAGTCTTAAGCTAAGTTACTCAGGGAGCTATTCGGTAAACCTGTCTTCGGAATATTAAAACGTACGTACCTACCCACTGTGAAAGGTACTCGGAGATTTAAATATTATACAAGTATTATTGTTGAGTATTTGAATGGCGAAATAAGTTTCTTCAGCAGAATCGACGTATGTAGGCCCAAATTTTATTCAAAATATGAGATACTAGCTTTACTCAGCTTCGCCCGCGCTGTTTTTTGTTTTCCCATGGGAATTAGATATTTTGCCGTAAGAAAAATAATTTTTTAGCCTGTGCTAATCAAGGATAATGTAGCATTCTAATGGTGTAAGAATTTTTGAAATCGGTCCAGTAGTTTTTGAGTTTATTCGTTACATGCATACATACAAATCTTTCCTCTTCATAATAATGTAGATTATCGGGAGAAGTTCAATAAGGGGTCACTGCTCAGTAATTTATATCAAATGGCATATAATTAATATCCTAACACAAATTTTGGCATTAAAAAGTTCAAGTGGAATTCGTATTATTTTCTTTGGGTCAATTTTTCAATCATCATTTAACTGAAAAATGAATAAATATGGCGGTATGACAAATTTCCTATATATACGCTGTCATGATCCTTGTATAATAATTATTATATGGTCATGATTGAAAAATCGGTTCTTAGAGTACGTACAGACAAACTGCACTTTGTCTATGGCAGATACCATTTAAGCCTTCGACATTTATCGGCCTTCGACGTGTTACTCGTAGAGTGTGACGCGCCCGCCATTTCATTTATTACGTTACATTGTTAGCATTGACAGCAGTAGCCAACGCGTCGACGCCTGTTGTCGACGGGTTGGTGACTGTCACCGATGGGTTGGTAGCTATCACCGATGGGTTGGTGGCTGTAATTGACGGGTTGGTAGCTACCACCGATGGGTAGACAGTTGCCGCCGATAAGTGTCGACGACTTTGGCAAAGTGCCAAATTGTTCTTAAATACATTGTCGCTGTTCTTACTTGTACCACAACATGACCGAAAGTTCATGACCGAAAGTTTTCGCGTTGCAATGAATAATCTTCTTAATGAGCGGATAGAGGCTGAGGCTGACATTGTAGTCGGAATATCTCAGTTCAGCCTTGGAGAAATAAAAGACTTCTTTTCCTATAAATCGGAACCCTATAAATTAACCGTGAACATTAATTTCTCAATGGGTATATGTATAAGAATTTATTATTCATTTCGCTGTATGTAGATTTATATTTGTTTTATTGTGGACGTAAGTCCGTTATGTAGTGTCCATAATACATTAGATATTGTTAACGGTACTTACATTGAGCTTGAAAAATGGGCAAGCAATAAATGATTTATTATGAGTTTGTAATTCAGTTCGGTCAACAAAATATGTATTCATTTTATTTATTTTGGTGTGCTATTTGATCGTTGAATTTATTTATACTTCATCATCATTAAAAAGGTTCCCCGAATAATTTTGTGCCATCGTGAGATACTTCCCAATTGTTGAAATGCTTAGTCACAACAATTCTTAGTATTTATCTGGAAAATTCGTGTCTATTCCGTAAATTTCTGAAAGTAACTTGATATGAAACAATTTAAGTAAAGAGAAATTTGAGCACCTATTTCTTGTAACTATAATTACCTGCTCTAGAAGAACCACACAGCTTTGAAAAATCAGATTATCTTATGGTAATTTTATTTTCTTGAATCTTGACTTTACATGTGAGATGTGTTTTATGTGAAATTGAGTCGTAATAGACATAATAAATGCGGTTATATAAAATCTTTTAACGATCTTCATTGAACGAGATAAACGTCAATCAGAATGCAAGTGAGAGATATCTTCTAATGTCACCGATTGTTGCCCTAATATTTTATGATCCTGGTTACGCAATCCACTTATGAAATTGCAATTTAGATTTCACTCTCTTTGCCTTTTTCATTGGACCGTTCTGGTGTACTTTTACAACTATGAAAATAGTTATGATATGACATTATAATATAGATGTGGATATCCCAATTAATTGGTGAAATTGTTTGTTATTGTAAGATTATATTGTTTAATGTGATATTGTTTGTTAATCCAGATAATTTTAAAAAAGCTTAACAAATATTTGAACTGTCTAGAGTCTAGAGTCTAGAGTGACAGCCTGATCCAACATCCAACTAAATCTAAACAAACAGGAGTGCAGCCATTGACACAATTCCACCTTTTTATCAGCGGAAGAATCACGAACTCCATCAGGGGACGTACGTGCGTGGCAATCGCGTCACGCTCTTGCCAACCGATCTGCTCGACGTCGTAATTTTAAGGGCTTTCAACTGGAAAAATGAAGTTTTTCTGTTACCTTCTCCCATTGTTATAGTAGAGGATAAAGCCCCTGTTTACTTTTAATATTTTATGGGGCAATCTCTTTTGTTTCGCCCGAGCGGTAATGGGTTAGTGGAGTATTTTCACAAACAATATCCATTAAATGGATGGCGTTAATATTTTTGGCGTCTGAATTTTCTAATCTTAATCCTTGGTCGGTTTGTTGTTTATTTAGCTAAACGTTCTCATTATTCCTGCATCAAATTTAACGATTTAAAAGTGTAAAACTTTTAACGGCAAAGCTCCACGAAGTGTAACTCATTTACCCTTTCATAAGTTTAAAGCGCATTTTAAAAAAGACTTATGAGTAGAGGTTATTATAAAGTCAACTATTATATTTTGAACCATGCTAATGCCTGATATAAATTTGTGGACTTTACTCGTTATAATGTAAAGTAATGTTGTTGTGTATAAATTTAAAAAGAGCGTCGGTGGCGCTGTGGACTAAAAGCGTCGGTGGCGCTGTGGACTCGGCACTTGCCTTCCAATCGGGAGGTCGGGGTTCGAGACCCGCCATGTACCAATGTGTTTATCGTTTCGAATTTCATATGTACATTTGTCTGATGCTCCTACGGTGAAGGAAAAAATCGTGAGGCAACCTGCATACATCTGAGAAGAAATTCAATGGTGTATGTGAAGTCGACCAATCCGCACTGGGCCAGCGTGGTTGACTAAGGCCTAATCACCCTAACATAGGGTAGGCTGGAACCCCTCGGTGGGGACGTATATGAGCTGTGATGATGATAATGATGATAAATTTAAATTCGATTTATGTTAACAAATAGTACTCTGTGTTTGACAATAACATAATTTATTGTGAGTGAGGTACTTCTCATGAAGGTGATAACTTTCTTGTGTTCATTCTTCTTATTATTTGGGCTATGTCGGTAACTCTAGTTCTTTTACGGATCTCATAATTTCTGATTCGAAAGCGTAGAGAAACCCCGAGCATAGACCTCTCCATTGCCCTTTGAGTGACTTTGAGCGTTCTTATGACACCCATTCTAAGCGGTCACGTCTCAGTTCCTTGCGTCATGACTAGCAACACGAACGAATACAAGACTTCAAGTCTTAAGATATTGCGGTAGATAGGCCGAGAATATGCTGCGTAGCTACCCAAACCCTGTATTTTTTAATTCCCCATACATTTTTTTCAGACCCAACTATTTATATGGGGGATTTTCAAATTAATTTTACAATGACGCCATAAATTTAATATGACTTTGTTAAGGCAAGTTTCGGCTTGATAGGGTATGTAATGTACCAAACACGTATACTTAGTATTTTGTTCGGAACCTACGCAGCTACGGTGCGCGAGTTTAGCTCGCACTTTGCCGATTTTTTTTCTATTTAACTGTCTAATTGCTCAGAGCGAAGATGAAGGATTTTGAATGTATGCGATAGCTTGAAACAAAACTAATGCAATTTTTTTTCAATATACATATTAAATATACTTTATTAATAGAGTCGATGAAGACATCTGCGAACATTTGAATTAAGAGAACCTAAATACGCATACAATCAGATTAATGTTATATTCTGACCCAAATCGGATTCCGGGGACGTCTTCCAAGCTCCATTGGCAACCAGGATAAACGGTTCGATGCAATAAAAAAGTGATCGCTTTTTCCAACGTTCCCACATAGATTAAGCCGTTGCCTGCATACTACGTTTTTTGATTTTGACGGAAACGTGAAAACATCGCGATATCACACGGCCACCACATCGAAGTCATCTGCTTTGGTGATGCTGAGATTTCCCCAATATTCCAGGATAGTTGAGATACATAAATAGTTTAGTTTTGTTTTTTACATGCCAGGGAAGCTCTTGACTAAGTTCACCTGATGAATGAACATCTTTGTCCATACTATTATACGTATACAAGTTGTGCTCCTGATCTATGTTTCGCTATAATAATTGTAAACAAAATTCTGGAGAGGATCATTAATCTAACGTATTGTACTATTTTAATATAATATTTTGACATGTATGTTCAAGTGTATAATAAATTATTAAATGAATAAATGAAGTGCAAATTGCTTTTAAATCTCTTTTAAGTACCAACAGGTCTAATACATTTAGATTTTTATATATTGTTTATTTTGCATTTAGTGCTCGCCATTTTAATTCTATATTTGTTCGCCTGAAACACGGAAACTATAAAAATTAAAAATTATTTAATATATATTTTTTTTCATTTTAATGTTTACAATATTTACTGAGTTGTAAATTACCGAACGGCTCATCAGATGTATAGCTATTAACAAACCATAAACACTGACAAATCTTGCGCATATTTTCATCCCAAGAAGGGTTAACAGAGAGAAATCATCAAAATTCTTCACTGAATTTTGATGATTTCGTGCGCAAGAACCTAACATGACAGGAGAGACATCTACAGCCAATCGGCACATTACAGCGCTGTGCTATCCCTCTGTATTGTATTATATTCTTGATTAATATTTTTGAATACTGACCCAAAGAACTTTGTATCACCTTGACAGACGACAGATTTAAATAAACAATCGCAAAGTGTAAGTCATATTCCATGCAAAATCACCATATTTTTTTAGCTTTTCTTTAAGAATTTCTTTTTAAACCACCCCTGTATAAAAGCGATCAAAAAAATGAATAAATATTCAAATCGCTCAAGCTGTTTTTCAATTTTCGGCGATTCATTTAATACATAAAAATCTCGTGTCAGAGTGTTTGTTATCTAACTCCTCCGAAACGCCTTAGCCGATTTTTATGATTTTTTTGTGTATATTTGGTAGGTCTGAGAATAGATTTGTGTATATTTGGTAGGTCTGAGAATAGATTGTTAGTTTTTTTTATACCCTTTTATTTCTCGGGGGAAACGCGTTTCCGCACCGTACCCGCCGTTGGCTAGACGGCGAGCGTGTGTGGGGCTCTCCCGGCAGAGACCCGGGCCTACCCACTAAACCCCCCGGTATTCTCCCTGCCCTTATGGGCGCGCTAGGTAAGGTCCACAATGCGACTAGGTGATAAGGGTCGCCCTCTTCAGATTTTTTTTTACTAATTGTTATGGCGAAACGTAGTTCGCGGGCACAGCTAGATTTAATTATACGATTTATTTAATAGTAGCGTCGGTGGCGCAGTGGACTCGGCACTTGCCTTCCAATCGGGGGGTCGGGGTTCGAGACCCGTCATGTACCAATGTGTTTTTCGTTTCGAATTTCATATGTACATTTGTCTGACGCTCCTACGGTGAAGGAAAACATCGTGAGGCAACCTGCATACATCTGCGAAGAAATTCAATGATGTATGTGAAGTCGACCAATCCGCACTGGGCCAGCGTGGTTGACTAAGGCCTAATCACCCTAATATAGGGTAGGCTCGAGCCCCTCGGTGGGGACGTATATGGGCTGTGATGATGATTTAAAAGTAACAACTAACAAAGTTTATGCGTGTCACCTATTCACTCTGCAGCAAAAGCTTCAGGTTTCACATCGTGCAATATGGTGGATGTATGTTGATAGGAGTAAGGGTGAAAAAGATACTAGCGTTGAAGTTAATGAGGGTGTATGCTAATAACTTTACGTAGGTATGGTTGTTTACAAGAATTAAAAAAAGTAGTTTTTAAAAAAAATAATCTATACTAATATTATAAAGAGGAAATATTTGTATTTTTGTATGTTTGTATTGAATAGGCTCCAAAACTGCTGGACCGATTTAAAAAATTCTTTCACCATTAGAATGCTACATTATCCTTCAGTGACATAGGCTACAAAATAAATTATTTTTACTACGGGAAAATATTAAATTCCCACGGGAAAACAAAAACAACGTGGACGAAGCTGCGTAAAGTAAATCTGCTAATAATAAGGCTGCAAAATTATTTTTCCTACGGGAAAATATGAAATTGCCACGGGAAAACAAAAATAACGCGGGCGGAGTCGCGAGCGGAAAGCTAGTCAATAATATACCAGTCTTGAATACAAATAAATAAATATAAATGAATAAAAAACCAGCGTAGCTTCTAGTTATGTTTTGTTTGCAGCACAAATTATTATGTTGTAGGTAATGTTAATGCACTCTGATCGTAACTCCACATACGCAGTGCGTAAATTCGGGATAAATATAAAATTTCGTTCGATCGCCGTAAATATGAATAACCAGACTTAATACTAACGAGATTTCGCGTTACTGCGACATACATACGTTAATATTTTTAATGGAAACCCATCCCGGGCATAAAAGGCGTAATGGATTTACGAGTGACGACCAAAACCCTTTCAATACATTACTCCCTCACATTTGTATATAACGTGTTCTTCTCCGACACAGATAAAGATTGCGCAAATCAACATTGTTTTCGAAGGGTCTTGTTTAATATTGTACTATTCAGCATAACGGGTGTAGATGTAGAAAGACCGGGTTACCGAACGCGAAGCCGAAGCCCGCGTGTAGAACCTATCGTCAGTATCATTTTTGCCTTTTAGATTCTCATGTATGAGAAATTAATAGTTACCGAGATGTTTAAGTTTAAAAAGTACAATTATTTTTTTGGAGTTTTTACATCAAACTGTTTGGAGCATTATTTGTTAATTTTCGTCCGAAGAAATATCAATGAAAAAAAACAGTATTTATTAACAAATAAATTCACAAAGTAATTACAACGAAACTGAACCGTTGCGATCGACCAATCAGAACGCCACATTATCACGTCATCGAACAGTTGAAAGGCAATATAAGCGCTCCGATTGGTCGACCGCAACGGTTCAGTTTCGATTCGGCTGTAACTTATTAGTAGAATTTTTGTACTTTGTTAAGCTGAATTAATCTTTATTCACTGTTCATAACAACGTATCAACATTAGTTAAAAAAGTATCATGTAGTTAAAAATAAAGAAACTTACAAATTTTATATTCGTCACTTTGCATTTTCTCTATAAATGCTAAATAATATGATGAAAATAATAAAAAATAAATCGAACATAAGAAAATAAATCGTCTTGGGCGAGACTCCAACAAATCTTTGACTTAACAAAGTACAAAAGGGATCAGTACAGTTGGTTTCGTTGGGACTGGTAAGTGCTCGGTGGCCCAGTAGTGGATTTAATAATACTCGTACAAAAATAAAACTTTTTCACATATTTTTTAAACTTTATCTAACAAAAATATACAATCTCCATTTTCAAGCTTTTATAGTTACATCAAAAAGTTTGAGAATGCAGATTGAAATTGACGCTTGTGGCGTCTGTTCGGGGGGTGACCATTCATTCGGTACTTAGTGCTTCGAGAATATCACCAAATTTTTAATATCCGTAATTGGTAACGGCCCGCAAAAGTTTTTGATTGAGGATTATAAAATTGTTATTAGGACCGCTATTTTATGTAGAAAAATATCCTTGACTTTAGAAATTGAAATGGTTTTATTTACATTGTGTATGTGCTTATGTGGATTTTAGCGTCGTAACTTTGTTGAAGTAAAAGCTATTGATAATGTATAAATAAAAATCAATTGGCCAACATAGCTATAAAGTTCACGATATCACTACATACCGAACGGCTGCACTTATTTGGCTAATTAATTTTATTGTATTTATTACCCGTCAGGACCAGTGAGAGCGAATGTTTGAAAAATTGTACGGAGAGCATAAAAATTCGGAATGAACCAGTTGTCAAATTATAAGTTAGAATAGTCTAAGCTGAAAAAATATTGATATCTCACCCACTGAGGAGATTAAATAGTTTTAGCAAAAAAACAATCTGATACTCTATACCGATACCGATACCTACTTAGAAAGTAAGGAATTATTCAGCCAATTTATTCATGAAAATTTGTTTCTAAATTCTGTTAAACGGTCAGTAATTGTACCTTTTGAAATATTACAATTGATGTCCGACCGATATATGTAATTAATGTACAATTAATTTAATATATAAATTGCCATAAAGTTATACACAGAAAAACTTTTATTAAAATACGTTTGCGTTTTCGTTTGCATGCATACCATGAATAAAACAGCTTAGCTCCGAAAGCTTTTACATCCAGAAAGGGAATAAAACTCTCTTGTTTACAATTTCCATACAGTGTCTATCTTTTCTGAGTCATCTCAAATAGTCTTGTGATGTGAATACCACCCAGGAACCATTACGAATGCACCAAAAACAAACACGCAGTACTGACATCTGACGAGACGCGAAATAATGTAGTAATTCCCTCTAGCCCTTTGATATCGCCTCGCAACAGACAGACGAACACTAAAACGACAGTTATAAACGTCTGAACATGTCATTGACAAAGGTAATAGAGCGATGTATACGACGTTGCAATAATTTTGTGATATTTAACTTATAGTGTTAAATTAAAATTTAATAAATTCAGGAAAGAAAAGTGTCTGTTAATAGTGTTAAAAATGATTTTTCTTAATGTTTGTTTGTATATCCATTTAATTTGTTGTTTTTGTACTTTACATAATTCAATAAGGTAGCATGAAGAATTCGAGAACTATGTGAAGAATTCAAGTAATATAAATATTAACACTAACACTTTACTAACAATTTTATGTCCCCATGTGGCCCCCATAATGGGAGAGCTTATTTCTACTATCGGGCACAAATTCCAGACTCTGATTAACAGATAACTTTATAATAGATAAAACAACAATAAACCTTTCATCTTATCCAGGATCTAAGGCAACTTCTGCAACTATTTTAATTTGAGACAATTTTTATTCATTTAACTAATTCTTTTGAAACGAAATTTGAATACTGGCTCTACTGTGAATTCACCGATATACTGATAGCACATTCTTAACGCTAAACATACTATAGTAGAATTTATAATAATAAGTAGCACTAGTTTATTTTTTTAATTGAGAACTGTTTAAATTAATACGGAATAAGTTTTGAAATATAGGGTCAAACGATACGATTCCCTTCAATACGCACAGCAAGTTTCTGCCATTTGCACAGTTCGTTCACTTCTTGAACTGTTAGGAACTTGGCACACGAACCATTTCTGACTTGGTCAGAGACAATACATCGTTTATGATACAATGAAATCGACGTTTCAATGAAAGTACTAGAAATAATATACTAGGTACTAGTCACGTATCAAATATATTGTACACAATTTGACCACATTTCATTTTATCGCCGTCAGTTGATGTGGCTTCCAATTCGTTTCCGCAGGAATCTCAGGATTGTTTGCACTTTATATAATATTTTATTCAATCCTAAAGCACCTTCCTACCTTAAATCCCGATTCCAGTTCCTGAGCTCCTCACACAGTCGTAATCTCCGTTCTTCAAACAATCTTATCCTAGAAGTTCCCGCTCACCGTTCCAGTTTCTCCTCATCCTCATTTACTGTTACGGCTATTCGACTCTGGAATGATCTGCCATTATATGTACGTACATCGCCCAGTAAATATATATTTAAGAGGCTGGCTCGCGAGCACTACATCAATTCGCAAACTTAACTTTTTATAGATTTAGTTATTTATTTTTTGACAGGTATATATATATATATATATATATAAATATATATTTATATTTTATTGTATGTATGTATGCAAGTATATATTATAATGTTTTTTAGTTATATAAGTTAGGTCATAATAGATCATACATCTTTCTTGCGCCAAATACATTCTTTTTTTACATTCCGTTCGGTTGACTGGTAGAGAATGCCGCGTTGCATTAAGTCCGCCCTTTGTACCTTTATAGTGCAATAAAGATTAAATAAATAAAAAAATACACAATTCAATATTTTCACGAAAATAATTAGTACTAGACTAAGTAACTACTTGATCAAGATTTCTCTGAAGAAACTACTCGTCGTAAAGTGTGCAGACACTTTACGACGAGTAATTAACATATTTAATAGCGGTACCATAATAGAGAAAATAAAAATGTTAAAAAAGGTGGTTGCAAGACTGGGCATATCGATAAAATTCCAAATTCACCCGAAAACAACACACTTCCCACAAACGGTGGTTTCTGCCGAGTGTGAATAAGCAGTATAGTACTTGAGAGCCATCAAATTTGAAAACCCGCATTATTTCGTCCACGGACAAGTGCCACTTGTCTCACTACATGCCCGTACTACACACTAGTGACTATTTTCATTCATGTTTATGTCTCACGGACTCCCCGCGCGACACGCTGGGTTTTATCGACAGTATAAATAAAGGCACGGACGCCTGTGCGCTAGAAACGCTCGGAACGGGCGAAAACGTTGTTTTATTTTAGTTTTTGTACTATTCCTTGAGTGTTCCGAACCACCGGGGAGTTCGGATTCCTACCTGTTTACCGATCGCACTGGCTGTTTCCGTTAATGGTTAAAGCGTATTTCATACTGCTGAATAAATAATGTCTCGATTTCATTATTTCACAAAGGAGTTTGCGCTCAATTCATCTGGAGTTATTCTGTCGAAGCAATTGTTCTAGTATTGTCTGTCAGTGATCATTTTTAATCTGTTCAATATGGGATAAACTAACTGAACATTTGAAAATAGAATGTAAAGAATTATTATCGAGTCGCGTCGACCAACAGCGTTACCACAAAATTTTAACCCAACTTCGCACAATACAAGTGAGGTTGAATATGAAACAAGTTCTTGGCGTGTCTACAATTATTTCAGTCACGTTAAAATTGGTCGTTATTCGCTATTCTGATACTATAGCACTTAAGTATAGCACAGATGAGATAATAGTACTACGTACAGAAGTTGCACTTCTTTGATCTTGAAAAAAGTCGAAATTTTAAGTATATAACTAAACTTTGAGCATCCCAGCTGAATCACACCTTAACACCATAGGCTAGCGTTTGTTATAAGTAGTTCTAAAGCCTCGCGTCGCTACGTGCTCGAGCGATAGGTTTGCTGCTGATGGTAAATAATGAAACGCGCGCGACGAGAAAGTGCGCGAGAAATTTTATCGACATTAATATATAAATAATGCACCAAACAACAATGTCAATATCCAAAACGCACTCAAGAATATCAAGATAACTAAAAAATCTAAAGTTTTTAACAGCTTATTTCTATATAATAATAATGGCCTCTTAACCGATCAATCTCAACATAACAGACTAGCCATCTGCGCAAGAGATATTATAGTGCACAAGTGACTGCGCAAACGCAAGTGCACTCTCTGTTCCTTCATTCGCCTAGTCCGATGGGATGGTTAACCGACACGACCGGGGCGAGATTAGGCACAGGACCCACTGTTTAACGTACCTTCAGAAGCACGAAGGAGCTTGAGATGTTTCGTATTTTGGTCACCCATCATAGGACTGACCACAGCCAACGTTGCTTAACCTTAGCAATCGTGCACTGAGCGCACGCGCCAATGCGCCACCAAGCTCCGATCGTTTATCGGATCGTTATCGATATATCGTTTTATAATAATATAGTCTTTCGACGGTCACGCTTGGGGGGGTCACACTATAGTAAAAGTCGAATCAAAATCTTGAGGGTAAGCTGCCACAACATAAAAGACCAAACACCATCTCTGGAATCTGGATAACACTACAAAAGAATTGGATGTATATTTTATCCAATGTAATTTTTGTATTTACGTTATAATTACACAATGACATTATTATTATCATTGAAATGGTGACAGGCGTAAATATGATGATGTTAGTTTGGTTTTTTGGTTTGGTTTGTTTTTTTTAAAACGTCGCCCCACACTAGGATTTTCTCCTGTGTCGTGGGTGCAGTTACAAACATAGAATATCACATGCACATACGCCCAGACCGGAACAAATTTCTGTAGGCCATACACAATATTTGTCCCGTACGGTAATCGAACCCGTGACCCGTCGCGCAGTAAGCGATCACTTCACCTCTGCGCTAACCGTGTCGTTAGTTAGATGGACTTAAATAAACCCTAGTACCATCTAAGAGAATGCAAAAAAACAATTCTGAAACCACCGGATGACTAAACCACAGCCAGTTAAGATCCTTATAGGTTTAGTGTGCAATAATTTTTAGTGCACAGTAGGTACACCCACTGTGCATTTTCATGGTATGTGTTATGAGACTGGTATATTTTAATGAGGCTTCGCTGGAGGAATGAATGTAAGCTTTTGTAAGGTACTCAAAACTTATTGCAAGACAAGTGAACGCAAGATTTAGTATTCAGAATAAAAATCTATTCTTTATATTTAGGAAAGAATTTAAAACTGTGACGTACGACTGTACGAATATAAGTAATAAAATATTTAGTGATGACGACTTTCAAAATGAAGAGTCTGGAATATATGCAATCTCTTAAACTTAGACACGTGAAAATTAAATCAGTGTTAATAAATGCCCAAAGTATAAAGAGATGATTGAATTTTCTGATGAATTAAATGTCAATAAATATGTCATTATTATTAAACATTGATATCCTTATCTTTACTGACAGTCTTCGTAATAGTAATCACTAAATGAAAACAATTAATAACTTTATGAGATCAAATGCCAAAAATGATAAATAGCAACATTCGATTTGATAACAAATTTGTTCATTCGTAAATGAGAACCCTCCCTTTAGTAGGCATGCCTTAATTGTCTTTAACGTTTCCGTCTTTTAGCTCTGAGGCTCTATCTAATAGCCTCCTAGCTCTGAGCTCACGTACGGGATTCCTAGTAAATTGGCATCGTTTGAGGGCTTAATTAAGTCACTTCGGTTTTTAGAGTGACAACCGCGACCGCTTAAAACCCGACTTGCTCGTCATTCCTTCTTGGTGGGTACAAACTAATAACATCGTTTAAACAGCGTATGGAAATTGGATTGGATCTCTAGTCCACCTTACTACATTTGAATGCTTTTTCATGTGTTTTACCTGAGTGTGCTGAATTTTTTTGGAAATTTTTACTGAAAGTTATGTGCTGCTATAGCACATAAATTTGCGTTGCGTGTCATCTACTATATTTGTTCTATCTGCTACTTAAATGCCCTTCATTGATTTGTGATTATAGAATATAGTTGTTATAACATTTAGTGCAATCTGTTTTTCATTCGCTTTCTACGTTTAACATAGTTCATAAGCTTCTATTTATTAAAAATAAATATGTTGTCTGTCCTTTTCGTTTCTCGTCACAAAATATAATTTTTACAAAAATATTAATCATAAAGTCAACCTGTATTTTTAATCCATTATTTTATAGATACCTGTCTAGCTTATTGGATTTTCTAAGATTCAATGGAGCAATTTGTAATTACAGCATCTTCAGAACAAATTGAGACCAACCTAAATCACGTAATAAGTTAACACTTACCGAAATTGAATTCCTAATTCTATTTCTGTCCTCCCTTTCCCCTACTAATAAAGTTTTCTGTGCGTACTCTGATATATTTATTAATGTAAATATATCTCACTGCCCCGATGTCCGTCTGTTGGGAAAAATACCGCCACGAAAATGTTCTTTGATCTGAGAAGGAATCTCAAATTTGCTGTTGAGGAAGAAGCTTGGATAATTAGTCGCTAATTCGTTCTAAAGCGAGTGAGCTCGCTGAATTCTTGTTACAAGTCTCGCCGAGTTACATTGAGTATTTTATTGAGAGGAATGTTTCAAAGAAAGTAACTGTTCGCAAAATCGTTAGTAGCTTTGCGTTCTTACTAGTCCAAGTATTCTGTTTGTGAAGCTTTATTATGCTTAAAAGTGGTTTTACTTTTTTAAAATTTTTCATTCAGTCATGTTATTTTCATTTACATTTAACAAACTGTTTGAATAGGTTTTGCAAACCATAACTTTTTTCGAATGAAGGATTTTAAATAATGATTGTTACTACTATAATAATATCGGCGTATATTTAATTTTTGTAGTTGCGTATAGTATAATAAACTAAATTTTTCTCTACATTACAAAAGTCTTGTTTAAGACTAAGATGCATTAAATTATAATAAATATACTACGATTAAGGCACATTCACTTTACACATTTCAATTTGATGACATGACCTTAATAGACATATATATGATGGTTATTCACAAAAATCAAAATAAAACGACAACGCTTTAATAATAATCTTAATTTAGATTTATAGTTTAAACAACTTCTTAATAGTATCAACAATTTAATTTCCAGCTCACCCACTTCACGCGACACACATACGATTCGCCGCGCAATAAATTAAACATTCGGACGGGGATATAAAAACTGGAAAGATACCAATATACTTGGCGAGTCAGACTCATTTCGCTCAAACAAAACGCCCGAACTCAATATGCGAGCGCCCTGAATTGCTGCCAACCCCCCCAGTGGAGGTAGGCGTGCCGTTCGGTAACGAATACCATGCCTTGGCAGGGCTCTTGGCAAATGCTTGGCACTGCCAAATGCAAACGGATCTGTACCTACTTGGAACAGTCCACAAATCGAGTGTTCCGGTGCATGCTAAAAATTAGGTTGCGTACATTTTATGGGATGCCATGGAAAGTACCACGTCATCATCTGTTATGAATTGCCTTGCCAAGATCTGCGTATCGTTGAGCATTCGCTCTGTGCTATCTCTGTTTTGAATGCGATCACTTTTTCATGCTGTTTGTGGAAACCGAAATTATTAGTTAGTTACATAAATATATTGTGCTTGGGTTCTTGTAATGACAATTATTATTTACGATGTTGATTGATCTTTTGTTCCTATGAACTTTAATATCAAAAAATTTTCAAAAAAAAAAACAAAAAATATTAGATGTTAAAGTTTAATCATTTATATGCAACTCTTTTAAATATATGGTATTAAAATGTATGTCCTGGGTTTTATCGCTGACTCTGCCAATGGATATTCAGCAATTCTTGGGACTTGATGATGAAACTAATTGATTCCCTTAAGTATTGCAATTGACTACTTATCTATTGAAGTATTTTTCGTTTACCAAATTATTATGATATAAGCCTATACTTAACTATAACTTCCTAAAAAAGTAAATCCCGGTTTCTTCACTGATTTTCGTCCAATATCAACTCTCCCTTTTCTTTCCAAACTCCTTGCAAAATTAGTTCACCGTCAGCTCCTTAAATTTCTCGATGTTAAAAACCTACTAAATCCAATGCAATCCGGCTTCTGAACTGGTCATAGTACGACTACTGCCTTAACCAAGATCGCGCACGATATTCGACAGGGTATGGAAAATCATCAACTCACAGTATTGACTCTCTTAGACTTTAGTAATGCCTTTACTTCCGTGGATTTTGATATACTTATCGGTGTGCTACGTTCTCTTGGCATATCTCCTACTGTAGTTACCTGCTAGGGCGTCGGCAACGTATACGCATTGAGGATTCCTTCTCTGACTGAATGTGTTAAAAATTTAGGTTTAATTTTGATCAGTGCTTATCATGGCGACCGCAAGTTAAATCTGTTCGCAAGAGGCTCTTCGCTGCTTATGGTTCACTCAGCAGGTTTCGTAACTTTCTCCCGATTAGTACTAAAATAGAGTTAGCACAGTCACTTCTACTTTCACTGCTTGATTATGCTGATTGTGCCTGGGTGGATCTGTCTGAGGAGCTTATTGACTAGCTGGAGCGGTTGCAAAATGTGGCCATTAGATTTATTTTTAATTTACGAAAATTTGACCATGTTTCTTACTATCGCTCTCAACTCAAATGGCTCCGGATCCGACAGCGTAGAAACTTACATGTCTTGTCCCTTCTTTAAAATATTCTGTTTCACTCAATGTCTCCACCTTATCTTAAGTCTCATTTCTCCTTTCGATCCACTTCGTCGAGTCGTACTTTGCGATCTAATTACATTCTATCTCTTGACATTCCGCCTCGCTCGACTCACTTTTTAACATACTCGTTTCCTTCCGGCCAAGCCGTCCGGCTATGGAACTGAGAGTTTTAAGAGAGCGCGTACGCTAGATTCTTTCAAATCCCTAGTTCGTAGTCACTTCCTATCCACAAATCCTTAACCGTCATACTGTTATTTATGTCCCTTCTATCTATGTCTATTCTATCACACATGCAATATTTATGCCTACCTTTGCACCCTTCCCTTTGATTGTCCTTTTTCCCATTTCCCGGTCTTAAGGTTGCCTGGAAGTGATTGCTTTTGAGCAATAAGGCCGCGTATTTATACATATCTGTTTTTCTTTACATCTGTATCACTTTATATTTGTACAATAAAGGGTTAATTATTATTATTATTGTAACGCTTTCTATACACGCTATTATAATAAAGCCTTTAGCCATTTATATGCAAGGCAATATAGCATTGGCGTAAAAGTGAAGACTACTTCCAGAAATTCGTATATCACATTAAGCTTTTAAGAGCTGAGCTCTTTATATTTGCTTTCTTGTTAAACTTGTTAGCAAAGGCTTCTTCTAATGGTTTTCGTTCCCTCCCCCGTCTCACGTAGGCTATCGCGATAGCTTTGTAGAGAAGCGATGCGGAAAGACAATATTTAGCTAGTTTCGGTCAAGCGGCAAAGCTGACGAATCAAGCGTAACTGACTTTAAGTCAGGGTGCCAAGAATCATTTCACTTTGATGGTTGTTTCACTGTCATACGCTAGACAAGATTGTTGGATTTCGCGTTCCCAAAACTCTAATAAATTGTGAAACGAATACTAGTGAATTTGCAAGCGTTCTCTAAATTCGGTAGGACAATATTCACCAAAATACTAGGTATTCGAGAATATTCTCTGTCCAATATCACTTTGTGGAACTAAAGCAATTAAAGTGCCACGGAAAGTCTAGGTTAAGTACTTCTAAATTAACTTTATCCCTTATAAATAAATTTCATTTCTGCGTCCTCTTTACTTCTTTATGATGGAAATTTATCGTGTTATCGGAAAGTATTGGCCGGAATGACGCGAGAAATCCGAATGTTTTAGACTCTAAGCGGGCTAAGAGGGTTACGTGTTTTCGTGTTTGTTCTGGTGTTAGTCGTGGTCCGGCTAATGGGCGTCGCGGTAACTCGTCTTATTCAGCGTTTAGTGTTGAGATACACGTGTTTGGATATTTTACGGATACCGCAGTTTAACGGATATTTCTTGATTTGTTGTGTATTGTTTTTTTATGTCGATACCGAGACTGAGGATGCAATATCCTGCATAATTTTTATTATACTGCAAATTTAATTCAAGTATAGAAGCTGCTTCTATTGATAAAGGTTATTAAAATGAAACAAACTTTTCGGGCTCAACTCAAATTTTAAAATACATTGTTAAGTACAATGTACTAATATGTCAAATAAAATTCCACAATTTTTTAACAAGCATTGACGCTTGTATCGAAAAAGTAAAAACTGAAATTTTCCGCCAAACGAACGTTCGTTTTGTATCACATTCATTTGTATCGCGCTTATTTTGGTGTCGCAAGCAAATTGAAACGCCACAACTTTCCATTTGTACAACGCACACAAATTTTATCGTGACTCCAACTTTGACAATATAATGATAACAACTCTTCAACTCTAATTTGTGTGAAGAAGAAAGCGCGCAAATTAGAAATTTGAAGGAACAATTATGAAGACTTAATTATATTGTGGAAGTTCTGCCTGAATTTTTTTTACCAATTCACGTTGAACGTTGTCAAAAGTTCGTAGGAGTCCTGCGTTTGAAAAGTTTCGACAAGCAGAAGATATCGATTTAAATATATGATTTTCTGGAAATTATCATAATATTCAGAAGTGGGGACACTTTATGAACACAATATGAATTGCTAAGAACCGCTTTCGGAGATATTGACATGAGCTATTAGGTCTCCTGGACCGACATTTTCTTACTGTTCCCAAATTTTATGACAGTAAATGAAAAGTTGTTGCCAGTAAGTTCTCACTAAACAGAGAATAAATAAGATAGAAACATATTATCTAATAATAAATATTATATCTAAGAAAAGTAGAAGAATAATAATCAACGGATACTTCTTCAAATATCCGATACCGAATATCCGACGGGGCTGCGTCCGTGTACAACCTCCTTTTGTAACCCTGGCTTATCTCTTGTGCTAACATTGAGCAATAACACTCGAGCGCGGGTTACGCCGTTAGAAGGCCGTGTATGTGTGCATGTTGTTCTTTTTTAGTCGGCCACCAAGTCTGTGTTATTGTGGAAATCTATTTCGTCATCTTTCATCTTTTATAAAACAGGAGTTTTGTTTTGAGCTTGTGAAAAAATGGCAATGGTATCTATACTTACTAATATTATAAAGCTGAAGAGTTTGTTTGTTTGTTTGCTTGAACGCGCTAATCTCAGGAACTACTGATTCAAATTGAAAAATTATTTTTGTGTTGGATAGTCCATTTATCAAGGAGGGCTATATAACATCACGCTACGACTAATAGAAGTTGAGCATCAATGACAAATGTTTCAAAAACGGGTAACAAATATACGGCGAAACGTAGTTCGCTGGCACAGCTAGTATTACATATAGGGCCAGTGTGGTGGGATACATACAACCTAATTTTCCCCTTTTCACCGCAGGCCCATACTTAACAGTGGGCGTATTGTGGCTGGTAAAATAATGATGATATACCAGATTATATTAAAATAAGAAGCCAAACTTAGAGAAGATAAAACATCTAGCCGATCTGCGAGAAAGAAGTTGATTTTTTAGGCATAGCAACTTTTTGAATTTCGATAAAAAAATATGCTGAAATACAAAAAGAAAACTAACTACGCAGTACAACGGTATAACACTCACCTTATAGCACGAAAAAAATCTTGAGCTGTTTATAAGATATTTCTTGGATATTTCAAAATGCCTGATACGCGAAAAATGTAACTAATTAAAATGTCACAATGAAAAATATAATCATGAAGACAAACCGGTTATTTTTTTTTGATGTTTCGATATTATGTTTCAAATTAAGTCTCCTTACTAATTCTCGTATAAAGGGCAATATAAATAGTTGTCTTAATGATTGTTATTTTAAAGCGTGATATTCTTTTAACAGTGAATAAGCTTTACTTTGACTTAACAAGGTCAAATAGATCCGTACAGTTGAAATTTCGCTTCGGTTATAATATTTTCTAATAATGACGGTTTCTTCTGTATCGATTAACGATAATAAAACACCACTGGCCGCCTTAATCAAACCTTTATTATCTCTTTAATTAGCCAAGTGTAATTTTGAACTCCATTCTATTTTTTTTTTATGATTCACCACAATCTCATTCGCACTTCTCTTTCCGCATATTCTCCTCGTACGACACATTATAATTATATAATGTAATATCTGTAATCATTGTTAATTGAGTCTTAACATTTTTAAAAACAATCAGTCAAAAGTTGAGTATAAGTCTGAGTTTTCCCATCGACATTGAAACCACCAAATCATCGTTCTCGCCTCCAGACCACAACTTCCCCCAAAGCGTGTGATATTGTGTTCTTAAAGGTGTCTAAATAAGATCAATTTCAAACAAAATCATTTTGTTCTCGTATCATATTTCCATTTCTGTTAAAAATAAACCATGGGCGTTTAATGAAACGAATTAATACCTATTTGATATCATCATCTCAAATGTAAAACATTAATTAACATAAGCGGTGCTTTAAGTCTAGGTGTTGCTAGTGCAGCTTAGAGCATTCATTGATCTAAGTAGTGCAGTGCTCAAGGCTCGCACCTTGGATTCTTTTATAAATATATCGGCGGGGTTGGTTAGAGTATTTGATTTCAGGCTCCCGGATCCCGGGATCCCGAGATCCAGGTCGTATTGAGGTCTCGAAATTTTAGGGATTAAATTAAACAAATCTAGGTATTTTTGAGATTAATACAATTTTTAAATAAGTCGGTAAGATTTCCATGTAACGAATCGAACTTACTAACATTTTGTAAGCCATCTTGTTTTAACAGCTGATTTCATGAAAAATTGTGTAGAAATTGCAACAATTTCAGAAGCATGCTTAGAGATAAAGTTAGTTTATTGTCAAAAGATAAATACAAAACTGATTTTGACTCGGCTTACTGACTTTCCGTTACCACGTTTTATTACTCATACAGTCTCGGGACTATCCCGGGATCCCGGAATTAAATGTAGACAAACCTGAAATCCCGGGATTAGAAAAAAGGGCCGAGATCAAATACTCTACGAGTGATACAGGAGATCCCATTGCGATACCATCAACTTGTACAAGTACAACAAGTAAGTACATAAAACGTGTCATTCCACAAGTATTTTCATTTAGGGTACTCACGCAAATTAAAAAGCATTAAACCGTAAATATATAACTATTAAAGGTATTTGAACGCAAATTCTTTCTAATTCTGTAATAACAAATTCTAATACTTAATAATTAGGTAATTGCAGGCTTATGCGAAGGCACTTGAAAAGTACTTAAATTAAATACAGTTAAATTTTTCATTACTAGAACATGCCATGAAATTATTACATATATGGCCACACACATAGATACACAGACACAAACACACACACACACATAGTTGCTTTAACGTGTTCTTATAGGCGCTGAATACATATCTTTAATATAAATGATTGTGATATATAAACGCAACTTTGTATACTAACCTAACATACTAACAGAACGCACAATCAACTGAAATCTATTATCGTCATTATCTTGTGTTGATTAAACCTAAGCCCGCCACAGTTAAACGGAGAGCGGCCATGTTGTTATACTTCCGTGTATGTCGATAAAACAAATCTTCATAAGAGGGAACTAATTAACTGATCACGAACATGCCTCGGATTAATGTTATTACGCCGAGACAAACAGGGCGCAAGCCCCAATAATCGGACGCCTACTGCGCGAACTTGGATTACGCTTCGACAGTGATTCTTTTTGCTTTTATTCCTTTTGGTATAAGTCATCTAAAACAGTGGATTGTTTCGTTGTACGGTGGTTTGGTTCAAATCTTAAAGTCGACGATTTCTAGTGGCAGCAAAAGTTTGGGTTTTTTGATGACTTCGATAATTGCGGCGTCCATTGAAAACTACGACGACTGCTTTCCTTTGCAATACAGAGACGGATTGCATTGATTTACCAATTGAAAGCGACTGTGGCAGATTTCAAGTTACACGATAAGAGGGCTGGAGAGATATCAGTTCTAGCTAGATAATTTTATTGTACATGTTGAGGTACTTGCGCATGTTGTGTTGTGGCACACGCGCATATTGTGGCACTCGCACATGTTGAGGCACTTGCGTCTGGCGTTGGGCTTTGGCGATTGATTTTATTACAAAATCAAAATTCTCTGTATTTTCAATCGATCATGTCATCAAATAATACTTTTGTTTTTGAAATAATGTTCTAAGTACTTCCACTAGAGCTTACATCGTCAAAATGTTGAGTATTAAATAGGTGTCATGAAATATTATCCGATAACCTATCCACTATACATATTATGGACATAACAAATAACGTAACATATGGGTGCTTATACAACCACAAGAGTCCTTAATGCATTTTGTATTTTGGGTGTATGAGGTAATTTCCAAAATGTTATTGTGTTTTTCTTCAACATACACTAAAAGCTACCGTTTTTAACACAACAGAGTAGCTCTTGATCTTCTTTTCACCTGACGATAAGTTACGATAAGGTTATGTTTATGCTAAAGAGCTTCATCTGGACTCCTCGACAAGTGATGTACTGGCAAGCTTACTTATAATTATTTTAAAACAACAATGATATTTACATCATTATTGTGGCGACAATATAGTAGGTGTCATGGTGTTACCAAGACAGGGACGTTATTGTCTATGAAAAAATCTATCGCGATCACCCTTTAATTTGACAGACATTGCGCCGTGAACATAAGACTCTGTGCCGACTTCCGTTTATAAAGGAGTAATGGATGGACTGCGACTGTAATATTGTAAGCGATCGCGATAGATTTTTCTTAGACAATAGGGAGGCTTATCGGATGTTTAAATATTTCGTAATGACAATTCCACAGACACAACCAGTATTGTACCACATCCAATAAAGAAAATACCCAAATCTTCTCTTGCGTCTGAACCGTCTGTTCGTTTCGTCTGTTAATTAAGATAATTAAACCCAGCCATACGGACCTCGTCGTCATTGTGTGCTAATAGGTATCCAACAATGTAAGAAAAAGCGAGTGTAATTATTAGAATACTCCACCTTATACTTTCTTTTGTGGCGTGCCTTATTTTTTCTATTTCTTCCTCCTTTGAAGCTGCCTCTTTTGTTTTTTCGTTTCGTGTCGTTGTCCGTCTGTCTGTCAAGACCCTTTTTCTCGGGAATCCGTAGATTTACCAAACTTAAATTTATATCACTAATACTTGGGTCTACGGTATCTTCCAGCTGTAAAAGATTCATATTTGTAAGTCAACGGGGTCGAAAGTTATAACCGTTTATGTCGCATATTTTGCGATTTCACAGGGGAATCAAAACCTATAGGATACTTCCTTTTGACCTAGAATCTTTAAATTTGTAAGGAGAAATTTCTTTTAGCATACGTTAAGGAAAAAATCTGAAAACCGTAAATATGTACACAGTTCTATATTTAGAAGAACCCCTTCGGAGCATAATGTACAATACGCAAAATGTGCACGACACGCAAAATGAGCAAAACGCAAAATGTACAATACGCAGAATGTGCAACACGCAGAATGAGCACCACACGCAAAATGAGCAAAACGCAAAATGTACGAGACGGGCCTAAGGCCTTATTCACGGCGACGATGACGACGCAAGACAAATGGTTTTATTTTCATGTTTGTTCTCTGTTTTATTTGATAGGAGCGTGTGTGCTCTTGAGTATGAGCCTCTGCTTTATCCCGAAAGGGATTACAAACATAATTGCAGATATTGTATATTCTATACACTAATGAATCTAATAACTCTTATTAAACAATGGAGTCCGATAAGATTTTTGAAGGGCCTCTTCTTTATATCTAATACTGGCACTTCAGATTTTCCGTCATCTATAGAGAGAACTTGGTATTCCCATCTTCACCCGTCAATAATAAGCTGTGCCCACCAAAGGCACCGTACCACAAATGCTGTGGAGGGATGGCTCAAGCGTTTGAAAGTCAAAATCCCAGAAAAAAAACAGTTTGTTGTTTTTTTATACGCAAATTACGAAAAGAAGCCAAATTTACCGACGGAAAAATTAAAAGTTTTTTTGAACCTCCAAAACGAAATAGAAGGAAACAAGATGTTTTGTTTGACAAAAAATACAACAGATATTTTGGACAACTTGAAAACGGTGAAATTACAGTCGCAAATTTTTTTGTGAAAATGATTTATACTAGATTGTCATTGTTAATATTTGGAAAGGGAAAACTATGTGTCTGAGACCGCCATTTTGTTTATATACATATACGGTCTGAGGTATTTAGCTAAGTTTCAGCGTTTGGTTATGATTTTGAGTTTTTTTTTTGGAGAAAACAGAGCGGACGACGAATCAAATTTTATTTAACTTTAAGCTAAAATAGATTTTTTTTTGTTAACTTGGTACTAAGGTAAAAATTAATTCAATAAATTTGTTTTTGAAGTTAATTCGGGTTTTGGATATCCAAGGGTTGTGAATTGGAACTGTGCCAACTGCCGAGAGGATGTGAACGCAGCTCCTCTTGTACATTTTGCGTTTTGCTTATTTTGCGTGTGATGCGCATTCTGCGTGTTGCACATTCTGCGTATTGTACATTTTGCGTTTTGCTCATTTTGCGTGTCGTGCACATTTTGCGTATTGTACATTATGCTCCGAAGGGAGAAGAACTTCTATATTTAGATAACTTTGTGCGAGAACCTCGGTGCGTGAGTCCAATTCGCACTTGACGGTTTTTTTCTATAATTTGCAATCTGTTCGCTAAATTGTGTTAGTTTTACGTAGGCACGGAGATTACTTTGTTTAATTTAATTTACCTGAACTTCATCCGAATCCTGTAACAACAAATCGGTTATGATAGAGGTTTCTATTTAATTAATATTCACCCGAAAGCAAATTTCAATTACGGCCAGATCTATGTAAGTGTTTGATCCAATTCGTGGTGTGCTAATTGTTTGTTTTGCTCGTTTGTTGCCTACAAACATAATTATAAAATTTAATAACTTGGCAAAGCTCACCTGTGATTGATCGATGTTTTGTAACGAGTACAGTTGTTACGAAGTTAGTAGTTTTTGAATTAGTATTAGTTCGCGTGACTAACTTAAAACTAAACCGTTGAATACGTGTGATAATTATAATTATTGTTTAAATGGTTTGGTAAACTTCAAAATTCCTAATAGCTGTTATAAGTGCCTCTATTGTTTCTTTTTCAAAACGCTCAAAATACATTTTATCACTTTCATTAAAAATTGTAACATTTTCATTTATCGCTTTAGTAAAAACGGGAGCAAGCAATACTGTTTGTATATTTTATTTATCAAGGTATTTCGGATTTAATATAATTCGGACAATTTCGGATTGTATATTACAGATAATTAACAAACGCACACACCAATCATGTTAAAACATTGAACTCGATTTTCATCAAATGCCAATCGAATCACAAAACGTTGGCTCCAGCTCCCCTTTTAATCTCCATTTACACTGGCTTCCACAAATAAGAAATCACTTATTGCATCTCTTTCAAACGCCAGCATCACCCTCTCTGAATATTCCAGCAATGGAGATCGACACCCCGATCAGTGCGAATGTACTATGAAATCGGAATTGTAATCGCTCGGCAATCTTAATGCGCATCTTGGACCTTCGACCCTCGGCCCAGCGGACCGCGATTAAGTTTTCATGGACAACAACCGTTAGTGACTGAACGCTGGGATTTGACTGCGTGAATATCAATTTGAGCCGAATCCGGAGGCAAGGAGTGTTTGCATCAGTTCTACAGTTTTTCGTCTATTTGTTTTTGTGGTCTTATTTCCGTAGTTTGGTGATCGTTCGCCTAGCTTTTCGGGTGTAACTAAAAATATACTTAACTCTTGATTATGTTTTTGTTACAATTTATAATAAATCTTATCTTAACAATAATCATTTGACATGACTTGTCAGTACAGGAAAATCGCTCGAAAAATATTCGAAAAAATATATACCATAAGCCAATGCAGTGCCAACATTAACGATGTTCCTATACTACAGGAACTCTTGGAAGCTTCATAGCGAAGCTTTATTTATGAATACCAATTCAAATTATAAGTATATATAGGAGACTCAAATACTGTAGTAAATTACTAATATGGAATGAGTTTTGTTGATTGTAAACGAAAACATTGAACAACTAGTGCGAATTATATTGTCAACACTAAATTAAAAAAACTTATTCGAATCTTTAAATGGTTTTTGGTTTGTTTTCACTTGATAAATGACGTGACTAGTTTAAGAGGCTATTCATACATTAACAATCCTCACACTAAAGTCTATCTTAAAGATACTTGTTTCCTTAAGTCCGTGATCATTAATTTTATAATTATTGTCTATATCTATCGTATTTTTGTACAAAGTCTGGATCACATGTATCTTTGAAGCAGATAAGCGTTATTTAAATTTTTCTCGTGAATTCCACAATTCAGAAAGCGTTGTTTTCGTATTCATTTCCCTGAAATGGTAAACGGGTAGAAGTGTATATTTGAATAAGTCAGCTTGATGTACGACCGCCAACGGTTCGGAGTAACTCGCCAAACTGCAAACTTAGCATCATTTATAGGAGGCGACATTTTAAGTTTTGTCTCTGTGTCGTCTTTTTGTTTCCTGTGAAGAATTCTTTCTTTTTGTTTCCAAAACTTTACTTCTGGCTTAAACTCTCTGACATGATTGGATGTGTTTTTAATTGCTTTATTTATACAGTACATAAAATGCTTTTTTCATATTAATGATGTTAGTAGGATATTGCCATTTTTTAAATCCATGATTCTTTGTTATTTTGTCATCATAATACATTATTACAAAGGATAGTCAAAGACGTTCGTTATTTGCAGTACGTTCTATTGCTTTGGTTTACTATTGAATGCATTTTAAGTTTATTTTATCGCCATTTCAACTTATCACGAGCCACTGCTAAGCATGACACTTTGGACAAATCAGTTGGTATAGGATAGGGTCCACGTTATCCAGTATAATTCACACTGTAATTCATTATTACCGGATGTGTGAAAAATTGTGGAAGATTATTTCAGTTATTCTCAAATAATGGTTTCTTGGCATCCTCTCGCGTAGCGACTTCCACGCTCACTTTGGCTACTGAAGTTTGTATTTAAAGTGCTACATCCACACGAAACTACACAATTAATTAAATACATAAAGTGTATAGGGAAATCATTGTTGTCATCCTGAGACAATGACATTGAAGAAACAAACACGACGCTAGACATCCTCTCGCGCAATGACATCCACGTTCACATTGACTGCAGGAGAACACGTGTATTTACTTCCAATAAGTGCTATATATTCGCACGAGACCACGATATTAAGAAAAAAGATAAAGTGAATATCTCATTTCAATCCATACGCAGATAATATATGTCAAAAGTATAAGGAAATTATTCTGTCATCCTGAAACGTTGGGAGTAAACAAACAATATCACTTGGAATCCTCTCGCATAGCGACATCCCCATTCACCTTGGTTGTAGGAGTACACGTGTATTGACTCCTAATAAAGCGCTTCACACACAAGGGTGGCAAGCGGAACGGTAACGGAGGGGAATTTTTGTAATGTTCGTATTGCTATGGACAATGCCACACAGAAACCGGCCGCGCAGCACGGCGCAAGTAAATCGCTTACCGCAGTTCCGCTACAGGCTCGCTTCCGCCTCTGTGTATGGAGGGCTTAACTGCTATATTCGCACGAGACTACAAAATTAATAAAATAAACAATGTTGGGATATAGCTAGTTATGTCAAAAGTATAGAAAAATTACTGTTGTCGTCCGCGACAATGAGATTAAACAATATGTAGCTTAGCATCCTCTCGCGTAGCGGCATCCCCACTTACCTTGGCTGCAGGCTTACACGTGTATTGGCATCCAATAAGTGCTACATTCGCACAGCGTATCGCAATATTTCACGTGAGAAAACCAACAGAATAGGTTCGTTAAGATGCTCAAGGGCCCTCGGCATTGTGCCCGCGTCTGTCCGCGTCAGATATTGGTGGTCGATGTTAATGAGGGCTCGAGCTCCACTCGTACAATATCACCTATTATTGTTTTAGAATAATACCATTGAGCTAGAGATATATTTCTTTTGGTGATTGTCGCGAATAAGTGATTCTGACTGTAGTGCAAATGGTTGTATGGCTGCAACCGAGTTTTAATTGTGGTTTGTTTTCGCCTTTCGATCCGCAGTCGTGATTAATTTGACTTGTTATTTTAGGAATTCTCTCTCTTGGTCAATGAATAATTCCACATTGACACATCGTTATGTTTAATCAATACAAAATTTGTAAAATAAAATGTTTGTATTTCAAATAAATATACTTCTCTATGGATATACAATATTTAATAACAGCGGTAAATAGTGATAATATTGTATCAAAAGAACTGAAATATGATGTTTAGAATGGAAAAAGATAATAGTTGCTTTTTAAGTAGTAAATGCGAAAATATATTAGTATGTTAGCAACTAATGTATCGTAATTTTGTAATACAATATTCCTGAAATACACCTTGCATTAATAACTACACAAGGCCCCAAACACCTGGCCGATAAAGGCTTAGCCCGCGCGGTTGAATACACATTCCTAAACAGAATCATCGTTAACACGCAATTTGCGCAATTGTCGATCGGCCTAGTTTTGTTAAAAATGATTGATGAACTAAGAATCGCAAGGTCACTGATGAAACGAGCCGAGGAGCTAATGAAATAACACCAACATTTGTTATCGGCGGCCCAAATGAATTTGAATATGTCGATAAATTACACGAAATAGAATATGATCTATCATTCTCGCCTGTCCTTCTTGTGAAGGCACTCAAACTTTTCAAACACGTGTGGAATCTGTATTTTTTCTCCTAATTGTATTTGAATACACTCTAGGATGAATGCTCTTACAAAATCAACTAATAGGTAATCTTCCAAAGATATTTTTCGTCATTGTTTTGACGGCAATATTTGTGTTTAAGAGGAATGAACATTTTTGATTTTGATCTAAAATAAAACGAATATTGTGGGAAATGAATGTCTTATTGTTTTAATTAAACTATATTTTTTTAATGTTCGAGCAACGTCTTAAATTGGTGGACCGACATCTGGTGAAGGTCGCGGGAAGCGGCTGGATGCGAGAGGCGCAGGACCGATCGGTATGGAGATCCCTGGGGGAGGCCTATGTCCAACAGTGGGCGTCCCTTGGCTGAAATGATGATGATGAACGTCTAAAATCGGTTCACCTTAGCTAAAGCTAATTGAAGAAAGAGTTCAACTCGAAAATAAATTTGTTAGTACTGAAATTATTTTAAACTTCAAGATGTTAATACTGCAAAATCTGCAAATAACATTCATATACTTATTTGCAGTATGAAATTTTCATTCCAATGCTTCTTACTTGAAAACTCTAACTTGCACTTTCCATTTGCGAATGGCACCTTATTTTGACTCTTCAATGGATACAACTTGTTGTATCCATTGAAGCGCAAAACTAGAATATAGTTCGTACAAAATATAAAGTAGAATCGATTCCACAAAAAAAAATACGGGTCAGATATCACCAAAAAATATTTTTTTAACTACGCCGCTCTTAAATTTACTTAACTCTGTCGTCTTTACTTCTTCTACGGTACTTTAATATTTTATGACGAGACGTGAAAATTAGAATTCAGTCATCCATCATCCCTATTCACGAGAATTTAATTCCTTTATAATAAGAATAGGTTTAGCGCCATTCAATTAACACATTGTATTTGAATGAACACAGAAACCCAGCGAGAGATTAAACGTGTATCTACGTTCGATTCATCGCTTGTTGAGCTAGGATTATTCGGACGTCGTCGTTCAATATTCAAGTACGCAGCCTCTCACGCGCGTTGGCCCCTGACCCCCAGACGCGAGCTCACGCCAACTCGCGCATCACATACATCTTTATCGGAAAACCGCTATAAAGCACTAAAGTACAATACAATCAGCAAACATCATCGACCGTATTCTCTAGCGTTATATATGTAGAAAGTTTTGAATCATCGCGTAATGATGTGACTCAGCTTACCTACCTGTTACTGGTTTTTTAAATATATTCCAACTTCGTCCCTTACCGTCACGTCAAGTATGTTATCACTGGAAGGTGTATATCTTCATCAATTGGTTGGCTGGACTTAGGAACGGGCGAACCGATTCGGTTAATTCATTTTTACAACGTATGCAGTAAACACAGATGTGTTCTCTACTACTGTTGGGTTGAGAATAAAACTTCCTCAATCAACGATATTATTATATTTTATTGCCGTATCAATCGCAGACTAACTAATGTCACAGAGTCACAAATCATAGAAAAAGGGTATGGCCCACAGACCACAGAACCTATAGGTGTTCCTAACAGATACATTTATGTTGGTCTGCAACAACTACATCAGACTTACAATAATGCACAACTAGAACCAATAAAGTAGTCACAGAATTCACTTCCATATCGATCCCTCGAGATACCATGTAGATTGTAATTATATAGAAACTAACTGCGCCTGCGAACTACGTTTCGCTTTATTAAAGCTCAACACTCAATAATTTCTGCAAGGGCCACCCTTATCACCTAGTAGTATAAAAAAAACCTACGACCTATTCTCAGTCCTACCGCATATATATATATATATATATATATATATATATAAAAATAAAAACCGACTTCAAAAACACTGAAAAGTCAAACATAATATAAGAATAGGCACAGACGACATCACACTTCTATATTGAAGTCGGTGCCAAACGATGATCTCCTAGAAAGTCTTAAAATTTAACATCGACTTCAATATAGAAGCGTGATGTTGTCTGTACCTATGCTTATATTATTTTAAACTTTTCAGTGTTTTTGAAGTCGGTTTTTATTTTTTGTAAAATATTTTTATTTTCAAGTTTTTTGTGAATGAAATCTTTTTAGTGAAAGACACCCTAATTTAATTACAGCTCACATTCGGTGAGCTGGTATTAAATAGGGTTTCCCTAGATTTTTATGGGATCCCATCATCAGATCTTGACTTTGGTAACCTTGGGACCATCCCAGAAGTATACTCTATCGAACACAAAAAGAATTTAAAAAATCGGTTTACAATTAATGGAGTAATCGTGTAACATACACACAAAACACGTTGGACACACCTAAAAATTTAAGAGTTTCCCTCGATTTTTATGGGATCCTATCATCAAATCCTAACTTTGGTGTCCTTGGGACCACCCTTGGAGTATACTCTATAGAATACAAAAAAAAATTTGAAAATCAGTCCACAATTGGCGGCGTATTCGCGTAACATACACACAAAAAAAAACATACGCATCGAATTGCGACCTTCCTCCTTTTCTGAAATCGGTTAAAAATTTATAATAAAAATAGATAAGTTTCGGAGGAGTTCGTTTATAAACACTGTGACACGAGATTTTTATTTATTAGATTACATCAATATAAAAGTGGATTCTGTGACCAGATATTTATTGGTACTTGTTGCATAACATTCTGTTACTATACCTATACGATTCTAAAATGTTGTTATAATAAAAATGTGCGCGTGGTGACGGATAAAAAAATTAAAAAAACCTTTGGGAGTCACGCTCAGCAGTGGGATGTTCATGGGTTGATGTGATAATGAGGATGATGACGATGAAAAATGTGCAGAATGTCAAATATACTCACTTAACAATGGTCGCGCTAACGTCATAATAAAATTAGATCTGAAATTGAATATCAAAAAAGGCTGAACTTTAAACTTTCGAAGCAGCATCGCGATAGGCAAGAGAAAACCGACCGTCCAATTTGAAGCGATAAAAAATAAATTAAAGTAAGCGTATAAAAGCCCGATGATATCAATACTGTTACAACAACTAATAGAGAGAGTCAGTATGGTACATTTCCAGTTGAGTATAAAATAGATTTTGTGTGAGGTATCTAATAACTACTCATTCGTAAAATGAAACGATTTGATTTGCTGGTTTTGCATATTAATAGCGTCTGATTTCTGAATTTAATTTAATTTGAGTACCTTTAAATGGAATTCCGTTGATATTTTGAATTCACCAAATAATTTATAGCATATTTTCTGCTTCAATGGGAACAGAAGTTTTCTGTTTGGCTTGGTTTATGTAGAGATTCCGAGTCGCCTGGATAGCTACCAAGCGTCTTACCTAAGTTCATTGCCATAACAAAAATGTTATTTGCTTCCGACACTTACACACACAGTCAGTTGTTAAATTAGTCAGCTTCATTAGCTTTATCTGAATTCCTTATTATTATTTACCATCAAGTAAGACAAAGTTCAACAACTTCAATGTTGTGTCTATGCAAAAATTAAGTGTTCTCCGACAGTCAAAAGTCTTTTACTTCATAACAAATTACACATTATAGTCTCATCAAATCGTTCCAAGCAGCACGTTACCTACTTTACCTTTAATGGTGTCAGATAAAGCAGGTAACTTAAGCAGCACATTATTAGATAGATCTTCGTTTATTTAGCGACTACAATAATATGCTACAACAAAAGCTTTTTAATTTTTCCAATGTCATCCTGATTATAAATTTCAAGTTACTTTTAATATACTGCGTCAGTACTTCACTATGTAGCCTATCGGCACTTATTGCCAGCATTGTGCTCTGGACATCGAAGCTTCTAATTACGGAGGCTTTGTAATACAAAATAAGGTGTTAACACTTCTATTAATAATTAGATTGATACAGCCTTGGGCCGATCTATAATCATGTCGATATTTGCTGTAAGTGTATAGATACTCAGCTCACTAATTTAAAAGTGTAACATCATTACGATCGTATTGATGATTACATACTGTAGAATAGTTTCTTTAAAGAAATATATGTTAAATGTTTGAAAATTACCAGCATTATTATATTTATTTCAATGCGTTTGGATATAAAAAAATTAATTAATGAATTTTCCTTACAGCATGGAAGCTCTAGGCTTTCATTTCACCCGTTGGTAAATGACAATTTGGCTGTCACACATGTGACAAATACCGGTGAAATATAAACTAGATTCACCTAGACTTCTCAACAATAATAGAGCAGGCCATCTTACCTCTAATTGCAACAGAAATGCTATGAAAATTGTTATGGCAAAAACACATGTAAGCCGGTAGTAGCTAGTTATAGAGACTCGGAAGCCTTTATCGAACCAAGCAGAAAACTTCCGCCCTTATGGAGACAGAACCCCGGATCTCCAAAGCAGAACCGAGAAGTCTCAACCGTTAATTCGTTAAATCCTTATCAAAATACGATTGAAGCTAAAATCAATATTTTATTATTAAAACAAGTTTCAGACAAACCAATGACAAAGATATTTAACGTCAATCTTATTTCGAGTATTCCAGAAATACGCCATAAATAGTCGATTAAAGCGGTGAAGTTCCAAAATATTCAAATATCTCATTTATTAATGTTAAATATCTGAAACCTTTAACATGATTTTATTAAAATAGTTTTTATTTTTACTAACCATTTTTACGAATGGCAGTTTTTATTAAGATGGCAACGCGCATCATGCGCAACATAATCATAGCGCGCTGTTCGAATCACAGAATACTCGGATACGATTTTTGAAAAGCTTTCAAGCTTGCAGAGCTTAACGAGCGCGTCCATACCGAGTCGGTGGCCCGACACACAATGCGCGCTAACTCTGTATATTGTAGTTGTAGAGTAGAGTCAGTCTCAAAACGGATAGAGAACGGAGCGCGCGCGTCGCATGGCAGGTAAATCATGCTCGAGCGCATTCGTCCCTTACGCGCACACCTTTCTCATTCCGGGAGAAACTAATATTTAATAATAATAATAACCAAAAAAATAATATGTCGTATTTTATTGTTGCAGAAACAATTGAAGAAAACTGCGTATGGCCGAAAGGTACAAGAAGAGTCCAACGAAGGCGTCACCGCACGCTTTTTGGACATACCACAATGTCTGGTTCCAAAATGCTGGCCGTCCCCACGAGCACCTGCAGCGAGACACGAAAACTGAAGACCTAAGTGCGAACAGTGCTAGAACAATAGAAAATGTTGTCCAAGATAGTGATAGTGATCCGACCGAGGCTGATAATAGTGTTATAGCGGCCGATGGGCCGAAAGCGTCTATATACTCTGAAGATGAGGAAATCAGGAAAAACGTGTGGAGTGATGTCGACGACGAACTATACATAGCGAATTTAATCAAATCAAGGACTTCAAATGAAGTGAAAAGGGTTGTACGTGATACTAGTGTTAATAGTGATGCCAGTGAAAAGGTTGTGAGTAGTGTTAAGTTAGATTATAACGAGATGTGGGATATAGAACCCACGGACCTGACTGAGTGCGACTGCCTGGGTCCACCTCCTGAGTTTTTGCTGCCGCCGCCGCCTCGCCCCCCGTTCCTGCAAGCCGAATATTATTGTGGAGACGACCCTATACCCGATTTGGAAACTTGCGACACGGAACCAGTAAGTAAAGTTTAATTGCTTAATTTATGTATGATGCGTCTTGCAGTTTGTGAAACTATACTTCAAACAACCGTACTGTTTCTTCGGTGTGTACTTATAACAAGGGAATATAACAACAAGGGTTTCTAAACAACATTAAAGTTGTATCTTTAAATTTCATATTTATGAACCCTCATAAATATGAAATTTAAAGATACAACTCAGACAAAATTATTTTAACCTCTAGTTTGTGCTATTTCTTGATTTTGACTATGTTATTTCATTTTCAAATGAATAACTAAAATCATTTGGTAGCGCTTACTTAAGGGGTATATAGACAATCTTATATATATTTTTAAATAACTTATATTAATGCTTCAAAATTGAACGGAATAATAATTATAGCAAAAATATTTTCAAGTAAATAAACGAAAAGAATCGCGCCTTTTTCGCCTTCTTTTGAAATTGAACAACAAAATATTCTTTGAGCAATCAAAGAATATTTATTTATCTAATTTTATACGCTCGGCTGTGTGTCAAACATTGTTCAGACGCTTCTATTGTGATTTCTAAGAATTTAAACGACTCAAATGTAATCAAAGATTGCATACTGAGAATAAATTACAGTCTTTCAGCTTTGTTTATATTTTCTCAATTGAAATATCTTTAATTATGAACCACTAATCAGAATTCTTAATTAAGAACTAGTAGTACCTTTTAAATGTTTTAAAGTCCAAATTGAAATTAACAGACTTTCATATAATCTAATCTATATTTTTACAACATAAAAAAAATTTCATATTTATTTAAAACGGAATAACGCTTTACAACTAACATCGTAAAATAATTTGCTATTTTGTCAAACTCAGATATATATTAAAACAGGTTCTTTTTAAAATGCACCAAAGACGGACACAATGAGTCAAATTAATATTCCTAGGCTTGAAGTTATTTCAAATGATTCTCCATTGAACATAATATGTATGATTTCATGAAAGTGTCTTTTTCTTCGCATGCTCCTCTATTATTCCATATTAAAAATGGAATAATAGAGGAGCGTGAATTAATGTTGCAAGGAAACAAGAAAATATGAAACAAAAAATAAAATTGAACCTAGTAAATTCTAACAAAGCAAACTAGGTAGTATCTAACAAGCTTAACATTTAAAACAGGATGTTAGCAGGATTTAAAGTTATACATCACAATCCGTAAATTAGGAATTTAGACACCAGGGGTAGAAGTCTGGACATAGATAACGATCGTTATCTTTTGTCGATAAGTTGTAGTGTCTTTTCTAGCTAATCTATCAAAATATGGAAAGAATTTAAAATTGAGAAATGAAAACAAAATTATTCCTTATATTAGTACAATATGCTTCATTCAGCTGGAGATGGAGAGGATTTTGCCGACTACGCCGATTTCTAGCGACTGTTCGTCGCTAGAAATACCATGTTCGGTGCTCAAGAGCAAACAGATTCCAAGCTAAATATGCTTCCGCCATCATAAAAAATATTAAATTTTATAAGTTAATGTTATTAATGGCATGAGCTTTTGTTGTACAACTCGTACAGCCTATGCCAGTTAGCGACGAACATTGTAATGCTTTGCGAGATATCAAAAAGGCTCGCTATGAAATCGTTAATTTGACAGTTTTTTCGATAAGTTAGCGACAAAAATCGATAGGTTTGCGTTAATTTTCATGTCGAGAATTGCATTTATGGCTGAGTAAATGTCGTTATATGTAACTGAATAAAGCATATTGTTGTACTAATATAAGAAATATTTTTTTATCTTTTCCCAATTTTAAATTCTTATCATATTTTGATAAATTAGCTAGAAAAGACACTACAACTTATCGACAAAAATCGCAAAGTTTACGATCGTTATATATGTCGAGACTTCTGCCCCAGGTCGACAAGATTTCTCTAGATTTTCGCATTCGAAACACGAAACTGGCATTGCTTGTATCGACACACGTGAAGTCGTAAAATCTAGTGTTCAGGAATATCTAGAGTGCGTATTACGTTCTCGTATGCTCCTGAAAATGTTGATTGCGACGCACGTGCGAAATTCCCAGAACAAACGTAACACGGCACACGAATTTCTAATAAAGGACGGCTCACTTCGAATAGAAATATGATCGTTCATAAGTTTGCTTTTCAATGCTATAATGCCTTTGTATATTGTAAGATTATTATGTTTAGCGGCTATATCATATCTCAATCTCCTGAACTGGTCAATATCAATGTTTTGTCTTTTGTAAGCGAAGTTCCATTTTCCTACTTATTTTTTTTTATTAACCATTGTATAATAATGTTTTTTTTGGATAGTTGATAAATCAAATATTAAGAAGGAAGTCTCGACGACGATACAACTATTAACACATAATATGTTAGTTGATTGTTAACAGGAAATGTGAAAGATTCTTTATTACTGAATCATGCAAAAACGGCTGGAAGAGTTTAGATGAAAATATGTCAAATTCCATTCAAATTCTTTGAGCAATCAATTAGGATTATCAACAAACATTTTTGAACTCATTAAGGACCCAGAAATAATGTCAAAATATATAAGTACACTGAAAAAAAAATTTATAATACCTATGTATCAAGAATGTGTTACCTTCATTCATGCAACTTATTTATATACGAGCGCACAAAGGTGCATGATTACAGTAATAAAGTATAGTTGGTTGGCCGTAGTAAGATTACTTTTTAATGTCACTATGATGTTTGTGGATTTCATTAAGAACTTGATCACTTTTTTGGCAAGTCGCAAAGCTTGATATGATTAATCATTTTATCTTATTAGAATTAACAATTATAAATGTTTACAAAGGTGACGTCACCAAAATTAAATAAGAAAGTTTATTGTTTTGAATATGTTTTTCTTATTAAGCGTTCAATCATTTCAAATTGATTGTCATAATCATTTGTGGTTTGTAGTTTTAAAAATGTTGATGATTAATTTTATTATATTTTACTCAAACATTCAAAATTTTAACTTGATAAGCTACCATTTTTTTCAGTGTATGTATAACAATAAAAATAAAATGTTATGAAACTTTTAACTTTTAATCAAAAAGCAAAGAGGTTGTTCGAAATATTTCTCCCAAATTACCTGAATTGTCTGATTCCACATGTCTGGTATATAGCTGAGTAAAATTTATCGAATCATAAAAATTTGTTTGTTGCACCGAGGCTTTAGCAAATAATATTAGAAATGGAGTAATCCCGATCAAATGGCTTTTTTCACTTCATTCTATTCACATGTATTAATTACTAGTTTTTCGCTCGCGGCTTCGCCCGCGTTATTATTGTTTTCCCGTGGGAAAAATAATTTTGTAGCCTATTTAAGCCCCGATAATAAATTTCATAGAAATTGGAGCAGATTTTAAATATTTTCCATAGAAACTTTCAACTCCTATTTTGCACCTTAAAGGGGTGAATTCGAATAAACCATGAAACACGTGTTCAATGAAATATTTTTAAGAGTTTTATCAAAATCGTTGCTAATTGAATGATTTTTCCATACAAACTTGCAACCCCTATTTCATCCCCTTAGGGTTAAAATTTTTAAAATCCCTTCTTAGTGAGCGTTCACATTTTGAATTAAAACAACTGTCCAAATTTCTACCACTACCATTTGCGGTTACGGCTGTGTGTGCGTCTATAGATGGGAACATCTCCTTTTATATATATAGATTTACGAATAGATTATTAGTCCTTTGTTATTTTTATAATATCAACATATAATAATTACTTTTTAGGAAAAGTTTTCGTTGAATATGAATTCCGTCGTCCATGGAACACACTTAAATTACTAAAAAACCTAACTAAAATCTCTACGACTATATTCTAGTAATTAAACTAGGAACTACGAAAAGTTCTCTTGTATAAAACATAATTAACATTAAATGTTACTTTAAGTAATGATTTACTAATAACTCTCATAACTAGGTTTTTATTTACACGCAAATTATTCTTCTCTCAAGAATAGTGGTAGTGAAAAATGGCGTCGAAATTAAGCCAACATAATTTCATAAGGCTAATTGGCGCTAAAAGTATCACTAATAGCTGGATGAAACATTGACTAATTTCTGAATTAGACGCTAAATTAATTAATATACTTAATATACACAATATTTATATTAATCATCATCAGAAGAAGGTTTATATGTATAATACATGCATAATATAGTAGAGAAACACTAAAAATTTTAGAGGTTTCTAATGTGATGTCGTAAATAAACACATTTTTTTGCGCTTACATTGCAAACCCTGTCTGCTGGACCCTACGAGATAGATTAAAATAAGGTACTACAGTATTGTACACCTTAAAAAGGTCTACAAAAAAGTCCATGATGATATATGTCTATCTCTTAGGGATAACCCACAATAATAATTTTTTATTCTTAACTTTTTACGAGAACTATAGCACTTAATGATTAGCAAGACAAAAAAGCTGTGAACGTTGTTAGCTGTGAATGTGTATTTAGTAGGTATCAGCATTGCACCCGTGAGAAGCCGAGGCCGGTCGCTAGTAATATATAAAGTAAAAATAGGTAGTAATATATTTCGATTATCATTTTTAAATTAAAATATAATTCTTATAAGAATCACTCTTAGTAATTTTTTCAGGTGTTTCGTTTTAAATAACTTAATGAAAAGTTTTTTAGGTTGTTTCAGATTTTTTAAGAGTCATCAAAACACAATAAGAAAATAAACACCGAATTGTATTGAATGTTTTGTATTGATTGATATGCTTAGAAATAGAATAGGTAGGTACCTAATTTATAAAACTTGCGATTTTGTAGTTAAGTTTCATAGTGGAAGTTGTTCAATTTATGGCCTTGACAATAATACAAATACAAATGAATTTATTTACCAAAGAGCACCTTATCTATTACACAAACTGCGATTCCTACACTAGACATAAAATCTGTATCGTGGATGTCAGACTAATAGATTTACATCAAGTGCTTCTAGCTAAATTATGTACAAAGCTCCGCTTGATCGTTGATTAAGCAATGCTTAAAATTTCAAAAGAAGTATACCTTTCGGCCGTCATGGCCTTTCAAGTTCATAATGAAATAATATGAACATAATATAGATATACATACATACATAACTCTGCGTGTTTATTTTAAGGAACACTGATTATAAAATACACTGCATAAAACGTGCACCTAACGCCGTATTAAGCTATTAATACCATATGAACTAGTAACACAATGTACAACTACACATGTACACATGTATGTACATACACACAACAAGGAGAATAAGTCAAAGGTAATGTACATATATCATCAGCAATGCGGTGTATAATATTAATATACATATATATATTTTTTTTTAACTGGCAACTATTTGAACAATAACACTATTGATATACTAACTGGAATCTTATCGTAACTTTGTTGTACTGATAAAGCAGCTTTGCCACTATATAGTACTATGTCGATAACCGTTAAAAATACACAAAAATATTTCTATAATTGGCACATTGGTAATACGGAGAATGAAATGACCAAGGGAGCAAAGAGGTCTTTGAGAACAAGATACCGTTGTTAAGTAATTCGTATTATTTAAAAATCCCCTTGGAAAATGCGTAAAACAAGTGTTAATGATAATTGCAATGCTAATTATACACCTAATATTAATAATGTAATAGTTGCTTTTGTTTTTACATTTTCCTTGTCACTTTAATTACGTAATGAGTGTGCTATGAATAGTATATTTAATATATACTATTCATAACTATACAGACGAGGACGTAATGGAATGATATTTAATTCCTCAACTCAAGAAAAAATTGTTTCTGCCGAAAGAATCTTACTAATCTATGAATATGTATTCAAAACTTTATTAAGTACATTAGCATACTGAGTCCTCGCATTAAGTAAGCAAACATACAAAGACACTCGGAGTTTTCATTTCGAAAAATGTTAATGCCTCAAATGGCGTGTGTTTGTTATATGGGCGGGTAAATATTTGTTATATGGGCGGGTAAATATTTGAGAATGCGGGCCATAATACAGTCACGTTGGCCCGCCGATATCGTTCTATCTCTGTACAACAAGCAATTATGCAAGCACTTCCCTCAAAAGGTTCAAATGCAAACTCTCTTTGAGAATGTTCTGAGATAATGAGTAAGGAGCGAGATGAAACGAACGTTCAGTAAGAAATATATATTTTCTTTTGTGTCCAAGAATCGTTTCTATTTTGGGCTTTGTTTGATAATTGTCAATTAAAACTTATGTAGGCGCAAAATGTACGAACGATAAAAGTTCGTCTAGCTGTTTGAAAGAAACAAAGCACTTGGATCAAGATGGCCTATCATTTGAAGCAATTGAATTCTTTGAATTACTCTCAATATTTTTCGTTATATTGTGCAGTTTGAATGGCGCTATTAGAGTTTTAAAGTTTATTTAAAACAGTTTTGAAAGAAGAATAGTTTCTAGAACTTTTGTGTTTCTTTGATATTTAAGTTCTTTAATAATATCAATCCTAAAGAACTGAAACGACAATTTACAAAATCCATCAGACTTCAAATGCAGACTCTTAAAAAGATGTTATTTTATGAAATTTGTTGTTTGTTTGTTGGTAGTTTTTGAAATATACTTAATTTATTGTAAAGTTTAAATCGATATTTTAGTAAATACGTTTATAGATTTACATAACCTATAGTAATATTATAAAGAGGAAAGATTTGATTGTGTGTTTGTTTGTATTGAATCGGCTTCAAAGCTACTGGACCGATTTGAAAAATTCTTTCACATTGAGAATTCTACGTTATCCCTGATGAACATAGGCTATACAATTATTTTTCCTACGGGAAAATATAACATTCCCACGGGAAAACAAGAATAACGCGGGCGAAGCTGCGGGCGGAAAGCTAGTAATACATACAATTATAGGTTTAATTTGAAATAGGTATTTATTTACTAAATATATTTTACATTGAATACATAATAAGTACGCGTATAATTAATGAAATAACGAAATCATATTACCTAGTATAATTAAATTGTCGTTCGCTTAAAAGCAACAATTTCAAAGTAAGAACACTTGGCAAAACTTAGCTGAGCATTAAAAATTTGCCAACAAAAAGTTATTATTGCAAAAATATGTCGTGCCTATTCCGCTCTTGTTTCTGCGCCAGTGTAATCATTTACCATTGTGCCATCGTTCATTATGAAACGTGACATTATAAAACTGTAGGTACTATTCGGCCTCTGAGTGTATGTTTGTCGTTTCTATCTGCTTTTATTACACTATACGCTTAAGTTTTTCATGTTGATAGTGATTATCTTCACTGTCTATTTGTGTTAGGAATTCCTTTGCTGTCGTCTGTCGTGAATCATTTATGAAAGTATTTTTTAAACATCAAATTAGTTGGTGCACCTGAGTACTAATGCTGTATTCATAACTGGAGTTTGTATTTATTATTTTTTATTTTATTTACCGTAGGGAGACTCGGTACTGAGTCGATACTATGCAGAGTCGTCTACATGGGTACCTCTATCTTATCTATTTTTGCGCCAAGCAGCGGTGATGCCTACATCGCTGTGTTTCGATTTAAAGGCCATACCCAGGCGGTGAAATTACTGGGTATCGTGTCATGACATCTTATGACATAAGTTGGCGATGTAAATAATTTCTGCAGGCGTAGCACGGGCTGCCAAGACTGGATTCGAGTCACGAATTATCTCACAATTGCAGAGACATAATCTCTATGTCTTAAAGAGTAGCATGGTGGCGTGTATTAAGGGGGAATGACGTGATAAAAATTTCTTGACGCTCGTCAAGGGACATGTGTGACTGAGTTTTATTACAAACTCTTTGCTTTCCGACTGCTGCTACATCTCCTAAACTATTTGCTAAAACTACAGCAGTCGGCGCACAGGCACGCCAAGAAATTTGTGCCGCCGCAAGCCTAACCTAACCTAATCCCGAATTATGAAAGTCAATTCACCGAACTCCTACGTTTGCTTCCTAATTACGAATAGTATAAAACACTATTCAAATCAATCTAAGTGTATAATTCATACCTTAAAAGTTCGGATGAACGTTCTAGTAAGACTTCCAAATGCAATCCGACTGTTTAATTGGATTCGTACTTATTGGATTGTGTATTGGTAGGTGGACGGTAAGTTGCCGTATTTAAAGCAGTTGGTATTAATCGGGCTATGCCAATTGCCTTAAATTACGAATCTCAATAGCTGTCGCGCCTGTGTATTTGCGTGTCAAAAGTAAAAAAAAACCTAATCTTACAACATTGTTTGGTTTAGTCTTTGCTGCACCGTTATCAGCATCGGACAGACCATAAAATTATATAAAATACATAATTGTGCCGTATTGGCTACAAACGTCCAAAGCTATCTAAGAAGGTAGGTTAGGTATATACGTTTCTAACAAAATGTTAACGGTTTTCAAATCTTTCTTCTACATGTGCTATAAGACCTTGGTTCTTGCCAAATTTCATGATTCTAGGTCAAGGAGAAGTAACCTATAAGTAGGTTTTGATCCCTTTGAAATTGCTTAATTTGCGAAAATATGCGACAATAATGATCATATCTTTTAATCGCATTACCTTACGAGTTAGATTTTTTCACCGCTGAAAAACTCGAGTATCCTTACATATTATAAAACAAAGTCCCCCGCCGCGTCTGTCTGTCTGTTCGCGATAAACTCAAAAAAATCGGTGGAGTAGCGATTTTCAAGCGGTTTTCACCACTCGATACCGTGATTCTCGAGGAAGGTTTTAGTATATAATTAGTTAAGTTTTTGTATTTATTTCTGTGTACATTAACGACATTTGTTGAAGATGTCGGGAAAAAATAAATTAAGGCGAAACGTAGTTCGCGGGCACAGCTAGTTAGATATAAATATTAGTTTGATATCTCTACGTGTTTCTTAAAAAGAAGCCTTGACAGATAGAGGACCAGACGGACAAAGAGACAACGAAATGATAGGATCATTTCGTTGTCTGTATGGGTTCCGTTTTTCCTTTTGAGGTACTTACATAGCCCTAAAAAAAAGATTAATATATCGGTTTAAAGTGTTCTACGCTAGCGTTTGATAAACAAAGTAACATGTTTGGTTTCCATAATTACGAGGGATGGACGATATCTAGTAAGATTCATATCTGTGTACGAAGGTTTGCTTGACTCATTTTTACCTGTAGCTGTCGGCATGTGTGAGAACAAGACTAAGCACGGAATAGCTAGCCCTAGGATGAATATTTTTTTTAGATCATAAGGCTGATAGAGATGACATTTCAAAAAAAATTATGCCATTTTGTGACGTGAATGACAGGTTATACAGAAGTGTCGCTCTGATTGAAAAACTTGTCACCTCGTGGTAACAATTAGGATGAAAGTATTCGTTAAATTTACAGTATTTTATTCATTATAATATTTACATTATGTACGTATACCATATACTACATTATAATTTACAAAAATCACAGAAGAAAGATATGTACAATTAAGAGTGTCCGTTATGTTCTCTACCGGCTCACCAAATTTTAGTGCAGAACATCAGAATGAATTGAGACAAAAAAATATGTAAAAGCTGTATTATTATTATCTATGACTGTGTACAGAATGTATTTAACTTATGTTCAGTAACTCGTCGTACAAGCTCATCATGAGTCATTTGGTCGAAATTGCAGGTGACAAAAATTTAAATATTACTTTACCAAATATTACGAATTCATAGTTCACGATATAGGAATTCCACTCCAAATCACATTCAGTAGAATAAAGTCAAATTGTAATTTAAATGTTATACAGCCCGATGTCATCTTGTTTAATTAAATTTCATCGAAGAATAATATCGATAAAAATCATCGATCGCTCCTCGGCGGCGCTATGACAGCCATAGATAATCTTGTTACAATGCCATCCTTAGGCGCTTATTGAGTCATAAAGTCTGTATCGACCGCAATCTATTGGAAGTAATTCGCCATAAAAATGCGTTTTGTCTTTTTACGACCGGCGACTACTTGTTAGCATTTCTGCGGTTCTGGATTAAGACATAAAATTTGCCGCGCCAATTAAGTATTTCGAAATAGACACTTTTTCGATCGTTGTCAGTGTTTTGTGTTTATTGGGTTAGATAACGATGTAGGCACCTTTTAACCTACAACTTGGGTATTCGCTTTTAAATAACGATATAAATTTTGTGTCGATTGACGTTTCCTATTTTATTTTTTTGGCCGCATTTAGACGCCAAATTTTATAGACTTATAATATCTATAGATTACCTATATTGGCGTTAAGAGAAATAGTTTCTAAATATAACTTATAAATACGAAATTATACCCACGATTAAGATAATAGTATAAAAGTATGAATTTGAATGTTTATGGTTAAGTTTATGGTTTAGTTTAAATCCTATAGTTTCAATTCTAATAGGTACACACAAGTAGTTATCTATCTCACGTCAAACTGCTACAACGCAATATACTCGTATTTCTAATTGATTATTATAATTTACCCAATCATATCATTTTTCTCATGTCGTCTATACAGGTAAGTTTGACAGTTGAAAGTTGTACTTTTGCTATATTATGAGTTTAGTTCTTTAGTTAAATAATGGCGTAAAAGGCCTGCTAACATTACCATATCAACAATTTTTTTGCGGTGACAACACAGAGATTATCTCTATGTTGTCACCGCAAAAAATGTGTGTTTTATAAACTGTACTAATATCCAACATAGAAGAAGCTTTACCACCAGCATTCCAAAGCGCTGCTGGATCCCCGTTAAGGCGCATAGTGGTCCCAATGACCTTGCGTCGATCGTCCCGCACTGATTACAATAGGAGTGAGTGAGTGAGGGTGAGGGGAATATTTAAGCAAACCTTTACGCGTAAGATGAATTATTTCAATAAAAAATTAATTAAGGCGAATAAGAAAAATCTAAAAAGACCATCCCCTAGAATATTGTTCACTTTATTTATTGAAATCGAAAGTATACGATTTAACCTAATATTTACGACGCGATTAGGTTTAAGGTTTTAAAATCGAGGCATGTTTGGGTCACATTTTAACCAAGTTTTAATTAATTTATCAAAAAATTAAAAAGACCATCCTCTAAAGAATGCGTTGAATAATAACATATCTTTTTTAAAGATTTTTTTATTCAAAATTTATGAAGAGAACCGGTTTTTTTCTGCAGTGATTTTTTATGTTTGACCTTACTATGCGCCTTAAGGTTCGAGGTCGCTGCAGTCAGCCAGGTCGCTGCAGCCAGCCAGGTCGCTGCCTACTTTCCACGACCAAAAAAACCCGACATTTTGAAATTATCACACATACATATAAGCCTCTCTGGCAACTATGTTTGACCTTACTATGCGCCTTAAATTATCACACCACCAAAATAATCGTAAAACACGAAATCACATTTAGTTTCCGCAAATCATCGGCGTTCGCGTCCAAGTGAGCGTTTGAGATGATTGGTCGATTGGTCACGGTTCCTGGAACTATTGGGTGGCGTGTCGTCGGAAAGCGAGCCTTGTGCGATATCTGCGGTTTCCATACTTCGATTTCAACACTTCGATTGTGTGTCTTAATTATTATGCCGTACTACATGGGTGTTCGTAAATGGATGACCGCGTGAATAAGACCTCCGCGGTGGTATTAAATATATTTTTATATGTGTTTTTTTATACAAGGTCAATACTCTATCAAGTCGAAACCTACACTGTTAACATAGTCGTATATGACATATGGTGAGGTGTCATTGAAAAGTCGAAATTGTAAAATTTATTTTCTAATTGCCCACTCATTTTTGTTCATAAACCCTACCATTTGTAGGGGGATTTGCAAAATAATTTTACAATTTCGAATCAGTTCAGTTATGTCATATCTTCTCAATGACTATGTTAATATGGATAGGTGCCGGCTTCATTGACCAAACACGGTGTAGTATACGCTAAACTTTCATTATCATAAAATCAATACTCAAAATGAATTATCTATACGAATATTATAAAGCTGAAGAGTTTGTTTGATTGTTTGTTTGGTTGTTTGTTTGATTGTTTGTTTGGTTGTTTGTTTGTTTGATTGTTTGTTTGGTTGTTTGTTTGTTTGATTTTTTGTTTGGTTGAACGCGCTAATCTCAGGAAAGACTGATTCAAATTGATAAATTCGTCTTGTGTTGGATAGTCCATTTATCGAGGAAGGCTAAACGTAGGCTATATAACATCACGCTACCACTAATAGGAGCTGAGCATCATTGAAAATGTAGCAAAAACGGGAAAAAAAATGAACGACATGTTGTTGTTTTCCGACATCCACGCGAACGAAGTCGCGGGGACAGCTAGTGTTCAATAAATGTACGAAAATCAAATTGAAACTGTCTGTCTGTTTGTTGTGTCGGAAATAATTTCTGAGATATAATTAATCCCTGTAGCTTTGTGCCTACAAAATAAAGATGTAGGTATGCAAATCCGTAAAGCTAGGAAAGAAATAAAATTTAATCTTCACCTGTTCGGAAATTGTGAGAGCCTTCTCGAGAAGAGTCACTGTCAATTAGCACTTCTTACAGACAGTGAATCAGCTTATGAGTGTGTTGTGTTATTTTGTGAGTCACTGCAAAAATATCTGTTTGCAGTAATATAGCAGTATAGAAATAGAATGTTATCATGACAAAATATGCAGGCTTAAATTAAAATCAGCCAAACTTACAGAAAGACTTCATGTCAACACAGAAATTCTTTGCAAAATTAGAACGTCTATTTTTAGCGGCGCAAGGAAATAATGAAGTTTGACAGAAAAAAAATCTTTTGTAATTGCACAAAAAAATAGCTGAATTCGTTTTCGCACGTCGCACCTCCAAAGGAAGTATATATCTATCCGCCTGACTGTTTGTTACGAACCCTTTTCTCTAGAACGTGTTAAAATATCAACCTAAAATTTATATGAAATACTCAGGTTTATTTATCTGTTAACAAACTTAAACATTTAAATGTCAAAACATTTATGTCCGTATGTGTCGCATATTTTTGTATATTTTGCAGTTTCACACGGGAATCAAAACCTGTTGGGTACTTTCCGTCAAACTAGAATAATGAAATCAAACACGTGAAACCCATAATTGTAATAAGTCCGAAATCCGGATCCGAAGTTAAAAGATACCTTTTGCTTGAGATTGTAGGTCTCTCGTACTCAGTGATACAAATTTCATTCATTAAATTAATAATTACTCATCATTAGATGACTGAAAGCCAGAACTGGTCTCTTAAACGCTCATAAGTACAGTAAATTAGCATCTATTTCTAATGGAAGAAGTAGTAGGTTACTGTTATATATCAATTATTAATTAGTCGACACGGACAGCTAGTGTTCAATAAATGTACGAAAATCAAATTGAAACTGTCTGTCTGTTTGTTGTGTCGGAAATAATTTCTGAGATATAATTAATCCCTGTAGCTTTGTGCCTACAAAATAAAGATGTAGGTATGCAAATCCGTAAAGCTAGGAAAGAAATAAAATTTAATCTTCACCTGTTCGGAAATTGTGAGAGCCTTCTCGAGAAGAGTCACTGTCAATTAGCACTTCTTACAGACAGTGAATCAGCTTATGAGTGTGTTGTGTTATTTTGTGAGTCACTGCAAAAATATCTGTTTGCAGTAATATAGCAGTATAGAAATAGAATGTTATCATGACAAAATATGCAGGCTTAAATTAAAATCAGCCAAACTTACAGAAAGACTTCATGTCAACACAGAAATTCTTTGCAAAATTAGAACGTCTATTTTTAGCGGCGCAAGGAAATAATGAAGTTTGACAGAAAAAAAATCTTTTGTAATTGCACAAAAAAATAGCTGAATTCGTTTTCGCACGTCGCACCTCCAAAGGAAGTATATATCTATCCGCCTGACTGTTTGTTACGAACCCTTTTCTCTAGAACGTGTTAAAATATCAACCTAAAATTTATATGAAATACTCAGGTTTATTTATCTGTTAACAAACTTAAACATTTAAATGTCAAAACATTTATGTCCGTATGTGTCGCATATTTTTGTATATTTTGCAGTTTCACACGGGAATCAAAACCTGTTGGGTACTTTCCGTCAAACTAGAATAATGAAATCAAACACGTGAAACCCATAATTGTAATAAGTCCGAAATCCGGATCCGAAGTTAAAAGATACCTTTTGCTTGAGATTGTAGGTCTCTCGTACTCAGTGATACAAATTTCATTCATTAAATTAATAATTACTCATCATTAGATGACTGAAAGCCAGAACTGGTCTCTTAAACGCTCATAAGTACAGTAAATTAGCATCTATTTCTAATGGAAGAAGTAGTAGGTTACTGTTATATATCAATTATTAATTAGTCAGTGACCTCTTGCATCTAGAATTAGATATAAAGTGCGCAAGTATAATTCGAGATTTTTAAGAAGTTATATCGAAATTTTGAATGCATGTTAACTGGAAAATGTCAGAATTGTAAATAATTGTCACGTATTTAGTTATTTTTGTTAATGTCTACACATAACATTTTAAATTTGGTACCTTATACCAAAATGGAATTTACATTTTATCGGCCTATTATTCATATCAAAATATTCTAACGTATATTTACATCTCTCATGTTCGGTAAGTAGGTCCTTATTACCCCCAAATGGGGCTTGTAGGTGACCAATTAGCGCTCTAGGGTAATAATGTAGCTAGAAAAGCCCTAGGGCTGTAAGTCGCTTGTGCGAATGCCCGCCTTCGCCTGCCTGTTCGTCTGCGGCGGATGGGAGCGGCTTGAGGATCATTCTCCCGCTCCCTCTCCTCTCTCCTTTCAAACTTTTACCCGACCTGGATCGTCGGTCTTTGAGCAGTCACATTTGTGACTCGCTAGACAATAAGGCACTCATATTAACAAGTAAGTTAACAAACAACAATAAAAAAATATGAAAATAATACGAAGACCAGAAATAGACAATAGAAAGGTTCATATAGTCTAATTGTTCGAAATGATGATGCTGTTTTACCTCGTTTGGTATGCGCATAATATTAATAGCGGTGCCTACTTCAGGACTTGTGGCGACTTTTTTTGTCAATACAATGGAGCGTGTTTGTTTTGGGTCAACAAAAAAAAACCAAACGAACTGTCCCTCCCCGTCTGCTAGTTTGATTTTTCTAAACAAATTAACATATTTTAATGATGGTTTTTAATAATGTATTAGACGTAGTTATGTTATTTCGTTGAACGGAACGAAAAACATTCTAGTTTATAGACGTGATGTTAAAGGTTATTTGGAGTAAAAAAAAACAGTCAAGGGTTCCGGTAACACTTATCTAAGTACATAAATATCTAACTATGTACCTACATATTTACGGTTTTCAGAGCCATAAGCAAATTTCATGATACTAGGGCAACGGGAAGTACTCTATAGGGTTTTTGATAGCCTCGTGAAATCGCAAAGGACAATGTCGAAAATCGCCCCATGACAACCAACGATTTGATTTACGTCATAATATATGCATATTTTATAACACTCATTATAAATATACGTATGTTTTTATTTTTTATTTAGGGACTTTTACAAAGTATGCCAGTCCCATTGTACCCTAAAAACATACATTAACTTATAAATTATAACTTAACTTAACTTAGAACTAATTAACATTAATTGGTATTATCAACTGCTACCATGTCACAGACTAGCTTTGCAGCCATAGACATAGGGTTCGACAGGATTGTTTGGAAAACTCCTATGTCAGATGCATTCAGGTGCAAATGTTGCATCAAAAGATGTCTTTCCCTGCGATTTTTAACACATTCCGCCAACAAGTGTTGCACATCATCTATTTTGCCACATACATCACAATTTGGTGATTCAATTTTTTTCATTAGGTATGCAAACTTGTTGCACGGAATGTGTCCGGAACGCAGTCTATGTAGAAGTACAATGTATTTTCTGCTTATATGGTTGCTGGCACACCAAGGTACATGAGGAGGCTCACTCTGTATAGTCTTGTACCAAATACATATACGTATGTATTCAACGGACAAATCAAAAATGGGTATTTAAAAGTACTTTCAGTAACAAGACCAAATGAAGTAAAATAAACGAATGGTCATTGTTACCTTTGCTTAATTGAATGGAATTGAGTCGATTTTATGGAGGTATGGACATTTTTTAAATTTGTATAAATTATGTTTCTAATAACTTCTTTCACAACTTACAACGATAACACACGCCATTTGACTACTCACGCGCTGTCGCTTGTTAGTTTGTTGGGTTTTTGACTTGCTTTATAATTTCGAGATATCTTGTTCTCTACTACGTGGCCATAATAACGTTATTTGATTGATTGTAATAAATATTATTTTAATAATTGTATAGGTATAGACTATGTGTATTGCTCTAACGAATTAAAGTTACTTTAACTAACCTCAAAATCTGGTGGGTGATTTTGTAACTCATCGGCAATCGACTATCGCATCGATTTGATAATTCTGTTTTATTAAAACTGATTTTTAAAATGTTTAACGTTTTGTAATGTCGTCGTCTAAGTAGTCGTCGTATATTTGTTGAATAAATCAACCAATACTTATAGCTAATGAACATAATTTCGCTCTTCTTTATTAAATCATGCAGTCTGATAACGATTGCCAATCAATCGATGAGTTACAAAATCACCACCCTGATTCATTTTGTTTTGATGTATACTATAATTCGATTTTGAAGCTTGTCCGTAGTAATTGATATGAAAGGATTTGGTATTGGGGCGAACAATGTATGGACGCAGAGCAATGTCCTATGCGCCATCAACGGTCTATCTTTTGATCGTATTGATTTATAATTACTAGTATTACTTTTTCACAGCTGGAAGAGGCATAGTAGGAGTAGAGGCATAGGAGGCACGATAGAGGCACGATACATCCGAATATTTGACGTTAATTTCAGTGCGATATCTCTCCCTAATCCTAATGTGCGTCGGTGGCGCTGTGAACTTGGCACTGATCTTCTTATCGGGAGGTCCGTGGTTCGACTTTGCCGTGTACCGATATATTGTGATGTACGCGTTCCTGACAAAGAGGACGGACGGAAATCCTAAAAGAACCCAGCTTTTGAGTTACGAAACCCTATAACTTGTAGCTCTAAGGTTATTGAAAATTTTCTCTTTATAAGGAATACTTGATGATGTGCAAATGTCTTCACTCAAAATCATCAAAAGAATGAGGATTACAACGAATAAAGTTTACTCGACTAAGGCTTTAAATATTCAAATATTTCATTCGGCTTGTTTGCGAGCTTAAATTAACCTAAGTATAAAAAGAAACTTTAGAAAGCTTGATCGCGATGAGATGAAAAAAATGGCAAATAGCACGATTCTATATCTAATATACACGGTTATTTTTTTATCACCCTGGAAAATTTTAGGGACGCTTCAGGACATATCAATTAATAAATAAAAAACGAAATACAAAATTTAAAAAAAATCTAAAAATGCTGCAGCATTTTTTGGATTTTAAAATAAAATAATATTAAATTAAGTAAGTGAGTTATTTTTTTTATTCATATTTAAATCATTCTAATACCACCATGTCGTGAAGCGTCCCTTAAATTTTCCAGGGTGATAAAAAAATAGCCGTGTATAAGGTTCCCATACATGATTATTTCAACATCTGAAAAACCGGCCAAGTGCGAGTCGGACTCGCCCATGAAGGGTTCCGTACGATTTATGACGTATTAAAAAAACTACTTCCTAGATCTCGTTAAAACCAATTTTCGGTGGAAGTTTACATGGTAATGTACATCATATATTTTTTTTAGTTTTATCAATCGCTTATTTTAGAAGTTAAGGGGGGGGACACACTTTTTACCACTTTAGAAGTGTCTCTCGCGCAAACTATTCGGTTTAGAAAAAAATATATTTGAAACCTCAATATAATTTTTGAAGACCTATCCATAGATATCCCACACGTATAGGTTTGATGAAAAAAAATTTTTGGGTTTCAGTTCTATGTATAGAGAACCCCCAAAATTTATTGCTTTTTTCTATTTTTGTGTGAAAATCTTAATGCGGTTCACAGAATACATTTACTTACCATGTTTCAACAGTGTAGTTCTTATAGTCTCGGATAAAAGTGGCTGTGACATACGGACAGACAGACAGACAGATATGACGAATCTATAAGGGTTCCGTTTTTTGCCATTTGGCTACGGAACCCTAAAAAGTCAAAGGCTTAAAGTTTAAGTTTATCAGATGAAATGTAAGACAGGAGACATTAGTTTTTTCTTGCACGACTTAAGCTCTCTAAGCCGTCTTGTACTTTTTTGATTACACTAAGATTATCGGACACTCTGGTAAAAGTTCGCGTCGACTTTGATTTCTTATTTTTCCGCATCCGAAAATTTCCGTTATTTTTCTAACACCTCCTCCAGCTCCCGCTGCAAACTTTTAAGGGGCACCTACACTCGTAATTTACAACAAAAGTTCATCGGGAAATTAATTAAGGTTCTTATTCAATTTTTTCCAACGGCGACGGCGAGTGGAGGCTTTTTATTAATTAAAGAAGGGGCATTGATAAATCGGCTACCGTCTTCAGATGGACAGCTCGATAAGCGTTCACTCGGGGACCGTTCTGAATATTGTAGTTTTTTGAGATTTCTTTCATACGATACTGTTTCTGATCCCGTGAGATATGCCCCGATAAATCGCCGGTGGTACGATGACGGATCTCTGTTGAGATAGTGGCGCGCTTTGACAAATTGTGGTCCCTTTTTCAGACTTAATGTTTGGCCGCGAGATGCTATCGGCACTCCTTATTGTGTGGACTTTGCGTTTTCTCTTTATTATAATGCGCTGCCCCTTTCATACTTGAAGTTGGACACTCAGTTTTGGAGTCAACGACTTCTTTGATCAGTAGATTCAAATAAAATAGGATAGTAAACGATTTGTCATCTCTGTTGCCATAATTATTTGTGTTTGTTTGTTTAACCGCCAGGGCAGAAGTATTTCTGTTTGATGTAGGTATGAATTCTGAGTCCGCTCAGCTAGCGAGCTAACTACCACCATCTTACTTATGTTGGTCGCCATAATAGCAATGTTAACAACATCCTTGTGTTCCGACAATTAGAGGCAGGTAAACAGTTCCTCAGTTGTTGTGGGAATCTCTACAACTTTTATCATTATTTGCCATTAGAAGAGATTAAGGCAAGGAGCTTCTCTTTTGTATTTAAAACAAACATTTCTGAATTGTTATCTGAGCTAGACTATAGAGTTTTTATGCTTCGCTATAAACGAACAAAACAGTAACAGTTATTGTTCATTAAAACAGATTTGATATTGAAATCAAATTTAAACTATAAATTTATAATATTATGTTCGTTGCACAGGTCTTAGCATAGCTCGTGAAAGTAACTATGAAATCTATTAAAAAATACAATTACTCAACCTAAGCTCTTAACTCTGTCGAATATTATTTATCTTTCAAAGGTCAAAATTTTTCTAATTCTAGATTTCCAAGTTCTCTAGTGTACCAACAAGAGTAATGTAACATTATCCTTTAGGCAGATGAATTAAAAAAGAAATAACCTTTGGAAATAAATTATTACATTGATGCGATATATATACCGGATATAATCGGGCCTACATATTTAATAAAAAGCCTATGTGCAATTGACAAAATGAACTTCCATTGAATTTAAGCAATTTAATACACAAAAAAATAATAAGTTAACAATGCAGAACACGGAACAATAAAACGTTCCAATTACAACGCCCTCAGAACCCGAATTAAAAACAACAGGGCTATACCGTTATGGTGACCATATCGGACCCGATCTTTGAAAGTTTACGTGATACCAGTGTAACTAGGGCCGCAGACGTCGAATCTCCCCTATTTTTTGGGTGCAATATGAAAATCGAAGCAGACTGCTGAGGGTTCAGAGCAAACTGGTCGCTGTTTGAACCGTATCAGAATAAGATCTATGGGAGGGATACTGTTTATTCCTAATAAAAATATTAATACACAACGCACGCAATTAGTCGTACCGTTGAAAGGAATTATTATTATTGATAGCCATGTAGATGTTATCACAGAGGCGTGCTTAATGTTATAAACATACTGCGGTGTGTAGTGGCTTTTGTTTATAGTTCAACGTGCACAAAATGTTTCAAAGAAATAAGTCGGAACAATATTTGTAGTGACAAATGAGTTAAATTGAAAACCTTTACATTTTCAATCTTATGCTATTCCCTAAGGGTCCTATTAATAAAAAAATTCTCCTTGGATCATCATCGGTTTAATTACAGCGTGTTTTGTATTATTTTGACATATGACAGCCGACATGTGCGGAAACAAGACAAAACACGGAGTAACTAATCCGAGGATGATCCAATGAGTAAAATTTATTAAAAAGGCCGTAAGTGCATACCTTTATTTATTAAAAGTAATTGTGAAATATGAAATCTACAAAACGGAAGTACGTACTGCTGTCCTGGTATATTTTTATGCATTCGTTTTTACATATAGCTTCATAGTGAACATTGTTTTCAACGACCATATTATGATGGACAGATATTATCTACACTATTATTATAAAGAGGAAAGATTCGTACGTATGTATGTAACTACATTATCCCTAATTAATATTGGCTACATAATTATTTTTCCTTCGGGTAAATATAAAATTCCCAAGAGAAAACAAAAACAACGCGGGCGAAGCTGCATTAAGCTAGTGCAATATATAATTCTTTTTTTCATTTATTTAATCAAATAATATAAGTACACAAAAACAAACATAATTATTCTCGCCAAACTGACTCGCAGTTTGTTGGCGAGTACGCGTTTATTATCTACCATGCATACAAATTATGTGCATATATTAAAATTATACAAGTATTTATATATTTATTAACCTATGCTACTCGTAAGTTAGTAGTTTGCAATAGTGTATCCTTGAGCTTACGTTTTAATGTATGTTTGTTTAAATTTGGTTTGGTAATGATGGACTACGGAGCTATGAACCGTTGTTTTGAGTCCAAATAATTGGACTATACTGCCTCGCACTTTACAAATGGACAATTATGTTTTCAATTAAATTTGTTTTCAATTAAATAAATTCCGACGTTGATATTTTGCAATGATATTGTGGCGTCGAAACCGTTTTGCAACTTCACTGTAAGTGAAGTACGCTGCGTGGTGTAAAATTCTTTTCAAATATATATTGAAAATTCAATCTGCACACATCTGCGAACAAATTCAAAGGTGTATGTGAAGTCGATCAATCCGCACTGGACCAGCGTGGTTGACTAAGGCCTAAACACCCCAACTTAGGGTAGGCTCGAGCCCCTCGGTGGGGACGTTTATGACCTGTGATGCTTATAATGATACATTAAAAATTATTCCTTGGGTTCGATTACACCATACACATTATCAATAGTTTAGATGAAACTCTAGTTTGCACCATACGCAAATGCTTCATCCGCTTTTCTTGTGTTATTTAATTTATAAGTAGTTTTTAAACATTAACTTTGAAGTTCTAGTCAGATAAAAAGAATAAAGCGATTTGCTGTAAGAAAGAAAGAAAGAATGCTTTATTTGGATGCACGTACACAACACACATATATCTAGGCAAGAATTATACATATAGTGCAGTCCAAAAAGGACAATGCCTCAGCTAATTGCTCTTGCGTTAAAACGCGAAAAGCGCTGATTTTCAGGCATGACCAATGCCGTTACCATGGAAGCAAACATATCTCTTGTTATATCATTTTGATTACATAATTGCTTCCATGGCAGCGACGCCCGAGACGAAAAACCATGACATAAGACAAAATTTAGAGAAAATAAAAAAATAAAAAAAACAAAAATCAACGTACCTAGACAATTATTACAAAATGGTGCAATGTATCGCGAGAAATTTGCGACATTTGTGGAAATAGCGTCGGCCCTAATTTTTTCATCCAATAAATAATTACGTGACGCCCTCCACATGAATATTATTAGACAATATATAAGCACCCTGGACCCCACGCCATTACCCCAAAATTTTACACCCCCGTAATTACGCCAACATGGCGCACACAAAAGAAATGATAGCGACATTACCACGAGGCGTGTAGACCTTAGCGTGTTTGTAGATAATTTCTTGACGTTTATTTTCCCTGTGAAGTGCTCTTAGCTAGGCTTTATTTTTTTGGAATAAATTTACATGACGTCTTGGGAAGTACATTTCATAATTAACATTAATATTTTTTTGTGAATTTGTATTTTCTTTAATGATAAAATTAATCAACAAAGAGAAATGTCTTCTCGGACGAGAATCAAACCCGCTTCTTCAACAAACCGTGTTGATGCCTTGACCACTCGGCCACCGAGTTCTTACCACTCGGCCACAGAGTTTTAATCAGTTTTGTGTGCTTGTTCAGACAAGCAAAATAAATAACTTTTACTATGGGACTAAGCTTGAAATCGCCAAAAAAAGTCGTAGTAGTTTATAGAGTATTTCTCTGTGCTGAAAAGTAACAACGGCAAAGCTACAGTATTTGCTAGCGACACCTATACGACGTGAACATAAGGTACCAAAAAAATACATACAGTTCACAGAAAACAGTTTGCTTACACCGATGCGGGGTCTATGACCTGTAGGATAGGCTGACTGCCTAGAACGTTACATACATGGTGTAGAAAATATGCCAAATACCTAAATGATATCCTGTAATTAAATAGCTAGGTATCATGCCTAGATTGATGTGTTTGATTTTTTTGTATACAGGCTTTGTGTGTCATTAGGTGTGCCCAAGCAAATTTATTGTCGCATCACTCAACTGTCTCCACTTTCATTGTTTTGATTTTTAATAGAACAATAAAAATGGTATTCTGATAAGCAACTTGCAATTATATGTTTGGTTGTAGTGAACTTTTCATTGCGGCTTTAAGAAGCCTATCATAACCTTTGCCATTTAAACTAAAGTATTATTTATACAAATAATCAATATAACGTGCCATTTAAGGCGGGACTACTCGGTAAAATTACAAAACTGGTTGGGATTACAGCACTGCCATATTGGTTTGTAGTAAAATTGTTCGAATAAGGCATTGAATCGTAGTAATTTATAGATAGCATATTGTTGGAGGATATCGTCGGATTATCAGTATGGAAGATGTTTAAGATAACCCTTTTGTGGGCAGCACCATGCAATTTAAATAATATTTTCTGCCAGGCTTATATAGGTTCTGTTTGGGTAAATAATAAAATTCCAACTGAAATAGATGGTTTTGTAAGAAAATCTATTACTTAAGCAGAGGATTAGCCTTATTTACTTCTTTACTAATTTACGAGTAGTTTATGAATATGCACTGAAAAAAATGGTCACTTATCAAGTTGAAATTTTGCTTGATTGAGTAAAATATAACAAAATATAATAAATTTAATCATCAACATTTTTAAAACTACGGACCCCAAATGATTATGAAAATCAAATTCAAATGATTAAACGCTAATTAAGTAAAACATATTCGAAACAATAAACTTTCTTATTTAATTTTGGTGACCTTTGTAAACATTTAAAATCGTTAATGCTAATAAGGTAAAATGATTGGAGTATTTTAATCATTTCGAGTTGCCAAAAAAGTGAACAATTTCGAAATAAAATTTTCAAAAATCATAGTGACATCCAAAAAGTCATCTTATTATGGCAAACCAACTAAACTTTATTACTGTAATCATACACCTTTGTACGCTCGTATATAAATAAGTTACATGAATGACGGTAACTTTTTGATACATATTATCATTTTTTTTTAATGTGGGACAGTGATTCTCTTGATTGAAGTCTATATGTGCTTTCAGAATAGCAGTTCAATAGACTGTATAATTTATGTATACGTATTTTCGCAACACCTACTCAAAAATTACATATTCCGAGACTGCCTCGACGAAGTAATAAGTTTAAAATGCAAATATAAAATCTTTATTTGCTCAAGCAAGACATAGTATAACAGGATTTTTAGTATAAAATAATATAAATACAGTACATGTGAGTCGCCTGCTCGCAGCTATGCAAATATTAGGTAATTTGAAAAATAATTCTTAAACAATAAACAAAAAATACACCAAAACTAATGACAGGACGATCCACAAGAAATAATTTTGAAGACGCTTTAGTTGTTATATAAATTAAACGCTATATGTAAAATTTCAGATTTAAGCTGTCGCGAAGCTAAAAGTAAATTGACCTTATCATTGTTAACTTGGACTTTTAACGACTTGAAAGATATCATTGAACGTATAATGTAAATATTTTTGTTCCTGAATACACTTCATACTAACTGACAGCTTTAAATCATAAATGTAATTCAGTTCAGTTACTTCCCATGATACAGGCTAGGCGTAGTGTGGGAATTTAGTACTTAAGTTAACCTGTGTAAGTCTTACGCAATAATAATAAAGAAATGAAGAAATTACCTACTTAATTCGAAAATACATTATCCAAACAAGAACGATAACACGCTTAGTGAAACGACAACGACGTAGACTCTAATTGTTATTGTTTTGAATACAATCTAAGTAATGACCCGGAGGAATACGCAACAACAGCCAAACCCATTTGGCATGGATATAACTTCAGAATACAAGAAAAATTAACTTTGATACAATCTAAGATGCTACGCAACATCAGTTCTTATTAACCGGCAAGAAAGGTCACGCGGAAAGGCTATACGTTTCGGTGCAAAACTTTGGAAACCGTCCAAGGAGCCGATATCGTATCACTTTCATCATAGATTCACTTAGGCCAATAAATTTACGAGATACTCCTGTTCGATATCTCGTTCCGGCAAATTAAATTAAATCGAGTATTATCTTTATTAAAGTTTCAGTTTTGAATTTGCGCCGATTCGGAGATAGCCACTCTGCAAAGGATCTAATGCGAAGCTGTTTACAAAAAAAATACATTCTATAGAAACTGTTATTATAGCTTGGAGCGTAACTTTTAGCAATTAGGATGAGGGGATACACGATACACTGTTTACCGTTTCTGTCCTGATTCTCCACATGATGGTAAGTGGGTACAGTCACCTAAAAACATATAATTCCTGTAAGAATTGCATAATATAAAACTCCTACAAGAACCCGACTGTATTTGCCCATGCGTGACATTAAGGCCTCTACACACTAAACCCGCCCGGCCGCCGGCTTTGCCCGGCGGGTTAGGTATAAATTCACCACCCATAACTGCATCATGGACTAGTGAGCCTTTTAACTCCACGTAATTCGCTCAAGTATTGTTATAATAAGTCTGTAAGTGTTAACCTGAATACGGGATGTTCATATTTTCTTCATTTTTCTTTTACAGAAGATAGACGCGTACAACCACAGCGGGCCGTCCTTCCAAACGTCAGCAGTCATCGCTCTGTGTTCCATAGTCCTCGTGCTGGGGATATTCGTCGGTGCTATACTTGTCTGGAAGTAAGTTGAGTTTTACATAGTAAACTTCAAAAGTAAATAAATATAGTCATAACATTTTGTCTCTAAAGATTAGACAGAGGTCTAGAGTTTCGTCATTGTTATCATCTCTATCACAATATACTCACTGGCCATAGCCCCCCCAAAAAATTTTCATCAGTCAACAAGCTGGTCCATTGATCAGCAGGGTTTCTTGCACTACAATCAGAAGGGCTACTCTCTAGTGCATAATCAAAGTTATGATCTCGAAGCTAGCTGAAAAACGCAGCAAGAAGGCGCATGCTTTGGTGACGTTGACGAGAGCACGTTAGAAATGAACAGCGATTTTGACACACAAAACTTTGATTACGAACTTCCCGTTTTCGTTTCACATAAGAATTAGCACCCGAAAGATATTATTCTAAAATATTTACATCACATTTTATAGCGAACAAAAATGTTCGTCAGACACAAATAGAAATATTCCTCAGTCATAAAAACTAAAAAACCTTTGACCGACTCGGAGATGGGATCTTAAGCAGCCTCGCTTAAGATCACAGAGAGAGAAAGACAGTCTAGATAGTTGCGTGTAAGATCGTTAAATGTAGGAAGGTACACAATTCCAAAACAGTGATTATATTAATGATTATCACTGGAAAGGAATGAGTTGATAATAATGAACAGAGTAACAAAAATATTTAATGTTAAAATTTACGAACTCTCATACGTTACTGGCAATGAATTGCGGATAATAGAATTCCATTAAGAACTAGACTTATTTCTCAATCAAACAAAGAAAAGTAATTTCAATCAGTATTAAGCATCGCGTAGATTTCAACGGGGTTTCGAATCAAAAAAGCCAGTCATTATCCAACCCAGGAATGGGATCGGCCTCGCTTGAGACCATCTAGTCTGTAGGAGGACTATCTAGATTTGTTAAATGTAGAAAGGTACATAATTTGAAAACAGATAATTTAAACGATACGCGACTGCACATGCACATAGTGAAGTTACACTTACAGCTAGAGTTATTTCACAACGAAACAGACAAAAGCAATTACAAACCGTCTTTGTCATCGCGTGGATCAAATCGAGCCAAACGATAGCGGCTCCGTTACGGGCCGCGACAATAGCTGTGACAGCTTAATCGGCGCTTACCGTCCTCACGTATGGGGAGGCAATGACTCGAGAAAGTTGATTGGAGTAGCTGTCACCTATTCAAGATTTAATCCTAGCCAAATACAGTGGCGCAAGTCAGGCGAGACGCGAGTTAAGCGCTTTGTGTTTTATTCGTCCACAAGTGTCTTGAAGTTCATCTATAAGTCCAAGGATACCTAAAGCAGGATAATTGATAATTGGTATGTGTTGTGTATAGTAGAAAGATGGTGGTAGTGAGTGCCAGATTTTAAATAAATTTAAATGCCTTCATCTTTTTTTAGTATAAATACGAAAGTTAGATTTAAATAGTATAAATCCCGAAATGTGGCTACACAGTTTTATAGGGCTATTTATACCAAGTGTAGGTAACCTTTTTAGCCGACTGCCATGGAAATGTTGTTTTTCGCGCGTGTTTTTAAAAAATGTATCTTATCTGTAAAACCTTAAAGAATTTGCTTGTTGAACAAATTTCATGATTCTGGGTCAAAAGGAAGTACCCGTTTTGATTCCCTTGTAAAATTGCGAAATATGCGACCTAAAGAGACATCTTGCGTATTTTTAACAATCCTTACTAATATTTTAAATGCGAAAGTAGCTCTGTCTATCTGTGTGTTACGCAACTACGCCTAAAGTACTAAACCGATTTAGATGCGATTTGGTATAGACATAGTTTGAGTCTCAGGAAAGGAGATAAGGTAGCTTTTATTGCATAAATCACCCCTTTAGGGGAAGAAAATGCGGGTGGAAGTTTGTATGGGGAATCAATAACTACCGAGCCGATTTAGATGAAATTTGGTATAAACATAGTTTGAATCCCAGGAAAGGATATATTATAGCTTTTATTGCACAAATCACCCCTTAAGAGGGAAAAAAGGGGGGTAGAAGTTTGTACGGGGAATCAATAACCGCTTAACCGATTTAGATGAAATTTGGTGTGGAGATAGTTTGAGTTGTGGGGAAGGATAAAGAATAGTTTTTATCTCCGAAATCGTTCCTTAAGGGGTGAAAAAGGGGGGGGGGGGTAAAATAGGACATCCACGCGGACGAAGTCGCGGGCAAAAGCTAGTGTATCTTATATGTAAAACCTTAAAGAACTTGCTTGTTGAACAAAATAGGTCAACGGGAAATAAATATTCCTTTTATAGGTTTTGCTTTTGATTACCTTGTGACATAGCAAAATAATATGTGACATAAACGATATCTTTTGATCGCGTCGACTTGTAAATATTATTATTTACAGCTGAAAGAGACTAGACCCGAGAATTCGATCTAATTGCAGTTTCATATCTTTACGCATTGCTGAGAAAAAAGGTCTTGACAGACAGACGGACAGATAAACTACGAAGTGATCCTATAACATTCCGTTTTCTTCTTTTATACTCTAATAGGTGTAGCCGCACTTCCGGTTTGAGACGCAATATTAATTATGAGAAGTGTTAGAACATTTTTAAATTTTGCAACCACCATATTGTATGATGGTATTTTACAAAATTTGATATTGTCTATGTACTCCATTTCACAAATAATGCAAACAGCTTATTATATGACAGTGTTGTTGAAATCTTTCTCATCTAACTTGTGCCACGAACCCGGAATAATTAGACGAGTCACAATATTCATGTCATCGAGCGACGGACAGTTTGAAATGGCTGGATTTAGAAACGGGATATATCCACGATAAGTAGCTGACTGAGTTATACTGTATTAATTAGCCGTGTTAAATGCGTCTTAGAGATCGTGCGGTTCGAACTGCTCCGATGATAGTTTGGTGATGGCAATATCCGCTCCTTATTCATATAATCTGCTCACTCTATATAATTTGTTATGTAATTGAGTTTTGATTAGAAACTTTTAACCTCATGATATCTAGCTATTATGATATGTGTATGATAAAGTTCCGTTTTTGAATGTCTAAATATTTCGATGTTCATTAACTCCTCAATAAAGGAAAGGCTACAGATTTGGGTAAATCCACACGACTTGCCTAACAAGGTTACTCAATATCTAACATAATCGCATTCAGTAGGCAAGTTTACATGCGTGTACCAACACGACAAACTTCGCAACTGGACCACGAACACCACCACTATTAAGAGTAACATAAGAGCGATTCAAATATCAAACTGTATAGACTGTTCTATTGTCTTATAATGTAAATCAGCTTATAATAGACCAAAGGTGGCGTTAAGCTACTGGATGCGAGAAATGCTGCACTGCAGGTCAATTACGGATCTTTCATCGTATGACATGGTATAAATTTGAGAAAAAGAAGTCATGAAATGCTGCATTTCGTATTACCGATCTCCAATGATATCATCACTATGGCATAATTTCAATGATGTCATCATTAAATAATGAACAAGTGATGAAAAATCTGAACGGAAATCGTATTTTTGGTTTTGCACTATGATATCATATGATATCATTTGCAAAACCTCCTTCAGTAATAGGCCCTCTGATCGGCTTAGAGGTCCTTGTGGGCGCCTCTTGACTGAAATGATGACAATGATGAAAGAAACTATACAAGTAACATTCAAATCTATTCCAGCGTTTTATTCTATTATTCATATCAATTAATGATTAGTACTTATATTTACTTTTAAGAGTTTCCCCATGTTGTAATTAACACAAATATTACACTATCACAAAACATAACAATAACCTTCTATAAAACGAAATAGCAGTAAACAGGAGTTTCCCCCCAGTTATTCAGACAATATGGCGGACCGGAACAAGATGGCGTCATTAACCGAGTTTATTGTTCATAAATTATGCTGAACTGTCAATATTTAGAGTAGTTTATGCCAAACATAGTTTTACAGTTGCGAGATAGGGGAAGGGGCTCAGTTTCTGACTCACAGTCAGAAGGAATCCATTCATTCTGCAGTAATTACAATCTTTGTTGACTACATCATAATAATTAGGATGTGTAACAAAATTATGACCTATAATTTGTTATCTAATGGATAAATACGAATCGAATTATAGAATTATTTGTTGATAATTTTCGTGCACTCTTGCTTATATTCACTTTACTCCTAAAATGCAAAATTAACTTGATTACCTGTTGCTTATACGAGTAATACTCGTATGATAATTATACCAATAGCTTAACTAGTTAATAGATAATATTTGACAACATACTAAATTACTCTGCTTTAAATCGACCGACTTCGATCTTACAGTCATCTACACAAAATATCGTTGGTAAAAAGTCTAGTGTCAAATTTCTTATGTTGTGTGAACGGAAATCAATATCTGAACACCTGCCGTTGGAAATCATTAGGTGAAAACTGCGCGCAACATTCAACCTTAACTGAAACGCCAGATCAAACGGACGGACTGTCATTTTTAAGCGCACACCTCGTTATATTGTTGCGTGACTAATTATGCCAAAATTATACCGAGCGTTTCCCGAGACCGTGTGATTGGCTGATGTCGGAACGGCCGGCCAATCAACGCCGAGGGCGGTGCGGCGCGCGCGCACGTTCTGGCGTCGATCGCGTCCCGTATAGTAATGAGCCTGAAGGGATACATATTCATACACTATGAGTATTTGTTGCATATAAACAAAATTTATGAGTAGCGCGTGTGACATGTCGGTGTTTAGTTCAAGATACGGCATAAAGTCTATAGATTTTGTTAGTATAGTTTTAGGAAATTAAACAATCTAGTTAACGCAATTAGCCCGTTCTTCCTTACGTTACTTCCTTTTATCTTATGAAACAATTAATCCAGCAACAGTTCTTTGATGTCTTGTATAATTAAGTCTACTCGTGTTAGTCGACTCAAATATTATGAACGAATTAGTCTAGTGCCCGTAATTCTAAGTCAGATTCCACAAGCAAGAATAACCAATAAACTACTATTTCATTGAAGATTATGAAATCACTAAACACTGATAAATATTATTGAGAATAATTCAAATTTATGACGAACACTATACTACATATAATTATACCAAATATAATATTAAATTATATTACCAAAATATTATTATACCTATATGTTGACTTGAAAACAAACAAGTCAGGCTAGACGAAAAAATTCACTACCGCCCCCGATGTAAGGGCGTTCCATAAGTCAAATCGTAAAGTCTGCACTGTTGTTGTCTGTGCGTGATATTCTAACGCGATACTGTAAAAAAGCTTATATACAATACAATCATTTTAAAAAGAAATAAACCACAAAAGCTCACCCAAACGAACTGCAAATGCTATGCTCTGCTCCTTCTCCATCCTCAACTCCCAGCGATTCGACTATTCCCAACATAATTTTTTCTTTTAATTCCGAAACTAAAAACGAAAGTAAGACTGCAACAGCCCTCTGAAAAGAATTGCGGGCTTCAAAACCGCGCATAAACTCGTTGAGAACCCCTCAAACCCCGGCGTTGGGGTCCGAACAATGGACTATTTAGAAGCCTTTTGTCTTTGGCATGAGAAGCCAAGCACTTTTTTCGAGTGCCCCAGGTGGGAGAATAAATAGTAATAGCTTAGCTCAGCTTTTTGCTGCGACAAATGTTTTTGCTTACATATTATTATATGGTTTTGCAGTCGTTTTGGTCAAAAATCGACTTGCAAGCAATGATTATATTGGAAAAAGTAACAGCATTGGAACAAAGAGTTACAAATTACCTACATGCTAAGATCACCTAAATGTTACATTTTAGAAAGTTATTGTAAAACGGAACAGAACATTCGAAACGAATTCAAATTGAAATAGCCCAATAAAGTCTACATAGAGAATTAGAAACAATACAGAACAAATTGCAAGATTTAATGTTTAAAATGAACACAAAACACACATAAAATTTATTTTCCACATTTTCATCGTAGCAATGCCTACTTAAAATCAAAATATCAAAAGCTATTGAACGGAACCGAGCAGCCGTAATCAATGAGCAAGGGACGGAAGCAAATCTGAAAACTCGAGATAAAATGAATGAGAATAAAAAATATTGTATACTTGTTCCACGAGAATTTGATGCTTCAAATGAACTAAGCAAAGCTCTTCTCTGTTGAAGTCCAAAGATTTCGTAACTTTTTCTTACGCTCATTTAAATCTCTAAAGATATCTTAAAACTTCTATATTGTTTACTTAAGAGACTCGTAAATGACTTCGCTCACAAAAAGTTGTGTAAAGACAGGTATTACTCGTTTCGTGTACAAACCTGAAACATGTTGAAGATGTACACGTAATATTTGCTGTATATTCTTTTAACATTTTAAAATAACTCATTGTACAGAATAAGATTACAACAGATGTTAAGGCAAAATGTCTTTGTGTAAAAAATATTTATGAGTTTCTTTAACATACCATGTTGTCGTCACGACCATTGGGCCATCGGCCAACTATCCAATCCACCAATAAAATTTCAACTCTATTCACCTCTTTTCACTTTGTAAAGTTTAACTCCATGTCGAAAGCTTTGTATCAACATTAAATTCAGAAATCTTTATAGATTTCGTGAAAATGGTGTTTGAAAAGTGATTGTTTTTGTATCGATTTATACATTTTTTCATTTATTTAGCTTATTTAAACAATATACAAAGTCACAAGTGTAACGAAACCTATTTGTGTTTCTAATAACATTCAAATCCATTTAACCAGTTTTGCATTATTAAGTAACAATTAAGTAACATACATTCAAACTTCGCAATAAAACAACACGATATAGAATAGTATAGCTTGGGAATAATTGATTCGTTTCTAGTGACATCTTATTTTCCAGCTTATTTGCAATCGCGATATGATCTCACGGCTGCCGACCAAAAAAGTTTGTCACGCCATGCGTAACATTGCTTGCTTACAAGCCCTAACGACCAGACCCAGCCATGCCTAATGCTATCTCAGATCTAGATGCCTATTTATGGCTGAACCTCTTTATTAGTTCCATTGTCTCTTCCTCATTATGGCAAACGAATTGAACAGAGTTGATAACCGACCGGGCCGCCTTATTATTGGCAATCTGCATACAATAACGCATTTGCATAATATCTCAATTCGTTCTTATGCTGCGACTTGTATAGGTAGAAACATTTCACGCATGGTGGATTAGGGCACGCCGCGTCTGGATTGGTGGCGACATCAATCCCATGCAATACTTTGAAAGTTAGGATTTATACCTGGTTTCGATTTTGTGATATTCTAATTTTATCTTCAGTAATGTTTGTTACTAATCGTAAATACTTTCGGGCTTACCTAATTATTCGAAAGAACTTCAAAATCAACTATTTCATTTACACAATGAAATTGCTAGTAAGTCTAATATTAAATATAACATTAATACATCGCATATGACAAATTTGAGCCAGTTTAAGATTTTTGAGGATCGTATTTCATTTTTATTTATTTTTCCATTGTTCGCACCTAATGTCACTTGTCAAACAAATCTATAAGCTTATTCATGTTGCAACAAAGAATGTTCATTGTTTTACATGTTTGTGAGTTTGAACCAAACTTTCAACCGTGACTAAGCATCCAAGATAATTGTAAGCCTGCTGTCACGTAATATGAATCATCTTTTTATTTTTCTTATATTATTTTCAATTCTTAATTTTATTATTCATCTTTCTTTTTGTCAGTCACACTATCTAGGTTCATAAAAGCAGTTATCGTTATAATAAAGATTTCATGCATCGCTTATAATGCTTCTGAAACTCTCAGACAAATAAGTGAAATTAATAACGTATTTGTATAAATTATTCTTGTATAAATTTTGCTTTGTTTTATAATACTGTTATCTGTTTACAATATCAAGCTAATGAAACACTTTAATCTAATGAAATTACGTATTAATTTATAACAACCAAATACAACTAATTATTGCAAGACTTATATTGTCATACAATGCTGGCATTATGGTTATCGCGTTTCGTCTATCGTTTACGTGACAATGTAAAATTGAGGGCAAATTACTTGTCGAAGAATGAACTCGAAACTTAATGCCCAACTCTTTGGAAGATAAGAGGAAAACATCACAACTATGCACGTATTTACATGGAAAATACGAAAACTCACTTCAGAATTTACCCTCTGAAGGCGCTGTCTCAAGTTTCCTACCTGAGGAACTCCGATATGCCAATTTCACTTTGAAACTTCACAGACTGTGTAAAACTACAAACTTGAAACGGCATATCTGGGACAGAGACTGTCATTGTGTTTAGATAACCACTGTGTGATTTCGCTTTAGTGTGATAATGGAATTTGCTTCAGCAAAGTAAGGAGGAGGACTATTCAAAGTACCATTTTGTTTATATAATTTAGATTGATTGTAAGTAAGTCAACATAGGAGAGAATAGAAAGGAACACTTATGTAGATTCAGGTTATTCTCGTATTTAATTAGGTATCAATAAAACATATGTCACCATCTATAGATAAAACTCTAACTTTAGAAGAAAATTAAAGACAGATTAAAGATAGCTACATAGAAAATTAACCAGTTCCATCTTAATGAACAAATGAAAGCGTGTTTGAAAAAACAAATGTGCACCAGTGCGTGATCCCGGGTGCCTGCGATAATAACTTTGGACGTCACTCGGAAAGTAATTTAATCCTCTCGCACATAGCGCTACGTCAAGGAGGCGCCGTTCCCGGCGAGGGATTGACACCTATCCCATCTCCTCGCGACGTTGACGGGGCCACCGATCCGATCGCCGAAACTTTTGTAGCTTTAGTCTCGAATTATCTCGAAGAGGTTCTGTTCGAGAAAAAGGCTGTGCGAGAATCAAGTCGAAAAGACAATTTTATTTATTGATTGTTGAAAGAAAAAGAATATATTGCGAATTCTTATTGTGATAGATTATTATGCTTAGATGAGCAAGTCGTGACAGTTGTCGTAATATTAAAGAAGCGTATTAGCATTGTCATTCAATACTTAACAAATATAAACAAAATTAATAAATACAAGAAAAACATTACCTCGAACGGGATTTGAGCACAGTATGTTGAAGACGCTGCTTCGAATACTGCTAGAGGTGATTTTTTTTGTATTGATCCTATTTAATTATTTTTTTTAGATAAGTTAATTATTTTTACCATAAACTATAACATACTGTAAAGTAAATATTAGCCTAACATCGGCTACTTATTCATTCCGTAATATTTTACATTTAATTTAGGTATAATGAAACATTTTTATTCAGTACACATTATAGTAATATGACCGTCTTTTCAATCTTGAAAGTAATTTTCACCTGTCATAAGGTAACGTTGAACACGGTCTCGCTACCAAAACTCCGTCAGTTTGAGTATTATGAAAAAACTAAAAAAGATTAAAACAGGAGCACTGAAATGTTTGACAGCTCCCGAATTGTGGAGAAATTTAAGCGGAGAATATCTGAATTGAGTTTTGTTAAAGTGCGATCTTTTAAGCACCAACTAAAGTTTAAAGAACCTGAGTTCTTAGATATAACAAATTCCATGAGAAAATAATATTTTCATGAACATGACGCCACCGACACCTAAGGAAAGTTCATTCGTGTGCCTAATTAACCCATGCGTCGATGATGGCAATGTTCCTTCAGAAGTATTGAACTGTGAAATATTCTTACACTATTGTAGGCGCCACCCGAGCGCACTCGCCTGATCTTTATTAGCTAACTCCACTAATTAGACCACCTTCATTGTCGTGGATACAGAGTAATGAATCTCCGAGACAAAAACGCTCGGCGTGTTGCTTGATTACATCCGGAAATTTACTGTTATGCTTACCTCAGGGATGTTTTCTTGCAGATTTATTTTAGCGTGTTTCTTGAAAATAAATATGGTGACTGGTCTAGCACTCTGTTTGCGTTATATGTAATAATAAAATATACCTTTTTATACAACTAGGTTTATTTATATACATATAGGGAAGCTCATGGCATTAATTTCACCTGATGGTAAGTGACAATAAGGCTAGAGATGAATGTGAGCTTCACCTGCTTATCTATACTAATATTATAAAGCTGAAGAGTTTGTTTGTTTTGTTTGGTTGAACGCGCTAATCTCAGGAATCTGAATCAAATTAAAAAAATCTTTTTGTGTTGGATAGTCCATTTATCGAGGAAGGCTACAGGCTATTTAACATCACGCTACAACTAATGGGTGCTGAGCATCAATGTAAAATTTTTCATAAACGGAAAAAAATATTATGGCGAAACGTAATTCGCGGGCACAGCTAATATACATATATACATCGTATCTCAAAGTATAGGATTCATTATCTGGTTTTATTAATAGAGTATTTCTTATATTGTTAACACAATGACACAATTACTTTGAAGATTGAAAAATGAATGAAACAATACAAGAAAAAATGAAGTATTGCTTTAATCATTTTTCAACCTATTTGGCATTTTTAAAGAGAACGCAAAGTCACAAATATAAATATACTTCGTAGGTACTGCAAACACTAAAATTCAAGGACTTATTTCTGATTCGAGAATTTTCTCAACATCTAGCACAGATTTAATCAGTGTGATTGATAATAAACAATGTGTGTGTTTAAATATAAGATAAAAAAAATATTTGAAGGAACATAATTTGAAACAACTCAGTGGAAATTCCTTAAAATAAGTTTCAAATTTAGAAACCATAAAAAAGTGCGACAGCGAACACTTTTTTTGGAACACGCACCTCATTATAACACATAACCCGTCCACACTCATTTAGACAAGCGCCAATCAATCTCCTTAACCGTCCGTACCTATTAGAGATGAGCCACTGATTATCGAGTATCGAGTAACTCGATACCGGTTTCTTATTGTGGCTATCGACAAAACGGTCGTGTCGCCGATACGGCTTACACAAGTTACGGTATATTTACTCGTGTGGTTGGGATTAGCGTCAAATTTCAAATGTCACTTCCGAGCCGTCAGGTGTTTTGCTTCGCGAAATGTGGAACAATCATCGATTAACTAGTGACCGTTATTTTTCATCGCATTAACACGCGCTTGTAGTTCACTTATTTGATTATTCAATATGTCGACATTAATAAATAGTTTTATCAGTGAACATATTTTACTAGACGTGATTTCATTGTTTCTTAATATCACGCTATCAGCTTGGAGGCACATTGGCGCGTGCGCTCAGCGAACGATTGCTAAGGTTTAGTAACGTTCGTTGTGGTCAGTCCTATGATGGGCGACCAAAATAAGAAACATCTCGAGCTCCTCCGTGCTTCGGAAGGCACGTTAAACTCTGGGTCCTGCGCCTGATCTCGCCCCAGTCGTGTTGGCTAACCATCCCATCGGGCTAGGCGAGTGAAGGAAATGAGAGTGCACTTGCGTCACAGTGCATTCTCAGTTCCTTCACTCGCCTAGCCCGTCACTCGTGCACTATAATATCTCCTGCGCAGATGGCTACTCTCTGTTAAGATTGGCCGCCGTGACCGAATATCGGTTAGGAGGACATTATTGTTCGAAGTTTTTTAAAATGTTTTCATTAAATGCCTGAATGAAATGTCAACATGGTGTAATCTCTGCACGTTATGACTTTCGATTCCCATTATCTGCTCTGAAATTAAATTTGAGAAACTCTTCTTTGATGTGATACGACTACTATAGTAGCTAATCACATTCAAAAACAATTTAAAAGGTGCTTATTTCACCTATTCAACTTAATGAAAAAATTATCTTGTACCACTTTCATCAACAGTACCTAAACTATTGATAAATAATATTTTTCATATCCAAAAAAACAAAGCTTAAATATTGATGAAGAAATTTTCAAAGGAAAATTCTCTGAGCTTTCATAAAACCAATATTCAGATAAGTCATTTCGTTTTTGCTTTATTAAAAACTAGAGAATATTAACAGTGAACGACAGACTGTCTCGACGCCACCACTCTAGGCTCTTTATTGAAAGTTTTAACTCTTATATTAAAAAGCAGATATTGACAATTAATTATCCAAGATAGATTATCTCGAGACACCGTTTAACTTTCAATGTTAGAAAAGACTACTTGATTTTTAAATCATTTGAATATTATCGATTGATAGGTTAAATTCAATTAATTGTACGACAACATCTATAAAAGCATGTCTGTCGCTATCGTTAGGATCACGAAATCAATACGAATTATTACTTACTAAGAAAGTTTACCGGCATCCGTCCGTCCGTATGTATTAACTTGATTTATTCTATTAGCTCTATCGACAAGCGACAGAAACTTTTATTTCTTGCGGTAATATGTAAAAGTCTTATGTCTACGCTAGCATTAACGTTCAATATTCCGTCTTTTTCTGTTAGTAATAAAGCTTACGATTTCTCATTTGTTTCCGGTTCTATTACTGATGATAATAAATAAAATTTTATCTCCAAATGAGATGGAGATAAAAGAGCATGGATTATTCAGTGTGATTAGACACAGTCCGATGACTTTACATTGGTCATTTGAGCAATCTTTGTCAAAGATGTGGCCACACATGGGGTTGTGCTTTCATTGATAAACTTAAATTATTAATTCAGATGTAACAGACATTATTTACTGGATGTCTGATTTTACATATTTTTTATAAGTAATCAGAGCACGAAGCAATAATTAAACAATGTAGACAATTTTATATTAAATTACATTGCTGAATGTATTAGAACCTACCATTTTATATAATTATTTATATTTTTATACAATTTTAAGTCGTAAGAAATCGTCGTAATAAATCGTTCTGATAAAAAAATGTAATTATTCAAATGCTAATAGATCAACCAGACCTTTTGAAATTACGTTAATGCTATTAATGATCTTTACATTCAATAATCGGCCCATTAAGTGGTTGGTGGTGATTATTATGAAGAAAAAATCTTCAAAAATCAGCACCTGTTCATAACATCGTCACTGTGGGTGGTCACAACACACTAAGAATCGTATCCTTAATGATTAACCTCAGAGATATGAGGAACAAGTACCGACAAATATTTATCGATAACACGCTTGACATTGTCAAATCCATCAAATATTTCATCGATGTTTCCCAACGCTGTCTCCGTATCTTTTGGAATTTTGATCTTATCGAAGTCGTAAATAATTTCGTACAAAAATTTTAATTCAATTCACAAGATTCAAGAGAGAGTTTGAGCTTTAGTGTTGATGCATGGTTTTGGCTTGCCGTCACTAAATGTACATTGTTTCCTTAAGGGGACACAGTACCTACTACTAGCGCCGCCATTCGTTTTTTATTAATTAAGATGAATTAAAGACGTTTAAAAATTTGCTGTCCACTCCCGTTTTTAAAGATAGTTCTTGATTCATTCGAGAAGTACCAGACTTTGTCATTAATATAATCTTAGTTTATTGAAAAGTCCTTCTTATTGTCAAACTTGCTAGATCTTTAAAAGCCTACATTTACTCATACTAATGAAAGGAAACAAAAAATCTATTATTCGTACTTTTATTCCATTATACTTTTATTAGCTTATAAATATCGTACGTTTAATTAAAAATACCATTTACTTCCAGTTTGCGGATCTCTCTGATATTTTTTTTTGCGCTAGCCATTATACTAATTATACTTCACTTTTAAATGTGAACTATCAATTACTTTCAAAGTCGAGGGTAGGAACCCTCAAATTTCTAATATCACTTGTGTTATAAGCCGCATACTTCGAAATTATTATCTTGTCAAAATTTTAATAAAACCATCACAAGACGCTACCTGCTTTTCCAAGATACGCCATCTGCTAGGGCGCATTGTGAAATTGGCGTGTCTAATAGCTTTATAATGACGCCATTTCTTCCAATAAAATTGAAAGAGATCCGCCTTTGTCGACGATCTATGATCCTTTGAAGGAAAGTTTCTTGAGGATACGCTAGAAATTGAATTAAATTTATTTTCAATGTGGGTGCTCAATATTATATTGAATATCCCCTTAATAATCCCCTTTGTAGAAGATTATGTAGAAGATTATGTACAGAATTGAGATTGTGTTGTTGTTTTTACAAATTCTGAAAAGTTTATTGATATTATTACATATAAACTTGGGCAGTGACGGAATCAAAAGTACGGTGGCGTCATATTTTAAATGTATTAATTTAACGTGTCTTTCCTTTTAAAGCTTTGAAAATGTTGTTGGCTATTGCATACGAATATTAATAACACTATATTTAACTGTTAGATAATAACGTTAACATTTGAATGTGAAACGATCGATGTTCGCCAACGCTGTCTCTGTATCTTTTAGAATATTATACATTTTTTTATTTATTTTACAGATACTTTTTCTATTCCATTTTATAAAACTATTTCTATTCAATCTCAATCAGTCAGTCAATGTTATCATTGTTAACTTATTTTTTTTTTTCTGTGAAACATCTTATGGTATGCAGTTTATGAAAGGTTATTTCAATTTCTTTGTATAGTGTTGCAGTCAAGTTATCGCAATAACATGAATGTTGTATTGCGAATAATAAAAACAAATAATACCTATCCTTTTTCCTGCGGTCGCAATTATCCCTTCAAAGTAACACGAATCTTCACGCAATGATTTGACCGCACGCATCATAATAAAATCTAGCGACAATAAACGTCCAATTTGTATTGGTATATTCTTGGACTACCTAGTGCAAGCAAAAACTGCCTTAAACGTGACGAATCTTTTCATTCCATAAGTATAGATGTCAAAAATTAACTAGTCATTTTATTCCTCGAATGTTATCGAAAGACAACAACTGAGAATACCACATTTTTCTGAACCAGAATATAGTTTATAGGTATACGATTTAATATAATAATATTAATATGATCAAATTTTTCAACGCTATACAAACCTGCTTTTACTCGTATTTCCACGAGTACTACATGTTTAAATAAATGTACACTTTTCGGATTTATTGAAAAAAAATTTCAAACGCGATTAAATTCGAAACTATATAAGCAATATAAGCAATTCGTTTTATATAAGCAATACAGTCTTTTATATTGAAGTGTACATGACATAGTGTTTCAAAGAAATTACGAAGAAAATAAACCTCTATACTGAGCTCATAGAAATTTCTTCCCAATTTTTAATAAATATCTATTGTTTGTTGCGCCTATTGTAGTCAAGTTATTTGCACTGTACTAGTGTCATAACGCACTAAAACTTCAGATCGTCGCACTACAGTCATATCCACCCTAACATAAACTATTATTAAGCCCACAAAGAAAGACCCGATAGGGAATCCATCCCGCAAGAAATTATTGCAGACAACAATTAATAAAGTTATTAAAGTAATTGAGGTTTTGGAAAAAATCACAATTGAACTTAAGGAAACAACTTGAAAGTAGTTGAGGAATCTCTTTTTTAACCGACTACGAAAAAGGAGGAGGTTTCTCAATTCGACCGTATATATGCTTTTTTATGTTTGTTCGCGGATAGCTTCGTCGTTTATGAACTATGGTCACCAAAGTTAGGATCTGATGATTGGATCCCATAAAAATCGAGGGAAACCTTTAAAGTTTTAGGTGTGTCCAACGTATTTTGTGTGTATGTTACGCGATTACTCCGCCAATTGTGGACCGATTTTCAAAATTCCTTTTGTATTTGATAGAGTATACTCCTGGGGTGGTCGCAAGATCAGGATCTGGTGATGGGATCTCATGAAAATCGAGGGAAACGCTAATTTAGTAAGGAAAAAAAACCGACTTCAAAAACACCGAAAAGTTTAAAACAATATAAGAATAGGTACAGACAACATCACACTTCTATATTGAAGTCGGTGACAAATTTTAAGACTTTCTAAGGGATCATTGTTTGGCACCGACTTCAATATAGAAGTGTGATGTTGTCTGTACATATTCTTATATTATTTTAAACTTTTCAGTGTTTTTGACGTTGGTTTTTTTTTGTTTGGGTACTTATCGGATTGATAGATAGTACATTGTACGTAGATAGATATGCGTATTATTATGCATCTTAAGATATAGATAGAGAGCTCATTTAAGTAAAATGATGGTGAACAATGATGATGCAACAATTTGATCTAGATACTCAATATCCTTTATGATTGTTTTGATTTCACCTCCATTTCATACGGTAATTGTATTGTTACAGACACAAAAGAAAAGTTACAAACCTCCTACCTTCGAAGTCAACAGCGACAAACCAGAGCACCGGCTCTCAGAGACGTGCCCCACCACCAGCACCCCTATACGAAGACCTGCAAGATCTGCCCAGAAGACCGCCGCTTCCTCACAGACCTGATTTGGAGCCTCAATTAGAGGTACGGTATCATAATTCTTTAACATATCCTATAACAAAACAACAGCTTACAAATTACAATATCAATTAAAGATTAACTTTTAAAAAGTTATATCCCAATGAAATGCTCGTTATAGACTTATTATTGATAAGATCAGTCTATTTCTTAAGTCCATTCATAATTTCTCCGGAACGTAATTATTTATGGAATTGACGTAGAAGCACAGAGACAGCTATCTCATATACGGAGCATTGTCGATCGATTAGTTGAAGCTTTTGGTAGATGCTTTAAAAATGTATTAAAAATACTCGTACTCGTATGTATTGGCTAATCATGTTATACAGCTGCGACCTAAACCCAATTCACTTAGCCCTATTGAAGTTGCTAAATTATTTCGTACAAGATAAAAGAGAGATTGTTAGATTAAAAAACTCAAGAGAATGCCAAAATTTCTATATTATCTTATTTAGCGTTATCTTAAAGTTTCTACAAACTTAGAAGTTAATTGGTAAAAAATATCTGCGGGGCTTCGACGCATAAATTTTTTGACAAACTTTGTTCTAAGGACTCACACCTTTATATCATTGGGACCACCACAATTCACAGCGTTTCAGTGTCCCACTAAAACCGAACGCTTGAAATCAATTACACTTTAAAAGCAACTCGGGCGACCCAATCATAAAAGTTTTGAAACTTCATTGGGCGATTAAAGATTTTTAGAAATTAAGGTCTACGGGATCTCTGATTAAGTTTTGTCGAAGAATTTGTAGATTGTAATGAGTTGTTTTATAACGCCAAAACCTTTTAAGTTCAACTTATTTACCATTTTCAACTGATATTTTGTATTGTGAAAAATGACTTAACATACGTTTATTTTTTTTCAGATGGTGGAAACCAAAAGGCCTAACTGTCCAGGGCGAGTGTTTGTTTGTGGTGCTGGTGGAACCTGGCGAGGTGGAAACTCTTGTGGAGGAGACACTTGTGGAGCGCCCTTATACGAAGAACTGCCACACAGATCAGATGATTCCTTGCACAGCGATGATCACTTCGCAGAAGACGAGCTAAGTCTCGTCGGAGAAGCAGCGCCCTGTCGAACATGCTCTAGACCTCCTGCTCCACAATCGTTGCCTCATAGACCAAGACATCAAAGAATGGATCGCCGGCCTAAATCCTTAGAGAGGCGAAGAGCACAACACAGAATGCCAAGGCACATCCATCCTCCAGACCCTTCAGAGTTTCATGAAGGAGTTTTGCTGGATGCTTTATTAAGGTTATATCCACAAGTCGGCACAGTCGGGGCAAGGCCGCAAGGTCCGCTGCAAATGGGAGCAGGCGGCGCGTGGCCTGGTGGAGAGTTACCAGGCATCGCTTGTTGGAGAGGTCCCAGAGCTTCTCCCAAACCTCCCAGCGGCGACTCCTCATTTGGGTCTGATTCGGGCTACAGCAATAATACATGCGGCACCTGCGGAACCAGAGCTTCATCTCGACATCGGTTATCAGCAGAAATTCCTATGTCATGAATGTGAGTGACTCTAAACTTAAAAGGGCAAGTGCCATAACTGTTCTGTTGTGTGTGAGTGATAAACAGTCAGATATAAAAAGCGAATTATTATAATTATTGCATTTAGTAGTGTTACGTTCTGACGGCCTAACTCAAACTTTCAGCGTGGCCTCAATATCATTGCCTTCTATATAAGTAAGTTGTTAAACTGTCTTTCTAAATTTAGACACATCTCCGGGACTTCTTTTCTGCAATTTTGTACATACATGAGAATGATAGTTGCGTAGACCAGTCCTTGGAATAGCTACATTGGCGTGACATGTTGTAATTATTTACTAGCATATTAGCTATGATTTTGTACAAAATTCATGTGACCATATTTTTAGGTAGCGCTATAGCAGTTTTGTCCTAGTAAGTTATTCAAACTAGTCCTAAAATTATCACTTATCAAAACACTGTTTCGAATTTCAACGCAAAGGTTTCACTTTGAAGAGCGGGTGTGGTTTGTAAATGAATTTTTGAAGTTTTGTAGATATTGTAAAAAAATGTAGTTAAATTAATTAAGGAAATCAGTAAGTTGAATTTATAATCATATCATGTAATAGATATTTAGAAACGCATCAAATTCGATTTCTACATTGTGTCCCAACGATGAATTCTATTTATTTAGAAAATTTCTGTTTTAAATTTATTGTCTCTGGTGCTAAAAATTTGTTAAATTGAGTTTAATTATTGTATTCACCACTTTTATGTCCTACATGTATTGTTTGACAATATGTCTCTAGAGGTTTCTACTCAATGATATATATTAATGTTCTTCGAAAACAAAATATTAGATCATTTTTAAATGATTTTCTTTATTTTTATTTGGTTATCAAAAGATACGTTTTGTGTTTCTGTTTGTGTAATTATTATATTTAAGTGATACTTATTTATTTTTTTACCGATTCGTTTATGTATAGGGTAATATTTTCATCACAATTAATAAAAACTATGGACCCGTTGTCCTATTTATAAATATGAAAAGCACAATAAAATGAAAAATAAATACATTTCTAAAAATTATTGTTTTTACAAGCTTTTATTTAGTTTGCCCTGTTTGTTTATTTGTTTGGGTCAAAACTTCTTAATTAAATTTGACCCACTTGCCAGAATCCGATTATGCTTGTATACACCTTTAATTCTGATGACAATACAATTATGCTTGATGATATATTGCAACTAAGTTGGCAAACAAGCAAACTGCCCACCTGATGGTAAGTGGAAACAGTCACCTATAATACATGTGGCTCCTGTGAGAATTGCAGCAAAACTGCAACCCCCACAAGAACCACAGTGTACGTTGTCAACTTGTGACATCAGATAAAGTTACGGTACCTACCCAGTATTTTCACTGCCATATCTTACCCTTCAAACCCGAACACAGCAATGCAAGCACTGCTGCTTTGCGGCAGAAATATGTAAGACGGAGGTACCCATGCAGACGATCCTGGTACAGAGTCAGCCTCCGGTAAATTATCGTTATGATTACCGTTGTAAGTCCAAAATGGCTGCTGCAACAAAATGGCGGACTACAATTTTTTGTTACCCCCTTAATATGGGTATATTTAAAAAATGTTCTTGACTTGTAGAATACAGAACTGTATGAAGAAAAAAAACAAATCTAAGGCGGCCGCCGCAACATGTTTTGTACGTAGCTGTGAAAAAACTCAACCTTATTACATTGTTAGTGAAATTTTGAAGGCTTTTATGAATGATAATACTAATTTTAATAAATGTATTGGCCAGTGTGACGTGACTTTAGTTCATAGTGATGAAAATCATATTTAGGATAATCTCCTCTGTTGTAGGTGAAGCTCTCTTACATATTCGGCCTTATCGTCACTTACCATCAAGTGACTTGAAGGCAAAGGGCTTCCCTGGCACTAGTAGATTAGCCACGGTATAGCGGAGTCCTACGGCATACCCTTCATTGTTATGATGATTATTTTATACAACAAAGTTGGCAAACAAGCAGACAAGCCCACCTGATGGTATGTGCCTACAGTCGCCTATAGAACAGTCGGCCTTAGAATTAGATAAACATTTTAGTACCATGTCATACCAACTATTCCCAATGCCATATACGTGTAAACATACTAAATAAAAGGAATACCTAGCTGATGTGATATAGCACTTAAATGTCCATCTACTTCTGAGGCTGACCGTACATGTGGTTCCTGTAAGACTTGCTACTCTGCAGCCACAGCAGGGGCGCCAATGTGTTGCCAACTTGAGACATAACATGTCTAGTCACAGTATCCAGTAATTTCACTGCCTGTCTAATGCTTTAAACCAGAACTCAGCAATGCAAGCACCACAAAAATAGCTCTTGCCGGTTTTCTTGCTGGTTGTGAACCAATGGCGTAGCTTTCTAGCAAAACGGCAATTTATAAGGAGTTTATATGGCCGTACTCAACAATGACGTCACGGTTGATGTCGGATCTCTCTGTCTAATCGCCTTCAAATTAACAACTTAAAATGCTTGTATCTAATGTATTTCTAAGCCAATTTTAATTCTAATTTCACAGGACTGCATCTTTATCCACGGTATTTTAATATTTGATGACGAGACGTAAAAATTAGAATTCAGTCATCATCCCAATTGTACAGAGCTATAGTATAGAGGGCATATATGTTTTCCCGTTTTTTCAACATTTTTTATTGATGCTTAGCAGCTCCTATTAATCGTAGCCATTCGTAGCGTGATGCTATATAGCCTAAAGCCTTCCTCAATAAATGAACTATCCAACACAAAAATATTTTTTCAATTTGAATATTTCCTTAGATTAGCGCGTTCAACCAAACAAACAATGAAACAAACTCTTTATAATATTAGTAAAGATGACAAATGAGTAAGTGTCCATTTTTAAGGGAAGGCTTTCACTTGCAAAATTTAAAATTGGAATTCATATTATTTTTAATATTCCAATGCTTTATATTTTCGATTTTGAACAAATTAAGCAAAATGTCAAAGTGATTATTTGAAAACTAATTGTGATCCTCATAAAAACTCATAGTTAGCACTATAGAAGTGCAAGTAAAATGACATATCATAAGAAGTTAAGGAAACACTCCTTGTTTTATAAGTTAGTGCGTAGTGTTAAAGGGACGAATCTAATTTAAAATGTTGATGAATACTTTAAGAAAGCAACCCTATAGTTTTCGCTCCAACATTTTACTCTTTCAGAGTAAATATTACAAAACGCATTTCATATACGCTACAAAACTCAAACTGTAAACGGTTGACAACCCTTTCATATGTTGAGCTGCATACAACTCGACAATTGCCCTAAAGATAATCTTATATTAAAGGACGTAGATTTCGGAGCTATCTAGATGCGATAGTAAAGTTAGACTATTAGTTTACCAATCTAAGTAGCTTGAATGTCTAGCTCCCTTTCATAATCAACTACTCTTTTTCAGTGCAGGCTGACCGATTGTGAAATGCTATGCTTGTCAATACACGGAGGGCACAGAAACATTCTAAGGCACTGATGAAGGAGCACCATTACATTTAATCTTCAATACTTTTAAAGTTCTTAAAATATTAAAAATTTCTATATTTCATTACCGTGCATTTAATTTTCTTACCTTTTTTTGTTTCCTTTCTTTCAATGTCCTTTTTCTACGGTTGCTGCTGGTTGCTGTGTAGCAATAAGACGCTTATTGATGTTTTTTTTATTATTTATTGGAATATGTAATTTGTCTTAATGCAATCAATTGTTGTGTATGCATGATTAATGTAAAAGCAACTATGTTAAATGTTCACGGTAATTCGGCTTTGAGGTTTATTCAATTTTATTCGATTCAAAAATTCCTTATTCCCCAAAGGCCTTAATTGACGTCAAAAATTAAACAAAATCAAATCAAAACGAAACATATGGAATCTTGAATATGCTACATCCCAATCATTGTCATAATGTCTACAAATACAAGAAGGAGGTTAAACACTAGACTCTATTCCTGTTCCTAAGCCTTCATGAAAAGTACAGGGAAGAAACAAAAAACAGTACAGGAAAGTCAAATATTTTGTCTCCTCTTTTAAATTATTCTATTGATTTTTTAACATACTCTAATAATTATTGAGTTTTAACCTTTAAACCATCGTGTTCTTTTCCGGGAATTTTCTCTCACGTAGATTGTCTGTGTACATCACATAACATATCATTAAGAGATGGTCACAATAAATTACCAGAACCCAAATACATACACAACCAGTTTAAGTGTGCCACATCCAGCGCCACCAAATCTTGAAAGCCGCAAATATTAATAATCCGCCCGAGGCGCTGTTGATTTATGCGCTTAGACGAGCGTTCGCGAATGAATATATTTTAACAACACACAGACAGACAAACACACTTGCGGGTACATGCGACACGAGGTGCCATGTCAGCGGCAATATTGTCTCTTGTGACTAAACAGGGCTATTATTTATTGAAGACTAGCACTTCACTGCGGTTTCTGTTCTCGTGTATTTGTTTTCCTGCGAATAATTATTTGATTAAAGCTATTATCTATCGCACGATGATTAAGAATCCATTGCAGAGTTAAAGCATGTGTTTAAGAAGTGAGCAAATTATATGATATGACATGACAAAACATGCGTTTCCATGCATCGTGGACGCCATTGACGAATACGTAATATCATTATTACGCCGGCTCCACACGTTAGGTTCTTAGAGCGGTTCTTAGAGTAGGCCTTAGGTTCTTAGAGCGAATTCCAGGTCTACTTATTAGAGAACAATTAATTTGGGAAATAAAAACCAGTCAAGTGCATATCGGACGAAGTGAAATGCAGGGTTCCGTACTATTATTTTTATTATGGATGTTATGGTTTTTTTTCCTTAGTGTCACATAATTCGTTTATCTATTTTTACTACCTGTTTTACTTAGCTAATAACTTCGACTAACTAATTTTCAATGGAATTTCTACTAAATTTTCCTTCACCAAGTACATTTTATAATAAAATAAATGATTATGATTAAATGTAGTGGTATGTCGTCCATTAAACCTCACGTGTTTAATGGACGAACCCCAATGGAAAAGTCATTTAATAATACAAGCATTTAAGAACAGATAAAAATAATTTAAAAATTGAGTACATATTAAGATTTTATAAGTCGACTATAATTTTTAACCCTACTTGGCTGTGATAGTTTTCCTTTTAATTTCGTTATATTACTATTGTGACTTTTTCGCACATAACCCCATAAATAATCACTTAGCTGCCGGAGGATGGGGGAAAACACTTGACTCTGAGATTTTTTCATAATTTTATTTCTCTACTTTGTCGGCGTGATTAATATATCGCACACCTAGATCAAGACTAGCTCAACTCTAAATATCACTTTTTTCAGGAATCGAAAAAAACGTTTTACTTCATTTCTTTTTAGTATATTAAAAACATTCTTATAGGTTCCTGTTTAGAATTTTACGTAGATATTTATTGTGCTAATGGTCTTCCATCAAATAACAGTAACACTTAATAATTTCAATTTTTTGAGTTAGGTTGGTATTCATGACAAAATCATTGTTTAATATTTTTACTAAATCGAATTGATCTCATATTACTGGCTTTTTTTTAATTAGTGCACTATTAATCTCTATTTATTTATCTAATATTAACCAAAAATAGTAGTGTCTACATTATATTTCATTTATTTTCTGTACGAATATCATAATAAAACAAATATCTTAAATGATACCTTTATTTAGGTCACAAAGAAAAAAAACACTAGAAACAAAATTTTTAAAAGTCTAGAACAATCTTGTAAACCTACGAATAGGTTTGTGAAAGTATCAAAATATAATTATTTTTAAAATAAATACAGGATTCCTTTTAACATATTTAAGGAATGTATGTGGTCAAAGATAATTATAGACTTTGCTTTGATACAAAAACACTTATTACTAATTCAACTAGTATTATTGCTCATTATCTTTGAAATCAGTACAAAAACTGTTTTTCTTCTTCACTAATAAAAATAAATAAGACAATGTAAGTTAACGGTTGTTTAACATCTTAAAATTAAATATACGATACCTTAAATTGGCACGTCTATCAAGAATACCTAACAACAATCAGACTTTGTCTTTGGTACTTAATCTATAAAATAGTTAGTTATCAAGATCTACGATCTATAATTAGGCTTTTATGTTGAACGTTATAAAATATCCTAAATTTCTAATAATAACACCTAATAAATCCCAGAATACGATTAACAATAATAAGTATACCTCCTACTAGTAGAACTTTATAAAAAAATCAGACTGTTCTTACCATATCTAATAATCAGTACTTAATAAATCACTGTAATAATTCGCAATAATACTTATACTCTGTTCTAGAAAATTATTTTACAGCAAGTGCATTTTCGGTCCTTCGACAGATGTGACCAGTCCACTGCCACTTCAGTTTGCTTATCCTGCGAGCTTTGTCGGTGACTCCAGTTCTTTTCCGCACACGATTTAAATCTCTGATTTTCCGGATAACCCCGTTTCGGATTTTATCCTTTAAAGAAACTCCTAACATAGCTCGCTCCATAGCTCGCTGAGCAACATTGAATTTATGGGTGAGTGTCCACGTTTTGGCACCGTAAGTCATGACAGGTAGGACGCACTGATCATAGACCTTTGACTTTAGGCACTGCGGTATAGGCGATGAAAAAACTAGACGTAGCTTACGAAATGCTGCCCATCCCAACTGAATTCTGCGGTTGGCTTCTTTCTCGAAGTCGTTGGAGCAGACGTGTCCTAGAGTGGAGACCGCGAATCGGCAAACGAATTGTGGGATGTCCTGCAGCTAGGTGGACCGATGACCTGAGAAAGGTAGCAGGGATGGACTGGATGCGGAAGGCGGAGGACAGAGTGTTGTGGCACAGGTTGGGAGAGGCCTATGTCCAGCAGTGAACTGCGATAGGCTGATCGATTGATTGATTGAAGTGAATTTTTGTAATAAGAATCGAAGTACATCTGGGAAATAATTTTCTTATTAATTAATTCCTGAATAACCCGCTTTTTATTAGCACCCAAAGGTATTTTTTGCAGATACGCTTGTTTCAAGGAGAAATATCGTGATTTTGTGCTCGTCTTAGATTTCTTACAAACGCTTTCTGAAAATCGGCTCTTCATAAGAGGTTTTATAAAAGAATGACATCGGCTGCTACTTTTTAACGTGGAGTCTCACCCGAGATCTGGCTGACGTAGCGATGGCGTGGCGATTTTGAGTTCTCTCCTAACCCCCCATTGTGATTTGCTAAGATTTCTTAAATTACTTTAGTGTTTGTTGAAGGTATTGGTGTGTACTGTTGCGGCTCCATTTCCATATCAGTGCCCTCTGGTTCATTTGGTAAAAGTTCTCTCATGATCGTGGGGCTCGTTGAAGGTGTTGGTGTGCTCAGTGTTTTCTCGTGAAGCTCCAGCTCGTTATCATTGCCCACTGGTTCATTTGATATAGCCATTTTTGTCACTGTGGTGCCCGTTCGAGGCGATGGTGTGCACTCTTGAGGCTACAATTCTACATCATTGCACTCAGATTCACTTGAACGAGCTGCCATAGCCTTTTTTAGCAATAGTAGACCACGACCCTTCATCTTCTGAAATATAAATCATTAAATTGATTTAGCCACGAAGACTACACTAACTCAAAAAAACACCCACAACTGGAAGTGGATAATTCTTAATAATATTTTTTGATACACTGGTACAAATACAACTACAATACAAAATATTCCTATATTCAAACAAACCGTAGCAGCTATAGTTACAATAATAAGGGCGATTTTCATTTAACCAGCAATACTCAACTAACTCAAATATTATAAAATAATTTCAACAATAATAAACCATTTTCAGTTAGTAAAAGAAAAATACTTACATTTGTAAACAAACACTGCACTAAGTCAAAATAATCATAAAGTCAGCCTTAGTGCATCACCAGTTCAATCACGAAGACCAGTATAACTAAAAATAATTTACGTATTCAAAACGCGGTTAATCACGAATATACGCCCAACTCGAAATAATACGGTTTTTACGTGTACTAACAGCACCCATCCTTTCGGCTAACATGTCGCAACTGGTAATGCGTTAGTATTGTTGGCGGGGGGTGTGGGTCAAGCGAGTCAGCAATACTAACTTATAGCGCCATCTTTATTTTATTTATGAAACTATTTCTACAGGTGTCTTTGGAGATTATGCAGTTTTGAACGCAGATTCCCGTGATGATAATAAGTCATTTTGGAATTATTTCGAGTTGCGCGAGTCTTTATCTAGGTGTGCGATATGGTATACATATGAATCACGCCAAATTAAAGCTGTATAATACTAACACTCGTATCTATAGTCAAATCAAAGTAATTAATTGAGTAAAAGTCGTTACTTAAGTTGTGATTTTTATACAATAAGTACTGCGACAAAGAAAATTTTTTTTTTTTTTTTTTTTTTTTTTTAAAAACGTCGCCCCACACTAGGATTTTCTCCTCCTCTATTATTGCATTCGGTGGCACAGCAGTTCGCGCGTCCAGCCTGCGATAATGACGATTACGCTTTCGCAATGGTACGTCACGAGGTGGGTGACCAAAAACTTAGAATCTCGAGTTCCTTCGTCTTTCAAAAGAGCCGTTGCTCCAAGATAAGCATAACTTTCTTCACTTCATTTAAATTCTCGTTTATTGTATAAAAATCACAACTTAATTAATGACTTTTACTCAAGTAATTACTTTGAACTGACAATACTCAAGTAATTACTTGAATTACTTTGAAATACGAGTGTAAGAGCCTCTGAGCTAAGTCACGGTCAGATAGGCAAACGGACATGGCGAAAGGATAAGGATTCTTTATGGACTACGGAATCCTAAAAATCGGATTGACTTAAAAGATTTTCACAAATATCTTCTGCTCAACTTGCTCAGTTTCTAAGCTTAAACCACAACATTGAATGGACCGTCAAATTTATTCACGCTACAAGCAAACGGACGTTTAACAATAATTTATAGCTAATCTCGCGAGCCCGTAAAGGAAGCAGCATTAAAAGCAACAAGTCGTGTGCTATTTATGAAACGCTAAAATTATCGTGTTAAATTACTTGTCGTATTAATACTGACGTTCTGTGTTAATAAGAAAATCTTGAACCAGGAGCGGCAGAATTGATATTTTCATTTCAATAATACAATCTTTTATTTGCGCGAGTACTACGCATTTAAAATATGAAACAACACTTTTCGGATCTTCTCGTAGTATACTTGGTTCTAAGTCTTCATTTTAATTATTTAAATTTTTAATGTTTAATGTCACAAGTAATAAATTTACTTGCGTATGAGTCATGTGATGTCTCAGTCGAAAGTTTTTGATTTTGTGAAAAAGCTATACGAACGTGATGTGTTCATTATTTTCTAAAATCCTTCATTTTAGACATTTAGGCTTTACTGACATTTGCAGCATTGCAATGAAAGTAAGCTCAACTCTGAGCAAAAAATCAGCAGAAACTCTGGGAGGTGTTGCACAATTGGCTATACATTATCAGTCTAAAATATATCAGCCCAAATTGCCCTTAGAAGTGTGAACGAGCAAAAGTTAATGTCAGAACAACTGAAAAAACAATTTTAAGATATGAAACAAACAGAAAAACTCTGGGAGATGTTGCACAATTGGCTGTACATTATCATGAATGCCGCCGTAAATAAATAATAATAATAATAATAATAAAAAAGTAAGTAATAATAATAAAGTTTCTTTCAAAAATTACAGTTCTAGTTAGCAACCGAAGTTAAAGAATACGAGTAGGTCTGCTGATCGTGTCGTCGGCCACTTTGTGGGGGTCTTGCAATGCTGCATCTCCTGGTATACGGCCTTTTTTACGGATCTCATCATTACTGATGCGACCGCGTAGTAAATCCCGAGTATAGCCCTCTCCATTGCCCTTTGAGTGACATTGGCCCTTCTTATAAGTTCCATTGTAAGCGGCCACGTACTCTCAGTTCCGTATGTCGTCACTTTTTTCTTTTGCCAGATGATGTACTTGACATCTTTCACTTCACATAAACAACATTTTTCTGAATATTATTTTGCCATAACTATGAATGAAACAAAAAAAACACATTACTTTTGAAGGTTATAGGATAAAATTTATAAAAGGGGGTACCCAAACTCATGTAAACATAATGTCCTATATCATTTCGGTAACTCAAAAAAATAATACGTTACCAACTCGTGACATTATATTCACATAAGAAAAGGAAACTCCGCGCTCTATGAGTATGTTCTTCTGTACCTACCCAAACTCATGTAAACATAACCCGTTCTATATCATTTCGGTTACTCAAAAAAAGTATACGTTGCAAACTCGTGACATTATATTCACATAAGCAAAGGAAGCCCCGCGCTCTATGAGTATGTTTTTCTGTACCCAAACTCATGTAAACATAATCTGTCCTATATCATTTCGGTAACTCAAAAAAGCCATTGCTCCAAGCAATCATTTTCCAATTAATTACAAAGCCTAAACTATTCGCCCACGCATATCCGTTCTCGTGGGCGTCTGATTGAGATCGTGAATCAATACGTCTCTATACTTCACCTACTGTTATTACAGTGAATTATATGCGCGTATACAGGCACGCGCAAACTGTGTTCTTTTTTCAGAACGGTTTTAAATATCCCGTGGATCATTTGATTTGTTTACTGGAGATAGTATGTTGACGTATTTTGCATGTGGCTACTATCAAATACCTATCACTAGTAACCAGATCTACAGATAGATAGAATATTGAACATACACAAAACAATAGTGAAAAGTTTAAAAGTATCCTTTGGGTGTAGAGTATGCGATTTACGGACGATTGCAATATTCTACTCGTCTGTTTAGTTATGATCTATTTCTATAAAGAAATCAGGAAAAAGCATTTTATTTCTACAAATTCCATCTCCAGTATAAAACGCAGAGATAGATAAGATACCTATTGAAACAGATCGTTAAATAACCCCAGTTTTTTTAATGTGTAAGCCTCGATTAGCGAGGTAAGTCCCACATAACCGAAAACCAGTCCCACTCCCAGTGCGATAGATATTACATCTTTTATGAAATACAGAAAGTAAAATGGTTATAGAATAGCATGCACAGAGACTTAATTGAGTAAAGCCTCGTCACCATCAATCAGGGACGAAGAAATGCCTGCGCAGGAAAATTAAACCCAGATCTCTCCATCTGCAGGCCGTGGACGGGCTGCCAAAACTGGACTTAATCATGCATTTTTTTACAATTTCATTGACATAAACTATGTCTTATAGAGAAGCACGATGGCAAGTATTAAGTGTGACTGTCGTGATAACAATTTCTTGACGCTTGTCAAGGGACAGGTGTGACTAAGTTTTATCACAAATTTCTTGCTCTCCAACTGCTATCACATCTTTCAAAGTATTGAAGCCCTTCCTACAACCACAGCAGTCGGAGCATAGGCACGCCAAGAACGAACAATGGCAAACTTCCTAACAAATTTTTGCTCACATATATTTTTTTATTGCGTCAATGGATGATATTTGTGGCTAAGCCCGGATCCCTATAGAAGTCGATTGCTATTCGGACCCGATAGTTAATTGTTATCGAAAACAACTTATAGAATCAAACTGAAAACTATAGGTTAGGTTATATATTGTGATTACACACGAAATTAAACTGCATTTTTTCATGCCCTAGGTCCGAATAGCAATCGACTTCTATTAGGACCCGGGTCCGAATAGACAGCTATTAATGAATCATTTTAGACAGTATAATATAGAACCCTATGCTTTTTCCTGCGATAGATGTAAGATAAGAAGATAAGAAATAACATCCTTTTGAAGTCACCACAGACGAGTAATTATGTATTGGAAGTCACGATATCAATTAACCTTATAATTAATTCAAACAAGTTATTGAGACTTCGTCAAATATAAGTAAATATTATAAAAAACCGATGAAATTATTATATACGAATCTACTAAAGTGAAATCAATTGACGCTTACTTAAAACGCCAACAGATATTTCGCCATTGTCCTTTGTGATAAAACTCAACCACACGAGTCCCTTGACGAACGTCAAGAAATTTTTATCACGTCAGTCACACTAAATACGCGCCGTCGTTATTATTAATGGGTTAGGTATGTATGAGGTAACAAACATAAAAAACACACAGTTGTATTGATAACTATCTCCATTTTGTGAAGTCGGTTAAAAACAAAAAAAGCTCTAACAATCACAAGTGACCAATCAATACCACGACAACAATTATTTTAATCTGTTACCGCGAGCGCACATACGCGACATAGCGTGCGTTCAGCTCGGAGCTACAATTAACCGCTCGTGAAAATCATTCCGACATTGTTATTAAGTAATTTAATGTTCAATGACTCTAAGTGTTGCCTGATTAATGGTTGGTCGACGTGAAAACGAAGAGCCGGTTTCAATGCGTAATTCGGTTTAGCTATACTCAATTGCATCAGTCATCCAACTTAATCCAAGTTGAAGGCATAAACATTAAAATTCAGTTCTCAAAGGTGTAAGGTGTAATCCGACACGGTCGCGGACATAAATGAAAATTGGATAAAATGAAATTGTTATTTTAGCGACCACAAGAAAGCGACCCTTACCATGATAAACTAGAAACGTTTATCAATATATCCTCACGATTCCATTTCTGTCCGCAGTGAGTTTTTCTCCAATACTGTGTATTTGCCCTTTGGCCTTTATTCATAATAATATGGTCTGTGTCATGTTGGAGGAAGCATTGTCTAGCAGCTAACTCCTGTTTTGAAGAACATATATTGTACCTAACTGCGTTAATTTCCCATATCATTTCTTAACGCACTGGCCATGCTGCCATCTTACTCTCTCATTCCTGCAAACTTAGTCTAGTATTTGACTTTAGTTATTACTTAGTCTACGATACTTCAGCTCTATAAAAGAGATCAGACAATCATAATGGAGATTTCAACACTCACTAGATTTCAAAATGGACTAAGCAGGAAGTATGTAGTGCCAATGAATCGTCCACTGGCATCGTTTGCCTCACTCAACCCAATCAACCTTTGCTTTCTCAATTTTTAGGTAAAAGAAAGAATCTTGAACACTGAACATCTCAGAGCAGTAAAACGGGAGTACTTACATACATATTCCACATAATTTACATATTCCATTTCATATTCTCACGTAAAGAATTCAGGCATATTTTAATTTTGCTCCTTGCGCTCGCCGTATAAAGTTTTATGGGCTCAAAGTCTTTTAGGGTCTGCGTTCTTTGGCAGTGTACATTGTAACGTCATTGAGGTATAATATTCATAATAAGGTGTACCTATTAAGGCTTATGAGTCAAGTAAGTATGTTGTCAAAGGTGTCGGAAATTAAAGTGTCATATCGATCAGGTGGCAGACAAACATACGATCTATCTGTCATCAGATATCAGCTGGTATGGTAGGTATGGCCGTATAGTGTATAGACTAGATGTCAGAAAGTTCTAAAACTGCTAACACCTCCAGCACAAGTGCAGACACAGAGCTCTGAAGACCTCAGTTACCAGTGGGAGACTCTGTACCCGAGTCATTGCGCGGGTATACCTCTATCTTATCTATTTATGCCGCCAAGCAGCGTTTCTTGCATTACTGCTCTGGTTCGAAGAGATAGGCAGTGAAATTACTGAGCACTGTGACTATACGGTAGACTTTGTAGGGGTTCCATTTTTGCGAAACTTACAGGAGCAAAATGTAATATAGGTCACTGTAGCCACTTACCACCAGGTGGTTTTTTTTTTACTTAGCTGTGTAAAAAATAATTCGATTCGGCAAGAGTCTTCTATAAGACAAACATACTGTGCATGTCGAGCGAGGTGCTTATAACGGTGACAAACTACTGTTCATGTCGACTGAGATGATGGTAGCCGATTTGTGCTTTATATTTACTATCTAAGCATATACAAATCATTCAGTTCAGGTATTTGTATTGTTCATTAAATCTGATTAAATCCTAATTTTTAATTTGACGATAAAATTCATATTTTTATGACCGTGAAACCTAAAATGTATATCATCATCATCATTGACAGCTCATATACGTTCCCACCGAGGGGCACGAGCCTACCCTAACTAGTTAGAGCGATTAGGCCTTAGTCAAACCACGCTGGCCCAGTGCAGATTGGTTGACTTCACACACACCTTTGAATTACTTCGCAGGTGAATGCAGGTTTCCTCACGATGTATTCCTTCACCGTAGGAGCGTCAGATAAATGTACATATGAAATTCGTGAAACGATACACATTGGTACATGGCAGTATCGATCGCCGGCCTTCCGATGCAACTCGGAGCACAGTCCAGTGCCGAGGCTACAGCGCCACCGACGCTCCAAAAAATGTATACAGGGTCATTTTTAATGAACCAACAACCTCCCAGGGGCTGATTCTAGTGCTTTTTGTATGGGACCAACATCGATATCTCAAAAAAAAAAAACACTTCTCCATACAAACTAGGTTAGCTGATTGAGACTTTAGTATGGGAAAGTGGATTTTTTTTTGCGATTTCGATGTTGGTCCCATACAAAAAGTTGTTGCATCTGAGCACTAGAATCAGCCTCAGGGAGATTGTTAGTCCATTAAAAATGATCCTGTATAAAACATTCAATTGATGATAATAATTATATTGAGAGCAAAGTAGAATAACTAATAAATTATGTTCAGTAATAAATAACACATCAAATTCGTCATAGAAGAATTACCGAGATCTCGAGATCAATATCCATTTAAAAACATATAAAAATCTGCTATAACAAGCAACTTGTTTTAAAAAAATGTAATCTGCAGTTCGTAGCCGGCCTAACACTCGTTATTATGATGTCTTCATCACGCTTGCCAACAAAATTGACGCCACAGGCGAAGACGCGGGAACATAGTAATTTATCAACAGTGTAAGTAACTCAAAGGATAACACAGATCTTTACACGTTCCGCCCTTATTCCGAGAACCGTAAGGCTGAAATTGAAACACCACTTAACGTTATTCGTTCGAAGATAGTATTTAAGGAAATTGGTTACATAAAGGTCGGCGCATACGTGAGAGGGCGTGGGTCGTGAAGTTCAGACGGTGTTTCTGAATAATAATGTGAGCGTTTCGCAATTGTTATTGTTCTAATTTCTCAATCGTTCTCCATTACACTCACCGGAATGCCCATAATGAAATGTTTGAGATAAGGGAAGCGTCGAATAAAAACTTAAGTTTTGTCCGTCTGAATGATCATCTAAACTCGAAAGCATCATGTGTGTGCATTGCAAATAATCAATAAATAAACCCTAAGTTACAGTAGTAAATCTATTTTACGCATTTTAGTATGATAAGTATTTCAATTTTCATCGATGATTGACAATAACATAATTGGTCTTAGCTATATGTCTATTCTAGTTATCGATGAAGTATCATAGTCGTGACAAAACTAACAAATATTTTGTGCTATTTTATTACGCTCTCAGAAACATACACAAGTTGAAATTGCGACATTTCTTTTATTTAATTAGAACTATGGAAGGAAAGCAAGGAGCAGCGCTTCTGATTTAAAATGATTACTTATATCAAGAGAAGAAACAAAATAGCTACCGGAAACATCTGACACTATTATGACACCTACTCAAATAAGCTTTATGGCTCAGAGTAATACAAATGAAACTAAGTTCAGACCATGGATTTACGAGTAATAATTATTAAGTCCATTGTTCAGACAGAATGTTATTGATGCTAACAAATTTTGAAAATTATCGACATTACGCAATAAATTCCATTTAAGTCACAATACATTAAGTGGTGTTTATTCTTAGACACAAAGTGTTTCTTGCTACCTTTTGTAGAAGCAAACAAACATATCACTGTACTACGGTACATTGAGTCTCCCTTTGATACATTTTATTTTTGTACTCCGTCTTCCATGAACAACGATCTCTGCGACTCTCGCAATAGCATCAACCAGGCCTTTTATATTGTCGAATAAATTAAGACCATTTGCATCAACCTGCAATTAATGAGTTAATATTGGATCTCCTTTGATCCACACATTTCAATTTACAATGTTGATTTCATATTTTTTATATAGAAGGCCTATCAAATGACTCTGTTCCACCTGGTGATAAGTGGAATTATAGTCCAAATGCGAAGATAGCTAGTGCGGGGGAGAGAATACACGCCCCACTAGCCACCCTCACCTTCCGACCTTCAAGGTGCTTCTTCACGCCTCTTTTAAAGAACCCGGGATTGTAAGAAGTGGGAAAAACGGGTGCTAGGAGAGCGTTCCATTTTATGATCGTGCGACATAAAAATGAGTTGCCAAGTTTTTTGGTTCGCGTTGGAATGTTAGTCACAGTAAGACGGTAATAACGCAGGTCAGCACGTGTAATCCTTAAAGAAAAGGAGAGGCTGGGATTACTGAAAAAAGCTCTTCAGAACACTCGCCGTGGTCCTGTACCACGGCGAGTGTTCTGAACCGATAGACAGATAGAATAACTGAGAAAAATAATTACTTCGAACATTTTGCTGGAGAAGTTAGTTTCTGAAGGCCAGCCTACATTCCAACTCGGAGCCTTTACACGAGCGACTCAGCATCAATAACATCCACACAACCAATCTTATCACCCTGTGCTTACATTTTCATCTTCCAGTCATGTCTATTATACGTTACACAACTAAGCACTGTCATTCTTCACTAACATATATCCTTATTTACGCAATCCATTCATACTTTTATATGTCTTCCTCTACATGTCCATTTCATTTCATGTCCATATCTCTTCTGAGGCCTTAACATAATCGCTTATAGCAAGGTTAAAACAATATTGTAACATATACACCGCTGTTGCTGCGTATAGCGCCATCCCGTTTCAGTGCGCTTTTAATATTGTTTTGAGCGGTCATGGTTCATCATTACAGCTCATATACATCCCAACCGAGGGGTACGAGCCTACCCTAACTTAACTAGTTATGTTAGGGCGATTAGGCCTTAGACGAACCACGCTGGTCCAGTGGGGATTGGTTGACTTCACACAAACCTTTGAATTACTTCGCAGGTGTATGCAGGTTTCCTCACGATGTTTTCCTACACTGTAGGAGCGTCAGATAAATATACATATGAAATTCGTGAAACGAAAAACACTTTGGCACATGGCAGGATTGATCGCGGGCCTCCCGATTCTACTCGGGGCACAGTCCAGTGCCGAGGCCACAGCGCTACCGACGCTCTGGTCGAGGTCATAGTTAGGGGGCCGGTTATTTGACACTCATCCACCTCCTCAAACGCCCATACTACGCTTACCTGTTTTTTTAAACTTCTCTGTCACTTTAAACAATGTTGAAATTACAAAAGGCTTTGGTGAATGAGGCACGGAGATTCGCAGGCTTATGTAGGCGCCCACTAAGACAGGTTTTTTCAAAATGCCCATAGGAAGCTGAGAAATCCCCATCCAAAAATATAATCGAAACGTATTTCTCGAGCACAACTAGTCCTTTTACATATTTCATTCCTAATTTTATCCATTCTAGTCACAATACATGTCCACCTTAACATTGTCATCCCCGCCGCGTGAACCCTTCTTTCACCTGTCTCCTTTGTTGCTTATCCATACATAATCTACAAAACAAAATGAATGTTTTGTCGCGGCAAAATAGAACGATTTGATTTTATTTCCCAAATCTCATACATAAAACTTCATTGTTGGGTTTAATACGGAATTATACAAGTAACATGGTTATGGTTAACCGCCTCTATGGTCTAGTGGTTGAGACCACTGGGTGTTTATCGGGAGGTTTGGGGTTCGATTCCCCATGGGGGTAATAAGATTCTACTCGATTTGGTTGGTGGTAGGGCTTATAAGCCCGCCTGGCTAGCTACTACCATCTTATCTAAGTTTGTCACTATAATAACAATGTTAACAGCGTTGTTGTGCTCCATCAATTAGAGGTAAGATAGCCAGTTCCTCAGTTGTTGAAGAGTCCAGGTGAAGATCGCTTCCACCGGGCCTTATTTTCACTTACCATCAGGTGAGATGAAAACCAAGAGCTTCCCTGTCGTATGTAAAAAATAGCCATCGTCCGCAATTAAGTGATCAAAACAAACTTTCCCAAAATTAACCCATGGTTTCCCATAAATGGGGCGACGCTGCCGATTACTTTTAACCCAAGTGTCTGATGAACTAATCTTTTTTATTGCTTCATTGCTCTATAATTATATATCTCGGCGTTGTCTTTCGTCCACCCATAGGAGCTAATGCACGCCATTGGTTAAATTGGAGACGCATCTGCGAAGTGTCACGCAAACGTAACGGACCGCCATTTTGTTTTATTAGTGACACCGAGAACTATTACGTCGGTTGATTATTTACTATTATGTAATAAAAAATCGTCGGTGGCGCAGTGGACTCGGCACTTGCCTTCCAATCGGGGGGTCGGGGTTCGAGACCCGCCATGTACCAATGTGATTTTCGTTTCGAAATTCATATGTACAGTAAGCTCCCATTCAAGCTATACATTTACACTACGAAAACCGCCACTATTACGAGCGACATAAGAACGGTCCAAAGGTCAAACAGTATAGCTTGATAAGGAGCTTACTGTACATTTGTCTGACGCTCCTACGGTGAAGGAAAACATCGTGAGGCAACCTGCATACATCTGCGAAGAAATTCAATGATGTATGTGAAGTCGACCAATCCGCACTGGGCCAGCGTGGTTGACTAAGGCCTAATCACCCTTACATAGGGTAGGCTCGAGCCCCTCGGTGGGGACGTATATGGGCTGTGATGATGATGATGATGAATAAAAATCATACTTTACCTTCACTTGATCTACTTAATAGTTTTACAGTTTTTTCAAAATTATCAGCAGTAAGGTCAATCATGTAATTCCCCTTAAGTAGGTAATGGTTGAGCAAAAACTTCATACAAGAGAAGCTCATGTGACAAGAATGAGTGAATGAATACCTATGTACTTTATTGAACAAGGAGCAATAGATACATAAACATAAAAGGCGGCCTTATTGCTAATATAACAATTTTAACCAGGTAACCTTAGAGCAAAGGAAAGTTTGAAAAGTATAATAGAGCGGGAAGTACATAATATAATTTATACGTGTAGTCAAGTCAATTTAGACTAATACATTCATTATTATTAACTAATAAACATAAACACATTATTTTATTTTATTTGCTACATGCCTTATATTAATTGTTTTTTAGCTTTTAGTGCATCATTATTATCTTTCTTTTTAATAAAACAATTTACTTTATTTTTACCTAGGTATTTTATTTTCAAGTTTTTATTCCATTACTTAATACGATACTTTATAATGTACTGTATTCTACTAATCAAGCCCTTTCATTCGATACCCACATTGAGATGAGTTGAAAACGAAAATTAAATCTATCATTTTACAGTGGCGGCCATCTTGGATTTACAATGATACCGAACATACATAATTGTATTGTCATCAGAAGTAAAGGAGTGCACTAAATTGGAGATCAATCTGTCAACAGGAAGGAGGGAAATACAACAGCGACAACAAACAAGCTGAATAAAACCGTTAAAAAAGGTATATCGCACAAGATTTTCTTAGCAAACAGATCTTGAGTAAAATCAAGATGGCCATCCCATATTATTTGAACATTTTGATTTCCCGAGGATTAATGCTTCACGTAAAGTTTGTAGCTTACGTGCGATTTCCCCTTTTCAAAATTATTTTTCGTCACTCACGTCACAGAAGCCACAAACAAAAACAGACCTTGAAAACGAGAAAATTCCGGTACGCATCGAATGTCACGCGCTGCGGTCGAATCGGCACGTCAACATTAATTATGTACTTACATGGCCACAATGAGTGAGCGTTGGGACGCTCCTGCCAGACTTGTCATTCGACACTGTTTAGCCTTTATTGGGATTTCGAGAGAAGAAAGTCGAGCCAGCTTCGAATTTCGAGGGGCTCGAGCTCGCTGAAGTGGATATGGACTGCGATTGGTGATAAACGATATTGAGAACTAGCTGTGCCCGCGACCTCGTCTGCGTGGAATAGTAACTTTTGGCAGCATTTTTATTTTTGTAGGCAATTTTTTTTAAGATCTTGATAAAAAGTAGCCTATGTTATACCTTATATAATTAGCTATCTACTAGTGAAAGTCCCGTGAAAATCGGTCCAGCCGTTTCGGAGATTAGCGGGAACAAATAGACAGACAGACAAAAAAATTTTAAATTGTGTTTTTGTTATTGGTACCCGATATACCTACATTCATACCCATTTAGTAAAAACTTGTTATTTTGACATTACAAACAGACACTCTGATTTTATTTATTTGTATAGATTGAAACTATATGCAGTGCCCGCGGCAATGCCACCTGGAGGGAATATAGCGTATATAGATAGACAAATTTGCCGAAAGATAGATATCTAGACCGTTTATTTGCAGTTATATCGCATATAGACTACATAAACAAGTCCTTTAATTAATTATAATTAATAATCTTTAAATACATAAAATATAGTTTGTCAACTTTATGAGCAATTTGCTCATTATGCATGCGCTTTGCACTCGGGCGGGGGGTGAATTTCGCCGCGCCGCGAGTGATACTGATACTGCGTCTGCCCGCCAATGTCCACGGCTGCCGCGCTATACATTTTTGCCCTCCGTGTGTGTTGGTAGTATATAATTTCCTTTGCGCTATCTTTCGCGGTGACATTGACCGGCCCGGCCCGGCCTTGCCCGCCCCGTCCGTCGTCTGCAAGTGTAAGTTATGGTCAAGTATACATACTTGACCATAACTTACACTGCTTATAAGACAGATTTGCGTATTATTTTTGACCGACTTCAAAAAAAGAGGAGGTTCTCAATTCGATGCGTATGTTTTTTTGTTTTTTTTTGTGTATGTTACGCAAGTACGCCACCAATCGTGGACCGATTTCCAAAATTATTTTTGTATTCGATAGAGTATACTCCTGGGGTGGTCTCAAGGTCATCAAAGTCAGGGTCTAATGTTAGGATCCTATAAAAACGAGGAAAAACATTAAATTTTTAGGTGTTTCCAACGTGTTTCATGTGTATGTTACGTGGTTACTCCGCCAATTGTAGACCGATTTCCAAAATTCTTTTTGTATTCGATAGAGTATACTCCTAAAGTGATCCCAAGGTTACCAAAATTAGGATCTAATGATGGGATCCCATGAAAATCGAGGAAAACAGTAAAATTTTATAGGTACGTCGAACGTGTTTCATGTTTTTTCCGAAGTTATTCACGTATTTGCGTATGGTATAGTCATGAGCCGAGCTGATGGTGGAAGGATCCTTAACTTTTTGACTTGACCTGACCTGACCTTGGACTTGAATTTCAAGTCCAAGGTCAGGTCAGGAAGGTGAGGTGATATTAAATTCACTAAAAATAAAAAATATTTTACAAATAATAAAAACAGACTTTTAAAATACTGAAAGTTAAAAATAATGTAAGAACGGGTACTAGGTATATAATCAATATAGAAGCGTGATGTTGTCTGTAACATCACGCTTCTATATTGAAGTCGGTGCCAAATTTTAAGACTTTCTAGGATATCATCGTTTGACACCGACTTCAATATAGAAGCGAGATGTTGTCTGTACCTATCCTTATATTATGTTTAACTTTTCAGCGTTTTTGAAGTCGGTTTTTATTTTTTGTAAAATATTTTTTATTTTTATCTTTTTAGTGAATTTAATACCAGCTTTGAGGTGCAAGGTCAGGTGAATTCAGGTCAAGTCTAAAAGTTAAGGATCCTTCCATCATCAGTTCGGTTCATGACTACCAGACGCAAATACGTGAATAGCTTCGGAACAAACATAAAACACGTTGGACGAATTTATAAAATTTAAGGATTTTCCTCGATTTTCATGAGATCCCATCATCAGATCCTGACTTTGTTGACCTTGGGACCACACAAGGAGTAAACTCTATTGAATACAGAAATAGTTATGAAAATCGGTTCACAATTAGCGGTGTAATCGCGTAACATACACACAAAAAAAACAACATACGGGTCGAATTGATAACCTTCCCTTTTTTGAAGTCGTTTAAAAAAGACTTCGATTGATGCCCATCGGAATGTTAGAAAATGGTTTGATCGTCGCAATATCGAGGACTTTCAGAGTGACACGAATTCTACCAGAATGCTACATATACTAAATATATTGCTAAAACAACGACAAACAAAACCATTCCGATCCAAAACAGTGCGATGCTCGCGCCATTTAGCGCATCACTACCTAATTAGGGACAGTGCAGTAATTAACATTGTGACTGTCATTTGATACCTGGACAATGTTTTGATTGAAAATGGTAATTACCGTCGCGGCAATATAATGAGGGTAGAACGAAACAGAAGGGATACTCTCTGAGTCCGAAGTCAAAGTTTGTTCTCTATGTTAGCTGTACAACGAAGCTGGAGCGCATACTCGTATGCTTTGGTAACGTTGACGACAGCATGCACTAATGAGCGGCGATTTCGACACTCAAAACTCCCGACTACGGATTTAGATAGTAACAATTCTGTGTCCATATTGACAGTTATATCTTCATTTATTTTGAAGTAGCATCGGAAAGCCCTTATTGTTGACTTAGAATTGGACGCTAAGGGTGTAATTCCTTACGAATTTTAAACTAAAAATAAGAAAATATTGTATTATGTAACTTCTCTCTTCTACGAGAAAATACGATGGAATGTGTTATTAAAAAATACAATCACCTATTACCGTGTATCGCGTAGTATCGTGACAAATATAATCTGTAGAAGATACGAAATTAGTGACTAAACATTGATGCTAGTTATTACTACACTAAAATTAGCACGTTTGTATTTGAATTTGATTAAACAAATGTCACTGTAATTTGACCAAGAACATCGCCGCTTATATCCACAGTCTTACTTAAATATTGTGTATCTAAAACAAAAAAAAACATTATGCCGAAGTACCTAGTTAGGATGAGATTCTGAGCCGTTCAATTAGCTCTCCTTATCCAAAAAGTCACTATCGAGCGAGTGAATTTGCGAAAAACATAGCTTACAATAAAAAAAAATCCTTCCATTCCACTGGTGATACTATTGCAAACTCGTTATAGTCGCAATTTAGTGCGCTCACATGTTGATTTAACGGCCACATAAATTTAAAAGATTTAATTGAATTATGATTATGGCGATGTTATAATCTCCAGCTTGCTGCTTATTAGGGAAGTGGTGGGAGGATTGTGTTTATGTCGATACAATTCCAGTGTATTTTTATTCAGTACGAGTAAATAAATTTATATTTCATCATTCATGTAGTATGTAAGTATATTTATCAATATACTGAGTTGGCACATACTCATATGTAAAGTTTTCTAAGTCTAATAGGTTAAGTAAGTTATTATAAGTTCTCTAATTTCAAAATTTCATCAGCCGAAAGCTTATTCTTTTCATCTCAATCGCTTAAAAAAAATATATAATCACTATTTCACACTGGTCATTGAATTTTTTTTTTGTAAATAGTGTCTAGGTCCATAAAGTTAATTGGGTTGTATTTAGGAAACCTATTCTTTAGGTAGCATTGGTGTTACTTATACTGTGTATACAAAACTTATATAAACAAACCAAATACCAATATAAAAACTATACACGGTTATTTTTTTATCACCCTGGAAAATTTCAGGGATGCTTCAGGACACATCCATTATTATATAAAAATAAAAAAAATAAAATTAAAAAATAAAAAAAAATTACAAAAAAATAAAAAAAATCTAAAAATCCTGCTTTCAACTAAGGCAGCATTTTTTGGATTTTTTAAAAAATTAATATAAAATTAAGTAAGCGAGTTATTTTTTTTATTCATATATAAAACATTCTAATACCATGTCGTGAAGCGTCCCTTAAATTTTCCAGGGTGATAAAAAAATAACCGTGTATAATACAAATATAACTAAAATGCAATTACGAGTATTATTACGACACTATGTCAGTATTCCGATCACCTGACAGGTAGAACGTTTTAAAAAGTTATATAAAGAAATAATAACTATTAGTATCTGATAAATATACTGTTTCTACATTTCTTTATATTTTTTCCTCATAATAACTTTGCATGCGCCTGGCACAGTCTTAGATCTGACAGAATAATTTAACTTATTCAAATTTTTCTCTGTTTAATCAACGTGTCTGTCAGCAGGAAAAGAACTGACACTGATTTTGAATCAGACCAAGTTATCATATTATGTTTGGTAACAACATAATTTATTGTATTATGATTAGTGTATAAGCCTATAACTTATTTTTTGATATTTTAAGCATACCGATTGTATTTTTTTGACGTTTTAATCATACCGATTGTATTTTTTTTAACATTCAATGAATAAGTAACAAAACCAAAATTGTAAATGGCGATTTAAAAGAGGAGATAAAAAATTTGACCTTTCGAGTTTCTTGCCTGTTTTTTTCTCGAGAAGGCTCTCCCAATTTCCGAACAGGTGTAGATTCAACTTTTTTTTTCATTGCTACTTGTATTTGCAGACATCTTGAGTAGGTATATTCAGGATGTATGCACATACAAGGTTAAATATGTTTCCTTTAAATTAGAATGTTTTGCTTTGTTTTGACGTCAATAAGTGCCTGTAAAGGCCTAAGTTGAATAAAGATTTTTGAATTTGAATTTGCTCACCTCAAGCAGCTATTTAAAAATGTCTTCCAGCTCTCGGCTATGTAATTAGTATGTTTAACTTAGCTTCTTGTTAAAATTATAGATGATTTTTTTAATGTAAGTAATTGTTTGGCGATTCTCAAATTTTAGTTGTTTTTATTGACAGTTATTTGGTTTATGTATAGTGTGTAAGCTATCGATAAGCCAAAACTCTCTGCCCCTGCTCTAAGCGGCACAGAGACGTATTTTGGTCCTCACTCGTCGCGGCCAGCTGCCACAATTTGTCCAACTCCGCGCTGACGGGAGCTGTGACCAACGAACACTGCGGTTGTTAACAACATTGTTTTGACTCTCCAGGCTGTTTTCAAAATAGGGACGGGATAGTTCGACGTGTTTCTGGAACATGAAATAAATTTGCTCAGATTGCCCACGCTCATTAGCTGAACGGAAGTGTTGATGGACGAGTAATTTGTATTTCCTCATTGTGGATTCTTTGGAGCCGATTCCTTATTTTCCATTTCCACTCATACCTACATAAGTATCCAAATGTATATTTTTTGTCAGATATTCAGTTAAGTCATCAGTATTATTTAAATGCTTATAGTTTGGTTGATATTAGTATTAATATTAATTAAAGCAATATAAATATTTTTATTTATGTTTAATTGTATATAACCAGAGAACAAAGATTCTGTACCGAAGTCGTCTGCATGGGTTCCACTATCATATCTATTTCTGCCGCCAAGTAGTGTTGCTTGCATCGCTGTGTTTCGGTTTGAAGGGTTCAACACGGGTTTAATGGGTAAGTTCTGCTTCAAATTTGCAATCCGACAATCTGCCGAATGGGGATCATCAACCCGCAGAGCCCGCGGCGAGTTAGTAAACTAAGATCCCCTAGCCCGATCCCCTAGCTAGGGGATCTACTTGAACTCGTTAGTTCATCAGAATCCTCCATATGCGGGATTAAGATATTTTTTATTTTAAGTAGCTATTCTTTAAAAGTATATTATGAAATATTGACTAGTAATTATTTATCCAGAGTTATCCATCACCGTATTAAATATCTAAATATTTTTGATTATATTAAAAAAAAAAGTATCTAATGTTTCAACTTTTAAGTCATTTGGTATTATCTTGTTGTATAAATAACCAGAGGCAAAAACATGGAGTATAATTACTGGGTACTATGACGTAACGTCCTTGTTGAGGTTGTAGATTTGCAAGTCTTACAGGAACCAGAAGTCTTAAAGGAAAAGGTTGTTGTTTGTTTGCCAATATTGTTGTATAAGAAAATATATGATTCGAAATAAACTTTACAATAACAGACTTCTGAATCGTGCATGCGTGCAACAAAAAATAATATCAAATACGTGCACCTATTTACGCGCATACTTAACTTAATTTAAATACACCAATTAAACCGACATGTAAATATTTATCAAAAGCCACAGCTCGATTATTCGCAGAAACTGAAGATCGTCCAATCTGTGTCGACGCCTATAAATTTTAAGCCTAATGGCCACTTCTGAATTGGATGATATGAATAATTCCATTGCCATGGAAACGACGTCATTATAAGCAATGGTGTGGACGGATAAGAATCGCGAAAAATGGGACATCCGCAAATGGTGACGCTGATAGGCATTAAGGGTGTTAAATAGGACGACCAAGATTCAAAGCCAGAGAAGACGTACGTGGCAATAGAGTCAACTAAATAAGGTCTAGGTGACACCAATGGATATTTTGACAGGGATTTTAACTATTACAGTGATCATTTTACTACAGTTAACTTTTCTATCAAGTCATGTAATGAATATACATATTTTTGGTTCTGCTTTGGAGCAGAGCTCTAGGTCCGAACCACCTTATGTATTTAAAACTGGCGAAATATTAAAGTACATATATGTTGTATATAGTGAATGTGACTGGGTGTTTGTACAGTTCCAATAATATCGAAAATCTTTAGGTACCGAGCCCAGCACTTACTTACTTGGCTATTTGTATGCCTTTTGAACTTTATAGGAATCAGACATCATAGATAACCAATACTCTGGATAGACCAGTTAAGGACTATTAAGGTTGTTGAGAACGAGATATACAATGTTTGACTCTCTAAACTATTTCAAAGAAAAGGAGGAAATGTAAATCATAAAGCTGAAAAAAAAAGAGCTACAGCCCCGACTATCTTATAACAACCACAGTTCTCCTGCTAAGTCTGAAATGAAAAAGAAGAAAGTCATAAAGTTATCATTACCAAAGAGATTGTAAATAAACGTTTACAAATACAAGATTATCTTATCTGTTTTATATTTATTGTAAGTAGTGACTACTACAATATTTAATTTAAAATGCATATTGTATATGCGTATTATTTGATAATTATAAATTTTTTATTTCCCACTCTAACAATTCACTTTTATATAATAAGAAAACCGTAGTATTTATGTCTTTGTGTTGTACCTATTCAAATCGTCCTTTGTGCAATCAAGATTTCTAATCAATTCATGCGTAAATTGTCAGTTGCTTTTCCTTCATTTTCGCCACAGATCTCGATGACATCAGCTCCAATTCTTCCAGAGCCACATCCCGCACATAAGCATCCAGGTAATGAGCGGAAAGAAATTCGTGAGAAATAATAATTCCAAGCGTAGCCCATTGGGCTCAGATTCCCCTCACGTAATTTGGACAATGGAGATTTTCTCCGTGCATAATGGAAATTTCAGGTCCACTCGATATTGGCAGCTGGCGAAATTACTCTTTGTTCGAATCGACATCGTAAATATGACGTCCAACTAATGGGATGCCTCGACGTTTCAGCCGCTTTATTAATGAGGAGTCAGCGTTATTGAGGGCTTTGTTGTGCCTCCGACGACATTAACATTATTGTTCCAAGGCAAATGACACGAGCTAAAGGTTCTTCGTACCGGGATGTCGGCGTTTCGTGATTTCGTTTCTCGTTGACGTATAAAGTTTCATTGGGGTTGGCGATCTAAGATCGTTAAATCGAAATCGATTATCGCATTAATAAATATCTATATTTTGAATCAAAAAGCTACGATGGCGTAGTGCGTAAGGCCGTCGCCTTCCAATCGGGAAGTAACAGTTCACGTCATGTACCAATATATTTCAAATTTTGAATTCATACGTATGTTTATTCAACGCTTTAACGGTAAAGGAAAACATCATGTGGAAATCTGCACACACCTGTGAAGAAAGAATTTCTTTACAGGTTGTGTGTGAAGAGGCTCGAGGCTCGAGTCCCTCGGTGCTCAATACGTCCCGTATTTGTGAGGCTGAAACAGTGAGCATACATAAAAAAAATAGATGCAGTCGAACATGGAACCTCTTCCTTTTTGAAATAGGTTAAAAGGTAACAAGCAATCATTAGATTATTTATATGAAATTTATCGCAAAAGTTTGGATTATAATATAAGAGGCAGACGAGCAGACGGTCCGTCTGATGGTAAGCGGTAACCACCGCCCATGGACTTCGCCAATATCAGGGACATTGTTAGGTCGCTGCCAACTTTGAGTATAATGCTCTCTTCCAACCTCTCTTGAACAGGTATATCGCAGTGTTTGGAAAATACAGCAGTGGGAACTTCGTTCCAGAGCCGGCACTAATACAGCATTATAAATACGTTAGTATTGTAATTCTAAGAATCCCCTTTCTACATACGTATGTCGAAATGTCGTGCAAAGAAAATATAATGTTGAAGCAAACAACAGCTCACACTTACAATATTAAATAAGATTCATCGGCAAATTGGCTTCAGTCATACGTATATTTAGCAGAGATTTTACGTAATACAATATTATCCGACTACACACGCCTTGTTACGACAGACGACCTAAGCTTCTCTGATACGACTTAATTAATCTTCTCAACAGCTGGTGATAGAAATTATTATGTGCGCGTTGTTATCTTTCGTAATTCTTTCAGTAATATATACAGTGTCAAACGTTTTCGGGATATCTTCATATTACTTGCTTTTGAGAAATGTTATAAAGTAATAAAATTGAGGCTTCTAATTAAATTTTACCGTCAGTTCTCGAGATAAAATTCCACGCAATCCTGGAAATGAGTTAAGAATTTCTGTTCGGAATTCGATAAGTCAATTAGTAACGAATGGAAAATATGCAATTACAATCGCGCACATAGGAGTTGTTTCTGCGTCCATGTATCACGTTAGAAAATTATATTCACGAAGACAGTCCTTTTCTGGATACGAATATTCAGATAAAACAATGTATTCTTAAATATCAAGGGCTGGGTTAATTATTTAAAAAGAAACAAGTGGTCACACCACCCACACAATTATATAATTACTGATCAAAATAAAGATGACAAAAATAGCACTACTAATTATTATAACTCTGCGCTATAATTCCGTGATAAGCGAGTACTCGCCGCCATTAAGAGACAAGAAGTAAGCCCACGGTGTCGGTGCGGCTCCTCCCAAAAGTCATGTTCACTGCTTTAGCCATGATAGCATAGTCTCAGAGTCGATAACAGCAGTCTCAGCGTCGGTAACAGCAGGGTCGGTAACAGCTTATTCTTGAAGTCGGTAACAGTATATTATCATGGCTTCTTTTAGTAGTTGTAGTGTTGCAATCGATTATGAGCAACAACCTGTACCACGGTACGAAGACGTAACAAATTAAGTATAAGCCGATACCTCAATATTTGTATCAGCGGTATTAGCTCATTCAAACTTAACAAAACTTTTTACATAATTGTTGGATGTAAATGCAACCCCTTTCACTAATTGATATTGGAAGAACAAAGCTGATCCTTTCTCTATGACACACATACTTTCTATAGGTATAGAGCGCTTATAAGCGCTTGCGGCCATGACACTTCCCTTTTTAATGGCCTCCGACCAATTAATTAGTTGTTTGTTTGCTTCTTGCCTACAGATGTATTGTTTTTTTTTGTATCTCATACACGTTATTAATATTTCCTTTGTCTGGTGTTCAACTAAAATAACTTCTCATAGTAACTGATTTGGGTAAACAGGCAAACGGCCCACCTGATGGTATGTGGTCACAGTCGCCTATAGCAGATACATGGAGATTTTCAAATCTACAAGGACCCAAGTGTATAATATTATGTACCCAGCTCTTTCACTGTCGGGTCTTATTCTTCTTCTTGGCGGCAGAAATACATACTCGAACTCATTTTTTTTTACGAACTAAGTTACATTAACGTCTGAGTAAATTAAAATATGTTATACTTTACAACACAGTTACCTTTTCACGTAGTGTAACATTGACAACATTGTTGTCATTAGACTTTTTCTAATACTCATACCGGGTGATCAATCTAAATGGGTCAGTAGGGCGAAATCAGAAACTATGAGAGATAGCGAAATCTGTTCTTAGGAACCATGGCGTCGATTTTAGATTTAATAATAATGGCATTAAAATTTTTTAAACTTTCATACATACATACCGGAAATCGAACCTGCACGCGTAGCACAAGGATTGCGAGAGTATTTTCTCGGCCTGTTTCTCTACGCCGAAATGTCACTTTTGACAGTACGGAATGAGATAGCTATTGCTTGGTGTCGAGAAAGTGACATTTAAAGATAGACATGTTTATCTCGGGGTCCTTGTGCTACGCGTGCTGGTCAAAATCTCTATACAAAATACTAACTTTCAAACTTTCGTGTTGCATTATCAATATAAACATATAAACGGGAATTAACACGATAAACACGAGGTATTTACATACCTAGTTTATTGCCTGACGTTTCGGCTAGGTTACACCAGCCGTGGTCGCAGGCGGACTGCCTGGACGGCGGATAAAATAGGTATGTAAATACCTCGTGTTTATCGTGTTAATTCCCGTTTATATGTTTATATCTATACAAAATGTTATAAATTCTGCAAGTTTTTTCGTAGTTATTGTTGATGGTGGATTCAATCGAATAATTTATCTAAAGAGATTACTTATGCATAATATGCATAAGTAGTTTATGCCTATTATGCATAAGTAGTTTATTATCTGCATGCATCGATATTATGCATTACAAATTGCGTTTATTTAAAATTAGTTCTGCGGGCGGGCCAATTTATTGAATATTTAAAAATACTTAAATGAAATAATTATCTTATTTTTGAGTTTTTTTCTAATTATTTGAACAAGGTTCCATTAAAAATGTATTCCTTGTAATTTATGATTCACACCATCAACAATAACAACGAAAAAACTTGCAGAATTTACAACATTTTCTACAGAGATTTTGACCAGGTTCGATTCCCGGTTATGTATGAGAGTTAAAAAAAATTGAATGCCATTATTATTATTAAATCTAAAATCGACGTCATGGTTCCTAAGAACAGATATCGCTAACTCTCACGGTTTCTGACTTCTCCCTACTGACCCATTTGGATTGATCACCCTGTATATAAAAATCTTCGTCTCACAGTGTTTGTTATCGAACTCCTCCGAAACGGCTTGACCGATTTTTATGGAGTTTTTGTGTATATTTGGTAAGTCTGAGAATAGATCGTAGGCTATTTTTTATACCCCTAGGTGATAAGGATGGCCCTCTCCAGAAATTTTTGAGTGTTGACCTATTAAAGCGAAACTTAGTCCGCGGGCACAGCTACTTAATTCTTATGGTCTTATTCATAAAAATATTTAAGCAATGCTTAAGTTAAATAATGTTGCTGTCACTTTCAATCTCATTACAAAAGAAAGGACATCAAAAGAGACAGCAACATTACTTAACTTAAACATTGCTTTAATATTTTTATGAATAAGGCCATTATTGTTTAAATTGCATTAGATTATAGTTTTACTTATAGTTCAACGTTGTAGTTTGTAATCACGTTCGTAAGACAAAGGAACGACGAAGCGACAACTCTCGTAGTGGGTTTATTTTTTTTAATACTTCTAGTATATGTATGTACAGGGGCGGACTTAAAGCCAAAGGCACTATCTACAAGTCAACCTTTGGGTGATGCAGAGAAAAAGAAGCAAATGTACAACATTAAGATAAAACTGTTTTTACATTAATTATAAGCAACATTTATCAAAAAAGATATAAATTATATGTATATGTATATATCAACGAGATTTGAAGTAATCTTGTAATAAACAACTAATATACATGATATACTAATACATATTTTAAGTAAAATAAACTAATACATATTTGCCTACTTAATTAACCTACGTTTAGAAGATTACCGCAGTTAAAATAACAAGATGATTTGCTTGATAAATGCAATTATTAATCCTTTAACGTTTTGAGATGTTTTTTTTATTCAAACTTAATCTATTAAATTACCTCAATTGGTGTATAATTATATTCTATTTTCATTGATAATTAGTTGCTTAGTTCTAGAAGTGGAGACTACTTATGTACGTGTTAAGTTTTCCAATGTAGGTACTACTTGGTGTAGTTAATAATCTTCTTAAAATGAATAAATGAATAAGCGATAAATAAATGGACGACGACGCGGAAAAGTCAATTTTAGACTCGAAAACTAGTTTTCCAAGTTCGAAAGCTAGAACGAGGATTGTATAAAACTCGTTATAGGACTTATTAGATAACAAACTTGCGATAGAAATACTTATTTCCGAACTTTATGGGGTCGCTAGAAGGGAACGAGAAAAACAGAAGCTAAATAAATAAAAAACAATTTATTGCACACAAAGAGATACAGACAGAAAAAATTCAAAAACATTACAGATGTACAACACAGGCGGCCTTATTCCAAGGTTGCCTCTTCCACCCGTGGGAGCTCGCAGCCCACGTTCTTGCGGCGGCTTACCGCGTCCGCGTAGAGTCTACGCGGACGCGGTAAGCCGCCGCAAGAACGTAGACGCTCGGGACGGCGACCGGCGTTTGGCGCCGAAAGAGAGGGCCTCCGCCTTGGAGGAGGCCACAGTGGAGGCATTTCGCCTGTGGTTTAAGGAGCTCGAGGAGCTAACGGGTTCGGCCTCGGTCTCGGACACTCTGTCCAGGACCATCGAAGCCATGCACCCGTTCCTCACCACATGGACGAACCGGCACCACGGGTCGCTCTCGTACCACTTGGTGCAGATTCTTAGTAACCATGGTTGCTTTGGACGCCATCTGCACCGCATCGGACGGGAAGCGACCCCCGAGTGCCACTGTGGCGCTGAAGAGGACACCGCGCAGCACACCTTAGCGGTGTGCCCCCGCCTTCTCTTCGGAGCGCCGTGAGCTGACCGCCGTTATCGGCGATAACCTCTCCCTCCAGAACGTGGTCTGTGCCATGCTGGTGGGAGAGAGGACGTGGGACGCGGTAAACTCCTTCTGCGTGGACATGATGACGCAGAAGGAGTCCGCGAAGAGAGCCAGGGAGGAGGATCCCATGGCCGATCCGTGCCACCGTAGAAGGACGGGGCGGAGGAGGCGGAATTACGCCCGCCTTCTTCCTCCTGACGGTAACCAGCGGGGCCCTGGGTCGGGAAGCCCGGGCCCTGCATTGCATCGGTTGCCGCCAGTCGCTGATCCCCTGGATGCCCCGGGGGATCACCGGCCTCCCCCTTTTGGGGGGGTGAGAGGGGCTCGCCCTAGGCGAGCAGACGCCGACGAGGTCGCGGATGTGTTCACCCGAGTTCCCATGACCTTGTCCGACAGCGACGTGGCCCTCCTCGGCGTGTCCTCTTCGTCCGATGACGAAGAGGATGCGGCGATGATGGCCGTGCTCGCATTAAGGCGTATGTGAGGGGCATCGGTGGGTTTTAGTCGGTAGGCCACGGTTCCTGGCGGCACTCTGCCCCCAGGGGCCGGGGAGAGTCCGACATAACCCCGCGCCTTCCCAAGCGCGGGGTATGCGTAATGCATTCCCACCGTAAAAAAAAAAGGTTGCCTCTTCCAGGCAACCTTGGAACAGTGAAATACACAAAGGAAATTCAAATTGGGGATGGGTGCAGTAGTTGATAAATATGGACAATGAAGGACTGATTTGGCTAAGGATTTACGGATAGGAAGTGATTTCGGACTTGATTTTTAAAGGACTCCAGCGTACGAGCTCTCTTAATACTCTCAGGGAGAGAGCATTAGTCGAATTACCTTAATAATTAATTATTATTTATCTATTTTTACCTACCTGATACTTTATCCTGATGCAAACAGAGGAAGAAGAATGTTTGGCCACCTCATACGACATGACGACTTCATAAGAAATATCGGTCTGAGGAACTTTACAAACTGATTCCTCCATCGCTATTTCAACACCGCTTCGCGCGCCAGGGAAGTAGAACTCACCACAACCACCCCCACATATTGGACGCCTGGCATCAGCATACCATGCTGGCTCTTTCGTTTCTCAAGCAGGCGGCATTTTTCAAGCGGAAGGTAAATGGAGTTCTTAAACTCAAGGCAGGTGACGCATAAGCGGCACCCATGATATCGCAGATGTCCATGGGCGACGATGACCACTTACCATCAGGTGGCTCGTCCGCTCATTCACCGTGAAATAAATGCATCGTGTAAATAATTTCCTGTAAATTATTATTCTGAACTTGGCACCCTTATAGATCTCAATTCTTTTGTAGGCGAAAGCAACAATGACGCTTATTTTTAATTTTAAACTTGGCTTTCATTTCACATTAACGTTTTTGATGGGATTCAATTTTCAGGAGATGAACTTCAGTATGTTTTGGCAATATCTCGATTCATTTTTTGTCCACAGCTTCAATTTATCGTGACAGGACTATAACGTACGAAATCTATCGAACCAGGATGTTGATTCTGTAAAATTCGAACAATAGCTCGCATCTCACTTCGATATTTACGCTCACTTCGCATAAGATACAAGATACCCTTACATAGTCATTATCACGAGTTAGTAGCGATAAAATTCCAATAAATACCTCAGAACTAGTTTTTATCGCCTTCAGAAATAATTTTAAATGTATTTTTAAACTATGATAATTAACTTTGCCTGTTTTCACTCACAAAATAGCAACGTTTTATTTGACACTTTGTTTCGAGTTCGTGTGCGAAGTGAGCTTCGAAGTGATAAAGGAACTCCCTTTACGGAATGCCACTTCAGATCATCCAGAGAAAATACAACAACTGTAAATTTAAGGATACAGTATTTCAAGTGGATGCTAATAATTGATTAGTAATCATTTGCAATTTAAGCAAGACGAGAAATAGAACTTAGCACATACTTACTTATTCCATTAGCGAGATAAGTTCACCTTAGTTTAACTAAACAGGGATTAGTCTTAATTACTGTCGCTGTCAAATTAACCAACCTTTGCACTAATTTGACTCGTGATATGTAGAAACTAACGAAATTAGATCCAGAATTGAATTAGGCTAGGGTTTTTATTTTTGTATAGTCATTGGTCTTTTCCTTACCAAGGTACTAAGAATAATTTTTATCTGTCCATTTGGTAACGGGTCAAGAATATGTGTTACCGGTCTATTTCTGCTTGTCGATATCGTAAGAGCCAAACGTGTTAAGTGCATTTTACTTTAAAATAAATATATGTTTTCTAAATCTGTCACCACAGTATATTTTTATGTTCATAATTATTGTATTGATTAACTGTCGATAAACATTTGGTTGTACTAATTATAATCTTGTAATATGTTTAAGCATAAATAGTTATTTGTGTGTAATGATTGTTTCTATAGTATACTTTATGTTATTAGCGGTATAACTTTTAAAAAATTGTACCTACGTGTTATTTTATAAGGAGTTCATAAATTATGTTAGTAATGTAATAATAAAATTAATATAAAGAAGGGCACGACTCTGGAGTGAACGGAATGAAAAAAACGTGTTCTTTCTGATATCCCATAACTTTATGGTTATATCTTCTTCTTCTTCTTCTGTGTGTTAGTCACGCAAAAACTTTGAAACGGCTCGAACTTTTCTAACGAAAGGTTTATAGTGGTGGTGGCGCTATAGTCGGGCAGGACAACGTCTGTGGGGACCACTACTTCTATGAATAAAAAGAATGTAAAAAGTCCAAGAAACATAGGTTCCAAAATGCATACTTCCGCAGATAATAGCAATTTTAATTAAAATGGTTTCAAACTGGTCACCATCAGTGTCATGAGTCCCATGACCAACTATTATCGGAGCAAGATTACGCGGGGTATAAAACCTACCTACGAGTAGTAATGAAGGAAAAGCTATGTAACTTTAAACCTTTTGTTGACATACTGGGTTGACTTTTGTATGATTGTGGACGCAAACGCGGAAATGCAATGTTGTCATACTTTACTATTTTGTATGAAAAATGAAAATAAAAAAATAATAATTGGAAAATAGTTCACAATGCTATTCTATTCTCTTACACGGTCTCATTAATACCCTACCTAGAGTTACAGGATATCAAAAGGAATAGGTTGTATACTCGCATATATAAATTTCGAATGATCACAGCACCATCATCATAACACCTCATATACGTCACCACCGAGGGGCTTAAGCCTACCCTAGGTTTAGGGTGTTTAGGCCTTAGTCAACCACGCTGGCCCAGTGCGGATTGGTCGACTTCATATTCACCTTTGAATTTCTTCGCAGATTTATGCTGGTTGCCTCACGATGTGTTCCTTCACCGCAGGAGCGTCAGACAAATTTTAATGTACATATAAAATTCGAAAACGGAAAACACATTGGTACATGACGGTCTCGAATCCTAGACCTCCCGATTGGAAGGCAAGTGCTGAGTTCATAGCGCTACCGTCGCTGCACATACAACCAACATTATGTTTTATGTAAAAAGGGTTCCATTTAGGTAATTGTTGTTATAATTAATTAACAATTTAAGAGAACAAGCAAACTAGATTCAATCATCGTTATTATCCGAAGTGTTGGCGCCCGTCGCAAGATCACTATCTGTTACTTACTTAAGTTTTCCATATTTAGACAGCCGCGTGTTACACCAGAATGTAACTAAGACACATTTTTATATTAATTATTTTTTACCAACCACTCATTCAGCACGTTTAGCTGATTAAAAGAGTCTTATCAGCTAGAATATGCAAAAATCCTACAAGATTTATCAGAGTAAATCAGTATTATATGTAATTATGTTTACCCTGGCAAGGAAACTATCAGCCTTTATACATCATCATCTGATCATCACAGCTCATATGTTAGGATGATTAGGTCATAGGCGTGGGCCAGATAGAAAAGGTGCGGGCGAGGCGCACCTGTGGCGCGCCATCGGCGCACCGCTTCTATCTGTTTTGTGCCCGTCCGTTTTCATACAATTAGTATGAAAGATCATTCGACAAGCTTCCAGATGGCGCGCTACGGTTGCAACGACGGGCGCGCCGGCCGTCGCACTGCTGGCGCGCAGCCGTGTACCTCAGTCTATAGTGAGTTTTGCGCGGGACCGGAAGTTTCTTCTCCTTCTTCTTCTCCTTTGCAAATTGGTGAGTTGCACCAGGACTAACATGTCTTCGTCGTCAGAGGAAGACATGTTGTTCGATCAAAATCAAACTCTTTAATGGCACCAACGTACTCACTCGCTGGCGCACCGTAGCATACAAGCGCTGTTTGCGCCCACGGGCGCGCCTGCAGCGCGCTGCGAGTGCGCCACCGGGTGCGACTGATGCGCGCCGCGCCGCCCTCTGTCTGGCTTGCGCCTTAGTCAACCACGCTGGCTCAGTGCGGATTGGTCGACTTCACATACACCATTGTATTTCTTTGCAGATAATAATATATGCAGGTTGCCTCACGATGTTTTCCTTCACCGTAGGAGCGTCAGACAAATGTACATATTATGAAATTTGAAAGACGAAAAACACATTCGTACATGATACGGTCTCGAACCACGGACCTCCCGATTGGAAGGCGAGTGCCGAGTCCACAGCGCCACCGACGCTCGGTTTTATACATAAATTAATATAGAAAAGATTGTTTTCTCTATTCTAAATAATATAAAACAATAAATCACTCTTTTCCATAATAATCCTTGGAATGAAATAAAGACTAACAATCATTTGAAATGAACTGTATAGAAAAAGCGGAGTGAAAAAAATTAATATACTTACCTCAACTTTTCTTAAGCATTATTAAATTAATTTTATTGTGGTTTTCTCCTATGACATTTTCACTGTTATAATGCAAATAGCAACGGTAATAAGATTATTATTTCTCCTAACCAATTGTTTTGTGAAACCTTGATACATAACGGTGTAAATTACGCTCCCTCAATCGACACCAGTCCAGGGAATAATTTACGCGGGCGACTTCAAAATTTGTTTATTGACAATAAGTATTTAACTTGAAAGCTTTCGGAGGAATTAAGCTTCGAATAACAATTGCTTCTTCCGCGGCGGGCCGGAAACTCGTCGAGCCGAGAGTTTGTTTTGCATTCCTTTCCGTTCGTTGCAGACGGAGCTCACGTACAGGCTGCAAATAGAACGCTTCATTTATGAATTCGTGTTAAAAAATTATACACGAGGCCGGATATTGAATGAAATATCAAGGGTGAAATAAAAGTACTAAAAAGTGAACGTTTTCACAATAACGGCCTTATTAATAAAAATTGTACTCCTTGGATCATCCTCGGATTAGTTACTTCGTGTTTTGTCTTGTTTTCGCACATGCCGGCTGTCATTTGTCAAAATAAGACAAAACACGGAGTAACTAATCCGAGAATTATCCAAGGAGTACAACTTTTATTCATAAGGCCGTAAGTGTTTAGTTAAAATTTAATGCAAGAAACTCATCCAGGAAACTACCTTGCTTTGGAATCGCCTTCGCATTAATCTGATTTACAGTTGAAAAAATTATAAGAGTTATTACGAAAAACGTGTCTTAAATAATACATGTCAATTTAGCCCAACCGATCCGTAGTCACACCGTAGCCTCAAAACATTTGATAAAAATTATAGTACCTACTTGTCCATGGTAGTTATCGCAATAAAAAGGACATAACTAAGGACTTTATGTTATAAAGTCTATAAAGTACTACTACATGTCAAAACAACTTTTGATTTCAATCTTATAGTCAACCTTAAAAAAATTAAATACATGAAATTAAGAAACCGGACAAGTTAATATTTATTGTTTAAACTATTTTCTTTTCAATTGCTAAATAAATATCCAACAACGTTTAATCAGTTGAAGAAGATTGTTTTATTTTTGCAAGTGCTTTTACAGTAACTTCTTTTATGGAAACCTATTTCTGAAAGCCTAAACAAGACGGAAGGTGAAAACAAAAATAGTATTCAAAAGACCTTTTTCATATGGCCATTTTGGAAGAATTATTTCAGGACGTTTTAGTGACATACAAAATCATAAGTTTTTTTTAAGAACAATTAAGTTCCTCCACACGAACAAAAATTTTTAAAATCCAGCGTTTAATTTGCCATCTAGTTTGATCCGTAAAAATCTGCATTTGCAGCAAAATAAAATGAAAACGAATCCATTCTACCTAATCTAAGATTGTCGAGAGGTCGAAACAAACACAATCAGTTTTTCCGCACAGTACAAAGCTTTGGTACATTACGAACATGGTCAAAGGTGGAGTTAATTTCCCACACTACCTACCGTCTTTCCCAGTGAGGGTCCCATTGGGAGTTTACAAAAAGATCGAAAACCGATACTCCTTTCGCACCCATCCAATTCCCAATACACGAGCAATAAATCCATCCCTTATATGAAATAGATCTTATAATGTTTTATTGAATAGGCAACACGGATACTACAGTAATAATAGTACAGGTGATAGAATCTGTTAACGATTAGTGCCGTCCGTCCGCCCGCCCTAATATAATGCGGGAGGCGCCGCAAATTGCGCGGGCCAGAAGGTGCGGGTTTTTTCGCCCTGGTTTAAGTTAAAGCAGAGTGCGATCTAGAAAAAAAACATGCACTCCCGTTTATTTATTTATTTAAAAATACTTTATGTACAAATATTGTTGTACAAAGGAGGATTTAATGCCAGAAACATTTCCTACCAGTCAACCTTCGGGTGAGACCGAGAAACAATGTGGTAGACGTACCGAAAAACCTGTTAAATTGATATACACTGACCTTCAAAAGTAAGCACTACACTTTTAAAATTCAATTTTTCCCTAAACTGCAAAAGATAAAGGATTCAAACAAAAAACATTTTCAGCTCATTTCGTCAGGTTTCTCGGAAGTTATAGTTTTTTATACATCAATCTTTTTAGTACTTTTTATTTTGAAAATATATTATGCCTACTTTAAAAGTTATTGCAATTTTGAAGGCTTTTGAAGGTCAGTGTAGGTATGTTAATGAATCCTTATATATAAATAAAATATATAAAATGCACTTATATAGAAGGTATTTGGTCAATACCCTTTTTTACGTTGGGAAATGCGTTACGCATACCTCACGCTTAGGAAAACGCGAGGTTATGTCGGACTCTTCGCGACCACTTGGGGCAGAGTGCCAGCGAGAAACCGCGGCCTACCGACTAAAACCCAACGATGACCCCTCAAATACGCCTTAGGGTGAGCACGCCCATCACCGCCGCATCCTCTCTGTCATCGGACGAAGACACGCCGGGGAGGGACGACATGCCAGACAAGGCTATGGGAACCCTTTCGGCTTTAGACCTAAATGACCACGGTACTCGCGCACTAATACTTATAGAAGCCTGGAGAATAGAAGAAATCGCAGAGTCTACGTGCATATCTTATGGTCGACCAAGGCAACACCGAAATCCAGGAATAGCGGTAAAGTATCAGACTTGACTACATATATAACCTTACAGTTACAGCCCAGCATATTATAAACAATTAAAATTATATTGTTGTTCCCCCTTAACATTTATATTTGATATTTCCCGAACAATCGGTTTGGTCAATACCCTATCAAGCCGAAACCTTTTTTTTGTTTTTTTTTTTGGGAGGCGGGAAAACGCATTTACGCATTCTTCGTGGTCGAGCCAAACCACGAGGATATGTGGGACTCCCCAGACCGTACTCGGCCCGGGCCTACCCACTAAAAAGCCCCCAGCAGCTCCTCCGTCCGTCACAAGACAGGGGAAAGGAGACAACAGCCAGGTCTTATTCCCGCTGAACCCCTGCCTGCGACATGTCCGTTGCCGGACTCCCCGTCTAGCTCTGCTGCTTTGTAGAGCGACGCCAAATTGCGCCGCTCTACACCCCGAAATTGGTTTATTATTGTGGATTTCTTCCACGCGGCCCGACGCTCAGTGCGCCGGGCCCCCGGCCCGCTCAGTGCGGGTAACGGGTTGCCCGACGGCAGCCGATCCACCGCCGCGCGGGTGAGCCGAAGCTCTGGGAAACCCACGGCAGGCGCGAAGCGCCGAGGCGAAAAGTCGCCTCCACCTTACTACCTTCATAGGTAGCCGCCCAAATCGGGCTTCCGGCTAAAGCCACACCTCTTCTTAAAACAAGAAGAGGGGACTTCGCCCTTCTCCGCATGAAGCGGGTGGTCACACGAAGTGGCCCGCCGGGTTAAACCCAGCCATCCCTCACCCCCCCTCTATGGGGTCCTCTCGTCAAACTATTAGCCCGCGGCAGAGAATCTGCCGTGTTGCCCAGGGTGCACCACAAGGAGGTGGTCTGACATCGCACCCCATCAAGCCGAAACCTTTTTTTTTTTTTTTGGGAGGGGGGAAAATGCATTTACGCATTCCTCGTGGTCGAGCCAAACCACGAGGATATGTGGGACTCCTCAGACCGTACCGTAGCCGGACTCTCCTCCTGGCTCTGCTACTTTGTGGAGCGGTTCTGCGCCGCTCTACACCCCGGGACTGGTTTTTTATTGTGGTTGTCTTCCACGCGACCCGACGCTCAGTGCGCCGGGCCCCCGGCCCGCTCAATGCGGGTAACGGGTTGCCCGACGGCAGATCCCACTGGATCCACCGCCGCGCGGGTGAGCCGAAGCTCACGGAAACACCCGGCAGGCACGAAGCGCCGTGGCGAGAAGTCGCCTCCACTCTACTACCTTCAAGGTAGCCGCCCAAATCAGGCTTCCGGCGAAAGCCACACCTCTTCTTAAAATAAGAAGAGGGGACTTCGCCCTTCCCCGCATGAAGCGGGTGGCCACACGAAGTGACCCGCCGGGTTAAACCTGGCCATCCCACACCCCCCCTCTATGGAGGGTCCTCTCGTCAGACTATTCGCCCGCGGCAGAGAATCTGCCGGGTTGCCCAGGGTGCACCACAAGGAGGTTGTCTGACATCGCACCCCTCAAGCCGAAACCTACCCGTACCCATGTTAACATAGTCATAAAAGACACGGTGTCATTGAAAATTCGAAATTGTTAAATTTATTTTCTAATTCCGCGTACATTTTTTTTACAGACACAATAATGTCTATACGAGATTTCAAACTAAGTAAGAGGTTCGTTGGGTTACGTAGGCGCCCACTAAGAAAGGATTTTCCAAAATTCTCACAGGATGCTAAGAAATCCCTAACCAAGAAATAAAGAAACTACAGTGTTGAGCTTTACTAGCAACAGGGCACAGCTAGTATATAAGTAAAACTAAAACGTCAAAAGCTTATCCCTTAGGTCGGCTTAACCCACGCCCGCTACGTTATAGACGCACGTGTCTAGAATATTGTATGAGGACCCAAATGAACCGGGACTGTTATTTTTTCGGTACATCTGCTTAATTATTCCCAACGACCTTGGGAACGATTTTCAGACGGATATTAATAAAAAGGCCGTTTCATATAAATACTGGCCGTCAATTCTCGGAAAAACTTTTTTACACAGCAGAGAAAACTGGCCTCCATATCATCTCATGGTAAATGATGATAAGGCCGAAAATGGGAGCGAGCTTTACCTGGAATCCTCAACAACTGGGGAACTTTTTGAAACAGTAGGTATATAAAGTTACTGGTCCGGTCCATACTCTACCACCGACTAAACCAAGAAGAAAACCGTCTGAGAATCAAACCCCGGACCTCCAAATGAAAACCACATGGTCTTAACTACTAGGCTACGGATGCGGTTAAGATTATATTGGTGTACTAGTGAGTCGGAATTAACACTAATGCTATACGTACATATGCTAGTTTCACTGCCACCCATGTGACTAGACATTTAAAGTATAATTTCAATTTGGTATGCACCTCCGCTCAAAACATGACTAGCCAATCTCCACCATTGATACTTAAAGAAGAACACAATCGTCATCACTAGTAGCAGACAAGGTAAAATAAAGTCTGAAAGGTTTAAAAAATCTGTTAAAACCCATAATATCGGTGTTATTATTGCATGACTTATATTTACAGATCAATATTTTCCTAACTCTCAAGGCAGTTTCCATAACCTACAATTCATAAGCACATAAGCATTACCAAACATTTGGATCATGCTAAAAATACGAAAGTTGGACTTGAATAGTCACCACGTCACACTGGCGCCCCACGTTGGGTGCCATTGGGACGCATAATCGCGAGAGTAGTGGTTGGAGCCAGTATAGGTCATTGAATGATGCAACAAATTTACCTATACTGTTTCTGATAGATTCACTTGTTACCACGTCACCACGTCCCACTGGCGCCCCACGTTGGGCGCCAGGGGGGACGCATGACCTCGAGTGTAGTTGTAGAAGCCAGTATAGGTCATTGAATGATGCACCAGATCTACGGATACTGTTTTTGATAGGTTCACTTGTTACCACGTCAAACTGGCGCCCCACGTTGGGCGCCAGTAGAACGCGTGACCGTGAGTGCAGTTGTAGGGGCCAGTATAAGTCATTGAATGATGCAACAGATCTACCGTCACTGTTTCTGAAAGGTTTACTTGTTACCACGTCGCTACGCCACACTGTCGCCCCACGTTGGGCGCTAGTGGCACATGGCACCCTTAGTGCAGGGCTAGTATGGGTCATTAAATGATGCAATAGATGTGTAGTGTCATTGTTTTTATTGATTCATGTTTATAACTGAGATATCAAAAAGCAACAACTACACTTACACTTAAGTGCCTGTACCTCACGATGTTTTCCTTCATCGTAGGACCGTCGGCAAAAATACATATGAAATTCGAAAAACACGTTGGTACATGGCAGGAGCGAACCACGGACCTCCCGATTAGAAGGCCAGTGCCGAGTCTACAGCGCCACCAACGTCTCTGTAATTACCATACGATGAAATTAATAAATTGTACTCCTTTATTGGCCGAGCTTAGTAATACTCTACCTATATTCATTGTACCACTTATGTATACAAATAAATGAAGGAAATACACTTATGAATACAAATAAATAAGGTACCACATCTCTTTTCAAATATGAATTTGAAATGAGATGCAGTGCCTATAAAGATGTATGCGCCCTTCGTATGTTGGCAGGCAAAGCATTACACAATCGAAACAGAAAGGTAAGAGTTGTGTTGAGTAGGATGGAAGGTATAGCCAGGAACAGGTCGTGGCGGTATCGAGATATTCTGCTAGTTTTGAAGGATTATGGTTAGGAGGGAGACTCTGTACCAGGGACGTGTGCATTACTACCGTGTGTCTTACCTATTTCTGCCGCAAAGCAGCAGTGCTTGCCTTGCTGTGTTCCGGTTTGAAGGGTGAGATATGGCACTGAAATTACTGGGTACCGTGACTTTACATCTTAAGTCACAAGTTGGCAACGTACACTGTGGTACTTGTGGGGGTTGCAGTTTTGCTGCGAATCTCTTAGGAACCACATGTATTATAGGTGACTGTTACGACTTACCATCAGGTGGGCAGTTTACTTGTTAGCCAACTTAATTACAATAAAAAAAAAGTTAAATAGCAACGAAATGAAAAACACTTTCAGATATAGAGGGGAATTGGGCCAAACCTAATGTTCATTATAATTCGTGTAAAAGAAAATATCATCAGGTACTGCTACAAACGAAAAGGCGCTAGAGGTGAAAATGTTAAAAATGGAGACCAAATGAACGTTAATATTTTAAAATACTGTCTCATTTTTGTTTATTTTTAGGAAGCGGCAAAACGTAGTAGATGGTTGGGCCGTTGTCCCAAAACCTAAATAAAAGAGAACGTGAAAATTGTCATCAACGAACTTTTTTGCAGCTATTGTTATTTATTGGTCATTGTAACTCGACCCATTTTGCAATAAAGGTACGGCTTAATTATTCATTGGGGTAATTTTTATACGCCTAATGCAATAAAAATCATAATTAACAACGCGCTAACAACCTCCCAAAATTACGATTCGCGTTTTGTCGCAATAACAAAATTAAGTCTTCCGACGATTTAGCACTGCGGCACGAATAGCCAGCAATTTTGTGTGCCACACGACCGCCTAATGGGTCATCATGTAATGTACAACCAGAGCTTGTTAATCCGTATTAAATAATTGGGTTCAGTTCAAATGCGACCACTGCTGCAGTAAAGGGTTTATCTATGGAGTGCCTGCCAAAATTGTGCAAGCAAATGCGGACTTGTTGCGGTAATAATTAGTACAGGCGAAACAGTTACTTTAAAGCTACGGCTGTTTTTAAAGTTTCGCGATCAACATTCCGAAGAAAACCCATAACAATCAGTCTCACACATGAGTATATCAGCCTAGTTCACAAAGCTGGTAAAGATTGCCTTAAGGATCCTATCTCAACATTTATATGATTCAGAGTTAAAGTTGTAGAGACAAATAATATTTAAAAAAATCATATTGCGATGGCTAGTGATATCGTATAATGACACTGTTAGAAACTTAGGAGTCTTATTTGATTGTTCTCTCTGTTGGGCTCCTCGTGTTGCAGAAGTCAGCCGAAAATTATTTGCTGCTCTGGGATCTCTGCGACGATGGAAAAATTTGCTTCCCATTAAAACCAAAATTCAATTGGCACAGTCACTACTACTCCCAATATTGGATTACGCTGATGTCTGTCTGATTGACCTTAACGAGGACTTGCTCAGCAAACTCCAAAGGCTACAAAATCTCTGTTAGGTTTATGGGCTACGTAAGTTGACCATGTGTCCGAATACAGAAAAAAATTAGAGTGGCTTCCCGTCGGACTGCGCCGCCAGGAGCATGTTCTCACTCTCCTTTATAATATCCTCTACGATCCTCGCACCCCTCCCTATTTAAAGGAGCGTTTTCGATTTCTGGGATCGGACCATTCTCGTGAACTGAGGTCCAAGTCGGATAATTTATCTATTTATTTATTATCTTTATTAGGGACACAAACAGTTATTATTACAAACATAGATTTAAACATCATTACAGTACATAAACCAATGAAGTGTCCACAGACAACTAACACATTCAGTTCTGAGCAGCGTTTAACATTAAGCTTTAAAAACAAGGAGACGACAAAACAAATGAAAATAATACCACTAAACAAACAATTAAATTCCATTAACACAAAATAAAAATCAAAGCAATAACAACTTAGTTTACTAAGGATGATTTTTAACTAGATTCCTAAATTTATTTACACTTATATGAAAGTCTAAAATATCAATTTCCAAAAACCTTTTATTGTGCGACTGACAAGCACGAAATAAAAACACATTTTTGGCATACTTGGTTCTGGTGGCGGGTACAAAAAACACATCTTTACAGCGAGCGCTTAAGCGTATATTTTTCAATAGATACGGGGAATCTAATAGGTTATGGATCAGTTTGAATAAGAATACTTGATCTCTTACAGCTCGACGATCCTCCAAAGACGAAATAACAGGGAAGGACAGCTGAGATCGACGACATCTATATTCCAAATATCTTTTAAATTTATTGTTCAAAGATTCGATGTACTCAAACAGCCATTTACGCGATCGGTATATTACAGGAATTCATTTACCATCAAGGTTTCTCAGTTATGGGATGATTTGATGCCTGTTATTCGGAAATCTAAATCACTTGCGATTTCTAAACGAAAGCTGCATCAACATCTTTTGGGTCTTTGCCGGTAGCGGGTACTTGCTTGCAACATAATTTTTTTGTTGTTTTAATTCCATTTTTGTTTTTATTATTATTCTTTTTTGATTTTTGTTTTTATTGGCGCACTCATTTTTTATCAATTTTCCAAACCAAAGGTTGTCTGGAAGAGATCGCTTCTAGTGATAAGATCGCCTTTGCCCTCATTAATATATTACCATATTGTACCTACTGTATTTAAATTGTGATGAGTGCAATAAAGAATCTATCTATTTATCTAAAAAGCAATTTGTGTGTAATTTGGCTATCACAATTATAATAAATAGCAAGTATACCTATTCTTTCTAATAAATAACTGTGGTTTCGCAATTTTAGAACAGAGTAAGTACCTTAATAATTTTGAAAGCATTTTTCCGCCAGAGGACGCAGCATTCTTTACGTACAAAAAGTCCATAACTTCGTTATAACTTCTAAGTGTTGGTGCTTTGCCTCACTCGTATGGCTAGTTAGTCTCAAAGAGCTAAAATTTCAAAGGTGAATTTAGCTCAAAGGCAGATACAGTATAATGGACGCCTTCACTAGCTTTATCAGACATTTCGACTGTGTTAGACAAATTATGCTTTGCTAATAGAGTCCTATACCTCCAAAGGAAAAAACGGAACCATCACAGGATCACATTATTGTCCGTCTGTTCGCCTGCCCATTTGTCTGTCAAGATCCTTTCTCAGGAACATGAAAAGATATCAAACTGTAATGTGATACAGGATAAATTAATTAAAAAAATACTTTTTAAATACAAGCTTTTAGTACTCGTCTACTTGTGTCGTTTTATTGTGTAGTTCCTGTGACCACCTTCCAGCTCCAGCATTAATTAGATCAGCTCCATGACATCATACTATTGCATTGTCATGCGATATACATTATGCATGCAAAATTTCAGCTCATTCGGAAACCGGGAAGTGGGTCAAATTTAACTTGTAAGGTTTTATTACAGACACCGGGACAGGTGAAAGTAAAATAAAAGCTTGTATAAATTGCAATAAATCAATGGCATAGGACGTAAGGGCATCGCCTTCCAATTGGTAGGTAGCGGTCCGAGCCCCGCCACGTACTAATATGTCTTCAAGTTATGAATTTTACAAGCGTCAAATAAACGTACGTAACGTTTATTCGATGCTTTTACGGTAAATGAAAACATCGAACACACCTGTAATCTGCACACACCTGTAAAGAAAACATTTATTTAGAGGCCGTGTGAAGTCGACCAACCCGCACTTGGCCAGCGTGGTTGACTAAGGCCTAATCGCCCTAGTATAAGGTACACTCGAGCCTCTCGGTGGGGACGTACATTGAGCTGTTGATGATGATGATGATGAAAAATTACACATGAGTCAATACGATCAAAGTAATGCTCTTCATGTCGCATATTTGCGATTTTACGAGGGAATTAAAAGTTAAAGTATTTGCCGTTGACCTAGAATCATGAAATTTGGCAAGAATTACAGCACATATGTAAAAGTAAATCTGAAAACTGTATGTAGATATTTCGGATCCGAAAAAATAGTACGCAACCCTTGGTGAGTGAGTCTGACCCGCACTCGGTCAGGGGACGCATTTTTGAATCATAAGAAGTGAATTTTGAATTCGAATTTCGAACACGAATTCACGAAACAAACGAATGATTCTAATTAGAGGAAAACATAATCTAGCCTTGTATGCGCGTGCATACATCCCAAACATAATCAATAAGTCAAATTAAGAAGGACGAAACAAAAAACTTGACTCTACACCTGCAGGCGTAGCACGGGCTGCCAAGACGGGACGCCAAGACGGGACTTGAGTCACGCGTTATCTCACAATTTCAGTGACATAATCTCTATGTCTTAAAGTGTAGCACGGCGACGCGTATTTATGCTGCGGTCCGATAACAGCACTCACAGTGCTAACGATTGTAATCGCCTGGTTCAAATTAAAAAGAACACTAAAAATGCTAACAGCATGCTTACGATTCCGGTCCGGGGTTTGAGCTTATCAATTTGTCAAACCATATGTCGAGTTAAAAATTTGGTTTGAGTAGGTCATTTTGCTTTTGATTGCTTCTCAGTATTTTTGTTTTGTAGATTTTAATTACAACATTGTTTCCCCGCTGCTCATCCAGAACGGTACAGTCATTTTGAACCGAAAACACAATTATCAAACGTCAGACTGACAGTTCGCTTAGACTGGCTTAGAGTGATTTCACTTCAGAGCATTAGCGCCGTAAGTTCACGATGGCGTATGACGTTAACGATGGCGTTATATGGCTCTTCATGCCGGCTAACATTAGCGCGCACAACATTTCGGGACGCGTTTAAGCGCGATAATAGTGACTCTTATTGATTTTCGGAATAAAACCTTAGTGACTGACGTGATAAAAATTTCTTGACGCTCCTCAAGGGATACGTGTCATTGAGTCTTATCACAAATTTCTTGGCAGCCCGTGCTACGCCTGCTGTTCGAAAACTGGTAGAGCCTCGCGCGAATAACATACAAGAAATTCAGAAGCTCCAACTTTTTCGTCTGCTCTTTTAAATCACCATTTATTAAATCGTTTTTTAATAAATGGCAACATATACAGGGTATATGTTGAATAAAGATGTTTGAGTTGAAACATCATTTTTTATTTAAAGTTAAAAAATGCAATTCGTAGGTATGCACGTACATTACGAATGTCAAAAAAAATTAGAAGTAATTATTTACTATACATTATATATTGATGTTAAAATGCCATATAATAACTTAGTTGGGTTAGTTCCACATCAGGTGATCACTCAAATAATCACTTACTTTGTAATTATGTTTACTCATAAGAGTCCTTAAGATGTAAATTTAAATTTATAAAATGTCAAATTGGGACTCTTTGGGGAATTCCAAAATGTGAAAGAAATAAGTTTATTCTTACGAAGATTAAAACTAATCGAATGTAGTTATTTAATAGACGAATCAGTTCACCGAGAAGATCTGCATTGAAGTTGAGATAGCACACATCGTCATAGATTAAGGGGAAAATTAAATTCTGGACAACTATTTGTAGATTCAGTTTTAGATGATAGAAAATTATGAAGCTTGTAATATTATATGTAGATCGCATCGTGCTGATGACTTTCTTACTGACATTGTTACGTGGGTCTGTCAAGACAAGCTGCAATGAATTATGTAAGCCAAGATCTTATACATGGTTACTGATCCCGTGTAAGATAGAGTTACTTTAGACAGTTCACGTTAACTTCCAACAACCATTTTTGAGTCATTATGAATCAATAGTAGCAATAATTTTCATGCCTTTATCTATTTAAAAGAAGAAACTGACAAAACTGACTTACATTATAATAATATCAACGCACAGCCCAAACACTGCGTCTAGATATTCCAAATTTGGCACATAGCACTGTGGGACATCCATAGGTCATAAATCTTAAAAACCTGCTTTCTTGTTTTACATTTTATTCCTTGTCGTTACATTGGATAGTTGCGGTACCTTCTGAAACTATAAATAGGTCAGTAATTAGAGTGCGCCTTCATTATCTATTGTGCATTCAAAGAGAGCGCATCGCCAATCGTAAATACTGTTATCAGTGAGTCATTAAAAAGCGTGACGTCATTTGTTGTCATTGCGGGACCTGTGAGTGCTGTGTGAGTTTTTTCTGAAATGGATATCCAAGAACAGGGTATGTAATAATTAATATTTTTATTTTTATTGTATCTTAGTATATATTTTCTTTAGTATGTCATTGCTACGAGGCGACTTTTCTTGGAGTATTATATTTTAATATTCAAAGTTTGAATAAACTTTTAAATATGTTCCCACTCGCTCCGACTATGGAGGTATATTGCACCATAATCTTTAGACTTTCTTATCTTAGGAAAATTAAAACTTGGCTGCCCTTATCTGCCCTTTTGGCGATGACAAGGGTGCTAGGGTTGCCAGATTATCTCGTAGCATTTGCTACGAAATTAGTTTATTTAGTCTTAGTGCTTTGTGTAGGTTTTGTGACTGAATTTTAACCGTTTTTTTTTGTTTTAGGTAATTTATATATATGCTCGTTTTCAAGAATGCATATTCTTGAAATATGGCTAACTGTCAATACCGATAATGACTCGGAAAAGTGTCGTCAAGTCCTACAAAGTTTGTTGACTACTCTGAACGACGATGCTGAGAACATTGATATTCATTATTTAGAGAAAATTGTTAATAATTTATGTAAAGCTATTGCTCGATTCTGGAAAAAATGTAATAGGGATAAAACCAAGCTTTTATATAAGAATTCCGATTGGTTTAATGTTATTGAAAAAATTCAACTTGTGAAAAACAATAAGCAATGTACTCCGTCTGAAACGTCGCCGTGTCATTCACGTGGTCGTCCTCGAAAACCTTTTACGCAATGTAGTAAAAGGACTAAACGTCGGAGAGTAGCTGATTTGTCAAAGTCTGATGATTCTACTGTGAGTGCATTGCTTGATGTTTCAGACTGTTCATTCGATTCGTGTATATCTAGAGTTAGCACTGATGATGTCTTGTCACTTGTGACTGATGCTCAGTTGACAAAACATCAGTATTTATTAATTAAAAACTTTGTTAATAGTAAGATTTCTCCTAATGTATTACCATGTTACCAACAAATTACTAAAGCGAAACAGAGATGTTACCCTTCTAATATAACTGTTTCCGAGTCTTCAGCTGAAGTTGAATTACAAAGTCTTTTTGATCACACAGCTTCTCGAATCCTTGAATCTCAAAAAGAGGTCTTAGATCAGATTCCTGATGATTGTTTGTCTAATATCTCTTTACTTGGGAAATGGGGATTCGATGGCAGCACTGGACATAGTGAATACAAACAATTTTTTTCAGATTCAACTTTAGAAGATAGTAGTTTGTTTGTAACATCTTATGTACCCCTTCAAATTATTGTAAAATTAGCTGAAGATAATTGTAAAATTTTATGGAAAAATCCTCGACCCTCTTCCACTAGGTACTGCCGTCCTATTCGATTTCAATTTTTGAAAGAAAGCACAGCAGTGTCTTTGCAAGAGGAAGCTTATTTTAAGGATAAAATTGAAAGTTTGCAACCTACTTTTATTCAGATCGACAATCGTGAATTGGTCGTTTCTCATAAGTTGCAGCTTTCAATGGTAGATGGTAAAATTTGTAGTGCTTTAAGTGAAACATCTACAAGTAGATGTTATATATGTAATGCTACCCCTAAAGAGATGAATAAAATAGACGAATGTTTACAAAAACCTGTAATAGAGAGTAGATACCAATTTGGATTATCACCACTACATTCTTGGATACGTTTCTTCGAATATTTTATTCATCTTTCATATAGATTAGACATAAAAAAATGGCAAGTTAGGCTAGATAGTGATAAACAATTGTTATCAAATAAAAAACAATATGTACAGTCCCAGTTTAAGGAACGATTAGGTTTAATAGTTGACAAGCCGCGTAGTGGTGGAAGCGGGACGTCTAACGACGGAAACACGGCCAGGAAGTTTTTTTTGGAATCAGCTCTATCTGCTGAAATTACAGGTTTGAATAAGGATCTCATAGATCGTTGTTGTGTAATATTACAAACGTTATCTTCTGGACATAAAATTAATGAATGCAAGTTTAAAGACTATGCATTACAAACAGCATACAGCCTGGTCGAGGAATATCCGAGGTATAGTCTTCCTGCTTCTGTCCACAAGGTGCTCGTACATGGATCAGATATTATAAGTTATGCATTGTTATCTATAGGAGAACTTTCCGAAGAAGCTGCTGAAGCGACAAATAAGTATATCAAAATTTATAGACGAAGTCACACTCGAAAAATGTCACGTGAAGTTACCAATCAAGATTTAATACAACGACTATTATTACATTCAGATCCTTATATTACAAGTCTTCGGAAACTTCCCCCTAAAAAGAAAAATACTCTGTCACAAAGTGTAATAGAATTGTTACATGTTTAATATTGTTAGAATAAGAATAATTTATTTGTATTTTGTTAGTTGTTTTGTTTTTTTTGTATTTAATTAATTTTTATTTATTTATTTCTATTATTTTATTATAATTAAATAATGTTATCAATGTTTTGACTCTTATTTTATTTAAAATATATGTTTTACATTCCAATTTTTAAGTGTTTGTTCATGATAAATTTAGGTAAAAGTATGTTATTGTTTATATTTGTTTTTTACTGAAGTAAACGTTTTTTATTCCGTAAATACATGTACTTCTTTCATTTTAATGTTCCTAAAACACTTTTACAACTATAAGTCACTAAAATAATACAATGTATTGATAGTAACAGGACTTTAACTATTTATGACCGCCCTTGTATGGAGCGTGTCCCTCTGTGCATAGGGTCCTTATAAGGTGTAGGGGTGTACTAAGTAAGGATTTCTCAAAATTCACCCCCTAAGAGGTTAAAATGAGGCTCCAAAGTTTGTATGAGGAAACGTGATGAGTTAGACATTTTTTCTAAAACTACACAGGAATACTCCTATCGATAATATATGTGTTTCAGGTTTTTCAGAATTCATCCCTTAAAAGAGGCATACGGAGTGCCAAAGCCTGAAAATAAGCATTGGAAATCCTTTGTAGGTTTATCGGAGCGCTGATTACTAAAACAGCGACGATTTTAAAATCCATCGTAGCAGGCGTGAACCTATCATCATCTTTTTCTATCTTCTTCTAAACATGTACATAAGAAAAAAATTGTAAGACAGTAACTGAATCATTACATTGCAATATGCATAATATTGGTCCTATGGCTAACAACGACAAAGGCGTGGGTTCACACCTGAAAATATTTGTTGTATTTGATTTTATTGATTTGAGTGATTTTATATTTGGGCTATAGGCTATGGAAGTTGAGGAGCTTGGTGGCGCATTGGCGCGTGCACTTAGCGAACGATTGCTAAGGTTAAGCAACGTTCGCTGTGGTCAGTCCTAGGATGGGTGACCAAAATAAGAAACATCTCAAGCTCCTCCGTGCTTCGGAAGGCACGTTAAACAGTGGGTCCTGCGCCTGATCTCGCCCCGGTCGTGTCGGTTAACCGTCCCATCGGACTAGGCGAGTGAAGGAACAGAGAGTGCACTTGCGTTTGCGCAATCACTTGTGCACTATAATATCTCCTGCGCAGATGGCTAGTCTCTGTGGAGATTGGCCGCCGTGACCGAATATCGGTTAGGAGGACATTACAGGCTATCGTATAGATTTGATAATTCTGTTTGATTGAAATTAATTTTTAATATTATTTAACATTTTGTAACGTCATCCCAGTGGTCAACATTTGATTTATCCAACAAATATATCAATTTGTTGAATAAATCAACCATTGCCACTTATAGCTGATGAACATAATTTCATTTTTTTCATTAAGTCATCCAGCTTGATAACGATTGCCGATCAATTGATGAGTTACAAAATCACCACCTGGAACTTGAACGTTTAATATGTTTTTCGTAAATAGAAATTTTTCCCTTAGGCGCCACCAGTAGGGCAAAATAGTGGGTCCACGAGGTCCTACCATTTGACTGTAGGTACTTTATATGCGCACGCGAGTTGACGATAACAAAATAGGTAAAATCGGAAGTTACCATCTCGCGCGTTGCGAGTTTAACACTTTACAAACAAGTCATACTCGTATTTTACAAAGTTTTCCTCATTTTAATAAAAGCACATCACAAAGTCTCCCTGTATAACATAGATTCACAAACTATTCGTCATTTTCATTTTAGACCTTTCCACCAACGCTCAGTGGAAAATATAACTAAATATAGGTATTGAAATAACTCAGCGTCCGGAGCATTTTCTTATATCCAAAATGTATTTCGCAGACACCACGCCGCGGTAACGTTCGGTAGTCTCTGAGCAAATACGGGGCTTATGCGTAAGTTCCATAAATATTTGAGTTTTGTGTTTGTACGCTCGGCTTTAGTAGGCATTGCAGGTCTATTAGGTGAAGCTAGGATTGAATCAATAGCAACTTTTTTGATGTCACCGCTGACTCAACTTTTTTTAATGTTACTGCTAACTGTTGTCAGCTATTTAACGTGAGTAGTGAGAGTATTTAACGTGGTAACCTGATTTTAACTATTAGACGAATGTCAAGTGATGAAGCGTGTAAATAGCTTATCATGTGTAATGTTAAAGGGGGAATTTCGGCAACTTCTGATGGAATGGCGAAACTGAATGTTTCACAAATAACTATGGACTGAACATCAACAATCTAGGCAAATAGGTCAGATAAACGTAATCTACGACTCACCCGATGCTTCACCGATCATCAGCCTTCAGGTCTAAAGATGTAGGCCCAGCCGCTGCACGCACCAGTCCTGCGATTCTAGATAATCAGCCCAGCATTTGCACCAAACAGAATATGCAAATTCACCAGTAGTTTCTCACTTCAAATATATTATGGTAAGATGAGATCACGGCGGAGAGTTTTCAAATTTCATTTGCGGATGTTAATATATAACCGTTGCGGGGCAGCGAGAATAACAGCAGCTAAGCACGGGAACTTCTCTTTTTGTCTATCCCAAAAGTGGTGGCACGGCGTAGCGCCTTTTGGCCATCACTCCGAATCACAGAGTCCACACCAGGCGGCATCGCCGAGTACGTCTACCAAACCAGTATGCCAGTATTGTTGATGTGAAAATAGTAAAATATATATATGAAAAAGATGCGTCACCATGCTCCCCACCTTGGAAGTTCTTGGAACTTTCAAAACTACAAATTAAGAAATTAAAATTAAAAAACGACACGATATGAGAAGCTACTAAAGTTACTGGTTAGGCAAAGGGTATAATTTTACAACTGGACGCCTTAAAAACCCTGTTCGTGTCTTTACCAGAGCAACCCGCACTATACCATCGGGTCCAAGAAAGACCTCCGTGATTATTCCTCAAGCCCAACACAAAGGAGGACTATCTTCCTGACCGATAAGGACTACAGTTCCTATTTCAACAGGACGTTCAGGAGTCGCCCATTTTTGCCTAACTTGCAACGTATGCAAATATTCTTGGTGCCACTTTTTCCAGTACGAACGGACCAAAGAATCCAATAATTTTTTGCGGTTGTTTAAATTAACACTACCACTTGGAACGTCTGACGCGGGTAAATATTGTAATGGTGTAAACATTAAGAAATGAGCGGGAGTGATTACGTCAGGATACGGATCCGAAGATAAAACGCTTAGTGGACGCGAATTCATAACGCATCCAATCTGAGTGAGTACAGTTTGCAGTTCCTCATATGTTAGCAGCTGAGATCCAACCACTCTGTATAAATGAGTTTTCAAACTTTTTATGTTGGACTCCCATATACCACCAAAATGAGGAGCCCTGGGTGGAATCATTTTCCACTCGATCCGCCGACTAGCGAGTTCACTCTTTATAACGGCATTATATTCCGCTCGCAATGTGAACTGATATAGTTCGTTTAGGTGAGACTTGGCCCCGACAAAGTTTGTCCCATTGTCGGACTATAAACACGTTACAGGACCACGAAGGGATATAAAACGTTTGAATGCCACCAAAAATTTATCAGATGTCAGATCAGACACCAGTTCGATATGCACTGCCTTTGTGACAAGACACACGAACAGGCATATGTATGCCTTTTGGGCTCTCTGTCCACGTCTGCGACAGAGCGTAATGCGTATGGGGCCTGCGTAGTCTACGCCAGTGTGCACGAAAGCTTTAGCCTCAGTAATGCGGTACGCTGGTAGATCTGCCATCATGGGGGTAGGATGCTTGGGGTTTACCCGAAAGCAGGAATTACATTTGCGGATTAAATTTCTGATAACTGTTCTGGCATCCAATATCCAGAACCGCTGACGCAAAATTGACAGCAATAATTCGGAGCCAGTATGACAGTTCATGATATGAAAATGAATTATTATAAGATTAGTGACGTGGTCACGCTTAGGAAGTAGTACAGGGTGTTTAGACTCAAACCCCAGGTCAGAATGAGACAATCTGCTGCCTATACGAAGGATATTATTCTCATCTAAAAATACCGATAAATTGCGTAACCTTTTAGACGGCAAATGACCCTTTTTAATTAAAGAGATATCCTCGTAGAAATGAAGTTGTTGTACGGCACGTATCACAACTTGTTCAGCTATACCCAAATTATTAATAACATTATTCGAAATAGCGGAGTTCAAAAGTTTTGCGAATTTTAAAACGTATACAACCACACGTAACAATTTATCCCACGACGAGATTCGTTGTGAGAGTTCATATACAATCGAAGGATCCCGGCTAACAGTACATGTAAGAGCCTTAGTCCGGAGCTCTGGTAATGCGTCACTCGGTGTGGGTAAAAACGGTTTCACCGGCCACTCTTCAACAGGAGATCGCAACCAAGAGGGACCATCCCACCACAAACCGTGAGAAATTCATTGTGACGGAAGCATGCCACGAGATAGGCAATCACTCGGATTTTCGATGCCAGATACGTGATAAAAACTGACGCGGTGCTAAGTGCTCCTGACACTGAGCGACGCGGTTGCTCACAAAGATTGACCATCTATGAGGAGATGACGCAATCCACGAAAGCGCAATGGTGGAATCAGAAAATGCAAAAACATCGGCTATAGAACAGCGTTCTTCGTATGAACTACGGACGGTGTTAACTAATTTTGCCATCAGAAGCGCGGCACACAACTCTAAGCGAGCAAGTGTGGCAATTTTTGCCGGCGATACTTTTGATTTAGCACATAACAGCCGAACATTTATTTCTCTCGATGAGGAAGTTGTGTGTAAATATATCACAGCTCCATAGCCATTGAGGCTTGCGTCACAAAATGCTACTATATTTACCTTTGTGTAAGTGAAAACACCAATATGACGCGGAATTTGAACTTTACACAATAAGGGAAATTCTTGTGTCAGTAATGAAAAACGCTTAATTATATCTTCATGGGGACTATCGTCCCAACCGACTTTATCAAGCCATAATTCCTTAATTAGCAACTTCGCATAAAGAATTACAGGAGCTACTACGGAGAGTATGTTACGTTTTGTACACTTATCGTGTATTTGCGATGTGGTTAACATAAAAACATCATTTGTAGGTTCCCATGATAACCCTAATACTTTAGAAATATTTTCGCAGCCATCCTTTACAAAGTCTACACTACCGAGATGCGAATGCGGGAGACTATTCATAACAGTTTCCGAGTTAGATTTCCACCTGACTAAATCAAAACCACCAGTTTTGAAGAAAGAAATTAATTCGCGTGAAAGACGCACAGCTATATCTTCGTCTTGGACTGAATGTACCAAATCGTCCATATACAAATACATTCTGGTAACTGCTACCTGAGCCGCTTCAGGAAAATGCGAACTATCAGTAGCCAAATGCCTAATAGTACGCATGGCTAAAAATGGGCTAGACTTGAGCCCAAAGGGGACCCTATTAAATTGAAAAGTACGGATCGACTCCCTGTCAGTAAAGCGATACAAAATTTTTTAAAACTTGCGATCGGCCTCTGTTACGCCTACTTGTAAGTACATTTGCCGAATATCGGCATTTAATGCGATAAGAAATAAACGGAAATTTAATAAAAGTAAAAATAAATCAGCCTGTAGATTAGATCCTGTATGCAAGATGTCATTCAATGAGACACCTGTATGAGTCCTGGCACTTGCGTCCAACACAATTCGCGGCATGGGCTTGTCCGGGCGAACAACGGCGTGATGTGGTATGAAGTACCCATCACTAACATCAAATGTTACAATTTCGGAAAGGTAATTATTATCAATATATTCCTGAATGACCTTATCGTAATTTATTTTCAGGGACGGAGACTGTGTAAATTTCTTTTCGAGTGAATAAAGACGACGTTGAGCGGCAGCGTAAGAATTACCTAACTCCGTTATTTTTTTACAGAATGGTAAGGCAACAGAATAACGTCCTTCACTAGTACGAGATATGGAACTAGTAAATAAATTTTCGCATTCAGTGTCTTCGGGACTCAAGTAATGTTTAAGCGGTAATTTCTCCAACTCCCAAAACCTCTGCAAGTTGAAGGTAACCACGTCTCGTGCGACAGCGGAAAAGAAGGAAGAAGGGGCGTCGCCATGACGTGATGGGGGCATCAGAACATAACCCAAAGTTGTTTGCAACGCCGGCGGAGCGCGAGAACCCGAATCAATCTTATTCCCGAGATAGATATAAGGAAAGAGTTGAGCACCAAGTATTAGATTAATATCACCCGGAATATTCCACGTAAGGTCTGCGAGCGGTAAATTATTCAAAAAACTAAAATCACCCTTATTTTCGATGAAATGTGACGGTAATTGATCTGTAATACAATCAACAACTAAAGCGTAAATATTATATTTATTGTGCGTATGAATGCGGGACTCGATGTCAAAACGAACAAAACCATATATCGGTCGCGAAGATAAACCAACTCCTTTGACGAAAGAATTATTCAAAGGAATAATAGGCAAATTTAGTGACTTACAACAATCAAGAGTGATTAAATTATGTTGTGAACCGTTGTCAATAAGACAACGAATTAAAACACTGCTATTATCATTACATTTTGCAAATACTTGCGCGGTTGACAAAAGTATCGTTGCATTATTACGCGCGCTATAAGATAAAAACGCGTTGTTATTATTATTACACGGCGCATGACTGCATGAACCAGGCCCGCGCGATTCAGGCGAAGCGCTGACCGCGCACTCGCCGAGAGGCACGGAGTTCGCGACGACGGCCATCGAGGACGGCAGCGGCGACGGCGAAGAAGACGGCGACCGGTAAGACGCGGACCGTGATAACCGCAAACCATCGTCACATTGAACTACGCCGACGGCATCCTTCGTCAGTATATGAACGTTTGATACGGTAGGTTGCTTCGCATCAAAATGTAAAAATGTATGATGACGTTTACTACATGATTTACAAACCGAAGCGGAATTACAATTAGAAACAGTATGCGACAAACTCAAACAATTTAAGCAGCCATGTTGCGACTTAATAAAATCGAACCTATCTCTGACAGAAAGGGCATTTTTAAATTTGTTACAAAGATAAAGTTGTAAATGATCGGTGCCATCACATAACACACACTTTTGTGATCTCAAGCTAGTCGACGGTTCGTTGCGTGATACGAACGCCTTATAAGTATTTTGTGAACGCAGGGCAGGCTTATTACCAGTCACTAAAGAACGTGAACTAGAATTATTATTAATAGAACGTTCCAAAATCTTGACCTGATCTTGAATAAAAGAAATTAAATCTGTATAAGAAGGAATTTCAATATTTCTAACTGATAACTCAAATGCTTGAATAGTTGTTGTGTCAAGTTTTTTCAAGCCACAATATAATAATAAGAAGTCAGTCAAATCTGAAATGTCTAATTGTTTTAATGCGGAAATCGAAGCGGAATAATTTTCAACAAACGAATCTAAACTATTTTTTGAATTATTGCAATTCTTTAATTCAAAAATATTATTCAAATAATGTGTGCCTAATGCGCGTTTATCTTGGAATTTCTTGACTAAACTATTCCATAATATGTCATAAGTGTCACCGGTAGGTACGATACCTGCCGTGACCTTTAATGCAGAGTGCGTTAATTTGCCTACTAAGTATTGCACCCGTTGCGAGTTAGACAGTCGAGCGTTGTCATGAATATTCGCCCTAAACGACTCATAAAAAATCGGCCAATTTTCCGTACGACCGTCAAACGAAGGTAATTCTATCGGTGGTAATTTTATGTCTACATTGCCTTTATTCGACCTTTCAGTACTGGGTTGCTCCGATGAAGAATTGACAATAATCCTATTACGTGCACTTTTGATGCGGATATACAAATCTTGACAAGATTCAAAAGCCGAGTAGTCTGGCTTTGCTTCGGAATCCAAGTTCAATTGAATCTCGTTAATGTCATCAATCAAACTTTCATATTTACTAAACAAAGAATCAATCGTTTCCGTCTCAGTTATAAAATTATCCCTTGACCTCGAATCGAAAGTTGAAATATTTTTCGTTAAATCAAATAAATGGTTGAAACGTGCAAATGCCGATCCTTTTTACATTGTAGCAAATATAATTTATTTTCTAATTGTTTGTGAGACATTTTATCTTTATACTAATGCAAAAAAATCGAAAATGTAATTTAAAATATTATTTACGAAAATTCATATAAAATTTGTATTTTTCGCAATATGGCGGGAGCGGTGATGCGGTCTAAGTTGAGAGTTATGCCAATAAGTACGCAAATCCTACTCTAACTTAGCAAAAGATATGTAATAATTAATTAAATGAATATGCGGAAGCTAGAACAATATCCGGCTCGAAGGACCAATAAGAAATGATGAAGCGTGTAAATAGCTTATCATGTGTAATGTTAAAGGGGGAATTTCGGCAACTTCTGATGGAATGGCGAAACTGAATGTTTCACAAATAACTATGGACTGAACATCAACAATCTAGGCAAATAAGTCAGATAAACGTAATCTACGACTCACCCGATGCTTCACCGATCATCAGCCTTCAGGTCTAAAGATGTAGGCCCAGCCGCTGCACGCACCAGTCCTGCGATTCTAGATAATCAGCCCAGCAGTTGCACCAAACAGAATATGCAAAGTCACTAGTAGTTTCTCACTTCAAATATATTATGGTAAGATGAGATCACGGCGGAGAGTTTTCAAATTTCATTTGCGGATGTTAATATATAACCGTTGCGGGGCAGCGAGAATAACAGCAGCTAAGCACGGGAACTTCTCTTTTTGTCTATCCCAAAAGTGGTGGCACGGCGTAGCGCCTTTTGGCCATCACTCCGAATCACAGAGTCCACACCAGGCGGCATCGCCGAGTACGTCCACCAAACCAGTATGCCAGTATTGTTGATGTGAAAATAGTAAAATATATATATGAAAAAGATGCGTCACCATCAAGTATAGTAGTTAGTGATTCTGATTACGAGATCAAAGATTCTTAGTACGAATTTGCCGATAAGTTTTGTGTGATGAAAACGAAATTGCCGAATTTGATGATGCTAAGTCAACGTAGTTTTATTCCCTTGTGGAATCGCAAAGTATGCGACAAAAATGGCAATATCTATTGATGGAGTTGATGGACAAGTTTGATTATTCCACAGCTCAAATCATAGACCCGAGTATATATTTAATTTATATAACTTTGATATCTCTACGCGTTCCTGAGAAAAAGTGTCTTGACAGACCGACAGTTTTTTTTTCTCTTAAGGTACGAACCTAAAAATAAACAACACAACATAGTTCGTAACATCTAAGAGCACACTACATATGCCAATCACGAAATAAGCTCCATTCAATTTGGTATGTTAAGAAAAGTTCACGCGAAATCAATCCTTATACAGGTGTGCAGTTATTATTCGAGTTTTCTCGAGTTTTCAATAAACACTTAATATACCAACAGAACTCCTCTATATCCGAAATCTAATATCCATGAATTGTATACCATCAGAAATGACATTATCAATGCTATTGTCAAATACCTTTCAAATTAACGCCATTACAGTGGAGGCGTTCGCACCTTCCCACCCAATAGGCGTGCGACGGCGTCGTTAATTGAAATGATAAATTAATCTGTCCCCTAATTAGGGCAACGGAATGCCAAAAAGACGGTGCTATAATTAACACGTTTTAAATTAAGCATAAAATTTCCTGGCAATTCTGCGCAGCCGGAACAAATTGGACGGGCGAATTGTCCGCCTTCTAAATTTGCTATTTTCTACTAATTGTGCATTAGAATTCGGAGCAAGACGCATGCATTTAAATTGGCTGCAATCTCCCGAGTTTGCTACGTACGGGAAATTAAGGTGACGTTGGTGTTCTGTTTTATTGACGAGAGTTTTATACGTAGTCGTTTCATTAACTTCACTTTACGACGTCATCCAAAGCATTCGACGTGTCAACTGTCAGTCCATCCCTACTAATAATTATAAGTATATTATTCATCAATATTTCGCCTAAGGATGCCCACTGTTGGACATAGGCGTCCCCCAGGGATCTCCAACCCGATCGATCCTGCGCCTCCCGCATCCAGTGGCTTCCCGCGACCTTCACCTGCAGGCCTAGCACGGCGCGTGGACTATAAAAGAGAAAGTGACTAACTTTCAACCAGTTTCGCTTCATTCTTATATGAAAGAGCGAGAAAAAACATGTTATTTATCTCTTGTCTAAGTTTGTCCACGAATTGAAAGAGAAAGAAAGCGAGAGAGAGAGAGCAGTGACCCATCTCACCATTGACGTCTAATGAGCTGAAGTCACATGTCTGGTTGACATGCAGATGACATTGCACTATATTATGCCTCAAATGATATTTCAGAATCTTCTATCCGGCTTAACACCGCCCTTCGATATCTTAATCAATGGCTCATAGATCATGGTCTTTCTTTGTCACCATCAAAATCCTCTGTTGTGGTATTCTCATCCTCATGACTCATCCCTGATATCGTTATAGCCATTGATGAAGAATGTCTACCTGTTAATGATTATGATAAATTTCTAGGATTATTCCTTGACTCCAGATTAACAGGCATTCAACACCTCAATTATATTAAGGAGAAATGTGAAAAAAACCTAAATGCTCTCCGTGCAGTCTCCGGTGTTTGGTGGGGAGCCCATCCATATTGCCAGAAACTTCTTTATAACGCAATAATACGTAGCCACTTTGATTATGGTTGCTTTCTTTGGGAACCTTGCAATAAGACAGCCTTAAATTCACTGAAAATAAATTCAAGCTAAAGCCCTCCGTATCATCTGTGGAGCTATGAAATCCTCTCCGATTAATGCTATGCAAGTAGAATGCGTTGACCCCCCACTTCATTTACGTCGCCAGTTCCTTGCAGATAATTTATTAAGCAAAGTTATCCAAAATAGCAACCACCAATTATTGTCCCGCCTCCACCAACTACAGCACTTATTGGAAACATCTAGGTTTTGGGTTCATAAGACAACACCCTGTCTTATAAAAAGTTTCTCTAAATATTCTGCTGGACCACCCCTTTACACCTTCCCTGGTAATCCCCTCTTTAGTTTCAAATATGAAGTTCTAGTTTTTAAACCTAATATAGTTCTAAATATCGGACTAAATAAATTGACTCCTGAAGCAAATTCATCCTTTAGATTACAGGTAGATAATAATAACTGGTCAGATAGGCTGCATATATATACTGATGCCTCAAAACTATCGACAGATAGTAATGTCGGAGCAGCTGTATGTCACTCCCCGGTCACATGTCACTCCATTCCACAATGCTGCAGATTTGCTAAGGATGGAAGCTCGTAGGAGGCTGCACATTGCTACCGTGATGTTTGGGATAGTGCACACTAAGCGGCCTCAATATCTGTATAATAAGCTGGTTTGGGCTCAGACACATTTCAGCCATCAGAGGAGGGTCTGTTCTCCGGTGTTCGTATCACCCAGTTATCGCACGGCCGCTTTTCGTGGATCATTTAAGTTTGCTGCCTCACGCTGTTGGAACGACATCCCACCTCCGATACGTGACCTAAAAAGCAAAAACGCTTTCAAAAACCAATATAAGCGGTTCTTATTAACACAACAAAAAAACACATAGTTTTTCGCTTACCATCTTGCACTAAAATTCCATAAATATAAATAATTCTTTTTTTCTTTTTTTTTCCAACGCAGCTGAGTCAGCGAAATAATATGAAATATGATAGTCTTGAGTTTAGTACCTATCTATTTTCTGTAAGTATAGGTATAGTGAATCCCAAACCGGCGGCATTTGAGATTTTTTTTTTTGTGAATATTGTTATTGTCTTGTATAGTTTATAAGTCTTATTATTATGAAACTGGTTTAGCATATTAATTAATAAGTAACCTTTAAGAAGCAAAATTGTCATATATCTCGCACCCAACCACAGACCATAAATTATTTCTCATTTTTTTTTTCTTATAATTCATAGACTTACTAAATCAATGGATGTGGCCTAGTAAAAAAGAAGAAAGGTGTTCAGCGGTGTTTGCTCTACAGACAGACTGTTTCTTACTTTGTTGTTTTTAAAATTATTATTATTATTATTTTTAGTACCATCTGTCCTACCATTTAATTCTTAATGTATTCTACCCACATTGTATCTACTATGTATATATATATATTTTTTATTTTTTTTTATTTTGTGTCTAGTTACGCTACATAACTATAAGTATTTAAATATTTTTAAGGTTGTCTCGTGCGTCGCGGTCTTGGAGGCAATATGTAGGTACTATGTTCATTATGCATATTGCTTCTAGGGTTGCGGCGAAGGGCCCTGCCTGAAAATCAGCGTTTTTGTGTCGGAGACGCAAAAACAATAGCTGAGGTAGGGACCTTTTTGGCTTATCTGCATTTTTTTTTTTTTGTTGTTTACCATTCTTTTATCTTTGTGTGGCCAAATAAATATTTCTTTCTTTCTTCTTTCTGTATGGATACCTAGTTTAAAAATTGTTCTCAGCTTCAAATGTCCTCCTGAAACCACAGTATTCACAGGCGAATCTATCCCTCTATATGAAGCTGTCGCATTTAATGAGTCACATGGATACAGAGCGGTTCGGTGATTTTTATTGATTCACGTAGCGTACTAGAAGAATTGTCAAGATTCCCACTTCGTTCCAGGAATATATCCTACTTGTCATTGAAGACCAGGGAACTACTGTTTCGATGTGACTCACAAGGCAAGGATGTTGCTATTGTTTGGATTCCTGGACATTGCGGTATCACAGGAAATGAAAATGCTGACGCATGTGCTAAACAAGCCACATCACTAGGCTGTCTGTCTTATGATAAATGCTTTTCTCAAGATATCCGTTTATCAGCAAAATCAGATTTAAGCAGACAATGGCAACAGGAATGGAATCATTCTCGTTCCATAAAAAGAAAATTCTATGGTCGCATTCAGTTGGATGTCCCTACTAAGCCATGGTTTTTTAAATACAAATTAGCCAATAAACTTACCACCTCCACTATAATCCGGCTACGCCTTGGACATGTATGCTCCCCAGTTTTTCTGGCTAAAATACGCATTCGAGATCATTCCATATGTGAATGTGGCTTAGACGAAGGCACCGTGGATCATATTTTCTTTAATTGCCCGAGACAACAAACATCACTATACCACCTACATCCTGATTTCATTCCACGTCCTGTAAATATGAATTTCCTGCTTACTCAAATAAACACCCCATTTTTAAACATACTTTTTAAATTTATTGAAAGAAATCAAATTAAATTATAAAATAGTAGACCCTACAACTAAATTATTCCACATTTTTTCTTACCTCATTTTATTCTCCAACATAATTCACCTACAATTTTACAAAATAATTTCTAACCATAACTTCAAGCCGCTACTAACAATTTAATGTTCGCTCTGCTTTGCCCACAGGTAGCCCAACCGACCCAGCATTCTAGTATTACCGCTAAATCTTATGAACTTAAAACGTGTTTTCGCTACTCGACATTGGCAAAATTGTCACACCTGACAGAGGCCATACAACCTAAAAATTGAATTGAATTGTCTGGTTGACAGATCAATAATTAGATTAGTGCAAGTTACGCTAACACAATTAACAAAATCTCGAACATGTTTAACTTGATTCGAGGAATCGTCAATATAGTATATCGCAGACGTCTGCCCCAGTTCGTCACAAGTTGCTCCGTTACGTGTTAGGGAACTGTTTCAGATTAACACTCCGAATCCAGTTACGCGGAACTCCTGTTTATTTATAGACCCGCGAACATTATTTATTTACAGTGTGTGGACGTGCCCCCGGCGGGCGAAAGTCCGATGCGAACTTTTTGTTGTGCAAAAATAAATTATCGTGAAACACGTGCATCAGCGCCTCTCGCCGGGTCAGTGTTTTAGTGTTCACTAGATTTGTTTTACGCGTCCACTCCGATATTGAGCGTATTTTTTACATTACTAAGTTAACAACCAAACAGGCTGGTTATGTGGCTAGAGTCGCTTATAGTACAGGGAGGGGGACTACCTCCTAACTAATAGCGATCACTCGCTATCGCTTTCGTGACATTAGAACACTAGTTCAAATGTCACCTGTGACATTAAAACTATTGTTCTAATGTCACGATAACGATAGTGAGTGATCGCTTTGAGTCAGGCGGTACGGCCGCAGGTTCCTGTAAGACTGCGAATGCGAATATTCGTATCAACCCTAATGTCACACACACGTCTGTCGGTTAGCCATTTGCAGGTACGGTGCTCAACAGCATTTCACCTCGTGAAAAAGCATCTTGGAAGCCTGTTCTTCTATTGTTGAGGTACCCAGGCGAAGCTCGCTTCCATTATCGGCCTCATACATTTAATTTTTTTATACAACTAAGTTGGCAAACAAGCACAATGCCCACCTGATGGTAAGTGGTAACAGTTACCTACAATACATGTGGCTCTTGTGTGATTTGCAGCAAATCTGCAAACCCCACAAGAACCACAGTGTACGTTTCCAGCCTGTGACATAAGATGTAAAGTCACGGTACCCAGTAACTTCACAGCCATATCTTACCCTTCAAACCGGAACACAGCAATGCAAGCACTGCTGCTTTGCGGTAGAAATAGGTAAGACGGAGATACCCAAGCAGACGAACCTGGTACAGAGTGTCTGTTTTAAGTTCATTTACTGCAGGAAGACAGGATTCGGTCGCAGGACTGACGGCCGTTGGGATGAAAGGTCCTGGAGTGGTTGCGTACCGAAAGATGCAGCGTGCCACTCCACAAGATGGAGCGATGATTTGATAAAGATCGCGAGACGTCGCTGGATGCAAGAGGCACTGGACCGATTGTTGTGGAAATCCTTGGGTGTGGCCTATCTCCAACAGTAGGCGTGTCTTGGCTGAAATGATAATGATGAGGATTTTTTTATGTATTGCATATTAACAATACAATAAATCTCAGAGAGATAGTACCTATATAAAAAAGTTGACACTCTGTATCTGTTGCAGAGGAGTATTTAAACTCGTACATATCTATGTAGTTCAAAAAACGTGTGGTCTTTTCGAAGTCGCGAGCAGATTCTACTGATTTCACAATCATAATATTTTATTTAGCAGCTAAAGCTAGTCGAACTGCCGAACAAATTATTCGTCATCTTGAATGAATCGCCATATTGAATTTTTATGACGTCACGTACCTCAAATGACAGTCGGGGCTTCTCCGTGATATCTGCGCGCAATTTCATTGCTATCAGTTTCGTTGTTTCATCGACTTTTATTTTTATCTCTTCCCTTTTCTTTTTGTTATTATTGCAAATAAGATTTTGTTGCTCGTTGTTCTATTTAAATTCATTTTGTTAATATTCTTTCTTTCTTCGCGCTTGTTCTCGCGAAAAGTAAGGCAGAGGTTAATTGAAATTAGAGTTTAGTTTTGTTTAATGTAATTTGATTTATTTTGAATTTTAATAAAACGTTTGTATTGACTTGTTTCGCACCGAGCAAATACACATTGTTGCCATGCCCGTTGAGGGTATGTATATATATACATACATGTATGGATATATGAGAGTGTGTATATGTATATGTATAATTATAACTATGCAATAAAAAGTTTGAGTTTGAGGTGTATAATTAGCTGCACTTCTATACTTATAATAAAATAAAAAAATATATAGTAATAAGAGTCGATTACTTTTGCGATGGTCAGCAGGAAAGCATAAATAACTTTTGACAAAACGCATTGATGGATAATCACTTTATTTAAGAGAAATATTTTTTCCACAGAGAGTAGGTAGCTGAAAATAGCAGACCAGTGACGAATTAAGTTAGTTAGGCCACGGTAATATTACCGTGGTTAGGCGATGTCTACTAAGATCCAATGAAAAGATCATTTATGGATCTTTTTGCACTCTTATGTCCACTTGGATCCCTGATTCATAAATTCATCGTAAAGATTCATTTATGAATTCTGTTGCACTATTTATGGCCAATTTAATCCATTATTCAGAATTTTCCTGCAAAGTAGATTTTTTTAAATTAATGCGTGTCTGACATGAATGAATAAATAACCGCTATGCAATCAGAAAAACAAGTGAATATCGGAAAAAAATAAGTAAACGTCGGAATAACAAGTGAACTTCTGCTTTATACTTTGAACTGTTTTACGGAACAATAAAAATATTCACGGGAAAAAATAGAAATAGCAGGCGAAGCTGGTGTGGAAAGCTACATTCTTATAATTTTTTAATGATAATACATTTTATTTTTCTTTGCACACTCACATTAATGATGTGTCATAAATTGAGATATCATTATAAACTAGTTTCAAAATCACTATCATCTCACATCGAAATCATTATCAACTCAATTGAAAGCTGTATCAGTCAAGTGAAAGCTATTAAGAAACTATGAAGTTCGCTTGGGACCGTTTGACGGATGGTTCCCCTATTACAGAGGGTCTCCAGCGTTCATTCTTCGTTTTCGCAGGACCACTGTAACTAGACACACCTTGTTTCAGCAGCCTTCAATAAACACGGGGGTAACAAAGCGAGTTAAGGACCAAGGCAGCGTGGTCGGTACAAATTACCCATTTGTGAAAACTAAATGCATCATTGTCTGACAAATTGAGGTGATTCGGATGATGTAAAGGGATATAAAATAATAAATATATTAGAAATAAAAAGTAGACATGCTTTAATAGAATTTACAGATACAATTTAAGAAACACAAATATTATACAAAATTTTATCGAGCAAAGAACAACTACATTCGTTTGGAACCTTTATCTTACCTATTTCTGTCACCAAACTTCGGGAGTTCATTCCAGAGTCTGCACGTACATGGAAGAAGTGAACGCTGAAACCGAATTGTGTTAGATCTGTTCCAGGTAATACAGATGAACTCTACTGCTGTGGCGGGAGGTGCGATGGTAAAAATATGACGAAGGCACCATTGCAAACAGTTCCCCAGAGCACTCTCCGTTAAAGAGCAGATAGAGCACGCAGAGAGAACCAAATATTTATTTTGCTCTAGCGTCTCCATTGTGGCCGTGATATTGGGATCACCGACGATGCGGAATGCACGCCTTTGTTCCCGACAGCCCCCTAACCATGATCGCCTAAAACAATATTGAAACCGCACTGAGAGCGGGATGGCGCTATACGCAGCAAGAGCGGTGTCTCTGTTTCAATATTGTTTTAACCTTGCTATAAGCGATCATGGTAAGGCTCCAGGTCATCGTTATAAGCTGATATTTGGGAGCTCCTAAACAGAGGTGCGAGCAGAGGCCCAATTCTACTAATATCTTACAGCCGAATCGAAACTGAACCGTTGCGATCGACCAATCAGAACGCCACATTATCACGTCATCGAACAGTTTTTTTTAAATTCATTTTTTATTAAGGGGCTTTTAAACATTGCTGAATATGCCAGCCCCATCATTCGGCTGTAACTTATTAGTAGAATTGGACCTTAGTACTCCATATGCGGCCGAATTTGTGCTTTATAAGAGTGACGATTACATGCATTTTGTTCGAGTTAACGCGCGTTAGCATGTGAACGACTCGCGTTAGCAAAACGCGCGTTAAACGCCTGTCATCTGAACGTACTCTGATAGTCGCATCCTCAGAATAACATGCTTTAGTTGTTATTCTGAGGTCGCATCTCAAGTGCGAGCTCGATCTTGAGCTGTTATTTTTGACAGATGTGCCATACACGTACATTAAACGTCAGAACTGCTACTCAAGATCGAGCTTTTACTTGAGATGCGACTATTAATACGAGCCTTAAGCACTGTCACACTGTCACTGCACTTAAGCTGTGCCCGCGAACTACGTTTCGCCATATATTTTTCCCCGTTTTTGCAACATTTTTCATTGATGCTCAGTTCCTATTAGTCGTAGCGTGATGTAAAATAGCCTATAATCTTCCTCGATAAATGGACTATCCAACACAAAAAGATTTTTTCAATTTGAATCAGTAGTTCCTGAGATAAGCGCGTTAAATCAAACAAACTCTTCATCATCAGCTTTTTAATATTAGTAAGTATAGATTAGCTGCTAGCTAGGAGTGAAGTACTGCTTTGTTCTGGTTACGTCATGAAACTGAATTTCTGTGTGATAAATCACTTGACCGTACATTGAGGTCTTTGTAGTGTGTAGTGGTTGCAGGTTTGCAAATCTTACAGGAACCACATGTACTATAGGCGACTGTAGCCACTTACTATCTGGAGGCCAATTCTGCCAATGAGCAACGTCCGTCTACGTTGCCTTCGACCAATCAGAACGCCACATTATCACGTGATCGAAGAGTTGAAAGTCAAAATATGCGCTCCGATTGGTCCATCGATTCGACATTAGTAGAATCGGGCCTCAGGGGCCCTACCATGATCGCTTATAGCAAGGTTAAAAAAATATTGAAACAGAGACACTGCTCTTGCTGCGTATAGCGCTATCCCGCTCTCAGTGCGGTTATAATATTGTTTTGGGCGATCATGGTTAGGGGGCTGGAGGGTAGTCTGCTTGTTTGTCAACTTCTGTATTTATAAAAAGTTATGGTGAATGACTGACTGAGGTATCAACGTATAGTCTAAACTACAGGAGCTAGAAGCATGAAATTCGGTACAGCAGGCCTATTTTCTAACTTCGGTTGCTAGCTAGAACTGTAATTTTTGAAAGAAACATAATATCCAATACTGCTATTATGTACGCCGCCGTTACACATATAATCACTAAACTAGTAATGGATATAAAGCTTTAAAAAAATAATATATTTTAATTTTTTCGCTCAATTTCAATAACCGTAATCCAGTAGAAAATCATGTCTCAAGGTCGTTGGCGTTACTCATAGTTTGCGGGCACAGTTCGTAGTTGTACAAAAAAGTCGAACAATCTATATATATATAAAAGGAGAAGTTCCCATCTATAAACGCACGCACAGCCGTAACCACTAATTGTAGAAACGTGAAATTTGATGCGGACGCACACTAAGAAGGGAGTTTTAAAAAATAATCCTGAAGGGATGAAATAAAGGTTGTATGAAAAATCTTTAAATTAGCAAAGATTTTTTATAAAACTTGAGATTCATGCTCTTAAAAACATTTCATTGAATACGTGTTATTGGGATTCGCCGCCTTAGGGTGCAAAATAGGGGTTGAAAGTTTGTATGGAAAATATTTAACATCTGCTCCAATTTCTATGAAATGTATTATCCGAGCTCCTAATTATAAATAACAGTATTCTATATATTAAGCTACAAAATATTTTTTTCTACGGTAAAATATAAAGTTCCTACGGGAAAACAATAAAACGCGGGCGAAGCCGCGAGCGGAAAGCTAGCAGATGATATTTTCAGAATTATACTAGTGAGTTAGTAAATATAGTTTACAAAACAAAGGGAAGAATACAAAGCACTGAACCCCAAAATTACTAGCGAAACCCCTTATTAGCGTAGAAATTGAAAATTATCACAAAAATAACGAAAGAGATTGATGGCGTAGTGGGACGGTATCCTACTCGTAGGCGTTGGCTTAGTTTGATGAATGGCTGGATAGAATATAATATGACAATATTGTTTAACATTTCTTCTTTCTGGTTGCTTTGATTATTTTTTGATTTGATTAAGTCTATATGTAAGCCTCCTTGGTGTAGTGGTTGAACCTACCAATCAGCACGACTGGGAGGTCCGGGGTTCAGTTCCCCATGAGTGTGGAAGTATTCTGCTCAGTTTGGTTGGAGGTAGGACTACTGAGTCTGAGCATACCACTATAATTAATACTTAACAATGCTGGTAGCATAGTTGTGATCTGACAATTAGAGGTAAGATAGACAGTTCCTTAGTTGTTGAGGAGTTAGGTGTAGCTCGCTTCCACCTTCGGTCATATCGCCACTTACCATCAGATTAGACGAAAGCCAAGAGGTTCCCTAAAATAAAATAAAATAGCTTTTATTGATTCCTTACAATAATATCACACATTTATATATGCATTATTATATTACTTACTTAATTATTTCATGTAGGTGTCTATGTTACAAATTATAATACATTTATCTATAATTTCAATTAAATACATCATATAATTAATTCATTTTTGATTAACATTCATATAAGTTCATTATTTGATTAAATTCATTTGGCACATTATTCGAAATTTATTATTGCAATTTAATTAATACTATTGGAATTTCCTAAGTAAATTATTTATATTATTTTGATTAAGTTAAACATTATTCACAATAAAATCATTTGACATATTATTTACCATTATTTATCCCTGTCGCATGTTAAAAAGTCTAAATTGCATAAACATGTTTGTAATGTTTGAGAGAGCATTTGAGCAGGAAACAGTATCAAGTAAAACCATGAGTATGAATGAGTTTATGTACACACAGCAACACGCTAGGCTTTATATGTTGACCTTGAGACTGCCCTTATGACGCTCGTAATAGCAGCGGTTTTCGTTATGCAAATGTAGGGCTTGACGCGTTGCTGACTGTATTTATTAGTTTTGTGAGGAGTTCGATTGTGTCTATTTATATGCGCTCAGCTCACGCTTGTTCCAGTTAAGAAAGGTTGGATGTGGTAAGGTCTATGATGGGTAACAAAAATGTGACACATTTTGAGCTCTTCCATGCTTCGAAAGGAATTTCGAAACATTTAAGTGGGTCCTGAGTCCTATTTTTAAATCATTTGATTTCTATATTCATGTTTGTTTCCTTTGAATAGAATAGAATAGAAAATTATTTATTCACAACCCTTAAATCTAATATTACAGTTGAATTTAATTACAGCTTATTGCGGTTGTGGAATGGTATCCACTCAGCACAATATCGGGACGATCGTAAGACGCCTCGACGCTGATCTTCCGTGAATACCCGACAAAAATATATAAAAGGAGTAAGAGAGCATCACTGTGCACCAGCGCAAATCCATTCAGTTGTACTGTACATTACATAAATTATAATCTAAATATGTATAAGACCAAATACAAAAACAGCTATCTAGCCCATCCCATCTATACTTACTTACTTCACTGACTACTTACTAACATTATAAAGATTAAGAGTTTGCTTGATTGCTTCTTGGGTTGAACGCGCCAATCACAGGAACCACTGATTCAAATTGAAAAATTATTTTTTTTGTGTTGGATAGTCCATTTATCGAGAAAGGCCATAGGCAAGGTAATATATACACACTACGCTACGACCAATAACAGCCGAGTATCAAAGAAAAATGTTACAAAAACGGGTAAAAATTTAAGTAAAAAATGGCAAAACGCAGTTTGCGGGCACAGCTAATTACCTTATATTTTGGGTTATCAGATGTTCCTTAAATTTACGTTTAAAAACGCCAACACTGAGTAGATTTCTTATTGGAGGAGGAATATTATTCCAGCATTTCGTGGCAGAATAACGGAAACTGCCACGAAATGCGGCTGTACTGGTCTGTGGACAGATTAAACGGGAAGCCATTCTTAGTGGGCGCTGTGAAAACTCAAGCTTATCGTACAGATATGTCGGTGATTTATTCCTAATCACCCCAAACAGAAGACAAGCAAAATGAAGAGACTGTCGAGACTGTATCGACATCAACTTGTTTTGATTCAAGTAAGGAGTTACATGAGCTCTCCGTGGGATATCGAAACAGAAACGTGCACAAGCATTTTGAGTTCGCTGTATAAGGCGCTTAGTATAACCAAACAAGCAATTACCTATAACAGTGTCAGCATAATTAAGCTTGGAAAGAATCAGAAACTCACACAAATAAAGTCTCACATCAATATTCAGAAACGCCCTGATCCTATATAATACTTTCAACCTATAGAAACAGTTTCTAACAACCTCAACCACATGGTTGTGAAACCTAAGCCTATCATCCATGAGAACACCCAGGTTACGAGCTTCCACCACTTTGTCAATAACACTATCTTCAATTTTTACTATGGGGTTGTAGCTGTTGATTCGATTTATCTGCAACTTCGAGCCAAGTACAAGAAATTTTGATTTTAGTGGGTTGAGTACTAAATTGTTATCATGTGACCATTTAACTATGCGCATCAAATCCTCGTTAAGTTTACGGACAGTTAGCAGTGTATCACTGGGTGGACAAGATGCATAAACCTGGAGATCATCAGCATAAAGATGGTAATTACTATTGCGTATGCAACCAACAATATCAGCACAATAAAGGATGAACAGAATTGGTCCAAGTATAGATCCCTGCGGAACTCCACGACTAATAGGGGCAGAATCAGATCTAACTACTATCCCGTCGTCACCACGAATCTCAACACGCTGAGAACGACCACCCAGGTAGCTCGAGAACCATTGTAAGGCAGTACTGTGCACACCATAGAAAGCAAGTTTAGCCAAAAGTAAATCATGATTAACAGTTTCAAAAGCCCGCGAATAATCCAAAAGAACCATAATAGCTCCCTTACCCTCATTGACCCCATTCAAAATGTCATCAACGACGTTCAACAATCCTCTTGCAGTGCTATGGCCACCACGGAATCCAGATTGCTTTTGAGGCAAGATGTTGCAGATTGCTTTTGAGGAAGAACGTCACCGCTACCCGGCACACTGAGAAAATGGTCGTTCAGTAGCTTAGGGTCGCGAAGGGTAGACGGCAAAAGCGAATCCTTAGTATTGAAATGAACAATATTCTGCTTTACACTTTTCCACAAGTCACGTGAATTCCTTTTATTTTCATTTATCTTATGATTAAAGAAAGCTGATTTTTCCGAGTAAAGGGCCTGATTAACTATGCTTTTGAGTTGTTTGTAGGAATCAATATGAGCCTGGACCTTTGTTCTGTGACATCTGGCATAAGCTTGATCACGCAGCCTCATCATCTCCTTGAGAGTGGACGTAATCCATGGATACTGACGTTCACGGATGCACCGCTTTTTCACTGGAGCATGTAGGTCAAATTGCGATATAAATCAATAAAACAACATGTAATATTATTTTGATTTTCGTCGAAAACAAAACGAAAAGCAGTAGAGGTCGATCGCAGACGACGCTAAAAAGTTATTGTAAGGTGATTTACGGTTTTATGAAATTTAAATTGATAGATTTAGAAAAATCTTTAATAATTAGCAATATAAAAAAAATATTTTCCAAAATAACACACTTCTATATTGAAGTCGGTGCCAAACGATGAAAGTCTTAAAAGTGTGATGTTGTCTGTACCTATTCTTATATATTTTTTAATTTTTTAACAAAAATAAAAACCGCCTTCAAAAACACTGAAAGTTTTTGAGGTCGGTTTTTATTTTTGTAAAATATTTCTTATTTGTAACTGTTTAGTGAATGAAATCTTTTTAATGAAAGAAGTCCTAATATATTCCCTCGATTTTCATGGGATCCCATCATCACATCCTGACTTTGGTGACTTTGGAACCACCCCAGGAGTATACTCTATCGAATACAAAAAGAATTTTGAAAATCGGTCCACAATTGGTGGCGTTATCGCCTAACATACACACAAAAAAAACATACGCATAGAATTGAGAACTTCCTCCTTTTTTGAAGTTGGTTAAAAAAAAGTTAAACGTACAAATTTGTATGAGTAAGCATTGCCTAAGCATTTTCATAAAGATACGAAATACAAACGGATGCAAACTATATCCTTTGCGGGCAAAAGGAAAACGTAATATATTTTTACGAGCTACATAAAAATATTATCATTATGTTTTGGAGGCCCAGAGCCTTTATTTTCTATACATTATATATAAAAGGAAATGCATATTATGTATTTGACTAGCCATTAGACGTGGTTATTGTGGCGTATAAAACCATTTTTTTCGGATTTAGTATCCTTATGAATACTGAACTATTGAATTTAAGTCTAAAGAACATAAAATAAGTCAACCATAGTTTTCTTTCATTTATCTTTATCATACGTCATCTCAATACTGTCATTATTCGCATATATCCTTGTTCATTTAATTAATCTATACAAGTGTTCATCTACCTTTATATCCGTCTACATTAATGTAAATGAGTACTCTTCTTGGTTATTTAATACAGGTCTGGTGGTCGATCAATAGATGTTCCCTTTAACGTTAGGAGAATTATCTCAGTTTAGCGATAATTTACAATATACCTAATATGGTTTGGCTTCGGTATATGATATGGTATTTCTTCGGTTGGACTGAAGCTCATCAAAGCACTAAACCAAAGCTAACGCCATACTATACCTCTACAAGAAAATTTCCTATCTTTACACTGTTTTTTAAAGGAGTTGGTTGTTTATTAGAAATAACTCATTTAATTTAACATGCATCAAACCTCATTTTTACAAAATTAAGGACCCCGCCAGACCCCATAAACCTAACTTTTCCATTAAACGCCCTAATAACCTTCCCCTGAGTGTAGGGCCGAACTTCGACTCTAGCATAGATAAGAATGACAAGTTTAAATATTGATAGTTTGCGTCCAATGAGAGCCTTTAAAAAATAATGTTACGAGGAAACTTCGCCTGTTTCTGGAGCTTCTGGATCCTGGGTACGGCCATTTTACTGCTCCGAATAAAAGTTTATTGGCTCCTCTTATTTAAGGTATGAGCCAATCTGTACTCTTGAGCGATTTTGTTTATCTGACGCATTTTACGATCGGGGCTGTAAATCGTATTTATTATTTCAGCTCTCGTATCCTCTTAAGTAGCAGAAACATTCAAGTTATTGCCAGACACGGTGGAATTACGTTAAATTACGTTGGAATAATTGTTGGTGGAACCCACCAGATAGTAAGTACTAAGTAACTCATATAGGTTCCCATCGAAGGGCTGGAGCCTACCCTAAGATAGTAGGTCTTAGTCAACCATGTTCGCCCAGTGTGGATTGGTCGACTTCACATGCACCTTTGAATTTCTTCGCAGATGTATGCAGGTTGCCTCACGATATTTTCTTCCACCGTAAGAGCGTCAGATAAATTTACACATGAAATTTGTAAAACGAAAAAACACACTGGTACATTGCGGTTTCAAACCCAGTCGACAGATTAGCCCGGACCTCCCGATTGGAAGGCAAGTGTCGAGTCCACAGCGCCACTAACAACAAAATTACTTCCTTCTCTTTGGATTGGGTTAATCCATTTTTGGATAAACTGGCACCTAGTTTGGTTCCTAATGTTGCTGAAATCCCATATTTATATAATTCACATGATGACGGCTCTATTTCAAGCTGTTCCTTTTCGATTTTAGAGTTAAATTATGTTCTGGATCGCTTATCGGACTCAGCACCTGGTATTGACGGAATTCCATATTCATGTGGTTCCTGTAAGATTCTCAAATAGTATGCAACCTCTAAATGGACCATAGTGTATGTTACCAGCTTGTGACGTACCACAGCCTGTTTTACGCTTCAAATTAGAACACACGAATGCAAGTACCGCTGCATTGCGGCTTCCTCTGCATTTATAAAAAGGCTTTGATTAGTAACTGACTGAGGTATCAACGTGGACCCCAAAGTACTGGAGCTGAAAGCATGAAATTCGGAACAGGGGTTCGTTGGCTTATGTAAGCTCCCACTAAGTACAGGCGTTCACTGGCTTATCCAGGTATCCACTGGCTAGAACTAGAACACCCGTATATATACACTCGCGAGCAAAAGTTTGGAATCAGTTACTTGAAATTGGTTGCGCGTTATCTTGAGTAGTTAATACTTTTTTAATAATCGTAAAAATGACATCATTTTAAAGGTTCAACTCTTTACTTTTAAACTGATACCGAATTCATTAAAAACATGCCAGTATTTATGGAGCCATTCCGCATTAAGTGAAGGTGTATCGAAAAAGACGTGTTTCAATTGTTTGATACGTTACGAGTTGCGACCTATTGACCCCCTATAAAAGCACCTGTTATCGGATTTTCTTTATCAGTCGACTTTCACACGTTGACCGGTACACATCTTCGCCACTTTTGACCCTTTACCTTGTACGACAATGGAGACAACACCTACAGAAGCAGCACAAATCGTAGCCCTATTGCAAGAAGGGCTCAGCCAGCGGGTTGTCGCTCGTCGGCTCCACATAAGCCAATCCTGTGTTTCGAAAGTTTATAAGCGCTTTCGGGAGACTGGTGGCTTTATCCCGAGACCAAGATCTGGACGGCGCCGGTGCACATCGGAGAGGGATGACCGTTTTATCGTGTCAACCTCTCTCCGAAATCGGCATTTGACTGGTGTCGACGTCCAACAGGAGCTCCGAGATGTTCGTGGGGTAGCAGCCAGCGAGTGGACAGTTCGTCGACGACTCAAGCAAGCGAATCTGACTCCAAAAAGGCCTGCCACAGGTCCAAAACTCACGGCAGCTCACCGACAAGCACGCCTTCAGTTTGCTCGCACCCATCTTGATTGGGAGGTTGAGCAATGGAGGCAAGTCCTGTTCTCCGACGAAAGCAGGATGTGTTTGCACGGTAGCGACAGAAGAGGACGGGTCTACAGGCGGCCTGGGGAGCGATTTGCACAGTGCTGTGTCGCTGAAACAGTGGCTTATGGGGGCGGCTCTTGTATGATGTGGGCCGGCATTTCCTTCGATGGTAAAACCGAGCTTGTTTTCGTGGCTGGCGGGGGACGAGGAGGCGGTCTAACTTCGGACGGGTACATTTCTGATATTCTCCTGGAACATGTCGTTCCCTATGCGGGATACATCGGTGATGACTTCCTCCTTATGCACGATAACGCTCGTTGTCACACTGCCCGTGTAACAACGGAATACCTCGAAGAAGTCGGTATTGCCACATTGGACTGGCCAGCGCTCAGCCCTGACTTGAATCCCATTGAGCACGTGTGGGATGAACTGAAGAGGAAGGTTCGTTCCAGAAGTCCTGCTCCTTCATCTCTGAATGAGCTGAAATCAGCGTTGATTGAGGAGTGGGAAGGTATTCCACAAGAATCAATTCAGAAGCTGATCAGGTCTATGAAGAATCGTCTTGGAGCAGTTATTAGGGCGAGGGGAGGGAACATAAATATTGACACTTATTTTTAAAGATAAATATAATTTTTATTTAATAATTTTTGTTGTTTTTTTTCGTTCATTATTTTTCCTATTTCCTTGTTTTCCTACCTCCTTCACTTAATCCGGGTTAACTCCACAATTACGGGCTCGATATGAATTAATTTTATATCGATTTAATGTGGACAGTTGCACCTTTAACATGATGTAATTTTTATGATTATTAAAAATTTATTTAGTAAGCAAGATCACGCGGAACCAATTTCAAGTAACTGATTCCAAACTTTTGCTCGCGAGGTATATTAAAAAAAATTTTTTTTTATTAAATTACTTGGACTTTTAGTCTAGACTTTATAGACACTTAGTTGTCATATAAGTTACTTCGTTAAAGTAATCGTTCACGACAACAACGAAGTGATCTTAGAAGGGTTCCGTTTTTTCCTTTTGAGGTAACAAACCCTAAATAAGTTGTAGTACTATTTCTGTCTGAGTCAGGCTTATTTATTTCATTACTTATTAAAAACAACAATGGATGCAGTACAAAGAATAGTTATTGTGGATTCTGTCCCCTCGCAGCGATAACGCCGCGGGCACATGTCGGCAGCAAGGGGGTATTAAAGCGTTTTATGAATTTTGCCTTACAACTACACTGAATACGGATTTACTGGAAAGGACAACGTAATGTCATATTTGTTTCAATTTGGAAAGGTAGAAAATGGCATACAAATTTAAAGCACCTTACGCAGAAATTTGTTCGCTGTATGAGATACCGGTCAGTTAATTTCATACAAACAAAAATATGAAAGTTCCTATTCGTAATTTAATATTTCTCCAAATTTCTTATATCCTACGCACATATTTAGAATCTTTTAAGTGTGGCGATTTGTTATATTACATTTTCGGGACATTCTCTATAAACAGAAAACCTTATTACATTAAAATTCCTCTCATACAACTTGTCGTGCTTTTTCTCACTGAATTGTTGAAATATTGGGAAATCTTAGTTGAAAGAAAAAAAACAAACTTATTCCTTTAGTCCGATACAAAATGAAAAGCTTTATTGTTGTAGGTACATAATTATAATACACATATGCATATGTTACTGAAGTACACAAAATCCCTCAATGCAAAGCACTTAACATAATGTTTAATTAATACAAGCCAAGGGCAGGATGGTTCAGGTCTGTTTGATCAATCTCGGCAGGTAAAAATCAGGTACAAATTGGGTACAAAACTACAAAATGAGGGGCAATAAAGTACACGAACAAATAGTTATAGGTTTCCTTTTTTTTTTAAAAGAGATTAGTAGCCTTCCCCGGAGCGGTTGTTAGTAGAGCGTACCTTCTGCTAGATGCTAAGTTTCCGCGATCACGGGTCAGAGATATAATATTCCAATTCCTTAGATTATTCTCTCTATATATGTACAATTCCACAGAATTCCTCCTTGTGTTAGGTTAGTTCGTTATGGTTTCTAGCTGTAAGGTCAAGCAGCGGAGCCCTACGGCCTCCGGTAACTGCCCTGGAGATTCATAGCACAGTGTTAGGTTAAAAATAGAATTAGATATGCCTATGATCTTAGGGTCAGTGGGTCTAACACTGAGTTCTGAAGGAATCCCAGTCAATACATTTGCACTTCATGTAATAAACATAGCAAATGAATTCTAAAACATAATTTTTAATAAATTGACAAATTGTCTTATTGGTTAGTTAATAAAAAGGACATATGGAGGGGAGAGCACCTATTTTGTGTATAATTACTGCTATTAATAAAAAGAAAACAGCTTAATTTGTGAGTTATTTGCCAAAGAAGGATGTGAAACTTAATATTGTAAAAATTTGGAATTTAACAGGAAATTCGCAAGTGTTACTCAATATATGCCTTAATCCCACTAAGATGCCGCTCACTATCAGGTTTTTTTAATGAAATAGGGGATGGAAAAGGCGAATTTTGGAAATGTAACATGTTTGATTTAATAATCAATTTACCCACAAATAAAAATAAAATTAACAAAATCTGTTTTAAATCATGAAATATAATAAGTTAATTAGATACCTTATTGATTTTTTGCACTTATTGAGACAATAAATCCATTTAATTTAATAAATCGCGTGCCGGCGAGTAAATATAGTATTTTTTTCTTAGCTTTACTCTTCAAGCTGAAAACAAAAAGAACTGAATTTTGTAAATTCTTTTCAAATTAAATTCACACGGAAAACGAGAGAAATACCTATGGATTTTCTTCGCTGAAATTAATTTAAATACTTTATGATCTTCGAATCAATAACAAATTTCTTCAGTCGATGTCTCACAGACAAATCATAACATAGACGATAGACGCGTTCAAAGACTAAGGTGAAAAATGGGCGCGTTCCATCTACGCGCATACTAGAATCGAGGTCCGTTCACCGAATGTTAAGCGTCGTATTGGCGACGGAACCTTCCCTAAAACCAAATTCATTTCATAGCATGTGTGTCATGATGTGTCAAGTCAACGTACGGATCTATCGGAATTCTACAATATGCTATAAGTATTTCCAGCCCAAGTTATAAGCTTGGTTGAAAAACGAAACGTAATGAAAAAATTAACCATAAACAAACTGTGAATGCTTCCCAAATTCTATTCGACGAAACTATAATTATATGATCTATAAGCTTAAGTGTATTTCATTAAAATATGTCTATAGAAATGATCGAAACAAACGGTCTAAATGTCAAATTCCGAATTTTGAGAAAATCAACCCACCTAAATGGAAGCACGGGATTTTGGGCGAAAAAAAACTATCTTTGTAAATAAGGCCAGGATAAACGCGAGATTTATTTTGTTTATGCAAAAATTGAATAATGACCAAAGATAATTGCAAATGTCACTGACGTGACGTGAAACGACGTTGACGTTGACACTTGACATTGACATTGTGAAATTCCTTGACAAAGTTATTGTAATTACGATTTTAGTTGGGAAATTTGCGTTAAAACTACAGTGAAAGCAAAGTGTTTTTGCAAAATTAGTGTTTTATGAAATTTTAAGAAAAAACGGTGTTACAAACTCTGGTTGGATACTCTGACTTAATTTTTATTTAGAAAGAATAATCATCAAAATGGGCACAGTTTTTATGTTTGAAGATGCTCAGCTACGAAACATCATGGCAATTAATAGATTTTTAAACAATGTAACTACCTTAATAGCTACTGCATAAATAATACAACATAATCAAACGATCTTATGACGCTGTTATTCTTTTTATATCCACGACATTGCCGCTGCCAGATGGCGTTTAGGCTGCGCCTTATTAAATCTAGCCGCAATTTTAACTCTCAACGACTTTGATAGGTAATCTTTTTAGGTGAAGTTATGCGGGTCTGATTATTGCGTTTGCTTGGGCCTATTGTTTTGCCAGGAAAATTGGGGATATCCGATATTACCTATTTGCTTAATTGATGTAATTTTCAAGCTGAGGAAGCTACGGATGCTAGTTACAAAATTTAATCTGTGTCTACAGTATTTAGTTTTAAATATAAGTACTTACTCAATAAAATTTCTGGATCATGACATTATAATAACATACAGAATCCTTTTTGAATATAATACCTGAGGCTAAACTAACTAGACTGTCTAGTTGAGTATGCCCTCCGGTCCACTAGTAACCGATCCTCTGGCTTCCCGAACCGAAGCCCTCATGTTCAGTATCAAGAAGGTCCAATTCCTCCTTAGACAAAAGTCCTAGCGAAATCACTTGCTTAAAACCCACCTTTGCACTATCTTACACCCAGCGGGGGGAAGCAAGGCTGTTTCAAATCGCATTTCAATTCCCTCCCTCTTCCTCTCCGCGGCAGTACTGAATTCCCTTCCGAGAAACAAATAAGACTGATAATTAAAGCTTCCCTGCCGACCATGCCCTCGGCAGCGGCAGTGCTGCCCCCGGCAGGTCTCCCACTTTTCCTCCCACCTTCCTGACAACACTTCCCTCTCTTTATCTATATACTGCACCTTTCCCTTCCTTATCTTCTTCAAAACCCCACCAGCTACATATTTCACCACATACACTTATTCCACATTTCACAAATCTGGAGATTAGCAAAAATGTATCAAATTGTATTCGAGATCCATCTCCTTCCCATCCAAAAACCCCTACTGTAACCCACTTACCAAACAACTAAAAGAAACCTTTGCTGCCCGCATAACCCGGTGCCGGCCAACGCACGAGTGTCCAGCGCAGCGTTTCCATCCCAAAAGTAGTTTTATTATGGCAATTTTCGTTAATTTTCAATTTTTAATCCGTATTGACAGAAACATTTTAAAATAGTACATTTCTGCCCCGGCCCGCAAGTGCAGTATTCTCGCCGGACGGACGATCATGAGTGTGAGGGCAGAGGCGGAGCAGAGCTACGCTTCCAAGAGCCTGACCCCCTAGACAAATGCCACACGCTAACTTTTCCGCAGTCGTTCCTCATAAAAAATGTATGGAGATGACATTAGCTGCGAAAAAAATAGCGTGAGGTTGTCGTAAGCTAATGTCATTTCCATACATTTTTTCTGCGGAACGACTACGGATTTATTTATTTATTTATTTATTTAATAATTTATTGTACACTAAAAATATATGTAGGAATATTACTAAGTGAAGACAGTACAAAAGGTGAGCTTATTTCACATAGAAATCTCTTCCAACTCACCCGCAATGGGAGAAGTGCATAGATATATAAGATGTCCGCGTACAATATAAAAAAAAAAAACTAGAAATGAAATAAACTGCATACATACCTAAATATTGTAATGTATAAATAATATATATACATATATATGTTCTATATATATAACACCAAGAATAAAATAGCTTCTTATGGATAACCAGGATAAACGGATTTAAATTTGTGACAGATAGTGCTCCCTCAAACGCCTTCTGAACGAAATCAATGTTTGCACATCTCGCACAGAAGACGGTAATGAGTTCCACAGTCTAGCAGCGTGAACAGTGAAAGAGTATTTCAGAAAATTCGTCTGAAAAGGCTGACAGGTATACTTTAGGAGTGTGCGTAAATGAGGTCTACAGAGCGTATGAGGGGAACGAGCATACTCAAAGCGCTCACGAAGATAAGGTGGATATGTAGGGTTGTGTATGATATTAAAAAGAAGAAAGAGAATACGAGAGTTTCTACGAAGTCGGATAGGAAGCCACTTGAGTTGTGTACGAAATTTGGAGATATGATCATACTTACGCAACCCAAAAATAAAACGAATACAGAGGTTTTGAAGTCTTTCAAGCTTATCTAATAGTTCCTCTGTAATATCCAAATAACAAGCATCAGCGTAATCCAAAATTGGAAGAATTAACGTCTGTGCCAGAGATATTCTTGTCGGAACTGGTAGATAGTACTGCAGTGACTTAAGAGTGTGAAAAGAATGAAACACTTTCCGACTAACCTCATTCACTTGATCCCTCCAGCTCAGATGTTTATCAAATATCACGCCAAGATTTTTAGCCGAATCAACAAAAGGAATTACAGTTCCGTCCAAAATAACAGGAGGCAACGAATCTAAGTCAAGTTGGTTTATCATGTACCTACTGCCAATTATCAATGCTTTAGACTTCAAGGGATTTACCAGCAACCCATAATCCTTAGCCCATTCCGATACACCTCTTAGATCCTGGTTAATCGCTAGGATGTTGTTAACGGCTTCAACGGCAGTAAAGTGAGGATTTAGCGTGTGGCATTCGTCTAGAGCCTCTGTTGCGACCAAGGCTTGTATAGTGCTTTTCGCAAACACGTGGGTACCTAAATTAAAACAATGAAATGAAGTTGTTTTATTAGTATCGTAGGTTTGTATATTTGGTTTTACTTCTGTAGTCATTTCACCGAAATAAACTAAGAAAACTTTTCCGACAAAGAATTAGATTTTCTTTGATTTTTCCATTGAATAAAATTTTCATATGTTTTCAAGTAGGTATGAATCACAATTTTGGTGGTACGTGGTGTACGTGTTCAATGATAGCTCTTGTTGCCGCTTGAATTTAGGGCGGTATTAAAATATCCTCATCACTCGGTGAACTCATTTTATCCAAACTAAATGGACAACATCAGATAATTAAAAAAAAACAGTGAAGCCGCGCGAAAATATCGATTCCTTTTTTTTTCGTTTCTTTTTAATTTATGTAGGTAATGGAGCATTCCTTTTGTTGTGCCAGTTCGTCAATGAAAATTATGTAAATTATCTATTTAGTAATCATAAAAGAGCTTTAAAGAAATGCGTATCATTTTCAAATTACACTGCCGGCCGCTCGAGCACGCTGGATAAGAAATTTCTGACTGTTGTCTGGCCTTACTGCAAGTAAGAATTATTCCAAATAATGTTGCATAAGATATAGTCGTAAGAATCTGCCGTAACCAGAATCTGTCCTTAATCGAATAATTGGTATATCGTAGTAAGTTTGAGAATAACTATCTAATAATGAATACTGCAATTTTCTATAATATTCATTACAGTTTGATACAGAAGGAAAAATATTGACTCTGTTACTAGTTTCTAACGAAAAACCCCCAGTAAATTCTTTTATTAGTAGAATCATCTCAGCCAATTCCGTTTCTATTCAATTTACTTTAGAGTCGATTTTGCTGTTCGAATTGTTGAATCGGTTGAAATTCACGACACGGGACCTCTTCAGTGAAAGAGCAGCTTCGTGTGTTGCTGATACAAAATAAAAGTCCCTTTGCTTGTAGAGGCGCTATAGCAGAAAGCAATGACAACGAATACTAACATAATGCTAACTCTATTCTCATCCCTACTAGTAACATGGTAAATTCGAATGTAACTTTGTCTGTCTATCTTTTTGTCCAGTTACGCTTTCACGCCTAAGTAATTATGTTTCTATGATCAAAGATATCAAATAAATTAGGGTAGTAAAAAAATGTATGCATAATATGTGCAGTTGATGAAAAATACTAAGTAAGTCATAACAGCTTACCAATTCGAAGAACAAAAAAAGTTTAGCTCAATAAGCCAATGAACTAGCTGAAAACTGCCAATTAGCGCGCACCTATCGGGTAACATTTAATTGATATCGTTCTCTCGACAGAGCTTCGAAAGTATTTCTCCAATTAAGCCCCCTCGACGGTGTACTGTTACTGAAGGATTTTGATTTGTTTGGCATTTTTCATTGCTCCGTCGTTAAGCTCATTGCTTGCTCGATTGACGCTTCGCAGCATTGATTGGGAATTAAATTCTACTTAATTTTATAGCCCGATTTAGAATGTATGCACCCTTTGATTATATTATGATAGAAGTACTAGCTGTGTCCGCGAACTACGTTTCGCCATAATAATCACCTAAAGGTATAGAAAATAACTTCGACCGACTTCGAACGACCTATTCTCAAATATACACAAAAAATGTCATAAAAATTGGTCAAACCGTTTCGGAAGGAGTTTGATAACAAACATTGTAACACGAGATCAATTATTTTATTTATTAAAAATCTCGTGATCCCTCACAGTGATTCTTATATAAGTATTAGATATAATCAATGTTATGTACCGTCGTTTCTTTTCTTCGGCCGTAAGAACGAGGCAAGGTTTTCCGAAGGAAATCTACTCGTGCGCGGCGGTCACCATATTGCAAGATAATATCTATATAAAAGGAGAAGATGTTCCCATCTATAGACGCACGCAAACGCTAATGGTAGAAACGTAAAATTTGGACAATTATTTTAATTCAAAATGAGGACGCACACTAAGAAGAGATTTAAAAAAAAATAATCCTGTTCTAATCCTTATTATAATTAGGACTTCATTAAAAGTGTTTCAATTTGAAAAACTTTACGTTATGATGATTTATGTACGTATGTAATTTTACTACCAATGCATCTACTTATTCTCTCCTCAAAATTTAAGATAACGAATGATGTAAAAGATTTACTGGAATATTGAGATTTTAGCTAGCCTTCATAGATAGAAAGATAGATAGATATACATTTATTTGGTAATACACACATCCATTGGTTTCAGGAATCGACTACTGTTGAAAAACACACACACTAACTCACCCGAAATACCATCATTTACAAGTCATCAAACTCAGCCCATATTCAGCCATAATAAATATGAATGGACAATAAACGTGGAATCATTTGTACCCTAACACTACTGACTTGAATGGAACAAACAAAACCCACCCTTTGTCCTAAATAATAGAGTGTATTATCAGAATCTCCACAAGGCACCTCAAAAACCACGCGTCACACGACAGTTTCATCTTCACGTCAAATTGAGATGACAGAGGTTCAAGCATTGAGCCTCGAGCACTCTCATTGCTGTCACTCACAATCAACTCCAAATTAATAGAACTTTACCGCAAAATGCCAATAACGTGCGTCTAATTTGTATTAACCAATCAAATTTTGACTAGAGAATTGTGATGAATCGTCGGAGGATGTTTCGTGATTGTTCTGTTATTGGGAAGTTTGTAGAGTTCTTGTCGCTTATTTGTTGATTATTTATTTATTGAGCTATTTAGTATCATTTCTCGGATTCACTGACTTCGTGTCTTCGTGAATGATTTTTATACGTGTATGGAAGGAAATCTCAAAGTAAAATGTATACAGCGCTTATAATAGAGATCTATTATAATTATAATTTACTCCTCAGATTATTTGGTTTCGAAATACGTATAAGGTAGCAAAATATTCAGTGGCCTGTTTCAAACAAATATATAATTCTGTTGCCCATTAATGTCAGTTAATTACAAAAATTGAACCAGTACAAGCGACATGGAAAGGACATTGCTCTGCGTCCATACATTGTTCGCCCCAATACCAACAGCAGTAAAAAATGCTTTTCATATAATTAGACATTAGTAAATACTGTACGTCCACATCAATTACTACAGACAAGCTTAGCCAGCTTTATATAGTATAGATGAATCAGATTTTGAGGTTAGTTTAAGTAACACTTTATTTCGTTAGAGCAATACACATAGTCTATACTTATAAAATTATTAAAATAATAATTATTGCAGTCAATCAAGAACGTTATTATAATGATAATGATAATTTATTTGTCATAACATGGGTGTATAAACAAAGATATTACATAAATTGTATGGTATCACCATGTTTCACCATTTGGCATACAAATATTTATAAAATTTGAAAAAGTTAACTTTAAAAATTAGCAAAGTGCAATCAATTAGTAATAATGTCAAGGTTGATAAAATAAGTACAATTCATAAGTCAATATTTAAATTTAGGCATGTCAAATAATAAAATTCTCATATAAGGTAATATATAAAAAAAAAATATTCAGTATGTCACAAACTAAAAAAATATAAATAAAATTTAAAATATACAATTAATACTTAAGTCAATTGAAAATAAAATTACACCAATAAAACATTCTTACAATACTCTAATCAATATAAATTTTCTTATCATTTAAAAACTCGTCAATAGTATAATAACATTTACTTGTCAACATTAATTTCAATTTTCTTTTAAAGCATGCTATTTTCAGATCTTTTAAATAATCTGGTAACTTATTGTAAATCGTTGGGGCCATTCTAAGTATGCTTTTACGTATCAAGGCAGTTCTACATTGATGGAGAGATAATGGTGTTACATACTATTTTCTTATTGGTTGATTTCTAGTCTCCGATATAAGTTTAAATAGGTGTGTATTTGATTTTACAAAGCAAGCAATTTCAAAGATATACAGACATGGTAATGTTAAGATATTAAATTTCTTGAAGTAAGGAGCACAACTATCTCTTATCTTAAGACCAAACATAGATCGAATACATCGTTTTTGCACCTTAAATAACATTTCTTTAGCAGATGCATTTCCCCAGAGAATAATCCCATAGCGTAAAACTGAACCTACTAGTCCATGGTACGCCATAAGTACTGCTTCTACATTTACTACTTTGGATAAGTTATATAATACATATGCAAATTTACTCAAGTGCTTGCAGAGATGTTCAATTTGTGGTTGCCAAGTTAATTTATTGTCAATCATCAGTCCTAGAAATTTTATTGTATCTGTGTCACCTATTTCTATTTCTTTATAATATACTTTGTCACTAATTGATCTATGAAAATGCATTAACTTTGTTTTTGATAAGTTAATGTTTAAATTATTACTATCAAGCCATTGTACAAGGTCATATACGGTTTTTTTCAATTGAGATGTGTGATCTAGAATATTATGAGAATTTAACATAATATTAATATCGTCAGCAAATAATACCATTGGATGTGATATATTTTTTGGAATGTCATTAATATAGAGCAAAAATAAAAGAGGGCCCAATACACTTCCCTGAGGCACACCATATTTTACAGTTCGTTCGTTAGATAAAAATTTGCATTCATGTTTAGTTTTCTTGGATACCCTTAAAATTTCAGTCATTTGTATCCGGTTAGTAAGATATAATTTTATTAAAGCTAGAATATTTCCTCTTATACCGATAGCTTCTAGTTTCAACAATAATTTAGTCAAATCAACACAATCGAATGCTTTAGTCATGTCTGCATAAATAGCACTTACAATATATTTATTATCAATATTTTTTAAAATGTTACTTATAAAGCCAAAAATTGCTATGTTTGTGGTTTTGTTCTTCCGAAATCCCATCTGTTCATCACATAGTATTTTAAATTTCTCTAAATAGCTGTAGAGTCTCTTATATATGAGTTTTTCAAATATTTTTGAAAAAATAGAGGTAAGTGCTATTGGCCTGTAATTTTGCATATTAATTCTGTCGCCTTTACCTTTGAACAGTGGCTTCACAATAGCAATTTTTAGGTCTGATGGATACACTCCATTGTCAATACACTTATTAAATATGTCAGCTAAATGGGAAGCAATTATATCAATAACAGATTTAACAACTTTTGTTGATATATCATCATATCCAACACTGTTAGTGGTCTTCAATTCATTAGTGCATCTAATTATATCAATTGGTAATACAGGATTCATAAAAAATGTTTGTACTTGGTTTGGCAATCGTTTGTTAACTATGCTTGCGTAATCAATTGTCTTAACCTGGTCAATAAAAAAGTTATTGAAAGTGTTAGCTATATCTTTAGGTTTATTTAATAATAATAATAATAATAATAATAATACTCTTTATTGCACACAAAGACAAAGTACAACAGAAAAAGAACAAAAGAAATAAAAACAGAAATGTTACAATAGGCGGCCTTATTGCTAAAAAGCAATCTCTTCCAGGCAACCTCGGAAGTGGAAAATATAAACACAGGAGATTCAACCGGGGGAAGGGTGCAGAAACTGGAATCGGAAATAAATGTGTGATAGGGAAAGGAAATCAGTGTCACGAAAGCAACTAAGGATTCAAGGATAGGAAGTGATCACGAACATGGTTTTTAAAAGACTCCAGCGTACGCGCACTTCGAATACTCTCTGGGAGAGAGTTCCATAAGCGGACAGCGTAGGATGGGAATGAGCATGACAAGACATGTGTCGAGTGGGACGGGATATCAAGAATTAAGTTGAAATGAGATCGCAACATGCGATTTGAAGAAGTGGGCCGAAACGAAAAATGAGACTTAAGATATGGTGGAGACGTTGGATGAAACAAAACATTGTAAAGAAGGCACAGAACATGCATGTCTCTACGCTGTCGAATTGGGAGCCATTTGAGTTGAGAGCGATAGGAAGAAACATGGTCAAACTTTCGTAGATTAAAAATGAATCTGATGGCTACATTCTGTAGGCGTTCCAACTTATCTAGGAGCTCTTCAGACAGATCCGCCCAAGCAACATCAGCATAGTCCAGCAAAGACAGTAAAAGTGATTGTGCTAAAACTGTTTTAGTGCCTATTGGGAGAAAGTTGCGGAATCTGTTGAGTGACCCATACACGGCAAAAATTTTTTTGCGAACAGCCTCAACCTGCGGTTTCCATGACAGGCACTGATCTAAAACTAACCCTAAATTTTTAACACTACTGCTAAAAGGAATAACCGTACCGCCGAATACCAGCGGAGGCAACAAACTGTAATCGATCCTTGAAACAAAGTATGGACTGCCTATAATTATTGTCTGAGATTTGCTAGGATTAATGACAAGACCATACGATTTACTCCAATCATCGATCAAATTAAGGTCAGAGTTAGTTACAGCAACAGCTTCAGAGAGGTTAGTTAAGGCTGCCTGCGCGTAGATCTGCAAGTCATCAGCATACAAGTGATAGAGACATGAAAGCGACTGAGTAATAGAGTTAATAAATACTGAAAAAAGAAGCGGAGATAAAACGCCACCCTGAGGGACACCTGCAGAGATACCACACCACGTTGACATGGAGTCCTCAATGCGTATGCGTTGCCGGCGCCCTAGCAGGTAACTACGAAACCAGTCAACTACGGTAGGAGATATGCCAAGAGAACGTAGAACACTAACAAGAACATCGTAATCCACTGAGTTAAAGGCATTACTAAAGTCCAGTAGTGTCAGTAATGTGAGGTGTCGGTTTTCCATACCCTGGCGAATATCATGCGTGATTTTAGTTAAGGCAGTGGCCGTACTATGACCCATACGAAAGCCGGACTGTAATGGGTTTAAAAGATTATTGACATTGAGGAACTTGAGGAGCTGTCGAAGAACTAGTTTTTCAAGGACTTTGGAAAGGAATGGGAGAATTGATATAGGACGAAAATCAGAGAAGGAACTGGGATTGGATTTTTTGGGAAGAGGTATAACATAGGCATCCTTCCATGCGGAGGGAAATATGCCAGTAGCTAAAGAGGAATTAAGGATGTGAGTAATAACTGGAACAAGGATATCTAATATGGGAAGGATCATATCACGACCAATACAATCAGTGCCGACAGCACCAGAGGTTATAGAAAGAATAGTTCTCTTGACATCACTATCCGATAGTTGCTCTAAAAAGAATGGGGGATAATCAGGCATTGGCAGCATAGAAAGATTTTTTAGGGTCTCGGCTTTACGAACACCATTGAAAGGCGACGTAGAAGTGAAATGTGAATTAAGAGAATTAATGTCGAACTTGAAGTCGTTATTATGTATTTGAGACTTGCCGATACCAAGAGATTTAAGAAACTTCCAAACTTTAGCTGGATCTTCATTTTCTACAGATTTATGGATGTGGCGTCTTTGAGCGTCTCTAATCACTGTGTTGCACCGATTTCTTGCAGAATTATACGCCACCTGATTTTCGGCGGTAGGTTGAAGTTTGAACCTGGCTTTAGCTTTATTCCTCTTACACATCAGTTTCCGAATATCATCAGTCAGCCAAGGTGCAGGCAGATGTTTAATTTTTACAGGCCTTAAAGGGGCATGAATATTATATAGCTCCGTCAACCGTGTGTTAAATAGTTGCACCTGCTTATCTACTGACTCAGAACTGTATATGTCCGACCAATCCGTGCCAGCAGCATCTTCCTGTAGCTTTTCCAGATTCATCCTACCATAACTTCGGCGAAGTAAAACACGTGGCTTAACTTTAGGGGGACGAACTCGATATGACAGAAAAATTAAGTCATGATAGGAAAAAGCGTCGGCAGAGAATTGACCATGTTTACATACCATATCAGGAGAAGAAACTATCATGAGATCTAAAAGTGAAGGTGAGCAATTGGGAAAATGATGTGTTTCTTGAAGAGGAAGAATATGGAGATTATAAGACTTTACTAAAGAAAGCAGCTTTTGCGAACGGGAATCATTTTTAACTAAGCAAGTGTTAAAGTCACCCATAACGATGGTGTGCGTATAAGAAGGAGTAAGAGTTTCGAGAAGATTCTCAAAAGAAGCGAAGTAGTCTACCCTCAGGGATGGACTATAAAAAACGCCCAACAGGATCCGCGTGTGAGAGAGAGATATATTTATGATATGGTTACCATTTTGGATATACTGTATATAGTGTTTTTCGCTTACATTATTATGTTTATTAATAATATTCCATGACGCTTTTGACTTGTTTTTCGAAGTTTTTATGATAAAGTCATTTTGAGATTTCTGAGTCAGTTTTATTACCTTTTTATAAATATTATTATATTGTTTAAATTTGGTTTTGTTTTCCATTGAAGTTTTAAATCGGCAACGCCACAATAATAATCTACGTTTTCTACTACAAGTCTTTATACCATTTGATAACCATTTCACTTTTTTATTTAAATTATTTCGTATTACTTTATATGGAAAACATTGATCATAAAATAATTTAAATATGTCAAAAAACTTTTGATGGGCAAGATTAGCGTCATATTCTGAAAGTAAATCATCAAAACTAAGGCTGCGAAGGCAATCCTTAAACTTTTCAATATTTTCTATAGAAAAATCACGTTTTTTTGTAAACCACACTGTATTTTTTATAGTTTTTTTACAGGTATAGTTAAAACTTGTGCAGTATGATCTGATAATCCTAAATCTAATACCTTACAGTAACATCCTTTTGTGTAATTGTACGCAAAATTATCAATACATGATTGACTACAGATTCTCGTTGGTTCATTGATAATTAATTTTAGATTAAAGCTTAAAAGAAACTGTTCAAATTCTAAAGCAAGCCTATTACGTTTCAGTAAATCAATGTTAAAATCTCCACACAATATCACATTTGTCTTAGGATTATAACAATACTTTTTTAAAATTAATTCTAGTTTTGTTTTAAAAAATGTCATAAGTACTGTTCTTAGGGACTCTATAAACACATATAACAATCAAATTATGGAGTTTCAGTTCTATGGCACAGCATTCAAAAATTCCTGGTACCGAGTGTTTTGCAACTTCTTGTAATTCTGAGAACATTTCCCCTGATTTCACTAATATACAAGCACCACCACGTTTCTTGTTCGGCCTAGCATAACATGCTGCTAAGTTGTAGTTGGGGAGTGCTAAAAGATTTTCATGGCCAGATTCAATAAAATGTTCAGTTAAACATATGATATCAATATCGCATTTGTTTTGTCGTAACTCTTCTAAATTTATCGTCAGCATATTAGACTTGTTTAATAGGCCAGCTATATTTTGATGCATTAATTTAACATTGTCTGTCTCGAAATAAATTATTTTCGTACAGTGTGATGTCATCTACTTCATTATTCTTTGAATTGTATTCAGCGTCATAAAATGTGCAATTATGTATGTCATTCGCGAGAATTTTGATGTCATTAAAAATTAATTCCATTCCATTATTATTGACAAAACCAGAACCTTTGCGAAACATATTAATGTTATATGATAAATTTCTATTTGTATCCAAAAAGTATGCATATTCGTGCGTCAGGATATCGTGGTAAAGCATATTGTTAAATTTTTCAACTCTCCAGTTATACAAGGTATTCAAGTTTCCAAGTTTATATGTAGGTACACATAAAACAATATTAGTGTGTTTGATTTTCTGTAATGTTACCCTTAAATAAGTAATAGTTTTAGTGTAATCCCTTGTGCTGTAAAAGTTATCCTCGTCTATCATAATAATACATAAATCTTTCATTGAGAAATTCATTACTTTAGCCTCTAATCCACGTATTAATTCTTCTATGCTACATTTAGGTTTAATGTAGTGACATAAATTACAGTTAGATAAGGTTCTATCAGCTATTGATAGTATTTTGTTTCGGTTGTTACAGCTCACAATGCATATTTGACTTAAATCACTGCTTACGACTTTTGGTCTTACTGGTTCATTTTTTTTATTATTGTTATTAGTACTGACTAATGATGATTCGCAAAAACTATTTTGAAAATCTTTCTGTACATTGATTATTGAACCATCAGCTTGCAAACTATTATTTCTGTGTAGTTTGGCTTTGGGAGTTCCCGTCTTCGATTTATTTGCAGCTGGGCTACTACATATTTTTTTAAACATACTGTTCTTTGCTAACAAGTCATTATTTTTACGAGTTAATTTAATATTTTCTAGTGTTAATTGTAGTATATTGTAATTGATGGTAGTTCCTTAATTACATTTTATGCAGGTAGTCTGTATTTTATAATTATAAAATGTAGGTAATGTAATAACTGCAAGCATATAAATACAGTGTACTAATTAACCAATATTATTCGACAATATACCATCATCTACGAGTTGTGTCTTATTGCTGCCGATACCTTAGTGGCGACGAGGAAAATTGCAAGATGTCGTTCGGAAAAATCAACGAGTTTGACGTGAGCACCGGGAGCTGGACATCTTACGTGGAGCGACTGGAGATGTACCTGCGGGTGAACAAGGTGGAGAAGGAGTTGTGGCTTGCAACTTTGATAACGGCGGTTGGCGATGAGCTGCTGAGCAGTCTTGTGAGCCCGGTCAAACCAGCGGAGTTAACGTACACTGCCGCGGTGACGGCGTTGCGGGACCATCTGCAGCCTAGAACGTCAGTGGTAGCGGAACGCTACCGGTTTCGGCAGAGAAGACAGCGGAGCGACGAGAGCGTGGCGCAGTATGTCACGGAATTGAAGAAACTTACAAGATTTTGCGACTTTGGGAACAATCTGGATGACAATTTGCGTGACCAGTTTGTATGTGGGGTAGGCAGCGATATCATCCGCCAACGGTTGTTTGCGGAGGAAGGCCTGACTTGCGCTGGAGCCGTGAAGTTGGCTACTGCTTTAGAAACGGCAGAGCGGGATGCGGCTTCCGTGGACGTGTCTAGCGGGATGTTCACGGGGAAGACGGGAACTTTGCATGCTGTGAAGACGAGGAGGACGGAGCGTGGCCATTCAAATTTTGGTACCAGATTCGGACGTTGCGCGGCGTGTGGAGGTAGCGGGCACAGCGAAGAGACGTGCCGGTTCAGGGAGTTTGTATGCAGCCGGTGTAAGAGAACGGGGCACCTGAGACGTGTGTGCCCAAGCAAGTCTATTAGCAGTGGAGGCTGGAGGAAGGTGAACAATGTCGAGGCTGCTGGAGTTGATGAGACTTTGCACCGGGAAGAGTTGGAAGAGGAGCTACATCAACTCAGTTTGAACAGTTACAAACCGGTGAGTCTACCAATTTCCATCGATGGAGTTAGGCTACACATGGAAGTAGATACTGGTTCCGCGGTTTCTTGTATAAGTAAAAAAACTTATAATAAATATTTTTCATCCAGACCAATAATTTCAAATAATGTTATTTTTAAATTTTATGACGGTAGTTGCATAAAACCTTTAGGAGTCATAAAACCGACAGTAAATTATAATAAAAAAAGTACCCGCTTGGAATTATTTGTAATAGATGGGGGTACTACGTCTTTGCTAGGTAGACATTGGCTAACAGAGTTGGGTATAAAAATACCTTTGTTTAAAAATTTCATGTGCGAATTAGGAGAACAAAGCAATTCCTGTACTGATAGGAATAACGATTTTGAAAATTTGATCAACAGGCATAAGGAGTTGTTCAGTGGTGGGCTCGGAAGGTTTACGGGGGGCAAGGCTCGACTGCGGGTGCGAGAAGGTGCAACCCCAGTGTTTTGTCGCGCGCGGCCGCTGCCCTACGCACTCCGGGACCGGGTGGATGCAGAGCTAGACACCATGCTTCGCGACGGTATCATTGAGCCAGTAGTGGACTGTTCCGACTGGGCGACGCCCTTAGTACCGGTACGTAAAGCGGACGGAGGGTTACGAATTTGTGCAGACTATAAGGTTACATTGAATCCCGTTTTGCTGGTTGATAGGTATCCTTTGCCAAAAATAGCCGATGTTTTAGTTAATTTAAATGGGGCGCAATTATTCTCGAAAATCGATTTGTCACAAGCGTATAACCAAATCGAGTTGGACAGTTCGAAAGATTACACCGTAATTAATACTCATAGAGGTCTTTTTAAATATAACCGATTAGTGTTTGGGCTCTCTTCGAGTCCGGGAATTTTCCAGCGCATTATGTCACAGTTACTAGGCGATATTCCGGGGGTAGAAATTTTCCTGGATGACGTAATTATAGGGACTAAGAGTAGGTGTATATTGGGCATTCTAAAACAGTTTTCATCAAAACACCGCAAACGAACGCAGTGAGATTTGAGCTACGCTTCGCTGCGCTCTAGCTCCGCAAATCTCACTGCATTCGTTTACGGTGATTTGATGAAAACAGTTTAAGATTGCCCAATATACATTATATAGGGTTAAATGGAAAAGAAGATTTTTTATTTCATTTCATTTCATAATGTTTCTATTGTGTTGTGTTGTTTGACTGTAAACAGTATACTTTTGATTGATTGCGATTTACTAGACACATTTTCAAGGTTTTCTATCTCAGAATATTAAGGCATTCAACTAGGTAGCAGTGCAATAACAACAGAAATTAAACAGGTTGAGGTTTCGTAGCTTCAGGACTCAACTCTCGGATAAGTACCGTTCTACACTCTGCCTGCCATACAGTTTCAAAGCATTCCCACGAAATTCATTTATCAGCAATAAATTTATTGCACATTATTCATATATCCAGTTACGAGTGCTTACTCAAATAATAAGGCTTCTTTCACACGTTAATACTTTTATTTGTTTATTAAATTACTTCAATGAAATATATTCTTTATTATAAAACAAAGTATAAAATTGTTGATTTTTACAAAATATTTAAAAGGGCGGGCTAATCCCTGAAAGATGTGTTCCAGTCATCACACGAATAAAAAATAGAAAATAAATATTCCAATAATTTAAAAAATGAAAATATAAAAAATATTAAGAACATTTTAACTACCTACCTTGGCTGACTAAGGTCTTAACATCCTAATTAAATAGGGTAGTGCGGTGGGAACGTGTATGAGATGCTGCCGATGAATACCACCTATGTATTATTACAATAATTTTCATAAACTTCTATGGTTCTGTCCTCATGTCGTATCAATATCGTTATGCTATAAATACATTCGGTTCGCCTAATAGAACGATATACCTATTGTTTATCTGTTTTAAATAGTAGTATCGAAAAATGAAAATTAGAAATCGCATCCGTTATTATAAAGAAGACTTTTTAATTTGGAGATAATATTCGTTAGTAATTGTAAATATGTATGTACATGTATAATTTAAATAAATATAATAAACCCGAAATGAAAAAAAAATTGGAGCATGCAGCCTTACACGAGATTTCTGCATCAGCAGAATTAAACGGTTACCAACTATTTTGCTGTATATGCACAGTATTGTATTGCAAGTTTGTGGAAATAAACGACAAACAATTAATTTGCTGATTATTTCCGCGTCATATTGCACATTGGTAGAATTATGGGTAAATATCAAATTTTGCTAAATATCATGAAAGTCAGAGGTGCAAAACGTTATTAAGTTTTATATTTCGAGTATGGAACCGACTTTTTGAAAGTAAACTACCAAACTATAATCTTCTCTTAGATGTTGTGATGCTGAATAACGATCTACTACTACCTCGAAAATAAAAATCCAATACACGTAATTGCGTCAGTTCGTCGTTTTGTTTCTTTCTTGCTACGTAAGTACTTTTTTTTTATATAGCTGACGAAGTTCAGCCGATGATCGGACCGTTTTTGGATCATACGCAACTGCGGATCAAAAATTTTGTTGCAGACCTGAGAACTGCTCCACTCACACGTCCCGGGTACCATAGTACCCAGAGCGCTTCGCGTCTCCTTTGCCTAAAACGCGCGGTGTGATAAAAAAATCACGAAAAAAAAAATATTTTCTCTAAATAAAGTGTCAGTTCTTTAGTGTTTGAAAAACGAACACTGACCATGGAAGTGGAAGTGAATGCATTAGGATTCTCGATAACGTATAGACATCATATCCGTGAATGCATATTTGTTTTCTTATAAATATTTTGTGTGGATATGATTTGGACGGAAATTAATAATTTTATGATTATATATATAATATTTTATAATATTACTTACTTATTTAACAATATAAAAATTAATGAGCATTCTTTTTTAGATTAGTCATGTTAAATAAAAATTATTATAAAGATAAGGTATAGGTTGAGAACCTCAGTAAAATTATTACTTGCATTGCACTTTTCTTATATAAAATCCGGAAAAACTGTAGTCACAGTACACTCCAGTGCTATCTCTGACCACTAACAGTGCTTCAGTACCTCCTCATCAAAAAATCTCAAGACCAAGACAGCTGAAAAATGTTCGTAAGTTTTTATACTTTATTGCTATACTTTATATCTATTCTTTAATTGTCTATAAGTGGTTGATCATCTTCATGCTTCAACAAATTGAGCCGTTGGACCAGGCTGTATATGACGTGACCTCTCCAAGTGCTGTCTTCACGAGGGACCATCAAGCCCAGCAGTGGCATGCTGATTGACTGATGATGATGATATTTTTTTTATCTTATGAATTGAAGATGTGAATCTTCAACTCGTTTTCTTGTAACCACTCTTAATACTAATATGACATTTACTATTTTCAGGTCGGATAGCAAGCAAAACAAAAGGTCAGCCAAGAAGAGCTGTGAATCTGACCTTTTCTTTGATACCGACGACGAAGACATCAGGTACTTTTATTGCTATATTTACATATATCTAAATTTCAAGTGTTTAATGTGTACAATAATCGTGTATCCTTTTTCTATCTCCCTAGTCCAAAGAAGAGAAGCAAGGCGATAAAGTGCCTATCGAAGGCGAAGAGTGCAGAAGTGAAGAATACATCGTCGTCCAATACTTCTGAGTGGTTGTTCGACTCAGAGTCGGACAGCGAGGTTTCGCGGCCGCCAAACCTGCCAAACAAGACCACCAGTATCCTGACACGCCGAGTACCTGGTGGTGTAACGCGTCGGACTGCACAGCTCGACGGCGACTTGCTAGTGGAGCTACGCCTCTACAACCAGAAGGAGGTATCTAATCTCAGCGGCCTTGACCGGTGCGAGCGCGCTATCGTTTGGGTACGCTTGCAAGGCGAAGCAGAATCTCCAGAACTTTACGCATTAAAAAAATTTGTAAAATTAGCTAAGGCAAAGTTTACCACAGAGGGGATATTTTATAAAGATAAAGTAAAAAAATAGGTTCTCTTTTGTTTCTCTCTGCGTAAATTATGTTTTAGCTGGTTTACTTATTGTTTATCGTTAGCAAACTCAAAGATTAGGTACTTACATACTTAAGCCTTTATTACTTTAACTTTGAGAATTTGTACTGTCCAAATCATAATGTCGAGGTCTACTTTCTGTTCAGTTTGTGACGTATCCGTAAATAACAAAGTTTTCTCTGCACATTTGAAAAGTATTTTACATAAGAACAACAGTTCGGTCGTTGATAGTGAGGGGGTTGAAAAAGTTCATAGCGCTTTTCGTAATCGTATAGCATCGTACCGTGTTCGATATGAAGATGAGGGTCATGATAGTGCGCGTGTTCGCCCGCCCGCCGAGTTTTTATGGCACTTGCGCTCTCGCGTACGCCTATTGCTCATAGCGAAAATTCAAGCTCACACTAATGTTAAAGCTAATTTTGAACTTTTCTGTGAATTCTTTCTGCTTAGTAAGTATGATTCGATTTCAATCAAGTCATTTGCAACGGAAAACTTCATCTTGCATCAAAACTTCAATTTTGAAGATATGTTTTCAAAAATTATTCACTTAATTTGTAAAAAAATTGAAGAATTTGAAGAAAGAGATAGTGGGTGGGCCTATTTACAAAGCCTATATCTAGAAGTAAATATAAACAAATATAACCCGTTAAGAGGCTCCAGTTTTATAGAATTACCAAAGTCCATAAAATGTAAACGAGCATGTATCAACATTCAAAATTCTGATAATTATTGTTTTTTATGGTGTGTCATGGCAGCACTATTTCCTATAAACAGAAACGCACATCGAACGTCAGCTTACCCACACTTTAAAAATGTACTCAATATCAAAAATATGATTTTTCCAGTTGGGTTTGCGGACATCAAAGTTTTTGAAAAGAATAATCCTCGCATAAGTATTAATATTTACGGCATTCAAAAGAATGGTAACATTGTTGGACCTTTATACAAAAGCGAGATTCGCAAAGATCATCACATTAATATGCTTTTCCTGGAAAACAGAAAACGCACCCATTACTGTCTTATTAAAGATTTATCTAAATTACTTCGTCTTCAATTAACTAAACATCATTCTAAAATATATTTATGCGAGGATTGTATGATATTCTTTGATAGTAATGATAAACTGAAAGCTCATGTTTGTGGTGGTGTATCGACAATATTACCCGGTGATGGAACACGAATTCAATTTAATCATTACGAGCGAATGCATGACATGCCCTTCGTCTTATACGCAGATTTTGAATCATTATTAAAACCAACTGAACTCGATTCTGGATCAGGCTGTACAAAGATATTGCAAAAACACGTACCATCAGCATTTGCTTATTACGTTGTGTGTTCTTATGATAAGTCGCGTAATAAATATGTATCTTATCGAGGTCCAGCCTGTGTAGAAAAGTTTTTAGAAAGTCTATTATTGGATATAACCGATATTTATAACGTTTTGCAGTCGCCAGTGGCTATTTGTTTAACAAATGAAGACAAAGCGAACTTTGCTCGGGCTACAAATTGTTTTCTTTGTGATAAAATATTGTTTGACGATAAAGTTAAAGATCATTGCCATCTTACAGGACGGTATCGTGGTGCAGCTCATTCTTATTGCAATATTAGATATCGTTTGCCTAAGTTTGTTCCTATATTTTTTCATAATTTAGCGGGTTATGACAGTCATCTTTTTATACGACAGTTGGGAAAACTATCAGGAAAAATACAAGTAATAGCAAAAAATAAGGAAAACTACATATCTTTTACAAAATTTTTTCAAATTAATGATAAAGATATCATACCTGTTCGATTTGTTGATTCTTTTAAATTTTTAGGCACAAGTCTAGAGAAACTTGTCGCAAACTTAAAAAATGACGACTTTAAACATCTGCGGCGTTATTTTCCTTCTCGTGAGCATTTTGCTTTAATAAAACGAAAAGGGGTGTATCCATATGAATACATGACTACTTGGAGTTCATACGAAGAAAAAGTACTTCCGCCTCAGGAGTTCTTTTTCAGCAAATTACGCAATAGTAATATATCTAAAGTAGATTATGATCATGCAAAAAAAGTCTGGCAAACGTTTGAATTATCGAATCTCGGTGAATACACAGACTTGTATCTTAAGTCAGATGTTCTTTTATTAGCTGACGTTTTTGAAAGTTTTCGCCAGACATGTAAGATGAATTATAAATTAGATCCAGCCTTTTATGTTACAGCACCGAGTCTCAGTTTTGATGCCATGCTATTAAAAACAGATGTTAAATTAGAATTAATACACGACCTGGAAATAATAAGAATGATTCAAAAAGGTATTCGCGGTGGAATATGTTTATGTTCGACAAGGTATTCAAAAGCCAATAACAAGTATTTAAAAACTTACGATCCAAGAAAAAGTAATAACTTTCTAATTTATATCGATTGTAATAATCTCTATGGATATGCAATGTGTGCTTATTTGCCTCATTCCAATTTTAAGTTATTGAATGACTTGGAAATCGCTGGAATAGATTTTATAAATGTGCCAACTAACGGAGACACTGGTTATATACTAGAAGTAGATTTAGAATACCCCGAACATTTGCATAATGATCATAACGATTTTCCATTCTGTGCTCAAAAATTTACTCCGCCAGGTTCTAAAACTTCAAAATTGATTCCAAATTTATACGATAAATATTTCTATGTCATACATTTTGCTCATCTGCAAACATGTATAAAACATGGTTTGTTGTTAAAAAAAATACATAGAGTTATTCAATTTAATCAGAGTCCTTATTTAAAGCAGTATATTGACATGAATACTGAATTACGAAAAAAAGCTAAATCTACATTTGAACAAGATTTCTTCAAACTTCTTAACAACAGTATATTTGGCAAGACGTTAGAAGACACAGAAAAGAGGGTTAATGTGAAATTAGTCAATAAGTGGAATGATGATAGTAACAAAACAAAGAAAAGTTTCTGTGCAGAGCAAATGATAGCTCGACCAAATTTTCACAGTGTTACAATTTTCACTGAAAACTTGGTAGCCATTCAAATGAAGCCTGAAACAATTACTTTGGATAAACCTATATACATTGGTTTTTCCGTTTTGGAAATATCTAAGAGTCACATGTTTGATTTTCATTATTCTATTATGAAGCCTTTTTATAAGGAAAAGTTAAAACTTTGTTATACGGATACTGATAGTTTTTTGTATTCAATAGAAAGTAAAGATTTTTATGCTGATTTAAAATCAAATTTTCTTCCCTATTTCGACACTAGTAATTATTCTGTAAATAACGTATACGACATTCCTAGTTGGAACAAAAAGGTGCCAGGTCTCTTTAAAGATGAGCTAGGAGGAAGTTTGATTTCGAAGTTTGTAGGATTAAGGTCCAAGTTATACTGTATTAAAACGGCAGAAGATGAATTAAAAAAAGCAAAAGGCATACAGAAGCAAGTATTAAAAGATGTACAATATAAAGATTATTACAAGGTATTAAATGAAAATACATTTTTGAAGAAAAAAAATATCATATTTAAATCTCTTAAGCACGAAATATTTACTCAAGAACAGAACAAAATAGCTTTGTCAGGTAATGACGATAAACGTATCATATTAAAAAACAAAATTTCTACTTTATCATGGGGTCACTGGGATAGTTTAGTTTAATATCATTAGTTTTTCTTTAGAAGCACCGTATTGTATAGTTTATTATTATTTTAATGGTAATCATGAATCAAATTGTAAGTTGAGAAATATGTTACCCCATCATCTATTTATTTATTTATTATATGGCTTAAGTAATGAATAAGTTAATAGAATAAAAACATACATGAAATTGTATAGTATGTACCGACACGGCACTTTATATTGTAAAGTTATTTAATTTTAATATTGTTATCCATCAGTTATTTGTTTAATAGTATTATACATTGTTTTTTAATGGTAAATAGGTAAATTAATTACCTAGTTTTAATCAAATACTTAATGTTGTATTGTAACGATGAAAATATATAACGTTATAAACCAGCTACCATGTTTTTTTTATTTCATAATCCATAAAATATAAAACTATTAATAAAATAGCACACGCAATGAACAATTCGAAACTGGTTGGGACATGTTATTGCTGATTTAGGTATTCCAACTTATAGTTCATTAGTAATTTGTCCAATTGCGATTCCGTGCGAATGCTTTGTTGTTATGTCAGCATTATATTTACACTATAAATAGCTATTAAAGTCGAATGTTTTTAAAATTTGTTTCACACATAATTAAACAAGTGACAACTACGGTCACCCAAATACATCATGGTAAGTCGTATAAATTATTTTTCTTCAAACTCTTTTCTTGTGTAGTGGTTAGATCACTAGTTAATGTTTATTTGTATATTTGATTTAGTTGGAAGATAATGTTGTTGTTAAAACCTTATGGTTGTGATGCTGTTATCGTGATTCTCATATTCTATCGGTTCCTTATAAGATAGTCAGCCTCCTTGTGGATCCTAGATATACTCTTCTACCTCCGCCACTATATCAATCATTTCTTCGATGTGAAATTATTTTTGTTGCATAATAAATTAAATTTCAGAATACCCAAGAAATCTCGCAGTCGCTACTCATAAGCAAGGAGGCAACAGAAGATTATCCTCCTTGCTTTGAGCAAAATGCGCAAGATATGTTGGAGGGCTTCTCTGAAGAATTTCCACATTGGAATGCTAAAGATTCACCGCTGCATGCCAAGGTGGTTAAAAGTCTTTTTAATAAAAAGAAGCCCATGAAGAGGAGAAGCAAGTTACTGCAGAATACGAAGGGGAACGAACCTTCTTATTTAATTAAAACAATACCTACTAAAGGGCGGCGATTAATTAAATTAGAAATATTAGATCTGGAATCAACCAGCAATGATCCATTAATAAAAACACAATATGTGGTAACCGAGCATATTGATCCAATAATGGATCAAGCAGAAAATATTATAACTAATATCTCTAAGAAAATATGTGGTTACAGTTATAGTTTTTAAATAACTATTGCTGACCTAAAACATTTGTAGATGTATATTAAAATTCTCTAATGTGCTAGATGCGTACCTACTATCTTTAGTTACGTGTACACTCACGGAGATACATTATTTCAACAACATTATTCTTCTGAAAAATTATAGTAATGCTTATAAATTTTACTAACTAAGACTTATGTTATTTTAAATAGTTATGTTAGTTTAAGTCTTGTATTGTTTTCAATAAATATTATTTAAAAATAAAAAGACTTGTATGAAAATATTTGTTTTTATTTTAACACCTCTATAATGTAATCAAATGTTTTGAAAAACATTCATTCAGAATTACCTCTATAAATAAATCTAAGATGAAATTTATTAGAATTCAAATACATAGTTTAAAATAATGGTGATAAAATTAAAAATATAGTTTTATTTATTAAAGAACGCAGTGTATTACTTTGTTAAAGTAGGGATGCAAGTAATTAAACAATGTTTATTTTTAAGCATCGATTCCTTACTCATATCATTTTCTATTGCACGATTCGAGAGGGGTGAGAGCTCTTTCTTCTCTCTCCATTCTTCTCGATGCTTTAACATTGTGTGTTCTAGACACGTCCAATAACTTAATATAATGAGTGGTAACAGTATCCAAATTCTTCTACTCCTTGCTATTGTTACCGCCGTCGAATGCTTAGTCTATATGGTGGAGTGAGTGCACTTACAAGTAAATATACTGCTAGTTCTCTTATTATTACGAACGCAAAGTGTTATATCCATTTTGTTAAAAGCCACGAATCAAAACGGACAAGTTGCTATGAAGTTCCTCAAACAAAAGGAAACGTTAAAATTAGATTATAATATCTGTCCTGCATCATTATGTGAAGCAAAGCGACATGGCAACTTATTGCCGAGCACTATACGATGTATTGTTTGTGGACCATCAAATTGCGGCAAGACAAACTTAGTAATAGGTTTGTTATTACATGAGAATGGTGCACGTTTTCGTAACTTATATGTATATTCTAAATCATTATACCAACCAAAATATGTGTTCTTAGAAAAAGTATTAGATTTAGTTGCAGACATATCTTATAGTAAATATAACCATAATAATGATATCATAAGCCCACACGAAGCTTTGCCAAACTCCATTATAATATTCGACGACGTAGCTTGTGAAAACCAAAATAGCATCCGGGATTATTTTGCTATGGGTCGACATAAGAATATTGATTGTTTTTACATTAACCAAACATACAGTAAAGTACCTAAACAACTTATAAGGGACAATTCTAACCTCATTATTTTATTTAAACAAGACGATGTAAATTTAAAACACGTTTACGATGAGCATGTAGGTTCAGATATGTCGTGGTCTCAGTTCCGTGAAATGTGCTCAACTATTTGGAATAAACCATTTAATTATGTTGTGATCAATAAAGACTGCGAAAGAAATAAAGGATGTTATAGGATGGCATTCGATACTTTTGTAGTAGTAGATTAATATACATAAGTTATTGTTTCATCAATACACAATCACTATTACTCTGGATTTTGCATTGAACGGAATCCTTGTCAAAATGGAAAAGCAACTTAAAAAACAAATTGTAAAAGCTGCAGCTGCTGTAAAAAGAAAGGTTGAAATGATAAAGGATATGAAAAATACAAATGATGCCACTCTGGAATCCATATTCAAACCTATAACCGATCCACTGAAACAAATAGCCATTAAGAACAATGAAATTTCTCATGAAGATGAGGATGAGTTTGAACATTATACAATAAAAAAAAATAAACATAATGACAGCGAGGCAACAAATTTTTCTGATGACGATTTTAATGAAGAAGAGGAACAACAGTTCTATAAAAAATTTAATTCCGAAAAAACCCTTGTCGTATCACCTTCTGACAACAATAATATGAGTGATGCTTCCTTTAAGTCCTTTCAATCATCACCAAATGTTTCACTTAATAGTTTATCGTGGTGTGCTTCACCCGACGCAAATATCCCTTTTGGAATAAAAAATGAACGAGGAAAACTTATGCTCGGCCAAACACGTGTTTTCGACGACGGAAAAATTATAAAAATTGGAAATCGAAGTTTAAACAAAACTCTTGGATTAAAAGAATTACTATTTAAAAAGACACCAAATTTGGATGTTATCACAGATGAAGATTTGCAAAATTATAAAGAGCTTCTAATAGAAACGAATGCACATAGGCGTAATTGTGATCCACGCAAGCCAATTAATAGTAACAAAGGGTTTAAGTACATGCATATTATTAAACCACTGTTTAAGTTCTCTAGAAATAAGTATGACAGCACAGAAAGTCTTACGGTAGGAAAAGGAATAAATCTTTTAAAAAGTGTAAAGAAAGATATAGATTACGTTTATTGGGATGATCCAAATGAATTAGTAGATCGATTGAAATTACTGTTTGCATCTCGTGATGCTGGCAATACCGGCTTAGATAATGAAATTATTGCGATTATAGAAGAGTTGTACGAAGCAGGCATCATTAAAAACACCAAATATAAGGAACCTAATTTTAAAAAACTGATCAGTAGTTATACAGCAAACACCGCATAGATACGGAAATGAATGTAGATAAATTTGGTCATCACGTTCATAAACGTTTACGATTAGAGGAATATATTGGAAATCTCAACGATACATTAGTGAAGTCAGAAACAGGTGAATATGATTTAAAATCATCAAGATTAAAAGGGCTTATATCGCCAGGCAATGATGACGAAGCCGCCAATAAAGCTTACGTGGATGAAAAGACACACGAACTAAGAACTAATATTTTAAGTGATGTAAATATTCGTTTAAATGATTTTGAAAGTTCAATACTTAATAAGCTAGCCACCTTGTTTTACACAAGGACAGAAATTGATCACATGCTTCAAGAGAAACCAGATAATAATGAGCAAAGAAGACATAGTGAATGAGCTTCACAAAGCAGCAAGAAGGAATTTTTCCCGGCGATGTACGATCATAAAAGGAATAGATGATTTATGGCAAGCCGACGTCATAGATTTGCAAAAATATTCACAGTTTAATAAAGGGTATAAATATATTCTTATCGTAATTGACACTTTATCAAAATATGTATGGATCAGACCTTTAAAATCAAAAGCGAAAAATTATGTTACAGATGCAATGCAAAGTATTTTAACTACATCATTACGAAAACCTAAAAATTTACAAACTGATTTAGGCACAGAATTCTACAATGATAATTTTAAACAATTAATGAAAAAGTATAATATTAATCATTATTCAACATATTCTATTAAAAAAGCATCTATAGTAGAAAGAGTTATAAGAACAATTAAATCTCACCTTTACAAACTATTTAGTTTGAACGGAAATTACCAATGGTATAAAAATATTTTAAAGGACGTTGTAGAACACTACAATAACACTTTGCATAGAATAACAAAATTTAAGCCTGTGGAAGTTAACAAAGTAAATGAGCTTATAGTCAAAGGTTATATTATGAATTCTCAAAAGAATAAAACAAGTCGGGGATATACATTTCGTGTTGGTGATTATGTTCGCATAAGTAGATATAAAGCAGATTTTTACAAAGGCTATACGCCAAACTGGTCCACCGAAATATTTCGTATAGTAAAAGTTAATCACACTAACCCAACAACTTATCAAATAGAGGACAGACGCAATCAAAGAATCCTCGGCTCATTTTATGCATACGAGTTACAAAAAACTAAGTTTCCAGACCTATACCTCATTGAAAAGGTTATAAAAAGAAAAGGAAACAAATTGTTTGTAAAATGGTTAGGATTAAGTAATAGCGAAAATAGTTGGGTTGATAAGAATAAATTGGTTTTATGATATAAAATAGCTCAAGATATCTTTATTGATTCACTTTTTGTTTATCAATGAAGAAAGGAAGTGGTATCATAAACAGCTTAATAAATAAGATTCCGTTTGAGTTACATTTACCGGGCTACCAATATTGCGGACCCGGCACAAAGCTTCAGAAACGATTACTTAAGGGTCAGCGAGGAATTAATAAATTGGATAACGCTTGTATGCACCACGATATTGCTTACATAAACAACGACGCTAACGTAAGGCACAAAGCTGATCTAGATCTATTAAATATGGCTCAAAGAAGATTGAAATCAAAAGACGCTGGAAAGAAAGAAAAAATTGCTTCATGGATAGTAAAAAATGCTATGAAGGCCAAATTAAGAGCTGGTGCAGGTGCTCGGTCGTTTATGACGGCTGTGAAAAAACTCAAATCTAAATTAAAAAAAATAAAATCTAAAGACACAAATTCTACTATTAAATATGCGGTCGCCGCTGCAAAAAAACTATTTAGAAATAAAAATAAAATGAGTTTACCTCGTTGTATTCCTATTCCAAAATGTGGAGGACTGTTACCGTTAATTCCTATTTTCGCGGGATTATCAGCTTTAGGTTCACTGGCTGGTGGAGCAGCTGGCATAGCAAAAGCGGTTAATGATTCAAAAGCAGCTCAAAAAGCTCTTCAAGAATCGGAACGACATAATAAGATGATGGAGGCGGTTGCTCTCGGAAAAGGATTATATATTAGACCTTATAAAAAGGGTGCAGGTCTATATTTGAAACCCTCAAAAAACTAATAAAGCGGCTACCTAGGCGGGCATTAACTAATTGGGATATATTAGAACATGCTAGTGATATTCCATTTTTTCGTGGTGTTTTCATGAGGGATACGTTGCCCTCAAAACCTAGGAAGATAGAATGCGGTATTATAAATTTAGATACTTCAAATAACATTGGAACACATTGGGTAGCCTACGTGAAAGAAAATAAGTATGCTGAATATTTTGATAGTTTTGGTAATCTGAAACCTCCGTTAGAACTACTTGATTACTTAAGAAATGTTTCTTTAAATTATAACTATGAGCAATATCAAACATTTGACTCTGTTAATTGCGGCCACCTTTGTATAAAATTTTTAAAGGAGTATTGGAAAACACATTTATATAAAGCTTGAAATAAAATTCTTTATCAGTAGTAAAATGTCTTTCACTGTGTCTATAACTGGAAAAGGATCCTCTCTGATAACAAACTACTCACCTACTTTGGAATTAAGTGGATACTATGAGTGTGGATTGTTGTATTTTTCAACATTTAATTCTATACCCAACATAGATAAAAGAAATAATAAATTCTACTATGACGATAACGAAGTAATCGAAATACCTGAAGGAGCTTATGAACTTCAAGATATCTGTGATTATTTAAAGACATACATTAGAAATGCAATGTTAAAATTAACTTGTAATAATAATACTTTAAAAACTACAATTTTTTGTACTAAAGATGTTCATTTCAACAAAAGTGACTCACTTGGAAGGATTTTAGGTTTTGGTGGAGAAACAATAAAGGCATTAAAAAGGACCGAATCTCTGTATCCTGTCAGTATATTGCCAACAACCATTGTGCGCATCGAATGCGACGTAGTTAGTGGGTCATTCGTGAACGGATCTGCAAGTCATATTATTCACGAGTTTGTTCCTAACGTACCACCTGGTTATCGGATCATTGAAGTGCCGAAAAATCTAATATATTTTCCTGTAAATAAAAGTTCTATAAGTGCAATAACTATACAATTATTAGACGCCGAGAATAAACAAATCAATTTACGAGACGAAGAAGTACAACTGTATCTACATTTTCGTAAAAATGATAAATTTCAATAAAAATCATGACACAGCTTGCATTCAAGTTAGTACTAGAAGATCACCTCATAAAAGCACACCGCTTCACATAAAAAAGAAGCTCACCAAAAACAATAAGGAATTTTTGAAGTTGATTGGCTTGTTAAAATGAATATTTTAAATATATCTCAATCAACATCATACGACAATAGTATTGAAAGTTTCGAATATCATTCTTATAAACCGTACGTAACAAGTTTCAACAAGAATGATGAAATAAGAATACCTATTAATCAACAAGATCTATGTCTGTTACCCTCACTCAGCACTTTGTATATTGAGGGTAAAGCCAATGTTTATAATAGTTCGACTAAAGAAAAAATATCAAATGTGTATTTTATCAACAATCCAATACTATATTTATTTCAAGATATTCGATATGAGTTAAACGGAATAGAAATAGACAAAATAAAAAATGCTGGCATAACTACAACAATAAAATCATACCTCTCGTTAAATGATAATGAATCTAAATGCTCACGTGTATGGGGATGGTCAACTTCTGGTACAAACAATCTTAACGGAGGAATTTTTTCGACTTCTGTGCCGTTGAAGAAAATTTTAGGTTTTGCAGAAGATTATGAAAAAGTTATAATTAACTCCAAACATGAATTGGTGCTATTAAGAAGCAATACGAATCTCAATGCTTTGAAATTAAATGTCGGAGAGGTGGTCGAAGATATAACTATTAGCAAAGTTGTTTGGCGAGTTCCGCACGTTAAAGTATCAGATCGTGAAAGAATCAATTTGTTGAAACATCTAGAAAAGGACAGGCCTATTACACTAGCATTTCGAAATTGGGATTTGTATGAATATCCATTATTACCGAAGACACGTAAACACACTTGGTCTATCAAAACTTCGTCACAGATAGAGAAACCAAGATTCGTTATTATAGCCTTGCAAACCAATCGCAAACACAATGCGGAAATGTCAATGGCAGAGTTCGATCACTGCAATGTACGAGATGTAAAAGTATATTTAAATTCATCGTATTACCCTTATGAAGGATTGAATGTCAGTTTCTCAGAAGATAAATTTAATTTATTATACGAACAATATGCAAGATTCCAACAGTCTTATCATGGACGGCGACCAGAGCCGTTGATGAGCTTGAAGGAATTCAGAGACGTTGCCCCATTATTTGTTATTGATTGTTCTCACCAACAAGAAATGATAAAGGGATCAATCGATGTCAGAGTGGAGATTGAAACAGACCAAGAAATCCCGGATCAGACAGCAGCATATTGCTTGATTTTAAATGACTGCATTTTTGAGTACAAACCTCTGAGCAATATTGTGAAGAAAATATCTTAACTAAATAAAGTGCAATCAAAAGGTATTTGAAAGAACAAACTTCAACTTTATGTTAAACAGTGGAATACAACGAAACAATGAGTGCTGATAAGAGTTCGATACTTTTTGTTGATGTTCAAAGATTCAAAGACTGCAAAAATAATTTTATTATTAAGGAATTTGCGTTAGCCACAAAAGAGTTTACGCAAGTCTTTTTAATAAAACCTCCATATTCGTATCTAAAATTATCTGCCGAAGAAAAAAGAGCAGTCAATTGGATTGAACGCAACAGAGGAATATACTGGAGTCAAGGCAATATAGATTTCAGAGAATTTAAGAGATTAATTATTCCAATTTTAAAGGACCAAACCATAATAATGAAAGGTGTTGAAAAGCAAAAATGGATTAAAGATTTGTGTTCTGACTGCTTTTTGATAAATGTTGAAGGCAAAGGTTGTCCTAATTTTGCAACATTGCGCAATAGTTATGCTAAAGGTGGAGCTAACTTCAATTGTATAACTCATAAAAAAGAGTGCGCTCTAAGGAATGTTTTATTCATAAAAAGTGGTACTTAAGCACATGTAATTTATGACTTCAGTAAATTGTACTTGAATGAAAATTTGTATTTAAAGTATTGTTCTAGTTTAGCTATGATGATATTTGTTACTTGCTTTATAATAAAAAAATATTTTTAACAAAAATTTCTGTGTTTTATTAATGAAAACAAATATGGTGATTCAATATACTCGCATAACTCTTTATTTATCAAAAATTACAATTTAATGGTATGAATAATTTAACCCTGTATAATGTATATTGGGCAATCTCAAACTGTTTTCATCAAATCACCGTAAACGAACGCAGTGAGATTTGCGGAGCGTAGCGGAGCTAGAGCGCAGCGAAGCGTAGCTCAAATCTCACTCCGTTCGTTTGCGGTGTTTTGATGGAAACTGTTTTAGAATGCCCAATATACACCTACTACTAAGGGATCGCGGGAGGAACATTTAGATACCCTAGGAAAAGTATTTGAACGCTTACAATCGCACGGTTTGAAACTAAAAAAAAGTAAGTGCTCATTCTTAGTCGAAGAAGTAAAATATTTAGGCTACATTATATCAAGTAACGGTGTTAAGGTGGACAAGGACAAGGTCGCAGCTATCGCTGAAATACCTCGACCAGACAGTGTTACACAGTTACGGTCGTTTTTAGGCTTAGTAAATTTTTATGCCAAGTTTGTACGTAATATTAGCACAATTCTATTTCCCTTATATGAGTTACTAAAAAAAGGCGTCGTGTGGAAGTGGTCAAAAGAATGTGAATACGCATTTGTTAAGATCAAGGAGATTTTGACTAGTGCGGAGGTACTGGCACACTATGATCCGAACAAACCGCTTACGTTGACTTGTGATGCCAGCGCTAGAGGCATCGGCGGCGTACTGACTCAGAGCACACGGTCCGGGCCCGGGGGGGAGGAGCGCCCGGTCGTGTACGTGTCGCGCGCGCTCACCGACGCCGAAAAACATTACTCGCAAATAGATAGGGAAGCCTTAGCAATTGTATTTTGTTTGCAAAAACTTCATCAATATTTGTATGGAAGGCGTTTCACTCTTAGAACGGACCACAAACCGTTAGTGAGTATTTTTGGACCGAAAAATGGTATTCCAGCGATGGCGGCCAGTCGAATGCAACGCTGGGCTATCATAGTTTCTGCCTATAATTACGATATAGAATACGTTAATACTAAACTCAACGGAGCGGACGGGCTGTCGCGGCTGCCCGTCGCGCGCGCGTGTAGGGATGACTCACTCGATCCACCCGAGCAAACATACTTACATTTCGCTCAGAACGCGTTGCTATTGGATTATAATAAGATCAAAGAACAAACGTTGACAGATCCCTTGTTAAGCCGAGTTTTGTTGTACATAAGGGATGGCTGGCCAGATAGGAATGAAATTAGAGAATTGCAACCTTACTTCAATAGAAGGAAGGAGCTGTATGAGGAGCTGGGCTGTATCATGTGGGGTCATAGGGTTGTGATTCCGGACAGTTGTAGGAGTAGGGTGTTAGATGAGTTACATGAATCACACATGGGTATTAGCAAGACCAAGGCCATGGCCCGCAGCTACGTGTGGTGGGCCGGCGTCGACGAGGCGGTGGAGGAGCGGTGCGCGCGCTGCGCAGTGTGCGCGGCGGTGGCGGATGCGCCGCCGAGGCACGCCGTCTCAGCCTGGCCTTGGCCGGATAAACCATGGTCCCGGGTACATTTAGACTTTCTAGGGCCGATTCAGGATAAAATTTATTTAATATTAATTGATGCTAGAACTAAATGGATCGAAGTATTCCCCGTACCGAGTACAGCAGCTCGGTTTACCATCAGTAAACTAAGTGAAGTATTTTCTAGGTGGGGTTTGCCAAAACAATTGGTTACCGACAATGGCCCACCATTTACAAGTACAGATTTTTCCAATTTTACTCGTGGGAATGGCATTGAACATTTATTTTCGGCGCCTTATCACCCGGCTTCAAACGGTGCAGCAGAAAATGCTGTACGTACTGTTAAGCGAGCAATCCGAAAAGCGATACGTAACAAAGAGAACATTGATATGTTTTTAAATACATTCCTGATGCATTACAGAAACACTGTTCATTGTACAACCGGGGAAAGTCCGGCTACATTAATGTTAGGTAGACACTTACGCACGAAATTGGATTTACTTAGACCTGACAGGGACAAGCGGGTTCGAGAAGCACAAGCTCGGCAAAAGGGTACAGGGACCAATGTAGATAGGTCTTTCGAGCACGGAGATGAGGTATGGCTACGCCAGTACCAGGGCGGGGACAAATGGATACCAGGCAAAGTAGTGGAAAGACTAGGTACTACGGACTATAGATTGCTAGATTCAGTAGGAAAAGAAACACATAGACATATCGACCAGCTAAGACGGAGGTCTGCACGCAATTCTTTAGGAGTTCCGTTACCCACTAGTGACGATAACCCTCCGGAAGCATTACAGTCACCGGCGGAAAATAATAGTGCAGTCCAGCCCACGGCCGCTGGTCTAGCTCAGTCTAGCTCTCATATTTCCTCCCCGGACCCGGAGGAGAAAGGCGAGCAGAATAAATCACCTGCACCCTCTTTACCCGCAATCGAGTCTTTAATCCGTACATGTCGATTGAATAAACCTGTGTCTTATAAGGAATAATAATTATGTTTTAGTTTGTGTAAATATTTGCTTTTCAGTTATTTTAATGTTTATTTAATTCTTAGAACCATTATTGTTTTAAATTGTATTGGGATATTCAACATTGTATGTTATTTAGTCTCTGAGTTGATATTTGTTATTTTATAAGGTAGTATCACAGAATACTTAAAATTAGTAGGAGGGACTGTAGTATATTGTAATTGATGGTAGTTCCTTAATTACATTTTATGCAGGTAGTCTGTATTTTATAATTATAAAATGTAGGTAATGTAATAACTGCAAGCATATAAATACAGTGTACTAATTAACCAATATTATTCGACAATATACCATCATCTACGAGTTGTGTCTTATTGCTGCCGATACCTTATTCAGTTTCAACTTCTTGATGGGCACTGCGTAATTCGATCTTGAGCTCATTGATGGTTTTTTTTAATAAAGTGATTTCTTCAGTCAATGAGTCATTAAAATCTTCGCATGATAGGTCAGGTAGACTTGTTGACGTGTCATCAATAATATTATGCGGGGCAGTATCGCTTGTATCAATGACATTGGAGTCTGATGTTGTTCTGGGACGTCGAAAAGTAATATTTTCCAAAAAATTCATGATAAAGCAAAAACAGACAAAAGCAGAATGTCTTTTAAATTATTCCTGATCTGTATCCTTTCTTATTATTATTTACTTGAACAACACATCAAAGCAACGTAAAGTAAAGCAAAAAAAAAAAAGCGAAGCAAAATATAAAAAGCAAAAAGTCTCTGTCAGTACCGAGGCTTGAACCCCGACCCACTGATGTTTATGAAAAGTTTTGTTAGCTATATTACTGATTACGCCGTCGATGGATTATCTGCTCAATCAAATTTAAGTAGCATATATGCCTTAACTCGTTAAGGAAGCTTTGGAAAAAGAAATGTTGATATACCGTCTTTTACTATTGTTATAACAATCAATGTATCGCCTCAGTTTTATATTATTTTCCTTTTGTAGTAAAATGGTATATGTTTTGTAGCACATTCACTAAGTATACACGGTTATTTTTTTATCACCCTGGTTATTTTAAGGGTGGCTTCAGGACACGGTAGAAGAATTATTTAACCATTAATAATAAAATTTACTCACCTGTTTAATTAGATATTTATTATCTAAAATATCCAAAAAATACTGCACTGGTATGGACACTGAGTGAAGTTGTAGGCAAAACATTGAATGAACGCGAACTGGCAACAACGTCGCCGATTCAAAGTCATCACTGAGTTGATCACAATTTCACCTTCCTACTTTACGGGCTTACTTAGGACCGGCAAAACAAAGTTTTTAAAGAAAACAAACAGTACTAGGTAGGTATTACGGTTATGGTAGGTTGTTTTGGCGTAGTTAAAAAATTGGAATCAACTTTAAATACTTACCTACCTAGGAAACAATTTAAATCAACTTTAGTTCTAATAACAAAAGAGTTCTAAATTTAAAGGAAGTCCTCTAACTCATACATAGTCGTGCACGTTTAAAACTATACATGACCACAACAACATATCACTTTGGTTAGTGTTTAACGTCTCGAAATGCAGTTTTCGCTTCCAAGTCTTACGTTTGTGGGTTCACTTTCTTACACCAAACACTTAATTTCACTTCACAAGTAAAAGTCTACGGTCTACCGGAGTAAGGTCTGTGTATTCGCGAGATGTGTTAACTTGAAACTAAAATTCCGAATGCGCCCGATTGCCGCGCGTCAGGTGCGGGCGCGACATCGTCATACGTTCACACGCGCTGGGGTCAAAGGCGAACTAAAGCCGGCCGGCTCGTGCCGACAAGCGACAGCAAACAACAAAACGCCGCCGCCGGCGCTCGGCGCCAGCGCCGACTGTCTCTGTCTTTCACTATTGTAGTGTCTAGTGCAATAATAACTCTTATTTCAAACGAGTTGTAGATTGATCTTGCTTGAATTAATAATGCGACGTTGCCTCATTTTCCTAAGCCCGTAGTAGTAAATGCTTTATTCATTCATAATCTTACCTTATCTTGTAGTAAACAAATCTATGTTATTTTAAAGAAATAGTTGAAAATAAATTATAATAAGTTATTTAAAAATTATATTCTTTAAATACTTAACAGTATGTTATTTCAATTTTACACCGCGCTGTAATTGAGTGGCTGTATAGAAAGTCGGAACATGGCTCAATAAAAATGTGAAAAAAGAACTAGTTTCTTTTTAAAATTTGACAGCGGCTGTCAGTTGAAAGTGATTCTCCCTAGGGCTGAAAAGTATTACTTTCAACCCGCTCTTCAGGCAACTTCAGACCTACTTTCAGAGTATGAGTAATGAAAAATAATTTTGCGTCTCACAGTGTATGTCACACAATTGCATTGAACTTCACGGTTAATAACAACACATCACATTTGCTCATCTTATAATATTTATGCACTATGTACAGCTAATAACACTAGTATTAATTAAGTAGCATGTACTGAAGCCAATAATCACAGTAATGTTACTGTATTTACTTGAAATGAATTAATTTTAATTACACTAGAAATAAGGAACGTGTTGACAATTCAGTTTTTTTTTTTCTATATAGCCACGTAGTACAGAGCAAGAAATCTCGAAATTATAAAACAAGTCAAAAACACAACGCATTAACAAGCGACAGCACGTGAGTAGTCAATTGACGTATGTTTTAATTTAATTTACGTTGTAAATTGTGAAAAAAGTTATAAAAACATAATTTAAACAAATAAATAAATGTCCATACCTACATAAAATCGACTCAATTCTATTCAGTCGAGCAAAGGTATATATTTACATAACCATTCGTATATTTTACTTCATTTGGTTTTCATTCTGAAAGTACTTACTTTTAAATATTTTTGATTTGTCCGTCGAATACATATATTTGTAATGAGTGTTATAAAATATGCTTATAATTATGACGTAAATCAAATCTTTGTTGGTCATGGGGCGATTTTCGATATTGTCCTTTGTTTTATTAACAGGTTTTTAGTTACGCAGTTCCATAGGCTTTCCGGTAAGTTAAGGTATAATTCAAGGTTGCTTACACTTTATTATGACTATGTCATGACGCATATTAAAAATCACGTGGCCTGCTTAACCCCACACTCCTAATTAAAACGGAACTCTGATTTTAATAGTGGCTAGTCTCATCAGTCACTAAAACACTAACGCTGACCAAGCGTCAGTTACCTATTCTGTCAAGGCATGTCTATCGCTAACCGTAATGGCCCTAACGTTAAATACGGTCACCTTAACATAAATTCACCCTGAAGCCTGCTACATATCTCATCTCTCCGCATTTTGCTCGGTTGCTTTTCCTTCCTATTTTTGGGATAAAACTAATTTTGTGCTTTGTTGACTTTCCTTGTGTAATATTTTTATTTCAAATTCTCTGCTCACTACTGCGTCATATCAGTGTCTGTTTCGATATGATAAGAGTACCTACATATAAAACATTGCCTGGATCCTGTTATTTTGTGTTACAAAGTACAAATTCGTACTGTCGGAATACCACAGGAGGTGGAGGCGTCTGCATATTACTCCAAAACCAACTTGATCATATCCATTTAGAAGAAATTTCCAATATGTCATATGAATACGTTTTTGAAGTATGTGCGACTAAATTAATGAGACAAAATATTATTTTAATTGCAATTTACTGGAATAGAAGAGGATGACATTTTTCATTTTCAACTTAAAAAAGTTTTAGAATACATAAATAATAAGTTTTTTAGATATAAAATAATAATAGGAGGAGATTTCAACATTAATATATTAAATTTAAATGGAAATACAAACCAATTTCTTGACTTTATGAAAGAATATAACTTTGTACAGAATGTCACTAAGCCAACGCATATAACCCAACACTCGTCAACTTGTTTAGATTTAATATTCACAAATTTTAAAAGTGTTTGTTTTTGCACTACGATAGAGGAGTTTGGTTTTTCAGATCACTTAGGAACGGTATTACATATAAATTTACCTCAAACAAAACAATCAGCGAACATTAAAAAAGAAAAGAGATTTTATACTAAACAGAACATAGATAATTTCAAATCTAGCTTAAGAGATGTTGAATGGAATAAAATAATAACGTCGGATAAAAATGTAAATGAAAACTATAATGAATTCCATGAAAGTATACAGAACAATTTTGATCTATGTTTTAAAAAACGACAAGTTATACTTAAACCTAAATTAAAAAAATACTGGCTAACCAAAGGAATTAAACAGTCGTGTAAAAACAAGAGAGCACTGAAAATACTCACATCAAATACTAAAAATAAAAACTTAACTAATTTCTATAAAAAAATAAAAGCCATGTGGAGCGTCATAAAAGAAAACAAAACGACGTAACGAAAAATAATATAAATTTAATTTGCAAGGAAATGTCGGTCTCGGGCCCATATAAAGTAGCAAACCTTTTTAATCAGTTTTTCTCATCAATAGGAAATGTAAACCAAACTCATATTATTATCAGTGTCCTAAGTCTGCATCTGCACAAAACTATCCAGTAAACTCTATCTATGTATTTAAAGCCGGTTGACCAACATGAAATACATACAATTAAAAAATACAAAAAGTTGTGGAATTGATGAAATTTCGCCCTACATTATCAAACAATGCGCTGATGAATTAACTCTACCTTTTTGTCTTATGATAAATCAATCATTTAATGACGGGGTTTTCCCAGAACTACTTAAAAAAACTATAACTAAGCCGATCCACAAGAAAAGCTCAAAGACTGATCCAAGCAACTACCGACCAATAGCGTTACTTCCAACAGCTTCAAAATTTTTCGAAAAGGCTATGTCTAATCGCGTGTCCAGTTTGTGTGAAAAATTTAAAATCCTCGATGAAAATCAGTACGGATTCCGGAAAAAGAGGTCAACTACTTTAGCAGTCTATAAATATATACAAAGTATTTATAATATTTTAAATCAAAGACATTACGCAATTGGTATACTCCTGGACATGTCCAAAGCATACGATATGGTACAACACACAATACTCTTAAGGAAACTAAATGACTTAGGGATTCGGGGACAAGCACACAAGTGGTTCACTTCGTACCTCAGTAATAGAGAGCAGTTCGTAGAGGTAGAAAACTGCTCAAATTATGAATATAAAAAAGTGAGATCGGATGGTATAATTTGTAATGCGTCAATACCGCAGGGAAGTGTTCTGGGATGTTTACTGTTTCTCCTCTACATAAACGACCTTCCCCAAGTCCTCGACGAGCAGTGTGTTCTGTTTGCGGACGACGTATCTATATTGACATCATGTAAAAATAGTAATAACCTTGATATTCAACTAAAAAATATACTAGATAAAGTAACCAACTGGATGAACCAAAATAATTTAAAAATAAATTTTAACAAAACCAACATTATTAGTTTTTACCCCCATCAAAAGCTTCCCATAAACATCAACTTCAAATATGACTCAAACTTTAGATATTGTTCGTGAATCTAATTTACTGGGTATAACTTTGGATTCACATATCAATTGGAAACTACATATTAAAAAAAATCAATAAAAAATTGCTACCTTTATTTACGCATTCAGAGAAATAAAGAAAACAACAAATTCGCAAACGGCGCTGGCAATGTACTACGCCTATGCACATTCGTGGCTAAATTTTGGAATCATTCTATGGGGATATAGCACAAACATGACATCATTATTTATTAAACAAAAAAAAACTTATAAGAATTCTAGAAAACACAAAAAACACAGTAAGTTGCAATATTGGAAATGTGCAAGTTTGTCCACCAACATCCGGAGTTCTACACAAAACGAGAAGATGCAAATATGAGATACGCTGCTCGGGAAAAAAATAAAAATAAATTAATACTGCCTGCATCTCTATTAAAATTACATGCAACTAGCCCTTTGGTGATGTCAATAAAAATATACAATAACTTACCATATGAAATATTAAAAGAATCTGAATACAATAGGTTTATTGCAACAATAAAAGACTTACCTATTAAAAAGAGCTACTACACAATTGACGAATATTTTAATGATAAAAGTATAATTTAAGAAACATTTAAGTATATGACGAAATTTAATTCTCAAATGCTATAAATATAAATATGTAACATGTATACAATATAACTGTCTACAAATGTAGTCTAAAAATAATAATAATAATAATCAAATTGAAATATTCTCATACAAATCCAAATCTAACATAATAATAATAACATTTGACAATTTTGATCGGTCTAATAATAAATATGTAATATTAATTTGTATATTAAACAAGTAAATAGTATAATTGAATGCCAATGGATTAACAAAATATTACTTCATGTGAACACTTTAAAATTACGTAAATAAAATACTATTCTGACAATCAAATAGTATTTGCAAAAATTAAGTTAAATTGTATGTACTGATATCAAATAATTAAATATATATATTTAGTTAAAATAGAATGACAATCATCAATAAAAGCGCAAAAAAGACATTTATAATATATAAATAAATAAATTGTATGCGTGGCTTGATTGACATTTATTAGTATTTTTTAGTTAAAATAGAATGACAATCTCTATATATATTATAATAAAATCGTAGGGGTACAAAAATCTGTAATTGCGAAATATTAAGGAAAAAATACACAGGTCGCCTTAAAATCATTAGCAGAACACGATAGAATAGTTTTTTAAAAAATTGTTTGTTTGTTGGTTTGTTTGTTTGTTTGTTTGTTTGTTTGTTTGTTTGTCTGTTTGTCCGGAAAGATCTCCGAAACTAGTGGACCGAATTTGATATGGCTTACACCACAACAATGCTTAGAATTTTCCGGAAGAACATTTAGGCATAATTTCGTTTGTTTAAATTCACTTTTTATTTTTAGTGAAAAAATACCATATAAAATTTTCGAATTGACTTTAGGTAGAAAAACAACATGGCGCACGTGAAATTATTTTGACAAGTCTGTCACATAGTACAGAGAGAAGGTATTTTCTTCCACGAAGGAAAGGCAATGGAACTACGCCATACAGCCTGATCTTAAGTAATTGGATTTCGAAAATTGAAAGGCAGGAATGAAGTGTTTCACATAGTACAAATAAAATTTAATATTTTCTGTTAATGGCTGTGCCCAACTGGATTTCGCCAACCAAATTGTCTTTTTCTTATGTCGTACCGTGGTGGTAAGGCAAAAAGATCAAGCCATACAACCAATGTATAAAGCATTTTTTATGATAATACTTATCGTGTGACCATAAAATTTGTAGATTGGTTTAATTCTTGACTAATTTTCACAAAATCGGTACAATTTTTGAAATATTTGAAATGTTGAAAAATGAAGATACTCTTTTCAAGGTATTTTGAAAGGTGTTGTATGTTTTTACATTAGGACTAAGGAATCAAAATCTTTCATCCATTTAAATCTATTAAAAGTAATAGATTAATATTGATAATTAAAAAAAATATCTGACTGCAATGTTCTGGGTTACGCGTAGAGGGACGGGACGGGACTCTTGATCCTAATGTCTAAAATGACGGATCACATTTTTTTGGATCCACCCAAGGAACATGGATATCGAACGAAGAACCTAAAGAGTAGAACACATTGAACCTAGCCACGTTGACTTAATTTGACATGACTGCCGATAAAGTTCGTTTCCAAACCCAGCGATATGCATATCAAATGAAAGGCCTTGATGGGTAGAGCACTATGAACATAGGAAAATCGCCCTAAATACAACATGGCCGCCGCTCAAATAAAACGGATAAAAGTTCGTTTCCAAACCCAGCAATATGGGTATCAAATGAAAGGCATTGATGAGTAGAGCACTACGAACCTAGCAACATTGACATAAATTCAACATGGCCGCCGCTCAAAAAAGGTGGATAAAAGTTAGTTTCCAAACCTAGCAATATGGGTATCAAATGAATGGCATTGATGAGTAGAGCACTATGAACCTAGCAACATTGACATAAATTCAACATGGCCGCTGCTCCTTATGAGCCTAGCAAAATGGGTATCAAATGAAAGGCTTTGAAGAGTAGAGCATTAGGTACCTAGGAAAATCGACCTAAATTCAACATGGCCGCCGCTCAAAAAAAAGGATAAAAGTTCGTTTCCAAACCTAGCAATATGGGTATCAAATGAAAAGTCTAAAAGAGTAGAGCATTATGAACTTAGGAAAATTGCTATAAATTCAACATGGCCGCCGCTCAAAAAATGGATAATAGTTCGTTTCCAAACCCAGCAATATGGGTCTCAAATGAAAGGCCTTGATGAGTAGAGCACTATGAACCTAGCAACATTTACATAAATTCAACATGGCCGCCACTCAAAAAAGGTGGATCAAAGTTAGTTTCCAAACCTAGCAATATGGGTATCAAATGAAAGGCCTTGAAGAGTAGTGCATTGTAGAGCAGGTACCTACGAAAATCTACCTAAATTCAACATGGCCTCCGCTCAAAAAAGGATAAATGTTCGTTTTCAAACCGAGCAATGTGGGTACCAAATGAAAGGCCTTGATGAGTAGAGCACTATGAACCTAGCAACACATAAATAAATTCAACATGGCCGCCGCTCAATAAAGGTGGATAAAAGTTCGTTTTCTAATCTAGCAATATAGGTATCAAATGAAAGGTCTTCAAGAGTAGAGCACTATGGACCTAGCAATATTGACGTAAATTCGACATGGCCACCGCTCAAAAAAGGTGGATAAAAGTTCGTTTCCAAACCTAGTAATATAGGTATCAAATGAAAGGCCTTGAAGAGTAGAGCACTATGAACCTAGGAAAATAGCACAAAATTCAATATGGCCGCTGCTCAAAAAAAACGGATAAAAGTTTGTTTCTAAACCCAGCAATATGGGTATCATATGAAAGGCCTTGATCAGTAGAGCACTATGAACGTAGCAACATTGACGTAAATTCAACATGGCCGCCGCTCAAAAAAGAGGGATAACAGTTGCTTTTCAAACCCAGCATTAAATGAAAGTAGGCCCTAAAGGGTACCTAGAGCAGCCATGCTCTAAGTGTGTTCCGCGGAACCCTAGGGCTCCACACTACCCCTATAAGGGGTTCCGCAATAATTTTAAAAAATCAAAACACCCTCTCTGGTCGTACTTTCATTATGCTTATTAATAAAGAATACGCTTTTAAAAACTATTGTTTTATTTTAGGGTTCCGTCAAGTATTTCGCTTTCCAAAAGGGTTCCGTCACCAAATAAGTTTGAGAACCGCTTCGGGGCCTATTGGATGTTCGATGTTAGATGTTACCTGTGTTTAGTGTCCTTCGAGACCGTGATAATGCAACGATCGTGAACTAACTAACGATAACTCCAAGTTTGTGTGTTGGATGTTAGTCATCACGGCGAGTTTTCTAACCGAACTATGCCAGCAACACTATATCGCACAGTACACGTTACAAAAATGGAAGTCTCAATACATTTTAAGGCTAACCGCATAAATACGTTTTTTCGCATTCGTTTTCTGAATGCGGGCATCCGAATGCATCAAACCTATACAAAAGACTCATTGACTGCCGCACACGTTCGTTTTTATTACGAACGGAACACGTTCTGTACGTACGTTTAGGTAGAATGGTAGAAATCCCGAATGAGAAGAAACGAACGTCTGCGCTACGTTCACGAAACTCCGTGTCTGTATTCCGTGATCGGATATCGAATACGGAAAACGTATTTGTACAGTAACCCCCCCATTCATGCTATACATTAACTCTACGAAAACCGCCAGTATTACGAGATAAGAACGATTCAAAGGTCGAACAGTATAGCTTGACAAGGAGCTTACTGTACGACCAGTCAAAATTGGCCAAGTTGTTATATCCAAAAAATATATTTTGTTGGCGTTACCAACACCCATTATAAAATTTAAACTTTATTCGTATACAGTTCTAATTTATTAACAATTGTTTATTTTAATTCGAAACATGAATACAATAAAGATTATTCTTGCAACTGTGTAGTTCTTTCTACTGAAGAAGAACTTATTAATATCAATAATGTCTCTAAAACAATAATAATACTTAGTGTTTATAGTAATATGTAATGTATTTAATTTTGTGGACTGTTAGAAAAAGAGCATTACAAACCTACGAAAATTGTCCTAATTTCGAAATGGTCGATGCTCAAGAAAGGCAGAATAAAGTTGAATCATTATGGAATAAAATGGAGGAAAAAACTAAACACTGTGTTAGGTATTTTGATGGCGAAACGTAGTTCGCGGGCACAGCTCGTATTAAATAAATTGGCCCGCCCACTGAACGAATAGGTATTTCTAATTTTAAATAAACGCAATTTGTAATGCATAATATCGATGCAGATAAGATATGCATAATTGTCTCTTAAGATAAATTTATTCGATTGAATACACCATCAACAATTACTACGAAAAAAACTTGCAGAATTTATAACATTTTATACAGAAATTTTGATCAGGTTCGATTTCCGGTATGTATGTATGAAAGTTGAATGCCATTATTATTAAATCTAAAATCGACGCCATGGTTCCTAAGAACAGATTTCGCTATCTCTCATAGTTTCTGATTTCTCCCTACTGACCCATTTAGATTGATCACCCGGTATAGGTCCTACGCTTAGAATAATAATTCTAAGGTCCTACGTCTATTCTCTCTTTACAAATATCTATACTAATATTATAAAGCTGAAGAGTTTGTTTGTTTGTTTGCTTGAACGCGCTAATCTCAGGAACTACTGGTCCGATTTGAAAAATTATTTCAGTGTTAGATAGCCCATTTATCGAGTAAGGTTATAGGCTGTATATCATCAGGCTAAGGTCAATAGGAGCGGAGCACCAATGAAGAATGTTTCAAAATCGGGGGATTTTTTTCACTATTGAGAGCTTCCGCTGCGTGCGCTGCGTAAACGGTTAGAGTTTCGCAAAAATCATGTATGACAGAAATATTCCCCTTTAAAAGTTCTAAAAAAAAGTCCGCGACAGCATATGTCTATCTTTTAAGGTTAGCTCACTATAACCTTTTTTATGCTAACGCAATTTGTTCTAAAATAATGCATTATTTGCGAAGGTGTTTTTATAAACATGATATTAATCCTTATCCAAATAAATACGTTATTCATCACAAGTATTTAATTTAAAACAAAATTGCCCTGTGCATCATTCGATTTAAATGAATATCTTAGGAGATATCGCAGTTTTAAAATAACATCACCAGTATTTACTCACCTATATAAACAAAGTCGCGGGTTAAAGTTAGCGTAAGCCCAAAGTAACTATTCCACGCGGACGAAGTCGCGGGCGGAAGCTAGTCATAAATAAAAGCGAAAAAAGACATTTATAATATATAAATAAATACATTGTATGCGTGGCTTAATTGATATTTATTAATAAAAATTTAATCACAATTCTATTTCTTTAATGTAAACAGCATTTAATAATGTTGTAATTATATAATTTATTATTATTCAAATTCAGATAGAAACTACTACCATCCTCCCTTCTAAAATATGGTGAACATTTTGATTACGCATTGTTAATGAAATATTTTAATTTTTAAACTACAAAGAAATTTAGGTTAATTTTGCTAAGCAGTGCCATTGCAGGGTTTCACTTTAAATATTTTACTATCTATAATGTACGTACATGTAAGCAAGCTAGATAAATAATAAAAAAATAACTTTTAAACAAGGCGAATACTCGTATATTGAAATATAGAAAACAATAAGAGATTTTAAAAAATATTATCTCATTGCTTACATTAATAATTATTTTTGTTGCCTTTTTTACACAAAACGGGGAAGCTCTTGGCCTTAATCTCACCTGATGGTAAAAAGTGACGATATGGCCCAAGGTGGAATCTCACTTGATGGTAAAAAGTGACGATATGGCCCAAGGTGGAAGCGAGATTCACCTGGACTCCTCTGCTACCAAGAAACTAGCTATCGCTTACCTCTTATTGTTAGAACACGAAAATGGTATTAATGTTATTGTAGCAACCCACTTCCGTATGTCGGTGGTAGCTAGCTAGGCCAGCTTTCGCCCCCATGAAGAATCGAGCCCCAAGCACCAGACCACAGTGATAAACCATGGAGGCAGCCTCTATTTGCTTTATGGCAGATTCGCTGCGGTCTATTGTTAAACATAGTCATTTTAAAAAATAAAAGTTGAATGAGTTCAAAAGTTTCAAAACGTTAAAATATTCGAAGCTTAGAAAAGCTTTATAAAATTATTATGGCTGATATCACCTTTTTATATGATCAAAGTTTAGCTATAGGACGCAGAAACCAAGCAGCACTAAAGAACTGAGTAATGTGCAAACAGTTTCTGAAGTATACTCATAGCAGTGAGCGCAGAGATAAGTGATCTTGAAGTAAAAGTTGCAATCTGAAATATTGAACTTGAGATAGATTTTGTAGTTTTGAAAAATCGAATACAAAGTATTGTACAAGGCTATGAGTGAAAATTATATAATGTACTTATTAAAAAGTCGTCTATCTATTCATCTAAAGAACAGCTTTGACACAAGACATACGAGTGTAGTCACAGTAACTAGTATTATTCTTCCTTTAATGATGGCAATGTGTATTGTAAAGATGACATGACGTATCTTTCCGACAACAATTCTGCCAGCCTAGCGATTTAACTTAGCATGTGTTTGAAGAAGAATATGTTCAAACCGACATAGAAATAATCCACTTGTGTGATAGATAAGTTAACCCAAGTAAGCATGCAACTGCAACCTGAAGTACAAACAAAGATGACGTCACAGTTGGATATTATTACATTTAATAAATTCAATAAGTACATATAACACATCACATGAATACAAAGTTAATAAATATGCAAAGTTAATAGGAAGGGGAGTTTTTAAATTAGTGAATCATAAATATCAAATTTACTTTTATATCTACTACATTCAAAGAAAATATTATGGTCTAAGATGCCTTCCACATTAACAAAGGGAGTTATCACGAACTTGAACTTTTATGGAGGAAGACAGGAGTACAGCAGTGACCCATGCGTAGTCTGCAAAGTACGGTTATTATATTTTTTGGGGAGTTCTTTTTCATCTAAAACCAAGGCCTAGACATGATAAGTGGTTGGATATTATAATAAAAACCGCCTTTGGATTTGCTGGATGCATCCAATATTTTTTGCCAATTTGACTTTAAGCTGGTTTAGAAACGTTTATGAGGTAATGGGTATGCAGTAAATGGTGTTTTTTGCTCAGTGGCGAGGTCTCGGAAGCAGCAGGCTTGGCAGCAACATCGGCACATTCATTACCTTGGATGCCAGTATGGCTTGGCATCCATACTAGTTCCACTAATACACCATTTCACTGGTTATCGTAATGAATATTTTAATATTGGCCACGTCAATGGCGCTTTGCGACAGAAACGGGAAGATGATAAGCTAAAGCTTTCGTAAAAATGCCACATTACACTATGATATGGCAAAATTTCTTCTCAAACGGCCGACCATAACAATTAATGTAGCCATTCGGCGCTAATCACACATTTACACAATATTCATTAATATAATATAACTACCAAATCACGAACATACCGCGGCCCGTTCAAAAGGAAGGGATAATGGCGCGCTTAAGTTTAGGCGCGTATTAAATTTTACAACGTCGCGTTACTGCAAATGTGGGAGTGGTAAAACAGCGGGAATTATACGAATTATTCCGATCTTTATCCGTGTTGCCATAGCTGTCGTTAGTGTACACTTCTTTTATATTTTTTTAGTGTACACTTCTTTTATATGAAAAAAAATCCTTAGGCACCGGACGATAGAAGCTATTCGTCCGGTGTTGGGTTAGGGTGGCTCCTAACGCGCGAAACTACACTCAGGGACAAATTTAGAGGAACGATAAAAATTAACTACTAGTTTTGATAACGCTGTGTATTTCAGCATACGAAACCATATTTAGTTTTACCAGCTTTCTAGCCATCGGATTCGCTACAAAAAAAAAAACATTCACCGCGGGAACTAGTTGTACGATTGCGATAAAAAAGACCACCAATGAAAATTACCGTTCTTCTCCAGGTCACAAATAGGGAAATTTTGTCATTATCCGTTATGGACTTGGTCATGAATCCTGGATAACAATCAAACAAACGTATTAAAGGTCAATCACACATTGATATGATGTTGTAAAAGAAGCTTGAATCTATGTAAAAAGTGTAGTGTTCCTCTAAATTTGTCCCTAAGTGTATTTGCCCCCCGTCTGGGGATTACCCATACGTCCAAGGTAATCCTCCACAGGCGTTAAGACCCGGCCCATAGCTGGCTGGGCCAGGGTGGTTCGGAAAAATTGGGCCTCCCAGTCCCCGGATCACCCCGTTTAAGGACAATATGGACGTCAAGGTGGTTTAGTGGGTAAACCCTGCACAGTGCAGGGGAGTCCCACTCACGCCTGTCGACTAGCCATCGGCAGGTACGCTGCGCAACAGCATTCCACCTCGTAAGAAAAAGCCTCTATTGTTAATCTATAAATTATTTGTGATTTGAAGTACCTAGTTAAACACCGTGTTTGGTGTACTGTACACCCTATTAAGCCGAAACCTATCCATGTTAATATAGTCATTATAAATTATATGGCGCCAGCGAAAATTCGAAATTGTAAAATTAAATTTTAAGTCCCCCATACAAATAGGTGGGTTTATGAAAAAAAAAATAGGGAATTAGAATAGCAATCCACAACCTACGCTGCTTAAGCAGATGATAACTTTTTAAAGTTTTTTAAAGATTAAAACTTAAATTTTTTTTAAAGTTTTTTAAAAGTTTTAAAGTTTTATTTTTATTATTCTGCAGCAGTTGTAAATGTTATTATAAAACACCAGAAAGGATTATTTATCAAAAACAGTTAATTTTTGTTTTATACATGGTTATCCTACTATTGATATTCTTCAAAGCTTTTGTCTATAGTAATTTTAATAAATATATAATATTGTGTGTTGCAGAAGTCCTTTTAAATAAAATATAGGTATATACAACTTAAAGTTTTATTACATAAAGTGTGGAAACTAAGGGTACCAGCCTCAGATTTTCGTAATAAAGACACACTACAAACAATTTATACTGACCACAAAATAAGCAATAGTTTAACCTTGACTTCATTATTAAATGTTATAAAACTGTTTATGGTATCAAAAGTAATTTATTTTATGTGTGCCCATTTTGAAAAAGACTCGACGACTTGTTCAACGAGTGCAAAATGCTTGTTGTCGTTTTTGCTGTGACATCCCACCAAGGAGTCATATTACACCGTAACTTAACAATGGATCCACATTAAACATGGAGTCTCGCAGACAGCTACATCTGGCCTGCTTACTTTTCGATGTCGTAAATAAAGAGAAACCTAACTATCTTCATGCCAAACTAAACTTTTCAAAATTTGGGAACAGGTACGACATTCGAGAAACTCGAGGTGAGAGATTTTTCCCACATCGTTATCGAACTGTGGCATTCTAAGGTAGTTTCCGCTATTTGTCAACCAAATGTTGGAATAGTATTCCTCCGCCTCTCAGATGCTTGAAATCTAAATTTTCCTTTAAATTAAGATACAAAAAGTTTTTATTAGAGCGACAAAATTCCGGAATAGGTACCACATGGCTGGCTACTGGCGGATTTTTCTGTGTGAAAGTTTTAGTTTTTGTTTTATTAATAGTATTATTTGCAATTACAGTTTTTGTTGAATTATAGAAAGGTTTTAATACAAAATAATCTTCATAGTTATAATGATGGAACCAGTAAAAAGGAATTACTGTCTATGTTTAATGACTATGCTCCGCTGACAGATTTGATTTGTCATTCGTCTTGTTTTATATCTTTCGATTGATATTGCTTCCGAGTGTGTTCTAAATAATAAACAGATAATTCGGCTAAATATATCTTTTTATTTCAATATAAATCGCTACTATTCAATAGGTTATGGGCCCAGGGTCGTGTTTTTCATATTGTGATTTCGTGAAATTTTTCAAAATTCAAAATTTCAAAATTTTCGTGTGACGTGTTCATGTTCATGTTAGACAATGTTAGATTGCCAATTATTTGAAAAATAATTTCGTAAGCAATAGATTCTTCAAAACTACAAAATGAGAAATATAAAAGAATTCGATGGTGAAAAATACAGCATAATATGGAAATTTAGAATATGTTCTCTATTGAGTGAGATGGAAATTTTAAGAGACATAGACGAACCGATTCTACAAGCCCGAAGTAATGCATGGGAGAAAAACAACCGGACTACTCTCGTTAAATCACATTATTAGATCACGAAATTAAACTTAAAAGTAAAAATTCTGACATAAGCTTCAAAATTCTCAGTGTAAACATTATTCGGCCCAATAAAAGAAAGTTAAAAGGATGCCTTCGTCTACTCGCCAAAATAATAAAAAATACAGAACAGACACCAATTTGTAAAATGTCATCATTGTGAGCGAAATGGACACGTGAAGAAAGACTGTTATTATTATAAAAGAAATAACCAAAAATTTGCCTTTGAATGAACCAGAACTATTTAAGCTGTTGAAACGAATAAACCATCCACATCAACATCAGATGATTTTTCTGAATATGCTTTCATGACTGGACGGTACCAACAAGAAAATGATCGTAATAAATTATCATTTATACTGGACTCTGGCGCATCGGACCATATTATCAACAGGGATGATATCTTCATTTGTTGGCAAAATTTTTATGAGCTAATAAAAATTACGGTGGCTAAAAAGGGTGAATTTATTTCAGCTACGAAACGTGGATCTATTAAGATCACCAGCAACATGGGCGTTTCCAAAGTACTTGAGAACGTACTGCCGAGAGGTGCCGTACAACCTGCTGTCTGTGGCCAGGATGCAGCAAGCGGGGCTGACGGTAATCTTTGCCCAAGATGGAGTTCACGTCATTAAATATGGTAAAGTCATCATGAAAGGTAAATCTTACCAAAATTTCATTATTGTAGATTTTAATTTACCTGTAAAGATGAACGTATCAGTTTCCCAAACATGTCAAAGTAATGAATATGTGATATGGCATCAACGTTTAGGCCATATAAGTAAAAGTAAATTAAATGGTCAAAATGATTGGTGATATAAAAGAAATTTAAAATGTTTCGCCTACTTTATGTGAAGCTTGTATTTAGGGAAAACAGCGACGGCTACCTTTTAATAAACAAAAGGACAAAAGTATGTATTATTGTACACTCTGATGTAGCAGGCCCTGTCACTCCTTCAACAATTGACAACGCAAATTATTTTGTGTTATTTGTTGATCGATTTACACCGTATTGTGTGGTGTATATTTTTATTGATTTATTATTTAATAATTTATCTTGTTAACAAACATTTATTTACTATCACCTGTCCCGGTGTCTGTAATGAGATCTTGTAAGATAAATTTGACACTGCAGTGTAAATGTAAAGCTTGAATGTGCAGTGTAAATGTAAAGCTTGAATGGGAGCTAACTGTACCATCATTAATATTGGTGTATCTCTACATGGATATTGGTGTATTATTAGTACCATCAGTGGTACTAGTTAAACTATGGTTGGATATACAAATACAACTAAACAATATCGAAGTAGGTATAGGACAAGGAAAGTACTATAATTAATAAAAGGCTATAGTACCATAGACCACATCCATACGCTGCGACAGAGACATTTATTACATTATAAATCAGATGTATTCTCGGCGTTTAAAGACTTTGTCGCGATAGGTGAGGCAAAGTTCAATTCGAAATTAGTATACTAATTATACAGTGATAATGGTGGTGAATATTTGTCTAGTGATATAAAAGATTACTGTAAACAAAAAGGTATCACATATCACTTAACAGTACCGCGAACTCCACAGTTAAATGGTGTAGTGGAACGTATGGTTAGAACTATTACTGAAAAAGCTCCGGAACGTATGGTTAGAACTATTACTGAAAAAGCTCGTTCAATGTTAAGCAGTAGAAAGTTGGAAAAATATTTTTGGGGCGAGCCAGTATTTACTGCAGTACATTTGACTGCATTACTCCAACAAGGGATTTAGAACTAACTAAAACACTATATGAAATGTGGCATGATGGAAAACCTAATATAAAAACACTTTGGGTGTTTGGTTCAACTGTGTATGTACATAGCAAAAGAAGTCAGGGTAAATTTGACGAAACGTCATGGAAGGGTATTCTGGTAGGTTATCACCCAAATGGCTATAAAGTATGGAACACAGATTGTGAAAGATTTGAAACTGTCAGGGACGTTATTATTGATGAGACTAATTTTGTTGACACCAGGCCATCGTTAAAGCCTGATGGGAGTAGTGGTGAATGCTCTCATGGTGAAACTGATAAGGCTGAAATCAGTACCTTTAAAGTCTCAATGTTCTAGCATACGTAAATCAATAATATCGGATATTGATGAACAAGGCAGTGTTTCTAAAATTCGTAAATGAGGTAATAAAATGCCACTGACTTCTAAAAGAATTTCAGATCTATTATCTGTTAATGATCAAGTTTCTTAAATTGATCAATCATTTAACCTAGAGGAGTGAAAGGATAAAAGGTCAACCATCCGTATCGTATAAAGCTGTGAACGAAGAGTACTTGTATAGTGCTCAGTCGGTTTCTTCAAAGGTACTTCAAAGGTCTTTTGATGAGATAAAGTGTCTAGATAATAGAGCTCAGTGGAAAAAGGGGTAAATGATGAACTAAACTCTCTCAAAAGGAATAACACGTGTACTCTAGTCCCGAGACCAAAAAATAAAAATATTGGCGATTATAAATGGATTTTTACGATATAAAATGATGGTTTCGGGAAACCCGTGAGATATAAGGCACGTCTAGTAGCTAGAGGTTTTAGTCTTACTGATTACAATGAAACTTTCGCGGCAGTAACTCGAATAGCTAGTTTCCGTTTTATCATATGTTTTGCGAATCAAAATAATTTACTTATTTATCACATGGGTATTAAGACTGCATTTTTAAATGGCATCTTAGTTAAAAGAGGAAGTATATATGCAAGTTCCTCAAGGTATCGTAACTGAAAATAATACAGTATGTAAGTTAAATAAAGCCTTGTATGGGTTGAACAGGCTGCAAGATGCTGGTTTGAAGTATTTCAAAAATCCTTACTTGAAAAGCGTTTTAAAAAAATTCTGCAGTAGATAGATGTATTTATATTTTGGACAAAAAGAATGCAAATAAAAATATATAGGTATGTTGATAATCTCTTTATAGCATGTGCAAATATTCAAACAATGTTCAGTTTTAAAGAATATTTGATGACTAAATTTGAAATGACTGACCTAAAAGAGGTAAAATTCTTTTGGTATAAAAGTAATAAGATATTTAGATACAATTACATTAGATCAAAGTGCCTATATGCAATGAATTTTAAATTATAATATGAGTGAGTGTAATTCTATCCGTACTCTCACTAAAGCCAAATTAAATTATGAGGCTCTAAATTCAGAAACCAAATGTGATGCTCCCTGTCGAAACCTCATAGGATGTTTAATATATATGATGCTTTGCACACGCCCAGATTTTAGTACTTCCGTTCACATCTTAAGCCGCTATACAAATAATAATAATCAATAGTTGTGGCAATGTCTTAAAATGGTATTAAGATATCTTAAAGGTACCATGTCTTTGAAATTAACTTGCAAAAGAAGTGAGTATGAAAACATCCTGAGTGGCTACATAGACTCTGATTATGTAGTCAGGATATTAGTGACAGGAAAAGTACAACTGGCTACTTGTTTCAATTATATGACAGTTGCACAATAACTTGGTGCACAAAAAGACAAACTACAGTCGCAGTTTCATCTACACAAGCCGAATACATGGCTTTGTATGAGGCTGTCAAAGAAGCATTATGGCTAAAGTCTCTAGCACAAAGTATCAAATGAAAATTGAACAACCTATCATTTTATATGAGAGCAATAACGACTAAATAGGCATTGCTAATAATAACCCCACTAATCATAAGCGCTCTAAACATATTGACATCAAGTATCACTTCTCGAGAGAGCAAGTTGAGAAAAATGTTATTAAATTTTAAATTGAAATATATTTCTACAGGTCAATAGCTGGCTGACATGTTGACTAAGCCGTTACCGTCCTCTACCTTTCAACAAATGAGAAAATGGGCTTAGAATATGTAGATATGTGTTACGCTATTGTGTTAGTGTGATATAGTGTTAGAATGTTATTTTTGTTGAATATTTAAGATGAAATGATCTGATTAGGTTTTCCTGGTTTCCCTAATCCTTGCAACAAATGTTGGATCATATTGTATTCCCCAGGCAAGCACTCGGAAGGAATATTTGTTGAATTAGGCTTTGGTACAAATGTGTTGTATATTTGACTTTAGGTTAGAAGATTATTTTGAGGGGAGCGTGTTGAATTATAGAAAGGTTTTAATACAAAATAATCTTCATAGTTATAATGATGGAACCAGTAAAAAGGAATTACTGTCTATGTTTAATGACTATGCTCCGCTGACAGATTTGATTTGTCATTCGTCTTGTTTTATATCTTTCGATTGATATTGCTTCCGAGTGTGTTCTAAATAATAAACAGATAATTCGGCTAAATATATCTTTTTATTTCAATATAAATCGCTACTATTCAATAGTTTTGTGAGTGTATATATATATATATATATATATATGTGTGTCTATGTGTGTATATATGTATATGTGTGTATGTATATGTATTTACAGAGATATGTCACAAATGGTTGTACGTATACTATGTTTCTTACAATGTTCATACGTATATAACGTCGAATCTCACTGCGCAATTTTGCTTGGTATGTCACACAATTCCATTCCTCTTTGTTATTTTTGATGTTTCATTTATTAAACTTTTACTAAATGTTTGATCCAAACAATTTTTGATATCGTCATGCTGCGTCGGTTTCCTTCTTATGGGCGATGACGGAAGATCAGTGTTCGCTCGAAAGGGCGAAGCTAGACACTGAGTCATGGCCTTTTTGTCCTGCTGCAACACACACATGTTATACTTACTTACATGGAATCATAGGTGTATAGTATATATTAAGATAATTTAGCATTGTTTGAATGTAATGTAATATGTGTGTGTGTGTGTGTGTGTGTGTGTTATTTGGCAAATAAACTTATATCTATCTATCTATCTAACATTGTGCAAGTTTCCGATGAAGATTCCGATTTTTAATATTTTTTTAAGTGTAGAAAATCTCTTCAGAATCGCTCGCCCCAAATATACCCCTAATAGCTAAAGATATCATTTTTTCACAGATCTCTGTTACATCATCTTAGATCTGTAGGTATTTTATATCGCTTAGATTGGCACATTTATTTGATTCAAATTGACACATTTATGTCTCCGATTGGCACGTCTATATTGTTAGAAGCCAGTCAAGTGCTCATACTAAGGAAACCAAAGGACATGAAATACCTACCAAAAAAAGCATACCAATAATGTATGGTGGTGCTCTAAGATGTCGGAAAAAACTAGGGACGCCGCATCCAATATTTCACACTTATGATGTTTTCTTTATACAATTTATTAAAAAAATTAATGAAAACATAGAACTGTAAAATGTACTCACAAAATGCAAAACAAAAAATGGTGGACTGGACGCAAATTTATTCGTGCCATAGTTAATATCTCAGAACAATCACTACAGCATAGAAGGAAGATTAAAACAAGAATTAATTGTGTGCTATTTGTCTCTTTCTAACATACGGCACAAAACTGTGTAAATGTAAGAGATGAGTAATATTTGTCTTTTGGCATATCACAAGGTGGTCACTAGATGAATTGATTGAATTGTCATTTTGGTTAAAAATTAAAATTGGTTAAAAATATAACACGGCTAAATTCTATAGTACCTTGTATCGAAGATAGACCATCCGAGTTTGAATTGTTCGTATAATATTTGTTTGTGCGTCCCGTGGCTAGTAATATTTTGATGATATTTTATTAATATATAAGTGATTAGAAAGCAAGAATTCTTTAGGTATTTACAAAAGTGTGTGTTTGTGCACTCCGTAACACAATGTCTTGTGTAGTTTGGGGCTGCAAGTCTGATTCGTCGCGAAAGGAAAATAATCAAAATTTATTGACCTTAAATTGGCATGTTTTCTCATATTGTTACTTGAATGTGAGCTAATAAGTACACTTATATACATATGAAATATCGCTAAATCATTTTGTAGAAGAACAATACGTAATATTAACTTCACTTTTATGTTTTAGCGATTTTTAGAAAATTACTTTGAGTTTTTCTTGATCATGCGTAGTGTTGTAAAATTTTGTCGATATTTTTATTTTACAGATTTCCTAAAGACAATGTATAAAAAACATATGGATAAAGTGTATTGTCAGACGAAATTGGAGTCCAAGAAAGCATAGTCAAATTTGCTTCAGATATTTTCCATCAGATTAATTTTGTATGTATGTACTTAGTAGTAAAACTATGAAATGGAGACGTCATGCATGACGTAAGTCAAGTTATTTAATGAAAGGAAATCTTTAAACTAAAATATTATTATGAAAATAAAAACGTATTTAATTTCTTAACTATTTCTTTAAGGAATCCTTGACACGGATGCCAAGAACAACCAGTTCAGATGATTTTTTTCTAAGAATTAAAATATTAGAGAAATAAAAGAACTTGAAAGAGTCAAAAAGGTAAAATATCAAAACGCCGCCTTCGGAAAATTTACATTCTAACTAAGCCCGGCCGCACATCATCTATCGAAAAATGTCTTAACAATAAATTATGGTCAAATGTTAATGTTTTTAGATTAATTTCGAAGCATATGTACAAATAGTAGTTTTAGCATTCACGAATTTATCCAAGGTTCAAAATCCATGAGGGTTAAATTTTCGGGTAAGTAAATTAAATATGAGATTAACCTCAAGTACCTGTAAGCAATGCGATAAAAAATGAATTAAATCTAAGCGATAAAATAAAAGCAGTGTGTCTTCGATTTTCTTCCCATAGAATTTGTGAATCTCTGCAATAGAAAAATTCCAACATTTTAGATAACGGGGAATACCCGTCACTTAAATAGTCCAAATTTTAGGGTTCCGTACCTCAAAAGAAACACTGAACCATTATAGGATCACTTTATTGTCCGTTTGTTTGTCAAGACTAGATAGATAGATAGATAGAAACTCTTTATTTTGCTTAAATAAAATGACACAAACAATGACAATACATACACAACAACCAAAAAAGGCGGCCTTATCGCCATAGGCGATCTCTACCAGACAACCTTTAGATAGGACAAAACATATGATCAAGTGGGTATTTTTCAATAATACACTGGTACAAAATATATACTTTAATATATAAAATATTAAAACATACTACATAATTGATGATGATTGAATGATTCCGGATCCGGTCATCGTAACGTAAACATTGCAACTGCACTGCTCCACATAATTTAATAATTTATGCTTTAAAAGCCATTGATTATACTTAAAATTCGTAACACCCGGCGACATAACCTCAAGAACTTTTTAAGTCAATATACACACACTGTTTACACTGCGGAAATAAGAAGAATTCTGTGAAAAACCATACTACGTGGAAGTTCACAACGAAGATAACGATATTTGTACAATTTAAAACTTGGAGCACCGTGAGTACAATTATTTCACTAATTATATGTAAACAACAATTAACAAAGGTGATATTACTACAGCTGATGCGAAGTGACAGTATTGACATTCGCAACACAACAGACAAGCTCATTGACAAGCCATACTGCCAACCTCAGAACAATAACTACAGCACTGCCAACCTTAAATTTACTAAGACTAGTGTTGCCAACTATCAGAATAAGTTTCCCTTGTAAACGCAAGTGTTACCAGTGCAAAAAAACTCTGTAATTTGGGGAAATTAACTCCTGACTAAAAATATTTTAAGGCGGGAAATTTAAACCTTAATTAAATTAAAATGTCAAGTCCGAAAGAAGCTAACCGCAACGTGACTCTCAGAAAACCTCTAATAAAGGCTGTTTCATTAGAAAACATAAATTGCTCACTTAGCCCATCGCCAACTAATGAAATATTAGGGAAAAGTTTGGATCTGTCTACCAATATATTCACATCTGAAATGGAAGATATGAAATCTGAAATTTTGGCACTAAAAGAGAGTTTGGATAGTACGCAACATGAGCTGGAAAATGTAATAATGGAGAACAATGATCTCAAAAAGCAGATTACATCCATGCATCAAGAGCTTTGTGTTCTCAAGCAGCTTTGCCGCAGCCCCATTACAACCATACGCCACACCTCCCTGTCATCCAGTGCTAAAATCAGTGCAAGGCGTCGGTTAACTGATAGCTTTAAGAGTACACCGAAAATGACCTTACAGTTAAAAAATACACCCACAATTACAAAAGACTCCTCATCTCAAACAACACCCAATATTACGAACGCAGTTGAAATAGCTCAATCTGGGGTGAAAAATATAAGCCTCACGACTAACATGCAAAGAAAACTTCAAATCCTAGGATCGCAACAATGTACAGGGTTAGCATCAAAAATTATTAAACAAAGAAGTAACACGAACTACGATAAATATGTCATTAGCAGCTTTACTAAACCTCAAGCTACCACAGAAGAAATTCTGAAGAATGGCTATACATTGAACCTAGGATCTGACGACAAACTCATACTGCTCGTTGGTGAGAATGATAAGAATCCTATGAAGGTGCTCATTGAACTGAGTTGCTTCCTTAAAAAGTTCTCTAACATATGTGTTTTAGTCTTAAGTGTTATAGAAAATAATTACCTAAATACTTTCCACTTAAATCAGAATATTAAGATATTATGTAATAATTTTAAAAATTGTAAATTTATTGACATTAATCAGAATTTAAAATATAGACCTTATAATAATAACTTAACATTAATTGGTAATAAATTGAATTATATAATTGATTGTACAGATTATGACAAAAAATTCCTATGTTTAAAAACCTATAATAATGTCAGTAAAATAAAATATACAATGAGAAACCGTAAGGAATCAAATACGCGTTACTTACAAAAATCTATTTTAGACTATTATTCCACGGTAAGAGTAGGACCTATGACTAGTAGTGAACACTTCGGTCCGATGATACAGCCTTCACCGCACTCAATACAATTCAATAATTCCTTTCGTTAATAAAAACAATATGATCATAATACTACATCAAAACATTCAAGGTGTACTAGGTAAACTGGATGAATTTGAAGTTTGTTGTGATGAACTCAAACAGGTTGAATGTAGTGTTGATTTCATTTGCTTATGCGAAACTTTTGTCAAAGCGGGTGAAGAATGTAACTTAAAAATTAAAGACTTCAAAGTTGCTACTGCTTTCAGCAGGAAAAAAGAAAGGCGTGGTGGCACGTGTATATTATCGAACCCCCATTTAGAGTATAGTGAGTTGTCGCTTACAAAAGATCTAGCTACTGAATATGTGTTTGAATGTTGTGGCATAGATGTTCCTCAATACAAACTCATTATTATTTGCATATATCGTCGATCAAGCTCAAAAAATAAAAAAAATGAAATTAATATATTTTTAGAAAAATTAGAAAATTTATTATTTATCTTACGTAGAAAAAGGAATAGGACTATTGTAATAACGGGTGACTTTAACATTAATATTCTTGAATCCGATGACAATACAAATAAATTAAAAGAATTAATTAAGAATTATAACTTAACAATGCACATAAGTAAAGCTACACGACAAAACTCCTGTTTAGATCTGATAATAAGTAATAATAATAATGCCGTAGGTTCAGTTCTTAGATTAGGGTTATCAGACCATGAAACAGGACAAGTATTAAAAATTCCTACTGATAATAAGGTAGTTCCTCTTAGACAATGGTTTTTATGGAGACGAGATTTGGGGGAAGATAACATACAAAAATTTAAATCTTATCTTCAAAGTCTGAGCTGGAGTGACGTGTATGAGGAAAAAGACTTTACAAATGCTTTCAACAAATTTCATGATATGTTTACCTTGCTATTTAATCTGTGTTTTCCTATGGTAAAAATTAAAATAACAAATAGGGGTAAAAAATCTAAATGGATAACCAGAGGTATTAGAAAATCATGTATCACTAAAAGGCAACTTCGTTTCCATTACTATAAAAATAAAACTTCTGACTCAAAATCTAGATATCTTAACTATAATAAACTACTAAAAAAAATTATAAATACTTCTCAAAAGATAATTAACATTAAATACATAAACAATTCAAAAAATAAATGTAAATCCTCATGGAGTATTATTAATAATAAGGGTCCAGCACTTATTACTGAAAACATACAAATTAAATGTAATGATGCTATTGTATCTGATCCCGGAAAGGTTGCAGAAATATTTAATGAATATTATACAAATCTTCCTGAAGCTACACCGACACAAGACGGAATAAAAAGCAGATTAGACAATCGAAATACATACAAATCTAGTATATTTCTAAAACCCTGCGATTGTCATGAAATTATAAAAATAGTAATGTCCTTGAATAATACACGAGCTGTAGGCTATGACGGTATCGCCACGACAGTCTTACGACGTTGTTGTGGAGATATTATTGAGGTACTTTGTTATCTAGTGAATTGGTCATTTGAAGCAGGCTGTTTCCCTGAATCTTTAAAGTTGTCATTAGTGAAACCAATATATAAAAAAAATGACACCTTGGATATAAAAAACTATCGTCCTATTACGTTGATACCAATCTTATCCAAAATATTTGAAAAGGCTATGCACAAGAGAATAACTGAATACATGAATAAGTTTAATATAATCAATATCAATCAAAATGGATTTCAAAAAGGGAAATCAACTACTCTAGCAGGTTTCAAAATAGTTCAAGAAATCCTTAAACACGTAGATCAAAGTACATGTGTCTCTGCTATCTTTTTCGACATGAGCAAGGCATTTGACTGTGTCTGTCATAACGCACTTTTAAATAAATGCTACTTTTACGGAATCAGGGGTCCTGCATTTGAGTGGATTAAAAGCTATCTACTTAACAGAAATCAATGTGTTGAGATAAATGGTATGAATGAACTGAGTGAGATTACAACTCATAGGTCTTCTTTTAGAGTAAATAAATACGGTGTACCCCAAGGGAGTGTCTTGGGACCCTTACTGTTTCTCATCTATATTAACGATCTGCCAGACATTACTAAATATCACTGTACATTATTTGCCGACGACGTGTCTATTGTATTAGGCAACAAAGATATTAGTGAACATGGCAAAGAGATATATAATACAGCAATGAAATGTATAGAGTGGCTGACAAAAAACAATCTTACAGTTAATATTTCCAAAACTAAAATTGTTCACTTTTTCAATCGGAAACGTAAATGTCCTAATCTTAACATAACTTACGAAAACGAAGCCATAGAAGAATGTACTGAAACTAATTTTCTTGGTATAAAACTTGATCAAAATTGTTCATGGAAACCACATGTAGAACATTTAAACAATAAAATTAACAAGTTCATATTTGCTTTATGGAAAATATCAAGAATAACAGATTATGAAACCGCAATAATGGCCTACCATGGATACATTATGTCTCTTCTTCGGTACGGAATAGTTTTGTGGGGTAATGCTGTAAAAGTAAATAGTCTATTTATAGCCCAAAAAAAATGTATCCGTGCCATATTTAATGTACCTCCATGGACACCATGTACTCCAATATTTAAGAAATACAAATTATTAACATTGCCTAGTTTATATATATTCGAATCATGCAAATTTGTTAGAGCCAATGCTGAACTTTTTGAAAAATTTGAAGATCGGTATAAATATAGTAATAGACATGTGGGACAGTTAGCGATACCACAAATGAAAACAAATTTGTACAGCCGAAATAGCCATGCCATGAGTGTTCGAATTTACAATAACCTACCCCAAAGCATCAAAGAACTTAACGGTAAACTTTTTAACAAAACTTTATTTAATTGGCTAGTTACAAATTGTTTTTATTCGGTTACAGATTATTTGACTTATAAGCATAAATAATATTAAAAATGACTGACATTTTATTATAATAATCTAATTAACATGTAAGAGTAATATAATTATTAGGTATAGTAATATAGTAAAATGACATATAATAATAATACAAAATATAATACGAACATTTAAATTATGTAATTGTAAACTGACATTCACATGCCACAAGTTGGTAAGACGTGCTGTTCAGCTACTCATTTTGTTACCATTTTTACCATGCCTTGTGTGAATAAATACTTTGACTTTGACTTTGACTTTGACTTTAATAATAACAGAGTAAATAAAATATAATATATAAATTCATAGGGGGCGAGGGGGGGGGGGGGGGGGGTCAAAGCTCAAGGAAATGGCGGTGAACGCTTTTTTTAAAAGAGTCAAGTGTTTGTTTGCACCTAATATCAGAAGGTAGGCGATTCCAAAATCGAATCGCCTGAACAGTAAAGGATTTATTGAAATATTGGGACGAGTGTGTGGGAAATTTTAATAGGAGGCTATCAGAAGAACGAGTGTTTAAATTATGTGAGGAATGAAGGAAAATGAAATGTTTCTTTAGGTAAATGATTATTATTATTAAGACTATCTTGGAAACGCGTGAAGGTATCGAGTTGAAATTAAAACCATATAATTACTCAGTTCTACACTAACAAGTTCTAGTCCCTTGAAGTTGTGAAAAAATCAAACTTCTAAGTTAACAAAAAAAGGTACGGCCGTTTATGTCGCCAAAAAGGTATATTTCGACATTCTCACGGGCATCAAAATGTATAGGGTACTTTTCGTTGATCTAGCTAGAAGCTATTAGCTGGATAAGTTACATAAGAAAATCTACCCTTAATTATTTATGTTATATTTCTCGTAATAAAGACATTTTAGTATTAGGGATCTATTAAATACCTACATAATATATTAGATATAAATACGTTGAAACTAGGTGAGTGATGAGCACGACATCACTGGGAGAAGAACTGACAAGCGAGAATTAGTGACGACCTACAAAATTTCGAAACATTTTGCATATACGTGTCTCTGTCTAACTTCTATTAGCAGCGCCTAATGTCAAAGTGAGTCAAATATATTAAGTTCAGTAGCTATTTTTGCTAGGTTTCTATGCTTTAGTTATTCTTCTGAGGTTAATATATTGCGAGTCCATTGGAGTTTTTGGTCTGAGGTCAAATGAAAAAAATATATGTCAGTGCATCAAGAAACATTTGGAACGCACGAAACTGCTTTCAACGACCATCGTTAGTCACTCCAACATTTAATATTCCGTTGAAATTAGGCATGGGTAATATCGGATTTTCGCTGTATTGTATCGCATCTATATATCGGTTTTGAATATCAGATATTGAAACTATATATTTCAATATCTATATATTGGTCGGAATCTACGGTACTCTGAAACCTAGATATACCACACAATGTCACATCGTACACATATTTTTAAATATTTCGGTTTTGTGAATAAATTTTGAATGATATCTATGAAATTCGGCCGTCGACACTGACAGCCTTACAAATAAACGTGGCATAAAGTTAAACTCGAGAATAAACTAAGAATAAGCAAAATGTCTACAAATAAACCAAGAATAACTTATACTGAGTAGGTATAACATTGACATTTCTATTGATACAAACGTTATTCCGACGTTATACCAACCCGCACCCTTGTATAAACCTAGTATAACTCGATTTGTGCTTGTTTGCTATGGTCATTTGAGGTTATAATATTCAAATATAGTTAATGGATACACTAATGAGACGAAATTTATTTATTGATTTATTCAGCATTTTTGAAAAATAATATCAAAGTTCTTTATCGAAATTTAACTATATTCAAATTAATATAATTATTTACACGAATGTATAAACACATATAATAATATGGAAATGAAACTAATCAACAAAACGGTCGCCCGGTCGAAAAACTGACAGCTTCCACAGATAAGATGTTACTTTTTTGTACATTTCTCTTTGATTGCGCTGTTGCCATATTGTGCATTTTGATAGATCGGAAGAATAGCTATACCGAAGATAAACCTCGTTTATTTGTCAAAAAATATTCTAGAGTTATTCTCGTTTTATACTAAGTATAACTATACCTAGTATAAGGGTGGAATAAATGTGGTATAACTCATTTTTATTTGTAAGACTGTATGAATTTAAGTTGCAAAACGTAAGGTCTAAAACTAATTTGACATTCATTGAAAGATTGTAGGTAATAAATAAATAGTTTCAGAACACTTGAGTCAAAGTAATACCATACTTTTTTGCAAATAATTAACTTTAGATTAAACCTTATTTTGTTGCTAATAACGTTCAAACTAAAACGATACGCTCATTCGTTCTGCCAACATAACAATATTTCTCGCTCGCTCATGTATATATTGTTAAACTGTGGCTCAGTCGTATCTATGTTTTTAGTCAGATTTCCGAGTATCATAGATTTTTTGGGTATATGCGTATTGTTTATTACTTGGTTATGGCCGGTCGGTGAAGTCGTGCGATATCCAATATATAGTTTGTTCGCCGAGCAATATATAGATATTAGATATTGTGCCGGTACATAGATATTGTATCTGTATACGATTTTTATCGCCCACTCCTAGTTGAAATGTCCAATAGAAAGTTCTATATAAAAATTGTGTCGAGCTTAGAGAATTTAATTTAAAATTTCACCGGTACACCTGCATTAAGTGAGTTTGCACATAAATCTTTCACGTCAAAGCTTAAGAAATTCCCGGACGGGAATTCTTAAAATCAAGTTCGGAATGAAGGAACGCGCCTTCAGAATATTTGCGGTCTGAGAAGAATTGCATCTGTGCTAGATTTAAGGAGATTAAAAATCATTGATTTCCGAACTGAAATTAATTATTAAATTTTCGTAGGTATTTAATAATTAATTTCAGTCCAAAAATCTATAAAATATTTTTTTTTTACAAAAAATAAAACCGACTTCAAATCACCCAAAAGTCATAAGAACAAAATCACAATTTTATATTGAAGTTGGTGCCAAATTTTAACTAAGTAGGTAGGTATACTTACATTAATTGTTTTTATATTTTTGAAGACTTTCTAGGTGGCTTGTCACCTTATACTCTTAAGTTTATATTATTTATATGACTTTTTGGTGTTTAAATAAAAAACATTTTTTTCAATCTTTTTAGTTAATTTAAAATAGATACTTAACAAAACCTCCTAAATGTAACAAATACTTTTCTGAAAACCATATCAAAATCGACAGACATACCCTACATACAAACATAGAGGTCAAATTGATAACCTCCTTTCTTTTGAAGTCGGTTAAAAACAAATTATACTTTACCATGCTAGTAATATTACATCCCACCAAAAACATTCTGTAAAAAACTAGCCAAGTCTCGATGGAGCTGCTTGTTTATCTCTAAAAAGTAATGAAATCTAGACAAAGTCGTGCCAAGTCTAAGGTTCTATAATGCGATTTCTTATTATAGTTAATGTTGTGTGACTTGGCCGTTGAATTGTACCCACTAACGTATAAAGAATGTTCAACGACCAAGTCACAACATTAACTATAATAATAAAGAAAACGCAGTAAGGAACCTTAGACTTGGCACGACTTTGTCTAGATTTCATTACTTTTTAGAGATAAACGAGCAGCTCCATCGAGACTTGGCTAGTTTTTTACAGAATGTTTTTGGTAGGATTTCACTTCTTTTTGTAGAAACGTGAGCTTATTGATTTATTTTATTAGATTTTCTTATTTGACACAGTTTTTTTAGGGGTAGTTTTTTTATTATTACAAATCTTTCTTTCTTTTTTTTCTTTCCTTTATTGGAAGCGGCCCACCAAGTTGAATATTTTTTGGAAAGGCGGTATGTCGATATCTCTAATAGTTTGGTTGGGCTCTTGTGTTTTCTAATCAGGGTCACCAGGTACTCCAGATCTTCGATTATCCTAGTTTTTATAGGTTCCCTTTATGTGGCCATTAAACCCTAACTCTGTACCAAATTTCAGCTCTCTGAGTTTATGGGAAGTACTAGTTCTATTTTGATGGTCATGAGTGAGTGAGTGAGTGAGTATCTGTCATAAATGCGAAACTTTGCTTTCGCTTAACTTCGGAACTAAATGACCTACAGACTTGAAATTTTGGATTTTAAGTACGTGATTATAGCTTACTGGATGACGAAAATTTCGGCGTTCTGGTCTTATCCAGAGGTTCTCAAATAGGGGCCTGAAAATGCGGTGAAATGGTTCCAGTAAAGGATGGTACGGCAGTGTTTGCTTCGCGCTCGACTTGGCGGGGGCACTGCCGTGCCACCAGATCATTTATAGAGCGATAGATTTAGTTTAAACTAAATGAGCAGAAAATAAGTAAATGGGTCTAATTATTATTTTGCCACCCATATTTTAAGTTGTTTTATGCTGCCAGCCTATAAAGGCCCCTGTAGACGATCAAACATGTTTACGTAAGTTTAAAAAAGATCTAAACGAAAATACAGCATTAAAAGGGCACGGACCACGAGACTGTGGTGATATAATTATATATATAAAAAAAACATGTTTACGTGTTTGACAAACATGATTGTTCGTGTAGGGCTGTGTTTGACGCGTTTGACAAACAAACTACGTGTTTGATGTGTTTGAAAAGTATCTGGATTGACGTAGTGTTTGATGACGTGAAGTTTGTCAAGCAAGTTTGACAAACATGTTTGATCATTTACAGGGCTCTTAAGTCGTTTTTGAGTGTAACTAGAACACAGTTATAGGAGGATTGGCATTCGTTTCGTCTTGTATCATTAGTTCGGTCACAGATAATATATCGTAATACTACAGTTATTCTAGTTGTCAGAGGCTCAGCAAGGACAAGGCGGCTACAGCAATTATTAGATTTTAGACGTAGATATTTATTTACATGGCCGCCGTGGCTCGATTATGTTGTACCTATCGTACGTAATAAGTGTGAATGGGAGCGAATGAGGGGAATTTGTAAGAAAATACTCACGCATTAGATACACAGTATATTGAAAAAAATAAATAAAGCAAACATGAAATCTAAGACAACACGTATTTAATAGGTCACTTTAATAAACGGTGTGTCAAAAATCAGAATGATTTCATGTATTGCACATTAATTGTATTATAACATCCTTACATGAAAGGATTTTAAAAACCAATCTACAATAAAAATTAATTTATATAAAAAAATGATTGACGGGAAACGAAATTTATTTCTAGGTGTTAAAAAACAACTGCAAAAATTACTACGCATTGTAACGCGCGCTCATGCGGATATCGTCTCTGCGTGATTCAGCCCCCGTAGCACGTCCACCAAAACACGATATGATAAAGCGATTTATCGCGGGAAACTGACAAATTACTACGAAACCCTATTGTCTTTTGACAGTTCACCGCGATAAAGCGCTTTATCATATCGTGTTTCGGTGGACGTGCTAGGGGGGCAGTGGCTCGTGCGTGGCAACACAAGATAGCGTCCGCTGTAATACATTACGCGTTGTAAAATAAAAAAAATATTTCTTAATAAATACTTATGTTTTTCTTTGATGTTTCTTTGGGCGAAAATTAACAAATAAAGTTCCAAACAGTTTGGTATAATAACCTCGAAAAAATAATTGTCACACTAAAATTAAATATCTCGGTAACTATTAAAAAAAAAAGAAAAAATCCCAGGTATGGTCTAGAAGACAAAAATGATACTGACAATAGGAACAATACTTGGGTTTCGGCTTCGTGCTAGGTCTTTTTACAACATGTCTCACATCTCCCCATAAAAATTAAAATAAGTATATCATTTTATCTAAACTATGAAAAGTGTTCTAAAATACTGTTCCACTGTCCAACCTAAAACTGTTCTAAAATTAAATTTTCACAAATTTTATTGATATGACAAGTTATTTATAAGGTTGACACTTTCTTTTTGGTTAAATAAATATTATAACTTTTATAGGGAGTTATGAGACACGTTGTATAAAGAAAATTGATACACTCAAAGAACTTCGTCCTCTTTTGAAATCGTTTTTATAAAATATTATTTTAGAGCTACCTATACATTCGAGATTAGTTTTACCGAAGCAAAATACTTATAATATACGTATTGATTATACTAATTCCTACCATACATTTTTGGGTTCAGTTAGCTCCGCTACGGAAATAAAATATCAGCACACCCCCATAAAAGTTTCTCAATAAAACGGAGCACCTACCTCTGCTTTAAATTTAAAACATGTTGAATCCGCAATTATGATAAGCAGGTCAATTATGTAGAATGTAACCGTCATCCCAACACAATTTGCGCCAATTAAAATGCGGAACGAGTCTACTGACATTAATTTTGTTTGAGTCGAGAACAGAATGTATTGTTCCGTGTTTGAACGGACATGTTTCCCGTTCATAAGCGTCAGCGGTCCAAGTTGTGAAAGATCGCGGGGGCAGTTCGCGGCCAGCTGTCTTTTAAGCCTCGATCACACACAACGAATACTCGTTGCGAGTGTATTTGCTGCGAATAATATTGAATGAATGAATGAATAAATTCTTTATTGTTAATAAAAAAACACATCAGTAATTATGTGCTAAGAAAACAAGAATTAACAAAAAGGCGGCCTTATTGCCTAAGCGGCAATCTCTGCCAGACAACCTTTAGGTAGAGGAATGTTGATATATGAAATTAGAGAATAATGACGGGATGTGACAATCATGTTAAAAAAAATATTACCTTAATAAAATGACAATAAAATACATAAACTACACATATTAAATGAACGTGTTCCATATACTACATAAAATACATACACTAATTTAGGAGATTAGATGGATGGTACATCTATATGTCCAGCTGCAGGAAATGTGATTTAGTAGCACGTTTAAATGCGTCGAGAGACGGAGCACGCCTTATTGATTCTGGTAACGAGTACCATAGTCTGATGGCCTTAACAGTAAAAGACAATATAGACAAGAATAATATTGGCAGCGACAACTCGCTGCCTGTGTTTCGATGTCGATGTCACACAGCGAGCTTCACACGAGAATTTCGACAGTCTGTCTATGATTCAAATACGGATATGTCATCTATTTATCGCAGTGGTCTAAAAGTATTTTATTAGCATGAGCGACTTAGCACACCAAATGGCCGTGAAACTGACAAGAAGCGTAACTCAAAACTCACATTGTCTGTAATAACCAATAAAAAAACGAATTAAATTGCAATTTCCCACTTTAGGGAATCTTTTTTTAGTTTACTCGATCACACGCAGCGAATACTCGTTGCGAGTGTATTTGCTGCGAATAATATTGGCAGCGACAACTCGCTGCCTATTTGTCGATGTCGATGTCACACAGCGAGCTTCACACGAGAATTTCTACACTCCATCTATGCTTCAAATACGGATATGTCATCAATTTATCGCAGTGGTCTCAAAGTATTTTATTAACATATGCGACTTAGCACACCAAATGGCCGTGAAACTGACAAGAAGCGTAACTCAAAACTCACATTGTCTGTAATAACCACAATTGCAATTGCAATTTCCCACTTTAGGGAATCTTTTTTAGTTCACTCATCGTGTATATACATACGTATCTATACAGCGACAAAACGACTTTTAGCATGGGTTCGGAGCCTGTAGTCGGCGCGTTGAGCTGAAGTCAGGCGAGTACCCTGTCACACATAGCGAATTAATACGGCGAGTACATACGTCGTATTCGTAGTTCGCAGCGAGTAAAATTAAACATCTATACTAATATTATAAACAGGAAAGATTTGTATTTTTGTATGTTTGTATTTTTGTATGTGTGTAATTGAATAGGCTCCGAAACTACTGGACCGATTTGAAAAATTCTTTCACCATTAGAATCAGTAGTTCCTGAGATTAGCGCGTTCAACCAAACAAACAAACAAAAATCAATCAAACTCTTCAGCTTCATAATATTAGTATAGATAAGTTTGTATGATATAGATAATAACCCTTAGGTGCGCGAGACCAACTCGCACTGCGTCTGTTTTATTTGTTATTTTATTTATTTATTGTAGGGAAACAAACAGTGTACACTTTAAAATAATTAGCGCATAAAAAGAAATAGTACATAAACCAGTAAAGTTTCCACTTATAGCCTAAAACCATTGATTTACTACCAAACGTAGATAGAGCGCTTCATACAAAAACGCGCTTGAAATCTGTCACCTAATCGACTATACATTTGTACTCGCTGATATATTGTTGAATATTCACGACCGAATTAAAATTACCATAAAGAAAGGACCGTATATATCGAATTCAACCTTATTCTACATTATTACGGCAACTTTTTTAAGTACAACCGTGTGAAGTTACATCATTTCATACCTAGCTACAGATCAATTGACGTTTTAGTAACTATGGAAAGGAACTGCACGAGTCGCGATTGGGCAGTTCTTCACCGGCCCACTTCTCGAACGTTCATGCGTTATCTACGTTTGGTAGTAAATCAATGCCTAAAACATAAAAACTGTCACAGTTGGTTTAAGGAACAAATTATTTTACTATTAATGTGTCTAAAAAGTGAAGTGAAGTGAAGTGAAGTGAAGTGAATTAAAAACGCTAAAATTACCTAATAATACTATTCACGACCTTTTTATACGCTCCTACCGTTGAACAAAATATATCTGCAGTTTGGAAATCTTTGTCATAATTACGGCAGGTGCGCAGTAAAAAGGCATTACTAGCATAATTAGTTGAGACCACTGGCACACTAAATGTCGGATGATGACGAGAATTTAACCGGGGACATCTCAAATGAATGTTACTTAAAAAGAAGGGGGAATCAATAAAATTATTTAAAATTTTGAATGAAAACATCTGATATTGTTCAATTCGACGTGAAGATAAAGAAGGGATGCAGCTGGGTTTTGTATCGCCGAGTATGTTGAGTTTGAAATTTAGATGTTTGTTAAATTTATGTTGTATTCTCTCGATGTTATTAATGTATTTTTTAACCGACTTCAAAAAAGGAGGAGGTTCTCAATTCGATGCGTATGTTTTTTTTTTATTGATGACATTGGCACAGCTGTTGGTCATGTTCTAAGTCAGACATTGCCTGTTTACTAGTCTCCTTATTCGTCAGCAAGTTTGTCTCAAATCTTAGAATGTAAAGAAACTATTGAATCGCACGACAATTACAGTCTCTGGTCGTGTGAGAGGAACAAACGCTACAAAGCAATAACCGGTGAGGCGCAGACGAAATGGTTTCATATTAATTTCACAATTTTAAGGTTCTGCACCTCAAGGAAATAGAACTCATATAGGATCCCACTATATTGGCCGTCTTTCTGTCTGTCGGGAACGCGTAGAAATATATAACGGAAAAATATAGCAAATACCAACTCGGGTATGTCGGTCTTTTTCAGCTGTGAAAAACACAAACTTGTAAGTAAAGCCGAAATTAGACGGTTCATCAAAAGTGATTCATTTCTGCGATGAATAGTGAACGATGAACAATGAATTGCGTTGTTTGTATAGATGGTTTACTTTTGATGAAAGCTATTATCACATTCCTCGTGGAATTCCCGCGAGAACACAACACCCGTGGCGACGCGGTAGTATGTAATGAGCGGTCGCTGTTTAGACGTTTCACTTGTCGTTCATTGCCGATGAATGATGAAAAAAGATGCTAGTGAAAACAATCAGAAACCCTACGCTTTCATCGCGAAGGCACATTCCGATGAACGTCAATTTAGACATTTCATTTTCAGTCATTCATCGATGAAGCATCGAAAGCAAAAGTGACGATTTATGTCACATTAATTCGCATATTTTTCGATTCCACAAGGGAACCAAAACTTATACCGTCTTATTAATAAACGTAGACTAAGGCAAGAGTAACTTTACTCCGAGTATTAAGTCAGTATTAAACATTTTTTATATTAATAAACACGGAGTAGGGAAGGAGTAAGCTAATCCAACTCTATGTACTCTCGGAGTAAATGTTATACCTGCTAGCTACCTAGTTTAGCGACAGATTAAGGTTGGAGTAGCGTTGTCTTTGCGTAAATCTATATAATTTGTCAACTTTGACACGTATCTTGTCATTCGATGGTGACCGTTTTATTTTTTACAGTCGAATTGAGCGAATTTGTGTTTATTGTTGGTGTGGTTAATTTTGTATTGAATTAAAATGGAAAGTGACTATTATTTAGATGATTTGATGTTGATCGACGAAATCGAAGAAATTGAAAATAGCGCTCCACTCCACGAACAAAATAACCACAAAATAACCTTGAAAGACAATCTCAAACTGAAAAAGGCGAAAAAAACAGAAAAAACTGTCATCCCATGTATTTCTGTCTGTCACACGATGCTCAAATCGTTCACCGACTCATTCTTTTTACTTTTAAATTGCAAGGGTTGCCATAACATACGCGTTAATCCGAGAGTAAGGAAGGCTTTGTTAGTCTAAGCTTACTCCGTGTTTATTAATAATGTTATCAACACAAAGCTACTCCTAGCGTAAACTGGTAGTAACTACTCCTAGAGTACGTTCGGATTAAGGAGGGAATAGGCGATTTTTATTAATAGGGTACTGTTAAGAAACTTCTTATAATCTGCCTTTTTGTGTATAAGAACATAACGTCGACTTGAAAAGAAGACTTGTCAATTGATACATATGTCAAAAATAAACAATTAAAATCCAAGAGCATTACATAATTTCCCAAAAAACCTTAATTCTACTAATATATATTACAATGTATACAAGAAAAACAAGCCAAAAGTTTTCATAAAACGCGTAAGGGTAAACCAAATAAAATTGTTTCTGATAACGGCTCGACTTTTATAGGTGCAAATAATGAGCTACAATATTTATATAATTTATTAAATAACAATAGCAATTTAATAACTGATCATTTGGTTAACGAAGGAATAGAATGGTCATTTATTCCTGTTTATTCTCCTCATATGGGAGGGCTTTGGGAATCGGCAATTCGAAGTTGTAAATATCATTTAAAGCGTATCTTAGGAAATGCATTGTTAACCTTTGTAGAACTTTATACAATATTAAATGAAATCGAAGCCATCTTAAATTCACATCCTATTACTCCACTGGATCCGGAGCATTCGGAGGTCTTAACACCAGCTCATTTCCTTATTGGGCGAAGTTACACATCACTGCCAGAAGAAAATTTTACATCCACTAATGACAACGTACCTTCGAATTACCAACTACTTATAAAATTAAAACAACAATTTTGGAAGCAATGGTCAAATATGTATTTACATGAGTTACAAAAACGTTATAAATGGAAAATCAAAACTTGTAATATGGAACCTGGACAGATGGTGTTATTTAAGGATCAAAACATAATGTCTTACAAGTGGCACCTTGGGCGTGTTTCTACCGTTATTCCGGGAGAAGATGGTCAAGTTCGAGTAGTAGAGGTTAAGCTGCCAAATGGAAACTGCACACGTAGAGCGGTGACGGGGTTATGCCCTATACCTATCTATCACGATAAAGAAAACTAGTAATTAAGGAAAAGAAGTATTAAAGATAATTCAGTAAAAAAAATCAGAAATAATTCAAAAAAGACAATGAATAAGAAGACGATTTAGTCGAGAAGAGAGAAGACTTTTATGTTACTGGGAGGGCGCTTTCAATTTTTATCAAGTTTTTTTTGTTGCTGGGAGTGTTAAGAAACTTCTTATAATCTGCCTTTTTGTGTATAAGAACATAACGTCGACTTGAAAAGAAGACTTGTCAATTGATACATATGTCAAAAATAAACAATTAAAATCCAAGAGCATTGCATAATTTCCCAAAAAACCTTAATTCTACTAATATATATTACAAATTATACAAGAAAAACAAGCCAAACGTTTTCAGGTTTGATCTATAATCACGGTATTTGGCAAGAGGCAAAGACTTATATCACATGCTATGAAAAACCGTAAATATGTATTAGGAATTTATACTTAGGTAATTTCAACTCTCGGTGCGCTAGTCTAACTCGCACTTGACTGGGTTTTTTACTAACCTGTAACTATGTATTTGTATGTACCAGTATTGTTGAGCTATGCTATGTATAACGCGATCGCTGTCTGACTTACAATAAAAAATTGCAGGGCTGCAACCCAGTGTAGTTTGAATTTTGCAGTTACAGGTCATCAACAAACCTTTTTAAAGTTACTTATTATCCATAGTATTAAATACAAATGCCTAATAAAAATGAAAATGATTATTTCTCACATTTCTCGTATTTGTTATTAATAAACTTAAATTTTATTTTTTGGTTCTCATGAAGCTAGCCTCAATAATTTAGAAGAAACAACAGTTTTTTTAACTGACCCGTTTTCTACAGTGTATAACAATATTTTATTATCTCTAGATAGATTGAATTTGTTGGCAATCTTTTTGTTTCTCGACTGACAAGTTTTCTACTTTCAGGCCCTATTCAGTTGAAGTTCTATTGCGTTTAATCAACATGTGAATAATAGCCATCATCATCATTTCAGCCAAGTGACGTCTACTGTTGTACAGTCAAGGAATTCAAATTGCGACCCGCCTTAGATGAAATATGATTATCGTAAAGCAATATGGCAACTACGAGTGTTGTTACACGTAACTTGGCATCACTTGACATATCTATTGGAATTTTCAAATTTAATGCATTGTCTGTGTCTTGACCGTACATAGGCCACCCTCAGGCATCTCAAAACCAATTGGTCCTCTGCCTTTCGCATCCAACGGCTTCCCGCGACCTTCGCCAGACTACAAACGCTGCGTCTCCCGGTACGCGGCCGCCATTTCCCGGATCTTCCCGCCCCAAATGCGTAATTAGCAACTTGGGCAAAAATTCATAGAACGTCTTTTTAAGTTTAGGTGCATTTTGACTAACACATGTTCATGATTTCAGCGCCCGAAAAGATCAAAAGAAGAGATCCTCCATTCGGGCCATATTTTATTTTAAAGTACTTTTTGAAATATATTTTCTAAATATCAGCACCTCTACATACTTAAGCTTCTCACTTGAGCAATACGCAAACGAGAGAGACAACCGACATAATTAAAGGTTATTTTGTGTAGACAATAGGTAAAGGGGTCGTACGCGGAATTTAAATCGAGTATTTGGCCATTTAGATTTGTCGCGGTGTATGTACGTGAGGGGTTGGAGAGTTTTGGGATGTAGCCACTGCGCACCATCGAAAAGTATCGAGAAAAAGACTTCGAAATTTGTTAAGTCATTGATACGTCGCTCAAGTTAGTACCATGTCATATTATTCAATTGAAAAACTCATAACAAGAACTATTGTTCTGAAATCGGAAATACGAGTTTTTGAAGGAATTACGTCTGTTGATACAGCTAGTCTTCTTATATATAAAAACTACCTGTGCCCTCAAACTACGTTTCGCCATATTAATTGACTAAAAAAAATCTGGAGAGCGCCACCCTTATCACCTAGGCGTATAAAAAATAGCTTACGACCTATTCTCAGATCTACGCAATATACACAAAAAATGTCGTAAAAATTGGTCAAGCCGTTTCGGAGGATTTCGATAACACACGTAGTAGCACAAGATTTTTATACATATTAGATGAATCGCCATTCGTTAGTGTCGCTAGAAGTAAAAAACTTAATATTGGGGTGGTTTAAAAGGAAAAATAACTACAGAACACACACACAGAACTAAAATAAAGAAAACCAGTCTGACCGGATCTTGTGGAACGTAGATGACGCTGACAGGAGGGCGCAGCATATCCTCGCTCATCCGCATTTTTCTTTAAAAAAACTCCTTTAAGCACAACCTCACTGGCATTACTACGATCACTTTAGGCATGTTTCTAATTTAGTTTACAAAAATCATAGCAAACTGTGAAACTCACAGAAAGTGATTGTACAAGATGACAGCATTAGTTCCGATTTCGGGCACCTGCCACAAGATCTTGATTGCACACTGTCATTGTAATTTTCTATGGAAATGACGGTACTGTGCTCACCGGGACAGCTTATGTCTAATAAAATACTATTGGTTACAGCTTTCATAGCTACCGGTTATTTTCAAAATATATCTTTTGAAAAGAACTTCGTCGGCTTAGTCATCTTTATTTTCTCACTTATACTTCTTTGAGTAATACACACGATGTTGTAGGAAACGTGAACGATTCCATTGATGCATACTCCAACTCTCTGGTCAATAATCTCTTGATATTTAAAAGAGACAAATACGTACTTATTACAATTGGGACGTTTAATAAATGATGAGACATACAATTTGTACAAAAGATTTGTAAAGATTTCAATTTGTATTACAATTTGTAAAGAAGTTTCTAACATGTTCAATGTTTAGTAAAAATAAACATCAGTGAGGACTAAACATTTTTGTTCCTCATCATTTTTTTTGTTCTTTTTCCCTTCCAATGGTTTTAGAATCATATATGTATTACGATTCGTAGACATAACCACAATCAAATTTCCAGCAGGCCAATTTTTGCTTCGCGAATGTTTTATGTATTTTGGAACCTATTCCTATTAACGACCTTTTATCTCATTTTCTTGTACGTAAGTGTTTACATGGGTGTGAAAAAAATTTGAAAAGCACAAATTGTAGAGTCGACCCACACGTACGGGTCGCCGGCTACTGCCATCTGTCGAGCGTACGTGATGCTACGGTGACGCGAAGTACGTGATCTCTAGCTCCAAGTCGGGACAGGCGACATGAGTGGTGGCTGCATGTTCAACTATTGCCGGAATCTCTTATTGATAAATAGATTTTGATAGCGATGCGCATATGTAGAGCAAGCTTAGACATAATAATATCTGCGACATTGTTGGGTAGGTCAATTCACCGCAACCGTTATCATCCTTATACTAAACTTGTTTATGTTGGCACTTCTGTATTTTGACCTTATTCTGTATTACGCTTGCACCTATTTTTTTTTGTTTCAATTCAGTAAACTAAACTACTCGTACCAAATCATTACAACGTACAACGTACCCAAATCATTGATAACTTTTATCTGACATAATAATCACAAATTTCGCTTGTTTTAATAGTTTGTAAGAAGAAAGTTTTTGAATGACTTGATAAAAAAATTAACATTACAATTTTTTATTTATGACTTAAAAACACGTCACTCATAATTGTAAATCAAAATGAAAATATGATCTTCTTTTTTCAAATATGATCTCTGATAGACAGCTCTTTTAAATCGTATCAATTTTTTACTTACCAATTCAGGATGTACTTTAGCTGATAGAAGAATAAGCTCGAGAAACTGACTTCTTCTACAACTGGCGAGTCAAAATCTCGCGAGTGCGCGCCAGTTGGCACCTTCCTATTTTTTTTTGTCATCAACTCGCGTGTACAAATAAATGACTTTTTCAGCTTTATAAGAAGTATCAACGTTACAATGCATTATTTTTCATCACCGAACACCAATACCGGAGGGAGACTCTATACCAGAGTCGTCTGCTTGGGTACCTCCGTCTTACCTATTTCTGCCGCAAAGCAGCAGTGCTTACATTGCTGTGTTTCGGTTTAAAGGGTAAGATATGGTAGTGAAATTACTGGGTACCATGACTTTACATTTAATGTCACTAGTTGGCAACGTACACTGTGGTTCTTTTGGGGGTTCAGTTTTGCTGCGAATCTCACAGGAGCCACATGTATTATAGGTGACTGTTACAACTTACCATCAGGTGAGCAGTTTACGTGTTTGCCAACTGAGTTGCAATGAAAAAATGGTTTATATAAATTGTTACGATTACATTTCTTTCCATCATAACGAGTCATATCTGATTTGTAGACGCCAAGCATTCAAATAATCATTGGTTTTTAACCGACTTCCAAAAAGTAGGAGGTTCTCAATTCGAAGCGTACCTATATTTTTATCTACACTCATGTTCTAATTCTAATATTAAGAACTCAACACTAATATTTTAAAGGCATAACTTAAAGCCCTTGGCCTTTTACAAATTACATTATAATACAGGTTCGCCATACAAAACCAGTACTCGAATATCAATATAGTAATGTAACTCGAATTCCAATAAAATACAGTTCGATTGACGAAGCCCGACCAAGGAGGTTTTGTCACAATTTTCTTTTGTGCCAGTACATTGTCTATGGCGGCGCGTGCAACAGCGCATGCGCGGTAGAATGTTGGTGTTGGCGCCATTTCTCTGAATTTTTCATTCATTATTTTGCTGTTATTGCTTAAAATAATATAAATGTATGTAGTTTTAGATTTCTGTATTAGATTCACAATTGCACTGTTCAAAATGCAAATAATTATTAGAATAAATGAGTTTGATTTTGTTTTAATTTTGTGTCTTTTATTTAATTTAGGTAACCACTGATTGCGGATAAAGTAGTGTATGAAATTGCACATAATTAGGTCTTAAAACACTCGTCTGGTACTATTAAAATTCTCGGCAAGCCTCGAATTTTAAACACACACTAGTGTTTTAAGACCTATTATGTGACTATTTCATAAACTACTATTAGGGTTCTGTAGTCACCAAGGAATCCTTGCAGTTTCGCCACGTCCGTCTGTTTTTCTATCCACGGTTTAGCTCAGAGACTCTTAGTACTGAAATCTTATTATTTTTAGGCAACTTTCCCTACATGTAAAGTGGGGATGATTTTTTTCTCGTCGATCCCATGGTGTGGGGTGTCGTTAGATCAACATCATCATCACAGCTCATATACGTCCCCACCGATGGGCACGAGCCTAACCTAACTAGTTATGTTAGGGCGATTAGGCCTTAGCCAAACCACGCTGGCCTAGTGCGGATTGGTTGACTTCACATACATCTTTGAATTACTTCGCAGGTGTATGCAGGTTTCCTCGCGATGTTTTCCTTCACCATCATAGGAGCGCCAGATAAATGTACATATAAAATTCGTGAAACGAAAAATACATTGGTACATAGCAGGATCGATCGCGGGCCTCCCGATTCTACTAGAAGCACAGTCCAGTGCCGAGGCCACAGCGCCACCGACGCTCGTGTCGTTGGATAGATCGTGAGAAATATTGTGGACGTGTTAACATCTTTTCTCAATTTGAATTCGTTTGTGAAATATCAAGTTTTAAAGTGAAAATTTTTGCTAGAAGAGTCAAAGGGAACCCCAGCCAGCTAAAAGACATAATTGACGGTTATCATAATTGTATCATAAGTGCCAAGCAAAGCAATCTCCTGGAAAGTTTTAAAAATATTAGTTAATTAAATGTTACCGACTTTATGTTATTTTTGACTTTTCAACGTTTTCGAAATCGGTTTTTGTAAAGTAATTATGTTTTTATAATAACACTAGCTGTGCCGGAAAACTACGTTTCGCTATAATAAAAAATAGTTTACGACCTATTCTCAGACCTACTGAATATACTCGTACACAAAATAAAATCATAAAGATCGGTCAAGCCGTTTCGGAGGAGTTTGGTAACAAACACTGTGACACGAGAATTTTATATATTAGATTAACTCGTATGTATTTTAACATGCGAGTAAAGCCTATGAAATGCAGCCATCATCATCATTTTTAAGAACCTTGTTGTGAAAAGTCATACATTTCCTTATAAACGAGCCAGTATTTTTTTAAAGTCTGTACGATGAGGTTCTTAGTCTAATCTTCTAATATATAAAAATCTCGTGTCACATGTGTGTGTTAACGAACTCCTTCGAAACGGCTTGACATATTTTTATGATTTGGCATCAAACTACTAATAACCCTAAATTTTGACCCTTCTACCACAAACCCTCATTTTAATAGCGATATTAGTATTTTTACTGGTGAAACGTAGTTCGCGGCCATAGCCAGTATTATTATAAATAAAGAAAACCATCATCAACTACCACCGGTAAACTTCCAGTCAATATTATTGTCTTATTTTATTTTACGTCTTCGCATTACTGTAACGAAACACCTGCAAAAGTCGGGCGAAGCTGTTGGAATACTTTACAAGTCGTTTGCTGTCCGTCCCTGAGCGAATTCCGTTTCACGGCGTCACTTATATGGTTTCCAATCTAGTCTTTGCCAAGGATATTTATAACAGCGCGGGCATAGTTTGATTAGCTTTGCAGAATTTATTATGAATTCTGGAGCCGTATTCTAGGTAAAAATCACAACACAGCAGTGTTGTGATTTTTTTTACGTACAACAGGAAAGGTCTGGGCATATCACCCATGTGACGATTAGGCTGAAGGGGTAGCTAGCTTCTCCTGCAGGCGTAGCACGGACCGTGGACTAAATGGGACAAGAGACAAATAACATGTTTTTTTCCCTTTCTCACATAGCAATAACGCGAGACAGGACGAGGGTTAGTCACTTTCTCTTCTATAATCCATGCACCGTGCTAGGCCTACTGGACTTCTCCACAACTGAGGAACTATCTTACGGCACGGTAATAGTATAATACTTGTAGCTATGCGATCCGAGTGCGATCCCAGATCGATGCGCGTAGGCATAGCGCGTGTTTCGACCGTTTCTACACAATAGAGCGAACGATACATACAGTAGCCCGACTCAGGCGTATCTTTGAAATTTATACCTAGAGCTGAACTGGGCGCTAGGTTTGGTGCCTTGTAGTGCTTTTTCTTGCTAAATTGTAGAAATATAGGGAAATCTTAAAGTTGAAAGAAAAAAAACAAACTTATTCCTTTAGTCCGATACAACATGAAAAGCTTTATTCTTGTAGGTACATAATTCACTTATGCATATGGTACTTAAGTAAATAAACTCCCTTAATGCAAAGCACTTAACTAATTGTTTAATCAATACAAGCCAAGGGCAGGATGGTTCAGGTTTGTTTGATCAATCTCGGCAGGTAAAAATCAGGTACAACTTGGGTACAAAACTATGAAATTGAGGGGCAATAAAGTACACCAACAAATAGTTATAGGTTTCCTTTTTTTTTTAAAGAAATTAGTAGCCTTCCCCGGAGCGGTTGTTAGTAGATCATACCTTCGATGCTAAGTTTCTGCGATCACGGGTCAGAGATATAAAATTCCAGTTTCTTAGATTATTCTCTGTTCTTAATGTTACTTGTGTAATTCCACAGAATTCCTCCTTGATACTAGGTTAGTTTGTCTAGCTAAGCAGCGGAGCCCTACGGCCTCCGGGAACTGCCCTGGAGATTCATAGCACAGTGTTAGGTTAAAAACATAATTAAATATGACCCTAATCTTAGGGTCAGTGGAAGTCTAACACTGAGTTCTGAAGGAATCCCAGTCAATACATTTGAATTTCATGTAATAAACATTGCAAGTTAATTCCAAACATAATTTTCAATGAATTGTCAAAGTTTCTTATTGGTTAGTTAATAAAAAGGACATATGGAGGGGAGAGCACCTATTTTGTGTATAATTATTGCTATTAATAAACGAAAAGAAAACAGCTTAATTTGTGAGTTATTTGCCAAAGAAGGATGTGAAACTTAATATTGTGAAAATTTAGAATTTAACATGAAATTCGCAAGTGTTACTCAATATATGCCTTAATCCCACTAAGATGCCGCTTACTATCAGGGTTTTTTAATGAAATAGGGGATGAAAAAGGCGAATTTTGGAAATGTAATATGTTTGATTTAATAATCAATTTACCCACAAATAAAAATAAAATTAACAAAATCTGTTTTAAATCATGAAATATAATAAGTTAATTAGATACCTTATTGATTTTTTGCACTTATTGATACAATAAATCCATTTAATTTAATGAATCGCGTGCCGGCGAGTAAATATAGTATTTTTTCCTTAGCTTTACTCTTCAAGCTGAAAACAAAAAGAACTGACTTTTGAAGTCTCACTGTAGCTTTTCAAATTAAATTCACACGGAAAACGGGAGAAATACCTATTGATTTTATTCGCAGAAATGAATATAAATACTTTATGATCTTCGAATCAATAACAAATTCCTTCGGTCGATGTCTCACAGACTAACCAGTTCGGAGATCATAACATAGACGAAAGACGCGTTCAAAGACTAGGGTGAAAAATGGGCGCGTTCGTTCACCGAATGTTAAGCGTCGTATTGGCGACGGAACCTGCCCTAAAACCAAATTCATTTCATAACATGTGTGTCATGATGTGTCAAGTCAACATACGGATCTTTCGAAATTCTACAATATGCAATAAGTATTTCCAGCCGAAGTTATAAGTTTGGTTGGGAAACAAAACGTAATGTAAATTAACCATAAACAAACTGTGAATGCTTTCCAAATTCTATTCGACGAAACCATAATTACATGATCTGTAGCCTTAAGTGTACTTTATTATGATATGTCTCTAAAAATGATCAAAACAAACGGTCTAAATGTCAAATTCCGAATTTTGAGAAAATCAACCCACCTAAAGGGGAGCACGGGATTTTGGGCGAAAAAAACTATCTTTGTAAATAAGGCCAGGATAAACGCGAGATTTATTTTGTTTATGCAAAAAGGGAATAATGACCAAAGATAATTGCAAATGTCACTGACGTGACGTGAAACGACGTTGACGTTGACACTTGACATTGTGAAATTAATTGACAAAGTTATTGTAATTATGATTTTAGTTGTGAAATTTGTGTTAAAACTACAGTGAAACCAAAGTGTTTTTGCAAAATTAGTGTTTTATGAAATTTTAAGAAAAAACGGTGTTACAGCCTACAAAAATATCGGTGAACGTATACGTACACGCCGCGCGTGAGCGTGAGAGTCAGAGAATTAAATCGTTAGATGCGCCCTTCCCATACATAAGGCGCTCGAAAATGTGTCAACGTTGGGAAAAGTGAGCTCACTTATTCCGTCGTAGTCTGTGGCAGAAAGCACCGAGCGTTGGACGTCAAATCTATTTTTTCTGTTTCCTTATTTCAAGTGTAAAATGATAAAATATGCCTTCCTGTGCCTTTAGAAAGTGTTTTAATAACTCGAGGAATACAAACAAATCTAAGGGAATTACATTTTATGCGTAACTACCTATTTATTAATTATTTTCATCATTTCACAAATAAAGCACTTACTTAATTTGGCGTCCGGTACGTGTTGGTACGAGCGAGACCGAACAATACATGCGTGAGCGAGATCGATATACGTGTCATTTTGTCGTTTAAACCAAATTAGTTTGACCCCTTGCATAATACACCGTTAGCGAGTTTAGGTGTCAAAGTTTTATGGCGCGTTGCGTTGTTGTGTGAATTTGTCATGTAACGCACACAGACATAAAATGTAGTCACTTTTTGGAAGCGCAGGGCGCATCTAACGATTTAAATCTCTGGTGAGAGCAGGAAGCAAAAACAAACAAACGAAGCAAAAACTTTGTTTTTGCTTCATGGGTGAGAGCATGCTTGGCGACCGTGTAAACGACGTATGTATGTGTGCGTGCACCGAATCGTCTCTTTATATGGAGTCAACGTACTGTATCGTTCTCTATATTGTGGTTTCTATGAAGACATTCTATTGTATATACTATTACCGTGCTTACGGTAAGATAGTTCCTCAGTTGTGGAGAAGTCCAGTAGGCCTAGCACGGTGCATGGATTATAGAAGAGAAAGGGACTAACCCTTGTCCTGTCTCGTGTCATTGCTACGTGAGAGATTCTTACCTTACAGCAATGCTTTAACATTTTTATTATGGCGATAAACTTAGTTAAGGGCCCACCATCCGCGCGAGCCCGAGCTAGTTTAGGTAAATTTGTCTAGTCTCCGTTTGTGTGCGTCGCTCACGCACACAAGCGCACTCGGTCGAGCGATCGGTGCGGCCGCCTAGCAAAATACCGTAGGTGTTTATTTTGGAAAATGTTAATAGTTGTTTATTACTGTGTTAAACTATAGTAAATACAGGCATGTGTTTATCAAGTTTTATTTTTACAAGCTTTTATTTAGCTTGCACTGTAAGTATATAATGTAGATTTGACCACTTCCCGGTTTCCGATTGGGCTGAAATTTTGCATGCATATGTATATCGCGTGACAGACAATGCAATATTATGATAACATAGAGCTGATCTGATGAAGGAACTGGACGGTGGCAATAGGAACTCCGTTATAAAACGACGCAACCCCATCGAGTTCAGGCTCGTTTGATTCGCATTGACGAGTATGAGTATTTTGATTCATTATGGTAACCAAGGTCTGATGCTGGAGTTCAAGATGGCCATAGGAACTCCGCAATAAAACGACACAACCCCATCGAGTTTGGGCTTGTTTGATTCGTATTGACGAGTACTTTGGTCCTATATGGTAACAAGGGTCTGATGCTGGAGTTGGGAGGTGGCCATAGGAACTCCGCAATAAAGCAACACAACCCCATCGAGTTTGGGCTCGTTTGATTCGTATTGACGAGCACTTTGGTCCTATATGGTAACCAGGGTCTGATGCTGCAGCTGGAAGGAGGCCATAGGAACTCCGCAATTAAGCAACAAAACCCCATCGAGTTTGGGCTCGTTTGATACGTATTGACGAGCACTTTGATCCTATATGGTAACCAGGGTCTGATGCTGGAATTGGGAGGTGGCCATAGGAACTCTGCAATAAAACGACACAGCTCCATCGAGTTTAGGCTCGTTTGATTCGTATTGACGAGTACTTTAGTCCTATATGGTAACCAGGGTCTGATGCTGGAGTTGGGAGGTGGCCATAGGAATTCCGCAAGAAAACGACACAGCCCCATCGAGTTTGGGCTCGTTTGATTCGTATTGACGAGCACTTTGGTCCTATATGGTAACCAGGGTCTGATGCTGCAGCTGGAAGGAGGCCATAGGAACTCAGCAATAAAACAACACAACCCCATCGAGTTTGGGCTCGTTTGATTCGTATTGACGAGTTCTTTGGTCCTAAAATAATAGTAAAAAGATTTTTAAAAACAATCTTTTATTTAATGCCCTAATAAGACGAAAATAAACTTAAATTTATTACATGATACATTTTTTATAAAATATAAAAACTTGTCGCAAGATTTACCTATACATATATAAAAACAAATATTTTTTCTTAGAATTACCAATATTTATTGAAATGAATATTTTCTTGTGTTCAACGCACTTTTTAGTGCATTGTAGCCATTCGCTGGATTGTAATGAAAAAATAAATTAATGTTTATTTTCCTCTTTTTAGGGCATTAAAATAAAAGATTGTTTTTATAAATCTTTTGTGATAGCGGCCAACTTGGTTTTTAGTTTTTTTCATGGTGTACCTACTGTATTTTACAAGTCATGCACTTTCATTTGATACCCATATTGTGGGGATTGTACATAAAAATAATCTGTCAATTTATGACGGCGGCTGTAACTGAATGAAGTTAAAACAAACTCAGAATTGTATTTTGTGGTTTTAATATAATTACGAACCATACAATGTTATAAAAGCAATGGAATGTCAAAAAATATAAAACAAAACAATAATCAAATCTATCAAAAAATAATACAAAATAGGAATACAAAGTAATAGAGTAAACGTATCAAAAGGACAGTGACACACGTTCGGGAACAGCGGCCATCTTGGATTTGATTATTTTTCATAATATACCTACTATATTCTACAATTCAAGCTCTTTCATTTGATATTTTGACAAATTGGGGAAGGTCGCACAAAAGAAATTGATGGGGTTGCATACGGATATTATCTAGACTAGAATCAAAGTACTCATCAAGATAAATCAAACGAGCCCAAACTCGATGGGGTTGCGTTGCTTTATTGCGGAGTTAATATGGCCATCTTCCAGCTCCAGCATCAGACCCTGGTTACCATATAGGACCAAAGTACTCGTCAATACGAATTAAACGAGCCCAAACTCGATGGGGCTGTGTCGTTTTATTGCGGAGTTCCTATGGCCTCCTTCCAGCTGCAGCATCAGACCCTGGTTACCATATAGGACCAAAGAACTCATCAATACGAATCAAACGAGCCCAAACTCTATGGGGTTCTGTCGTTTTATTGCGGAGTTCCTATGGCCTCCTTCCAGCTGCAGCATCAGACCCTGGTTACCATATAGGACCAAAGAACTCATCAATACGAATCAAACGAGCCCAAACTCGATGGGGTTCTGTCGTTTAATGGCGGAGTTCCTTTGGCTACCTTCCAGCTCCAGCATCAGACCCTGGTTACCACATAGGACCAAAGTACTCGTGAATGCGAATCAAACGAGCCCAAACTCGATGGGGTTGTGTGGTTTTATTGCGGAGTTCCTATGGCCACCTTCCAGCTCCAGCATCAGACCCTGGTTACCATATAGGACCAAAGTACTCATCAATACGAATCAAATGAGCCCAAACTCGATGGGGTTATGTCGTTTTATTGCGGAGTTCCTATGGCCACCTCCCAACTCCAGCATCAGACCCTGGTTACCATATAGGACCAAAGTACTCATCAATACGAATCAAACGAGCCCAAACTCGATGGGGTTGCGTTGTTTGATTGCGGAGTTCCTATGGCCACCTTCCAGTTCCAGCATCAGACTCTGGTTACCATATAGTATCAAAGTTCTCGTCAATACGAATCAAACGAGCTCAAACTCGATGGGGCTGTGTCGTTTTATTGCGGAGTTCCTATGGCCACCCTTCAGCTCTAGCATCAGATCAGCTCCATGTCGTCATAATACATATACTCGTATACTTATGCATGCAAAATTTCAACTTAATCGGAAACCGGGAAGTGGGCCAAATTTATCTCGCAAGATTAGACCCGAACATACATACGAGTAAGCTAAATAAAAGCTTGTAAAAAGGTTTATGAAGATCTTTCGTACGGCAGCCACAAAAAATAAAATTGTTAGTTATCAACTTCTCCGGTGGACTTCGCGTCGTATACATACACAAATAATTACGTGGTCGGGAGCGAGCTCAAAGCGACGTGCTCTCACTTCGAGTCTAGATTGCACACTGAATTTCGACGCGCCCGAGCCAAGTATTTGTAAGAAAATCGGTAAATGTATGTAAAAAATTTCATATAAAAATCAATATACGATAATTTAAAAAAATACCACGGTGTCAGTGTTTTGCTTACCCTTGTTCTATATATTTGTTAAATGAAAATACAATAGGGTTAATTAATGAAGCTAAAAATCACGAACGGTATATGGGTGTAACCCAAATTTTAAGAAAAATTGATGCTATTTTTTAACGAAATGGTATGTAAATTTGAAAAATGGTGACGGTGATAGTGTAAACACATAATTTAAGATCTTAAATTTATTTTTTCCCGGTCAATTAACTCGAACGTTAACGTAAAATATCAAAAACGCCAACCGCCTTTTTGCTATTTTTCGCGCCATGGGCCCTTAAGACGATAGTGGCTAGCCAGGCGGGCTTATATCCCTACCACCAAACAAACCGAGCCGAAACGTTAGATCTTTAAGGAAGAGTACTTGAATCACACTTGCGCAAAGATTTAAAAAAAAAACAAGGACTTGCGCACCTAGGATTCCGTATAAACTTATCCTACTATATATCGTAAGTTTCAAACTATTGAAGTTTTTTCTTTAACATATGCTATAATACTCGTTTCAAACTATCGACGATGTTTCTTTAACATTATGTTATAAGACTCGTTTCAAACTATGGACGTTGTTTCTTTAAAATATGCTATAAGACTCTGCTCCATGGTCCTTGGTCAACGGAAAGCTCTCTATGGTGATTTGATTCCCTTGTGAAATTGAACAATTTGTGACATAAACGATTATAATAATATTTTGATCGTGTTGATTTACATGTATGTTTTTTTTCACAGCTGAAAAAGACTATAGATCTGAGTATTTGATATAAATGTCAGTTTGATATCTCAAAATAAACGTTCCCGAGAAACAGTGATTGAGGGACAACAAAGTGATTCTAAAAGGATTCCGTTTTTCCTTTTGATGTACGGAAGCCTAAAAATAGTGAAAGTGATAGTGACAGTGAACAGGATGTATACGTATTTTAATAATGACATGAAAATTGTTGAATCTAATGAAGTAAACTAATGCTCTGGGCCGCAAAGAATATAAGTCAGAATGAAATTAATATATGTCAAATGACAGTCCCACATTTGTAGATGTATCAAACGACATTTTTGAGTACAGTTGCTAAAATATAAATGAAACAATATTTGAATGTAGGATGTTTGACGTATTTAAAAGTCGTTGAATGTATAAACAGTTTGCTTGTTTGTATATGACCTATTGTATGTAATCTGTTGTATTATGATCATAATAAATTTAAATAAAAAGGCAGTTTTTTTACGCTATAGATATATTTTTTCAGAGTCATTACAAATTTATAAAAATTGTAAAGCATAATTGATAACAGTGTACAAGTGTAGCCTAGATTTATTGTAAAATCAAGTACTGTTTCTTTTCCTTTTTTATAAATAACTATTTCATATGAATGCACCATGCATGTACGCACCCATACAACGTGACTAATAGAATGAAGTAATGAACGTCAGACATCAGTCATCACATAAGATAATAGTTTATTTGCCAGTCACAGCAGTGACTGACGCAGCAAAGCCTAATATCTAATGGATACCGATTTACACTTTTGTCCTCATTGAAACACAAAGACAAAGACACCTGCTCAGACTCGTATATAACTAGTCGAGGAAACAGCTCTAAGTAGAATGGTTAATTAAGGGTTGTCACAGATCTTCAAGCGCTCCACTCAAGGCGGAATGAGCAAAAGGCGGAGTGAGTGACACCCCTACACGGAGCCAATTAGATTCCGGTAGCTCGAATCTAAGCGCGCTTTCAGAAGGGCTACTCTCTAAAGAGTCCTGTAAACAATCAAACATGTTTGTCAAATTTACGTGTTTGACAAATTTATTTGTTCGTATAAGGCTATGTGTGATGCGTTTGACAAACAAACAAACAAAATTTGTCAAGCTTTGAAAAACAAATTTGATAATTTACAGGGCGCCTAACTCTGTAATTAATGTTTTGATTTCGAAGTTAGCTGTACAACACGGTATTAACGTGTTAAATTAAAGTTGTGGACAACAGCTAATTTGTAAATAAGCTTATCAGTTAACGTTAAAAGAGAACAAAAAATGTTTGTATCGATTCCAACACTCAGAAAAGTATCTTCAAGGATATCTTCCAGTAAAGAGGACGAGAGAATTCAATGACAGGTGTTTGTAAAATGTATTGCTGTCGCGCTGTGCCCAAACAACGAAGCTAAGCTCGATAGACACAACTGCAGCTCGGACCGAACAAACAAACCTATGAAAAGTACAAAAAATAGAAGTTTCATATTCTCCCATTTCCTCCTCTAAAACTAGACCGATATTCACATACCCTGATACCTTTTTCATCAAACATAAAAGATAGGCTTCGGCTGTGTTTCTATATTTTGCTTTTCATAATCTCGTCAAAGTTTGCTGTGTTTAAATAGCGGAAAATCTGGCCATTTCTTTGGATTTCTAAGGTTTAAAACACTTTTTATAATTAACTTAAGAAAAATATAAACATAGGAACATGGTAGTAGTGGTCATAGATTTTTTTTTGTAAAAAATGCTCTATTTTGGCCTTTACAATTTCCTCTTAAGGCGTAGAAAATTCATTATTTTAGCCCATAGGAGCGTCAGTGGCGCTGTAAACTCGGCGCTTGCCTTCCAATAGGGAGTTCTGGAGTTCTAGACCGCCATGTACGTTTTTTTGTTTTTCGTTTTCGAATTGCATATGTACATTATTTTGTCTGGCGCTCCTACGGTGAAGGAAAACACTGTGAGGCAACCTGCATACATCTGATAAGAAACTCAAAAGGGTATGTGAAGTCGACCAATCCGCACAGGCCCAACATGGTTGACTAAGGCCTAAACACCCTAATATCGCGAAGCGACAATAATAGCTAATTTGAGATCAAAGTGGCCAGTACGGCAAAACGCCAATTTCATATATAAGGACCTAATATATGCGAGGATCTGGTAACAAGCGACAATAATAGCTAGTTTGCGAATCTTTACGTACACGACAATCATACTAGTAAATAACCCTACTGTACGAGCTGTTCGTCTGCCTTCTCAACACAAATCCTTATTGAGGTCCCAAATGCCGACATATACTCGTATGTTATTCTTGTCATGAAATTTATTTCTAATGTGAATTAGTGTTATTATATCTTAACTTGATTTATATATAATTCTTTATTGTATACATAAACATTCGAAAATACAGTGAGTACAAGGTATACAAGGGCGGACTTATCTCTGGGAGAGATTTTTTCCAGCCAACCCAAGTGGCAGTGTAAGATATTGTGTAAATGCGGGAAGAAATGTTTCTACATTTATTAAAATACAATTTTACTAGATGTTAATTGTGATCATATACTCGTATGTGTGTGAAGTGTATGTTGTTTCCATATCTTTAAATGCCTTTATTAAGTAACATTGTATGTATGTTAGGTAAATTAAGCTGTGCCTGCTGAAAAGACATCAATAAGTAAGCGTGATCGGTGGTATGTGGTCTTTTAAAAAAAATCAATCCAAAATTCGATTTTAGCAAAGCATCCCGATGGATAATATAATGAAAAAGTCCGTTGGCAAGGCGACAGACATGTCAAATGTTTATTGCAGCCGTTGAAATAGTTCCTGCAGCTGAGATTAGTTCCGGAAATTCGTTCGCCCCGATGCCAATGTTTTATTAAGCGACTAGGTTTTCAGTTTTACTGTCCCTTCGATTCTTTCAAACTTTGGAGGAACGAAAATCGTGCCAAAATCTTAATTATGTGAACCATTCCCATTTATGCCATGATTTAATTGAATATTTATTTCTTTTAAAAATTACTTTTGTTGATCAGTAGATGAAGTAGTAGTGGAAAATGAGTCGGAGAAACTTAATGAAAGCAGACTCCGATGGTATGGGCATATAACTAGAAGGGGTGACGATCACGTGGTCAAGCTGGCCCTCAGCATTCCCACTCAACTCAGGGGCAGAGGTCGTCCACAAGCTACCTGGTGAATAAATATCAAAAAACAATACGGGAGGACCTCCAGTCAGTCAACAAATACCAGTCAGAATAGATCAAATAACAACTAAAAATCATATTCGTTTTTATAACATATCATAAAAAGGTTGATTCACAACAATTACTCTTAAAGCTGTTAACGTAAATAGAGTTATTATAATTCATCTCGAAACTCAAATACAACATTTCGCTAAAAGCGCACCCTAAGTAGAGCTCTCAACCCTTGCTCACTTGGCGTATTTTAAAATTAACAACCCCTTTGACGTATAGTCCATTCCCGAAATTTCAATATTAATATTCCCTACATGTGCCGCCTAGATTTAGGAGTTCACTGCCGATCTCATATTTTGTGTGTAATATCAAATGTGGATTTATGAAATTGTATCGCTCTGATACTGTAGTTGTATTTTAGAAATATTGAAATGTTTCAAGCTTAAGGTGAAAATAATATTTTGAGCTTCATCATCATCATCATAGTTCATATAATGTCCTCCTAGCCGATATTCGGTCACGGCGGTCAGTCTCTACAGAGACTAGCCATCTGCGCAGGAGATTAGTGCACAAGTGACTGCGCAAACGCAAGTGCACTCTCTGTTCCTTCACTCGCCTGGTCCGATGGGCCGGTTAGCCGACACGACCGGGGCGAGATCAGGCGCAGGACCCACTATTTAACGTGCCTTCCGAAGCACGGGAGCTTGAGATGTTTTTTTTATTTTGGTGACACCTATCCTAGAACTGACCACAGCGAAAGTTGCTTAACCTAAGCAATCGTTCGCTGAGTGCACGCGGCAATGCGCCACCAAGCTCCTACAGCTCTTATAGTATGTCCCCACCAATGGGCTCGAGCCTACCCTATGTTAAGGTGATTAGGCCTTAGTCAACCACACTGGCCCAGTGCGGATTGTGAGCTTATGAGAGCCTATTTAGATAGGCCATTTAGTTCGAAGAACTCAAAAATTTTATCATGTGTGCGTTTGAAGAATCTTTTCAATCAATATCCATTCAATCAAAGAAAAGTAACTAAAGCACTATTATATTTCCCAGCTTCTATTGACAAAGGCCACGTGCTTAATTTTCTGCAGTCGTTCCGCAGAAATAATGTATAGAAACGACATTAGCCTGTGTCAACCTCGCGCTATTTTTTCCGCAGCTAAAGTCATCTCCATACATTTTTTCTACAGAACGTCTGCGGAAAAATTGGCGTGCGGCTTTTATTTAGGGAGTCAGTTAAACGCATCATGTGATTTGATATTAAAGGCGACATGCAAAAAAACCTTCGCAATGCTCACCAAAAATTATCCTTAACCTCTAAACTGTTATTTATATCCCTTTCCTATCACACAAGCAATATTTATTACTATTTCTGTCCCCTTTCCCCTTGATTGTCCCTTTTCATATTTCCCTGTCTTAAGGTTGCCTGGAAGAGATTGCTTTTTAGCTATAAGGCCACCTATGTGTACATATCTTTTTTTTTACACTTGTATCCCATTGTCATGAATATTTGCACAATTAAGGGTTTATTGTTATTATTAATTATCGCCTTAGACATAAATCATTGGAAAGGCTAAACGATTGTTTATTGAACACACCTGTTTCGTCATTGTTTATTAATTACATGTAGCGTTGAACGTGTTTTAAGCGCTCTGCAAAGCGGCCTTAAATAATATACCTATTCTAAATTTATGCGTTAGAAACTTTCTCCGTCGGACCATTTTAAAAATGATTTCAACTTCCGCTCATAAAACTGTAAGACTTTCTGATTTATCTAACGTCGGGAAACGGTATCTTATTGCGCGGAAAACATAAACAGGGTTGAGTTTAATATTTCGAAAAATAACGTGTTATAAGCTGTAGCAGGTAAAAGAGTGTGAGAGAGATGTGGAACACGCTACAACATTTAGTGGAAACATTTTGACAACAACTTCGTTACTCGGGTTTGATAATCGTGTCATGTCGTATGGACTTCTACTGTGGGGATCGGCTGCTAGTATAGAAAGTATTTTTGGTACTTCAAAAAAGAGCAGTTAGCGCTATTTATAATTTGCGACAAGAGATTCTCTATGAGATTTAGAGAAATTATATATTGACTTTAGCAGGACAATACATTTATGAAAATTTGATTTATGTCTATAAAAATTATAATACATTTGATACTAATTTTCTCATTCACAATTTAAATTAAACACATGAAATCAAAATAAACTTGCTTGCCGTTCCAACGTAGGCTTCAAAAAAGCTCCATAGCTTATTTGCCTTTTCATAAGTTTAAAGTGCATGTAAATAAGACTCTTATGTGTAAAGGTTATTATAAAGTCAACGATTATTTGAATGATGCCTAGTATTAGTTTGTAAATATTATTTCTGGTTATGATGTCAAGAAATGTTGTTATTTATAACAATTTATGTTAAATATTGCTGTGTATGGTGACGACATAATTTATTGTAAATGTTGTTACTACTGATAAAGCTGATATGTTTCTTGCGCCCATTCTTCTCATCAGTTAAAAGATGTCCTGAATGTATGGGAGGTAAAAAAATGACGATTCAAAAGAGCTTTCTATCAAGTCATATTTGAATAAAGAATATTATGATTTTGTTTTTGACTGACAAATGAACGAATTAATACACGAGGCAGACTCGGTCAGAATCTTCTTATTTCTGACCTTTACCTATATCTTACTTATTTCTGACCTTGACCTCTATCTTACTTATTTCTGACCTTGATCTTTATCTTACTTATTTCTGACCTTAACTTCTATATCACTTATTTCTGACCTTGATCCCTATCTTACTTATTTCTGACCTTAACTTCTATATAACTTATTTCTGACTGTAGAATGTTGGGGTCCCTGTAGGAGCTACAGATTGTTTGCAAAATTTACGGAAACCACATGTACCATACTCTAATTAACTTAATCGACGACACGGTTAGCGCATAGGTCGGGTAATCGCCTACTGCGCAACGGCTCGCGAGTTCGATTCCCGTACGGGAAAAATATTTTGAATGGCCTGCAGAAATAATATGTTCCGGTCTGCGCGTATGTGCATGTGATATTCTATGTTTGTAACTGCCCCCACGACACAGGAGAAAATCCTAGTGTGGGGCGAAGTTTAAAAAAAAACTGTAAATACTAGTTACATCAGGTGGGTAGTATCTGCTTGCTTCCAACTTAGTTGTATAAAAAACCCGACCAAGTCCGAGTTAAATTTGCGTACCGATGGTTCCGTACAAACTTATCTAATTTTATAAGCCACTATGTGCATATTTGCTGTTTTCAGATTTTTTCCCTAATGCGTCAAATTTCACGATTCTCTTGTCTTGAAATCTCAAAAATGCAAAAATATTGAACATAAATTGTCTTAACTTTCATATCATGTTGACTAACAAGCTTGTGTTTTTCACAATTGAAAAAGACCGTAAGCTCGAGTGTTTGATATAAGCAATTTGATATCTCTACGCGTTTTTTTCCTTTTGAGGCACCGAACCCTTAAAAAGAAAGAAAATCACCTCGTCTTGATGCCATGACTAATTATAGCCTCTGAGGACTTATTTAATTGTATTCGATATCTTTTTAGTTTTCTAAACTAAAATAGACTTTGCTCGATCCTAACAACATAAGTTTGTTCCAGGCATCGATTGCATTTAACAATAGTCGGTTAATAATTAGGACAAACATTTCATTCAACACAAGCTTTCACTATAAAGGTAGATATATAAAAGTAGACCTACATAAGAAAACCTTCAGTGGTTTATCCGCTTACAGATTTCGATCTACGTCATGGAAGTTACTTTATTAGAAGTTAATGTTTATTTATTTCAGCTGTAGCGGGATAGGTGACTTACATTTTAGGCATATTGAGAAGTTCTAGAATAGCGCAAATAAAACTTGCCGACTGGTTTAAGAAAACTAATTTTGTAAGAAAGAAATGAAAGAAAAACATGTTTATTAGATGAAAACCACTATAAATAATTCATAAACAAACACAATCTTATTATATTACCAGCTGTGCCCGCGAACTACGCTTCGCCACAATAATTGTCCAAGAATAAAACTTCTGAAGAGGGCTTATCACCTAGGGGTTTTAATAAATTTCATTTCGGAGCAGTTCGGCAACAAACACTGATTGTTGTAACACGAGATTTTTATATATTATACTAGCTATGCCCGCAAACTACGTTTCACGATAATAATTGTCAAAAAAACCCTTATAACATTGGGGTTTAAAAATTGTTACACAAAAAAAAACATAAAAATCGGAGAAGCTGTTTCGGAGGAGTTCGGTTACAAATACTGCGACACGAGAATTTTATATATTAGAAGATTAGATTAGAACACAATACATAGTTTAGCTCAAATCCTCTATCGGATCAGAAATGTATTTTGGCCTTGGACAAAGTCTCGTCGAAAATGGGCAAAACACTTGCAAATAAGACATCAACATAAACAAATCACAGTGAAGTCCTCTCTAGCGGTAATATTTTATTCAAACGGTTCAATTATGCCGGCCTATATTCCTGCCCATTAAGAATACTTATTTAGGTAAATTTATGATAACCAATTTTTCTCATCCCACTTAAACCAAAATTCGCCGAATAAATTATGAACGAAGATAGCGGTGAGCCACCACGATTTGAATAATTTTGCGAAACATTTTTTATGTGAATGGTCCGTTTCACCATTAAGGGTATTCGTGCTATAGCTAAATAGGATCCAACCCATCCTTACTTATGTCGGGCGGTTATTTGTGAATTTACCGAGCTTTCCGGCTTATGTGAGCTTAATATAATATTAACAAAACTTTCACAATATTTGCATATATGTGAGAAAGCATTTTCACAGCCCTGATATTTTTTAATTTCTATTCAACTATGCTTATTATCTTCGTTAAGCCTTCAAACAATTGGTACTTTAATGGCATTAGTCGCAGCAAATTTACATTGTACATTCTATTTCGTAACTCAGAGTTGCCTGGCTTCAAAACATAACTCAAACACGCCAAAACTTTTACAAGTTGTTACAGCAACTGAACTCCTTTCATAAACACGGGCGCCGATAAAAATACACTAGTTGCCTCGCAACTTGCACCTTATATCAAACTTGCCCTGTTTCGTGGAACATTACCCGCGGAGCAACTTGACCTGTATTAACAAACTTAACACTCGCCTCCGGAATGTTAACCCGCTTGGCAATTCGCTCCAACTTAGCTTATCAAAGTGAGGGATACCACAGGGGTCCTAGCTTGGACCAGATATTTATGTTATTATTTTTTCGCAGACAACGTGCATTTTCAAAATTTGCATTCTAATTATAAATGTCACAGTTTGTAGTTTTGATTCTAAATAAATTGAAATATTTATTACTGAATAATGGCTATACCTATTCCTGCCTTGGCGGCACAAGGAGGATTGTGTTTGATATTTCGAAAAATAACGTGTTATAAGTAGCAGCTAGAAAAGTGTGATGTGGAACACCCTACAACATTTTACTGGCAGCATTTTGATAGCCACTTTATTACTAACAAATTATTAAATCGATACTACAGGGATAATGTAGTATAGATACTCAGTACCAAAGTTCTCTACGCGGTTACTTCTATCTTACTTAGGGGCTGTTCGAAATCCCGTAAGGTTTTCTCTCGGTAAAAAGGAAAAGGATAGATTATATTGCGAGAAAGAGAAGTTTAACTGGTTTTGAAACGCTATCGAGTGATTTTCGTGGATTTTCGCAATGCAGGAGTTTTCAAATGGGTTCTGTCAGTTAAAAAAGAAGAGAGGCGTTCCTTGTCATGTTATCAGCAAGTCAACAAAATCAATGGCTTTGCAACGCGAACTTGCTTTACTTTACAACTGTTCAAAGCTTTACTTATTATTTGCAAACTTTAACTTCGACGAAAAACGAAATCAGCTAGCCTCAAATACAGAACAATCAACTGTCAATGTCAGGTAAAACTGAACGCTGACTGGGGGCCGCGAGAATTTTTCTCCTGTCAGGCCAAAATTACATTGCGCTTACTTTCACGAAAGCGTTCAGAAATACGAGCAGAGTAATAAGATCGGTTTTACTCGGGTGGTTCTCGAACGCTATCGGGTGAAATTCACTGTACCCTGAGTAAAAATTACTCGTTCTTGAACGTAGCCTTATATTCGCCTACACAGCGGTGCTTGCATCGCTGTATTCCGGTTTGAAGGGTAAGACAGGCAGTGAAATTATTGGGTACTGTGACTTGACATCCTATGTCACAAGTGGCAACGTACATTGGCGTCCTTGTACGGGTTGCAGATTTGTAAGTCTTGTAGGAACCACATTTCCTATAAGCGACTGTAGCCTCTTACTACCAGGTAGGCAGCCTGCTTGTTTCCAGTTTCCTGGTCACTAAGAGTGTCTTAAGTCTTTAATTCGTGCGTGTTGCCAGTGGACGTTTACAATAGGTCTCATCAGAAGCCTCAATGTCACTCAAAGGGCAATGGAGAATGCTCGGGGTGTCTCTACGCGATCGCATCAGAAATGAAGAGATCCGTAGAAGAACTAGAGTCGCCGACATAGCCCAAAGAATTGCAAACCTTAAGTGGCAGTGGGACACATAGCTCGCAGGACTGACGGCCGTTGAGGCGGAAAGGTCCTTGACTGGCGGCCACGTACCGGGACACGCAGCGTTGGTAGGACCCCCCCAAGGTGGACCGACGATCTGGTGACGGTCGCGGGAAGCCGCTGAATGCGGGAGGCGCAAAACCGATCGATTTGGAGATCCCTGGGGGAGGCCTATGTCCAGCAGTGGGCGTCTCTTGGCTGAAATGATAATGAATAGTAATCCTTACATGAAGTGTAACTACGGGTGGAGTTCACCCAGGTAATCAATGATCAAAAGGAGGTACAATGTAAAATTGGAGTTATTACCAGATTTCGAGAAATTGCCTAGTGATGTCCTCGAAATCAAAGGATTTATCACAAGTTTCAATAGCCAACGACGAATTATTGGAACATAAAACGGCAATGAAATTAGCAATAATAAATTTCAGCAACAAAAGCTGACCCGGCTTAACGACGTGATCCCTAATCCGACACCCGTTCACGTATCGCTTCGGTGAATACTTTCTGAGAAAAACTGTATTCTTTTTCAATACGTGCACAGATTCATGATGTTTTTTCACAACTGGGACCCACATGGCCTTTGTTTTGCTTAGCGATAGGTTTTTAAGTATGTACAAAATAAAAGGTGGCAAACAAACTAACCTCGCTGTAATATTGCCGCATCATGCGGATCACGCGATTGCACTCGGCCGTGCTCAACTCTTGACTCCCTTCGAATTATTATTTCTTTTCCAGTCACTAATACGTCCTTTCCCTAAAATAGGGGCAACGCTCAAAGTTCTGGCTTCCGATGCTCCTAGTTCCTGACCTGTTTCGCCTTTTGTGCCACTAGTGGGCGAACTCATACAGGAATCCGAAGTTCACCTCCAAGTTCATCAGTTTGCGCATTAGATAGATCCCTCTTCATCACAGCAATCCCATCCACAACTCTTCCACTAAGGTCATACAGTGAAACTGGACACTTCTATAAGACGTGGAAAGCATCCTTTTCGTTGTTCCTATAATCACATATTCCTATCAACCACTTTCGTGTCACACAGCCTTTTCTTTTAACATCTATGGCCTGCGAGCAACTGGGACGTATTTAGCTAGAGGGTTGTAAAAGTGGCCATCCCTCGGTGTTCCTGCTAATCTGTGATACTACTAGGATCACGAGGAATAAATAAGGATGTCTCACTTGACTAAAATTAAATATTTTAATCGACATTACCATAAGGGATACAGGTAAAGTTCACCTGTATGTTCGCAGTGCCACAGATAATATAATACTACAGTAGTGGTGCTAATTAATGAATCTGGCACTCCACTCACTAGCCCAGCATGATGGGAGATGGCTCAAGTACCCTTTTCTTAGAAGAAGCCTGTACTCAGCAGTGATTGTTTATAGTTGAAATGATGAAGACCCGGAGTCACTAGCGTGTTGTTGGTTGTCAACCAAACCCCAACGTCACCAGCATACTGGCAAGGTGATTGAGCCCTCGCTTCATTACTCACGCAGGATAGGAATAACACATTATTTCACTGTGGTCTTCTATAACATGGAGGTACCTCCCTAGTCGGGTATCGAATAAAAGTGATAAGCGCTGTGCCATAACAACTCTTGAAAAGAAACAGGCCATGCTGTCAAATAAATCGGGAGCAGAACACAATATTAAAGCAGTTCCAGCTAATAAATCGTGCGATCTCAGAATCTCGTTCCCACTGTCGTGCAGCCCGCAATAATCGCGATGACAAATGTACTTCGAAATAGTTTCAAGGGGTCTATTCTCTGAACCTGGAATCGAAGTTTCGAAAATGTACCATAATCTGTAGTCCAATGCTGGAGTAGCTTTAAGATTTTATATGCTTGGCCGCTTAATCCATTGCGAAGTGACTTTTTATATACAACAGTGAAGCGATTAGTCAGCGTAAATCAGCTCATTTCTCAACAACTGAGTAACTTACCTCTAATTGTCAATATATGCCAACGAGGTTTGCTGAAAGACCCTAATCATAGGTACGCCCATGAAGAATCGATGCGTAATTTATTATCATTATATGATGGTTTTTGCCACCTCTAAGATCTAGTGATTGACATTTAAGATCACCGGGTGTTGATCGGGAGATCCGGGCTTCTGCTCGGTTTGGTTGTGTGGTGGCACTTTTGAGATCGCCTGGCTAGATGATGATTATGATGATAACTTAGATAAGGTGGTAGACCTTATCTAAGTTATCATCATAATTACAATGTTACTATTATTGTTGTGTTCCTACAATTAGAGGTAAGATATCCAGTCCTCAGATGTTGCAGAGTCCAGGTGAAGCTCACTTCCACCTTCGGCCTTAACGTCACTTGCCATCAGGTAAGAAGAAAGAAAGAAAGAGAATGATTTATTCAATGGCACTAACACAGAATAACAAATAAAAAAGGGAAAACACTAATAGATGTGCCACGGAAAGGGTATCTACTCAGCATAATGCCGAGGCGTCGCAGACTCCCCGGCGCTGGTCTTCCGTAGACACCCTGAAGACGCTCTAAGAGGCACTACTATGGCACACACACACTAAACTATAAACAACAACAAAAATCTTAATATCTACGTAATACACTCAACATGGAATAATAGAAATATACAAATCAATACATATAGGTACATAAAGCTCCACGTATATACATTGTATCAACAGCATGACGTGTCATAAATTGTGACAGGTTACATAACATAGTATCAGTAATACAAAAACTTAGAGGTAGTTAACAAACACAGCAATATTTTTTCTTTACTGTAAGTTTAGTAAATACTTTTTATAATTGCAACGAAAGGACCCTACGCTACGACATCCCCTTATAGGTGGCGGTATATTATTCCAGCATTTGGTGGCAGAGTAACGAAAACTGCCACGAAATGCCGCTGTGCTGTGACCAGGGCAAACCAACCATGTAGCGAGTCTGACTGGGCGTTGAGAAAATGATAATTTATTATAAAGATTAAAGGGTGACTTCCTTTGTATTACACCGAACAGTAGGCAGGCGAAATGAAGTGTCCGCCTAGACTTCATATTCAAGAGATTTCCCTGATTAAGAAATGGGGTGATATGGGCTCTATGTGGCACGGGGAAACAAAATCGAGCACAGGAATTCTGGACAAGCTGGATGAGTTTTCTAGTGTAACCAAAAATGCACTCTCTCATGACAGCATCTGCGTAATTGAGCTTAGAGAGTATGAGCGATTCACAGAGCTTAACTCTAAGATCAACATCTATATAATTACGCACCTTATTACCAATGTTTATTTGCCTATTCACTAATTCGCTTCAAGTCCTCATTGATAATAGCTACCGCGCCAAGGGTCTCATTCGGTTTGAACGAAAGGTAAATTTGTAGATCGTCTGCATAAATGTGGTAATTACAGTTTGTTATACAATTAGCCAGATCCTCAGTGTATAAGATAAAAAGAAGTGGCCCCAAAATTTACTCTTGCGGTACGCCACGGGTGATTAAGCATGACTCAGAACGTGATTTGATACCAGCTTCGTTAATAATTTCAACCCGTTGCGATCGGCCACTGAGGTAACTGGAAAACCACTTTAATGTATCATTGTGAAACCCGTAATATGCCATTTTCGAAATAAGTAAATTATGACTTATACAATCAAATGCGCGGGAAAAATCCAAAAGAGCCAGAATCGATCCATTACCTATATCCTCCGCAGCTAGGATATCATCAACTACATCCATTAGAGCAGTAGCAGTGCCACGACCAGCACGGAATCCGGACTGCTTCTGTGGTAAAATGTTGTTACTGTCAAGATACTCTAAGATCGTTGTTACTATAAGAAGGCCCAGACCTTCCCTGTCGTATGTAAAAAAAAAGTTAAATTGTGTATTTAATAAATTAATGTACGTAATAATCACCTTAAGGTTGTAATCGCTGAACGAAACACCAGATGCATTCTTTGTCTACCGCATCAGAGAAGGAGGGAGGTTCCTCCTCCATTACATCGCCGCTCAATTAGATATTAGATGGTTATAGTGACGAAGCAATGTACGATAAACTTCGTATTCGAAACTTTAACCCTGAAATTACTCCTTCAATTCAAAGGCTATCGTAACATCTTTTGTAGCTGAGGTATCTGCGAAAGAGGTCACGTTTCGGGCTCATGAGAGATGTCAGGCTGATGTTACATAGCACAAGTTACTCAACGTCACAGGATAAGCACGTGTCGGATGATGCGTTTTGTGCTCTTGAGATGACGCCCCGTTATTGTGTGATACCTCTGTTACAATCGCTTCTAAAATTGAATTTTGTGACTAGAACCCACGAAGATATATATCAAGTCCCTTTCAGTACGTTTTTAACTTTTAGTTAATTGTAATAGCGAAACAAGGGCTTCAACCTTTTCTTAAGAAATCTATCGCTTATTCATTTTCTACTGATGAAGCTGAAGACAGGTGACGGCAGAGTTTTTACTCGACTTACCAGACTTATCCTAGTAAACTTATGCCCGAGATTGAAGACTTCTATGGACAGCTTTACTCAACATCGTAAGCACCTGTTAACACAAGTCACAGACTGACAAATGACCTGGCATTACACCGAAAACATGCCGCACGTCTGCCTGTATGAGATTAGTGTGACTTTCAAACAGCTCAAAAACAACATGGCACCCGGTCATGATGAAGTTACAGCCGGTCTTATGATAGTGGGTAGACTACCAATCCAGAAGGCTCTTCAAATGCTATTCAACTCCGTCGTGCTCTATGGTAAGACGTCTAAAGCATAGCACAAGGGGCGTGGTGGTACATTTTTTAAAAATGAGGGACAGGGCCCAGTTGGGAACCACATACATTAGGTTTCTGATGACCGAGTAGCATAACTTACTTCTATGCTTGAAGTTTGAGGACTATGCAGAAGCCTCCGATTCCGTCAAGACATAAGACATACTTTAGTCACTCCAGAGGTCGCAAAGAGACTTTACATAATACCTGTTTATAAATGTCAATATCCAATCCAGAAATCTTTACAGATTTTAAGAATAATGTTTAAGGTGAGGTTTTTCAGGAAATCTACTCGTGCACGGCGTCTGCTTTATTGCAAGTTAATATAGTTGATAATTGTATAGCTTCTAATACTACGCGCTGTGACCGAACTAAAATGTTTTTACTTTTTAACACGTTTAAATAATTTTTTTGGAAAACTGGGGTACTAAATAAAAAATGTACGAGTAATTTTGCTATGTATTTAAAAAATACAAGTATATTACCTAAAGCAAACAGTCCAGCTCGGTAAATCCAACATCTAGAAAGAGGTCAATTGGTGATTTCAACTCGACTGGGCAGTGTTTAGGAAGCCGCGCGGCTTATTATCAGCTCGTCTACTGTAGACCACAGCTCAAAAAATACAAAAAAGATTTTTTCCAATACTATGTTCCTCTTTCGTCGTAAGCCTTCCTGTCACCGGCACCGATTTCGAACCCGAACCTCGTGTACTAGATCTAGACTTTAATCGACGTCATTCATCATCATCATCATTTCAGCCAAGAGATGCCACTGCTGGACATAGGCCTCCCCCAGGGATCTCCAAACCGATCGGTCCTGCGCCTCCCGCATCCAGCGGCTTCCCGCGACCTTCACCAGATCGTCGGTCCACCTTGTGCGGGGCCTACCAACGCTGCGTCTCCCGGTACGTGGCCGCCAGTCAAGGACCTTTCCGCTCTAACGGCCGTCAGTCCTGCGAGCTATGTGTCCTACCCACTGCCACTTAAGGTTTGCAATTCTTTGGGCTATGTTGGCGACTCTATTTCTTCTACGGATCTCTTCATTTCTGTTGCGATCGCGTAGAGAAACCCCGAGCATAGCTCTCTCCATTGCCCTTTGAGTGACATTGAGCCTTCTGATGAGACCCATTGTAAACGGCCACGTCTCAGTTCCGTACGTCATCACCAGCAACACGCAGGAATTGAAGACTTTCGTCTTAAGACACTGCGGTAGATTGGCCGAGAATATGCTGCGTAGCTTCCCGAACGCTGCCCATCCGAGTTGGATTCGTCGATTTACTCGACGTAAATAATACTTGTATATATTGGGAAATAAATTACCGTACCAATCCGCACTGGGCTAGCGTAGTTAACTAATTCAAATTCAAATTCTTTATTGCGTTCCATAAGTATTCTCTAGCTGACATATACAATTTGTATCATTATAGACCTTGTTAAGGCACAGCAATTCTTGAGAGAAGCACGCACTACTTACATATAAAACATTAATTATCTAATGTCATCATATTTAGAAACTATTATCTATAAACTAACACAGGTACATTTAAATTTAATTTAATAACACAGCATTTTATTATTATTATAATCAGAATATGTCATTATTAGAAAATATTTATATGGAATAAAATTAATATTATTAATATTTATAGTGACATTGAACAAAATAACAATTATATATTACAATATATCTTAATTTGGAGACTTGTAAACATTTATTAATATAGGTAATTATATTTTAATAATCACATTTATATTTATTTAATTACACTTTATTAAATAGCTATCTCTGCTTTTTAAGTTTATGTAACTATATCATTACTTTTGTAACATTTATATATTTGTTTCATTATATTTATAATTTAAAGCTATTGTTGTTGAAATTTATATTTACTTATACATTTAATTTTAACAAGTGCTAGGGTTAGCTGGTAGAGATCTCTTAAAGAGATAAGCTCGCCTTTTTAAAAATATTTTGTATAAACAATCGTAATTTATAAATGTTTACAACAAAGGATATAAATATACAACTAAAAGCTAATTATATCTCGAAACATATTTATCAACATAACTTTATATTTATCTATTTTGAGTAATATTATGCTACTTAATAGCAAGTAAGTAATTAACGTAATTATATTATGGTAGGTCTATTTAATATTTTTTTTTATTTGTTATTCATAAAATCTAATGTTATTCATAAAAGAGCGTCGGTGGCGCAGTGGACTCGGCACTTGCCTTCCAATCGGGGGGTCGGGGTGCGAGACCCGCCATGTACCAATGTGTTTTTCGTTTCGAATTTCATATGTACATTTGTCTGACGCTCCTACGGTGAAGGAAAACATCGTGAGGCAACCTGCATACATCTGCGAAGAAATTCAATGATGTATGTGAAGTCGACCAATCCGGACTGGGCCAGCGTGGTTGACTAAGGCCTAATCACCCTAATATAGGGTAGGCTCGAGCCCCTCGGTGGGGACGTATATGGGCTGTGATGATGATGATGATCCATAAAATCGTTAATTAATAATAATAATTCTTTATTTACCCATAAAATACAAGTTTGGAGAGAAATCGAAAACTCCCACACTAGGCAGTGCCTGTCAGGTGGGAATTTTAATAATCTGATTAAATAGGACATTAGAATGCGGTACGTTACAGTAAAAGATAAAAAATAAAAAGGTAATAATCCAAAAACAAAAAAAACAAAAACAAATACAAAAATATTTACAATTACAAATTATTAGCTTACACTGGAATAGATGGTATTATAAGATGTCCCATCACACGTCGCACAACATCTCGTTATACGATGCGTGCCAAGATGACTTCTGAATGCTGGTACGTCCAGTTTATAAGTTCTGATTTTAATTTAAGCCTAGCTTCGCGTAGACTAAGTTTATAAATGTTTAGTTCATAATTCAGCTTGTTATAAATGAAGGGCTTACTGAAGAAGATGGAACGTCTGGCAAAGGAGGTGTTGACTGAGGGAATAGGGAGTCGGAACGTGCGCTTTCCTAAGAGAGTATGAAGAGTGGCTGATTTAAGCACCTCTTTGTGAGCTTCCAGACAGATCTTCAGCAGATATAGTCTTCTGACACTTAGGAGTTGTGTCTCTTGATATAACTTAGTGGTGGAAAAACGCAAGGGTTTCTTCAACATTGTTTTCAGCACCGCACGCTGAACCCGTTCCAGTATTATCAGGTGAGTCCCAGCAGCACCTCCCCAGGCTGAAAGGTAGTATGTTAAAGTTGATTCACAAAGAGCAATGTATATAGATGAGTCCCAGCAGCACCTCCCCAGGCTGAAAGGTAGTATGTTAAAGTTGATTCACAAAGAGCAACTTCAGTAGGTTCACGGGTGCAATCTCTCGCAATAGTTTCATTACGTGAATGAACTTTCTGACTCTGCGGGATAACACAGTTATCTGTTCCTTAAATGACAAACTTTCGTCTATTACAATGCCCAAGTATACAGTGCTAGAAACTCTCTCTAGTCCCATGCAATCGCAAGACATCGCTGTAGAGAAAAAAGCAGTCGAGCAGGTGTGTATGATGATTTCTGTATTGAGCGACGGGGAGGAGGCAGCGGTTTTGTGAAAACATACAAAATTGGTTTTACTGGTGTTTAGGGTTAGAAGATTGTTCCTCAACTAAGCACAGATCCCACGGAGACCCTGATTGGTCACTTGGAATACTTTTTCCCAAGAATTTTCGTGGAATATAACGACAGTGTCATCGGCATAATTGATGATGTGGGCACTCCTTAGGTTTAGCATTGACATGTCATTAAGATAGACAAGGAACAGAGTAGGACCTAATGTACTACCCTGGGGGACCCCAAAGGTCAGCTCAGAAGAACAACTAACGAAGGTATCAATTTTGGTACGCTGACTTCTGTCTTGAAAGTAGCTATTAAACCAGTTGAAACATATGCCTCTAATCCCAGTTAGTTCAAGCTTCCGTAAAAGAATAGGAATCGAGACGGTGTCAAATGCCTTCGATAAATCTAGGAAAACGCCAACACATTTGCGCCCTTTATCGAGGTGTTTTGTGACAGTTTTCGTCAGCCTAACAACCGCCTGTTCTGTAGACCTACCCCGACGGAAACCATATTGATTCTGGGATAGAATATTGTTGATTTCGAGATAATCTGTCAAGCGTTTATTTATGAGTTTTTCCAATAATTTCGAGAAGGTACTCATCTACTTTCGAGAAGGTACTAGAGCGAAATCGGTCTGTAATTATTTGGGTCATCGGTTGGACCTCCTTTGTGAACAGGCGTTACAACAGCTGTTTTCCAAATATTCGGAAAAACCCCTGTAGAGATACTAAGATTAAATATATAAGTAAGGGGCACTATAATAAACTGTCTAATTCTTTTAATTAAAAAATTTGTAATTCCGTCCAGTCCAGGAGCGCTTCTGTTCTTAAGACCAAGGATGAGACTATTAACTTCATGTTCAGTAATAGGGTGCATGAAAAACGAGTTTTGCGGAGGGTTCAGAAGCTTGATTTTGGAAAGCAATGTTATTTGGGATTCGTTATTATGTTTTAAAATGGATTCAGCAAGCCGTTTACCGGTTGAAGAGAAGAACCCATTTACATAGTTAATTGACCTGTCTTTATCTTCTTTACATCTACACAAATCATGTACTGGTTTTTTGAGATTTTCAGAGAAAGATATCTGCTTAATAGTTGACCACAATTTTCTAGGGTGACTTTTATTCAATTCCAATTTTTTTCTGTTATAGTCGTTCTTTAACTTTCGAATGAGATTATAGTAAAAATTTCTGTAACGCTTATAGATGTGCATATTGATAGGGTCGTCACCGTTTTTTCTAGCGTCCATATGTAATCTGTCCTTGTGCTTAGAACATCTTATGAGCCCGGGAGTCATCCAAGGCTTTAGAGTAAATTCTGAGCGCTTAATAGGTAAGGTCTTGCTATGTCTCTTAATAACCTGGTCCAAAAATTCTTCCAGTTTGCTAGCTGCCTTGGAAGGACATGTTTCGTTTAATATGGGAGACCAGTCCAATGTCTCAATTTCCCTTAAAATGCCGTTATAGTCTTGAAGTGTACGAGTTCTTTTCACCGGAAGAATTTTTGAAAGATTTTGGTTGACACCAAGTAGCACCATGCTATGATCTGAAACAGTTGATTCACATACTACAGTTTCCATCCTCGAAACCGTCTTTACAAAAAAGTGATCTAGACAGGCATCGTTCCGGGTGGGTTTATCAACTGCCTGCATGACACCGAGTTGTGCAAGTAGACACAAATAATCAGAACCAACCGAGTCGTTTAAAATGTTTATATTGATGTCACCAGCTATAACTTGACAAGGACTCTTTGGTATATCCGATATGACTTCCTCGAGTGAATTCAAAAAGTTATCCTGGTTACGAAACGATGGGGACCTGTAAATGCCAGGAATGTGCACAAGCAAACAGTTTGCATCGCTTAAATTCGGTTCTGTAAGCACTAGTTTCCAACAATTTTTAATATAAATAACGACCCCACCAGACTGGTTTATATATTTGGAGGACGAATGAGCAACAAAGCCATCAATGGTAGCCAATCTTAAAGAGTCACGTACTCACGTTCAGTGAGTACAAGCATATCAAAATCTATGTTAAGTCTATTAAGAATGACCAAAAATTCATTGACATTACGTTGTAGGCTTCTAATATTAAGAGTTAAGATTTTTAATCTAAACTTAGACATTAGCGGTTTACATTGCTCTGCAAATTCTACCCTGTGGCATTTAATATTAATAGAATTGTCTACATCATTTAAAAAATCTATTGAAGTCATTTGTGTAATATGTGGAATAATATTTAAAGCTCAAGAGGCCACCAGGTAGAATGCGGAACTTGTGTACTGAGTTAGGCATCGGATAATAAATGTTTACATTCAAGGGGGTTATTATAACAAGCAGATGAACGAAGCGGAGTTCGGCTTTAGCAAGCATCGCTACAATGCTATAACGAAGGCTACAAAATTTCAAGCAGTGTAAGATATGCAGACAACAGAAAGATATTATTACATAACAAAAATAAAGCGGTCCTCCCATATTATAAGTGCCAAGTTATAAGTATATTCACATTATTATTATTATATATTCACATTGTATTATTATATTCACATTGTAATATAATAAAATGAAAACAGATAAGGACTAAATAAATCAAAATGTTCAAAACCTTTAGTCTGTAGAAGTGAGAACCTGTATCTGGCTGAGGTGAGTATCGATGTCGTCTTGGGAGCGACTCGGGATTGCTGGAGATTTTTTTCCGTTTGGTTTTTCAGCTGTTCTGATAATTGTGTAATAGCATTTTCTAATCAATAGTTCTTTTAATAAGTTTATACTTTTTTTGTCGTTTTCTTCATTTTTTATATTTTCTGGTATCTTGTTATAAATTCTAGTGGTCATGGACAAGGGGCCAGACGAATGTAGTTGTAGGTTAGAGGTTGGTGGTACTAATTTATTTTTGCGTGTAAACCTTAGCGAGTAAAACATTTTTAAGTTTTCTCGTTTTGTATATTGCTCAGGATGTTTTCGTACAAATTTAAAGGCTTCAAGTATATATATGCCCCTGGCGCTGTCAGGATCTTATGCTTTATAAAATGTGGTCTACATGTATCGGTCATTTCTATATTTGCTATGATTCTTATCAGTTTTTTTTTGAGCAGTAAAGAGAGTAGGGGCATCAACACTGTTCCCCCAAAGAATTAAGGCCTAAGCATCCTAACTTAGGGTAGGCGACATACATGAGCTGTTGGTGGTTATGAAATAAACTTGGTGACAAACTTCTCTTGAGTAGGTATTATACCATTGACAGACATTCATTACAAATCAAATCCCACATAATTATATACAAAATTATAACCATAAAGGTCGATGGTATTACTGATTGACAAACACATACTGACTTTCGTAGTCAATTTCGTAGCAGACGTAGCAATCACTGAGTTTGTAGCAAGCTAAGGAGTCACTATGTAACTTTGTAGCGGGCGTAGCAATCAAAATGTCATTTTATAGCAAGCGTAGCTGTATAGCAGCTTCTTAGCAATAGAGACGAATTTTGAAGTTCAAAATTTGAACACATATTTTTATTATTTTACACAATCAAAAACTTTCGAGGACTTGATTTGAAATGACGTCATACATAGGTAAACGTTCTACTTAGTTCCAACGTAGCAAACCCCCACTTCACATCTTTAATTTGCTTTATCTTAGTAGTTTTTGGGTATTTTGACAAAGCAAAAACATCTTTTATTATCTTCCTAACGGACTAATTATTACTTCGATTTTTCATACTCAGCGCACACCCTGCGATACCGATACTGGCAGCCACTGCCCGTCAGTGCGACTCAGCAGCGATTGCCCAGCCGTGGCGCTCATCTTTCAATACAAATGTATTGACGACACATCAATAAACGTGTTTACGTCATGTGCCTGAGGAAAACACCCCGCCCTCCCGCGGACATAATAAGAAAACAATGAATAGTAACAAAATAGATTTTATACTGGGCACTAAACAATCTAAATTAGTAAAACCAAAAAAATATAAAATAAGTCTCATCATCATCATCACAGCTCATATACGTCCCCACCGAGGGGCACGAGCCTACCTTAACTAGTTCGGGTGATTAGGCCTTAGTCAAACCACGCTGGCCCAGTGCGGATTGGTTGATTTCACATACTCGTACACCTTTGAATTACTTCAGGTGTATGCAGGTCTCCTCCACGATGTTTTCCTTCAACGTAGGAGTGTTAGATAAATGTACATATGAAATTTGTTAAACGAAAAACACATTGGTACATGGCAGGATCGATCGCGGGCCTCGCGATTCTACTCGGAGCACAGTCCAGTGACGAGGCCACAGCGCCACCGACGCTCAAAATAAGTCTGATAAAAAGTAAATACAACATTTTAAAGAACGTTGTAGATCATAATTAGGGGAGGGGGAAGGATATAAAAAATGTATTATGTGTTCAATGCTATTAATCTAAGAAACGATAAACGTACAAATATACTTAAATTAAAGTAACTAAAATTCTTCTATTCGAATATGTTCAGCTAACGAGCAAAATTTAGGCATTAATTCCTCCCTTTTAATTTACCTACTTACTCAGCACACCATAGTAAGACAGTTTTTAAATCAGGATTTACATTAAAAATCTACGAACAAAGTCCTCTGAGCCACGTAGTTTTGTTTTGGGTCGAGTGTGATCCCTTCCGCGAACTATATTCGAGGTATTCATGTTACGGATCCGTGAAAAAACTCATTGGGAAGCAAATCCTGCACATATGAAAGACTTCTTAGTGCTAAGGCTTTGGTAGGAAAGGGTCGCATGAAATATACATTATCAAAGCCAGTATTCTATCTGTAACTTCGCAAATATTAGTTTCAGGTTTTTTTTTAAATATATTTATGAAGAACATAAGACTGGCTGAATTTGAAGCTACTCCAAATTAACTATCGCACTAGTGAAGCAATTGATAAGGCAGCACCGATTTATCCCAATGATGATACGCGTGGCTTTTAAAATTCATGAAGAAACACCCTAATTACAATAGAGATAATGATTGGTTAATAGATGATTTTTTTTTACAAAAAATAGAACCGACTTAAAAAACACTGAAAACTTAAAAATAATATAAGAATAGGTACAGACAACATCACACTTCTATATTGAAGTCGGCGCCAAACTATGATCTCCTAGAAAGTGTTAAAATTTGTCACCGACTTCAATATAGAAGTGTGATGTTGTCTGTACCTATTCTTATATTATTTTTAAGTTTTCAGTGTTTTTGAAGTCGGTTCTATTTTTTGTAAAAAAAAAATATTTTTAACTTTTTAGTGAATGAAATCTTTTTAGTGAAAGAAACCCTAATTTAATAATTAGTGTTTTCCTCGATTTTCTATAGGATTCCATCATCAGATCCTGACTTTGGCGACTATGGGACCACCCTTGCAGTATACTCTATCAAATACAAAAAGAATTTGTGAAATCGGTTTAAAAATGACGGAGTTATGAGGTAACAAACATAAAAAAAAATACAACCGAATTGATAACCTCCTCCTTTTTTGAAGTCAGTTAATAAGCATCGGTGGCGCTGTGGACTCGACTTCTCTTCCAATCGGGAGGTCCGGGTTCGAGACCGCCATGTACCACTGTTTTTTTCGTTGTTCGAATTTCATATGTACATTTGTATGATTTGTCTGACGCTCCTACGGCGAAGGAAAACATCGTGAGGCAACCTGCATACATCTGTGAAGAAATTTAATGGTGTATGTGAAGTCAACTGGTGCCGCACTGGGCCAGCGTGGTTGACTAAGGCCTAATCACCCTAACATAGGGTAGGCTCGAGTCCCTCGGTGGGGACGTATATGAGCTGTGATAATGAATGGTTGGAGTATTCCACAAAGAAAATAAAAGCCCGTTCACAGACTGCCAAAACCATAAACACCGTGAGCTCCGTTTGCATGAAACGGACAACATAAATATACGAGATGGCGGTAATAAAATAAATCAGATGTTAATCTCCACTGTATAACACCCACTAGCTTAGTCATCCCGTGACCACGAATGCTGAAAGCGTTCGAAATGTCGCGCTAAATAAATCAATACTTAAAACCAAATATACGCGAGTACCTAAATCCGAAATGAGTTGTTTCATTTAAACCACAAAATAATGACTGCAAATAACCACTTTGCAGTTCAAATCACTTTTAACCAATGATTTTGTGTCCAAACTTATTTAAGAGCAAACAATTCAGTGAAAACTACTTATGCTTGTATTTTTCTGTGCAAAATACTTTCGACAAAGTGTTTTCACTATAAAGTATCTACTACCTATATAGGACTGTAAATGCAAATATGATTTAAATAACAAAATGGATAATCTATACAAAGCTTAGGCAAATTAAGTGCCTTGAAACTTCTTAAGAAACTGCCAAAAATAACCGAATACGTTTTATCTTGCTACTTATGAGCAACATCGTTTCATTAACACATAACAGAGTCTTAAGCCGGCAATAGAACCATCCGTTTTGCATGTTAATTATAAAGACACGAAACAAAATCATGCCGCATTTGCATTTGGGGCGCAATTATCTGGCGTCACCTACACGCACCGGCTCATCAGATATTCCGTAAGGGTTTTTGTGATTACTTAGCATTCAATGTGCATATCCTCATTAGAACTATCGTTCTGTGTAATTACAGTCTGTTACACCCTCACTGTTTCCGGTGCCTTACGCAAGATCAGGCGTGCTGTTACACCGAAGTGAACCGAGTGAACGAGTGAAGTGTAGAGTGATTGTTTTTTGTTTGTTACGACATAAAGCGTTTAGCATCTGTTGCATTAACATCTCTATCAGGTTTCAAATTTGCGATCTTAAGCAATTCTGCTGAAATTAGGACGGCTGCTGATAGTTGTTGAAATACCGCGCCCCCCTTGCGTTCAGTTCACACCTCACTCCATGTGGGGTATACTGCTGATACAGATAGTGCTGATAACAGCAAACAGTGCAAATATTGTAACTTATCTTGGTTTCAATTACATATTTTTGCTGTTTACGGTAAACAATGCGCCCATTGGGACAGGAGGTTCACAAAAAGCGATTGCGAGAAGTTCCCTTCGTGTGTCGAGAATGCGATTTGAAGGCACCCCCAGCATCTTTGGTGGGTATACCACGATTAGCGAGGTGATTACAATGAGTACAAGACTGCTAAGGATTTTACGCTTCTAGAATAGGTTGTCATTTTTTTTTTCATTTGATCTCACAAAGAATTTATTTTTTTGTTAACGAGAAGATACGTAGAACCCTGTAATATTGTTACATTTTAAAGTTTTTTGTTTTTATTATTGTTTTATATGATCAAAGAAGAAGACCAATCAAATGTAGAACCTAAGATCTAAAGTAAAAAAATATATATAATTTCAAGATTTAAATGAATAAAACTTGATTTAAATATTACATAAAACTTGTTTTAATGCACTTATAACCCATTTAAATGGTAATTTTATATTTATTAGAAAATAGCTTGGATTTGTTTTAAAGGGTCCATTTGGACCCAAGATTCCAATAATGTGGAACAATTTAGCGATTCCGGTTAAGGGTTAAAATGCGTATTTTTATGCAATGTTATGTTTATATTTTTAAAATACAACTTTTATTAGGTATTTAAGTATGAAGAACATCTCTCAGTCATTTTTCGTAGATCATCAAACATTATTTTATAAATGAAATTGTGTACTTCAACATTTATTTATTAAAATACATTTAACGGTATACAAACATTTTTTTACTTATTAAAGGCCATATGGGCCTACTAGTAGATTCGAAGAGCTTATATGAAAATATCTTCTCACATCATAGAACAAATACTTTATCCTAACAGTGTTTTTAATTTTTCTCTAACCTTGTTCTATTCTTTATCGTCAACCTGCTTTATATATGCTGGAAATAGGCCCCTTCCAAGGCACAGCGCTCAACCCGGACCGCAGTTTTTCACATGTGTGCTACAGTCATGTAATCATCGCGCCACCTCACTCTACTCCACAAAGTATCATTCGCGTTCATTTCGCTTACATATACATTCTGTATCGAACGGCAACGCATGAGAAAGATTCCTGATGTGGAATCATTCACATACATTTTGTGGTTTTCTAGCTTCGTTATCGTTTTTGGATTGTTAGTTAGCCTAGGCCCCCTCTACTCGCATGTTCCAGCAATTGTTGGTCCTGCGTTATATGACCGGCCCATTGCCATTTAGGCTTGCTAATTTTTAGAACTATGTCGGCATCTTTAGTTTGGTGTCGCATAGCTTTCTTTCGAATCCTTCGGTTGAGGAGGTCACAACAGATCGTTTACCAAAGCCTATTTTGTAGATAGGGACAAGACCATAGGCAAGGACCTTGTTCTAGTGTAGCTAAGAAATAAATCTCGTATTACAGTTCGGTGTGTAAGGCGGCCTGCTAATGTTCGGAGCCATTGTTTTTAATGTCAGTAGCACTGTTTGGTTTGGGCTCCGACTACATTCATTGTAATTGGTGCCTACCGGCCGTTTTGTCTGGAGTAGTGCAGGTAAGTTGTTTTTATGTGGTGCGAGCGGTTGAGTTAGGAAGGTACAAAGATCCTACAAACTTCTGAACTTAGTTAGAGTTGGGTTATCGAGCTTTACAATTGGAAACGACAACTTTGTACGGTAGAAATTGAGTAACTAACCGATTGTTTACTATCCCGTTTTAATAGGCATTTTGGTTTTCCATTATAATTGAATTGGTCCATTATAATGTTTATTTTTCTGGTTAGGCATTCGCATACCTATTTACATTATAAGTAAGTTTTTTGTAATTTTCTGGTATTTGTTATAGACAATTCGTGTGCATATTTATTTAAACAATTACAGCATTATTCATAAAAATTTGTTAATCAACGTCCTAAGCATTACTTAACTAATCAATGACTTAAGCATTAAGCAATGCTTAGAAATTCGTATTCATAAACGGTACTTAAATGTTGCTTACTTAAATACTAGTAAAATTTTTAAGCATTGAAAACTACGTGGTAGAAATGGTAGAAAATAGGCAGTATACGAAAACTCCTTATCATTGTTAAATTAAAAAATAATGTCAAGTCGACTGTCTATCACCCAGCGCGTTCGAAATTTAACGAAAATGGAGACGAAAATAAGTAATAATAAACTGGAGTGAAACAGAAAAGTTATGAGCTGTTTTCGTGTACTTTCCGTATTATCCTATCCCAAATTATTAACTTTGATTTTTTCAGGCGTTGCTTACACAACTAATAAAAGACAAAATATCTATTACTAAAAATAAAGACGTCAGCAAAAACAACAATCTTGTTCATATTTTGTCTAGAAAACCTGTACTTTTTCCTAAATTCCTAATCATCATATTCCAGCATAGGGTCCTTTTTTTTTTTTTTTTTTTTTCTCTCTGGGGGAAATGCGTAACCGCACCGTACCCGCCGTTGGCTAGACAGCGAGCGTGTGTGGGGCTCTCCCGGCAGGCCTACCCACTAAAACCCCCCGGTGTTCTCCCTGCCCTTATGGGCGCGCTAGGTAAGGTCCACACTGCGACTCCACTACCCACGCGCCCGGGCAAGCCCGACCCACCGGTCGGGCTATCGCCAAGGGGGGATTGCCCGAGAACACCAGGGCAATCCCCAGACGGAGGGCCTTACGGCGGCGTGCACGGGACCAACCGTGTACGCAGGCCTCTACGGCAGGGTCATTAGATGGGCATCGCTTGTGCGAATGCCCGCCTTCGCCTGCCTATCCGTCTGCGGCGGATGGGAGCGGCTTGAGGATCTCCCTCCCGCTCCCTCTCCGCGGCCTCCTTCTGCGAGATTACGTCCTCGCAGAAGGAGGCGACAGCCCCCCATTCCGCTTCGCCGCGGAGCATGGCCACGACCATGCTCGGCAGCGAGAGGTCTCCGCCTCCCAGCGCAGCGTTAAGCTCGCTACGCTGGAGTCGCCAGGCCGGGCACATCAATAGGGTGTGCTCGGCAGTGTCGTCGGGAACGTCGCAGTGGTGACACCGCGGCGTTTCCTCCCGACGCGCGACTCGATGCAGGTAATGACCGAAGCAGCCATGCCCGGTCAGTACCTGCACCATGCGGAACGTGAGGCTGCCCTGCCGGCGCCCAACCCACTCCTCCAACACCGGACGAATCGCGTCGATCGTCCGGTGGCCGGCAGCTGGGGAGGCGAGTGCCTCACCCCATCGACGCAGAGCCTCCCTCTGCGCCTGGGTACGAATCCGCTCCACTTCCTCAGGAGCGGATCGTCCCCCCCGTTCACTAACGGCAACCCGATGTCGATACACCTCTGCATGTACGCGTGCATCGACATCCCACGGCGTTTGACCCGCTAGAACGCAGGCCGCGCCATGGCTGACCGTGCGATAAGCTCGCACGGCCCGAGTTGCTATGACCCTCTGCGGACGTCGCAAGAGGGCCACCGTTCGGGGGGAGAGGCACTCCGCCCATATCGGGGCTCCGTAGAGTGCCATCGAGCGTATCACCCCGTGATACAGTCGACGGTACGCCGATCCTGGTCCTCCCACATTAGGGAGGACCCGTCCGAGTGCGGCTGCAGCGGCGCACAGCCGTGGAGCGAGGAGCTTAAAATGCTCCCCGAAACTCCATCGGGGGTCCAGAACCAAGCCGAGGTACTTGAGATGCGCCTCGACCGGTATACGGACCCCCTCCACTCGGACGCGGAGCCCCGGTGGGATCCTGCGACGGGGGGCGTGGAAAAGCATGGCCCTCGTTTTATCGAGGGCCACGTCTAGGCCCAGGAGGCGGATGCGTCGGACGACTAGTGAGGTGCCGACCGACGCAAGGTGAGCCGCCTCCTCCCCCGTTTTAGCCCTCGCCGCGACAAGCGTGTCGTCGGCGAAGCAGACGACCTTCGTTCGTGGCGGAAGGTCGCCCCGCAGGACCCAGTTGTACCCCAGATTCCATAACAGAGGACCTTGTATGGAACCCTGGGGTACACCCGCCGCCATTGTCCACGTGTGGACGCGCCCATCCGGCCCCTCCTAGAGGATGGATCTGCCTTGCAGGTAATCCTCCACGAGGGCGCGGAGGTACGGAGGCACGCGGTGGAAGCGGAGTGCCTCCTTTATGCACTCGTGAGGCAGGCTGTTGAAAGCGTTGCGGATGTCAAGAGACACCGCAACAACAGTCTCCCCACGAGCTGTGGCCTCCTCAGTCCACCCCTTGAGGAGGGCCACCGCGTCCACCGTGGACCGGCCGGTGCGGAAGCCGAACTGGTTGTTAGCCAAGTCCGGCCCCTGGTCCTCTAGGTGCTCGATGATGCGGGAAGCGAGAATCTTCTCGAAAAACTTCCCGGCTTCATCGAGCAGCACCACCGGCCGATACCCAGTCGGGGAATCAGCGGGGCGGCTCTCCTTCCTTAATAGGCAGAGCCTGCCTGCTTTCCAACGACTGGGGAAGCGGCCCGAGGCGATGCTCAAATTGAGCACCGCCCGGAACCGCTCCTTGAGGTGTCCCAGGGCGAGGGCCAGAACCCTGCTTGGGACACCGTCCGGTCCCGGCGCCTTCTTTTTGCGCCGGAACCGTTCCCTCACCATGTCGAATTCCACGTTCGACACGGGAGGGATGGCGGCAACCACTTCCACCGGAGGAGTGTCCGGGGGGACCATTCTGGGGGGCTGGAAGGGACCGGGATCGGGAAACAGAGTCCCCAGCACCCGATTCAGCAGCCCTCTGTCCATAGCGGAGGTAGGAGGAGCGGAAGATTTAAACTTCCCCCTCACCATCCGGTACGGACGCCCCCACGGATCATCGTCCAGGAGCCGTATAAATTGCTCCCTGGACTCCTCCTTAGCCCTGCAGATTTCGTTCCGCAGGGCCTTCAGCTTCCTCGTCGGGTGTAGTTCTGGCGCGCCTACGACAACGCACGTAGGCGCGCTGTGATGCTTTTTCTAGCTAAATTGTAGAAATATAGGGAAATCTTAAAGTTAAAGAAAAAAAACAAACTTATTCCTTTGGTCCGGTACAAAATGAAAAGCTTTATTCTTGTAAGTACATAATTATAATTTACTTATGCATATGTTAACACAATTCCTCAATGCAAAGCACTTAACTTAATGTTTAATCAATACAAGCCAAGGGCAGGATGGTTCAGGTTTGTTTGATCAATCTCGGCAGGTAAAAATCAGGTACAAATTGGGTACAAAACTACAAAATGAGGGGCAATAAAGTACACGAACAAATAGTTATAGGTTTCCCTTTTTTTTTTCTAAAGAAATTAGTAGCCTTCCCCGGAGCGGTTGTTAGTAGATCATACCTTCGATGCTAAGTTTCTGCGATCACGGGTCAGAGATATAATATTCCTGTTTTATATTAATATATTTAGCTCCACAGAATTCCTCCTTGATAATAGGTTAGTTCATCTGGCTCTAAAGTCAAGCAGCGGAGCCCTACGGCCTCCGGGAACTGCCCTGGAGATTCATAGCACAGTGTTAGGTTAAAAATATAATTAAATATGCCTATGATCTTGAGGTCAGTGGGTCTAACACTGAGTTCTGAAGGAATCCCAGTCAATACATCTGAATTTCATGTAATAAACATTGCAAGTTAATTCCAAACATAATTTTCAATGAATTGTCAAAGTTTCTTATTGGGTAGTTAATAAAAAGGACATATGGAGGGGAGAGCACCTATTTTGTGTATAATTACTGCTATTAATAAAAAGAAAACAGCTTAATTTGTGAGTTATTTGCCAAAGAAGGATGTGAAACTTAATATTGTGAAAATTTAGAATTTAACAGGAAATTCGCAAGTGTTACTCAATATATGCCTTAATCCCACTAAGATGCCGCTTACTATCAGGTTTTTTTAATGAAATAGGGGATGAAAAAGGCGAATTTTGGAAATGTAATATGTTTGATTTAATAATCAATTTACCCACAAATAAAAATAAAATTAACAAAATCTGCTTTAAATCATGAAATATAATAAGTTAATTAGATACCTTATTGTGGGCGGAGTATTATCTATCGATATAATTTATTTATTCAACTAATTCAATGAATCGCGCGCCGGCGATTATAAATATGATTGAGCTTTTACTCTTCAAGCTGAAAACAAAAATAACTGACTGGAGAATTCACTGTAGCTTTACAAATTAAATTCACATGGAAAACGTTAAGAAATACCTATGGATTTTCTTCGCAGAAATTAAGATAATGTAGAAATTAAGATTTCGCAAGAAATCAATATTAGATTACTTCGGTCGATGTCTCACAGACTAATCATAACATAGACGATAGACGCGTTCAAAGACTAAGGTGAAAAATGGGCGCGTTCCATCTACGCGCATACTAGAATCGAGGTCCGTTCACCGAATGTTAACCGTTGTATTGGCGACGGAACCTTCCCTAAAACCAAATTCATTTCATAGCATGTGTGTCATGATGTGTCAAGTCAACATACGAATCTATCGGAATTCTACAATATGCTATAAGTATTTTCAGCCAAAGTTATAAGCTTGGTTGAAAAACGAAACGTAATGAAAAATTAACCATAAACAAACTGTGAATGCTTTCCAAATTCTATTCGACGAAACTATAATTATATGATCTATAAGTTTAAGTATATTTTATTAAAATATGTCTATAGAAATGATCAAAACAAACGGTCTAAATGTCAAATTCCGAATTTTGAGAAAATCAACCCACCTAAATGGAAGCACGGGATTTTGGGCGAAAAAAAACTATCTTTGTAAATAAGGCTAGGATAAACGCGAGATTTATTTTGTTTATGCAAAAATTGAATAATGACCAAAGATAATTGCAAATGTCACTGACGTGACGTAAAACGACGTTGACGTTGACACTTGACATTGATATTGTGAAATTAATTGACAAAGTTATTGTAATTATGACTTTAGTTGTGAAATTTGTGTTAAAACTACAGTGAAACCAAAATGTTTTTGCAAAATTAGTGTTTTATGCAATTTTAAGAAAAAACGGTGTTACAGTATCCCCCCAACCACGATAGAATTCACGTAGGGAATTCGTCTGACGCCCCGTCAGCCTCAAAACCCCCTAACCAACCAAACAGAATTATCATAAATGGAACCAATTAGGTACTTAAAAACTATTCATTCGTGATAAACTCTGTACCCAATTACGCCTAACGTTATCATTTTTTTTATAAGTTTATTTATTTGTATAAGATAAAACATAAAGCTTTAAATATAAACGTGTGTAAATAAAGAATATTTAACATGCATGCACCTTAAATCTACGTAAATCCATTAATATGGTATGTTAAAGATTGTAATAAAAAAAACAACATTCACCAATAAGGTGACAAGATCTAGCGCGAAACTACTGCTGCTAGCACCTACATGGTTTTAAAAAAAATATTCACCCATAAGGTGGCAAAATCTAGCGAAACCACTTCTGCTAGCACCTATATGGCTGTGATAAATAGGTAAAAGGCATTATATCCTATGCCCATCAAATATAAGTAAGTAATAAAGAAAAAACTGTAGTGTCAGGACTGCCGCCGAGATGGCGTTGTTAAATAAGTATATCTTGACACTAACAGAGTATAGCATGTAATGTCAACAACCACCGGTAGATGTCGTTATTACAGACATTTTGACTCTAATCGTCAAATAATAAGTAAAAAAAAACAATAAAAAGGGAATAATAAAAAAATGAGTTGCATATGTCGTTGCCCCTGATCTTCGATATTGATTTTCCTATGTTTCCAGCTAGATGTAACTTCCTCCATTATAAGAATATAGCACAGGCTTATTTCTAGAGTTGCAAACCGCTCCTGTGAGGAATTCAAAATTAATTTTGTTGATTAGAGTAGAATACATATAAAAAATAATGAACAAGACACGTTTATATTTGTGATCTTGTGCTAAATGCATCTATCTAAACACATAACAGTTATAATAAGTACATACTTGTTCTTTAATTCTGGTATCAGATACTAAAGAAGTAATATCCATTTTATATAATGGTAGTAATAATATATTTATCTATTTCTCATCATGAACTAAGACACGTATAATATTTGTGTTTTAGATCTTAATGTACTTATGTCATGGTAATATCAATTTTGAAGATGTTAGGTATATGGAAACTTAAGTATCAAGGCAAATCAATAAAAAACGACAGGAACAGACACATGCAAAAACGCCGCCAGATGTTATATGGCGCGTTATCCTACACTCGGGTTCTACGAGACGCCAGGAAGAATGGCGGGGTGGGTATTCTGTGACCGCCGCACCCGCGGTGCCTAAGTGTTAAATGCTTATAAAAACAGTTATTCTTCTAAGAGTGAATATATAAAGTAGGTAATGGAACCATGGAATTTAGTCACTCGAGGTGTCTAAATTTTTAAAATCTTTTATGTGCCACTTTCCTATGTATTTTCCGTTCTCGTCTTCGAGCTCATAGACGAGGCGAGAAAGCTTACGTATAATTTTACAACGTTCATATTTAGGGGCAAGTTTAGCAGTGAAATATTTATTAGCAGAACTCTGCTTGTACGTACGCTTCCACACAAAATCACCAACATTAAAAGAGATATCTCTGCGTTTGTTGTTATAGTATTTTATATTCCTTTCATGGGCCTTACGCAACGACTCTCGGACTTTGATGAAAATGTCACCTAGGTGGCCAATATTAGACGCATGAGTATCGCGTGGTACCACAACCAACTCTTGGAGATCTACAAAATCACGGTAAATACTACCATCAGTGACAGCTTCCCTACCGTGTACTAGCATGAAAGGAGTATAAGAAGTAGACTCATTTACTGAGGTGTTCATGGCAAATTGTATTTTATGTATGTTAATATCCCACGTTCTATGATCGTTCTCAACAAACGAGGAAACTGCAGTGATTATTGTGCGGTTATAACGTTCCACCGTATTAACTTGTGGACAATATACTGGACCCAAATGTACTTGCGGAATATTGTATTTTTCATATAATGCCTGAACCTCATGACTTATAAATTGCGAGCCATTATCAGACATCACAGTCTGTGGTATTCCGTGAACCAGAAATACATGGTCTTCTAACCTTTGCGCTATAACTTTGCCCGTTGCACGCCGTATAGGAAATAATAAACAATATTTTGTAAAACAACACACAACTACTAGTAAAAATGTATTTTGCTGTCGAGACATCGGCAGTGGACCAACCAGATCAATGCTGATGCACTGGAATGGTCGACAGCAAACTTTGGGTTCCCCCATAAAGCCAGCTGGCGCTAGTGAGCTATGTTTATATGAGTTGCAAGTGGCACAATTTTTAATAAATTCCTCGGTATCTTTATGCATACCGGGCCAAAAATACCGTAATTTTAATCTTTTATATGTTTTTGCAACGCCTAAGTGCGCAGCAATTGGTTCAGAATGGTTACTTTTAATAATATCCTCCCTAAGCTCCTTTGGTACAATCTCTTTCCACTGGTAGTCACCACAGAGTTTGTTAGTGCTTTTTGTAAATCTAAAAAGCCTACCATCAATAATTTGAAAATTGGGACACGCGCGCGGCCTATCCGTGCAACGTTTTAATATATTGTTATACCAAGCATCGCTGGATGTAAATGCGTCTACGGCTGCCACTGGTACAGAACGTGATAGTGCATCCGGTACGACGTTTTGAGATCCACTATGATGCTCAATAATGAAATTATAAGGCGATAGCCTACACCCCCAACGCGCTAGTCGTCCTGTCGGATTCTTACGGCCTTACAAATAAAAAACTTATTCCTAGGAATAACCTCGGAATAGTTATGCCGTGTTTTGTCTTATTTTGTCATATTACATCTGTCATGTGCTAAAACAAGACAAAACACAGAATAAATTATTCCGAGGATTATCCTCGGTATAAGTTTTTATTTGTAAGGCTGTTAAGGTTTAAAAACCACTTTAGACTAGCATGATCGGTAATAATTTTAAATTGTCGACCACCTTCAAGGTAAGGGCGGAAGTGTTCAACGACATGTACCACGGCCAATGCCTCTCGCTCTGTAGCGGAATAGTTACGTTCAGCGGGTGTTAGTGAACGGCTACAGTACGCAACAGGATGTTCTTGTCCATCTACAACCTGGGTTAAGGTACCTCCTAACCCGAAATCAGAAGCGTCACAGTGGACAGCAAAATCTTTCGAGAAGTCAGGACATACCAGAACCGGAGAAGTAGACAGTGCGAGTTTTAGGTCGTTGAACGCCTCGTCTGCCTCGGTCATCCATTTGAAAGGGGGCGCGCTCTTACGGGTAGAAGTAAGAGCATTAAGGGGACCAGCTCTATGACTAAAATTTTTTATGAAACGCCTATAATAAGATGCAGTTCCCAAGAAACGTTTGACGTCTTTCCTGCAGGTGGGAATAGGAAAGTCTACTATAGCCTTAATTTTGTCAGGATCCGTGCGCAGACCATATTCGTCAACCACATGACCCAAGAATTTCAGCTGTCTCCTGAAGAACTGGCATTTACCCATGTTGACAGTAAGGTTGGCTAGTTTAAGTCTCTCCTTTACCCTCAGTAGGAGCTGGAGGTGATCCTGGAAGGCCATTGGGCCTTCAGGAGTAAGTAAAATTAAATCATCAACATATGAAGCACGGAACCAAGTAGCAACAATTAAACATATTAACTTTAATATTAATTTAGATACTGTGCCAATACCTATGCAAGATTGTGTTCGTAATCTAGGTCTTTACATGGATCAAAATTTAAGATATGAAGATCATGTTAAACGGAAAGCCGCTCTATGCTTTGGAACTTTACAAACTTTGTACAAGTTACGGCAATATTTATGTACTAATGTAAAACAATTTCTATGTAACTCTCTGGTCTTATCTCATTTGCATTACTGTGATATTGTTTATGGCCCATGTTTATTTAAAAAGACTCAAAATCAAGTTCAGAGGGTACAAAATGCTTGCATGCGATTTTGTTTTCCAGTTAAGAAAAGAGACCATATCACACCATATCTAGTAAAAAACAAGATTCTGTGCATGGGCAGAGTTAGGAAATTAAAATACGCTTCCTTCTTACACTCCCTCTTGCAGACGAACACCCCAAAATATATTTTCGAAAAATTATCGCTTAAATGCAGACACTCAAACCTGAGAAACCTCGGAGTTTTCCTCACTTTGCCAATACATAGAAATGTTATGACTATTTATTTATGCCGCCTCGAAGATTTGGAACGACCTACCCCCACCACTGAGGGCGGGTCTTTCTATGTCATCTAAAAATTTTAAGAAAAAGTGTAAATTCTGGCTCTTAGATAATCAAAAGGCGGCAGCTGACAGGGAATTTAAATCCACCATACACAAACAATGTTAAATTGTAATGATCGTTTTGTGATGACAATTTTCGTTAATGTTCATTGTAAATAATGATTGTTTTGTGATGTCAATTTTTGTGAATGTTCATTGTACATAGGTTGTGGCAGAATATCAGCGACAGTCCGTACCGGTCTGTCTTATGCTGAGCTACAGACCCTTTTTGTTCCAATATTCTGTAATATTAAGATATCTTCGTTTTCTTATTTTTGTATGTTTTTGGAACAAATAAATCATTATTATTATTATTATATACGAACACCTTATTGTCAAACTCGGGCCCAAAGAGGCGGTCCATCAACCGCTGCTACGTAGCTGGAGCTGCAGTAAGTCCAAAGCACATGACCTTAAAGTGAAACAAGCCTCTGCAGGGAATAGTAAAAGCAGTTTTCTCTCTGGACTCAATAGAGTCCAAAGGAACTTGATAATATGAAGACTTAAGGTCAATAGAAGATAAGTACTTAGCGTTTTTGAGCTGGTCCAGAATATGGCTAATATAAGGCATAGGGTAAGCGTCATGCTTTGATATGGCGTTAAGTTTTCGGCTGTCCAAGCAGAAACGTGATGACCCATCTGATTTAACCACTAAAGTAACGGGGTTGTTCCATGCACTTCCGCTAGGCTCCACAACATCATCCTTCAGCATTTGGTCTAGGTGTTTATTTAATTCTGCCAATTTAGCGGGTGAGACTACATAATACCGTTGCTTAATAGGTGGGTGGTCACCGGTATCAATTTTATGACTCACTAAGTGTGTCCTACCTAGGCCTTTCTTTTCTGCGGAAATGTCATCAAATTGCTTTATGACGTCATTGACCAGCCTACGCTCAAGCTTAGATAAAGTTTCAAAATCATATAAAGCACGGCTGCCTGACATAACTGTGTACACCTGATTATTATTTTTATATAAATGTCCACTATCCTCTAACAATGATAAAATATCTGGCGCAATATTAAATTCCTTCCAGAAATTTAAGCCAAATAACAACTCTGTAGCGACTCCAGGGACGACGTAAAATTTAATAACACGAGTTTTATTCTCTATTGATACAGGTAAAAATAAATACCCAGTTACTCGTGAAGTAGAACCATTTGCAGTTTTTATAAAGTCTAAGTCCTCAGACTTATGTAAAGTAGCGAAATCTTTAAAATATTTGTATGCTTGCCCTCCCACAATGGAGATCTGTGATCCTGAATCTAGTAATCCTCTGAATTCCAAGCCAAAAATATTAATCTTCAGATAAGCTCTGGTATCATTATAGGTGGCGTTAGTAGTAGCGTGAACCGATGTAACCTTACCTTTATGCATATGTATGTTACTAGCTTTATTTACATTATTATAGAATTCATTGTATTTCTGCCTTGATTGTTCAGAATTACAATGTTTATTATAAAAATATACTGTTTTATGCCATCGGTTCACTGCTTGGCGTTTTTTGGCATCTCTGCGGTTGAAGGTTTTGAAGAAGTGCACTTTGGACAATTATTTGCATTGAACCCCTTTTCTCCACAACGATAACAAATAAGTACCCAAGGCGCCTTGCAATACCTCAAGCTGTGGCCATTTTTACGACAGCGGACACAAAAAAGATTATTTTGTGTATTATTCACTGGCTGAATTGAAGAGACTTTGGGTGGAGCCTTGCTACCACTATTACCACTAGTATTTTTGTAACACAAATCGGGAGCCAGAGAAGAAGTGGTGACCCTAGGAGGTTCACTGAAATGCACCGATCGCTCCTTTGCACCTTCTAATAACCTACATTTTTTCTTTAAATCAGTCCAAGATTCCACTGGGGCTAGAGCAAGCTGAGTAGTATAAAAAGGTCTTATATTAAACATGATAATGTTCAATTTATCATCAGAGATTGGTTTTGATAATCGAGTAAAATAATTTTGCATAATGCTGAGATAATTCACAATGCTTTCGTCGGGGCCCTGAGTACGACTTCTAATTTCCTGCATCAAGCGATGGTCATAATCAGATGGTAAATATTCATCGAGAAGCAAGGTCTTCAGCTCAGTCCAATTGTGAACGTCTGACTTTACTCCTCGATACCAGCATAGCGCTTCATCAGTGAAAAGTTCAGCCGCAGAACAGAAAAGCTTTGAATCTGCAAGGCCACGAGACAAGCATAACTCTTCGAGGCGTTGCAAGAAGGCTTTAATGCATGTCTTGCCATTGAAGCGTAAATTTAGTTTATGCACGGAGCAATCATTAGCTGTATTGTGTGTAGTTGCAGTGGAGTGCTCAATCGGTTGTTCAGGTGCCAAGCTACTTTTAAAATTATGACAAATATTATCTATTTTTACAAGAATGCTATCTAATCTATTATTCAGAGAAGTAATTAAAGAAGTAAGATTATTATCATCATACTCCGATAAAGACAAGCGACCAATTCTGTGGAATAAGTGGTGTGCAAGAGTTTGAATTCTATTTAACACCTTAAGTGATGACGGTTTACTTGAAGTACTTGTGATAAGTTTCTCAAGATCATCTAATTTCTTTTGAATTACTTTTAATTCAATATTGACATCAAGATCACAAGTCAGTATTTCATCAGAAGGCAGATCTTTATTGAGAGTACGGATCTGTGCTCTCAGAGCCATCACCGTGTCAGCTGGTTTCGAACCCCTGATTTTCACCTCATATTCTAGTTCATCTTTGTTAAGTAAATTAAAACTAATTGGTCTTTGCTCCATTTTTGTAAAAATATACTACGCTCTATTCTATATGATAAGTTAATTTTACAATATTATTTATGTTATATACTCAAACTATGAACAAAAAATCTTAAAATATATTCACCTTTGCAAATGTAACTAAAATTTGTTTTTATTTATACCTATCTGAACCAAACCTGCATAGAATTCTTGTTATTTATCTTATAACTAAAGTGTAGTTAACTAGTGAGACCGGCAGACGTTCTCCTGTCCGATTACGGCGCCACCTACTGGGTCCAGTAGTACTTTTAAACCTTCCCTGGACCTATTCAAATACACATAACATTTCGTAAGAATCGGTCGAGCCGTTTTTGAGTTTTAGCTTAACTAACACACTACGTTAAAAAAAGAAAATTATTAAAGATACATACCGAGATGGATCAACACTATCTGAGCATTTGACTAGAATAATGGGCCATATAATGCCACAAAACCTGCTGTATATTCGGGCGCCAAATTGTGATGCTTTTTCTAGCTAAATTGTAGAAATATAGGGAAATCTTAAAGTTAAAGAAAAAAAAACAAACTTATTCCTTTGGTCCGGTACAAAATGAAAAGCTTTATTCTTGTAAGTACATAATTATAATTTACTTATGCATATGTTAACACAATTCCTCAATGCAAAGCACTTAACTTAATTTTTAATCAATACAAGCCAAGGGCAGGATGGTTCAGGTTTGTTTGATCAATCTCGGCAGGTAAAAATCAGGTACAAATTGGGTACAAAACTACAAAATGAGGGGCAATAAAGTACACGAACAAATAGTTATAGGTTTCCCTTTTTTTTTTCTAAAGAAATTAGTAGCCTTCCCCGGAGCGGTTGTTAGTAGATCATACCTTCGATGCTAAGTTTCTGCGATCACGGGTCAGAGATATAATATTCCTGTTTTATATTAATATATTTAGCTCCACAGAATTCCTCCTTGATAATAGGTTAGTTCATCTGGCTCTAAAGTCAAGCAGCGGAGCCCTACGGCCTCCGGGAACTGCCCTGGAGATTCATAGCACAGTGTTAGGTTAAAAATATAATTAAATATGCCTATGATCTTGAGGTCAGTGGGTCTAACACTGAGTTCTGAAGGAATCCCAGTCAATACATCTGAATTTCATGTAATAAACATTGCAAGTTAATTCCAAACATAATTTTCAATGAATTGTCAAAGTTTCTTATTGGGTAGTTAATAAAAAGGACATATGGAGGGAAGAGCACCTATTTTGTGTATAATTACTGCTATTAATAAAAAGAAAACAGCTTAATTTGTGAGTTATTTGCCAAAGAAGGATGTGAAACTTAATATTGTGAAAATTTAGAATTTAACAGGAAATTCGCAAGTGTTACTCAATATATGCCTTAATCCCACTAAGATGCCGCTTACTATCAGGTTTTTTAATGAAATAGGGGATGAAAAAGGCGAATTTTGGAAATGTAATATGTTTGATTTAATAATCAATTTACCCACAAATAAAAATAAAATTAACAAAATCTGCTTTAAATCATGAAATATAATAAGTTAATTAGATACCTTATTGTGGGCGGAGTATTATCTATCGATATAATTTATTTATTCAACTAATTCAATGAATCGCGCGCCGGCGATTATAAATATGATTGAGCTTTTACTCTTCAAGCTGAAAACAAAAATAACTGACTGGAGAATTCACTGTAGCTTTACAAATTAAATTCACATGGAAAACGAGAGAAATACCTATGGATTTTCTTCGCAGAAATTAAGATAATGTAGAAATTAAGATTTCGCAAGAAATCAATATTAGATTACTTCGGTCGATGTCTCACAGACTAATCATAACATAGACGATAGACGCGTTCAAAGACTAAGGTGAAAAATGGGCGCGTTCCATCTACGCGCATACTAGAATCGAGGTCCGTTCACCGAATGTTAACCGTCGTATTGGCGACGGAACCTTCCCTAAAACCAAATTCATTTCATAGCATGTGTGTCATGATGTGTCAAGTCAACATACGGATCTATCGGAATTCTACAATATGCTATAAGTATTTTCAGCCAAAGTTATAAGCTTGGTTGAAAAACGAAACGTAATGAAAAATTAACCATAAACAAACTGTGAATGCTTTCCAAATTCTATTCGACGAAACTATAATTATATGATCTATAAGTTTAAGTGTATTTTATTAAAATATGTCTATAGAAATGATCAAAACAAACGGTCTAAATGTCAAATTCCGAATTTTGAGAAAATCAACCCACCTAAATGGAAGCACGGGATTTTGGGCGAAAAAAAACTATGTTTGTAAATAAGGCTAGGATAAACGCGAGATTTATTTTGTTTATGCAAAAATTGAATAATGACCAAAGATAATTGCAAATATCACTGACGTGACGTAAAACGACGTTGACGTTGACACTTGACATTGATATTGTGAAATTAATTGACAAAGTTATTGTAATTATGACTTTAGTTGTGAAATTTGTGTTAAAACTACAGTGAAACCAAAATGTTTTTGCAAAATTAGTGTTTTATGCAATTTTAAGAAAAAACGGTGTTACAGCGCCTGGCCCTCATACTGGTGGTACGCAGATCCGCAATCTCCTGCGTCCACCAGTACACCTGCCCCCTTTCGGGGCAGGCCTGCGCCCTCGGCATGGCGGCTTGGCAGATGACCTTCATGTCGTCTGCGAAGAGATCCGCCATGCCGTCGACATCCCCGGCGAGATGGGGCGGCACTGCTGCCCATGCCCGCACCATCGCCGCCTCCTCCGCCACATCCGGGCGGAGCTTGGTGAGCGCCCATCGCGGGAAGGCACTACCGCGGAGCCCCTGCGGAACGGGGTCCTTGGGGATGCCGTGGAGACCTCATATCGGATATATAGGTGGTCCGATAGGGTCTCCACTTCTTCCTCAACTCGCCAGTCATTAATTCGACTGGCGAGTGATGGGGATGCAAAGGACACGTCCACCACGGACGTGCCCTGCACCCGGACGCAGGTAGGGATGGAGCCCCTATTTAAAATCTGGAGCCCCAGGGACAGAACCCAGGACTCCAGATCTCCACCCCTCGCGCTAGTGCGGGAGGACCCCCACGCTGTAGACCACGCATTGAAGTCCCCCGCAACTAGAACTGGTACCGGGGCCGTCCTATGGACGACCCCCTCTAGCGCAGCCAGGAAGACTGTGAAGTCCGCCCACATGGCGGCAACGTAGCCAGTGCCTCTCTCTCTTAAAATGAGAGAGGGGGCTGTGCCACGCGCCGCCCGCATTATGACTAACCAATTTGATGATTGTGGCGGAGCGTAGTACGACTCCGACACAATCGCCAAATCCACTCCCCACTCCGCCGCGGTCTGACATAGGAGATCCTGTGCCGCGGCGCAGTGGTTCAAATTAGTTTGGAGGAGCTTTATGGGACCACTAGACATTGGTGGTCTCCATGGGCTCCTCCTGGGCCGTCGCTGCGGCCGGTGCTGCCTGTGGTGCCGGACTCCTTAGGGCCACGGTCAGTTTCACTGGGGCCAAACGGCCCCTGACCGGCGGGGGGTTGCAGTTCATGCCCCCCATGCGGTGACAGGCTGGTCATTTGGCATCCGCACAGACGGCACAGTTCAGCTCCGCCATGCAGTCAACCGCCTTGTGACCTTCCGATCCGCAGCGGAAACATAGTCCGCTGCGGTCCTTAGCGGAGGGGCACCGCTGTATGGGGTGGCCCATGCCCATACAGCGGAAACACCGCATGGGCTTCTGCTCAAGAAGTTGGATGGAGGCAGAACTCCATCCAACTTCGATGCGCCCGGCCTCAGCCAGGCGCTTAGCCGCCTCTCCAGCATAGGGTCCTAGGTAACCTAGGTTTATAAACTTTCGAACGCGATTGCCGTAATTCATTTATATCAATTAGATCTTGGTCGAAATCATTTAGATCGTCACCAAAGTCAATATATTCCATTTTTTACACTAATATAAACATGAACTCAAATCACAAAATGTAGCAAACATTCACACAGCTGTTCAAAACAAAGATTTTTTCCGCCATTTTGTTAAGTAGCGAATTAAACATGGGCGGGAGGTTGTTTAATTTGACAGCTACTTAAATAACTGTTTAAACAAATGTTTAAGTCTAAGCAGCGTTTATGAATGCAAAAAAATCCTAATCATTATTTAAAGTGTTGCTTAAACGTTAAATAACGTTTATGAATAACGATGTTATTGTATTTTTGTTTAGCGTTCCGTGGGTCACACACGGTACTGGCTGAAAACCAGCGCTGCAGGTTGAACCTCGGCAAATGCTGAGCCAGTGTCCGATTCGCCGGCGCAGGGACACACCTCAATTTTTATCTCTTTTTTTATTGTTTAATGTTAACTTTTCTTCTCTGTCTCTAAACCTATAATTAGTATGTGTGTGTCTTTTGTACCGTGAATAAATGTCTTCTTTCTTTCTTTCTTTCTTTCATAATAATCTTTGAGATGATTCTTATACAGAGTTACGTTTAAATTAGAAGCCAAACATTATAAGTAATATTTAGACGTCTACTATAAGGACTTAAACTCAAAAATCTTTATTCAATATAGACCTTTACAGGCACTTACTGACGTCAAAAAGAAAACATAAAAATCTTCAACCAAGAATCTAATTACCTAAATTATTTAATCCTTGTATGTACACACACCCCAACCATTATAAAGATGTGTGCAAATACAAGTCAAATTAAAAAAAAATTACTCTACACCTGTTCGGAAATTGGGAGAGCCTTCTCGAGAAGAACAGGCAAGAAACTCGGAAGGTCTTGGATTTTTTTTTGTCTCCTCTTTTAAAATGCCAACATTCATCATCACAGCCCATATACGTCCCCACCGAGGGGCTCGGGCCTACCCTATATTAGGGTGATTAGGCCTTAGTCAACCACGCTGGCCCAGTGCGGATTGGTAGACTTCACATACATCATTGAATTTCTTCGCAGATGTATGCAGGTTGCCTCACGATGTTTTCCTTCACCGTAGGAGCGTCAGACAAATGTACATATGAAATTCGAAACGAAAAACACATTGGTACATGGCGGGTCTCGCACCCCGACCCCCCGATTGGAAGGCAAGTGCCGAGTCCACTGCGCCACCGACGCACCCTTACCATTTTTTTTAATAATACAGAAATGCCTGTCGGTGTGAGTGGATCAGTTACTCGAATGAAATTTATCCCATTATCACAAAGTGTTAACACCCTTTGAACGTCAATTATCACATTTTTTGTCAATCCCAAGCAGTTTTATCTGTTATAAATATAACCAGACACTTTATAATATGCTTTTTTCATAAGTGCGCCCTTGATAGTGACTTTAAATTTATTTAAGTTAAGTGCTTTAAATCCCATCCAATTGCAGCGAGGTGTAAGACAGGGAGACGTTATCTCTCCAAAACTCTTTACCGCTGCATTGGAGGATATTTTCAAGCTTCTGAATTGGAATGGATACGGCATTAACATTAATGGCGAGTACTTAACACACCTCCGTTTTGCCGATGATATAGTTCTAATGGCTGAGACCTTGGAAGACCTGAACACCATGCTCGAAGATCTCAGTAGTGCTTCCCAAAGAGTGGGTCTTAAAATGAACATGGAGAAGACAAAAATCATGTCGAATGCCCATGTTGTACCCACTCCAGTTAATATTGGGAACACTATACTTGAAGTTGTTGACAGCCATGTCTATTTGGGACAGATAGTCCAGTTAGGTAAGTCCAACTTCGAGAAAGAGATCTCTCGTCGAATCCAGTTCGGATGGGCAGCTTTCTGGAAGCTACGAAAAATCTTCGCGTCCAAATTACCTCAGTGTCTCAAGACGAAAGTCTTTGACCAGTGTGTGTTGCCAGTGATAACCTACGGAAGTGAAACGTGGCCATTCACTATGGGTCTCGTCCGAAGGCTCAAGGTCGCTCAGCGGGCAATGGAGAGAGCAATGCTTGGGGTCTTCCTGCGTGATCGGATCCGAAATGAGGAGATCCGCAGGAGAACTAAAGCAACCGACATTGCTCGAAGGATTGCTCAGCTAAAGTGGCAGTGGGCGGGACACATAGCGTGAAGAACCGATGGCCGCTGGGGCCGAACGGTTCTCGAATGGCGACCACGATCCGGACGACGCTCAGTGGGTAGGCCCCCGGCCAGGTGGACCGACGATCTGGCAAAGGTCGCGGGAAGACGCTGGATGCGGGCAGCACAGGACCGATCGTTGTGGAGATCCATGGGGGAGGCCTATGCCCAGCAGTGGGCGTCGTGCGGTTGAGATGATGATGATGATGAAGTGCTTTAATATTATTTGGGATTTTATTGTAGAAACGTAGACAAAGGCCTTTGAAAGAATTATTAATTTTTTTAAGCCTAGTATTTGGTAACGCTAACATATTCTTTTGCCTAGTATTTACTGAATGAATATCACTGTTTTTACAAAACGAATGTATATTTTTATGAACATATACTATATTCTCGTAAATATATTGCGACGCGATGGTCATAATACCAATTTATTTAAATTTTTATCTCAAAGAGTCTCTTATTTTAAGGTTATAAATAGCACGAATAGCCCTTTTTTGCAGCACAGAAACAGTCTGAATGTCGGTAGCATTTCCCCACAGCAAAATGCCATACGATACGACATCACACTATGAAAATAGGCAAAGTACACAAGTCTTGCTGTATCAACATCAGTCAGCTGACGTATTTACCATACAGCGTAGGCTGCAGAACTAAGTCTCTTCGACAATTTATCAATATGTGGGCCCCACTGAAGCTTTGAATCTAAAGTAATACCAAGAAATACTACGGTATCCACAAGGTCCACATTTTTATGCTTTATGTTAACAGTGGTGTGAACCTCTTTTACCTTGGGTAAAACAAATTTTATACATTTAGTTTTCCCTTCATGGAGGCACAAGTTATTTGCATTAAACCAGTAAACTATTCTTGAGATAGAATTATTTACAATTTATTTATTTATTGACTATGTAAAATATTAATGTATTCAATAATTATCAAGACTATGGTAATTTTCAAATAGGTGTAGAATCAACTTTTTTTTCTCTTTCACAAGATTATGTTAGTATTTGTACACTATGTTTCGAGTGTATGCACATACAAGGTTAAAATGTTTCCTTCCTTCTAATTACTCGTAGAATTTTGTTTTGTTATTTGCGTTAAAAAGTGCCCCTAAAAGCCAATATAAATAGACATTTTGAATTTCGAATTAATTTATTAAGCGCGATATTTTTCGGGTAATGTGTATTTCAAAATATGCACACAGTATCCTAAAATATCACGCCAGCTTATTTTTGTGCGTTATCTAAGCTTTACGCCATTGCACCGAGAAGTTAGCTAGCTTTTCTGTATTGCAGTGTATTTTTTAGTAATGAGATTAGATAGATAGATAGATACTCGTATAATCTTTATTGCACACATGGACATTACAAATCAAACATTATAGACAAAAAAGTAATATGAGTACAAAAGGCGGTCTTATCGCTAAGAGCGATCTCTTCCAGACAACCTTAGGGTGGACATGGACGAATGAAATAAGAGTAGATTATGTGCACAGCATCAATAAATATATAAATACATTAGATACATAAAACTATAAATATACATAAAATTATATATACAAACATATATAAACTACAAATATAAATAATAGTGGACATACTAATTGCATGATAGCGACAGATTAACAAGCGTTTTGAATTTATTTAATGTCTTGGCTTGTCTAATATACACTGGCAGCGAATTCCACAGTCGTGCAGCTTGCACTGAAAATGAACCATCGTTAAATTTTGTATGATGTTCTGGGATCCTAAGTATTAAGTCTGATATTCTCAAGTTCTCATCACGACCTCTTTACGTCCCACTGCAGGCCATAGGGCTTCCTACATTGAAAAACACATGAGGAGTATTATGGGCTGCATGGGCTATAGTACACCACACCACGCAAGCGGACTGGTGGGTATAAACGGTTGCAACGACAACTGAGACGAGAAACACTGAGGAACTCGAGATCAGAAAGTGTTGGTCATGGGTACAACCATGGCGAAGGTTGCTTTGTTTGCAATATCAAAACCAAAGCGTTCGAACACCGAGCTCCTCATAGACTGCACATAGAAATAATTGAAAAAGGATGTTTTTTTCAAAGATCGATTATGTTCCTGATGCGTGTCTCCTAAAGGATTCTAAATCTGTCTCCATATTTGAAATTGTCTGTGCAGTGACGACTTAGAATTCATATGTTCCTGTGGATGTCGTAAAAGCCGACTATAGGACAAAGGGCATACAACATACAGCAAAATAGAATGATCACATACGCAGAGTAAATAAATTACTTACAAATATTCTAGCCAACATTTTATTCTGTTTTCCTAAATTTTCATCATTTTATTCATAAACAAACGGGACCTCTCTCTTTTTTGAATTACTCAAAATGAATGAAAGCATAAAAGACTTTTCTTTGAAACATTTAAGAACAATGAAAGCCTAAAAGAGAAAAAACGGGTACAATACTAAACTACACAATGTTGTTTAAAACTATCATCAATCAATAAAAAAATCCAATCATAGTGATTAAAACCAATTAGTTCAATTCAATCATGATCATTTTTGGTTAATTTACCCACTTAAGTAGGCATCTCGGTTAAAGCTCTTTTGATTATATTAATAATTATAAAAAATGCTTCAGATACAAGTGTATTATCATGAAACAATTGTAAATGATTAAACAACGAATGATCGACCATTCAAAATGTTATCCTTATATTTCTGATGCGCATTCAATTCGCTCAAAAACCCAAACGGAGCGGGGAATAACAAAAAACACTCACGTAATTATTTAGCGAACACATTACACAGTCCAAATGAACAATCTTAACGAGGGTCGTATAATTAATTCCAGAGCGGTGGTGGACACGAGATGAATGAAGGAGTGCCATTAAAGCCTTTTAGGAGCCTCTGACTTGGAAAAGGTTGATATTAATTAGTATACCTCTCTTCCTGATTGGTATTAGTGGGGTGATATTTTGTGTGGCAAATGGTTGATGTAGCTTTTTTTTTTTTTAAATGTCGCCCCGTCGTTTAATGGGAACCTCTGATTAAGCGGTCAGTAGATGCCGTTCCTTATCGCATGCATTTCTTTAAAGATGATGTAACACAGACTACAGAGTCATCAACTTAATAATCCATATACTTATCAATACATATTATAAAACAAAGTCCCCCGCCGCGTCTGTCTGTCTGTCTGTTCGCGATAAACTCAAAAACTACTGCACCGATTTTCAAGCGGTTTTCACCACTCGTGATTCTCGAGGAAGGTTTTTATATATAATCTGTTAAGTTTTTGTATTTATTTATGTGTACATTAACGTGATTTGTTGAAGATGTCGGGAAAACATAATTAAGGCGAAACGTAGTTCGCGGGCACAGCTAGTAATATTATAAATGTGAAAGTAACTACGTCTGTCTGTCTGTCTATCGCGCTTTCACGCCAAAACTACTGAACAGATTTAGATAAGATTTGGTATAGACATAGTTGGAGTCCTGGGAAAGGACATAGGATAGCTTATATCGCAGAAATCACCCCTTTAGGGGGAGAAAAGGCGGGTGGAAGTTTGTATGAGGAACAATAACCGCTGAACTGATTTAGATGAAATTTGGTATGGAGATAGTTTGAGTTGTGAGGAAGGATAAAGAATAGTTTTTATCCCCGAAATCATTCCTTAAGGGTGTAAAAAGGTGAGGAGGGGGGGGGATTTGTAAAGGGAATCAATAAAAGGGATGTCCACTTGGACGAAGTCGCGGGCAAAAGCTAGTCTAGTATATAAAATTCTAGTGACAGTGTTTGTTAACGAACTCCTCCGAAACGGCTTGACTGATTTTTATGCCATTTTATGTGTTAAGGCTCCTGTACAGTTTTTTTTGACAAGAAAACAATGCCATATGGCAATAATTTCGCCATTTAAACATACTTTTTTGTAATGTTTGAAAAAAAAATCATATAAGTAATTCTGAAATACCACTACTACCTACTACTACTTTTATCTAAAGAAGAAATACAATATTTACACTCAACTTTACTCACTTAAGCTCTTTCCGATTCACGAAATTCAACGAATACGTCAGAATCTGTGCAAACAAAAATCTTGTTCAATTTTAATTTGAGAGTTGTGTAAGACAATAAAACTGTCGTAAAGTAAGTCGAGGTATAAACAGAGTTTAACTGTTTCCGTTTAACTACGTTTGTGTTTGGCGCGAAAATAATGTGCTTCGATTTTGGTTTGAAGCCTTCTTCTTTGTACAGGATGTTCTAGGAACCCATAAGTGTTGTTGTTGTAAATCATTTGGCGAAATTCTAAACATTTACATAAATTATTATTGTAACGTTCAATTTGCAAATTATACTAAGATTGTGATGAAATTTAAACAAATATAATTTATTTCTAGACATATTATGATCAAAAGCTTGGGGTATTAACAAAATAATTCAAGGCGATAAAATTGTTGCCATATTATGAATATTTTCTATAAATCTGTCGCTAATGCTTAAGATGTCTACAACCAATTCCCAGAAAACGTGGGCTTATTTTGCGAGGAAATGCTATGTGAGAAATGCTTCAATTATCTGTATCCGTCCAATACTGACGATTCCTACAAAAGACAAAATCAGATGATATTTTGAAGTAAAATATGCTGTTCACCTTTTTTTGGTAAAAAAAACAGACAGCTCACCTGATGCTATCTAAGTACCTCAGTTATCATGTCATGTCCTGAACAGAACAACTCAAATTCAAAAATCTTTATTGAACATAGGCCTTTACAGGCACTTATTGACGTCAAAACAAAGCAAAACATTTTAATTTAAAGAAAACATAACCTTGTATGTGCATACATCCTGAATATACTCAAGATGTCTGCAAATACAAGTAGAAATGAAAAAAAAAGGTTGACTACATCTCTACACAAAGCGGTACTTCACGCCAGATTAACGTCTTGTGCTTTACAAATCTCAAATTCGTACGCATGTGGAGTACTTGTCACATCTCGCAGGAGCCCCAAAACACCACCTAGAAGCATTTCACTCTCTGCGAAGACGGCTTTTTTTTTTGTTATCTGGCATAGTAAACATTAGTTTTAAGACGTATTTTTTTATGTGATGTCCCGTACGTCGCATCCATGGAGGTGACATGTACTATCTTAAATATGCATATCACTTACATGGCCACAGCAGAGGCTCTGTCAGAAAATCAGCGCAATTGCGCCGCTGCCAATAGCAATAGCTGAGGCGGGGACATTTTTGGCCTCGCACAGCCTCTTTTTTATTTTATTTTTTTCCTGAATATTTTGTATATTGTTGTAATGTTTGCATATTGTTGTTATGTAAAAAAAATAATTTATTTCTTTCTTTCTTTATATCTTCAATGAAGTTTAAGGAGAGTATTACACTCAAAGTTGGCAGCGGCTTGGCTGTCTCCCTGAAATTGGCAAAGTCCATGGGCGGCGGTTACCACTTACCACCAGGTGGGCCGTTTGCTCGTCTGCCTTTTACAGCAATAAAAAATGTGGGTCTTGTAACATTCGCATATGCAACCCCTACAAGGACCATACTATATGTATGTACGACATACGCTACCAATTTGTATCAAAATAAGTGAAGTCGGGGTATCTAGTAACTCAGACGCCGAAATGATTCAGGTTCCTTGGATTATTTTTATTGAAATCATTTATTATAAAACACTGTACACTGTTACCTTATGCAACCAGAGCAGTATCAAATAAAATAAACTAACATGTTCTGTTCGTATCAAAGAAAAGCCAAAAATACACATCAGCCTTTATGTATAAGAAAAAAGTGCAATCTCCAACCATTATTCAACGGTCAAAACTTTGATTGATCAAGTTTGATTCCCTGCGCCTGTTTGTTCGCTTATCTGTAATAACCACTTTCGGATTTATATCCAGCTGGAATGGTTTTCTGTTGACACAGATTGTTCAAATACAAGTCTGTTAATTTGCAATTTAAATTGTTCGCCGCGGCGTTGTCTCCGCGTTCAGGTGTTATCTATTTCGAATTTAAGTGGAATCATTAGTTAAGATTGCACAAAAACAGAGTTTCCAAAATCTGAGTGAATGCATATTCACTCAGATTTTGGTACCGTAGCAGAAATATTCTTCTAAAAGTTTAGTCCAATCTATCTTTTTCTAGAACAATCTTCCACTGGATATCAGAAACTCATCTAGCTTTGGACTTGAAAATAGATTGATAGATGTCACTGATGAGATATAAGTATCAGTGCTCTACCCTAAAACACATTTGGGTATTTGAAATTTTAAATAACACAGAGGGAATACCGAAGTAATATTGAGTTACACCACTATTTTTGATTAAAGGTTACAAATTGTTGGCGTGATTCCACTAAATTTGTCGTGGACTACTAACGACACTATTTTAACCTCATATTGGACTAATACCGCCCATACATCACGATAAAGAAAAGCCTGTTCCATAATAGGGTATCAATGGCGGCCATTCATATTATCGAGTAGTGATGTCCAATCGTTATCGATGGGTATTTGTCATAACTATTCATTGGATCGACTGAATGGGATATAATCTTAATCGCAATTAGGTAATCAATCATAATAACACATGTGTGTGAAGGATATTCTTTCGATTACATACATGGATATTCTTCGCATAAAGGCTGGCTGTGCTTTTTAGTAATTTTCTTGTTATTGGAGAAAGGACGGTTCTTGTATTGGTTAAGCTGATTTGAATAGTGAATTCGGGGGGCTGCCTCACTGTGAGAACTCTTGATGAGGCTTACATCGCCATGGTTAATCAATTCAACTTTCATAGTTGAGCGTGCACCAGTCAATCAAATTCCATACACGATATTCGATAGTCGCATGCGGCGGTCGAGTCATGTTTACACTTACAGAGGTGGCAAACGTTCGGTCCATCTGTTGGTAACATGGTCCATGATCCATGGTTATTACCATTGACTAATATGGAATCATAGAACACGGGAAGAATCGAAAATTTTAATACATTTTAATACCTTTCTTGAAGAACACGGCTCTTATTTTTTGTCTCTTTGTTTTATTTCACGGAGCAACCACTAATACAATTTTAACTAAAGTAATTTGTATCAGTCGTCAACAATTAGGTAGCTATAAATTACTTATCTTACATCAGACTACGGTATGCGATACGAACGACTTACGCGATATGTACAGTAGGGTCCCATTCAAGCTATACATTTACACTACGAAAACCACCACTATTACGAGCGACATAAGAACGGCCTGAAGGTCAAACAGTATAGCTTGACAAGGAGCTTACTGTACACATCGTATCGGGTGTACTCGTATTTCCTCCTGATACAAGTCTTTAACTTGATACAACTGTTACTATTAGCTTTTAACAGTCAACATGCGACTCGAGATTTTTCAGAATCTGCCTATAACCTGACTGTATCTATTTTCTTTTTTTATGTATGTTCACTGATAACTCCGTATAGAGTGAAAGACGTTTAATTTGAAGTTATTCTGGTGTTTGCCTTGGCTCAAATTCCAATACGCATGTATTAACTTAACTAAAAACGTAGAAAAAAAAACAAAAAGTAAAACCGACTTCAAAAACAAGAAAAAGTCATAAACATCACAGTTTTATATTGAAGTCGGTGCAAAGCAATGATCACCTTGAAAGTCTTAAAAATATAACAACAATTAGTTTAGTTACTTAAATTTGGCAACAACTTCAATATAAAACGGCGATGTTTTATATATTTGTCGCAATCAGTAGCCAACCACGCCACGCCACGCCGCCGCGTCGCATTTAGCGCCACATCCAACCACTTCTTAGTCTGTAAATGTGTTTGGTCTGTAATGTTCTGTGTCCCTCGCACTGCTGTATCCTCCCAAGTTACTTTTTAATCTGTAACTGTAAATCATATCATGCTAGGCGGCGCCACTGTAGCGCATTACCTTGTTTTTGGCGGGATCCACACGTATAAAAGACGCTCCAGGAGCAACGGACAGGATCCCCATCAGATACGACCGGCCCACTTTGGTCCCCGGCGTCTTATATAGCGCATATGCCCTAGTTAGCCTAGGGCAGCGCTGCGCCGCCCCTTTCCTGAGGGGCAGTCGCTATCCGATGAAGCCTTAATGACCTTAGGGTTAAAGGCATAAGGTGGAGTTTAGCCGGTAAGAGTCCGGCATAACCCGTGCGGCCGGCCGTGCGGGTATCCATGAGGATTCTCCACCTCCACTCCGCATAGTGGTTGGAAAACTGCGTTTGCCGCAAAAAAAAAAAAAAAACAACGGACAGGCAGTCTTGGCTCTGGCTTGTGCACTAGTTTTACCTTAACCTCGCTTAACTAAGACACCCCGGATAATTAATTGCAAAATTAATTATTATCTGTAATTGTTGAGACTGTCTATGATGGTTTCCAATTACTTAACGAATCCTTTGCAAGGATTCTTGCTGTATGAGTGCAGATTTTTGTAACTGGATAATTAATTGTTAATTATTATCTGTATGTAATTGATGAATCCGTCTTTGACGAATCCGATTACTCGACGAATCCTTTGGTCCTCGATGAATCCGAATATGATTAGGCAGAGAGAGGAGCCGTGGGAAAGGTGAATGTTGATGCATTGTAAAGTAGCTACTTAAACCTGCACCTGGGTCGTAAGCCCCAGGCACTGCTCTTGGTTCTTTTCTCTGCAACGCGATGGACCCGGCACCCACATGGTGAAACCATGGAATGCTAAGTTATCGTTTCATATTTGTACCTATATTTATTTATTTATTATTTCGCACAGCTAGAAGATACAAACTAAATCATAAATTGTTACACCTAAGAAAATAAGAATATAAACTAATTTTGTATCTCTATTACAACCGCGCACAGCATGCGATTGAAATTTTATTCGTTAAAAGGATATAAGTAATACCTGTATTAATTCTCATCTAATCTGACAATAACAGTGATCTAGTCTATCGTAAGTACAAGTTCTCCTAAATTGTCTTTAATTAATAAATCATTGAGTAAATTAATAAATCATTGACAAAACTCGCCATTTTTATATCATATCATGCCTGACCACCCCCCCCCCCCCCCCATTGCTACATATTCTTATATTATTTATGAGTTTTTGGTGTTTTTGAAGTCGGTTTTATTTTTTTGTACGTGGGAAATCTGAATCTGATGAAAAAGGAACAAAAACAATTAAAAAACTCCGCCCGTGATTATTTGCCCTCAGAATAACAATTCTATATTTGCTACTGACAATTTTGGTATGTGACTACTTAAAGGATAACCAGCCCATGAATTGACACGTCTATTAAATTAATTAATTCCCAATAGCTTAATGCAGCGTTTCGTGTTTGATCATTTACAAATACTTTGAGCCGGATATTCCCGCTTAATCCAGTAGATACCGGATGAATCCGGTTAAGACGGGAAATTAGCCGTGGCTTGAGGGACCAATCTATCGGTGACATTATAAACCAAATGAAATTTTCAATTAGAAATGTTATTTGAATTAATAACATTAGTTTCTTTGGAGATATAGAAATAGTGACGTATTGTATCCGGTAATAAGGTATAGTATAGTATTGTATCCGGGTTAAAGCGTCGGTGGCGTAGTGCGTAAGGCCGTCGCCTTCCAATCGGTAGGTTCAAATTTTGAATTCATATGTATGTACGTTTATTCGACGCTTCTACGGTGAAGGAAAACATCGTGAGGAAACCTGCACACACCTGTGAAAAAAGAATTTCTTTACAGGTTGTGTGTGAAGTCGACCAACGCGCATTTGGCAAGCGTGGTTGACTAAAGCCTAATCGCCCTAGGTTAGGGTAGGCACGAGCCCCTCAGGAAGTGGAGCGGGTTCGTACCCAGGCGCAGAGGGAGGTTCTGCGTCGATGGGGCGAGGCACTCGCCTTCCCAGCTGCCGGCCGGGAGAATGATCCTCAAGCCGCTCCCATCCGTCGTAGATAGACAGGCAAGCGAAGGCGGGCAGTCGCCCAAGCTATGCCCGTCTAATGACCCTGCCATGGAGGCCTGCGTGCACGGCTGGCCCCGTGCACGCCGCCGTAGGCCCTCCGTCTGGGGTTTGCCCTGGTGTTCACAGGCAATCCCCCCTTGGCGATAGCCCGACCAGTTGGTCGGGCTTGCCCGGGCGCGTTGGTAGTGGAGTCGCAGTGTGGACCTTACCTAGCTCGCCCATAAGGGCAGCCTGGCACGCTGCCGGGAGAGCCCCACACACGCTCGCCGTCTAACCAGCGGCGGGTACGGTGCCGTTACGCATTTCCCCCAGAGAAAAAAAAGGCTCGAGCCCCACGATGGGGACGTATATGAGCTGTTGATTATAGTATGGTAGAAGCAGTAGTGAATATAATAAGTACAGAAGCTGTAGCATTCGCACTGCGGTAATACAGGTAGCTTAATGCTACTTGGGGTAGAGTATCAGGTCTCGCGAAGCGATTTAAAATACTAGGTTCAAAATATTAAGAATAGACAACAACAATAAATTTCCAGGGGAAAAAAATAAGGCGGACGAAGCTGCGAGTCTATAAAGATAGTCCGTAATAAAGTCATGCATATCAGTCTGATTTTGACTGCATTGTGCTGCCATCTAGTGAACTGAGAACCTTGATTATAAATTGTTTGTACTCGTACTTATAAATAATAAATTATTACGATATCATGTTACATTTATATGCTATGCTATTGTGTTGTCTTTATGTTGGAATACTTGAAGTTGGAGAAATCTTTAAAGACAGCGCCACGACACAAAGAACAGAATAGAACAGAGTTATATTAAAAAAAATTCGAAGAAAAGACAGCCCATTCGGGGTGGGGTTGAAAGCTACATATGATTGTGCTTGCATGATGATATGGAAAATAGAAGACAGGCGACAGCAAAACCATCTTTGCAAGACAAACACGATACGCGTACAGAATATTTGCAATATACTAACCAAAATGCAAATTAATTTATCTTTCTCTTTTCGTTTTCACTACATACGTGCTGCATACGTTTGAAATGGGATAATAACAAATAATACAAAACATTGACCAGAATCATAAGCAAGAGAGGAAAGTATAATGTAGAGTATAACGCGGGTCCATTTTATTAATGCAGGCAGCCGTGGTGTATGCAGCCTATATATGGGCGCGACGCATGACCCAGTTGCAGGCATTATAAAAATATCAGACTATTTAATAACTTCCCGTAGACGGGAGTGAAGGACGTGGTGAAGGAGTATTAAGGACAGTGACGTAACTGTACCATCTGAGGCTCGTGGCAAATTCTTTGGTAGCCCCCCCCCCCCCCCCCCCCCCAAAAAAGTTAATCGACATCTTTTTGTTTTGAATTTAATGATAAGTTAGAATTTGCATTATGGTCTTTTTAAGTACTTAGGTACAGGCACAAAATTTTGTTAAAAATATTAGGTTATTTCTGAGCTCGGCCGGGGCCTCTTCGCGTCGGGGGCCCGTGGAACTTCCCCACCCCTGCCACCCTATAGTTACGCCACTGGTTAAGGGATCATTCTATACATTTAAGGTAGATTTGAGCGCGTTTGACTACAATTATTAATCGTCGATTGACAACCTGACAAAAGTATCCAATGGTGAAGTAATTTTGATTATTATTAATCTACTATTTACAATAATTGAGTTTGTTACTAGCTAGAGACACTACCTGAAACAGCTAGTTTAATATGATGGAACAATTTTAATTATACAGGCATTTAATAAATTGATTTTTACGTACCTAATAAACAGGATCAACTTTATGTTTTATTGTCCAAGCTATAATATACCCAATGCTGGGCATAAAGCCTCCCACTGATCTGGCCCAATGTGCGGAGAACATGAGAGCCTCCTTCGCCTGGTGAATCGGAAAGGTGCATGTGAGATTGTAGCTGGAGGTCCTGAAACTGTTGTATTTGGACCCCTTTACAAACCTCATGGATACATTTTAATGGCCCATTCAATTAGTAATATAAAATATTTAATGACCTTAAAAAGTAAATTGTTTACCAAGAGCAAACAACTATTTTTAAGGTGAGAATGTTCTTTTGAATCCAAAGCGGAGAAAAGTTTTGTAGAGAGAATTCAGGATTCTCTCTACAAAACTTTTCAGCGAGGATCTCTGCACGTCACTCGAGCTTAAAATAGTGTTGACCCCGCAGTGGACACTACTTTTTATCATCCTCTTTGAGAAAATATGTCAAACTTATAAGTAAGAATAGGTACATGTTTATTTATTTATGTATATTTCGTTAGGGACAATTAGACAAGAGACAAAAAGAGAAGTAATAAATATAAAAAACTCTCTATGGTGATTGGAACTTATACTGACAATATCCACATTCTAAACTCAAATCGCTTTTAGTCCCTAAGGGATAAAAAAAATATTATAGTCCCTGTTTACGAGGAACTAAGTAGTTCTTTTCGTATAAATGTGATAAAAAGATTATTAATGTAGTTTCTGTCAAGACTTTAAATATTAGTTTATAAATTTCATATTATAAGTACATAATATATATGTATAATATGCATAAATCCATCAACACTTTACCAGACATTGCCAACTATGTCAAAATTATTCACTCACTGCAACACGGTGGTATGGAATAAAAAGCTTTCAGATTAATTCCATGGTTCCCTGAATAATTTATAGCGGATTACATTATCGCACTAGTTGTTTTCCCAGGTTTCGCCTGCTCCGGCACGGGCCTTAATGGCTGTGATTATGACGGCGAGCCCGGGTTTTTGTCTCTGTGCTTTGCTTTAGTTTAGTTCGCAAATTATTAGTTTGTCATAACGGTACTATATTCAAGTGAGCTTAGTATTTTTTTGGCGTTCATTATGTGTTCTGTGTTCAACTCGCTTAGTGAAGTTAGTCCGAGAAAATTTTACTCAGAAGAAACTTTTTTAATATTGTATAAAAAATGTATACAATTTAATTGAGAATTTTTATTAGTGTTTATGACAAAGTTATGCTGGTATACCATAAAAAAATGTTAAATGGTTATTTTACACTTCAGAGTGGCATCCTTGCCCGACAGTATTTCGGGGTCAGTTTGGCTGTCCAAGGCCTCAATAGGATAGGCCCTAGGATAGCAGGGAGGTCTCTCGCCGCTATTCAACTCTCTCGCTATCAGAAATTTTTCGACTCGGCGAAAACAATAAGTACGCGAACTATCAACGGTGAGGTATTGATTTTTACTTCAGCCGTTGGCCTTCGGACTATGACGCTAAGGCGATGCACACACTGCCACGCACCTCGCAGCGTAGCGCCTGCATGCGTGTTCTTACGTTGCTTGTATGTATCTCCGTTTGTATAGAAAACACGCACAGAAAACGCATCAACGCGCGTTCATGCAGATCACGCGCCTACAAGCGCGTAGGCGCGGGCGAAATGCAAGGTATGGCACACCGAGTCTCGCAGTGCCGTGCGTTATTTTGAAAGGGCTCGACGTTGATTTTAGAAACGCAACTACGCGCGTGAGTGCGTAAAATACCCGCATGATGATGCGGATCTGCACTCCCGCAAGTACGTGCGTAGGTGCGTCGACACGCAATATGCAGCGTGGTGCGTGGCGGTGTGTGAATCGTCTAAACGTGCAGACAGGATTACGTACAGTCAACGAAGAAAATCGAATACCACTTTTGACAAAACTTCGCGTATAAACAAATATCATATAGTATTGTATTTTATTTGCATGAGTACTACACATTTAAATAAAACTACACTTTTCAAATTTACTCGCGTATATTTAGCTTTAAAACATTTTAATTATTTAGCCCGACGTTTTAAACGCTTTGCAGCATTTGCGGTCACTGAAGCCGGTGGGTGTCATAGAGTAACATCAGATTTATTATTTTACTCCCATCATCTCATTATATTTATGTGGTACGTTTCACTAAAACAGAACACACGATATCTATTGTTTTAGCAGTCTGTGGACGGGCTTGGGATTTGATTATTGTCATGGTAGGGTGCCAAGCATTTGGAATACTCCAACCATTATCTCTATTGAAATTCGGGTGTTTTTGAATCTCAATAGCCTCATGTAGCGTCATGGGATAAATCGGTGTTCTTTGGCAAGGATCTGTGCATTATCAAATCTTAATTCTTTGGTGACACTGAGTTCCTTTCCCTATCGCAAATATATTCCTCATTGGAGTTTTTGCACCCTTCCCCCGTTTGAATCTCCTCTGGGTATATATCCCACTTCCGAGTTTACCTGGAAGAGATTGCTCTTTAGCAATAAGGCCGCTGTTTTTGTTTCATTTGTTGTTTCTCTTTTGTACTTTGTCTTTGTGTGCAATAAAGAGTTATTAAATAGTGCTATAAAGAAGAATGAAAAGTTGAACTAAAGATGGTGAAACGTAAAATGGGTTATCCGAGAACAAAGGTAGAGTCTAAGTTTATAAATGCTATTTTATTCCTGTTTGCGTTACTGTTGAAGAAATCGGGCTTATATAGTAATAATCGGCAACCTGCCAAACATTTAAATTCTTTGATTTTACATGTGTAAATATATAGCTATATAATTTACCACCTATTTTTATATAACCACATTATTGCACATATCATATGTATGAAATTAGTTTGCTCCTATCTACTCAAAAGATGATACGACCGCCATTTTGTATGTTAGTTTTTAATTATTTGTCACTGTACAGTCAAAGAATGTTAATGTTTAGCAGGTTGATGATTATTTGTATTTAGTTATATAATACCAATTCAAGAACTACCAATATTTTCTCCTACGGTCAGTTTGGAAACTAATGATTCGAAACCGGTTTCGAAAACATTTTTTTTTTCTTTTCTTCATTTATCATAAACAGTGCAAAAAGATCCATCAATGGATCTTTCCAATAGATCTTAAGTGGACATCGCCGAAGTTACGAAGGAAGATTCAGTGTTATTTTATTATAAACCAGTTTTGAAAAGAGAATTATTTTTCTTTATTGGAAACCGGGTTTAGATAAAAGAAAAAAAAATCCGTTTTTGAAACCGGCTTCGAATAATTAGTTTCGAAAGTGACCGAAGCGCATTTTCCAAGTTTGTTGTATTCCATAGCGATCATTCGTTTCTATAATGCCACAAAATTAAAAAAAAATGTTACTTACATTCTTTAAATTAATTTCATTAATTCTTTCCTTTTCAAAAAGGCAAAGTAATTATAAAATTGTTCGGGTCAAGTAGAGTTGCAAATGTTGCAATCAATTCCATAACGTGAACAATCTCTAAGGCGGGCGTAATAAAAGGCATTAGCAGAACTATCCTAGCAATCCAATTGTCGAGTTTCATAATAAATAACAGCTAAGAATCACTTTGTGCAGCAGAAATTTCTTGCTCCTCACACAAATTTCACTTAAGCAGGCTTTCGGGAAACTTTTATGGGTCGCCTCGAGGCCGTAAAAATAACAATGCTAGCGGTAATAATGTTTTGTTGTTACTCTTTATATTAGTCCGATATTTCCCTCGTAGAGGCGATATAGTACGATTTGCTTAATCGGAACGCGTGGCATAGCTGAGTTGTTAGTTTAGTATCAGACTTCATATTGCTTATTTATATACAGGGTGTAAAAAGACGTATACCGAAGCCCGCGTCTATGCATTCAGACCATTAAATAAAGCAATATAGCGGAAAATCAATGATGTGAAACGAAATTAATTTTTAGGCTTAAAAACACAACGACAATAAATACTACGCAATGTAACGCGTGCCCGTGCCTGGCTTGCGCGTCCGGATATCGCGTGGGTGTTAGTGAGTCAGTGTGAGTACCTACGTGTAAAGCAAGACGAGTTTCCCACGCAAAAGATTCCTTTTTAGTCATAAATTTTGTTAAGAAATACTGATTTTTTTTCGTATATGTATCTTTGGACGAAAATGATCAAAATACATTTCGAACAGTTTTGTATAAAAATCTCGAAAAAAAAATTGTAACTTTAACCTTGAATAACTCGGCAACTATTACTTTCACAACCATGGTCTAGAAGACAAAAACTATAGTGATGATGGGAGCAATACGTGGGTTTCGGCTTCGGTACCGGTTTTCTTACACCCTGTATAAAGGAGTACTTGTTTCACAAATTATTGGCTCTTGAAATGATAATTGAGAAAAAAAAACAAAAAAAATACATCTCACGTATTTGTACGAGATAACTCTGACGAATGATATGCGTCACGCATTACACACCTTTGTCACATGTATGTTACGCACGAAAGATGAATATCGTGGGCTCCATTAATGCCATTAATTAATCCGGCCACCTATCTAGTTTACAGTCCAGCAGGCCATTGTCTGCCTATCGTGGCGCGCCCGCCTGCATGCGTCCGTCAAAGCGCGGCTATGACGCAGATGCGATGGAACTTGGTGACGCAGTAACATGAACTTAGCGTTACCACAGAAAACTAACTAGTACTAGCGTAGTAACGATTGTTAAAGCTAAGCAGTGTTCACCAATCACGAGCCTGATGAGTGATTATAATACATATTTTTATTTATTTTATTGGTACATAGCAATCCTTAATAGTATGTTTTTTGACTTTATATGTGACGTTACGACTCAATTGAAAAAAAATATTGACGTTTAATTTAACGTATTAAAAGATTTATCTATTTTTGTAATGAAATATTTAACATAATTAATTTTGCGTTATCTTAATCAAATAAAACTAGGTAAATACAAATACAATATAAATCGAATTAGTGAAATTAAACTGCCCTTCTCTATATCTACATATTTGATTGCATCACCTTTACAAGGTAAAATGTGTAATTCCATCTGAGACACAATCATGTAATGCAAGAAATAAATAAATAAAAAAATAATTTATACTCTCATGATTACGATAGGAAGAAATCAAACTATTTAATCGAGAGCTCTGGACATTTCATTTTATTTACTAACTTACATGTATAAAAAAAAATATATATTTGTTTCCATGTAGGTACCTAATTAAACACTTTAACTAAAATAATTTATTTAACGTTATCGTAATTCAAGTAATTATTTTAAATAACTAAATATAAAGACGATTTAAACCGAATTAGTATAATATATAAAAGGTCGGCACTTCTCTAATTGATTGTAACACCTTAGAAACATATTGCTCATTCAGTGCTCGCCTATAAACCTACCTTTGTATTTTGTATGTGTACTATATGACACCTCTGCATAACTTAATCGTTGCCCTGAACGATACTATACACGGTTATTCGAGTAATGCCATCAGATATTGCTCCCGACGGTGAACTCAGGTCAAGTGATTTCAATAGGCTCGACTCCAGCGCTTACCCAACCATTGGGTAAGTCAGTGAACCACGCTCTAACCGCCATTGTTGGTAGATGGAACGAAATTTCAAGAGATTACTTTTTTGGAGTTGCCTTTAATACGCGGCGAACAAAGGGTGGGGTGAGCATGCCAGGATTAATAATTTTAAGATAATCTATGTGTGCGTGATTTCTGTTTCCTTGTTTGTTTACGAATCAGATATTGTTTCGTTCTGCCAGTGTTTCAAATATCACCTAATAACATGTTCATGCTGACTGAAAGATAAAAATTCCAAGTCAATAAGACCTGATTTTCAAATATAGTACAAGTTAGTATGAACACAATTTCAGGATACGGCGCCAATAAAATTTTTAATAGAGTACTCTGTACCAACTCGACTCTGTACCAAGGTCGTGTGCATGGGTACCTCCGTCTTACCCATTTCTGCCGCAAAGCAGCAGTGCTTGCATTGCTGTGTTCCGGTTTGAAGGGTAAGATATGGCATTGAAATTACTGGGTACCGTGACTTTACATCTTAAGTCACAAGTTGGCAACGTACACTGTGGCTCTTGTGGGGGTTGCAGTTAGCTGCGAATCTCACAGGAACCACATGTATATAGGTGACTGTTACCACTTACTATCAGGTGGGCAATTTGCTTGTTTGCCAGCTTAATTGCAATAAAAAAAAGTTGTTTCACAGAAAAAATGTATGGAAATGACATTAGCCTGTGACAACCTCACGAGATTTCCTCCCGGCGCAACTAATGTCATCTCCATACATTTTTTCTGCGGAAAAATAAGCATGTGGCTTTTGTCTAAAGGCTGCTGAACTTAATATCTATATGGTGTTACGCCTTCTACCACCCAACCGTATGCGTTGAAGGGAAGCGCCGTTCTACCCTTTCCTTAGAGGAAATGATAGCATCCCATTCTCTCACTAGCCAGCAATCTTCGTCTATGGTAGCGAGAGGTCATCGCCGCCAAAGCCACACGTAGCACGCACAAGCGTGTTTTTTTTTAAATTCAACCTATGATTTGTAAAATTTAAAAGTAAGTGTTGTAAAAAATGTAGGTACATTAACATTCTGTACGGTGATTAAAATTATATTTTGAATGTCATCCAACAACAACATCACACACGGAAACTTTGGACAGTTCCATCCCAACGTCAAGGCAGGCTCTTTCTACTGAATTTGAGAGGAACATATGAGTAATGTACCGAGAAAGCATCTCGTTGAATAATTGATTGAGCCTAAGTGGCCGTGCCGCCAGCCCGCTCAGATTACCTGCGCCAGACTTGGAGCTATGTCAGACGATGTTTGCTGTGAAATTCCCTGTACTAAATCTGTGTGTTCTATCGTATGCTTCTGTTTGTAATCAGGGGGCCTAGACAAACTAACAATTCAAAAACGATAACGAACTTCGATAAGAACAAAATGTATGGGATTGACGTAATCTCCGGTACTACTAATAGGATTTTGAAAATTCATTTAAATTCGATTCAGCCCAGGCCAATATGGCCGTAATAAATTTTCAGTTAAATGCCTTTTTTACGGATCGTAAAAAACTGTCACTTGCATCGTGGTTTCATAAAACCACACAATGATTTTTTTATTCTTTTAGTGTATAGTATTTTTCTGTCTTACAATTCCTCATCATAACTTCACACTGCACGAACCTCATCATCAGATTGTTAACTAGCTTGGCTTTAAGTGGCTTGCGTTCTAATGACCTTGGATCGATTGTTATGCAGTAGTCATTTAGATGCGGATGAGAGGAATTTGCAAGAAAATACTCAGGCAAGCGTGAAATATTTAAATGAAAAGTAACAACAGTGGATTTCAAAAACAAAGTACTTATAGCAGTCACAATACTTAGTGCTTTTACTTATTCTTCAGTAAATAAAGTATATGATAGGATTTAATCTCAATATATATTTAGATTACTTTCTGAAGAAGTTGAAAGATGTGATTCTCTGTAATTACTACTTAGGAACCTGTGGGAAACTACTAGTTAGTTAAGTTGTTAACTCTGGTTACTAAACTGGAAGCAGGATCGTGATTTTAAATAAAACACCGCATCGGAATTGATGACAGTAACACCTGGACATACTGTATTCCTGCAAATAAATGAATTATTATTATTATTTGTCATAATTTTCGCAAAACTTATTTGATAAATTGACTATTTTTGTCTCGACACTCACGTACTCCCACTTAAAAGCTTTTCCAGACTATTCGTCTTTAAACTCCTCACTAATGAGAGCGGGTTAAAGTATGAGTTATGAGTGTCAAGAAGTGCTAATTACTCGTACACTTGTCCCAGAGCATGGAAACTTCCTTGAAGCCCATTAATTACAAACTCCTTAAGTGCGCTGTCACCGCGGATGTTCAATAGTGGCAAATCTGTTTAGCTGTCTGTGGTGTTTCAAACTGTTACGTAATCTCTGATCTGTTATATACTTTGTACATATCAAATAAAAATGAAACAGAAACGGAGGAGGACCCAGTTCCAGAGTCAGCGGCGCCTCCAGGTTATATTAACTACTAGCTGTGCCCGCGACTTCGTCCGCGTGAAATAGTAACTTTTGTTAAAGATAATAAAAAGTAATACCTTATATCATTAGCTATCTATTAGTGAAAGTCCTGTCAAAATCGGTCCAGCTGTTCTGAAGATTAGTGGGAACAAACAGACAACAATTTTTTAAATTGTGTTTTTGTTATTGGTACCCGATATACTCGTACAATCATACCAATTTAGTAAAAACTTGGTATTTTGACATTACAAACAGACACTTCAATTTTATTTATTTGTATATGGATACTTTACGCAGCTCCGCCTGCGTTGTTTTTATTTTCCCGTGGGAATTTTATATTTTTCTGTAGGAAAAATAATTTAATTAAGGACCATGTAGCATTCTAATGGTGAAAGAATTTTTGAAATCGGTCCAGTAATTTTTGAGTTTATTTGCTACATACAAATCTTTCCTCTTTGTAATAATAGTGTAGATTTCTGCCGCCAGGTAACGGTGCTTGCATTTCTGTGTTCAGGCTTAAAGGGTCAGACAGGCAGTGGCAATGTTCATTGGACTCCTCGTGGGGGTTGTAGATTTACAAATCTTAATGCAAATCATAAAGGAAGACTGCGCACGAAAAATCCAAATCTAATTACTCTCACAATTAGAAATAAATAAATATTAAACACGTATTTGTTGCTTTGTCGAAATAAAGAAACATTTTTTTTTTCATTTTTTTATAGAACGTCTAGCAAATGACTCCATTCCACGTGGTGGTAAGTGAAAAAGAGTCCATATAAAAAGAGAGCTAGTGCGGGAGAGAGAATACACGCCGCACAAGCCACCTTGCTGACCTGCAAATTAAGTGTAAAGTGTTAAGAGGATTGTGAAGCTGTAAATTTTCATACAAAAAGCGATAACGCTTTTCTCCCTCTTTACATAGTCCAATATTTATAATTCTTGGAAATGTTGTAGATATAATGAAGATCTAGGTTTGTACGTTTTGATTTTGATGTAATATTGCTCAAAATATAAATTATTAGCATCTAAATATCTATATTTTAGACTTAGGAACTACCTCGAGCATTTTTTATTACTAAATTACAAAAAAGCAAAACGTAAAAACATAGATTAAGGTATACTGAATCTAATGAGACCTAATCTAATTGCGTAAAGGTTTAGGGGGGTAAAACCGTTATCTCCCGAAACAATATTTCAATAAAAAATGTAGACACTTGCCTCGGACTTTCAACTCTAAGCGGTGTGCAACAAACTGCATTTCTGAAAGTGCATACTCGAGCCATGAATTGGCACTTCACAGGCCTCTTAAGGTTTGGAGTGTTGGGCTCGCTACGTTATAGGTTAGTAGAAAATTCAGTTACGCATGTCTTTATATCACATTTAAAATCAATGTATCATCGCAAGCAGTTCCTTTTTTTTGTAATCTGTCAGGTGGTCTTTAGAAAATCGTCTGCTTTCCTATTCAAAGCCGGATCAAAGAGCCGACAAAAAGCGAAAGCGGGTAATGCACTACGAAATCATTTTAGCTTATTTAGCTGAAGAAATAGCTTTTAGCAATAGTGGTTCTATAATAAAGTTGTACGAATTTTCAAAAATTTTACGGTTATGTCGAAATATCTACTTATAGCTAAATATCAGACACGGCTACGACGTAGCAATTTACGACTACGATGCTACGAAGTAAGTCAACAGAAAAACATTACTTTTATTGCTATAAAACTATTTATTGGTTTTATTACTTACTTTTATTGCTATAATATTGCGTACCTTTTGTTATTGTATATTGCTATATTTATTGGATACCTACAACTAACGACTGATATCCCGTCAATAACTCTTGATTTTGATTGACGTGCTTAAATGTCCATATTTGTTTGGCACTGGAACAATTTGGATAGAATGCGTTTTTACGTTTTTCCGAGCATTAGTTCCAATATTTGTTTTCGACAAAACTTTATCCAGAAACTGGCAAATACTTGAATAGAAGAATTATCCGAATCAGTCCAGGCGTTCCAGAATTTTGCATCTAGCAACATATGAAGCGATCCATTTTTCTTGATATAGTTTACCGTAGCATCAAATCATAGCATCATAATAGTATTTTGCACATAAGTTAATGTGTTTTTTTTTGTATATTTCTAATAACACAGCTGTTCATCTTTTTTGGGTGAGCGGCAAAGTAAGATACAGCAGCAAAGATACAGGTATTCAGGATGAAGTACAGTATGTTACTGCACCCTTTTTTTCGAAGGGAATGCGTAACCGCACCGTACTCGCCGTTGGACTACCAATACAAACACGCCCTGGCTATCCCGAACTAACTGGTCGAGCTATCGCCAAGGGAGGATTGCCCGAGAACTCTAGGGCAATCCCCAGACGGAGGGCCTTACGATAAGGTTGCCAACCGTACTCTAAAATAGAGTATTTTACTCTATATCATGTAGGCGTACTCTATACTCTATAACACTAATAGAGTACGCAAATTTTTTTATGCAAGATTTATTATAATAGTGCCAGTCACGCATATATATGATGCATACCTATTATCATTACCAAAAAAGTCGACTATTTTCTTTTAATATGCTGGTATTCCCAAGTTGGGAATGAGTTGATTCAAAAGTTATAATTTTAAAAGAACTCCTAATAACGCAAATTTTATACTAAAATCCACTGCAGAAAAATTGTAATTCTTAATTAGAAAATGCACTGACTGTTGTTAGCTATGTACTCTCCGTTCCCGTCACTTCAGCATTTACTGAGGGAGTCTTTTCGGTCATGAATGTGAAATGGCGGGAGATGAACTGGGCTTCATTGATTAAAAATGAGCTCCTAATCTATGTTAACTTAGAGTTAGAATGTTTGGAGTTGTACAATTCTATTAAAAACAATGAAAAATTATTATGTGCAGGCAAAAAAATGCAAAAAATACCTTTTTAAAATTTGAAATAAATGATACTCTTTTTTATAAATCCGTACTCCTTATTTACCTCCTTTGGCAAAGTTGTTCTCCAAAGTTGGCAACCCTACTTACGGCGGTGCACACGGGGTTAACCCAGCACGTAGGCCTCCACGGCAAGTCGCTGCACCCTGGAACCATAAATGACGGTAGCCTATTCCATTGACGGCTGTTGTCGACGCCTTAACAGCTGTTATCGACGCAATGACCACTGTCGTCTACGATTTGACGGCTGTCACCGACGCGTCCACAACTGCCGTCCATAAGTGTCTTTTTGTTTATCGATTTTTGTCGGGTTTACAGTTAAGATCGACAAATCTTAGCTGTCAAATTTTGTTTTTCGAGAGTTCCTTGCTCGCACCCCTGGGCTCTGTATCTGAAGACTACAAAGTTCAACTGCAACAACGCAACGAAAAATTATCATTGAAAATTCAAACGTTAATTAGGAACAAACTTAAATAATAACAAAAAAATAAACATGACTGGCTCCACGTTCAGGAAACATCTTGAAACTGTGGGCTCAAATAAAAATACTGTTCACTAGTAAGTAAAGCTTTCGCTGCACAATGTTGAACTGGTATCAAAGTTCACTTCGGAAAGTAATTATTTCTTAACGGGAAAGTGGATACGGCGATCAGTTTCAAAGGCTCTTTGTTTTGTGTTAGCTAAGTGTAGGATTTTAGACATAGTTAATGTTGACATAGTAGACATTATTTTGATAATGATCACTTCTATGATGCGGGCTTAATACCCGTTAATCCTACTAATATTATAAATGTGAAAGTGTGGATATTTGGTGTTACTCAATCACCCAAAAACGGCTTAACGGATTTGGATGAAATTTGGCATGCATGTAGCCTTTGACATGAAAAAGAACATAGGCTACCTTTTATCCCGATTCCTTAAGTAGTTCTCGAGGGAAAAATAGGATTTTTTTACTAGCTAAGCCGCGGGCAGACAGCTTTGAAATTTGGTATGCATGACACCTATGCTATGGAGAAGGACATGCACTTTATATTCCTACCTTTCCTTAGCACTTGATCTCTCAAAAAGTTACCGTGGGAAGATTAAAAATTGTTAACGAGCTAAGCTTTAGACTCAATTCTGAAGTCCACGCAGACAAAGTCGCGGGCAGAAGTTAGTAAGTAATAAAACTTTTTTAAAAACGCATCAGCCAGTTTTTCTCGGGATTGGTTTATAAATATCATTAAAATATTAATAAATTACAATAATTGATAAAGACAACTTTAACTAGAGCCAGTAAAAATTCAACTTAGCGATAAAAACGACGAGAAAAATTCGCTACGTCTTAAAGTATATAATTATTTATGCTTTAATTAGTTGTAAAATTAAAAATACATTATATACCGATATTTTTTCAGACCTAACAAATACAGGGTGTCCCTAAAACAATGGATGAACATATAACTATAGATGGACTTCATCATGGCCTTCCTTATTACAAATTTTGACCCTAGTGAAAATATCACGATTTCAGAGATATTTATTGTTTTTGTATTTCTCGAAATTTTCCATGTGCGATTAGTTTTAATAGTGCCATTTGAACAAATAGAGAGGTATTTCGATTTCATTTTTTTTATTTCACAAGCGATAGTTATACTATCAAATACAAAAACTTTAATTTGACAAGCCAGCGTAGCGTTTAAAAAAATTCAAACAAAAAAAAATGAAATTAATTTTCTTTCCTGTTTGATCAGCTAATGTAAAAAAATGTAGGACGCACATCGTGCCCGTTTAAAGCGTTTGATGCGGTGTACGTAACCCGACATTTTAATGTAAGCAGCTGCATTTTGGATGCGAGTCCGCAACTCCGCAATTGAGGCAGTTTGTGTTAGGTTTGGGGAGGTCAAGCGGCGTAGGGAACGAGAGGTAGGAGTCAGCATTATTAATCTTTATTTAATAACGAAACGGATATAAGTCTCAAATGGTTCAAAATGGCAGTAGATCTGCAAGTCATGAGCATACAACGCACTTAACTTGAATAAATTTAAAGTCACTATCAAGGGCGCACTTATGAAAAAAGCATATTATAAAGTGTCTGATTATATGACAGATAAAACTGCTTGGGATTGACAAAAAATGTGATAATTGACGTTCAAAGAGTGTTAACACTTTGTGATAATGGGATAAATTTCATTCGAGTAACTGTTCCACTCACACGGACAGGCATTTCTATATTATTAAAAAAATGTTTGTGAAATATAATATTGTAATGTTGGCATTTTAAAAGAGGAGACAAAAAAATACAAGACCTTCCGAGTTTCTTGCCTGTTCTTCTCGAGAAGGCTCTCCCAATTTCCGAACAGGTGTAGAGTCAATTTTTTTTTCATTGACTTGTATTTGCACACATCTTAATAATGGTTGGGGTGTGTGTACATACAAGGATTAAATAATTTAGTTAATTAGATTCTTGGTTGAAGATTTTTATGTTTTTTTTGACGTCAATAAGTGCATGTAAAGGTCTATATTGAATAAAGATTTTTGAGTTTGAGTTTGAGTTTTACAGATGGAATCGACAAGACAGAACAGATGATATACGGTCGATGAAAATTGAAAATAGCAGGGGAGAGACTACTCCACTCTGCGGTACGCCGGCGGTACCAGGTTGAAGATTCATCATTATACCTAACGCACTGTTGGCGATTGGACAAATAGGAGTGAAACCATTGGATGGTAGAAGGGGAGTTGTTCAGAGAGCGAAGAGTACCAAGGAGAATGACGCAATCAACGAAATTAAACGCGCTGCTAAAATCTAACAGTACTAGCGCTGTTAGTTTAGTGTTGTCCATAGCGTGACGAATATCTTCTGTTACATTTAGTAGCGCAGTCACCGTGCAATGACAGGGTCGGAAGCCGGACTGGTAAGGGCAGAGGAGTTTATTGATAAAAAGAAAGAAGTAAAGTTGTTGGTGAGCTGAGAATCGCGGCTGTTGGATTGAAAAGATCCTAAAGCGGCGGCTGATTTTATGTCATTGAGAAATCTAGTTGGGCAGTGGGGAAGAAATTGCTATGTACCGTAAGATGCGCAAAATTCTAGCTTGTATAGTCGGATGGGTGGTACACGGGTTACCCAAAGAACAAAGCTTGCCTCAAACCTGGACTGTGGCAGCAGGCATGGCAAATTGTTCTCGGTAATAGCCGCCATTGGATTGAAAAGATCCTTATCTTTGGGTGGGCACGGCCCATTTATTGAGCCCTGGCACTCCAACCAACCATGGATCCTTTGTGTTTCCCCAAGCTTTAGTCCGTAAAGCCATCGTCACCTATGGTCCAGTCTATTGTACCCATGAGCTCGACGAGGTCCTTCGGTGGGATGGCCCTGAATCTTCCGGTTTTGGGGTATCCAATTCCCGTCAGCCTTAATCTTCTACAGGCTAGGGTATTGCAGTAGCACAGCAGGAGCTCCATGCTTTCCTCTTCCTTCTTGCCCGCCCTACAGATTTTGGAACTTGCGTGTCCCATTAAAGTTATCATGATCCTAGTGCCAGTGTTCGGTTAGTGTATCCAACAGTATGGTAATCAGGGATCTGCTTGAGCTCAGTGTAAATTTATTTATTTATTTATTTATTTCGATGGAACAGTACACAGTTCACAATATTCAAGAACATAATGTATCACAAATACATTTTGTTGGCCAATTATGACTATCCAGCAGTAAACAATTTGAGCTAACGAAACGGATCGAAACTTATCTTTAGTACGTGATGTGATATACTATATCTACGTACACAATACACATATATACAACACATACACACACATACATATATATATACACATTTATATACAAATTTGAGCCAGTTATCCATACCCATGAAGAGCTTGGCGTGTTTCATTCCTTTTGGTTGGCTCATTCTTCTTTAAGTGGCGGCTGATTTTATGTCATTGAGTAATCTAGTTGAGCAATGAAGAAGAGTTGCTACGTAATGTAAGATGCAGCGTTAATAAGCCTCCTAAAAGGCGAATTTATGAACTGGTGAAAGTGAAAGTCTCACAAAGTCGCTAGTTGCGGTCAGCGAAAGACTATAAACAGAAGGAAACAGACTTTTTTCCGTGGCATTCATCATCACAACTCATATACGTCCCCACCGAGAGGCACGAGCCTACCCTAACTAGTTAGGGCGATTAGGCCTTAGTCAAACCACGCCGGCCCAGTGCGGATTGGTTGACAGTGTCATTGCAGACAGCGAATCTAGCGGTCTACGTGGGTAGACCTGCCGAGTAGATTAAATGATATGATTTTTAAACGCATCACACAGACTATTTCTCCCCGGCCTAAGTAATCTCCGTAACCGGCAGTGCCTAAGACTTATATTAATTGAAGAGTTAATGATAAGTGATAACAGTTTAAGCGTCAAAGATGACATACTATGGAAGCATACACTGTGCACAGGACAAGGATTTGGTCTCAACTGAAACTAGCTTTAAGCGCACTTAGCGGTTGCCTGTATCAATATTGTGTAAGCCAGTTATTAATTTTGGAAGCTAAGTTTGCTAATGAAACGCAGTCGAATGTACGGTTTTCTTGAATTCAGTTCGTGCACTTTCGACAACACAGGAAGATGAAATGATGCATAATTATTATAAGGCAATGAGGTTTGTACTACAAGATAGTCACATAGCAGTTAAGTGACAGATCTTTGTAAAGTTAACAAGCAATCTCGTACTATGGTCATAGTGCACGAAGCAAGTGAAATAAGATGCCCAGTCACTGTTTACAATAATTTTACCTATTTCTTGTAACCTTTTCCCTGTTTACAATAATGTTACCTACTTCTTGTGTTTCCTTCCAAACCAAAATACATGTAGCAATGCAAATAAGCTGTTTGAGGCAGGAAATCGGTAAGATGGAATACCCGCGTGAACGACTCAGAACTTAGTCTCTCTCTTAATGAGTGACTATACAAGGTTATTTTTTAGTTACTGAAAAAAGTTTTCGTGCTTGTTCAGACAAGCAAACTGAACAACTTTCACTATGGGTCCAACTTTTAAATCGCAAAAAAATCAGCTGTTCCATACATCTAGGTTCAGTGAATGATGAACATTTGTATGGAACAGACGATTTTTTTTGCGATTACAAAGTTGGTCCCATAGTTGTTCAGTTTGCTTGTCTGAACAAGCACACAAATTTTTTTAGTAACTAAAAAATAAACTTGTATAGTAGGTTTTTTACTAAGGGATCAAACAACAATTATTTTTAGGTGAGAGCTTTTTTTTTGTGTGACAGAATCTAAAGTAGCCCTAAGCCCAGTTCGGAATTCAAAGTAGGCCACTTGAACTCACAATAGTGTTGTTCCCGAGATGGGCACTGTACTTTTTGTGAGAAAATAAGTAAAACTTATGATTAAAAATACACGTTTATTTATTTACTTACACTCAGTTAGGGACAAAGACAAGTGAAAACATAAAGACCAATAAATATAATAAATATAATCTTTGGTGATTGGAACTTTTACTGAGAACATCCACATTTTAAAATTAAATTACTTTTACATCTCTCATGTTCGGTAAGTAGGTCCTTATTACCCCCAAATGGGGCTTGTAGGTGACCAATTAGCGCTCTAGGGTAATAATGTAACTAGAAAAGCCCTAGGGCTGTAAGTAATTTATTGCCAGTATGATGGTTAGATGTACGCAAACTTTTTGAAATAGTGAAGTGTTTTTTTAATTACTTACCGCCCTAGGGCTTTCCAAGCTACATTATTACCCTAGAGCGCTTATTGATCACCTACAAGCCCTATTTGGGGGTAATAAGGACCTACTTACCTCACAATTGAGATGTAAGGCAGAGTAGTTAGCTCGGGTGTAAGCACCAATTGCACCCTCGAAATATAGGCGCTCTCGCTGCGCTCGTGCGCCTAATTATCTCGGGCTGCAATTGATGCCTTACAGCCCTTAGCTACTAATCTACTATTAGTCCCCAAGGGATAGAAAAAAAATCAGTAACAGCATACGAGGAACTGCGGTAGTAAAATACGTAGATGGATAATAATACCAATTAAATAGTCGCTCATGTCGGTGATTGAAATGTAGTCCGGTATATTTTAAAATTCACCATTCCACCTCACAGCCTGCCCGAACAAAGCCGAAGTTCAAAATTCTATTCCCGATTATGCAAACAGGGTTTCGCCACCAAACCGACCGCGAAAACAAAGGTCTGAATGGATTTTTACAATGACTTTTTCCATTCCCCACTGCGCTCCCAGGACTCGCTTTGTGTGGCGCGACCGAGTTGGTGCGATTTTTGATTCCTAAACGAGCCTTGTTATAAATCACTCGTAACATGATGCATTGCGATCAGCCTGGCTGACGTTTGTACGGCTATGATTCGCAATATCGCCGTTGATATATGCGGACAGCGTTTCCTGGTCGGAGAACGATATTGTTAACGTCTTACTAAAGTGGAACATTGAAGTTGTGTCTTGCTAAGGCAGTTGAGTAAGTAAATGTACATCAAATTCATTGAAGCACTTTACTGGCTTGAAGTATCTTATATTTGAAAGTTATAGTGAATACAATACAATAACTAGATAACCTCGTTTTGTTATCGTCTTCATGACTTCAAGCAATAAACGTCAACTGATGGTTTAAGGTCTCCCGAAGAAAGAAGCAATTGGGCCGTCATCCACCACACAGGCTCAGTGAGGGTCGATAATCTTCTTGTTTCTTCCTTGTTTGATGTTTTTTCACGCCGCCATACAGTAATGGTTTTACGTAATTTTTCAACCGGAGAGCAACGCAAAATTAATTTTATTCCGCCATCTTTTTGCACTTATGTTCGCAAAAGCAATATTAATGCTCTAAATTAGACTCGCAAGGTCATACACTGAATACCGAATATTCGGCGAGCGTCCTGGACGAATAGCCGAATATTAGGCAAAAGTATTCAGTCGGTGTGTGGTATGGCGCTAAAACTTGCATCGATGTGATTGTTTCAGCGCTCGTTTGATCAACAAAAAAAAAACAGGGCTCATAGAGACACATAAAAAGAAAAAAATGCAGTTTCAAGAGAAATATTTTTTTTTTTTTTTTATACAACAAAGTTGGCAAATAAGCATACTAACCACCTGATGGTAAGTGGTAACAGTCACCTATAATACATGTGGCTTCTGTGAGATTCGCAGCAAATCTGCAACCCTCACAAGAACCACAGTGTACGTTGCCAACTTGTGACATCTGATGTAAAGTCACGGTACCCAGTAATTTCACTGCCATATCTTACCCTTCAAACCGGAACACAGCAATGCAAGCACTGCTGCTTTGCGGCAGGAATAGGTAAAAAGGAGGTACATGGTGGTAGGAAAGAAAAGATAAATTTCCGTTTTTGATCATGATATCAGCAAAATATTTGTCATTGCAAGGAGGTTTAATCACAGCGTCTTTTCTCTGAAGCTGTGACGGTCTACGACAAAAATAGAAGTAATAACTACTTCCTGAAACCGCAGGAAAATAGTATTTCTGCACCATAACCTTCCGCTTCTAAATTTTGCTAACGACGATAATTCAAATGCATATACCTAAATCGTAAGTATTAAATACAGAAAATGATGACTACTTTAATAATTGTTAAAGAAATAAAAATATTATTATAAAATGCATCGATAATTTCTTTAATTTTACTAATGATCTCACTACAACAAAATATATTACTTAAGTATTCGGTATTCCGCTGAATATTATAAAAGTATTCGAATGGGCTGAATACCGAATAGTTACTGAATATTCGTTGCAAGTCTACTCAAAATTGATCTTAAATAAGTCTCCTTTTTTGAGTAACCTTATTTACCGCTGCTATATTTATTGAAACGTAAGTTTAATTTTTTAGTAATTAAGTTTTATTTTGCACCCTCTTCGTAAATAAAGCCGAGGAAACCAGAACATTTTTGTACAAACTCCTGTCCAAAAGATTTACATAAAACGATTGATATGTATAACACACACCAGACATATTTCTTTTTAAGTCCGTAATCAAATTTTTGGGTGTCAAAATCGAAGTTCATTTTTGCATGCTGTCATCAAGCACGCGTGATCTCTCTTTGCTAGACAGCCAACTTCGAGATCATACTTTGATTACAGACTTAGAGGGTAGCTCTTCTGAGCATGAGCTGTTTCAGCGTTGACAAGGTTTTAGCAGTAAATCAGTAGAACTTCACCTGCCCTGTCCGGTTGACGAGCGTGAGTTATGGCGAGTTGACGAAATTGCATTTATTTACTAGCGGTACGATGTGCCTATCAGCCGATGAAAAATGCTATCGAAATATCCCAAACGTATTTTGAGAGTTTGTCTTTTGGTGATTTATTTTTTTATAGGCGTTAACTACTATACAAGTTTGGATGTATATGATTTCGTTTATAGCTACGATGTACGATTGGACGAAATGTTATTCCTAATGTTGATTTTATTGCGCTGTTCTACCCCGAATCACTGTTTTACTTTTACGATTGGCTGGTATTTTCTTTTATTTTATGTTATTTAAAGTGAGAAAGAAGTTATTAAAAATAATAAACCGACTTCAAACTGTTAGTTATTTTATTTTTGCTATTTGACAAAAAAATTATTAAATTTATTGTATTTGATTGATAATTTGATACCCATATTACGTGGGTAACAAAAGAAAAGCAAACCGCCATTTTGGAGTGGCGCCAATTTGTATTTGGAGCAATATCGCTCACTGTATCACGCTCATTGTACCTACAAAAGTGGCATAAGGAAAGCGATCCGCCCTTTTCGGAGCGGTGTAAATCTCATACTTAGTCGTGTTTATCTCTTAAAGCCATTTGAAACCCATATTCCTAGGGTGCAAAACTTGCAAAAGAAATGTGAATCGGCCTTTTTTATCGGTGGCCATTTTAAATTTTCACAATTGATATTAATACTTATTGATTAAGAAAAAAGATAACTTGCATTGTATAGTACTTACCTACTCAAAAAAACCTTTTATTTGTTACCCATATTACTCTAACACGACACTGTTACCCATATTACTCTTACATCAAAATAGCAAAAAACTACACCTACAACGAATAGTATATTCGGCCATAAGCCGAATACCGAATATTCGACGAGCCTCCTGACCGAATAGCCGAATATTAGGCAAAAGTATTCGGTCGGTGTGTGGCGCTAAAACTTACATAGACGTGATTGATTTAGCGCTCGTTTGTTTACCCTTAGCTGGTTTCGCTAAAATTAGTAACGTTATTGGTATCGGGGGTGAAACATGACCCCACTAAAAAAATATAAAAAAATAAAATGAAAAAACATTTTTTTTATAATTTTTTGTTTTATTTATAGAAATACAACTTTGAATCTAGAGATCAATCAGTTTTTAAGGTATATTACAATCATAAATCACATTCTTTTTACTTATTTAAAATATTTTAAATTTTTTGTACTTAGTTAGGCACTTGTTACTTTAGGAACTATTTATTATATAAAAACGTAAACATAACTTAAATTTCTTTTTTCTCATAGTTTTCTTATATAATCTTAATAACAAAAATTAGGAACTTCTTTTAAAATAAAAAAAAAATAAAAAACTGACAACGCAAATCAAAAGTCTAAAAACTACTCCTAAAATTCTAACATTTGGTACAAGTGATTGCTTTGGCAGTATGCTCTTTACATATAAAGAGTAAGCACTTGCTACACTTTTTGGTACACTTTACGCCTTTTTTGCGATCACATAAGTAGCACCTACCTCTCTTGCGAATATTGATTTGAGGTTCAGCAATAGGTATATCTGGTTCGGGTTCCACATTTTCCTCTTGGTGTTCTTTCATAAAATTTTCTATACGCCTTTTTAGGTCGGCCCCAAAATTTGAAGATTCTTTCTGTTTTTCTTTTACAAAAGGTGTAACTAAGTTAATTCCAATGTTTTTTATGTAGTTTTTCCTTTTTAGGCGCTTATTTGGGTTTGCAGCTTTCCATAAAATGAAACCATTTACCATCGAAATATTCAATATAGCCGAAAATATAACGCATGGCCACCGTTGAGTTCTTCTGGCCACTGAATAATTTGCACATTTTTGATCAAGTGTGTCTACACCTCCTTTGGTGCTGTTATAAAATATTATGATTTCCGGCTTACCGCTATTTGTATCAATAGATTGATTGTGGTGCATGGTGGAAATCATAACAACACTTTTATTTTTTTGAGGAACGTACGACACCAATGTTTTGTCGTTGGTAAATCCGAATAAAGTAGAGCCTATAGGACGGGTTTTATGTGGTAAGAATTCAGGCGGTACCTCTCTTTTATTTTTTCGCACAGTTCCAACATAAGTCAATCCATTTTCTTTCAATTTGTCAACAAGCTCAATTGATGAAAACCAGTTATCACCTGTAATATTTCTATGAGTCCCCTCCACAGGATCCGTTAACGTCAAAACAGTTTGTGTAGGTATAGAAAGCCCATCTCTTCTGTTTGTTTCAGTCTTTCCTGTATAAATAAACGCATTATACAAATAATGTGTTTTAGCGTCGCATAAACACAACACTTTTAGGCCGTATCTTGCTGGCTTAGATTTCATGTACACTCTGAAAAGACATCTACCTCTAAATGGGCACAACATTTCATCTACAGTCATGTATTCCGAGCAGCTATAATTTTTTTGACAATTTTCAATGAATTTGTTGAATATTTCAGAAATAAGGGCAGCCCTGTCGGTTTCTTTTCTTGCTGCTCTTGTATCGATCTCATCAAATCGTAATGCTGATAAAAGAAATAAAAACCTCTTTAGAGACATAGTTACCCGAAATACGTCGCGACCTGTACCATCTGTGGCCCACAAACTCTCAACATCTTCATGGCCAGATTTGAAAACACCGGCAAGTAGCATAAGTCCAAAAAATGCTTTCATTTCTAATAAACTGACATGATCAGTATGCGCTCCCTGGCTTGAATACTTTTCAGTGAATTCAGTAATCTTTTTGTTTGTGTGCAAACATACAATTTCAATGAGATTATCAGGAATCAATAATTGCCAGGATTCAGTCTCTTTCATATTCATTTTCTCACGCGCTTCTCCAGCGAGGCCTGCACGATGTGTGATGATATTGTGTTGTCTAACACGCGACGAGCTAGGCGGATTTTTAGACCACTTGAATCTATTCTTACCCCTATAGTATCCAGGAGTTCGTACCGTTTCTTCATCTTCCTCACTGCTGGAACTTGAAGATTCCGAATCTGTGCCCAAAACACTTTCTTCGGAACAGCTGACGGTCTCTGCGACCTCACAGTCGCTAATCTGCTCATCATCACAGACTGCTGTTGTGGTCGCCCGGGCGGAATCTAAATCAGATTCTTCATCCTCATCTTCCAGAAGTTGTGAAATTTGGTTTTCATTCAGAAACCCCGTCATTGCAACGATATTTTCCTAAAATAACAAAAAAACCGTTACATGCGCGCGCAAAAAAAAACAGCACTTTTGGTGTCGGGGGTAATTTTTGACCCCAACAGTGTACGTACCTCCGCTTCCAGCAATGGTAGAGCGACGTGCGTCCGTCACCCGCCGCACCCCGCGACGTAGTGAGATTACACCGACGCGCAAGAGTATACGTTTTTAAACAGGAAAGATATCTTTGAAAATGTGTGCGCCTGGGGTAATTATTGACCCCCGAAACCAGCTGAGGGTTAACAAAAAACAAACCAGGGCTCATAGAGACACATAAAGAGAAAAAAAAACAGTTTCAACAGATATAAACATTTTTTAAAAGTATTAAAAACATATCACATCATGACAATCCGCATACATACATGGTGGTAAGCAAGAAAAGATGAATTTCCGTTTTTGATCAAGATTACAGCAAAATATTTGTCATTGCCAGAAAGTAGTGTTTATTCAGAACGTCAGTGAATGTGAGCGTCAGTGGCGCTGTGGACTCGGCACTTGCCTTCCAATCGGGGGGTCGGGGTTCGAGACCCGCCATGTACCAATGTGTTTTTCGTTTCGAATTCCATATGTACATTTATCTGACGCTCCTACGGTGAAGGAAAACATCGTGAGGCAACCTGCATACATCTGCGAAGAAATTCAATGATGTATGTGAAGTCGACCAATCCGCACTGGGCCAGCGTGGTTGACTAAGGCCTAATCACCCTAATACATAGGGTAGGCTCGAACCCCTCGGTGGGGACGTATATGAGCTGTGATGATGATGATGATGAAATTGTTAAATTTTGTAATACAGAAAATGATGATGTACCAATGACTACTTTAATGATTGTAAGAGAAATATAAATATTATTATGAAATGCATCAATAATTTCTTTAAATTTACCAATTTTATCTCACTTCAACAAAATATATTTCTTAAGTATTCGGTATTCGGCCGAATATAATGGTGGCACTTCACATCGCTATTCGGTATTCGCGTTATTATTCGATTATGTTCGCTATATTCGTGTTGATGTCCGAATAACACGAATACGCCCCTCTACACATCGTTCATGAACAACGAATATGCCGAACATATACGAATATTTTTGCTTTAGTAAACAAGAAAGAAAGATGGACGTGTTGACTGCAGCAGCGGCTTATTATTTCCATTGTGCTAATTTCACGCCTCAATAACTTTATTTCTATTTTTATGAGATGCATGCTGCGGGTCCCATATGCAAGGATGAATTTGATAATATTCTAAAAATTTGATGACAACATCATTTGACCAATCCATTTTGGCGCGAAAGTGCTGTAAACAAAGTAAGCACGTCCGCCGCTGTCACGCACCGCCCACTACTGAGCGCGCGATGTGTGGACGGCACGCGAACATGTTCGGGTCTATTCGGCATATTCGCAATCCTTTGATATGTTGCAAAAAACCGACAGCGAACGGATACGGGTGTTGTGTACAGCATATAGCAGCCGAATAGGCCGAATACCGAATAGTAACCGAATATTCGTTGCAAGTCTCCAAAAAACGCATTTGTCAATAATGGCAACAAGCACCGCCGCCATTTTAAAAAATTAAAATATAAAATTTTTGGCGTATAGCCGACTATCGAAAATCGCACCAAGAAGATAGCAAAAAGTGAAAATTTTCTTATAAGCGTTTACTCGTATTTTCGATAGTCTGCTAGTGTGTCTTGATCTCTGTTGCGTTGTTTTCAAGTTATTAAATCATAAATGCGGTGTAAGGCTTTTTATAACACTTTTTTGTAACCTACAGTTTTTGCCGGCAAATCCTCCACAATGTCCCATAGGGAACTTCGTTCCAATAACTAAAAAGGAGATATATAGCTTTAACTTTTAAAAGAATCTGAAGTAATTATGCCAAATATATTTTTATGGTCAGTGTCAGACTTTAATATTGAGAATAAACGAAGTCACTTCGTATTCCAGATTTCTTTTCAGTTTTAAACTCGTGTAAATATTTCTTTTACACTGAAGCTTCTCTTAATAAGTATATTTTTTATCTCTTTTATCACGCAGTTGTTATTTAAGACAGTGCATGAAAGACATCAAGAATAATTTCCAAACTAATACGCAATTCTTAACTCATACCTACCTTGCTTTACATTAGAAACAAACGCTTAGAAGATTGAGACTTAGTCAAGAATATAAACTATTAATAAGAAATTGTTTCAATGCCTAAAAAGATAAATTTTAATTTGTTTACGAGAAAAACCTTCTATGACCATGGCAGATTGGACTTTAGGTAAATACTATTAAAAACCATTTCACATCAGCCCGTGCGGGAGAACAGCGTATTCGTTTATCCGGCACATTGCTCTCACAAAGCAATAATTCAATTAGAAAGCCCCTTTGAAAGCAAATCGGTTCACCTGTTAGCTCCATTTAATTTTATGCAACGCTGAGGAATGGCGGTACGTTCGATTGGCATAGCACAGGCAGGTACTTGCTTGATAAGCAAACAGCAGTAAATCATTGCGATCCGACAATATTCAATGATTTACGATGCGCTATTAAGATGGTAATGATAAGCGTTCTCACTCACTCACGCATTCACTCACTCACTCACGCATTCACTCACTCACTCCCTATTCTACCTATGATTATTGACAAACTAATAACTACTTAATACTAAAACTGAGTTCTTTTTTATTATTCAACTAGCTTCTGCCCGCGACTTCATCTGCGTGGACTTCAATTTTGAACAATTTTCAATTTTCCCTCGGGAAATACTTAAGGAATCGGGATAAAAGGTAGCCTATGTTCTTTTCCATGTCAATGGCTACATGCATTCCAAATTTCATCCAAATCCGTTTAGCCGTTTTTGCGTGATTGAGTAACAAACATTCAAATATCCACACTTTCTCATTTATAATATTAGTAGGATTAACTCTCCGCAGACTCGTGGTTCGTGCCCTTTTCATCTAGATCTTTTCGTATTGATCTATTCTAAAATTATTAATTATTATATTATTAAAACTTATGACTACTTTTCACTCCTAATTTAAGGTGAGTTCCACAACTCAATCAATTTAGTTATCTATTCCAATTTAAAAATCAATATACATATAATTATCTTAATAATATTATACATTTCTTTTTATATTTTTTGACAATTTTACTATTGCAACATTATTATTCATTATTATTCTTTGAACATTATTAAAATTGAAACTTTACTTGTTAAGTGGGAGCTAAAGATTGTGTGCTTGTTCAGACAAGCAAAATGATCAACCTTTACTAATGGACCAATCTTGCAATCGTGAAAAAAATCAGCTGTTCCATACAAATGCTCAACATCCACTGAACCTATACATGTATTCAATAACTGATTTTTTCGTGAATTCAAGATACCCATAGTATAAATTGTTCACTTTACTTGGCTGAACAAGCACACAAAATTTAATTCCTGAAAAAAAATTATTACAAAAAATAAAAACCGACTTCAAAAACACTAAAAACTTAAAAATAATATAAGAATAGGTACAGACAACATCACATTTCTATATTGAAGTCGGCGCCAAACGATGATCTCCAAGAAAGAGTTAAAATTTGTCACCGACTTCAATATAGAAGTGTGATGTTGTCTGTACCTATTCTTATATTATTTTTAAGTTTTCAGTGTTTTTGAAGTCGGTTTTTATTTTTCGTAAAAAAAAAATATTTTTACCTTTTTAGTGAAAGAAACCCTAATTTGTTAGTGTTTTCCTCGATTTTCTATGGGATCCCATAATCAGATCCTGACTTTGGTGACCATGGGACACAGAACACTATTACCCTGACGGGAAGAACGACAGCTTCATTATTATTTATGGCTTACACGTGCACACTAGCGCTCTGGTTCAGTCCACACGAACTAATGTGGTAGCGCGGGAAATTTAAATTGGTGTATATATATAAATATATATATATCCATATATCGCAGTACGATTCTTTATTACAGTTTGAATTTTAATTCAGTGGACTAAACTGATAGTTTGGTACAATGGCCAGCTGTCACTGAACAATGACTAGCTGCCATTAAACCTTTGTTCTAGCCTTAGATAGGTACATTGAGTACCTACTTAGTCTAAGGTTCTAGCTGTCAGTTTCGTCAACCGAATTAAAAATCAAACCATACTTAAAGTCAGATTAAATGTGTTTTGCTGTAAATTAAAACAAAGGCACCCTACATGTGCTTTTGACCGCAAAACTCATACATTGCAATGATAGACCTCTGAGTCTGATCTTGTCAACAAATAAAACAATGTTTTACACATTCTTTAAAATGTTTATTTTTCTAGAAAAGCTTTGTTTAGATGCTTCTTCTATAAATTCTCTATTTTTAAGTGTACAATGTCGTTTTAAACATATAGCAATTGTGTTCTCTATAATTTTTGTTTTATTTATTTCGAAATGTTCTTTGCACCCTCCCAACGAGTCATAATTTAGTAGCTCACATTTTTTTCTTAAATTAACTTTTATTTTCTCTTTATGTGAGCTCTCTTTTAAATAATTATTTATATTTGTCGCAGCTGGATGTATTTTAGCCTTGCGTTTTTTTCGTCATACTCCTTAAAAGATGTAAATATATGACATACCTCAGTATTCTGGTCAGCTAGTAACATTTCTTTGCATGCCATGCATTCATTTTCAATATTTTTTGCAATAAAACCGCAAACATAGGCACAAGCTTGCATTTCTCCAGAATACTGAGGCATGTCTGCCTCTTCTACATCCATTGCTCTCCCGTGTGGTGTGTTTTCATCAGGTCTTTGTTGGTTGGTCGAACTGTCTGTGCCTTTAGACAGGAACACCTTAAAATTATTCAATATATCATTTTTGTCATCCAGGCAGTTTCTGTTTTTATTATTGTTTATTAAATTTGTTACAATGCTTGTTTTTAATGCTGCAACAAATTGAACTGATGTGGGGTTTGGGTTAGAGCCACAATTGCTGCGTATGCATCCAAAACAGTTCTCAAGAGGATCTTGATTTAACCTGCGTAAGGAGACAGTATTTAAATTAAATTGTTTTGATAAATGATTAAATACTGTCTCCATCGCATTTAGAGTCCTAACCCAACCTTCTTGTGAAGGAGGTTTAGATCTAGCACCCAAAAATTTTAATTCTTCAAAAAATTTTTTCATTTTCTGGAATAGTTCTAAATGTGAGCTTGTCGAGGACATATTTGTCAGGTATGGTTTACCCCGCTTTCTATCTGGCGTATTGCCATTCATGGCATCAAATAATTTGTCCATGTATGAGACGACTGTGGCTGTAGCACTGGCTTCCTGTGGTAATTCATCTGAAAATAAAATAAAAATTATGATTTGGTATTTTTAACCACAATTTGGTGAAGATCTCAGGAAGGCACTGGACGTTAGCAAAGCAGGACCAATCGGTATGGAGACACTTGGGGGAGGCTTATGTCCAGCAGGCGACTCTCCGCTTTAAATGATGATGATGATTACAAGATTTATACATGTGTACGATTATAATTGTCAGGCATACATGATTTAGATTATTAGAATTTTATACTTTTCACCTTTTTAAACAATTACAAAATAGAAGTTATTCTTTCTTATTATTATCAGCTTTCTTAAATTTAACTAAGACAAGGTTTAAGAAAGGACATGTAACTTACTTTGGGCAATTTTAGCATACAATCCTGCAGCAACTGAGTGACTCAAAACTTGAGCAGCCAATCGTACTTTCATTTTCTGCTTGCCATTTGGTTGCAGGTGTTGTTGCGTTAAAGCAGGAGCAAACACAAAGTTTGTGTTAGTTTTTTCTACATTGAAGAATTCCTCAATGTGGTTCCATTTAGCAATTCCTAAAAAAATATATATATACTCTTTATTGCAAATATTTTCAATAAAAATTTTATTATTTAAAGCAGACAAAGCTAAGAAATTCAAAATTATAATGATCCAACAATTATTGAGTTCTCGCTAATCGTATCGTCAAATTTACATATACTAAATATATAAATTTGACACATTCAGTGCAAAGGTCGAGTGATCGCCTCCTGCGCAACGGATCGCGAGATCGATTCCCGTACTGGACAAATATTTTGTATGACCTACAGAAATTTGTTCCAGTCTTGACGTATGTGCATGTGAGATTTTCTATGATTGTAACTGCACCTACGACACATGAGAAAATCCTACTATGAGGCGACTTTTTTTAAATATTTCTTACACTTACACCAAATAGCCTAGCCCAAAGAAAGCACTGTAAGGCTTGTTATGGGATCTAGGGTAACGGATATACATATATTATACAAAGATAAATATGTATTTTTGATAGAAATCTAAATTAATAGCCATGACTAAGGTACAAATGCTCGTATTCATCACACAAACATCTACCCCCACCGGGACTCGAACCCGGGACCTCAGAGATGGCAACACCTTGAATCCGGCGTACTAACCTGTCGGCTATGGAGGTCTCCAAAGAGTGTTTAAGAGCCGGCGAAATAATATTTAGTGTTGTGTATCCATTAGAAGTGTAGATTCTGTAGAAAAATATAAGTACTAATAAAGCAACCTTTTTTCCCTTACAAACTAAATAAATTATTTTTTCATCCTTAGTATCGACAGCCTTATGTCGGCATACAAGGAATATTAACCAGTAATCTATAGAGTGCCATTGCGTCTACAGTTAGCTAGCATTCGAAAGTTTTTTGCTTTCATTTTGAAGTCAGTTATCTCCGAAAGTATTAGATTTCCATCTAATATCTAACGTAACATATATGCCCCTTAATTATTATTTCGCCGGCCCTGAAACACTTTGACGACCTGCGTGTGTGTGTGTTTTATTATATAAGATAAAGATTGCAATTAGTACAAACCTGTACTTTTCTGGTCATTTATAAGTAGTTCCTGGGTAAATTCAATATTATGTTTTAAAAAATTATTTCTAAAACATTTGAGTAAATGGGGTGGGTCTAATATAGTTGTTATTTGTTGCCCCTTATGCTCAAAGAATGGATGATCTACTGTCGAGCCTAATTCGTTTATTGCGCGAATATTGACGCCATCACAATCACATACAATGCCAATCACTACCAGACCGGCATCAAAACAAGCACTCAGCACCTGAAAAAAAAACTTTAGTTTAATAATCTAAATATACATTTTTTTGAGAAACAAAATTGTGAACAAAAATTGGACTTTTTTCGAGATTTTATTTTTTCAATTTTAATAAACAAATTGTGAGATTTATCATCATCACAGCTGATGTTTACCCCACCGAGGGCACGAGAATACCCTATGTTTCTTTTATTATATTAGGCCTTATGGCCTTAGTTAGTAACCATGCTGGCACAGTGCGGATCAATTCAGACTTTACATGCACCTTTGAATTTCTTCACAAGTGTATGCAGGTTGCCTAACAATGTTCATAGGAGCATCAAATAAATGCCCGTGAAATTCGAAAACACAACACAATATAAAAAACATTTTCTATAGCTCTTGAGATGACTCTTAGTATTCCATGGATTCATTGTGCGGTTGATGGATCCATAGTTTTGCAGAGGGGAGCTAGAAGCAGGACCTTGGACTTGTGACCAACAAAATAAAAATATCCTTTATTCAACATTGGCCTTCATAAACACTTATTGACATTAAGGCGCTTAACACATTGCCGCCGCATCCCGCTGCGGTGTACGGAGGGACGAAAACCGCATGCGGCTGCGGCGGCACGGATCCGTGCCACCGTACGGTTTGCTCCGTATCACCGTCCGGAGCTGCGGTGCGTCGTGCACCGCATTATCTATGTCGAGATCTATTACGCGTATGCACGACCTTTCTACGCAAAAATCCGTACGATACTGCGGCACAGTGTGGCATACCCCGCGGACCGCACCGCATCACCGTCCGGGAGTGCGGTGCCGTCGCGCGTGCCGCACAACCGCACGGGCATGTGGTGTGAGTGTGTTTATACCCTGCGGTTTTTGTATACAGATTAAGATTCTTCAGTCAAAATTAAAAACCGCAGCACCGCACACCAGAGCGGTGTCCGGTGCAATGTGTTATGCGCCTAAAACAAATGTATGTATAAGAGAACACAAAACCTTGTAAATACAAGTAAAAAAAACTACTCTACACCTGTTCAGAAATTATATATTATCTTTATCAACATAATCTATAAATAATGATGATGAAAAAGAATTCAGTTTAGGTGATTAATATTGATATAGAATTTACCTCTTTTATAAGAACAGACAGTCTATCTGCAGTGACATGTGTCCCTGAGAAATAGAAGGCTACTGGCTGCTTCCAATTCTTCCTAACTCCAATGGCCATGAATGTCAAAGCTTTGCTTGCTATTTCTGAAGTCCGTCCTTGGTCACCATGGTCTTGATAGCCATCAATGACATCAAGTTTACTATTGTATGTAAGATTTTTTCTTATGGACATTTCGTCAAATGCTACTACACACAGATTTTCTTCTACAGTTCGTTTTTGTGTCATTTCCTTTATAGTTTCAACAATCTGTTTGTTAATTCCACTTGTCATAGGTATTTTATTCAGTAAGACTTTCAATGAAGTTATACTTGGTAAACAAAATAACCTTCTAAGTAATCTGTAACAGGAATTAGATTTCCTGTAAATGCTCAAGGCTAGAACCTTGTCATCCAACGTCCATCTACGCCCAGCTAATTTTCTTGATGTATTATGTAGCTGACTTTGCAGTAACAAATAAAATGAACTGCTCAATTTACTTTTCATAATGTCATTGACTGCATCATTAGACTCAAGAGACATTAATATATCTCTTTTGCACTTTTTAACTTTCTTAAATTTTCGTCGGAGTCTCAGGATTTCTGTTAAATTTCTCCTACACCTTTTGTACAGTTTTTGTTTTTTTGGTGTTAACTCTTTAAATGTTTTTACATCCAACTCTTTTATTATGCCTTTGCACAAACCCTGTAAATTTCAATTATTAAAAGAATGTAAGAAAATTAAATGATTTATGTGCATATGAATATAGATAGTTGAAATAAAACAACTTTTTATTTCAACTATCTCATGTATATTTTGGTGTTATCACATATTATTTAGTTATCCCGACGTTTCGTGGTCACGGGTTGATTCATTCGAAAGGACAGGTTAACTAGATAATATGGGTTAACATCAAAATATACAAGATATAAATGTGAAAAGTTGTTTTATTCCAATGTGTAGTGCTCGTGAAAATAAAAAACAATACAAAAAATATATAGTTATATCTATAACGACAAATGTCTATCTAGACATAAATATATATATATATACAGTAGTGATCATTAATTAAGAATGCTTTTGGCAAAGACAACATTTCGAAATTCCAATGTTCATAATAAAAAAGTATTACTTTTTGAAAAATATTTGTCATTTAATACATTAGGAGTAACATAATTGAAAAACAAATTAGAAAATAATTTGTATTCATACTGTTTAATTTACTGTCATTTACATATTGTTCACATAGCAACCGGTGAGAAGGTGGACATATAATTAAGAATGAAAAAAACACTTAATAATAAAACTAGTAAACTATCAAAGTATGTTTAGAAACAAACCATGCACTTATAGTATGGTGAAAACATAGTATTGGCGTTGTATCATTAAGCATTCTTATTTATATGATTTGACTGTTATATGTTTATAGATAAAAAAAAAGTAAAATAGAGACCTTACTCAGTGAAAGGGAAATGCAGTTAATGTTATATGTATATTATTATCATCAAAGCTCACATCCTTACCTATGCTAGAGCGATTAGGTTTTAAGTCAACCATGCTGGCCCATTGCAGATTGGTTGACTATGTTAATGTTATATAATACCTAACATATTATTCAAATTACCTTGGTCAATTCTGGACAATGAGGTTTTCCATCTCCTGTTTGTGCTGTCAAACATTGTGATGTGCTGGCTTCTAATGTCTCCATGGGTGTAGGTGGATTAAGCAGCTGATTTCGTAACTCAGTCAACATGTTTCGAGCATCGGTAGGAATAGCAAATTTATTTAATCTTGTCTTGTCTACACTGGTAAATGACGAATCATCAAAATGTTTTCCACACAACAACTTGTGTTCATTGTATAATTTGGTCAATTTTTGCTCACACGACCAATCTTCATTGGGAAAACAAAACTTTGCCCAAACTTTTGCCCTGAAAATAACATTAGTGTTAGAAGTGTAAAATAAAGTGTTTTAGTTATGATATGATTATACATCAAGATATCTTACTTAGAAGGGTCACGCTTGGACGGCAGAGGAAACCTGTGGAAGGTCAAGCTTGAGTCTTCCTTAGAAGTCGCACCGCACTTGGCACATCTGAAGGTTCTATTGCCAACCATATTGATGCACAATCCAAAAGCAAAAAAACCACAAGCGTCTGTATCGCGATGGAGTCTTTATCTCACAAAACACAGCCTAAACAAGCGTCAATTTCGCAAAAGAGTCTCTATCTCATAAATAAAACACAACACAATCTAGACAAGCGTCGTATGTCAAAGAAGTCTCGCCACAAAACAATAGGGCTCTTCCCTAACTTGTAGATCACTTTATTATTCGCTAAATTCAGTACAAGAAAGAATCGTAAATAAACCGGCAACCACAAGAAAACTCCAAACAAAATCGGCCATTTTTTGGAGTTACACTTACTCAAAAAATAAAGGCTACCCAAGCTTACGTACCCAAAATGTATAATCATTATCTAAAATCACGAGTCTTCAGGTTTCATATTTAGAATTTGAACATTTGAATAGGAAAGTCGTCTAAACCTATTTTTATCATATTGTATACATTATTTGAAAGCATAATCAAATTTATCATCTCCCAAAGCTTTAAAAAATAACTACTAAACTAGTAAGTTTTTTCCAGACGGGCAGGCAAAATTAATCATACATCATTCTCTTTCTATTATAGAGCGCTATCTCTGTTAGACAAAATAATCCATAAGCTGGCATTGGTCTGTTCGACAGCTGACCCCCCCTGCCATGGGACCACCTTTGCACTATACTCTATCAAGTACAAAAATAATTTTGGAAATCGGTTTAAAAATGAAGGAGTTATGAGGTAACAAACATAAAAAAACACAACAGAATTGATAACCTCCTCCTTTTTTAAAGTCGGTTAAAAATGTGAAGAAATGTCTGTGGAATTCTCTACCGTCTAACATTCACGACTGTTAATAAGAAGCGAGTAAAAGCTGTCAGGTTGCTTCGCGCTGACGGAAAGTCGCGAGACTTACGAATTAAATATTCACTTCATAAATGTAAATAAAAGACAAAACTCTCATACTCTACACTAACTACATTTAAGTCTACTAATTCTTCATTGTAACTAGGTATGAAAGTATAATATTATTACCTTGTCTTTTCACATGTCGATCTTGTAAATAGGCACAAATTCTTGTAGCACTTATTGATTCACGAATGTTTGTAAAGCACTAACTGATTATTTATTTGAACTTCACTTTGTATAACGCTATTATTCACAAGCGATAAATATTTGTAATATTTATTACTTAGTCCTTTATTGTATTTTTCTATATTTTCTTATTATAATTGTTAGCGTCCGACATTTGATCTCAATATTGTAGCTCAATGCCTGACTGACAAATGTCATATAATTTATTATTTTATTGTTCAAAAATCTTTCGCTTGACAGCTATGTAGTTGTCTATTGTTATGGCCAGTATAAAAGCGGACCAGGGTCATTAGGAAGCCAGTCTACTACCAGCTCTGGTATTGAACGCAAACGGCTAAGGAGTAGCTAAGCCCCTTACACCGGCTTGGAACCTAACCACCCCCGCCAGCCCCTGTAGCACGTCCACCAAAACACGATATGATAAAGCGATTTATCACGGTGAACTGTCAAAATACGACGAAAGCGTATTGTATTTTGACAGTTCACCGTGATAAACCGCTTTATCATATCGTGTTTTGGTGGACGTGCTAGGGGGGCTGGCCTCCGTGATTATATCACTTCGTGCCGGTTCCTTCACGCGTCTCCACCGCGCCTGCTACGTGTGCCTGCTACCTACCTGACCACTCCGTCGCGCCTTCTACTGGTCCCTGCTACCGCCTATCCTGAGGGGCGCCGTTGGGAGTGCTCTGGCCCTCCTACCTGGATAACGCTGCCGCCGGGTGTTCCTGAGCCGTCTGCCTACTGCGTGCCGTTGGGACGCTCCTATGCTGCCTACCTGACCTGCGCAACCTATCCTGCCTGCTGCGTTGCCGTGCCTGCTCGTGCTCCGGCTATCCAGCTGAGCTGCTACTCGCCCCGCGTCCTACCCTGGCCAGGCTAGACCCTTTTTATATGTTGTTGTACATAGTTATTGTTATTTAGGTTAAGTTAGATAAGTCCTGTCGTGCCCTCCTAATATTATTCCTCCCTACCTCTGCCTTTTCTTGTTTCCCTTTACTTTTTTAAATACACCGTTTTAACCTGATAACTTGTTTCTTTTGCTTCTTCCACCTTTTTTTGTACGAAGCCTTCCGCTTCGCGACAAAGCTTATTATCTTTTAACAATGTAGTATATTAGTTTATTTTATATCCGTATTTTTTAGTATATTGTGTTTTATTTAATTAATTAAAGTAGGTATTCTTTTTTTATTATTATACATTTATTTCAAACAGTATCTTAAATTTAAGTCTTTTACAATAAATACATATAAAAACATAAATATTATAAAAAACTTAAATCTAGGGTTCCACTGGCAGCGGAGCACGGCCCAAGCTACCGGTAATAATAATAATAAGTTATTATTATTATTATTACCTTCTTTGTTTGTGTTTACACACATAACTACCATATTAAATTAAATACTTTTATATTAGTGACGCGGATGCTGGAAGACATTGCGTTAAGAAATAAGCAGTGCAGTGTTTCCATGTGCATATGTTCTTGTTGCTGTTTTTTGTGTGTACATAAATTGTAAAATAAAATCAATAAATAAAAATAACCCATACATCATTAGTTAGAGTTCCTATGACCATGTCAGGTAGCCAGCCTTCTCACAGTCGTGTACTCTTCCTTTGATTAGGGCACGACAGTAATGGCCGTGCTCTCCCATCTAAGCCTGGGAGAGCAATCAGCTGGGCGAGACTCACATACGCCTGTCGACTAGCCATCGACAGGTAGGATGCGCGACAGCATTCCACTTCGTAAAAAAGGCGTGGGAAAGTGGACATGGTTGTTTTTTTTATTGCTACTAAGTTGGCAAACAAGCAAACTGCCCACCTGATGGTAAGTGGTAACAGTCACCTATAATACATGTGGCTCCTGTGACATTCGTAGTAAAACTGCAACCCCCACAAGAACCACAGTGTACGTTGCCAACTTGTGACTTAAGATGTAAAGTCACGGTACCCAGTAATTTAAGTGCCATATCTTACCCTTCAAACGGAACACAGCAATGCAAGCACTGCTGCTTTGCGGCAGAAATAGGTAAGAGGAATAGGTAAGAGTCTTAGTCGGAAGGTCGCGGTTGCTGGATGGCACTCTGCCTCTAGTGGCCACGGAGTTCGATATAACCTCGCGTTTACTCAATGATTTACGATTCACAATAAGGCTGACAGTAATACTCCCTCCCTCAATCTTTAATTTTTTTTTGTGGGCCTTGCAAATAACTCCATTCCACCTGATGGTAACTGGAAGGGGCGTCCAAATGTGAAGATAGTTTGTGAATGGGAGAGAATACCCGCTGCACTAGCCACTCTCACCTTGTCAGTCTGGAAGTTGCTTCTTCACGCCTCTTTTAAAAGACTCGGTATTGTAAGGAGTTAACACGTGTGCTGGCAGGAAATTAAATTTTTGGTTTGTGCGACAAAGAAATGCATTAATATTGTCAAACTAATTACGTAGTAATGCAACAAGTGAGCTTACATTTAGACTTATAGCCGCGACTTATAGCTTAGCTATGTGTAATGTTAACAGGATAACTACAATGGGACTCATAATTATCAAATACCATGATATTATTTTTTGTATACAACAAAGTTGGCACTAAACCAGGGCAGTCGCCTGATGGTAAATAATTACAGGCCGTTAGAGCACATGAGATTCAGAAATCTGCAATCTTTTTTTTTCATCAGGAAAATGCATTATGCGTCGGTAACACTAAATAATAATAATTTATAATAATAATTATTTATTTATTTTCTCTACACCATACAAACTCTTAGAACTAATCTTACAGGTACATTTTAGTTATGTAGGTGAGAGACTGGTGTCCGAAGTAGGCGGGAATCCGCATGTATCTTAGAATCACCAGGCCGGCCCCCACACTCGGAAATAAATTTCTCAAGCTTTAAGTATTGTACACTATTAAGTATTAAAATAACCTTTTAAAAATATCCTATTACTATCACTTATACACTTACACAAATTTTATCCTATGTTTATGGCGGTGATAAAAGGAAACAACATTAAAATAGACTTTTAGCACAAACTAAACTAAATTTAAACGTATGTGCGTATTGTGTGTGTGTGTGTGTGTGTGAGAGAGAGAGAGAGTGTGTGTGAGTGCGTGAGAGCGTTGTGTGTGCGCGTGCGTGTGTGTGTGTGTGTGTGTTTGCCTGTGTGAATTTTAATTTGTAGGAGAGTATCTGTGTCATGACTTCATGAGTGAGTAAGTCAGATGGTAAGCTGTGTTAATATCTGATAGTGCGAGTGTCCTCTTATTTTAGCAATCCCTCTGTTTCATTGTAATCCAAGCGCATTAGCCAGTTGGTAATTTTATTCTTACACTCCTTCTTTTTATTTGGTTATATATTATTTACTCTATTCGCATTATTATATAATTTGGCTCCTTGGTAACAGAAAAATCTTTTAGTGAAAACTGTGCGCAAACATGCAACTGAGCTGACATTGTATTATCTTCGTGACATTTGCAGATCAGGTGTGTATTTCAGTACCGAGTGTTGGCGGAGAACGCAATGGAGGATAAATAATTTCCTGACCGTGAGTACTTTAGCTTCCTTGTATAACTGTGTAGTTGGAAAAAGTCTAGGTTTTGAAAGGCTTACTTTCAGGATTAACCTCTGTGCTCTCTCCAATTCCAGCAAATACGTTTTTGGTGCTCCTCCCCACGAAGTTATGCAGTAGGATAAGAGGGATTGGACTAGCGACAGATATACCATCTTCAAAGTTTGCGCATCGGTAACGTGTCTGAGATGTTTAAAGATATAAGTTAATTTGCTCACTCTTTGAGAGATGTTATGTATATGCTGGGCGAAGGAAAGGTTATTGTCAATAGTTACACCCAAGTATTTTATTTATTTAGTGATTCCTATTTTCGGGCAACCACATGTGCTTAACGGAGGAAAAGAACACTTATGCGAGTACAAGTTATAAGTAAGCAATCTTTTAGACTCGTGGTTTATTGTTAGTGAGCTTAGAGCCAGCCATTATATCCTTGCTGCGTTAACGAAAACGTTTCATCCCATGAATCTCCATAAAAGGTAAGAGTTGTGTCATCTGCTTAAGTAATAATTTTACAGTTTTTTATCTTTAACTGACATTATCCATTTACGTAACACAAAAACAGCGTGGGTCCAGTTATACTGCCTTGTGGGATCCCATAGTTGACTGGTGATTCACTACTAGTGTGATCACCAATTCTAACTCTTTAAGTGCGACCTGTTAAATAGTTTTTAAGCAAGGATAATTGTGAGCCCCTAATACCAAACTCCTCCAACTTATCGATGAGCATTGGGATAGAAATCGCATCAAAGGCTTTCCTTAAATCAAGGAAGATAGTCAGACACTTTTTGTTCTGGTCTAATTTATTTACTACGAAATCCACAAAGGTGTGTACTGCATCGCCAGTAGACCGTCCCGTTCGAAAACCAAATTGCGAGTCGAACAGAAGTTTTTTGGATTCGAGGTAATCTACTAGTCTAATGTTAATTATTCTCTCAAACATTTTTGATAAAACGGACAAAATAGAGATAGGTCTGTAATTATTAACTTGATTACGGTCTCCGGCTTTATAAATTGGGAGTAAAACAGATTTCTTAAGCGGGTTTGGAAACAAACCTTCCACTAGGCTACGTTCTGCGACGCCACGAGTAGGTAAATTATGAGTTGGAAAAAGGCCGTGGAATGAAATTAAATTTAAGTATACCTGTACATCAGAGCTATTTTCTAGAGTATTTCTGTTGATATCACCTACCAGAATAATATTATTATAATTACTTAGTGATTGCAGAAGAGAGTCTAAAGAACTTAAAAAGTTAGTAAGGTTACGAAAACTCGGAGGTCTGTAAATCGATATTATAATGGTGTCGGGTCCAACTTTAGTAATTAAACAATTTGCTTCGGAAAATACCGGTTTTTCTATTTTTAAATCTAAACTACTTCTGTAATAAATAGTAACTCCATCGCTTCTGTTATAGTTAACTACTATTAACTATTACAGAAGCGATGGAGTTACTATACTTGTCATCTTATATGACAAATCACAGGTTGTCAAAGGTTCAATTTTCCTCTTCTAATAAATGGTGAAAGTTATAACACTACACATACATGATTTCTTATTATGAAGTAGTTAGTCGATATTGGTTTGTTGCATATTTACTCATCTTTTGTTACAAAAGCGATATTTTTCTACGAGAGTACTGTTAGCTGAGTGAGATCCTACGCAGTGCAGAAGTAGCTGACGTTTATTAAATTAATTATTTTACAAACGAGACAAAACACTTTACGCCATTGCACTTTTAATCGCAATGCTCAAACTACTACCAATTACCGCAGACATGACAAGAGTTTTACCAACTAGCACAGAGTAATAAATTTAAGTTTATAAAAAAAATAATGTTTTATTTCAAACCCTCTTTTAAGACCTCTTAATAAAGGGTAGAAGAAATAGATCATTAATAAAACACAGATAAAATCATTAAATGCAGACTACAAAAAAAAAAATATTTTCAGATTATATTAAACATGTGCAATACTGTCTAATACATAACATTAATATTCGATTCTGTGCTACAATTTCATTCCGAACTGAGCGCTTCACGCTGCGCTGGGAACGGGGCATCCATTTGAATGACGTCGCGCTATAATACTTGGATTATTAGGCTTGAGGACAGTGCGCTTCTTAAGCTATAATATTTTTACTTAGGCTTGGTACCTACGTATGTTTAAATCAAGCGAAAGCAAATCAATAAATTTTGTTCTCTATCTAGATAGTAATTATGCATATTTAGTCGATCTTAATAATTATGCATAATGGTTTTTCTTTGAGGAAATTAAAATTCTTATAATTTGGATAATTATAAGGGTTCCTCCCTCTTACCTATTTCTGCCGCAAAGCAGCAGTGCTTGCATTGCTGTGTTCCGGTTTGAAGGGACAGATATGGCAGTGGAATAACTGGGTACTGTGACTTTACATCTTATGTCACAAGTTGGCAACGCACACTGTGGTTCTTGTAAGGGTTGCTTTGCTGCGAATCTCACAATAACCACATGTACTATAGGTGATAGTTACCACTTACTATCAGGTGGGTAGTATGCTTGTTTACCAACTTAGTTGTATAAAAAAATAACGAAATAATAAGAACGTCCTCGCAAAATCTGACAGTAACATGAGTTACTTAAAGTTTGTTTACAAAGCTGTCGATAGGTACTTCAAAAATGATTTTTGTAAATAAAACACTTATAATTTGGATATTCATAGAATAACGACATGACAAAAACGTCTACAGCTGTTTTCGTAAGATGAATAATGAAGATTCTATACAAAGTTGTCAATACTTCAAAAATAACATTTTCATAATTTATTTATCAAAATACCGGCCTGTTGCATCATCGTCACAGCTCATTCACGTCCCCACCCAGGGCCTCGAGCCTACCATAAGTACTTTAGGCCTTAGTCAACCACGCTGGCTCAGTGCGAATTGGTCGACTTCACATACTCCTTTGAATCCCTTCGCAGATGTGTGGAGGTTGCCTTACGATGTTTTCCTTCACCGTAGGAGCGTCGGACATATAAAATTCGAAAAACTGAGAAAACCTTGGTACATGGCAGCATCGAAAATTGAAAACATATAAAATTAACATAAAAAATAAAAAATAAATTTAAAATTATTTGCTTGAATAGAATCCTTCAAGTTTAATTAATCTTTATATTACTATTTCTTCTAAGCTAAGATAACAACCTAATGGTCCATGCCACGTAACATCTATAATTGTCATGTGTGTGAGATAAAGTGGCCTAAAATTGTGTAATTGTGTTAATATATTATGATTGTGTTAAGATATTTGACGTCAATAAATGCCTGTAAAGACTTATGAGTTTGAGATATCTCTATGTTGGAAAGGGCAATGGCGAATCGTATGAGCAATTCGTCGTTTCTGGATCTGGAGCTATGAATTAAATATCATATCACCACATTATCTGTTATCATCTTTTATTCATGCCTCTGGAATTTTCTTTTCAAAATGTCTTATATAACAGCAAAAATAGTAATAGACAGCCGAAATCAAACATTAGTCTAGTTTCATATAAGTCTGAACTGGATGAATAATAAATATAATAGAATCTGTGATTAGTATAGAAAAGATTGCTAACGTTACGGCTTTCACTAAAAATTCCTTTTCCTTTGATGTTTCGAATCTTCAAAATGTTTTACTGTTGTAGTAATCTGTAGTTGGTGTTTGAAACTACTTACGAGGCTACATACCTAGTTTATTTTTAGAACATATAATTTTTGTATTTTGATTTGATGTCTAACTGACGTTTCACTTCACATAAATAAATTATCAACTAAAGGCCTTACTAATAACCATTGTATAAGCCTGATTTAGAAACAGTGTTTTGTCACGTTCACTCGAATGACATTTCAAATTCGAAGAAAAGAGACAAAACACTGCTTAACTATACAAGGCTTATACAATGGTTATTATTATGGCCCTTATAATCTTACAATGTTTAAACTGGTACTTGCTAATTTCTACAATAAACTACATTTACAGATATCATTAACTCAGAGATGTAGTCAAAAGGGATCATAATGATACACTTAACACCACATCATTCATACATAACACTTATTCACTGACAACGGCGGTGTCGTCGAAAACTGAAAGTGAAAAGTCTCGAGGCTTACCACGATCGCTTTAAGCAAGTTTAAAATAATTTTGAAATAGAGACAACGCTATTGGAGCACAATATAGTGCCATCTCGCTTCGCTGCGTGATTTTTTGCCGTATCTATTGTACACGCGCTAATTGTCGTAGTGCAAGTGTTAAGGTTGAAGTGTAGGCATCTGTACCAATAAATAGGAAAAAGAGATGTTATGTGAAAGCCGTAATTATTTTAGTACACTTTTCTGTTTGCGTGAACTACATTTACGAGATTTGCACAGATCCGCAGTTTTCTTCTTATTAAAATTTTTAAACGACTTTGTTATATCAATTCCACTAATGTGTACAAATTTGAATTTGTCATCACAAACTTTAACATGTTCCTTCATTATAGATTCAGCAATAGCGGGGAAGGAATCCAGTGCTTTGTGATTGAGACTAGAATGCCTGTAAAGAACTTTTCAAATTTTGCCGCTACTTGTGAAGTCATATAATAATAGTCATATCATAATTCACTCATAGATTAAAAAACACTTTTTTTTTTCATACAAAATGATACACAACAACATAGTATAATTTATAACACACATATCGGCTATCGTGTAATACCCACTCCTGTGAATCTACGCTGGAAGTTGTAGACGAAGGGTGGAGTACTCCGAATATGTTTACCTAGGGCAAATAGTCCAGCTCGGTAAGTCCAACTTCCAGAAAGAGTTAAATCGATGAATCCAACTCGGCTGGGCAGCGTTCGGGAAGCTACGCAGCATATTCTCGACCTATCTGCCGCAGTGTCTCAAGACGTCTTCAGTTCGTGCGTGTTGCCAGTGATGACATACGCAACTGAGACGTGGCCGCTTACAATGGGTCTCATAAGAAGGCTCAAAGTCACTCAAAGGGCATATCTATCTACCATGACTATCGAGAAAATGAAAGATTTAAGCGAAAATAGACATTTAATATTGAGTATTTTTTGTGCAAGTAGGCTGTACAGCATCAACATGGGGGTCAAATATATCGGTGTGTTCTAAATTCAAACACCAAAATAGTGATTAAAAGAGCACTGTTATCAGTGAATAAAATAAGCTTTTTAGAGGGGGAATAGTATAAAAAATGTTTATAGCTGCTTCAAAGCGTCATATCGCCATCTGTATATGGAAAACAAACTTAATTCGACTACGTCTCCAACTCGATGACATAAACAAGTAACATCTGCTTTGTCTTATTGAGTTTAGAACTCAATATTGGCTCTCAATAGAAAGGTGCAGTGTAGGTACACCGTTCACCAGTTTCGTCATATAAAACTGAGTTTAAGGACGAGTTGGACATAACTTACTAAATCATAAGCGTTTAAAAATTATTTCAGTCCTTGTTTGTCAGTTTCCAACAAATTACAAAATTAATTAAAAACAAAACAACTGTCTTGTTATTAAAACACAAATTTCACAAGTTCCACTTGAATCTTTATTATACTTCAATTATTGCGACCGGTTTCGATACATCATCGTCAGGCAATGTGCGAAAATATTGCCTGACCGGTCGCAATAATTGAAGTATAATAAAGATTCAAGTGGAACTTGTGAAATTAGTGTTTTAATAACAAGATACCATGGAGTTCCATCAAGAAATTACAACACAAAGCTTTAACAAAACAACTGCTTCTCCAAGCAGTTACACACAGTGGTGGCAAGCGGGACGGCAGCGGACCGGATATTTTTGTAATGATCGTGTTGCTACGTACTATGCCACACAGAAACCGCCGCGGAAGCGACACGGCGTAAGTAAGAAAGAAAGAAAGAAACACGCTACCGTCCCGCTTCCGCTTCTGTGCGTGGAGCGCTAAAATATCTCCAAGCAGTTGTTTTTAATTTTATAACTTGGGAGAGATTTGCAAGTTGCCCTCACTAAAAAAAATCAATTAAGTGATTATATGAATTTAGTGGTTATTAGAGTTAAATATCAATTATAATTTTGTTAATTTTAATTTTATTAAGGACTATCTGTTGCTCAATTTTTATATCCCCACATACATAGCGCTACACGTAGTCTTTTATAGTGCGCACAGCCAAGGTGTAGAATTGTCAGCCGGCGTCTATATTCCCGAATTCATACAACTCCAAAACCTTTAGAGCGAAGATAAATAGGCATTTTTTGGGCAAGATTGTCCCACCGTAGATCTCCTTGCTTCAAGGCTGGATTGTGAATAAGAGCCTGAATTTGTTACGATATTAATTGTTCAATAATATGTACAATTAAGTCCACGAGAAATTAACACTGAAACCCATTGACGTCAAAGGATCATGCAAAGTATCATAATCGACGGGTCCCACAACAAAAACCGTTCCAACCAGTTACTCGATATTACTCTTTACCGACGTATCACGGGCCTCGCGAAATAGGTATCGATTTGTATTAGGATTGTTGCAAACGCGTGACTGACATGACTTACTTACCTTTTTTTTTTTTTTTTTTTGGGAGGGGGAAAATGCATTTACGCATTCCTCGTGGTCGAGCCAAACCACGAGGATATGTGGGACTCCCCAGACCGTACCCGGCCCGGGCCTACCCACTAAAAACCCCCCCAGCAGCTCCTCCGTCCGTCACAAGACAGAGGGAAGGGGACAACAGCCAGGCCTTATTCCCGCTGACCCCCTGCCCGTGACATGTCCGTTGCCGGACTCTCCGCCTGGCTCTGCTGCTTTGTGGAGCGGCGCAGAATTGCGCCGCTCTACACCCCGCAACTGGTTTTTTACTGTGGTTGTCTTCCACGTGGCCCGACGCTCAGTGCGCCGGGCCCCCGGCCCGCTCAGTGCGGGTAACGGGTTGCCCGACGGCAGATCCCACTGGATCCACCGCCGCGCGGGTGAGCCGAAGCTCGGGGAAATTCCCAACGGGCGCGAAGCGCCATGGCGAGAAACTCGCCTCGTCCCTACTACCACCAGAGGTAGCCGCCGGGATCGGCTTCCAGCGAGAGCCACACCTCTTCTTATCATAAGAAGAGGGGACTTCGCCCTTCCCCGCATGCAGCGGGTGGCTACACGAAGTGGCCCGCCGGGTTGAACCCGGCCATCCCACGCCCCATATGGGGGTCCTCTCGTCAGACTATTAGCCCGCGGCAGAGAATCTGCCGGGTTGCCCAGGGTGCACCACAAGGAGGTTGTCTGACATCGCACCCCATGACTTACTTACCTATTCTAAGTTACATTACGTATCAGAAACTATTTATATCATCTAGAGATATAATAAATTTGTACTTGAAACACAAAAAGTATTTTATTTTTTTTAGAAACCCATCTTATATTGTTAAGCGAAAAAAAATAACCATTCTGTATCGACAACAAATGCTCAAAAATCCTACTACAATTAAAAAACTAAAATAATAATATAATAAAATAAAAAAGAAGTACTTATGTATTTATACCTATAGGGTATAAATACACATTTATACCTGTCGACGTCATATATCTGTCAATGGTCGCAAGATACCGCCCGCCCTAAACAGCGCTTCCTGCCTAAGGGACCGTCTTTGTTTTACGCAGGGGATGCTTCGGCTAGGGCGGGCTTGAATTACAGCCTCCGTTTATCTTTTATGACCCATGCAATCTGGGGTTGGGGTAATGCACGTAATCTGTGGATGCTTGTAGGGTATTTTTAAATTAGAAGCGGTAAGGGCGCCTCACGACGCTCGAAAGGAAACTTTGCTAAAAACTTCGTTAATTTCAACAATGGAGTTGGTTGATATGAAAATATCTGGAGTTATAGATAAATTGTAAAATAACTCTTTTCCTTCTCTATTGTTATCTTTGAGCCGTCAAGATCGGCTTCAACCGACAAGCAATATTGAAAGCGTTGAAAGTAGACAAAGCTAGTAAGGCGTATGTAAAGCTATACTGTTCTACCCATTATTTTTGTAGCTGTACCCATACAAGAATGTAACGGCACCATATTATTGAAAGGCAATTATTTAGGAGCATCGGTGTCGCTGTGGACTCGGCGCTCGCCTTCCATCGGCAGGTCGGGGTTCGAGACCACATTGTACCAATGCTTTTTCGTTTTTTCGAGTTTCATATGTACATTTGTCTGACGCTCCTACGGCGAGGGAAAACATCGTGAGGCAACCTGCATACATCTGCGAAGAAATTCATTGGTGTATGTGAAGTCGACTAATCCGCTCTGGGCCAGGGTGATTGACTAAGGCCTAATCACCCTAACATAGGGTAGGCCCCTCGGTGGAGACGTACATGAGTTGTGATAATATAAATAAAGTGACTGCCTCGTAATTATAACTGCCAAAAAAAATACTCGTACACTGTTAGTCGAAAAATACTCGTTCACTATTATTTTTGTTTTCTTGAGATTTCTGTAATACTTAACGCACAAATAAAAATTGAGAGACATGTTTTATTTTTAAACCAAGATGAAATCATTTATTAAAGTTATGCTAAGCTGCAATAATAACTGAACTGTAAATGTTGGTTTCTAAATTTCAAGACAGGTTTCTGAATATTACTTGCATTGTTTTTCGTCTGATATTATTAATTGCTTCCTTTTGTCAGCGATTTTATCTGCGTGAAATATTAAGACTTCTCAGATTATAAAGAATCAAAAGTAGCCTTAAGGTTTAAGCAATCTTTATTATACATTTTAGTAAAGGTAAACGAGTGAAAGCGTTACAAACAGGCAGACAGGTAGATGGTAATGCTTTCGCATTTAGGAGTATAATAAACGTAAGAATTTCCACGTGATCTGATTAACAGAAAGATCTCACGGACCACAGAAGAGATGTATGTAAATTGTCACAAAATTTAAACTCTTTACTAACGTTCACTTTTTCTTTACTAACGCTTCTTTAGCACATTCAAAGAAGCCTGGGACTACTTACTCGTATACCTAAAAATAATTTAAGCAAACCAGATTTGCCTAATTAACTTTCGCCCCCAATACAACTGAAGTAACGACTCCCCCAACAGGCGTTACGATAACATAGCTAATGTTACTATACTAATAATAATAAAGACAGTATCTTGTTTTCTGTAAGATAAACATTTTTAGGATGGATTTGATGGTGGAGTTTTTTTTTATAAAAAACGAAAGCTCTTGGCCTTTGTCTCACCTGATGGTAAGTGATGATAAGGCTGAGGATAGCGGCGAGCTTCACCTGGATTCTTCCACAACTCTCAACTGGCTATCTCAGCTCTAATAGTTGGAACTATACGATTCGCCACAGCTCATATATTGTCCCCACCGAGGAGCTCGAGCTTACCTTAAGTTGGGGTGTTAAGGCCTTTGTCAACTACACTGACCCACTGCAGATTGGTCGCCTTAACATACACCTTCGAATTTCTTTGCAGATTTATGCAGGTTGGAAGAGTAGTTGGGACACAACAATAAGACGGTGGTAACTAGCCAGAGTCCTACCACCAACGAAACCAAGCAAAAATTATATATAACCCACGGAAAATCAACTCAGACGGGCGTCTAAAATGTTTAACATACACAGAAACATTTTAATTTACCTGCTACTACGTCGGCGGCGGCGGCCTCCCACAATCTTGCCTTCAGTATTCTGTCGTGTATTTTGGAACAAATTTATCCAACGGGGAGGTTTCCTGTGCATCAGCTTGATTAATTGTTCTTTATCAATGCCGTCATTTTCTTCTTCCTGCGCGGCGCCATTTTGTTCCAATGGGGCGGAAGACAAAACGCGCGACATCCTCTCAATAGCGCTGCCGGTGAACTACAGAGAAAAACGCGCGATTTTTTTCGCAGTGCGGCCATAGCCATCATCATCACAGCTCATATACGTCCCCACCGAGCAAAGGTGAGCGACATAATTAGTTAGGTTAAGGCCCTGTCCGCATTGCGATTTTTCACCGCGCGATTTTTTTCTCGCTATTCTGTAAGACATCAAATCTTATAGGAGTTTCCGCACTGGCGGTTTAAATTTAAAACCTTTTAAATTTATAAAGAAGTAGAAAAAATGAGGTATTTTTTAGGTTAAACGGTTTTATTGAAGAGAACGATAATATACGTAGATAATATATTAAAAGCTAAAGAAATAATTAGGTCAGCCCTAGGCACCAGTCATCACAGCAACATCACAAGGTACTGATTGCTAATTTACTCTGTCGAGGGTCCAAGTCAAACAAACAGCCTATTATACATATTCAAATTTTCGTCGTGCGTTGGTTTTATGAGTCCATTAAGGGGTTTGGCGTTTAAAGGAACGAAGTGCGACTTAAACATTGGGACCGTTGTTTTCATTCAACCTTTATTATCATAGTCGCCAGTCGAACCTCAGGTAAACAATGTATAAGTAATGTATAGAAGTATAGTGTTATTATCTGGTGCGTTATCTGACTATTTCTGACCGACTTCAAAAAAGGAGGAGGTTCCTTGTTCAACTGTATCTATTTTTTTATGTATTCACCGAATACTCCGCCATTTGTGCGCCAATTTTCAGAATTATTTTTGTAATCGAAAGAGTATACTCATATGGAGGTCCCAATGTCACCATTTTTTTTTTTTTTTTTTTATGGATGGCCCGGCAAATGACCTCCTCCCGCCTGATGTTAAGCGGTGAAAGAGGCCCAAATGAGTTGACAGATAGAGTAGCGACGACATCCACTCTCCTACCTGCCCGCCCCTTGCCGGCCCAAAAGATGCTTTTTCACGCCTCTTTTGAAGGAACCCATGTTGTAGGATGGAGGAAACACGTGCGCAGGTAGAGAATTCCAAGTGTGGGATGAACGACAGAAGAAGGAATCTTGGAATTTCTTGGTACGGTGTGAAAAGGAGGACACAGTGTACGGATGACTCCGAAGGCCCTTACGCGTGTTTCTGTTCAGGAATGGAGAGGGAGGGATAAGGTTAAAGAGCTCCTCAGAGCATTCCCCATGGAACATTCGGTAAAAGGCGCTAAGAGAGGCGATGTCACGACGAAGTTGTAGAGGCTCGAGGGTGTTAGTTGCCTCTACATCGCCAATTATGCGAATAGCGCGACGCTGCAATCTGTCCAGAGCATCGAGGAGGTACTGAGCGGAGCCGTCCCAAAGGTGCGAGCAATATTCCACGCAAGACCTAACCTGAGTTTTATACAACAAGCATAGTTGGTCCGGCGCAAAATACCTACGCACCTTGTTCAGGACACCGAGTTTCCGTGAGGCAGTAGTTATGACGGATTCGATGTAGTCTCTGGGGTTCAGATCGCAGCGAATGTTCATTCCGAGCAAGGTGATGTTGCTCTGTGTGTGAAGGGTTGTGCCCTGAAGAGAAGGAAGGGGGAGGAAAGGTGACCTTTTCGCCAAGAACACGCACACCTGTGTTTTCTTAGCATTGAACTCAACAAGATTGTCGGAGCCCCATTCGGAGACGAGGTCCAGCGTCTTGTTGAGCTCAATGATAAGATTCTGCCTTTCCCTACCAATATCACCACGAGCAGCCCCCGAGGCTCCGTGATATCCCCCATGCACTGTACTGTCGTCTGCATAGCAATGTATAGCTCCCAAGGAAAGCATATCATTGATATGCAGAAGAAACAATGTGGGGGATAGAACGGAGCCTTGCGGAACACCAGCGTTCACTGCCACGAACCGCGAAGCGCAGCCGTCAACGACAACGCGAATTCTACGCTCGTGGAGGAAGCTGGCAATCCACGTACAGAACTGCGCGGGTAATCCGTATGCCGGAAGCTTGGAAAGAAGAGCCTTGTGCCAGACTCTATCAAATGCTTTGGCGATGTCGAAACTAATAGCCACCGATTCGCCGCGCTTATCGATAGATTCACCCCATTTGTGCAAAAGGAACGCTAGAAGGTCACCTGTTGACCGTTTAGGACGAAACCCATACTGTCGGTCATTAAGTAACGAGTGACCTTCCAGGTAACGGATCAGCTGTGTATTAAGGATCCTCTCCATGATTTTACACAAAATGGAAGTGACGGCTATAGGACGATAGTTAGCCGGATCAGAACGATCTCCCTTTTTGGGAACCGGCTGGACATTGGCCTCTTTCCAAGATTTCGGCACACAACCAGCACAGAACGACAGACGGTATAGACGCGTAAGGACCGGAGTCAACTCCGCTGCACACTTCTTAAGAACAATCGCAGGAATGCCGTCTGGTCCACCTGCTTTTCGAGTATCGATCGACTGGAGCTCCGCCCGCACATCACGCTGTCTGATACGGATATCGGGCATGGTGCTGCCACAATGGGACAGTTTCGGAGGTTGTGTACCACAGTCATCGACACGGGAATGAGCCGCAAAGAGTTTTGCCAGGAGGTCGGCTTTCTCCTGCGGCTGATGAGCAAGTGAGCCATCGGCAAGTCTCAGCGGTGGCAGCGAGGGTTGGCAGAAGTTTGATTGCACAGCTTTGGCCAGGCGCCAAAAAGAACGGCTACCCGTAGGGTGCGATAGCAGTTCCTGGCCCACTTGTGCAATGCGCTGAGCATCCGCTCTAATGTAAGCCCTCTTACATAACTTGGTGGCATTATTGTAGGCTGTTTTCAGTAGGCTTGTATTGGGATCCTTAGATGCTCGGCCTCTGATCCAAGCGCGGTAAGCCAGCTGTTGAAATATTGCCTGATAGAGTTGAAAATTACTAAGAGAATAAATAATAATTACATAAGTGAATAGATAACATACATATCAGCTGAGATCTCTATCAGCATCATAATCTTGTAGCGACTTGCACAACGCTTACTAATCACGAAATACATGAGTTCACACAATCATTTTGTCTTTTTTATTATGTTTGAAACTGACGAAGACAGAATTATGTTTTAAATGCGTTAAGCGTCAAACGTTATTAGTGAGCACAATGCAAGGCGCCCTCAGTATTTTAAAAGTTATCGGGATGATTGCACAATAATTTAAAGTTGTATTCTTTCTCATATTAGCAATATTTCAGTGCTTTGGACACTTAGCAATTGATTTTGGTACAAGCAGAATGTTGCTATCTTTATGAGACTGCTGATAAAGAATGTATTTATTTTTAACAATACATATGCTTAAGTTACTAACGTCCGATTACAGAGTATGAGAAATCTGATTACGTAGTATAACACTCGTAATTATACCAATACTCACGAGTGATGTCCTTTTTAACCGACTTCTAAAAAAGGAGGAGGTTTCTCAATTCGACCGTATATATGTGTTTCTATATATTTCATCGTTTATGAACCGATTATGATGATTTATTTTGTATTCGATAGAGGATACTCCAAGGGTAGTCCCATGGTCACCAAAGTTAGGATCTGATGATTGGATCCCATAAAAATCGAAGGAAGCCCTTAAAGTTTTAGGTGTGTCCAACGTGTTTTGTGTGTATGTTACGCGATTACTCCGCCAATTGTAGACCGATTTTCAAAATTCCTTTTGTATTCGATAGAGTACTCCACGGCTGTGTGCCGCTGCAGCCGCACTCGGACGGGTCCTCCCTAATGTGGGAGGACCAGGATCGACGTACCGTCGACTGTATCACGGGGTGATACGCTCGATGGCACTCTACGGAGCCCCGATATGGGCGGAGTGCCTCTCCCCCCGAACGGTGGCCCTCTTGCGACGTCCGCAGAGGGTCATAGCGACCCGGGCCGTGCGAGCGTATCGCACGGTCAGTCACGGCGCGGCCTGCGTTCTTGCGGGCCAAACGCCGTGGCATGTCGACGCACGCGTCCTCGCGGAGGTGTATCGACATCGGGTTGCTACTCGTGAACGAGGGGGACGGTCCGCTCCACAAGAGGTGGAGCGGATTCGTACCATGGCGCAGAGGGAGGCTCTGCGTCAGTGGGGTGAGGCACTCGCCTCCCCAGCTGCCGGCCACCGGACGATCGACGCGATTCGTCCGGTGTTGGAGGAGTGGGTTGGGCGCCGGCAGGGCAGTCTCACGTTCCGCATGGTGCAAGTACTGACCGGGCATGGCTGCTTCGGTCACTACTTGCACCGGGTCGCGCGTCGGGAAGAAACGCCGCGGTGTCACCACTGCGACGCTCCCGACGACACTGCCGAGCACACCCTATTGGAGTGCCCGGCATGGCGACCCCAGCGCAGCGAGCTCTTCGCTGCGCTGGGAGTCGGAGACCTCTCGCTGCCGAGCATGGTCGTGGCCATGCTCCGCGGCGATGCGGAATGGGGGGCTGTCGCCTCCTTCTGCGAGGACGTAATCTCGCAGAAGGAGGCCGCGGAGAGGGAGCGGGAGGCAGATCCTCAAGCCGCTCCCATCCGCCGCAGACGGATAGGCAGGCGAAGGCGGGCATTTGCACAAGCGATGCCCGTCTAATGACCCTGCCATGGAGGCCTGCGTGCACGGTTGGCCCCGTGCACGCCGCCGTAAGGCCCTCCGTCTGGGGATTGCCCTGGTGTTCTCGGGCAATCCCCCCTTGACGATAGCCCGACCAGTGGGTCGGGCTTGCCCGGGCGCGTAGGTAGTGGAGTCGCAGTGTGGACCTTACCTAGCGCGCCCTTAAGGGCAGGGAGAACACCGGGGGGTTTTAGTGGGTAGGCCTGGCATGCTGCCGGGAGAGCCCCACACACGCTCGCTGTTTAGCCAACGGCGGGTACGGTGCGGTTACGCATTTCCCCCCGAGGAAAAAAAAAAAAAAAAAAAAAAAAAAAAAGGACGATAGTTAGCCGGATCAGAACGATCTCCCTTTTTGGGAACCGGCTGGACATTGGCCTCTTTCCAAGATTTCGGCACATAACCAGCACAGAACGACAGACGGTATAGACGCGTAAGGACCGGAGTCAACTCCGCTGCACACTTCTTAAGAACAATCGCAGGAATGCCGTCTGGTCCACTTGCTTTTCGAGTATCGATCGACTGGAGCTCCGCCCGCACATCACGCTGTCTGATACGGATATCGGGCATGGTGCTGCCACAATGGGATAGTTTCGGAGGTTGTGTACCACAGTCATCGACACGGGAATGAGCCGCAAAGAGTTTTGCCAGGAGGTCGGCTTTCTCCTGCGGCTGATGAGCAAGTGAGCCATCGGCAAGTCTCAGCGGTGGTAGCGAGGGTTGGCAGAAGTTTGATTGCACAGCTTTGGCCAGGCGCCAAAAAGAACGGCTACCCGTAGGGTGCGATAGCAGTTCCTGGCCCACTTGTGCAATGCGCTGAGCATCCGCTCTAATGTAAGCCCTCTTACATAACTTGGTGGCATTATTGTAGGCTGTTTTCAGTAGGCTTGTATTGGGATCCTTAGATGCTCGGCCTCTGATCCAAGCGCGGTAAGCCAGCTGTTTGTTTTCAACAGCAGAGGCGCACTCGCGATTGAACCAGAGGTTACGTCTGCCTCTACTGACGAGATTGGAATGCGGAATATAATATTCCATTCCTAGTATGATCTCGTCAGCAACAGAGGTAGCGCAGGAGTCCGGATCCATCCTATTGAAACAGCGCTGCCACCAAGGAACAGATGCGTAATAATCCCGCATACCGTCCCAATCTGCTGACGCATAGTGCCACAGACGGCGTGCTGCAACCACAGGCGACGGTTGTGACGCCTGAGGCACTGAGACGGATACCAGGCAGTGATCCGAAGATCCTAGTGGAGCTCGAACCACCACCTGATATCCGTCAGGGTGATTTGTCAACAGAAGGTCCAATAAAGAGGGCGCTTGACCGATAATATCTGGTACCCTGGTGTTCTGGGTGACCAATTGTGTCAGGTCGTGCGTGAGAGCGAATGCGTGGGCAGTCTTACCCGCATGGTCAGTTTTAGAGGAACTTAACCACAACTCGTGGTGAGCATTGAAGTCCCCTAAAAACACCAGCTCGGCGGAAGGAAATCGCTCCTGCGCGTCATCTGCCACCCGACTTAGATGTTCAAAAAGTCGAGTTGTCTCCAAGTCACCACGATGGGAACGGTAGACGCAGACGTAGACACGGCAATGAGTGCCAAAATCGACGTGTACCGCAAGGATGGAAAAGGAAGGTTCCTCCAAACAGCGCAGGCGACGACAGCAAACGTCCGCCCGGACGAACAAGCAAACACCAGCCTTCGCCTTGAAGGACTCCTCAAGAGCGTAGCCGGGGTAATTAAGGTAGCCTGTATCGGCCGGGCAGATAATTTGCGTCTCCGTCAAAAACAGCATTGCTGGACGGGCTGTCTCGAGATGGTGGTGGACAGCTAAGAGGTTAGAATGGAGCCCGCGGATGTTAGCGAGCCCCACCTCGAATAATGGTGTTTTGGTGGGATAATGCACCGCTGTACGACCAGTCTTAATATTTTGCGCTGCCATAATTATTGGAGTGAGAGGCGTGAAACTGAGGTGTCCTTGCTGCGCTTCGCATAGTTAATGTGTGTAGGCCTGTTTCGCCAGGGAACAGCCGACAGCTGATTTGCGCTGACCCTCCGCACGGAAGGGCCCCCGAACCCCCCCGGAAGTGGCCGCCGGGACCCACCGTCCGGTCACCAACCGGCACGACGGACCACCCCGAGATTATGCGTGGCATGGTGGGGCAGCCTCACGGACTGCTTAGGTCCGCTTGGGCCCCTGTACTATACCACGGGCGGCCAGCGGAACAGCCGTTTCTTCAGGTCTTCCTGGGCGGAGGGTCAACGCAGTCAACCTGGCACCACTGGGTCGACGGAAGCCCGCACAAACCATACGAATCGCAGCAACGACCCCTCAAGCTCTGGCTGTGCGCAGACTGATCCCGAAACGCGGACAAAAATGGCCACTTGACGGGTTTTACATCATGCGCACGGTGGTCGCTAGCCAGTCGGGTTTTTCAAGCCCTACCACCAGAAGTTGGTCACTCGATTAGCACCACCCGGGGATCACGTGTAGGGTGTCGAGGGTAAAACCTACGGACGTGAGCGACTCCAATCCCCAAAAGACATATCATGATCTGATGATGGGATCCTATAAAAATCGACAGCACAGCTAGTCTATTAAATTCTCGTATCACAGTGTTTGTAACCAAACTCGTCCGAAACAATTTGACTGATTTTTATGATGCTTTTTGTATATATTTGTTAGGTGTGCGAATAGGTCGTGGGCTATTATTTATACTTTAAGGTTATTGTTTAGAAAAAAATCTGTAGAGGGCCTCTCCAGAATTTATATATCTCCAGTATATTTCCATGAACGGCCATTCTAGCGAATAATATAGAATATAATGTAGAAACATCGTTTACGTAATAAATTAAATAAAAAACAAAAACTAATTGACATTATTTTTGAAATCATAACAAAAGCTTTCGATACCTTTTGCATTGCTCTTATCACTTCTTTATATGTACAATGCTGTCGTGAAATTCAAGACACACACGTATTAAAATGCTTTAAGATATTAAGACCGCTTGAGTTGGTATATTCAAAAACTGAACTTTATTCAAATCTTCTCCGTGTGTTGGAGCTAATAGACCATTAAACGCGCAGAAGAGGGGAGCTTATAGCGTTCGGTTTAAGCAAACATATCGTAAAAAGTTATTACGCACTTTCAAGTTTTTAAGTACGAGACGGCTTGTGAAGTTTATCTTATATGTAGATTCTAAGTTATTGCTAGTTCTTAGATTAAGTATTGATGCATTTTAACATATAAAACTGAGAACAACGGTTTTAGCTTTTAAGCATGAGATTTGTTTAATTATCCACGCGAAAAATTTTTATGTGCTTATTTTGACAGTTATACAAAAAGTAAAATAATAATAATAATATTCGCATCACTATCGTATCGATTAGCTAGTGCATCGTTAGTGTATCGCTGAGTAACGATTTAATACACATTAAGCTATTTAATTAATAAAAAGAAAGGAAGGATATGGTACTTATGGCAGATAAATTCGTAGTTATCGTATAGGTATTCGATATCACCGAATTAATATTGAGAATAAGATAGAAATAAAACATCTGTTGAGTCGTGTTATAAGATAATCGATTTTGTCAGGTACAAACCTCTTCCGATAAAACTGTACATTATTTTGACATTCCGATATTCTTTCGTGCTTCGTATAAAATTAATATTGTAATCAATTATTATTGTAATTGATTTTTTAATGACTGTAACGTATAAAGTTTAAAATTATACAATCTTTCATTAGGTGCAGTATAATTCACGTGATGTTTAAATATTCCTTCCAATTTCCGTAAGCGGAATATTTAACAAAAGTGTTTCGCAATTCCATTGCAACATAAAAGGGGTCCATTGCAAAACGGCAAGCAAAAACTATCGGGTCCCCAATGGTGCTTAAAACTTGCACGTATCAAAATTAAGCGCTGTTAGCAGTTGTTGAAGAGGAGCAGGCTTCGGGAAGGCATTATCCACACGCTCGCAGCATAATGACCCTTCAAGGCCGGCGCGCAGAGTAAAAGGAGTGCAAAGCACGTAGACAACTAGATATGACTGCTTAGTTTTAAGCCTGTGTGTTAAACTCAGTCATATTATTATGAACTCTTTTTTGCACATAAAATATAACATTAAAAAAACACATACATAACCTAAAAAGAAAGCTAAAGTTACGTTTAGTACGGAATGTGAGTCCCGAAAGGAACTATAACTGATTCCTTAGATGCAAAATGGATAAGTTAAATTAGGATGCCAGGGGGTTGCTTTTAAATAAAGCCTCTGATATTCTGAATTTACATGCCATACGAATATTTTCGTGGTAAATCATCATGGCAGGAGAAGGCGGGCATTCGTGCAAGCCATGCTCCCATTGAACCTGAAGTGGAGGCCTGCGGCACGGTTGGCCCGTGCACGCCGCCGTAAAGCTCCTCCGTCTGGGGGATTGTCCTGGTGCTCTCGGACAATCCACTCCTTGGCAATAGCTCGACCGCTGGTCGAGCGTACCCGGGCGCGTGGGTAGTGGTATAGCATTTGGGACTCTACCACGCGCGCCCATAAGAGCAGGGAAAATACCGGGGGATTTTAGTGGGTAGGCCTGGTACCCTGCCGGAAGAGCCCCACGCTCGCCGTCTAGCCAACGGCTCGTACGGTTTGGTCACGCATTTCCCCCCGAAAAAAATTGTGGAAAGTCATCTTATAGGTCTATAGATTGATTTAGTGCTCAAAATCAAATTTCTAATTGGTGATTGTTGGAACTTCACATTAATTGATTACATTTTAAAGTAACCACTTAAAGCCAATTCCAATGCCCTGTCCAGTAAGAGTAGATTTATTGCAGTTTGTTGTATATATTTTACTTTATCTTCACTTTATCATAGGGATTGGAACAATTATTATACCTACTAATATACATATAATTATGTATATTAGAGCTGTTACAATTGATCATGGCATGTTTCGTATGTTTCAAATAGTGGCTTGTACAGAAAATCCTAAATGATAAAATAATTTAGTGTTTTTATTTAGTTTATCAAATATCTCTGCTTAAATGCTTCGCAAAAAGATGTCAAAAAATTATAACCCCTTTAATATTGGCAAAAGTGTTAGGTTCGATTTGCCTAAAATTTGTGTCTGTACCATCTAGTAACTCCATAGATCATGTACAAAATGGCGCATTCAAAAGTGCACTTAGCAACATTACGCATGCAAATCGGAAACGTTCGGCGTCATCTGCCTCTGGTAATCAGGTTATGTCAGACGGCTTGATGGCGGTAGGGCCTTCATTCGTTCATGCCCACTGCTATGTGATTCGAGGAAGATAGCTGCTGGGATAACGTTTTTATGATTATGTACAGACGCCAGCGCCTAATATGGCACAATATCGAAGTCTTTTTGAGATTTTTTTCATGTACTCTCACGTACAACAAAAATGGTCACTGTTAATACATTATTGCACACAAAGATATAGAAACAGAAAATTTTCAAAAACAACACAGATGTGCAATACAGGCGGCCTTATTGCTAATAAGCAATCTCTTCTAGGCGACCTTGGACCAGGAAAACACATAAAGGGAGTTCAAATCGGGGATGGGTGCAGTAGTAGCTAAATATGGACAATGAAGGACTGATTTAGCTAAGGATTTAAGGATAGGAAGTGATTTCAGACTTGATTCTGAAAGGTCTCCAGCGTACGAGCTCTCTTAATACTCTTAGGGAGATAGTTCCATAGCGGATCGGCATATACGGGAAAAAAGTATGAAAGAAAATCAGTACTGTGGGGAGGAATATCAAGATATAATGTTTTCGTATTGTCGTTATTCTCGGCCCATCTATTGCAGTGTCTTAAGACGAAAAATCTTCACTCGAGCCTGTTGCCAGTGATGACGTATGCAACTGATACGTAGCCGCTTACAATAGGTCTCATAAGAAGGCTTAAGGTCACTCAAAGGGCAATGGAGAGGGCTATGCTCTGTGTTTCTATACGCGATCAGAAATGATGAGATACGTAGAAGAACTAAAGTCATCGACATAGGCCATAGAATTGCAATCCTTAAGAGGATTGTGAAGCTGTCAATTTTCATACAAAAAAGCGATAACGCTTTTCTCCCTCTTTACATTGCCAAATTTTCATAATTTTTAGAAATGTTGTAGATATAACAAAGATCTAGGTCTTTACGTTTTGATTTTGAAGTAATATTGCTCAGAATATGAATTATTAGCATCTAAATATCCATATTTTAGACTTAAAACTATCTCGGGCATTTTTATCTTTTTTGACTATTAAGGTAAGTCTAATGAGACTAAAAGTGTCTAATTTCGTAAAGCTTTAGAGGAGTAAAACAGTTATCGCCCGAAACAATATTTCAATAAGAAATGTGGGCACTTGCCTCGGATTTTCAATTCTAAGCGGTGTGCAACAAACTGCATTTTTGAAAGTGCATACTCGAGCCGTGAATTGGCACTTCACAGTCCTCAGCAGTGGGTAGGACACATCACTCTCCGGACTCATGACCATAGGGTTAAAAAGGTCCTCGAATGACGTCCACGTACCGGGAGACACAGCGTTGGTAGGTAGACCAAGGATCTGGTGAAGGTCGGGGAAAGCCGCTGGATGTGGGAGGCTCAAGACCGATCGGTTTGGAGATCCCTGGGAGTGGATTGTGTCCAACACTGCGCGTCTCTTGGCTGAAATGTTGATAATAGTTAAGAAACCATAATTCCTTTTGGGGACTTAATCCCCCTTGTACTAATATTATAAAGAGGAAAGATTTAATTGTTTGTTTATTTGTATTGAATAGGCTTCGAAACTACTGAACTGATTTTGATGAAAGTTGGTATAGGGATAGTTCGAGACCAGGGGAAGGATATAGGGTAATTTTTCTACGGGAAAAATCTGTCGGGAAAAGTTTTCCTATGGGAAAAATTAGTTATAAAATGCAAACAAAGTTGCATACGGTCAGCTAGTAACTTATAGAAATGTTAAACATCTTTCAAAAACAGATTAAAAATTATGTTCTATAAATATTTCAATATAGACAGGTCCTATGTGTACTCTATACTTCTTTATGGCGTTGAGTCCTTGATTTTTAAGGATATTATGTGATGTCTAAGCGAATTTAGGTGTCTGAAATGTGGGTATACAGGAAGAGTCTTGGAAATATCGTGGACAAACAGGGTGCAAAATGAGACAATTTTAATTCTGGTCGACTCTAAGCAGAAAAAAATTGAATACTTGGACCACATAATGCGAAATAATGCGCCCTTCTCCAATTCATCATCCAGGTGATGATACATTCTCCAATTCATCATCCAGGTGATGATACATTCTCCAATTTATCATCCAGGTGATGATACATTCTCCAATTCATCCAGGTGATGATACAAGGACGCCACAGGCCAGGCAAATGTAAACCTCATAACCCACAAACTTGTAAAATTGGTATAAGTTCAGCACTATTAGGTCTTTGTCCCGGGAAACAACAGATAAGAGTCAAGTAAGGATCAAACTCTGGCAAGAAAGGGCATGTAAGAAGAAGAATTATTCTTGTGCTACCGGTATAAACCGGTCTTTGGTATAAACCAAATTATTCTTCAACATAAATTCATTCTAGAAATTATTAACGTGCTTATAAAATTTAATATAAGTATTTTGCTTAAATGCCTCCATCGGGTTTGGATTTTTGTGATCAATCACTCATTGAGATCCGCGCATGACAACGCTCTACTGTCGATACCAGAAATCTCGTTAATTGTTAGACATATTTTCATGATTCTCTTTTTAAATTTTTGTGTAGTAAGCAACGTACGCTTTACATTTTTTGCTAATTCTCTATATATCATAAACGGGCATTTACAACGCAAAAATGTTACAATTATGTAGAGTCAATATTAGTTCTATGTATTGACCCTACTTGGGATACGATTGAAAAGTGCTGGTGAAAAACTTTAGGGAAAAACAAATAAGTCAATTGAAATATTTAGGTAGGTACTTGTTTTTTACACACTTATACTTTAGTTTCATTGCTTACCAACTGTGTAGACCAAATATTTTTCCCGAAAACTCGACAACCTTGACTCCTTGTCCAACCGCTTTGATCGAAACAATTCGTTCCACTCAATTAGGCACCAACTCGGCTCCGAACGGTATAAGTTGGGAACCACTTAGTTTAACTTATCTACAAAGTACACCCGCTTATCTCCTCACGTCGTCATCGGCCACCGATTTTGGTTTTAGGTATTCGACACGCAAAAGTTTAGTAATCTGCAGGGAGCATGTTCATCTAAAGGCCTGTTTATACAGAGCACGAAAGCAAACTGAGATAAACTTTCTCAGATAGTCAGTTACTGCAGTGTAGCTTCTCGAATTGAAAGACTGCATAGTGAGTCGCAAGCAGCTCGCGTCCAATATATTTTTTTCATTTACCACTCGCCTATGCCCACCGCGTCACAAGCAGAATCTCACACAGAACTCGGGATGGTTTATACGTTGCGTGACTCGTGAGCTAGCGTGCGAGTCAGCCTTTAAAGTAACTGCAGAACAAATAACTCGCACAGTACAGAATTGTCTTATGAGCTACTCGCACGTGAGAGTTGAATACTAACTCGCTTGTAAATCACATAAGCCTTGAATAATTAAAATTACTTTAATGTTTATCATTGCAGTAGCTTTCCGGTGTCTTTTACACTTTTTTTAAATAAACACGTTGACTCGACATCGCAACAACTCAAACGATACTGGGCTGGAGAGCTATTCTAATCATATGGAGATCACAGGTAAGCCTAAATACCAGCATGCTATCAGGTCAGGATTATTCAAAAGTCTTAGCTTTGCCATTGAATCTGCGGTGATTCGACTCACTTTGGTGAGAGTACACAGGAGTTGGTACTGTCAATGAGAGGTCACGTCAGTAACTTGCAATGTAAAGTGAAATCAAGCCTAACTCCAAACATACGGTCCAATGAGCAATTCCATATTAAATTTGGAGGTTTGCCGGCGTTCGTGCATTAGTAAAGTTGGCCGAATATAATTCGCCGAGATATTATGAAAAATCGGAAACAGAAATAAAAATCCGGAATTTCTAAAGGTCCGTTTTTTTGATGTTGGGTATTTTGTGAATATTAAAAAATCTTGTTTACTTGACATATTATTTGACATACTCGTATCTTGATAACTTCTGCATGGTTTAGTTAATTTTATTTGGCTCTTACTTGATTAAAAGTATTATCGCAAGGTCAGGTAGTTGAGTTTTTGAAAATTATACGAAATATATTACTTTCCTATTTTTCTCTATTCCACTCCAGTAACAGAATTAAAACAACACTTAACACTATTTAGAGTTTCTTGACTGTGTAGATGCACCGATACGATGAATACGACTGCCGTTCCCGAACGTGTGCCTCCCCTTTTATGCCAAAGCGTCACATTGATCTGTGCTTGGTATTACCGACGTTATAGCTGCGTCGATAAGTGTCAGCAACATTTATCGACACAGCCAACCAACTAAACAGAACTAGAAGTATTTCGTTGTTATTTATGTAATCATAAATATGCATAAATATGAATTAACAATTATTTTAGTGTTCATTATTGTCATTCAGTGTTCATTACATCTTATGCTAATATTTGTGTTCCGACACTTGGCTGTGTCGGTAAACGTCGCAGACATTTACCGACACAGGCAATCAAGAGAAACAGATACCTGGCTATATTTAAGACAATAATATAATCATAAATATATAATTAACATGGGATTTAAATATTATCCTAACAAAAGTTTTCAGAAAACATCATTTCATGAACTCATTATCAGTCATTGCTATTCGTTTAGAAGAAAAATAATTTTTGATTTAATAAGTAAAACAGTAATTTGACCAATTCTCTGCTTATTAAAAATATTGTCAAAATTAATTATAACAAAGATTATTTTCCTCGGTCAAAAGAGGGCAAATCTTCCTCTTTTGAGGACATTACAGTATGAACTCACTTCAACAACACTGACTATAGCAATGTGCTTCTGCGTAAACACTAACGTATACCAGACGACGAAAACAAACTAAAAATCACGTACAGTCGAAGGTTTCCCCGTAGAACATAAACGAAAGAGGTTGTCAACTTGAGAGATGTTCTAATTCCCTAGTTTTTATTTTAATAAAAAAAAACAATGTAACGTAACGCGTTACTTTACATTGCCCCCGGCGCAATGAGTATTAAAGTGCAAACAAACTGGGCTTATGTGATGCCACGTATGGGATGTTACGTCCATCAGAAGACATCGGTCTTAATAGAAAATGTATGAAAAATCATTATTTAGAACCACACTTATCTTACGTGACGTCGTTAGCGCGACCAATCACATAACGTGGCGTGGCATCACATAAGCCCAGTTTGTTTGCACCTTTAGTTCTCGCGTTGAGAATAACTGACCCTTTGCGCTGACCGACATTTTCAGAAAGATGGCGATAATTGCGACGGCTGCAGAGCAATGCAATGCCGGGATTTTTTTTCTTGCCGCACCGTTCCCCCGCACGCGACTAGGTGGAAGGAGACGTGCTATCATAGGGCTCTCTAACTATCCTAAGTAGCTGGGAAGGCAGCAGCCCAATCGGATTGACATCTAACTGGCGATCGATATTATGTATTATAAGTGACTGTTACCACTTACCATCAGGTGGTCAGTTTGCTTGTTTGCCAGCTTAGTTGCAATGGAAAAAGCGAAGTCCCGGCTTGTTTATACTGCTGACCCTGTCTCCAGGGGATGCGTTCAGTAAACAGAAATAATCTTCTACACTGTAAACAATTTGGTTTTAGAAAGGGTCGCTCAACAACTGATGCTGGTGTTGAATTAATACAAAATATACATATATGAGGCCTGGGAGGACTCACACGCTGGGCGTTTTTTGTGACTTGTACAAGGCATTTGATTGCGTTCATCATGAAACCCTGATCAGGAAATTACACTACTATGGATTTCGCGACACTGTTCTGGATCTACTCGTCTCCTATTTGACTGAGAGGATTCAGAAAGTAGACGTCAACGGGGAGAGGTCCCAGGGCGCCTCGGTTAAAATAGGAGTTCCGCAGGGTTCAATTCTTGGTCCTTTTCTATTTTTAATATATATAAATGACTTGCCTGCTTTTGTACAAGACAGGCATGAGATTGTATTATTTGCAGATGATACTTCACTTATGTTTAAAATTAAAAGACGATTGCAAATTTATGACGATGTAAATAATTCTATCTCAAGAATAGTTTGCTGGTTTAATGCGAATAACTTGTGCCTCAATGAAGGGAAACCTAAATGTATAAAATTTGTTTTACCCAATGTTAAAGAGGTTCACACCACTGTTAACATAAAGCATAAAAATGTGGACCTTGTGGATACCGTAGTATTTCTTGGTATTACTTTAGATTCAAAGCTTCAGTGGGGCCCACATATTGATAAATTGTCGAAGAGACTTAGTTCTGCAGCCTACGCTGTATGGAAAATACGTCAGCTGACTGATGTTGATACAGCAAGACTTGTATACTTTGCCTATTTTCATAGTGTGATGTCGTATCGTATGGCATTTTGCTGTGGGGAAATGCTGCCGACATTCAGACTGTTTTTGTGCTGCAAAAAAGGGCTATTCGTGCTATTTATAACCTTAAAATAAGAGACTCTTTGAGAGAAAATTTAAAGAAATTGGTATTATGGCCGTCGCATCGCAATATATTTACGAGAATATAGTATATGTTCATAAAAATATACATTCGTTTTGGAAAAACAGTGATATTCATTCAGTAAATACTAGGCAAAAGAATATGTTAGCGTTACCAAATACTAGGCTTAAAAAAAATTCTTTCAAAGGCCTTTGTATACATTTCTACAATAAAATCCCAAATAATATTAAAGCATTTAACTTGAATAAACTTAAAGTCACTATCAAGGCCGCACTTATGAAAAAAGCATATTATAAAGTGTCTGATTATATGACAGATAAAACTGCTTGGGATTGACAAAAAATGTGATAATTGACGTTCAAAGGGTGTTAACACTTTGTGATAATGGGATAAATTTCATTCGAGTAACTGTTCCACTCACACCGACAAGCATTTCTATATTATTTAAAAAAATGTTTCTGAAATATAATATTGTAATGTTGGCATTTTAAAAGAGGAGACAAAAAAATATAAGACCTTCCGAGTTCCTTGCCTGTTCTTCTCGAGAAGGCTCTCCCAATTTCCGAACAGGTGTAGAGTCAATTTTTTTTTAATTTGACTTGTATTTGCACACATCTTAATAATGGTTGGGGTGTGTGTACATACAAGGATTAAATAATTGACTTAATTAGATTCCTGGTTGAAGATTTTTATGTTTTTTTTTTGACGTCAATAAGTGCCTGTAAAGGTCTATATTGAATAAAGATTTTTGAGTTTGAGTTTGAGTTTGAAATTGGCCTTCCGATCCTGAGTAACCTCCATCGGTGGCGGCGAGGTTTTGGAGGGTGAAATAATCGCTAGTGGTCCAGAGTCTTACGATATACCCAAGAGGGCGGCCGAACCAACTTAGTCCCTTGGCATTATACCAAATTCCCTTGGCGTCATACCAAAGCTAGCAAAAGATTGCAAGAAGACCACACCACCTCATAATAGAAAAGGCGACACGCAATCACTTTGCGGCCACCCTCTAAGTCCCCGCTGAACGAACAATAGCAACGGAATTGGGGAATCCAATTACGTGCTGGCGCTTCGATGTGAAATAAATAAATAAGACCACACACGTCTAAGTAAAACTTAAACCAACTCAAAGGGGAGCCCGATAAGTCGGACCCTACCTGTACTGCTGCCCATAGTTAAGTGAGCAATAAGTATGTAAAATATGATACGAAAGTAAATACAGCAAGCACCGCGACAAGCCATACTATCTGACCTTAGAACCGCTTACGTCGCTCGTAATAGGGGACGATTTGTTGCTTACGATTTGGTTGGCCTCTGTACCTAGTTAATTTCCAAGTACTAGTCCATAGAATAAGGTGTCCACAAAAGGAAGCATCATGCCATTGTGTCATAGTGACCGTCTCTCAATACGGTGGCTCAGTGCGGGTTGAGCGATATGAGTAGTCGCGATCAGACGCATATAGCTGAATAGCTTTAGAAAAACATGAAATACGTTAGATGTGCCTGCCGGCCTCGGTCTCCTGTTAAATGCTGTAGGCGGTATTCGACTTCAGCGTAAATGTTCCGATCGACGTCTGAACGCCAGGCACAGCGTCAGCGGTCAATACATCTCATACGCGAACGACGACGTCTCGTTCACAACAGGTAGTCGACAAACAGTTCTCGCGTGTAGTCGTCTAATATAAAATGGTTCTAAATTCGACACTTTTGGTTGGCGGAGCTTATACTGAAGAGGAGGTACAAAACAACCGCATACGAAGAAAAATCAAGGCAATAAGGCACCGATTATATTTATGAAGAGGAAGAAAGAAGGATGTTTCCAGATTTTGATAATGAAACACTTAAAAGACAATAATACTAAATTTATTTTATAAAAAACGTCATCAAAAAGGCATCCTAATCCCATATCACCTGACGAAAATTTGCTGTAAACATTTGTGTTTATAAATATTATTTTTATGTTCCTTGTCACTTTTATTGTGTAATGCACTATAGCATTGGACTGATTCAATCTTCGTCCTTTTCTTTATCAAATTTCGACATATTGTACTGACGCCAAATATGACGTTTACGCTGCAATGGTTCAAAATAACTAGAGACGCGGCGCAAAGCGTTTGAATGTCGCCTACAGCGTCCACACGCCAACGTCAGCGTGTGAAAGAGACCATAAGGCTATGGTCTCCTATAAACGCCGTCGGCAGCGTACAGCGTTAGGCCGTACGCCGCGTCACGATGCTTACTATAGAAATGTACTGTTATGGTCTCTTTCACACGCTGACGTTGGCGTGTGGACGCCGTAGGCGACATTCAAACGCTTTGCGCCGCGTCTCTAGTTATTTTGAACCATTGCAGCGTAAACGTCATATTTGGCGTCAGTACAAAATGTCGAAATTTGATAAAGAAAAGGACGAAGATTGAATCAGTCCAATGTTATAGTGCATTATACAATAAACGTATTATATGAGACGTATTGACCGCTGACGCTGTGCCTGACGTACAGACGTCGATCGAAACGTTTACGCTGAAGTCAGACGCTGCATATAGCATTTAATAGGAGACCGAGGCCTAACAGTACATTTCTATAGTAAGCATCGTGACGCGGCGTACGGCGTAACGCTGTACGCGGCCGACGGCGCTTAGAGGAGACCATAGCCTAAGGGTTTCCCTCGATTTTCCTGAGATCCCATAATCAGATCCTGACTTTGGCGACAATGGAAACAATCGGAATGTATACTCTCTCAACAAAAAAAATTGTTAATTAAAGTGATAGATTTATGAGGTAACAAACATAAAAAAATATACAATCGAATTGAGAACCTCCGCTTTTTGTGAAGGCGCTTAAAATACAACAAAATCGATCAACAAAAGTTTTGGCTAATTTAATTCTTTAGATTACTATACTGATATAATGTTCATTATACAGGAAAGAGGGTTGACGCCCAAATGTCGTAAATTGACCCTACAATGGTCTCGCTACGTGGTATCAGAGCCCCGACCAAAAAGTAAAATAAAATTATTTCGCCTACTTGAACGGAAAACATCTTTCCAAAATAAACTTACCTTAGGGAGGAATGCGTTGTGAGTTTGGGAAATTGAGAATCGAAGTCGAGTGGAAAAATCACTTGGAATCATTATTTATGAATAATGTCAATAAGCCATTCTTTTATAGTGTAGTTTATTGTACAAAAAAAATGAAAATTTCTATCCATCTTTTTATCCGAACCGTTAAAAGCATCTGTCCTTTTCACTCCTTAGGAATATCTGGCAAATTTATCGTTTTTTGTCGAGTATGTCGATCTTAGCTGTCAAATTTTGTTTATCGAGAGTTCCATGCTCGGCAGGCACTTAAGACTTAAACTCATGCAAGGAGCAATGAGGCTACACTCGGAGTTTCCCTAAGAAATTTAATCAAACATGATGAAGTCTACAGGAGAATTAAGACCTGTCAGTGGTCTTAATTCTCCTGTAGACTTCATGTAGACGTCCAAAGAATTATGAACCTTAAATGGCAGAGCAATATTACTAAGAGAATTGAGGTCCATTGAGATTGAAAGTATTGGAGTGGTGGCCGCGTACCAGGAGACGCAGCGTTGATAATCCCTCCACGTCCAGCAAAGGACATCTCGACAAAAATGATAAATGAAAAAAAATGTAATAAAGTCTAAAAGTAGTTTTTACTTTTTGCGTTCTTTTTATAGTTGTCTTTTGTGTTTTTGTTCTGTCGCTATTTAAAATGGCTCAATGAATGAATACATATTTTATGTTCCGTTTTTATGTATATGTGTGTTTAATTTCCGTACTTTTAAGTTTATAAATTTCTTATATAAAGAAATAAAAAGTGACTCTTCTCGCATAGCTGAAAAAACTAGTAGCAATGCTTTACTTTGTTTAATATACCTCACAAATTAATTAACAAAGTTCAATAATAATATACTTTAATGGTTTTCATAGAAATTTTAATATAAATCGCCTCATCCAGCCAGTGGGGCCCTGAGGCCCAATTCAGCTAATAAACTACAGCCGAATCGAAACTGAACCGTTGCGGTCGACCAATCGGAGCGCTTATATTGCCTTTCAACTGCTCGATGACGTGATAATGTGGCGTTCTGATTGGTCGATCGCAACGGTTCAGTTTCGATTCGGCTGTAGTTTAGTATCTCTTTAGTATCTCTCGATTCATGTATTAACTTCAAGGGATCGTTAATAGAACAAGAAGAATTCAAAGTATGTTGTCTTTACAGCATTTATTTCATTATTTCATTTTTATTTCAATTAACACCTGCAGAAAAGCTCACCATTGATGTATTTCAAATGTAATGCATATCAGAAACACACATACATACGTAGCTACATATTAGATCGACGACGGGAATTGTGTTTAATGTGGCCCGAGACATACGGCTATATAAAGTTTAAGGTTTCCTCCTTCTTTTGGAAATCGGTTAAAAGCCACAAACAAGTATTTCGCCAACATCGAAATACTGATACAATAGGCGACAGATAGTAGGGCTGCTACTTTAATAAAAAAAATTGAAATAGTTCGGACTTTTACTTCGTTACGAAATTTTAAGTTTCATTTTTGTTACGATATTTATCCTTCGTATACCCGCACCAATTTTTGTAACACCTATACCCGCGCGCGGTGTGACGGACCGAATATTTGGAGTCCTATTTCATAGTCTTTTTCTAAGAAATCATACATAGATATTATTTTATTTTAAAATTATAGGATATAATATAAAACATTGTGGTATGCAAGAACTTTATTATTAACTAGCTGTGCCAGCGAACTACGTTTCGCCGTATATTTTTTACCCGTTTTTGCAACATTTGTCATTGATGCTCAGCTCCTATTAGTCGTAGCGTGATATTTTATAGCCTAAAGCCTTCCTCGATAAATGGACTATCCAACACAAAAAGAATTTTTCAATTTGAATCAGTAGTTCCTGAGATTAGCGCGTTCAAGCAAACAAACAAACAAACTCTTCAGCTTTATAATATTAGTATATATTAAATTATTCAACTATCTATCAGTTTTTCAGAAAACAGCCTTCAAAATTGCAAGTTTTTTCTTAGGTATTACAAAAACATAATAAAAACATCTTTCATAAAAAAAAACCTTTTACATATTGAAAATACTTATCAAACGATATTTCAATCATGAGTAGACTTAGTTATCAGCCTTACCATAACAGTCAGGGCGTACCACAATAGCATGTTCCCAACAAAAGTGTATTTTGCAGTTGGCACAGTTGTAACGCATTTTACGGTATTTTTTTGAGGAACAGTATCCACAGCGACCAATTTTATTATTGTTAGATGTTGCCGCAGACTCGGGACCATCCAATCGACATATTTCGGCGCGCGGCGGTGATTGTTCTAGTCATGGATGTGCTGAGAACTTGACGTTGGAGTTGTGAGTTGAGATCGTAAGACAAAACTTCAAGAATGATCCTGCGACTAATTTTCTTGCTAGGGTTGATTCGCAGGTATATTACGTGCTACCTACCTGCTACATTCTTCAGGCTATAAAAAACTACCATGGGCCATCTATTCGTGCCTAGAGCAACGCTGTACGTCTCGCACATTTTGGAGGCATCTTGTTCCATCTTGTCCGTCCATCCCTTTCGATGTTTAACTCTCTGGGCCTTTGACGATCTTCCACTTCTTCGACAGTTTCTTCTTCATCGCCCTCTTGCTCGGTATCGTAAGTTCATCACATTTCTCAACAAAATCTTCCACATAACTGTCATTTTCGACATGATAATCAGAAAATTTTTCCTCCGACAATCGTTTGATTTGCTTTTCGCCCAATTTTGATGTAAAGTCTCACCTATAATGAATAAAATTGGTCAAAATACACATCAACGCATAACAAATCACGCAAAAAAGACTAAGCAAGTGATAATGTAGAAATTTTATACTTACACCCAAAAGTTACGCCTATACTCGCGTCGGTCTCATGGACCAATTGGCGCCAAATACACCCACACGTGCATCATGCACAAACGCACTTTGTGCACTAAAATAATGTTAATAACAAATCCGGCAGCTAGCAAAAATCTCACCTCGCCAGCGTTTTTGAGAAAAGAAATAAGTTGAAAAAAGTGTTTCGTCGGTCTCACAGACCAATGCGCGAGTATAGGAAGGTTAAAATTGATTGAAAATCAACAATAAAACAAAAAATCAACATCCTCATTTTCTTAGCGTTATCTCTCTTATTTAATGTTCGCGTTCTCGGTGTCACTCTTCACTTTTTTTTCCCATTCATATTTTTCTGAGGAAATTTCGTAAAATCGTAAACTTTCGTAGTGCTCGCGTACTCGCGTCTAACTAACTACTTAGCTACCAAACCGGAACAAATTAACTATTGACCCCCGTCACCCCCAACACTGGGACATAACGCTACATACCGAAACATGTCCCGGTGTACCGGGCGGGACAGCCCTACTCTATAGTCGAATTGACGCGTAAAACTGAACTGAGACGAAAGTCTCACCAAATCGGTCAACCGGACTAAAAAAAGAACAAACGAACAATGGGATTTGTGTCAATGAAAATATTTTGTAATGAATCACGACATACATCGTGATTTATTACGAAAACCAAGCAAGTTAAACTAAGCGTCTGTATGTTCGCGAGACGTTTCCCGATTCTATAGTTGTGCACTGTTCAGAACTCCTCTAGTTCCCTTTGCCTGGCCAATCCGACGAAAGCGGGAGCAAAACAATCTGTGCAGCCACTTACAACTTCCATTCTTTGCGCGTGCAGCGCTTACAACGCGCTATTCTTAACTTCGTGTAATGGAAAATTCTTATCTAATAGAAATAGCTTTCAGAGGATTCAATGCAGTTTCGTCACATGTTGCTATTAAAGAAAGTGAATATATAATAATGTCAATGTTTTATTTAACTTCGAGAAATCATTATCACCTCAATCCATGTATGTGCCACTGCCGGACATGAATCTTTCGTCAAAAGAGGAATAATAGGCTTACTACATAATTGATAAGATATAAAATTGACTTACTTACTACATTTTTAGGAGGGTATAGTTTAGCTGGGTAAGGGAATAGGCACATCAGCGGAACAGTCGTAAGACAGGTATCTAGTTAAATAGCTGAGTACTGTGACTATACATCTTAAGAGGATTCTGAAGCTGTAAATTTTCATGCAAAAAGCGATAACGCTTTACTACCTCTTCACATTGTCCAATTTTCAAAATTTTTGGAAGTGTTATAGATATAATGAAGATCTTTTTTTCTACGTTTTGATTTTGAAGTAATATTGCTCAGAATATAAATTATTATCATCTAAATATCCATATTTTAGACTTAAAAACTACCTCGAGCATTTTATTTTTTTTTGACTGAATTATACTGAATTACAAAAAAGCAAAACGTACGCACATAGATTAGGGTATCAGTCAGTCATCAACAGCTCATATACGTCCCCACCGAGGGGCTCGAGCCTACCCTAAACTAGGGCGATTAGGCCTTAGTCAACCACGCTGGTCAAGTACGGGTTGGTCGACTTCACACACAAATTGTAAAGAAATTCTTTCTTCACAGGCGTGATTAGGGTATATTCAATGTAATAAGATCAAAAGTCCCTAATTTCGTATAGGTTTAGGGGGGTAAAACAGTAATCGTCCTTGTAGGGGTTGTAGACTTGCATGTCTTACAGCAACCACATGTGACATGCACTATATAGGCGACTGTGTCACCTTACCATCAGCTGAGCAGCCTGCTTGTTTGCCAATACAACTAAGTGTATAAAATTAAAAATCTTTACAGTTTTCGTGAAAATTGATCGTGTTTTATTACGCAAAGTCTTGCCAAAAGCGTCAGTTGTCGAACCCATTTAAAATAATACGTTTTAGAGATAGCTTGGACATTTTTTTTATTGATACTAGGTTGGCAAACAAGCAAACTGCCCACCTGATGGTAAGTGGTAACAGTCACCTATAATACATGTGGCTCCTGTGAGTTTCGCAGTAAAACTGTAACCCCCACAAGAGCCACAGTGTACGTTGCCAACTTGTGACTTAAGATGTAAAGTCACGGTGCCCAGTAATTTCAGTGCCATATCTTACCCTTCAAACCGGCACACAGCAATGCAAGCACTGCTGCTTTGCGGCAGAAATAGGTAAGACGGAGGTACCCATGCACACGACCCTGGTACAGAGTCTCCCTCCGGACATTGGAAACATGCGACCTGTTAAAGGGAATTCAAACATTACAACGCGAAAGTTGAGTCAAAATATAAAATGACGATTAACATAACAGTTATAACGAAATCGTACCATAAAGGATAAAGCTATTTATTTTCACTTAATTGAAACACTGATTGCGCAAATAAAACTAGATTTATTTTTCACACCCAACGATAGCTGAATTAAAAGTCTCAACAACTTCAATAGATTCAGCGTAAAAAATAGTACATTATGGTACAAGTGTGTAATGTTGGTGATTACCGCTGAGGCGCATCGAGGCCCGAGCCGTCAGGCGAGGGTCTTAAGAAGCCGAGGACGGTAACCATCAATACACACGTGTATCATACAACGTTTTTCAACACACTTCTGAATAAAACAATACTTAAATAAAAAACCATTTTACATAGTAGATAAAAAGTTTACTTAGAGAAACAATTAGTAAATGTGCAGTTAGTAAAATTATAATTAACTATTTTTGATGACATAGCGGTCTCATCAGATAGATTATTTATTGAAATACTTTCATGTTCTATTGTTATTTGTGATGGTTCATTATTCGTGTAGGTAGGTGAAATCCAATCATTGGATGTACTTGGTATTTCGCCAGTAGGATGCGTCTCAGAATCAAGTTTAATTCTTTTTAGATAGATAGATAGATAGATATAAGTTAATTTGCCAAATAACACACACACACACATATTACATTACATTCGAACAATGCTAAATTATCTTAATATATACTATACACCTATGATTCCATGTGAGTAAGTATAATATGTGTGTATTGCAGCAGGACAAAAAGGCCATGACTCAGTGTCTAGCTTCGCCCTTTCGAGCGAACACTGATCTTCCGTCATCGCCCATAAGAAGTAAACCGACGCAGCATGACGATATCAAAAATTGTTTGGGTCAAACATTTAGTAAAAGTTTAATAAATGAAACATCAAAAATAACAAAGAGGAATGGAATTGTGTGACATACCAAGCAAAATTGCGCAGTGAGATACGACGTTATATACGTATGAACATTATAAGAAACATAGTATACGTACAACCATTTGTGACATATCTCTGTAAATACATATACACACATAGACACATATATATATATACACATATACACATACACACACATACATATATATATATATATATATTTGTGATTTTTGCACAAATTTCCTTCTTGTTTTGTATGGAATCTTCTACGTATGATTCTGCTACATTGCTAGATCGCCACCCGCCATGTCGCTTCAAAGTCATTATATCAGCTCCTGAATTTGCCAGCAATGTAGCTGAAGTTCTTCTGAAACTATGTCCAGTGTAGCTCTCAGCATCTACTAAACCCAAAAACTTTGCGATTTC